>FWPY01000028.1:2413865-3697389 GCA_900174645.1 Sonneratia alba | reverse complement strand
TGCACCGGGCGCGTGAAGGCCCAATTAATTATACTTGTCACGCGGGCGGCAGTTGCGTGTACGCATGCACGGGGTTCAGCGATCGTGGGCCAATGATCTCGACATGGAACACCCGGCATCCGCCCCCCTGGACGGTTTTCTCGTCCATGTTCATATTCGCAATGTTTCGGTGAGCTTAGTGTTCCCCATTTTTCTAATTTATGTATTAATATACGGACATAAAAAATTGAATAAAAATTCAAGTCGAATTGATTTAATATCAGGTTATATTATTGCACCCCAAATCAAAAAAATATTGCTCATGGTCTTTTCGAGGGGCATGAGCTGAAATTATGAAGAAAATGTATTGTCTTTTTAAGTAATATCAAAATTTTATAAGATCAAAACGTCATTCTTTGATGTGTTCGAGGTTAGCCACCACTTGACGGTTGTGAGGGGAGTGAGGACTAAAACGAGCTGTGGTTGGTTGGGCATCGTCTTCATGCAAACACATCTTATGAAATTTAATATTTAGTTCGGTTCAATTTTAAAAGTTATTTGCTAAAGTAAAATTGTTAAGGGGTCTAATAGCACAAAGTCAAAGTTCAGGGGCACGTAATAACTTTGGGGTGGACAATGCAATTAATCGGTACGCAAATTTATCAGGGAAATGAAATAAAAAAGTTTAAAAAATATAAATCCCGCCTTTAAGCAGACCTGCAGCAGAAATTCAAACATCAGAGAGAGAGGGATGCAGAGGAACGAAGCGAGGGCAGCGAGATTGGGAAGAAGGCCGCTGAGACTGCTGTCCAATGCTCACAATAATCGGGGGAACATTAATGATTTGAGGAACGATGGCGGAAAACGGAGTTCGAAGCCCCGGAGTGGGAAGAAGTTGTTCTCTTCTTCGTCGGTCAAGAAGATAGAGGGGAAGGGCAGGGCTGAGGAGGCTGGAGACGATGATATCCTTGATCGACTGCTGCTGGTCCAGTCCGATCTCTCCAATCTCACACGTCAGGTAACAGTTGAATACAAGTACGGCAAGAGATTTCTGTTGAAAGCCCTGAAGTTTGGTTCAGATAATGAAATGATGTTAGGGTAAAATGTTCAGAATGAAAATCAAATTGGGGCTTGTTGGGCTTGAAATTTGGCATCTTGATTTTGGAAGTTGACGCGGAGGTTTGGATCATCCTTTCCCTTCATGTTAGACTTGATGGGTTGATTGTAGTCCAATCTATTTTTGCTGGGACGTTTCAAGATTTGTTATCCATTTTGACATGGATTTAGCTGAAGGGCACATAATTTTATTGGATACAGATTGATGAAATTGTTGTTCAAGCATTCAAACTTGATGGAATGAGCAAAATGGGAAAGAAGGAAGTCTGGTGCTTCACAAGCTTCTTGTCTGAAATGCTATCGTCCTTGAAGGTAGCTTATTTTCCCAGTCATTTCTCTCTGGACATCTCTCTTTGCGCAGCTTTCTTTCACACTGATGAGAATTTTCTACATTTTATATTGCAGCAATGGGCTCCTAGATTGCAAAAGGCACTTTTGGATTCTCCGGAGGAATCGGAGAAGCTGATGGCACTGTCACCACTGGGCACAGATTCTGGGACAGGTGATCTTGTAGGCGATGATGATAATAATGAAAACATATCAGTTTCCAGTCCAGATCAAATCAAATTGGACTCACTGATCTCTCCTTCGCCGCTTGTCTCCTGGCATGCTAACTGTACTGTTGAAAGGGGTAGGCAAGTCTTTCTGCTCACACCACTGCCCATATCAAAAGCACTGTCATCTAAATTCCAGGAATCATCAAAGTTGGTACTCAAAAAGATGGCTTCCGCCACAGCTTCTGTGCCTTCTCTTCAAGCTTTCTCTGAGAAAACAGACGGTGACATTCTCAAAGATGGAGAAGAACATTCAACTTCAAATCAGCCCTCTAAAGAGCCGGGTTTTGTTTCTCCACTCACGCTTCCAAGAAAAGACTACTCTCTGCTCATGATGACTCCTTGCATTAAAGTCTCACCACCAAAGTCCTGTGCCTTGCTCGAACCGGCTTCAGAATCTGCACAGTGGAAAAATTGCAATGCCCGTAAGTCAACACCATTCCCAGTCAGACTTTCAAGTGGACTTGGAGAATTATCTGAATCCTCAGGCAGCGAGGCTTCTGATGACTTGGCCACAAAGTACCCGGAGCTACTAGGGATACGGCAGGCTCAGAAATTGGGTATTGGAAAGAAAGAAAGAGAATCATCTCCTGATTGGTTCTTTTCACCCCCAAAGTCTTGCATTCTGATGGAGCCTCCTGATGGGAATCATGTTAATGTAGCAGCAAACACTGAACCCGTTGTCAACGAGGAAGCAGATATACTCGTATCTCAAGTAATCTGGACTCATGATAGCAATCGAAGGACAAAAAAACAAGGTAATTCGGTTAATTGCCAGTATTCCGGCTCTTTTAGTGGTCCAATAATAATTTACGCATATTCTTTTGTTCTGTTTTTACAGAACCTTCGGTCAGAAGCCTAGCACTAATTGAGAGCACTCCAGTGTGGAAGGATCCCCAGAGCACTATCAGAAAGGGCAAGAGACCAGGTGAAACCACGCTGAAGAAAGAGTTGTGGACTAAGTTTGAAGCGGCATCCTATGGCTTTCGGCTGAAGGGTTGTGGGGGTCTGGATTTGGAAAAGAAAGGATTTCTTGATAGGCTGGATGAGGTTTCATTGGACGAGAAAACCCCCTAATGAATGAAGACTCTGAACTGACAAGAAAGCTGGCTCCAGAGACTTCTCTTGCAAATCATATGTAACTTGGTGTGCCGCATGGTCACTGCATCAGAGGCGTTGAGGTCATTGATGTACGCAGTTTCAGGTTCTGTATTGTAAACTGCACTTTCAGGTTTTGCTAATGCAAGTCACATTCCATTTCCATATTACCACAGAATTGAATTACCACACTTAAGTGATGGGATGCCATCGATATCTTAGAAGCTGGCTAGGCTCGGCTAGCTCAGGGTCAGTTGGTCCAATGCCAGCTACAATCAGTTTAAATTACAATGAGCAGGAAGCTTGGTCACGGAAAATGAAATATATAGAATAAACCAGCTAACTTGCCCCTGCAATAGTAGCAGCTTGCAAGCAGCACAAGAAATCATTCGTCTGTCTATACACAGAGATGAAGTAAACACTTGCTGCTGCACCAACTACATAATTATTTCATAGCTTGCCTAACTGGTTACAGTTAAAAAGAATAAATTAACAACTCCAAAAGATACTAGTTAATCCATCTAAACCTCAGCTGGGGGTTCAAGGACCACTCGGGAAGTTGCAGTAATCTAACCAAGATACTCTTCTGCAAAATTGCAAAAGAGATCCAGTTCAAGATCAGACTGCTTGAATTGGGCTATTCTTCCCTGTGCTAATACCTGATCCACTTGCAGTTCCACTGCTCAAATGAAAAGCTGATTGTCTGGATGGCTCTCCAAGTAATTTTTGTGAGAGAGACAGAGTCTCTTTCTGGTTAGAGCCACCCTCCGTCTCAATCAGGCTTAGCTGAGACATGCCTACTAGCTCATCCACGTTGACAGGTTCCTTGGGGAGCAAGGGAATGGGCTTCAGCACCTGGTGGTGGGATGTTGTCTCAGGACATTTGTCGTCCAGAGGCTGGGCTGCTGCAATTTGTGGCCACATGGGGATGGGCACTGGGACAGGGATTGGTGCCTGGAAGTATGCTGGGATGAAGACTGGAAACCCAGCTGGAGGTACTAGGTATTCTTCATTCTCTTTAGGAGGTTCTTGAGGTGAGGTTTCCATGGGCTGAACTTCTGAGCTGAGAGAGAGATCCAGTGAAGGCCTTGGGTTTGAAGTGTTAGCTTCTCTTGCTGGAGGAGGCAGTGAAGGCATTGGGTTCGAAGTATTGGCTTCCCTTGCAGGAGGAGGCAGTGAAGGTATTGCGTTTGAAGTATCAGCTTCTCCTGCTGGAGGCAATATGGGTTCTTCTTGCACTGCAGGAGGATCAATTTCCTAAAGTAGCATGATAGGATGAACTGATTACAGAAAGGTAAGAGGAAAAAAGCAGGGGAGAGATATTCAACTGTAATTATAAGTGACTGTTCACTGTTGAATTATGAATATGGATTTATGCCCTCCATGAATAGCCCCAAAAAGAAAACCCTATCTGAATAAGCCCCTTCAGGTTCTTTTTACCGGTTCTACAATGGACACTAATATGTCTTGTCTGCAGAAAGTTATCTCTGTCCTTAACATATAGCTATGATCAAACTTATCAGCCTTTTGGACTAAATGATGTCTCCTAACATATAATCAGATATTTGGACAGGCATACACAGAAGTTACCTGCTTTTTTTTGTGGAATGAAGAAGTCACTCCAATTAATTACCCAATAACATATAAGATTTATGTTATTAAAGAAGGATTACAATTGCAGACGCTGTCTCACAATCAGAAGTTATAGGATCTTTTGATCAGATAATGATTTGATGGTTGTGACTCTTACAAAGCCCAATACAGGCACTTCACATGGATAAATTACCAATGTGAAGTCCAGAGAGGAGAGCGCTCAGATGCAACTTATGCGATTAACAGCATAAAAGAAATGCAAAAGCTTCTTGAGGAGAGAAAAACAAACCAAATCAGGAGCCATGTCGAACAGGCTCGAACGCCTCTTCCTTCGGTTAGTATTTGATTGTCGCATGAAGTGCTTCTGGGCATGGCTTGCCACCTGGGTTGGAGTTCTTGATGTGACATAGTTTCTAGCTATCCCGCGCCAGTCACCTTTACCCAATTTCTGAAGACCAATCAGAAACAGACGGTGCTCCTCTTCAGTCCATGGGACTCCTAGACACCAAAAGAAGGGGTGAATCTTCCAATGAATAAAAGATGGTTAAGCACCCAATGAACCAGAGTCTGCTAAGACAGTGATAAGAAAGATGTAAGGTCACTATTCTCCTTTTACTTGTCCAAAGTTGAATCAATAGTCTCATTGATGCCGTGTTACCGTTGGGCGTTAGTTAATAATACTAGAAAATGCTAGACAAGGCGTAGTGCAACATCCTATAACCAGTAAAAACTCTAATAAAAGACACATTAGAGAAGGCCATCTATGATTTTCTGACATGAAGTCGAAGATATTAAATGAAGATCACCATTTCCCAGCACTTAAGAGGGCTATCCTACACTAGATTCTTAACGATCAACTGGCACTAAACACTAATCACAAAAAATCCATCAAACGTAAGATTGTGAAAAGTATAAAAATCAGGATATTGCGAGGCTCAAGTGAGCCCACAGCTCAATAAGATTTCCATTGCTGCATCACCAGCCAGAGAATAAGAATGGGAAAATCTAAAATAAAAGATTCAATAGAACAAAATATTTTACAAATTTTCATCCAAAACATGACCGATTGAAAGCGAAAGAATCGTTAAAAAAATGGATTTTTAGATATTCTACACGACACGAACTCGGCTAGCTTGATCGACGGAAGGTAAATGCGAAAAGGAAAAGGTTTCGAGAGCACAAATTATCAGCAATACCTTTCTTTCTCTCTCCGCGTCTGTGGGACGAGCGATGAGCCGTATCATCAGAGAGGTAACCGTCGGGTACGTGGATGTGGTTGCCAGCGGGATCTGGGGAGCCCGGATTCGGCGAAGCCGACGACGAGTGCAAGTGCGCCGATAGGTTGCCCATGCTGGCGCTCTTCTTCATCATCGAACCGTCGGTGAGCCGGACGCCGAACAGCATCACCCCAGCGGAGGGACCTGCCACGGCCCCACGCGTGGGGCAGGTCCTCGAATTGTGGCCGTTGTTGCTGCAGTGTGAGCACCTTCGGGTCATGGTGGAGACGGAGGCGGAGGCGGCGGCGGCAACTCGGTCGCCGACTCGGCGTCGTTCAGGCGTCCCGACTCGGGGAGGGTTTCGCTCCACCAGGAGAAGATTATTTTATTTATTTAAAAAATAATTTGTAAAATGAATGTGAAGTGTGTGTGTGAGCGCGTGCGTATACGATTTGGCCCATTAGCGAGGGAGGGGCAATTTGGGAACAAAAGTTGAAGGGATAGGAAAGAGCGGGTACTCATCGGCGGGGACAAGTGGGGGTGAAATGGCTACCGTGGGCTTGCCTGGATTGGAATTGGATAACGTCCTGCTCGTTTGATTGGTCCCAATGACTTTTTTGGTCAATACAGATTTGGATTAAATTCCCAATAAGAATGTGTGAATTATTACATCTCTCCTCTCCCGGCACAAAGCATCTACTTGGAAAGTACAGCAAGTTTTTTCCCTTCATGGCATCCAAGACAACCCCACTTTCTTGCCAAAGACCATGACTACCTTGTGAGGTTTTGCCCTCTTGGCTGGTGTGTGCTGTATGCAAAGATCATTGTTCTTTAGGTTTCGGGCTAAATTAGATCGAAACTAAGTAAGGTCTAGTGAATCAACCCATTGACTCTATTGGGAGAAAGAGCTCAGTCGATCTTGGGAGAAAGGAGAAGTGGAAATCTGAACCGCAAATTCTCTATCGTTTTTCATCAGGTAAAAGGGGCTACGAATTGGAGGGTCTTGCGACCAAGAAACCGCACGGAAAGGGATTGGCATTTCCAGTGGAGGTATGACCCTCCGTTCAAGGGCCTGGGTCAAAGTCAAAGATTCTCCAAGTTTAATTTCAGGAACGTACCATATGATTTTGGAAAAGGGGAAAAAGGCCTAGATACAGTATTGCCACCCAGATCAAGAAATTATGCCTTCATTTTTTTGTGGGTGGGACTCTCTGTCCTCCTGTAAGGGTTGACTTAGAAGTTCACACTGGGTTAGGGTTAACCCATCATCCATTGGCACGGATCATAAGTTCGGGTTGGTCCCAAAGAGTCTTAGTGGGAGCAATGGTCTTGCCCAGTTATGTGATCGATCAGAAGAATAATTCAAACCCATGTTCGAGACTGCAGATCTAACAGTTTGACAGAATTCAATGCACCTTTTTACCATGATTCATAATCAGTAATTCAACTTCTTGGCATCACTTTGCCCCCTGCCGACATATCCGACTACGCCCACAATAATACCCAAAAAAGAAAGAAACGTGGAAGCTAAATAAAGGGAGGAAAAGATACACTGAATGCTAAACTTAAGGCGACAAAACTGAGAATTTCCCATGCATCGATTCACCGGTAGTTTCTGTATGCAGGGCTGTACATACAGCTCTCGGCATACTTCACCAGATTGTCGGGCTGAGGAAGCCGAGTTGCCAGACCTGCAAAATCCCCCGAGAATGAGTATCAAGATGATGCGTAATATTTTCCTTACCTACATGAGGTACTACTGTCATATAGTGTCCGGAAGCAGATGAATGTTTAGAAGAACTCACCGAGTTTGTAGGCCTTAGCAGCTACATTGGCAGAGATGTGCGCCGAAATCTTTCTGATGTTAGCAAAAGGTGGGTAGATGAGTCCCTTGTCGAAGTCCTCTTGAGTCACCTGAGCTGCCAGGGCCTCAGCTGTTTTTTGAAATATGGAGACATAAGTCGTACAAGCATGCAGTAAAAATACATAAATAACATCATGTATGGGTATAAACAAAGTTAATGAGCAACGTGACCAATCTTGTCAAATTGATCATGCATATCTGTCAGATAGAAATTCGAGATTTCGAGGATTTTGGTCAATTACAGGCAGCCAAAAGCATATCATCATGAACGCGGATAGTTCCGGACATTATCAGGCCCATCCCGAATCCTGGGAAGATGTATGCATTGTTTGCCTGAAAAAGGAGCGGGTGGCAAAAAGTTTATTCTATGAATTATCATAAGTTCTTCTCATTCAGTGCACTCAAATTACATTTCAGAAAGGCAAACCTGTCCTGGCACAAAAACCTTCCCGTCATATTCTACAGAGGCAAAGGGGCTCCCACTTGCAAAGATTGCTCGGCCCTGTGCATCGGACAAATGCAGTTAGTTATGGCTGACAAGATCTGTTTACCGTATTTATCCCAGCCCAAAAGCAAAATTTTACTTTTACCTGACTCCAAGTGTACGCTTCTTCTGCTGTGCATTCAGATTGTGAAGTAGGGTTTGAGAGAGCAAGAATAATTGGCCTCTGCAGGTTGAAACTTTGACAAAGTAAGGACTTTCATTGGGCGAAAGGGAAGGAGGAGAAAAGAATAAAGAATCTTTAGTAATTGAAATACATTTGGTAGACTCATCAAATTACCTCATTCAAAGCAGCCATGGCCTCAACCACTTCCTTAGTAAATGTTCTTCCCACTCCAGATGTCCCAATTAGCACGGTTGGTTTTATTGCCTAGTATAGTCAGTAAGAGTACAAGATCAAGAACATTTGTCCTTATGGAGAGGGGAGGGAGTGTGCAAGAGAAACGAACATTAACAGCATCCAGGAGATCCCTAATTGGTTCATGCTCATGGGCCCATGGCTTCTTAAAGTGCTGTAGGGATTCCTTGCGGGAACTAACAATCAATCCCTGTGGAAAATATAACAAAGAAGATAACAGTTTGGACAATAATTTAATTAAGTAAAAGGACCCAACTAAAGAAAGCAGTGTTAAATCAGGATGGTCTACTACCTTTGAGTCCACAAGCCATATATTTTTTCGGGTCTCATCCAAGGGATCATTTGTCTGCATACATATCACGTTTGTCAGTATTTGCACGTTTTATACAAAATCATTGAAAATGTTAAAAGAGATTACATTGTACAAAACATTTGGTTGGGGTGATTGGGAGGTGGGGGTGGTGTTGTGGGCAAGTTTCACTGGAAACACCAGACAACTGAACTAATCTAAACCATCTTTCCAGCTTCTCACAAGGTGCAGTGTCAATTATTTTAAATTGTTATTGAACACATTCCAACAAGTAAAAAATGGAAAATAGAAAAGTTCTTTCAAATTGTTGATGGTTCAGACCAATAATGACCCTTGAAGAATGAAGGTAATCACCTGTTTTGACATCTCAAGTGCTATGAGTTCTGCAATCCCAGTACCAGCCTGTGCAGTGAACCAAATACAGTTAAACAATCATAAGAGCCCTTCACCAAACAGGACATGGCACCTCAAGGGGGATAAAATCTAAAGCTGACCTCTCCAGCTCCTAGGAATAAGAATCTATGGTCTGCCAAGGTTCCACCAACCAACTTTTGTGCAGCAATGAGACCTGCAAGAACAACTGATGCTGTTCCCTGGCAAAATAAGAAAAAAAGAAAGAAACAGAGAGAGAGAGAGAGAGTAAATAAGAGAAAGTCATGAACAGAAACGTCAGTTATTCTCCCACTTATTCACATCATCAATGATTCTCTGCTGTATTTACTCTGGATGGATTACCTGAATATCATCATTGAAAACAAGATGGGTTGTTCCATACTTAGCAAGCAGATCAAATGCATTATGGTTTGCAAAGTCTTCGAACTGCAGAAGCATTTTGTAATGGATATAGAGACTTTTAGGGGGGCAAGTGACTAATAACTACTTAATTGCACTTCTTAATGGTTAAAGCAAGGTCATCAACAATGACCAAACACCTGAACAAGAACTTTCTCTCCATAATTCTGCTTGACAGCGGACATGAATTCATGCAGAAACTCAGCATATTCCTTGAAAAAGAAGTAAACATCTTTCAGCAGAAACACAAACAAAATTGAGAGAAAAATGCTGTCAAGAAAGAACAACTTGAACCTGTCCAGTCGCTCTTTTCTGCCTTAGTCCAATGTAGAATTCATCTTCCAGTAGTTTCTCATTGTTTGTTCCAACATCAATTGTGACAGGCAGGCACTGAGAGAGGAATTTAGCCCAATTTTAAAAAATCCCTGAACGAAGAGTAAGGCAAACTAACTTCCTTCAAGGAAAACTTACTGCAGAAGGTCGAACTCCTCCAAGAGCAGTGTACAGAGAAAGCTTCCCCACTGGTATCCCCATCCCCTGGAGATATATATAAAATTCTCATTCTTCTTTTATATCATTGCTTTTCATTTAATATGTTTTAAGTGATTGAAACTTTTCACTATCTGACAAATGTAATGTAATTGATTGTTAAGTAGCAGTTATGCAATACTGAGTATATAGTTACCAGGAAAAAGATAGTGAGGTATATACCTGACACCCAAGATCTCCAAGCCCAAGGATCCGCTCTCCATCAGTCACAACAATGACTTGTATGTTCCTCTCAGGCCAGTTCTTTAACACCTCAAGAATCTTCCCTCTTGCCAAATGGAAAACAACTACCCTCATTATGTGACTCAAGAACTGAATGAATGACCTTGGTATAAGAAGATAGTTAAGACCTAATCAACCAGATCTATAAACTCATCAATCTCCTGGCATAATCAAGGTTATTCCTGGGGAATCCCTATCACACTAAGGGAAGCGTAGAACTTATCTACAAAATGGATCACAGCAATGAAAATAGATTTACTTTTCCTTTAAGCTGATGAAGAGACCCTGTGGACGCCTAAATATGCTCCCATATTTTTGACAGGCTTCACCAACAGTCGGTGTATAGACAACTGGGAGAAGCTCCTCTACATTCTCAATGAGAAGCTTGTAAAACAGTCTTTCATTCATCTCCTGAGAAATGTCAATATATAAAATGTACAAGTATTTGCATGAGATATCCCATTATCAAATTTATTGCAGAAACATCAGACAGCAGATAAGATTGGCCAGAATCTAATGATAATAAACTGAATTGAAGCATACTTGGAGATCCATCATGGCCATGTATTTCTGAAGCGGGACTTGGTACTGGCGGATATTGTGCATCATTTTCTTCACCTGGTGTTACAATTCCGCCCAAAATAAATGCTTTTGTACACGCTAATCAACTTTGATGAACAAGCAGGGAAAACTAATTTTAAAAGATTTAAAGGGAAGATGAGGTGAAATGCCAATATTACCTGGAGATCTTGAGAAACAACCGTTGGGGGAAGGAGACCACGGAGATAATGCGAATCTCTCTCTTTCTCCGAGAATGCAAGCCCTTTATTGTGGTGCGGATCTCTTAACAAAGAGTATCCACTGGATTGAAAAGAGAGTAAATAAGAGCAAGAGAGATGTTAAAGATCAAAATCATATGGAAGCATAATATATCTAAAAAGCCTCTTGACGTTACAAAAGAATTCAAGGAGACTGTAGTCAGAGCCCATAGAAAGAAGACAGGAGAGAATCGTGACATGATAAGATTAAAGAAACACGCTCTTTCTTAACCATAAAAAGAGAGAGCTGAATGAGCCGATAACATTGAGACACTTGAAACCATCACACTACTTCAGAAGAAAAAATGACTGAAAGGAAACAGAGGTGTGAGCTCCAAAATCAGCAAATTCACATATGATATGACTAAAAAATGCAGAGATGTCAGAGCAAGATCCACCCTGCGGAAAATAGAAACCAATGAGGGTAAGAAAAAAAAAACGATGCTCGTGATCTAAAAGAATAACCAGAGGCAACATGACCTAAACAAGTAGGTGAACCTAACAATGTTTTTTTACCTGAAATAATACATATTTTTCAACAGATGCTTTGAAGAACTTGATCGACAACTTCTTACTGATTTATTTAACTTGTTAACAACAAAGTTCTGACTCCATAAAATTTTCTAATACCCACCATGAAGATGCATCTTCATGTTTGAGTATGGCAAAGGGACTGCATTTTTTCCCCTAAATGAGGAAATCCTCAAGACTAACCTAAGGGCCACCAAAGAAGGATGATTAGTTAATCATTTACATAATCACCTTCACCAAGCTCAGGTGTGAAGTAGTCGTAAAAAATCAGAGGACCGTAACAAGTTCATTATCCATCACTAATCACAAAATGACAAAAGAGGGCGAAACCTTGGAACAAAGGAAGTCACCAAATGTCCAAAACAACAAGGATTTACTGACAACTAAGGCCAGAAATAGACCCCAAAAGAAGATAAAGCAAATATACCTAGCAACTGAGACAGCCCAAGGAGTGACGAGCTGGTCCTCTGTGGCAGTATCCTCACCGTAAACATCCTTTACACCACCGCTGACCACAGATTCAGCGTCCACCAGCTCAGCTGCGGCCATGTTCTTTACTACAGCCTCCATCAAAGCGCTGCCGTTTCTGTCAATAATCACTTTGTTGGTTGACGAGCCCAATGCAGCAGCTATCCTCACATGAGAGACCGGCCTCCGCTGTAGCTGAGAAAACAACAGGCTCTTCTTGCAAGACCCACAAAGTCCTGAATCGTTCTGTGCCACCGACAAGAAAGATGCACAAGCGCGCCAAATAAGCTTAATTTTGTTCATTAAGGAGAAATGGAACAAAGAACTATGAAAACGTTGTTTAAGTGAAAAATCAAGATACTCTTTTTTGGGGAGGTTCTGAAAGACGGTTTATAGCCTTATAAATCTTCCGGGTTAATCGAGCGAGGAAACGAGACGAGACATTTCGTGAATTTTGAGGCTGGAAAATCTAAGGATGACCAAAATGAAGCAGACATCCGCAGATCATGTACAACTGCACCAGTAATATAGACGATAGAATCATAGAATAGGACTAGAACATTTTAAAAAAAGATTTTTCGCTGGAAAATCTGAAAATCGCGAGCTTTTTTGACCGACGAACAACAAATCCCAGAAAAAAAAAATCCAAGAACCAGAGGGTCTGGGGGAAATAGAATTGAAGCAGCTGAGCTGGTGCAACATTTTTATTACCCAGTTGAATACTCTGCTACAAGATTGAATTCTTTTATTGTGGAGTAGGAAACAAAAGAGGTTGAAATGGTGAAGTGGGAAAAGGGAGTATGAATTTATTTACCAGGAAAGATGTGTGATTCAGCGACATCATGGGGAGAGAAAATGTCCGAACAGAGACAGAGACAGGGAGAGAGTCTCTCGCCTGTTGCGCTTCAGCGCCCTTTTTTTGTGGAGAGGGAGGAGGAAGAAGAGAGAGTCTTAAGGCTTAAGGTCCCCTTTCTTCGCTCTCTCTCTCTCTCTCTCTCTCTCCACCCTCTTCTTCTTCTTCTTCTTCTTCTTCCTCCTCCTGGCTCTCTCTCCCTCTCACTGAAATTTTCAGGTATCCATTAACGGAGGTGGAGCAGGAGCAGGAACCAACCAGGCATGGTGATGTGAGTTACTGCTCCTATCCTTACGGACACCGCAGGACGAGTGCACAGTGCAGGTGGAGCTCCCAATGCCCGAATATTACAATATTGCCATGACAGAAATTTTTGACAGATTTCCCCTGGGCAGTGATCAATCGAATATAACAAGAGACAGTGAATTATCTCATTTAATGCACATGGTAATCTTAATACGTTCTTGTTGGCAAAGACCAAACAAGGGACCTTCTGTAAATTGCCAATGATGTCTTCTAGAGCTAAGCACCAAATGAGGGATTGCCCTCATCATCTTTTTCCTCAACCTTTTTTTAACTCTTTTAGTTTTCCATGAGAATCGGACTTCCCTGGTGATGCACAAGCAACCACCGATCATGATTGAGACTGATTTAACCGATGGAGAAGAGATGGTCTATACGCACCGGAGCTTCACTGTATTCAATAGAGTGGGGACAAGTTAACGTGGAAGGACACAACTCATCCCACCCCACCATTATCATGACCGATCCATCCCACCCAACATTATTAAAAATAGAATCTGAAGTATATTAATCTTTGTGTCAAGGATGATCATGTTGCGTCAAAGTCAGTTTTGCAATTTCGGTGGATTGTTCAGCCGGTAGCGGTGGAGGAAAGGAAGCCGCGTCGCGTCGCGTCGCTGCATCTTATAACCACCCAGCCCGCTAAAAGTCAACTCTGATGGGCCCTTGTGGGCCCTATTTTTCTCTCCATTTTCAAAGGCCAACCAACCACACGCTCAAATTTGCCGTCCCAGCCACTCAGCATTCCTTCATTATCAGCTAGCTGATAATGTTTTATCACATTCAATGGATTTCAAATTCGGTCTTACGTGTAAAAATTGGCGGGTTGGGTATGGATTTGATACGAGTACAAGGACTAAGCCAGCAAAAAGTAGAAGTTGGAGGGGGACAATTGTAATAAATAGGGGCCAAATAAAACATACGTACTAGTTGAGGGCTTAGTTTGCGAGATTGTCATACAAGGGCTGTTAAGATTGTTAGTGGCAGTTAAGGTCGTTGTCCGGCTGAACGGAATATAACATAACAAGGTTGTCCTTCTGAAAGATGTGATGAATAAACAATCTCTCTTTCCCTTGGGTGCCATCATTCCCTCTCGATTTTCTCCTCCCTTCCCCTCTCGATTCTTCTTCCTCCCTTCCGAATCAACCTCGATCCCCTTTTTGAGGCCGGGTCACCGATTCTGATCCATAACATTGGTATTAGAGCATGGTCCTGGCAAATGACAAACACTAGGGCCCAAGAGGTAGGACCAATTGATGCTCTTTTCAAGGAACATGAGCAACAACAGTTGAAGCTGCGGGAGACCCTATCCCGCAATGATCAGAGGTTCGATGAACTCTAAACTGATATCCATGGGATGATCCATGAGTTTCTAGCACAACAAACCAAGGGAATGGGGTTAGAGTCTCATGGAGCCGACAAGGGACTGCAAGGAGTGGCGAATGCTGGAGGTCGCTATGCTAACACGGCACGCATGGGAAAAATGGAGTTTCCAAGGTTTGTTGTGGAAGATGTGGAAGGCTGGATCTACCCCGGAGGAGTCGAAGGTCAAATTAGCCTCAATCCACCTGGAGGGCAAGGTGTTACAATGGCACCAAGCATTTTTGTTGCAAATGAGCCATCTGGGCTACACAGTCGAGTAGGCCATCTGGTCACGGTTCAGTAGCCGGGCGTATGAGGACCTCTTCTTGGAACTCAAGAACTTGTATCAAACCCGATCACTACAAGAATACTTGGACCACTTCAACTTACTGCTTAATAAGATACTCCATAAGGTAGAAGCAAACGATGAAATGGTGTTAAGCTGGTTCTTGGGAGGATTGAGGAAGGAAATCCATAATCCTATTCGTATGCTGTGGCCACGGCTCTTGCATGAGGCCATAGCGCTAGCCAAGATACAAGAGGATACCCTAAACTCTACAGAGGGGACCGGGGGCGCAGGCGGAAGGCAAGGGCAAGCGTGGCCACCAATGGCCAGCAAGGTGCCTTCCAACTTCAAGTCCACTCCACAATACCCTTTGAAGGCACCTAACCAACAAAGGACTCCCCCAAACGCCCGTGGGTCTGTTGCCAGCCCCATCCAACCCGATGCCCCTCACGACAGCACCCAAAGGGCTCAAGCACCTATCCAGCCAAGAGATTAATGAGAAACGGGCTAAGGGCCAATGTTTTTTCTATGATAAGAAATTTAGTCCCGCCCATGTTTGCCCCAAAAGGCGTTAGCTATATATCCTAGAAGGAGAGGAGGAGTCCCCTGCAGAGGTCTCGCTTGAGGATGAAAAGGAGCTAGAGGGAACGACACCTGAAACTTCCATACACGCTCTCAAGGGATTCCCTAGCTTGCAGACAATGCGAGTGCTAGGGTAGAAGGACTAAGCCAACATAAAGTAGAAGTTGGAGGAGGACAATTGTAATAAACAGGGGCCAAATGAAACATACGTACTAGTTGAGGGCCTAGTTTGCGAGATTGTTATACAAAGGCTGTTAAGATTGTTAGTGGCAGTTAAGGTCGTTGTCCGGCCGAACAGGATATAACAGAACAGGGCTATCCTGTCTGAAAGGTGTGATGAATAAATAGTCTCACTTTCCCTTGGGTGCCACCCTTCCCTCTCGATTTTCTCCTCCCTTCCCCTCTCGATTCTTCTTCCTCCCTTCCGAATCAACCTCGATCCCCTTTCTGAGGCCGGGTCACCGATTATGATCCATAACAGGATTCGTACAAAGAATAGACAATATTAAGAGTCCTACTAATAAAAATGGGACTTCAAAATCAAAGTCAAGGCGGGGTATTCATGAGTTATAGCCTGTGATTTGCAGTGATAATCGGTAACCCCACAAACTGATCAGGTGGGCCTGCGTGAGGGCCACTCGATTTTACAACTATCGCACCCGCCGCTGGGTTAAGTTAGGAGGGCCGGAGGTAGGATAACCGTCCATTTCGACCGACGTCCAGGGGAGGAGATGCCACGACAGCTCATCCCAATTGGCAGCCCCTTGCTGACGCCGTCTCCGCCTCTCTCCCACGGGAGCTGACTTGTCATCATTGTCCGACAGGAATGACTAGATCCCCTGCGGGGGCCAGCATTCGGCTGTGCCTCACTGCCCACACGTGTCGGTGCTATCCGTTGGAGCCACGAGCCCAAAATCCCAGTATGCCGCATAGTGGGAACCAGGCCATCTCATGCCAGACTTGCACGTCAATGCGCATTCATGGAATGTTCGAGATAGATTTCGATAGTGACTTCGACCCAGTCGATGAACAGAGAAAGGGAGCTCTGTAAGATAGTATGAATCAAACCGTCACAATGACGAATATACTAAGGAATAGGTCTGTCTGAGAAGGTACAGTATCGTATCAGCACCTGTACAGGATTTAAAGAGCGGTCAAGAGAAGGCCCGTTGTTTATCAGGGCTCCTCCCATCAGAGATGTGATTTTTTTTAAAAAAACCAAAAAAAAAAAAGTTCAAAGCAAGCATAGGAGACTACAGCAGCAAATAGAGGCCTCTAAAATCTCGGTGACTCGAACTATCAGACCTCGAGTCGGTCAAAATTTTCGGTCAGGACTCACAGTGGTCAGCTTCTCTTCCAGAGAATGGGGATGCTCATGACACAGTTCTCCCATAGCAGATAGATGCGATGTAGAGATTCTTCGCCCACTTGTCCTGCACAGTTGTCCAATTAGAAGTGTGTGAAGACAATATACATCCTAAACCAACACTCAAGAAGAGTCTGTGCACCGAACATGGAAAAGACCTATAAAATCAGAACAATTTGCCAGTGTAGCATGGCCGAGGCACTTTTATTTAGGCAGTTATATAAGAAAGAGATGTTGCAGCAAATCATGATATGGCTTGGCAAACAACATATCAATACTAAGGAACCGCCTTTTACAGCTTTTTACCATAAGACAACTTTTTTGTGTTTTTCTTCTGCCTAGCTTCACAACATCATGCAGTAACATAATTCCAACACTTATCTATAGCAATAATAAATCCCTCTGTCACAACCCCACCCCACAGCACTGGAAAAAAAAAAAGGGATTAAAAATATATCAATGAAGACATACCTTTACATGGGTGCTAGGAAATTGAGAAGTTCGAAGTGTCTCCTGAGTCTCATCAAGAGGCTTCTTTCTCGGGACACTAAGGACAAAAGCAGCCTGATCACTAGTAGCAGCAGCTGCTGTTATACGGAACCCAGCATCCCATCTCCGATGAATGCCTTCACTAGGATACAGGAAATCTAATTCAACAACCTGAAAATCAAACAATTATGAGAATTTAGTCCTTCCATTTCCCACTTCCCCACCGTCAGGCTTCAAGGCCAGCAAGACCCCATATTCAGCAGAAGCCACCACAAAGTATCTGACCTGATCTGAAAAACCAGCACCCCGAGACATTACCACAGCCCACCTATTCCCAGCTGTGCCCATTGCTGTAACAAAGAATCCCTCCTTCCATTTCTTGTTGATCCACTTGAATGGGAAGGAATCACTTACTTTGTAAGATTGTTGCGCATATTGGGTTCCTGTGAAGATATTAATCCTTCAGTTGCAGCTAAATGATGCATGTGAACCTCAATTGGGAAGTCTATATTTCAGGTTCCCCTTAGAAGAAAGTGACAACGCTCATACCTTTTGACATTACCACCAATGAATTCCCATTAGATGACCCAGCTATCGCATTTATGTAATAATTCTTGTCCCATTGCGCCATTATCCATTCCTTCAAGGGATATCAATATTTTAAACACATCAGGTTCATCAAAGTTCACAAGAAAATCATAATCATTCTAAGAAAACCTAGTCTTTAGCATGCAAAATGCCTATCAGACGGGAAAATCATAAGAGCAAAGTAAGAAATTTAGGACAAGATACTGTTAGCAATAATTCACCTTGTGGAGGAAGTGTGGAGACAGCTCATAGACTTGTGAACTAAAACCAGTGCCTGCATCCATGATAATGGCCCAAAAGTTTTGAGCGCATGCCACACTACTGATAAATAGCCCATCTTCATTTCCCTTATCAATGTGCTGACTGAGCCTCCCATCAGCCACATTGTAGTGATACCTACACAAAAGTTGAACACAAAACACTGTCAGACCGATCTAGACCAAATCAAATCAACACCCAGATGCTGCAAAGAATGGTAGAGAAAACTGAATAAGAGTTACCTTTGTTTCATGGGACGCCGGGCATTATAGACACTTACCCACTGCGTTGCTGGCATGCCCAAGCGGACCTTTTTCTTGGGTTGCCCATCATCATCCTCTTCATCCATTGTCAGTCGGGCTCTCTTTTGACCAACTTGAAAGATGAGCTTTTACAAAAGAAATGTCAAGAATTCAGGGGAACAAGCAGACTATCAGCCACGTAAACAACTACACAAAGAACAGACAATTTTAGCTACCTTTTGAGCACCTTCGGTGTTGATAGGTCTGATATCTGGGTTTGAGCCTACAATCCCATCGAAAAGTGAGATGTATTTTGCATATTTGGGTTCTTCATCAAACTTCAAATTCACTACATGCTCAAGAAAAAGACGAAATGGCTGTGGGCAGAAGCAACAGAGATTCTCTGGAGAAGTTGCCATCTTTTTCTTGCATACAAGAAATCCTTTATTCTCCCCCTAAAAAGTGAAACACAATTACTGTAAGTCATCGTATATCCAATGTGAAAATAACAATTTCTTTCTTTCATAGTTGAAAAAGGGACTGAGACCAACCTGGTAACCTTGCCAAGGCAAACGACCCCTAAGGAGGAAAATTAGAGTATAAGCAAGAGATTCGAGATCATCTCTCCTGCTCCCAGTCCTACCTAAATGAGCATGTACACTAGCATAACGGACTGTTCCCCTGCCAAGAAGAACCTCATCGAAGAATTCGTCAAGGAATCAACAAAACAAGTGGCAAGATCCACATTGATGTAATAGTAGGTAATATACCTAAAAACATCAGGCTTTTGGTCATACTCAACATGTAGACCAGTTGAACTGTCTCGCCATCTGGTAGCTGACAGACCAAAGATGGGTAACTTAAGTGAGCTGATGAAATTGAATAATCAAGAATAAGAGTAATATGATTTTGAAGTACCTAACCCAAGATCAACCAAAAATAGTTTCTTCTCATCAGGAGTTCCAGAAGGACCAAGCAGGAAATTCTCTGGCTTCACATCTCCATGAATGTACCTGGCATCATATATTCAGTTAACCCATTATAGTAAACAACAACAAACAGATTAATATACAAACAGAATTATAGAATTTCCAAGATTTAAGCTAAGGCAAAAGGATCCACCCTCTGGAGTGCATTTTCTCCAAGATGGATATTGCTTCAATGGCAATACATGCAACCATTTCAATAGACATTCTGCAAAAAGCAGAGGGTCTCAATCAAAAGGTGAAAATGGATTGAACGATAAAAATACAACACTAACAAATAACCAAAATAAATTGCAAGCCAACTTCAGAGCTAACTCACGCATGAGAGTTATTATTCCAAACATCCCACAAGCTTGGGCCCAACATGTCCATTACCTGCAGGTATTAATAGATTCCATAAAATGACTATCTAACCAACCATGAAGAGACTGCTTTCAATGTCTATGAAACAAAAAGATAAGGAACGTACCATGATATAATAATCACCTTGCCGTCCCTTGTAGTGTGCCCTCGGTACACCATGACTGCCTCCAAGAGTGCTACAGACATGTCAAAAAGGACTTAGTCTCATATCCAGCACAAAATCTGGATCTCAAGTGTCTGAAAGCACTAGAACAAGCACCACATATATGTCCAAGATCAAGGTGTACACAAATATTAACTAAAAACATAAGGAATGGATTTACTCACTTGTAGACCTGCCATTCATATGGGGGACCATAGCTACAACCTTTGCTACTTACATGCTCAAATTTTAACGCAACCTGGACACAGAGTTATTTAATCTCAATAACCGCAAACAATTTTTTGGCACATGAGACAAAATTCAAAGCCATATTCTTTGTTTCTTTCTCTTTCAACAGCAAAGACAAACTCAACAGATACCGTGCACACCTCAACAGCTCCTGGGCCAGTGGTTATATCACTTGCACTTCCTGCAGAAACACGCCGGCCAACATACACTTGTCCAAAACCACCCTTGCCCAACTTCCTTTCTATTCTGTACACAGGGGAACCGCCAACTTGAACCTAAGGCAAAGGAACCAAAAGGCCAACTGTCAATTCTGTACAAACTCATGCCAACATCTCTGGAGATGGCTTATATCCAAAAACACTAGTGGATACTAGCTCAAGATACCAGCAAAATTTAGCGAGAAATAGGGAGTTCAATAACAAGAAAAAGACAGACAAACTAAGTCAGGCATGGGAAAGAATACTTTCCTTGCATTACAAAACCCAATCCAAATGAACAGGTTGTGTGCACATATCAAAATTGACAGACCAGAAGAAAAAGTAAAGCATCATCAAATACTTCTAGTATCCTTGCATAGAGATTTCTTTCTTTGCTATGGTGCAGATAACAGCAAATATGTCTTGCTTAACTAAATACAATGTACAACATCATTGATGCCCAAATCATATTTGGAAGCTAATCTTCCAGAAAACTATCTGGGTTCCATGGAAAAATTAAATTTTTCATGAGAATCCACAAGTACTACAGCCTAATACGCATTTTCTGCAGTGATGAATCACCAAAGAAAAGAGAAGAAAAAGCTTCAACAACTTGGTAGGTGAATTCCAGTTATTCTCCTTCTGCAAACATGATCGACATAGTGGCAGCAATTTAATCTAACCTTAAAACTCCTTAGAAAGCTCTTATAGCGCATTTGGAATGAAACTTATAAAATTCATTAGTTTCTACATGTGGAAAAAGTTAACTGCAAGCTTCATGATCGTTACCATCACCTTTTCTTCAGTCAGTGGAAAAATGCACACTTTAGCCTTGAGAGAGTGAATCTCTCCACAGCTTCCACATACAGGAATAAGCAATCCCAGACACAGACAATCACCACCGTTACTAGGAATACCAGAGTTGTGATGCCAAAGCTCACAAGAATATTAACCAGAGAGCATACAAACTCTCAGATTATCAGGCATAGGTAAGTTATAAGTAATGATAAAGCGATGGACTTGGAAATACCCTCTCAGGAAGTGGGGCAGTGCTGCCCTCGTCTTCTCCAGCAGGCGCCTTTCCAGCACTCCAGGCCCCATTATCAAACTCATCCATTCGTTTCTCGGCGACCTCTTGCTTTCCCTCCAACAGCCTATTGTTGTTGATGTTATTCTCCGCCTCCCTAGGAGCTAAAGCAACAGCTACACCCACTTCATCAATCGCCCTCTCAAACCTCTTGTCGTTACTAACAGGCTGTGCAACCGCTGCAGCCGCAGCTGCCGCTCTCCTTCGCCGCGTCCGAGTGGCGATGGCCCCACCCGCCTCGACCGGATTCACCTGCTGGTTCTCCTGCAGCTGCTGCTTCGCTGCTGCTGCCCGGCCCCTGCGCGAACCGTTACGCAGCATAGGCATCGTTCATTCTCCGATTCTCATCCAACGTTTCCCCGCAATAGTTGAAGCCTCAACTTCTCACTCCACTTCAGAAACGCCGATGGACCAGATTCCACAAGCTAACCACAAGAATACGGCTCGCTCCGCCAAATTCGCAGCACAAAGCCGCGGAGTCCCGCCCCGATCAAACAACGGATGGATCAGGAGGAATCGACTGGAATCCGATGAACGCCGGAGAGAACCCGAATTCGAATATCGATGTATCAATCTCAGAGGGAATTCAGATTAGCAAAAATTGCACCTTCAGGAGACCGATCGTCGATGGCTCTGGCCTTGAAGCTTCGAGATCGAGAAGTGGGAGAAGATCTTGGGAGAAAAAGAGAGAACGACCCGTTCTGGTTAGAGAGAATTGGTCGAATTTTTCCTAATTACTGTAAGCTGGAAATCGGTGAAATTATGAAATATATATGATGGGAGAATAGAGGCCGTTGATGACTGAAAAAATGGGCCGTCCGATTCGGGGCCATAGTAATATTGGCTGAGGATTCAATTGGAAAGTGGAGAACGTGAAATTACAAGATAGGGCCTCCGGTCGAGGATTTTCCGTTACATAACTAATTACGAGTAATGAACACTCAATCTACAAAGCATTCCCACGCACGAATATTGAATTTTGTAATTATGCCCCCGTATTTGGAAATTCACTACAATGGACCATTTTACTTTAGTGTATTGGGGTAATCGTCCCTTACATATGCACCCGGTGAACCTTTTCCTTTCAATGAATTCCATGCACTTCTTGTAACTTAGAACTCTGATGCTTCTACACGAGTCTTGACCAAGTAAAAGTCATAAAAACTAACCCTTTCAGGTCAACTGCCCATTATAGGTCCGTATTTAGTCATACTTCGGTACATCATATTACTAGCAATGTCAATCATTGATTTTTTTTTTTTGAAAAAGCCCCCTAAATTGATAAGTTTTATTCCCGTATGTTGTAAATCGACTACGAGGCCCGTCTAGCTCAGTCGGTAGAGCGCAAGGCTCTTAACCTTGTGGTCGTGGGTTCGAGCCCCACGGTGGGCGCCTTATTTTATTTTGGATTTGAGCCTAAGAAGGTGATCCTTAGAAGCGGCCCAATCAGACCCGTTAACTGCATTTGGGCTCTCTTCCGGCCGGCACTTCACATCTCCATTCCAATTCGGCCCAATAATTCGGAGACCGTTGGTCACACCGACTCGGGACGTCCGGGATGACGGCGGCAACAGTTCTGGCTCGGGGTTTTGGCGGCGGCACGAATGGGATGCCCTGGTTAAGCCACCATTAGCGTAAACGCACAAGATCGCAGAACACACAAGAACCGTCAACGAGATCGTACAACAAGAAGAAGCAGCACTTCCTTCTCCACTCAGCTCTTCGCCTTGCGGATCTCTACGAGCTCCCCTGTGTTTTCAGCACGCGCGATGTCGATCGATGCAGGACACGGTTTTTCGGGTTAGATGAAGGAATCGGGTAAGGAATTCCCGTTCAGACCCTTCGATCTCGAGCGATGAGGATCCTCCTGTAAGAGGAACCTAAAAATTCCAAAAAAAAAAAAAAAGTATCCACGTGCTGCAGTAGACTGTCGGTTCGGCTCTCCGTTCACATCGGGTGCAATTTCCGATCATAGCCGGTGAGGAGAACGCGACTTCGAGATCTTTTAGGTGGGAAAATGGGTCGACGTACATGAACACACAGATCATGACGTGCCCCTCCACTCATCGAATATTATCACATACGACTATATTAATGGAAATACCTTATTAAATTTAAATTAATTGAGATTCATAAAAAAAAAATTTAATATCGGCCCGTACCTCATCTGCATCACATGGCTGGTAGCCGTCTTAATGTTTAATGCCTAATGGAGGGCGAAGCGGAAGAGGGCCGGCCCACGTGCAGGGACGGGGGAAGGGTCACGTGAGACCCACGTGATGTAAAAGCACGTGCCCCCGTGCCGCCGGGAGCGGACACCGCACGGACATGCTCCGCACTACGCACGTGCGAGGAAGGGCCTACGGGCCGAGGTGGAAAGGTGGAGAAGGGGGAGGGAGGCGCCACCTTCGATGTTTGGACCGAACGATCCATTAGATTCCCGCCACGTCGGTTCTTTTCTAAAGTTTTAATTATCTAGACAAAATTTACTCCTTTGTTTTACTTACTCATATCTAAATTTAGTAATTTTTTTATTAATACAGTAATCCACTAATTTATCAAGTAATATATTCAAATTTAGTGGTTTAGTAGATCATAAATTTTTTTAAATTTATAATTTCTTAGTTTATATGACTTTAAAATAATATGTCGATTACAAAAAAATTCAGATTATTTTGATATATAGCAATCTTCTTATTTATTTTTTAAAAAATAAATTTATGTGGGACCGGAAAAATCACATGATTGCTGATAGCGAAACTCTTACGTTGTCACGTGCTGATGGGTCCCACGTGTCGTGACTCAAGCACGCACGGCTTCAACGGTGGAAGAAAAAGATACAATATTTGTTTACCTTAAAAAAAGAAAAAAAATCACGATTGAGGGCAACGAGGACGGTAAGTTTTGTGGGCAAACACTTATCGAAGTACCAAAGTCAACAATTTTTACGATGGCATTTGTGTCCGGGTGTGGCTGGTGGCTGGTCCTCACGGGGCTCAATGGAGATCTTAAACAGGATCGGTCCGGCATGATCGTCCCAAAACTGACACGCAACTGGTCTTAATGGGCTAATGATTAGTTA
This sequence comes from Sonneratia alba, assembly GCA_900174645.1. Classification (NCBI taxonomy): domain Eukaryota; kingdom Viridiplantae; phylum Streptophyta; class Magnoliopsida; order Myrtales; family Lythraceae; genus Sonneratia; species Sonneratia alba. The sequence continues at coordinate 3,672,983 of FWPY01000028.1, read as the reverse complement.
CGTGATGAATTTAATAAATAGACTTATTAAATCAAAATTAGTTTGATATATTTTTTTATTAAATTAATCGAAAACTATCTATAAATTAGCATGAAATTGTTACAAAATTAGTTCAAACCATCATGAAATTACTACCAAAATTATGTCAAATTTTAATATTTATTTAAAAATATAATATTTCATTTATGTAAATAAAATTAATAGTAAGTCATAGTTTATGGTTATAAGAACAATATAAAAATATAAGTTAATTAAAAAATATTTATTTTAAATAATTTAAAAAAATAAAAAAATATTTCAATTCATAATTTAAATTTATCCTAATCATGAATATGCCCAATTCCCGACCAGTTCATGATTACTTTAATCAATTTTATAATTAAATTAATCCATTAAATTTAATTGATAAGAATGATTTGATCAGTTCAGAACCAGACCAAGCTGCACTTATTGCATGTAGGGACTCGGTCCCCGCACTTCGCCTTCTCTCTCTAATTCCTCTCTCTCTCTCTCTCTCTCTTTTTACCATGATTTACCTTTCTGGAATCAATTCTGGAGACTATAAATAGGACGAATGCACCCCAAGCATCCACGTGGAACAGATCACAGCTGTCCATTTCCAGGGACTTGAGCTGTAAATGTCGTGCCCAAACGTGGGATGAAAGTGCAATAACAGCAATCATTGGAGCCAAATGGTCAGATTGTGCATTTTTACTCACTCTAATTATTCTAATAATTGATTTTCAGAGTGCCCCTCTTTAAAAATAACCAATCTGATTCCTTCTAGGGAAATTAGGCTACAAGTGGACTCCCACGACATGGAGGACACGTGACATGATATCCCAAGACCGTTTTCTGAACATTATTTAAAAGAAGGTTCATAGATAATGTGGATAATATTATTATTTAAATTCTTAAAATCCTATTTTGAGCTAGAAAATACCGAATTGAATTTTTTTCTGGAAAATATGAAATTCCAACATGGAAAGTGCCAAAAAAATTATTGAAAAAGCCGCGTATTGCCACTACGGTCAATTAATTTTGCCAACTCCTTGACAGCAACCACACGGTCCACCCCACACCCACCAAATAAATTACCTTAAATGTGACAATTTTTATTTTTCCTCTCACTATATAATTATTCATTTATGGATAAATGGTATGACAAATCATAAAATTCTAATGTTCTTTTTTTTAATTCATCATAATGGTTGAAGATTTTTAAATTTTTTTCCCAAATGTAGATAATTTTCATTAAAAAAATCGTTAATTTTAGTAATAATTGTCATTTTACCACTGACTTTTAATTTTTCAGATTTCACTACTAACTTTTTATTTTTTAATCAAATTATTATCTATGGTCAACACCTCAACTCAAATACCCAATTCCCTGAAGGTCAATTACAATTCCTAGTGCAATTAGGATATAGAAATTTTATTATTGAAAACTAATCAAGAAATTAGTTTTGGAATAAATTTACCTTTGAATTGGTTATTTGTATGATTGTCTCATTGCCCTTGACTGCAACGATTTTTCTTTCATCATCATAAAAAAAATCAACTAAACTATATTTCAATTTTATTAATTCTCTTTGATCAAATGAGCTAGGAACACTAAGGCTCCGATTTTCTTTCGAAAAAAATAAAAGTTGTGGTAGAATAAGGAAGATTAAAATTTAACGATAAAATAGTTACCACAATAAAAAAAATTAATGACTCTTTAGTAAAAATCATTAATATGGTAAATATAGAGAAAAAATAAAATTATTGACCATAACCGAATTTGAAATTTTGTGGGGGAATTGAGAAAGTAATTAATATTTGTGATTTTTAAAATCATTTATTATTTATTTGTTTACTTACTTAGAATGTAACCAAAACTTCCTTGAAATTTTCAAATTTGCCCCTCCCTTCCCTCCTCAAAACCGCAGCTCCCGTTCTCCCGTTGCCCCTCACTCTCTCCCTCGGAGCTCCTCTCTCTCTCTCTCTCTCTCTCTGAAGTCTCTGCCTTTCTCTCTCTGAAACTCCTCAGACATCACACTCCTCTCTCTGTCCATTTCGCGGGACGTTTCTCTGCCCAGCTGAATTAGGAATTGGATAACCTACCGATGGCGATGAAGGTGTCGGAGTGCTTCAGCGGCAGCGCGGACTACGGCGCGGGAGGGGCCGAGTGTTCACCGGAGAAGAAGGCTGCGGAGCAGTTCGCAATCGACGAGTTGCTCGATTTCTCCAACGAGGACGCGATGGCGAGCGGGGATGGATTTCTCGACAATGTGGCGGCCACCTCCGGGGACTCCTCGATTGTCACGGCCATCGAAAGCTGCAACTCCTCCCTCTCCGGCGGCGAAAACCAGTTCTCCGGTAGCCTCGGCTTCCGGAGCCTATGTGGCTCCAGTTTCTCCGGCGAGCTGTGCTTTCCGGTAATGACGTCGTCCTAACAAATTAATTGCATTATTACAATTACTTCACGTGCAATTCCGCTCATATTTTTTTGAATTGATTACTATTTATCTAGAAATTCTCAGAATCTCAAAAATGTATGAATTTCTTTTTTTTTTCCAATTTCGGATTTTTTAACAAAAAAGTAAGCCAATTACGACATGCATCCGCAAAATATTATATATTGCGGAAAATCCCAAAAAATATATAAAAAAAGGTGCACACTTGTCATTTATTTTACAGATTATTATTACTCAAATTTATCAATCCATAAAAAAAATTTAAAATTAGGATTTTGAATTTTTTGACCGGAAATAAAATATCATATAAGTTAGGAATTTTAATCGGCAGTATGAAGACCTGGCGGAGCTGGAATGGCTGTCGAATTTCGTGGAGGACTCATTCTCCCCCGAGCACAGCCTCCAGCAGCCCCTCCACATCATCAATGGCCCCATTTCCAAGCCCACCACCCCTGAATCGTCCACCACTGGCGCCCACGGCCGCCCCGAGCCGACCGCCTTCGCTCCCCGCCACTACCCCATCTTCCACCCGGAGACCCCGTTGCCCTCCAAGTCACGCAGCAAGCGTTCTCGTGCCGTGCCCTGCGACTGGACGACCCGCCTCCTCCACCTCACACCCGCTGCCTATGCAGCGACGAAGCCACCCAAGAAGCAGCGGGAGGTGCCGAGCCTTCCTGAGCCCCGGAAGTGCCTCCACTGCGCGTCGGAGAAGACCCCGCAGTGGCGGACCGGCCCGATGGGCCCGAAGACCCTCTGCAATGCGTGTGGGGTGCGGTACAAGTCGGGCAGGCTCGTACCCGAGTACCGGCCAGCCGCGAGCCCCACGTTTGTGTCGACCAAGCACTCCAACTCCCACAGGAAGGTACTGGAGCTGCGCCGGCAGAAGGAGCTCCAGATGGCACACCACCACGGTCATCACCAGAACCACCAGCTCGTTGGTCAAAGCCCCACTTTGGCCGGATCTAATGGCTCGGCAGAGTACAGGATCGACCACTGTGGCGGGCCCGGGTCTAGGCAGCCGATATAGCGGGGGGCACTACAGATTATAGTCTCTAGCTACATCTAGCAAAAAAGGAGAGTTTTCTTCTAGCTCTAGCTAGTAGCTAGCTTTCGCTGATCAATGCTCACTGTTCTTCTTAATTGACTCTGGTGAGCTTTAATTGGTATAGTTCAAGTCCTCTTTCTGATAAGTGTATAATTTGAAAGAGGAGGGAGAAACCAACAGAGGAGGATACCATATGTCCCAATAAAATTCTAAAATGTTCTGGAGGGTTAATAATCATCGTGTTAAGCATATATCATCCGTCCTTTCCCATCGCATGTCCGCCTGTCGGTCAATCCTTACGGACGGCTTCCTCACGGTCCAGATTTCTGACGAGGGAAAACACTAGGGTCTTGAACACCAGCTCCAAACCCACCTCTGCCGTTTAGAGGTGTGGCTTCTGCCAAGGGAACACGCCCTTAGCCTTATATCCAATGGTGGAGAATGACTTGAAACTGATTTTTCGAATCGGGAAGCTAGGGTTTTTCTTTTGGACGAGTCACGGCTCCTCTTGCTCCATGCGTCCTCTCATGTGATAAAAGAAAGAAACGAGAGGAATCTAGGTCTGGCTCTCAAGTATGGGCTGATGACTACTCCTTAATTAGCTGAGCCCGTGTAATATTGAAGATAGGAAAGGCAGGGCAGTGAACCTTGAATCAATAAGTTGAACTCACACAAGTAAGAACGGACAGCATGGAATTCAGCGGCAAGTATTTGTCGTGTTCTCTACGTACCCTTTTTTTGTTGAAATAGGTGAGAATAATCATCCCGTGAAAAGAAAAAAAAATCAGCTAGGGTGGGCCGTGGGGTAACATATCAAGAAACTGAGGGAGAGGATCGATGAAATTAATTATGAAAAAGATCTCGAGGGAATTGAAGGTCCTCAGCTTGCAAGGCGGTGCGCACAGGGTCATGTGGAACGAACAAGCATTCACTAATTTAAAATACTAATACTTGATAAGCCGGTTTTCTTTTTGATACGGTAACACCAATCTCGACATAATAATCGAGATATTATATGTTCAATTCTTGTCGTGTGACTCTTCATATCTCTTTATTTCCTTATTCTCCTATCACATTCTAAACTCATTAATCTTCATCACTAATTTTCTTGTAGTCCTTAATCTCAACGAATCCATGTTCAAACCATGTCAGTCCATAAAAAAAAGAGAAAAAAATATTATGTAAAATTATAATATTTAAATTTAAGATTCATTCTTGTAAACTCATCTAATGTTGTTGGAATTTGTGGAGGGAAATGTTGTATCTAGCTGCGACACTTGATCGATTATTGTGAGTCAATTCATGTAAAATAATTTTTTTTATTATATAAGAAACTCATATATTTAAATAGGGTAAAAGAGTATAAAAAATCCCTAAAATAACTGTGCTAGACGTGGAAGAATGGCAATTATCACGTCACATGATTAGGAGGTTTTTGTTTTATACTCGTCGTTTATAGTTCTTTTTTCCAATTAATTGATTGTGTTCGTGGGTCATTGTCAGAAGCATATCGATTTTGGTAGTAAGGCCAGCTGGCAATTGCTTGGCCTCGAGGAAAAGTCGGGTGCGTCTCCTCATATACACCATGATGATTATCTAATAACATGATAATTTGTATATTAATAAGATGAAAATATGATAATATGATGTAACAATATTCTAAAATTTGTCGACTTGGGACCGAGTTAGTTAAGTTGTTGATGCTAGGTACGCATTAATGAACAACAATTTGTACACGTTTGATGAGGCTCGACGGAAATGACTTAACGATGTAACGGAACTAATTATTTAGAGTTGAGTAAGATATTTCGAACCAACTTGAAAAAAAGGATAAATTTTTACGATATGATGCGTAAATTTTTTTATTAAAAAATGATAATATAATGAGACTATTTCCAATTGATATTAAGGATATGTGTATTGCACAATAATTATTCTTGCAGCAGTTTTTACAGTTTCATTTTATCTAATTAATTACTGAGGACAGTAGGATAATTCCAAATGCGGTGCTAAGCACCAAAGCTGGGGAAAACAGCTTTGATTTTACTTGTAAGTGAAGTGTCGCATCTTCCCCAACTTGAACCTAGCAAAATTCGGCCCGACCCGATAGCCCGGCACGATCCTGGCATGATAACACCGTGCTGGGCCAGTGCTTATCGGGCGTGCCGGGCTGTGCCGGTAAAATAGCCCGATTATGGATATTTTTAAAAAAATCTAATAAACTATTACACACTATTAAATTATGGAAAAATTTTTTATTTATGAGCTCATTTGTAGTTGCAAATAAGCCACGATCAAACAAGATTATCGGGCTATTTGGTCAAGCCAAGGCCGCTTGTGTCTTATCATACCGTGCCAGCCCTTATCTTGCCCTCCTCTTATCGGGTCGTGCGGCATGGCCCGATAAGACTGGGTTGGCACGATTTGCCACCTCTACCCCAACTAGGGCACAAGCAAAACATGAGCAGTGGCACTTCCCCACTGCGCATTTCTCCTCGTGTGCCTGTAATGGCTCCGATGAGTGCCACTGGAAGTGCACGCACTCGACGGTTTCCCGAGTGGATGGGATGGGATGGGGTTATTATGCACATGCACGTGCAAATGCAAATTGACAGGGCAGGGACATCATCGGCTTGACTTCGGAGTCCACTAATAATTGGAGTTCCTGTGATATCACATGGTCATACGATGCGTTTATATTATGCTAGAACCGAGCGAGCCCGGCTCACCGAATGAACATGCACGTACGATTTTCTTGATTTTGCTCGAGAAAGTTCGATAGGTTACATGATTTTTTTCCCCGTCATTAACATGCATAATGGAGAGAAGGAGAGTGATAATTGGGAGAGTTCACGTGCATGATAACATGTATATAATAAAGTCATCAACTGCCCTGACATTAATAATCACAGCTCAATTAAGCTGTCACATGGCTAGCTATGACTTATGAGTCGGATTTGTGTCGAGCTAAAGATGGCAAATATGACCGACTCTCATCGGATAAAATGATTTTATCATCCCATCTTATTCATTAATAAGGTATGGAATTCGAATATTGTTGACCGAGAGAAATTCTCCATCAAAAGATGAGTCTTATCGTTGTTTGTTGTGTTGACCCAACTAGTGAAATTAATCGGGGTCTATTTTAACCTGCGGCGATCAAAAGACATGTTGGCTCCATAGTAAACCAGCTCCTCCCCACTTCCTCTAATTCATTATTGCATCCCGCACCCACAATTTTGATGATGATGTGTGCTCGGCCTCTTGACAACTTTGATCATTGAGTAGTTTGAGATCAGCAGCAGCATCTCTGACTTTATATATATACATACATACATATATGTCGAACCATATCGCCAAGTATAAATTGGATCTACGCCGAAACAATAGCACAAGAGGTGGGGGGGAAGAAAGATGTGCAGATTGATCCCACCGTGGATTTGAGGGCCGAGCACTCATTTCAATCCTGAACGTCATACCATGACAGAGTGGTCGATCGATGGAGAAGGGCGAATGGTTCGCAGTGCCCTTGAGATCGATCGATGCTTGGCAGAGTATACTCTGCTATATGGGCAAAGCATGATTGAGCCGAAAAGGGCCTATCGATACGTATTGAAGAAAAAACAATGGGCCGGTTTTTTCTTGCGTGCTTTGAACTTAAATTGGACATGGAAGGTTTCGTAGCTAGGCTACAGTTACGATTTAGGGTTTGAAACCGTTCTCGCTTGAGGATGTATGCACATGAGTTGTCTCTATCGATCGTGAATAATTTAATTTTTATGATAAAATACCAAACGGATGGCGCTGGTTTGAAGAAAGTACGCAGAAAAGCAGTGTTGTGTGGCTCACTGGGTCTATTTCGATGTAAGGTGGAAGGGCAACAGTTCAAGCACACCAAAGGAGAATGCACACGGGAGACTAGTGATAGGACAGTTCATACTCAAAGTCTAGCCTCAGATTTCTGATCAACAAAGGCAAGATGGAGGGCGTGATTGTAATCAATAGCCCCCAAAAGACCGAACTTTGTTGGCTATACATACATATGTATATATGGCCACTAATTCTGATAAAGTAGCAGAAGTTGATAGATTGGGTTGCAATCCGGTTTACAGGCCGTGTACATTGCAGGGCGAGTAAAGAAGCACGACGGGTTTTTGCTTCCATGGCTGGCACCTGCTGTCCCATTGAGACAGAGCCCAGGACACTGAGTCAAGGACAAATCAACCGTGCTCGGGTACTTCTCCCCACCCTGATCTTTGTTTCCCATAGCTCACCGTATTGCCTGTCCGAATGTGTTCGCATAGTTACATGTTCGACGTCGTAGGAGAGTGGGGAGAGGAGCAGGTGGAAGCTGGGATGTTATGTCAGTAATTGTTCGGAAGTTCTCTCGACATGAATATACACTAATGGTGCAGGAACATGCAAAAAGAGCATCATGGTTCAATGTTTTCCTTTCTTTCGTGCAGGAAGTTGCAGCCGATGTCGCTCAGAAGGTGGAAGCGAGTGAAGCGTTCAACATTTTCACCGAGGTAATACGCTTCGGGATATGTCGTGTGTTCTTCGAGGTGATTAATGACTGATAAACATGCGGAACTGCATGAATACGCATTCGGATGCTTTAGGGGGTGAAACCAGTTGATCCAATAAAGGAATTAGTGGGGGAGTCCAAGGAGAGGTGCAGTGGAAAGCCGCCACTCGACGGTGCCGTGGAGAATCAGAAGAAGGTGACCCTGTTAGAGAGGCCCTGCCAGTGCGTGTGCGGTGACGAAGCCCGCAACTTACTCGCCGAATCGCCCGACAATTATGTGGACGTGCTCAAGGAGCCTCTCTCGGCTCCGTTCTGACCAAGGGAGACAGAACCCGACAGGAATACCCTCGGGTTTCACGACCCCGAGACTGAGAGCATCTGCAGTCACTTGATGCTCGTCATCTAGCCCCTAGGAGTTCCTGCTGTTCTGCGGAATGTGATGATGGTCGATGGTTCCATCGTGCTCACTCGAAGATGGTGAATTCCATAGCCATCAGGAGGCTTAGCCGGAGAGCCTGACATTCGTATCACTCGGCTCGTGGATGGTGCCGTTTCTTGGCCCTTAATTAATTAGATGTATTTCCATGAACCCAATAAGGGTGATATACTTGCTGTCTGATGAGTAATGAGTTAACTGAAATAGAATATATGATCGAAGCCAACGAATATTCTGCTATCTTTCTGATCGTTTCGGGACTCCGGAATCTATCTGTAAGAAACGATCGACAATATATATTCATGTACTATATCTCGGAGCAAGCTCGCAGAAGCGGCTTCCTTTTCCCATGAAAATCTCAAATTAAACGCCCGGAATTCCAGGAATATCTGGTCCTAATTCCAAGTCGATCATCTGGAGCTTGATCGCAAGCACGTGGAGATACTGTTTCTTCCAGCTGTGCTCGTGCGATTCATGTATATGCATTCCGTGTGTTCGTCGAGCCTCGCTGTTGGTTCTAGTTCCGCATTCTAGTTGTACCTCCAAGAATCTGCAAAGCGCTCGGGGTTTCCGGTTCTTAATGAGCTGAGCAAACCCCAAGAGTATGAATAACTTGTGTAGTGGGTTAGATTTGTGGATTGTTGACATTGGCTTTGGCCGATTCTGAGCTAATAGAATGAGTTTTGTCGGCATTGCTAGTGTATCTTTTGTCGTGAACCTTTCTGATGTGAACTTTCCATCGTTCGGGAACGTTCAGCTTTCAGCTTTATTTGTCTTCTTTGGGTTTAGGAATGTGATGGTGTTGCAATTCGTCTGTCTGCTTTTGCATACGTAACCTTGCGTCTCCTCTAATTTCAAGCACTCACTGGGCCTATAGAAGCTCTGTCTTGCTGCTGTAGATATTGTAAAATGAGCACGGCAGTCCATACGACTCCCAAATCTGGGAAACAATCACTGTTCTTCCAAGGCTTGCCAACCCCTATTTCTGCCCAGAGAGGGAAGTTCTCTAGCCCTGGTCAGGCTGCTGCAGTTTGTGCCCTGTGGCGTGAGAACTATAGGACTTCAGATCTTCCTCCCCCTCCAATCTTCACGTTGGGAGACCGGTCAGGCTTGTCACCTGAATCCGGGATTCCCGACTATCCAATGTCTCCGGAGATCAAATCAGATCCACGAACCCCAGTTCAAAGCTCAGGGAGGGAATTCTTGAATCCGCTGAAAAGCAAATCAGAGATGCGCACCTCTTATGCAGCGAAGATCGGGCAGCAGACTCAACAAGGTTCATGGAGTTCAAGTTTGTGGTCCCCAGCAGAGGGTTCGTGTGAATCAGACGATAAAGCAAAAGGTTCACCGGTTGAGGGTGCTGTTCAGCCAGGTGCATTGGTCATTCTTCCACCTCCAAGAGAAGTTGCTAGGCCAGAGATGCAGGGGAATGGCTTGCCTGCAGGAAACCTTGATGAGGAAGAATGGGTTACTGTTTATGGCTAATGTCCTTCATGTCTTCTTCTATTCAAAACTGTGATCCTGATCTTCCCTCAATTCGGAGCTCTCTGGCCCATGGTGTTTTCAATTGGCAGGCTTCCATTGAAATGGGATGCAGATCAATGGTGTTATCATTGTCGGAGTGAAGCCGCTGGATCCAATGCAAAGCCAAGCTTTGAATGAAAGACTTAACGACAAGAAGCTTTGATCCGATATCGAATGCACATTGCTACTCTGATCCTGCAATGTTATCATCGAAGTTATCTGATCTGTTCGGCCATCCTCTTCCCACCCTCTTGTTCATCATCCGTGAGAAAATGAACGCTGTCACGAGTCTGCGATGCATTCATTGGGTATGGGGACTGAGGAAGCTACGCCTTATCATAATGTTCCTGGGCAGCAGCATGAGCTTGCTTCTCATGAGTGGTTTCATCATGCACCTGATAAACATCCCCCCTGTCTGGAAAATTGGCGGACACGTGCGACAGTTGGAGCACATGTTCCTGTAGCGTACTATCTGTGGTAACTCAATTCCCATCCCACCGGTAGGGTTGTACGTAGATAACCAGATTGAACCATGAATCCAACATAAAAAAAATTACTTCGGAGCGAACCAATTCTCATATAGTGTTTTTTTTTAAGGTGAAGCCGTATGGTGAATTATTAAATTCAAACGGTTAGGTTAATCGGTTCGAACCATCGAATCGTATTTTTAAAAAATATTATAAATATAAATATAAATATATTAAAAATAATTTTAAAAATTTTAAAAAAATAGTTAGATATATATCATTTTATTGTTATATAACGTATTTTCTACTATTTCATACTAAATTTCATTTTAAACATATCTACTAATCTTAATTTTATATGTTTAATTTATCTTTGATTATAATTTTTTTTATTATTTTTATATCTTTTTTTCTTCATTTTCTTTTATTTCAATATACTTTTTATTTTATTTTAGTTCGGTTTATAATTAATTTATTAAAAAAAGTTGTCCGAACCGGTTAGCTAAACTATAGTGCCAATTTAAAATAGTTCAATTCAATGATTATATAATAATTATAATTTATGAGTATAATACTCGAATTGAACCAAATAATTTTAACTGTTCTATTAAGTTAGGTTCAATTTAACGAACCGAACTAAACCAGGAGCATCCCTTTTATTCGGGTTTCTGATCAGTTTCGCTTTGCAATTTGGGTAAAGAAAGCAAAAAAAAAAAAAAGAAAAGAAAAAAGAACTGTGACGAACGACCATACGGTGCGTTTTTGCTGAGAAGTGTGCAGGAGAGGAGCTTTGAGCGGAGCCGGCGAACGAAACGAGGGGGGGCCAGCTCTTCTGCGACAAGCCTCTCTGGTTGCGAACCCAATTCATCTAATCTTCATTGCAAACTCTCCATCCCCACCATTTTTTCTTCAATGTCAGCTCCGCTGAGCTCGTACAGTAGGTCAATTCTCGTTCAGCACATGTACAGACGAAAAGTATAGTCTTTGCGGGTTTCGTAGCTCGCGTTTTTGCATAATATCCTTTAACTCATGGCGTCTCATAGTTCGTTCAGTAGCTCTTCAACAGTTTTCCCTTCTCATCATTCATATCCGGGACCGAAGTTCCAGAACCCGAAACGCACATTTCTGATTTATCCTTCGACTTTGTGCCGACTTCGATCCTCTGATGCCGGCGGTGATGACAGCCCTTGTGATTCAGATGACACAGGACCCGGCAAGACACCTCCTTTTCTGAATATCCTCTCGGTGCCCATAACGCTCACCGTCATCTCCACCACTCTCCCCCAGCCTGCAATGGCAGCGGCAAAGGTTTCAGAGAAGAAACGGGCGGCTAAGAAGGCGCCTGAAGCTCTAACCCCCGAGCAGCTGAAGTCTTGGGTGGAGGGGCTGCCTTCAGTTAGAGATAGGATTCCATACACTGATATATTAGAGCTGAAGAAAGAAGGTAGGCTTAAGCACGTGATTAAAGCGGGAGGAGTTACTCTGAGGCAGAGGCCAGAGCCAGTCTTGGTGGTTCTGGAGGACTCGAAGGTCGAAAGGACAGTTCTACCTTCATTGGAAGGGAATCGTAAGTTTTGGGAAATGTGGGAAGAGCTGAAAATCGAGTCCTTGTGTGTTAATGCTTACACTCCGCCTGTTAAGAAGCCCGATGTGCCGACCCCCTACTTGGGGTTCTTGTGGAAAGTGCCTGGGTTCATACTGAAATTGTTAAAGCCAAAGAAGGAGTCTAAACGAGCGTTGAAGTTGAGGCAAATGAGGGAGGAGTTCAAGCGGCAGAAGAAAGAGGAGCTTGCAAGGATGAGGGAGGAGAGGGAAATGATTGAGAAGGCAATGAAGGTCCAGAAGAAGGAGGAGGAAAAGCGGAGGAAGCAAGAGATAAAGAAGAAAAAGTATGAGGATTCATTGCGTGAGGCTAGGAAGAATTATCAATACATGGCAATTATGTGGGCAAATTTAGCTCGGGACTCAAATGTTGCTACTGCTTTGGGTTTAGTTTTCTTTGTGATCTTTTACCGGACAGTGGTGTTTAGTTATAGGAAGCAGCAGAAGGATTATGAAGATAGGCTTAAGATTGAGAAGGCAGAGGCAGAGGAAAGGAAGAAAATGAGGGAATTGGAAAGGGAATTGGAAGGGATTGAGGGAGAGGATGAAGATGGTGGAGTGGGAGCAGAGCAGAATCCTTACATGAAGATGGCTATGCAGTTTATGAAGTCAGGGGCTAGGGTCAGGAGAGCCCGAAATAAGAGGCTCCCTCAATACTTGGAGAGGGGGGTTGATGTGAAGTTTAGTGATGTGGCAGGGCTTGGGAAGATTAGGCTTGAGCTTGAGGAGATTGTTAAGTTCTTTACTCATGGAGAGATGTATCGGAGGAGGGGAGTGAAGATACCAGGTAGGTTCTTTCCTGGACAATTCTTCATTTTATATTCTCAGTTTACTGTTAAACTGTGACCACCAGAGCTCTGCATCCAGCCCATCCATGTTGTATACAGGATAAGACTCTCGAAGTTGGAATTTTAAGGTTACAGTCATAAAATTCATATTTATGGGAGGAAATTATGCAGGCTTTATGCTGGTCCTATCTACCAAATACTTTTGAAATGTTCTGTATGGTCATCTTTTTGCATAGCTGGCATCTATGCTAACTGAAGTTTAAATGTGTAGATTCTATGGAATGGCTATTACTAATTTAGTAATCTTATTTCTCATCAAATTTCACAATTTGGGTTGTGAGAGGTTTTATGGCTTGCATATGTGAGGATGACAATGGAAGGCAATATAATTAGATTGGTGAGGATGGTTGAATTCTTTAATGAAGAATTTTACTGAGAAGTTAAATTGTTAAAGGATAGAGAATTAAATATTGAAACAGAGTGTATCTCAATCGCCAAATATGTTGACTCTATGCCATTCAGAGTTATTCTTAAAGAAATAAAAGGCGGTTCCTTGGGCATTCTTCCGTTATGCATCAGCTTCATATTCTTTAGAAACATTATTAGAAAATCCCCTTTCTACATCCGCAATCATGGGGCAACTTCTCTGTGTGTGGCTGATTCTGGTTAATCTGGGTTGATCATCAGGTGGTATACTTCTCTGTGGCCCTCCTGGTGTGGGTAAGACACTGCTGGCAAAAGCAGTGGCTGGTGAGGCCGGTGTGAACTTTTTTTCCATCTCTGCTTCCCAGTTTGTAGAAATATACGTTGGAGTTGGTGCTTCTCGTGTCCGTGCACTTTACCAAGAGGCAAAGGAAAATGTAATTCAATGCCCCTTAGCTAGATAGGATTGTCTTCTAGCTTTGTGATCATCATGTCTTGATTCTTGATAGTTTATGTTTACTATCTAAGAGTTGCTTATTCTATTTCTCTGTTTAGTTTATCATGGAAAAGGGAAACCTTGTCTATCTCTCTGGAAATTACAAAATCTTTTCGATTTGATTTTTCTTTGACACTAAATCCTTTTTAAGTTTACTTACATGAACATCTTATGAATTGCAACTTTGCAAACATTTCCCCCTATTTCCTTGAGCACATAGCCCTTGAGGTGCCCCGTACTTGTGCTTGCACATGGACTTACCTAAATTAGTGGTTTGTTGGATATTCATGGGATTGGACAGAATAAACTCCTTGTTACCCAACAAAAAAGATAATCGGAAATTCTACCTAGCTCTTCAGAACCATATGGATGATTTGCTTTTTGCTGTACTAGATTTCGTTTGTCTATATTGTATTTATGTTTTAAGTAACTTTTATTTTGATGTAGTTACCTCTGTAATCCTTTCAAACTTGAAGCTGTTGTTAATTGCTTATAATAGGCTCCTTCAGTAGTCTTCATCGATGAGCTGGATGCTGTTGGAAGAGAGCGTGGCTTGATCAAGGGATCTGGAGGTCAAGAGCGTGATGCTACACTTAATCAGGTTTCTTATGGTGTTTATTTATAGCTTTTATTTTATTAGTTGGATGAATTGCAAGTTGCATAAATTTTCAAGGTGTTGATGTTGAATATTTATGATTTGCTTCAGCTGCTTGTATGCCTGGATGGTTTTGAAGGAAGAGGGCAAGTGATTACAATTGCTTCTACAAACAGACCAGACATCCTTGACCCAGCCCTTGTGAGACCTGGACGGTTTGATCGGAAAATTTTCATTCCTAAACCTGGTCTGATAGGTCGAATGGAGATTCTTCAGGTCATCATCAACGAACTTACTGATGTCAAGAGATATGTCTATTGGAACATCATAGTTTTATAATCATGCAGTTGCTTTGACGATATATGACTCTGAATTTCACCTAAATATTTTATGTTGTAGGTCCATGCTCGAAAGAAGCCAATAGCTGAGGATGTTGACTACCTTGCCGTTGCTAGTATGACTGATGGAATGGTTGGTGCTGAGCTGGCAAACATTGTTGAAGTTGCAGCTATTAACATGATGCGTGATGGGAGGACTGAGGTATGTTTTTGTGTTTCCACTTTGCCTCTTTTTTTTGGACTGGATAAAGGGATTTTTATGCAACAGAAGCCCATAGATTCAAGTAAGTCTGGGCCTCGTTCCTAAACCAGTGTGGGTAGCTTCACCTGTAAATGTGGTTAAGGGTCTCACAATGAGATTTCATCACAGAGCTATTATCTTGTTTCTTTCTTTTGTCATTCAAGTTAGGTGAATAAGTCAACTTACAATTGCAAGTAATGATCGAATTTTCATTTGGCGAATCTGGAGATAAGTGTCATCTTAAAGCGGACATTTTCTCTCTCCTGAGCAGATTACAACTGATGACTTGCTACAAGCTGCACAAATAGAAGAAAGAGGAATGCTAGATCGCAAGGAGAGGAGCACTGACACATGGAAACAAGTGGCTATTAATGAGGCTGCGATGGCCGTTGTAGCTGTTAACTTTCCAGACTTAAAAAACATTGAATTTGTATGACATTGAACTCTTCCATCTCTTCTTTTCCTAGTTGTTTTCCTGCGTATTTGGATTCTTAAGTTGCCTTGCACTGATAGACTTCAATCTGAAGAAGAACTCAGTGCATCTTCCATTGTTTTTTGCCACTGGCATCTGTCTTTTATTTCCTTTGTTCATCTCTAATAGTTGAGGTGGAAAACTTGTGTGGCACTTGATATGCCGCTTTTGTAATAGGTGACAATTGCTCCCCGAGCTGGTAGAGAGTTGGGATATGTTAGGATGAAAATGGACCATATGAAGTTCAAAGAAGGAATGCTAAGGTACAAAATTTTCCCTCTTAGAGCTCTTTTATACGTAGAATTCAATTTTCACAATATGGTTTTATATCATACTTGTCATTCAATTCTATCTTCCATTATCATGCAGCCGGCAATCTTTATTGGATCACATCACTGTTCATCTGGCACCACGGGCCGCAGATGAGTTGTGGTATGGTGAGGGTCAGGTCAGCAACCTCTGTGATCAAGAGCTTCATATAAATTGATTTTAAAAAACCCCAGCTATGGTTAATTGTTTTCTGTGGATTTCCAGTTCTACAATGCTCACACAGCCTTTTGTTTTCTTGTAAAAGAAACTCATTCAGGCACTTTAAATGTTTCCTTCTATGATTTATTTTATTTATTTTCTTCATTGTGAAATTCCAGTTGAGCACTATATGGGCGGAGACAACAGATAATGCCAGGTCAGCTGCGAGGACTCTTGTTCTTGGTGGCCTTTCCGATAAACATTATGGTTTATGGAACTCTTGGGTATCTGATCGGATTGATGTAAGCAATTGCTCCTGCTCTCTGTTTCTTCATTTATTCTTCAAATTGATTATGGCAAGAGTTAAGAGGACAAGACAACAGATCCATATTTGACTGGTTAATCCACATTTGTTTCACAAAATATGATTTTTTGTTTCTCTTTTCCTTTTTGTGAATTTTCAGGAAATAGACTTGGAGGCCTTGCGGATTGTGAATGCATGCTATGACCGTGCTAAAGAGGTCCGGTTTTTTTTTAAAATAATAAACAAAATTTCCTCAGTTTCGCTTTTTTTCTTGAAGCATCGTTTCCTACACATCAGATCCTGGAGCAAAATCGAGAGCTCATGGATGCAGTAGTGGAAGAGCTGGTGCAGAAGAAGAGTTTGACCAAGCAAGAGTTCACCCACCTCGTTGAGTTGCATGGAAACCTTAAACCAATGGCACCATCCATAGTCGAGCTCCGAGCCGCCAAGCGAGCACAGCTTGAGGAGACCCTGATGATGGGGAAGAACCAGGAAGAAACAGTTGCGGGGAAGAACCAGGAAGAAACAGTTGCGGGGAAGATCTCATGAACTAGCATGTACTAAGAGGTTTTGCTCAACTTGTCTGTGTCAGGGCGATGGATTGTCGCCTGTGTGCGCTCGATAATTCTTTAGTGAAATGAGGGTTGATAATGGCTGTGATCTGGACCATAAAGCGGGCTAAAGGCGCTAGTTTAGATTATCAAGTTCTGTTCCTTTCCAGTTCCTAGTCAAAGGAACATTTCAAAGTTCATCTCTGGTGCTAGCTGAAGGATGAGGCGCGTTGGCCTGAATGCACTGTCAGGGCATTGATTTTCATCATGGAGAACACAATCAGATAATATCATTTATTGATCACAATGATGTCCAGCTACACAACACCACTCTCTGTTTTCCCTAACAACATGGCATCGGTAGACGCAAAACCAAAACAAGCAAGGGAAATGAAGGTAAAAATGGAGCACGAAGGGATAACGTATGACAGAAGGAAGATGGGAAGAAAGTGATAAGGAAAAAGAAATCTGTCATCCTGCCCATGCTCCACAGAATCCTATCCACATAAACAGAGGACACTAGGCCGCTGCCTTGCACATGCAGAGGATCCTAGATTTGATCCTGTTCCACATTACTCTGCAGCTTCCATGACCAACCTAAGTGTAATCATATCAGAAACGAAGAAACACACCTTGAAAGCATTGTTGATTGACCTTCGTTCAAATCTCCACGAACTTATCATACCAGATGTCAACAGACCCATTTGCTTACAAAAAGGGGGATTATAACTTTTTTTGGCCGAAGAATAATACTCAAAAAGAAAATTTTCCGTTCTTGTTTATATGAAATTTATGTCTTTCCAGCTAGAAGGCCTTAGCTTGCACAATAAACTGCTGCATGTAACTCTATGTTCAAACCAATTTCTTTGGATCACGAGCTGCAGCAAGATGGTCCTGCAAACAAGAGAATGCGTAGAAGTTATAGGTGGCACTGACTAATATTTCCTTTGTAATAAAGATTAGTCAACCCAATCAGATCCTGAATCAAAGTGAAGCTATGTACTTCTTCACATTATGCAACAAATATTTTAAGATTTCTCATTGGCTACATAGAACTTCAAGATAGCACCATAGACTCCTTTTGCCACAAAAATGGTAATTCAATGAGGAAATGCAAGTGGCTTCAACATAGCTGAGATCATGATCAAAAGTCAAAACTAGGAATTCAGTGACTTACAGAAATGAAATCAAAAGCTCTGGTATCGTCTTTCTTCACATTGTTTATTGTTGAAGTAGGAGCCTGATTTGGGAAGTTCGACTGGAATACATCAGGAAAGGGTGATGAATGACCACCAAGACTTCCCACAGTTTGGCTACTATCATTTCTTTGAGGAGCCACGTTCTGCATATTCTGGAAGTGGGCCATTGCTGCCAAAAGTTGCTGCTGACTGAAGAAATTCCCCATAGGCCCATAATTTAATGGCTGAGGGACAAAAGCAGGATTTAGCATTATCCCAGGTGGTAAATTGTTTGGCGTGAAACTGTTTCCAAATGTACCACTTGCCCCTATCCCCATTGATTGTGAACCAAGCAAGCCGCTTAGAGAATCATTGGATGCTTGTTTGGCAGGATATTTCTCCAGAATTGAGGCTTCCCCCTGGTTATTGGTGTTGGAGGCATATTTGCTGATTGATAGTCCAGCTATAAGATCAGTGACATCATTCTTATGAACTTCTTGCTTGGGAGAAACTACAGGATTGGAGTCAATATGCCTGCATAAATGTTCATTAGTATTTGCTGTGTAAGACTGCGTTCTTGGAAGCACCTTGATTTTCAGACTGACAGCTCATGCAGTAAAAATATCTTCAGTATGGTCCGCACCCTCGTTGTGGAATGAGACATCAGCAAAGGGGTCATCGTCATTCACCAGTTGACTAGTGCACACACTATGGCCCACCCCTCCTCCAAACAAATCATCAATAAGTGGAGTCTGAGTTAATGGGTTTCCTGCATTCTGATCAACTTTTTTGTTTGTAGAATCATCTGCTCCAAAGAAATTATCGGAATTGGAATCACCGGTATCTATAAGATTGGGCATCTCCACAAAATCCTTCTCAGCCTTTGATGGCTTCTCCAAATTGCCAACGATACTGCTTACCTGCTCCCCGGCCAGAAGACTGAGGAACTATCATTTGAAGGACAAGCATAGAACTGAATCACACAAGAGATTTTGAATATATCGGCAAGACGGGTTTTTTAAACTTTAAGTGATCATCATGATCTGCTAGATTAGTTACATAAAAAAGGATTATGAGAGATTTAGTTCCAACAAAAGTTGATCAGTAACGAAGATGTAAATATTAAACCATGCATTTCAACCATGACTTTCTTGCTTGGCCAGAAATCACAGACAGATGATATAATTTTCCAAATTTAATTAAGATCAAATCCCAACCGGAAAAAACAGGATGAGCTAACTGTAACAGGTACAGGCAAGATAATACAAATGATATTAATACTAGATAATAGTTATATGGAGAAGAGATGTTCAAGTAAAAAGTATCGTACACATATATTC
This sequence comes from Sonneratia alba, assembly GCA_900174645.1. NCBI lineage: Eukaryota > Viridiplantae > Streptophyta > Magnoliopsida > Myrtales > Lythraceae > Sonneratia > Sonneratia alba. Next base: position 3,653,728 of record FWPY01000028.1, on the reverse strand, counting down.
AAAGATGCCAAAAGTGTGGTTGTGAAAAGAGGTTGGGATTACCTTGTTAGCCTTTTCCCAGAAGCTTGTTGAGACCTCCAAGCATCTGATGGAGGGATATCATTATTTCTCACTAAAAGTTTATTTAAGTTATTTTCTATTATAGAATGGTCATATCTTCTTTCTACGATTTGAGTCAAGGAACACGACAGCAGCCTCATTCATCCGAACAGAAACAATGAAAACATTCATTTTACACAAAACTTGAGCCCGGCATAAATATTCTGTTCAGCTGCTCGAATTGAGCAAGCATCGAAAAGAACATGCAAAAGTTTTCTTTTATCATACCGATTAAAAAAAAAAAATAACGGGCAAACAAGACCACCAAAAGATCCAGAGTGCCGCCCTGTGGTAGTCCGGCCCCCCAAAAACACAAACAGCAGCCAGAATACTTTCAGGAGTTGCAGTATTCACTGGGAAAGATAGTTGCCCGGAAGGAAACAAAAGACTCCCCAGTTGAGATTCTTAAATTCTTACTCTTCCCAAGTGGTAAAAAGTTCAAATTGCATAAATGAATTAACACAGATATTTCAAATTTTCCTTTATTTCTGTCACTTCGCACATTTTCACACACAAAAAATCCACGTTTCCATTTCTCCTTTTGTTACAATATTTGAAGATTCTCCAAAAAGAAGATTCTCCTTTGTTAAACGGGTAACTGTTAGAAAAAGATAGACCTGCCAGCCAGGCGGCAATTGCAGCTTTGATTCAAAGTCGAATTCGACTTAAGGCCAAAGCATGCAACTCTGCGCTACAAATCAAAAAACCGTGAGGGCTCTCGTGTCGGGCTGACAGACGCACGCCACCAGATGTTACTATCACGCTACACAAGATCAATTCGCTCCGCAATGGGTCTTGCTGACTCTGTATCGCTAAATTGTGAGATATTACCTCCTATAGAAAGGATTACTTGTTTTCCACCGTCCTACCCTATACTTGAATTCCACGTCACCAGTTAGTGGGCTTGAGTTACCCCCAAAACCTACCTGGTTTTCTTTGCGATTCTCAGACACCAATATGCTATCAGTTAATCTTTTTCCACACGGTCCAGATCTCTGAAGATTTGGACCCTTGTAGCTCCATTTGCGCTATCTTAATTTGAGTGGCCTGCGTGGAATGCGAGTCCAAGTCAGTGGCTGAAAGGTGATGCCACTCCCTAGATGAACTACCTCGCTGCGGACTATCCTCTGAGGTTTCCGGTGTACTCTGAGAGGTTATACTGGAACCCCTGTTATCCACTCCTTTCATATTCTGTGCTCAGATTCTAGTGGGTATCATGATATTACAGTTTGCTCCGGAGACGATAGCAATTAAATTATAATAGCTTCACATGGTGACGTCTCTATATCTTATTTGAGTAGATCGTAACGAAGTTACACTGGTTAGAGAAATGGCATAGGAATGATGACGCCAATGTAACTGAATGCAACTGCTGCCGTAGCATCGATCAGTAGTGTCTATGTGTCGATCTCCCTCTTTGAGGAGGACAAACTCGATCCGCTAATCGGATTTTCAACACAGTAACTTTGCATTAACCTAAGAGCCTGCACAAACATCTCGCCAGCTCTCAGGATCTACATCACCGCAAACTGCGGACAACAGGAGAAGAATCTTGAGATCAAGTGGAGAAAAACGGAAAGGACAATAGAATATGATACAGCTCGCTACTGCTTCAATCCGAAGAAAGAAGTTATAGAAAAATAAAAGCTGCAACCTAAAAAATATAACAAAGATCACATCAAAAAATAGTCCTTACTAATGCTTAACAATGGGGCTCAAATGCTGTGAAACAGATCAAGCGTTTTCAGTGACGAGTCCGAAACTCTTACGATGACTTGACGGGGGGGACCTCAACAGCTCGCAAATCTCCTGCCCTTGTTTGTACAGAACAGGCAGGCGTGACGCGTCCATGCGGAGGTCGCCCGTCGATCATCTCAGCGGGGGATCTCCGTAAGACTCCACCGCTTCCGGCGGCCTGCTCGAGTACCAACCATGGCCTCTTGCGAGAACCCTGTATCAGAAACCAACGAGGCTAAAAACTGCCCCCAGCAAAGGACTGGTCGAAGGCTGAATGTGGCGAAGATTCGGAGGGGGGATGAACCAATCGAAATACGCCGCCGCAGCACCCGCCGAACCGGCGGCGGTCGGTGGGGAAGATAGGTCAAGAGCAGACCGTGGCTATTCAGTGACCGATCAATACACGATTGCGCGTTCCTTGTCTTCAGGATTGAGTGCTCGAGAGGAGCAATACGGAGCGCGATCGAACTAGGAGAGAGAGAGAGCGGTATATCTGGATCCCCACGAGAGCAAGCGCGCGAACGAAGCCCCCCCCCGGTGTGGCAATCCGTGGGGGAGAGCGGACGGACGGGGAAAGGAGGCTCGCCATGGTTTTGCACCTGCATGACGACGGCAGGCGGTCCTATGCGCCCATAGGTAGTATCCGGCTAAGTTCGGGTATGGAGCGTAATAACCCGACTGCACTGCCACCACAAGCTCCACCTGGCCCAGACGACAGTAACGCAATTACAGACAATTGACATAAGCGGTGCTCGAGCGCTCGTCCACTTCTGGAAGTTGTATCCTACCGTTAGAGCCTATTGGTCTACTGGAAGCCCATTGATAGCAGTGAGCCCGCCCAACACTCACAACCATGAAATAAGAGTGTGAAACCTTTTTCTCATTATATATCCAGAAATTAGAGAAGATTCTAGCTCTTATTTCACTAAAATTCGAATAAGATGTAACGTTAATCTCTCTCTCACTCCATAAGGTGTCTGCATAAAGAATATATAAAAGTGATATTTCTTCAGTTAATAATCGCAAAAATGTCGTTCCTTGGCGTTAGCGGAAGTTTCCCTTGTTCCAGCGCATTATGGAACGTGCGACGATTGACTTTTCATTCGTAGAGCTCCTCATTGTAAATCTGTATGTACAACAATGGGTGCCAATGGTGCGAGACGAAGCTGCACGTGCAATAAATGAAAGCTTGATTCTTCAACCGTGGTAAAATATCAATCTCATATGATCGACTCTTGGGGACAGCAAATGATCCTTCTTTTGCTTAAAAAACGTTGATAAGTGCGTACAGATATGAATGTGGATATCCACTTCGACTCATAGAGAGCTTACGATAATCCCGACTCAGCAGATTGATGCCTGCATCTGCATAGCCGCTTCACAACTCCCTCGCCAGCCGTTGTTTCCTTTCCTCCACTTCGACTTCTGGATCCGGTGGTCGATTCAGCATCAGTTAGAACCGCGGAGGGTGACTTTCGACGTTCCCCGCCGAATGGACTGTTACGAGCAACGAGGCAACCCAAGCTAGACGTCCGCCCCGGCATGGGAGGACCACCCACAGGGCTGCAACTATATGCTGTCGCTCATGAAGCGATACGATGCCCACAGACTTGGTGGGCACCGAGCAACCTCATCTGCGCGTTTGCTCCTCTTCGAATGGGATTGAAATGCTCACATGACCCAGCTATGCAGGAGAGAAGGAATAAAGAGGGCCGACATTGCCAAAAACAACTGAAAACTTAAACGTTAGAAGACAGGCTGCTCCGCGACGTGCTTTCCCCTTCAGAGGAGCGTCCGCTGGGTCAAAACGCGGGCGGAGCTATCCGCCGAAAAACAAGTAACCGTGCGCATAAGTATGCCAGCCACGAGTGTGATCGTGTTCCGGGCATTCTGCCGGGCCCTCGTTGTTATAGTCCGTAATGTGATGGATTGGTCTACCGATATCTTTTCTTTTGTATCTGTGCTCTTGTCTTTCTCCTTGCTTATCCGAGTTTCAGAGTGCTGTGTAGTTGTTTTGGACTTTCTGGACCCCTCGTCCGAATGATCTGATCAGGATGACATGCAGTTTTCTTGGTTTCGAAGGCGGCTCGATTTTTCAGCACTGGCTGGCTGTATTACGGTACGGTGGCGGGTTTGGAGAGCTGCTCCGTTAAGGTTGGATTTTCGCCCTCAGAATTACATGAGTCTCTGTTGGGTCTCAGAAGCAAGAAGCCGAGCTGTTCCCTTTTCTCTGCCGAAGTGCCCGTTGGCTGTGTTAGGCATCTTTTCTCGGTAGTGGCTCTTGCAATGATGTCCTTGAGCTTATGATTCTCGCAAGAGTGCTTACGTTGTCGGTTGAAGGATACGTCGATTGTGCGCATTCCCCATTGGGTCATGTTCTGTGCTATCGCCATTCACTGCGGGTTTGGTTGACAATGTATCTGCGGACTAACTTGAAAAGAACCCGTGGAAAAGGGGTTTTGCCGCGAGTCACCAGCAAACAAAATGGATTTTCTAAAAGCTTTAATCTGACAGATGAGGACACACCAGGATAGATTTCCTCAGTTAACACAATCTGTTTCATATATGGCGCCTGTTAAGAATGAGTCACTAAAACTATTGAAAATTGAACAATTGGACAGGCAAATGACCGATACTATCTATATTGGGTAATACAGACCAAACCTTATATTCATGGAGATTAGAACATACGAGACATCGTGATCACACTCAATTTGACCTATGGACGAATAAGCAGAGCCATGTTAAACACATAAGGAAGAAAAGAAATTCCTCACTCACTTGATAGTGACCTTTCGTAGTTACTGCGAGGTGGCAGCAGTGTTCCCATAAGACCGCATACCCTGGCTGTCAGTATGACAATGCCAGTGAACTTCTGGACTCCGCAAGCAAGGCCAAGTAAAATTGCCAGGTATGGACTTGCATCTGTCGGAACTGATTCCCGGCACAGTTAAGATTGTTTAAAGCCTTGCATCTGTTGAACCTGCGTGGTTCCTGGTGAAATAATTTAATGCATGTCGGCGCAAATACCAGGAGGGAAGTTCACGAAATTTCCATACGCCCATTCATTTCGCTGAAGTGCAGCAGCTATCGGCGGTGGTGTAACCGTTCTGTCGTGCTGCCAGTTCATTGCGCCACATCCTCCACAACAAGGAAACTTAACCATTTGTTGCAAGCTATAGTGCAGAAGTGAGTTCCATTTACTGTGTCAATTTTTGGTGGTTCCGGCCATCCCGCAAGATCATTTGTGACATAATTCGCATATAGGTTAGTTTCTCAGTCATAGCAAGTTGCCTCAGTTTGTTTTTTCTTGAGACTCGAATATATCAGATGACGGAGCAAGAGAGAACAATACATGATAAATAATGATTGAATCTAATCTATAAATGAAAAATTACACAGGTAGATTAATTTTTATTTAGATATTTCTTAGAATATAGATAAAAGTACTAGTAATATATATGATAGGGTTGATATTTGTGGTAGACGCGCTATTGATCGTCCGGTACCTGGGAAACTCTAATTCTATTAGGAGTATCACATAAAAGCCAAGAGCAGAATGGGAAAATGGATAGCAAAATAAGAGCGTTGACTCGGTTAAGAACCTGCAGGTTACCTTCGTAGCCTCGCAAGGCAGCGACATGGACGGAAGATCGATCCGACATCTCTTCCTCTATCTCAAGCATCCCGGGAAGAGTCACGAGTAGCTTCACGACTTCACTGTGCCCGTTCTTGCTAGCAATACACAGAGGGCTCTCTCCCTCGCCATTGAGCCGGAAGATCTCCCATGGTAGGACCTCCATGAGCAGCCTCAGAACACCCGTGTGTCCACCACTGCAGGCCGCATGGAAAGGAGCATCGAGCTTGGAGTTCTGCATGGAGACCATGTGAGGACAGAGCTTAAGTATCTCCTCCACCAGCTGGGCATGCCCGAGCTTCGAGGCCAAGTGCAGAGAGTGTTCCGTGATTCAGCTGTCCTTTGCTCCAAGATCGACACCCCATTTTCCCCAACTAGAGCACGGAAGGAGCCAAGATCGCAGTCTACAATTGCCTGAAACAGCCTTCTATCCATTTCCTTGAAGTGCGCAGGTATCAAATGGTGTACTGACTGCTTCACAAACTGCTCGCAGTGTGGACTCTTCAGGAACAATGACCATCAAGAAGATCAGGTCATCGGGACGGTTATCATGTTACTTTGTGTCTTTGACCAAGCCCATACAGATGAGATCGCATTAAACCCGAATCTGGGACCTCTGTGTCTCTCCAGAAGGCGTAATGAGTAATTCAATCGAATAAGAAATGCAGGCGCGGATGGAAGTCAAAGTCGTTCACCGGACTGCCAGGAAATTTAGCTGATGGGCATGCATAAACAGAATATTAAGATAATTAATCCTTGTTGTAACTTATGTTTATCTGCCAAATGATGACTAACAACCATGAGCTCAAGATCATTAGCCTCTCTTGTGAAACCGTGGGAAGGCGGGGAAAAAGAAAAGGGGAAACCATCCTACGGAGAAGAATTCGGAAGAATATGAAACCCTCGAAGAGGAAAATTTGCAAACGGGAAGTTGCACCTACAGATTCATCGAAACGTGCTCTGCGTATCACCATCACCAGCCATCTCATTCATGAGCAGGGGTTTGAGATATTCAGCTAGTACATTCATTGGGTAGGGGTATTAGAACAGTTGTTGCATTCAGCTTAATTGACGTATATTACGATGGCATCGAGCCACACATTACTAATGCAATTACTTCATTTTTTTAAAAAGAATATTTATATAACTGATAAGAAAGCCAATGATATTTATGGTTTTAGTTTAATTACTGTCGAAATTGTGCTAAATAAAATACCATTTAAATCAGAAAAGATACCGTGAGAAAGAAAGGCCATGTCGGCCTTGACCAAGAGGGTTCCCATACAATTTCAGTTCATGTCCGCTCGTCGCAGGTAGAATTTCCATACAATTTCATTCCTCCCATTTCTTTTAGCGTTAGGAAAAAGGGAAAAAATGTGGGGTTTTAGTTTATTGATTATAGATTCTCTTTGCAAGTAGCTCCATAGAAGCTGGAGTAGCTCAGTTGGTTAGAGCGTGTGGCTGTTAACCACAAGGTCGAAGGTTCAAGCCCTTCCTCTAGCGCGTTTTATTACCTTTAATTTCGAATTTTCTTTTTTTTTTGCCCCTATTTTTGTGAATTGTGCTTCGTGACAGGAAACGCAGAGGAAGAGGCGTACCCTGAGGGGAACGGTTGATGAGATACGGGGTGTGTATGATTCAGTTAAGAACACGGACAAGAAAAAGGACATCCTGAGAAGCTGTTGAGAACCCGATTCCCGACCCTATGTTCGATCAGCTTGTTTTGATCGGTGCGTTGATCACTTCAAGCCTCATTGACAAGGGCGACCCGATTATTGACGGTCGATTTTGTTGCTGGTGTTGTTACTTCTAATATGAGACATGAAAGAAGGATTTGGGAATGCATTCTCTTCACTAATCCCGAAACTATAAGGCCTGAATCCTTTGTTCCTCAATATCTCAGAAAGTGATTCTTCAGCTTCAAACCTATCACTTGCGTGTCAACCGACTTACATTCACGGAATCTCCTGGCCAGATGCACTGGAAAAGAAAATTTGAAAAACTTTACATAGAAACCCAAGTAATAATAGAACCCTTCTGCTATGCCAATCTAAAGGAACCTCCAACATTCTAACATTGCAAATAAGAAGAGACATTCCAGTATAGCTTCCATTCTGAAATGAAATGCTTAGGGATTGTTCAGCTCTGACTCTGATGAGAACTGATCAAGGTTTTGCTTCAACTCCTTGTCTTCTAAATCTGTCTCTATCACAACATCATCCTGATAAAGTTAGGAGGTACGCGAACGTTATAATGCAGAATTATAAACTGTGTGAATGATGGAGTTTCTGTTCCGTGATCTGAATTAAGTTTTGGAAATTAAGAGCCCGGAAAGAAAGGCAGGAGAAACAATAAACCAAAAGCATATGCCAAACAATACCGAGACATTGCTGGAGATGGATGCTTGGCATGAATATCAAAAGAAAAGGAACTCATGATTTGAGATATTTGTGATAGTAATTCAGCGGTCTGATCGAGTCTATTTGTTTCTGGAAGCTAGCTAGTTGCAACGGGACATGAAGAAAGAGATAGGATCCCACCTCTATTTGTGATCTGAAAACTCCAAAAATCTCATCCCAAATGCTTCACTTTCAGGAAAGGTAAATGATCTCATATACCTTCAGGGGACAGCTTTTTCTTCACGTCCTTTTTGTTGACCTACAACATCAGCTAATAAATCATATCTTGGCAGCCTTTCCTCAATGAAGAGAGTCCCACAGGAACGTTCTTGTTGGTAGCTGGAGCAAAATGCAGTTCAAATCTTGTCAGACTAAACTAGGCGTTCTGAAGATACAGATTAGGACCAACTGGAATTCTGGTATCATGCCAATACTCATTTTCATTGCCTTAGAAAACACTAATGATAGGTTGTGCATAAGACCTTTTTCTTCAATACATATAACAAGAGCACTCGCCTTTATTCTCTGAAAAAAACTAGAAAACATTGCTCTAAATAACAAAAATTTCTAAAAGCTAGTTTGCAGAAGACATCCCGGATGAATAGGAAGCCAGAACCTATATTTCAATACCAGTTTGTTAAGGGAATTTCAAAATGAAAGCTCTCATGTATCTTAATTGATTGACTCCTGAAAAATTGTCTGATACTATTCACAAAATCTTAAAAGAATTCATTCTTTAACAGACTGACAATGCACTTTCACAAAAGAGCATTTGAAGGTTCCCTAGCTTGAATGGTGCAAGTTTGTCCTTTGCCCAGGTACAAATTTCATCCAAAGTTATTGCAGGCTTTGCCTCTTCTGGGCTTTTCCTCTTTACTTCTTCCTCAGGCACAATAATAGCACAAACAACTTCCCCATAGTTTTTATCTGCTAAACCCAGCACACAACACTCCACAGCAACAAGATGCTGTATCGAAGAAGAGTGCATGATAGGTCCTCTGGTTGCAAAAACAATGAAACTCCGATTTTAGTTTCATATTTCCTCAAAAGCTAATGTCGCGACTTTTTCAATCCACCAAAATGAAGACTGGTATCTGTCTGCCAAATATAGCTTTAACAGTTTGATCCTATGCTTTCTTTCAGATGTAAAAAAAAGAGCTGCAAGGTGCTCAACGACTTGCCTCCAAAAGAATGGCTTCTATTTCTAATGCTGACAGTATGTATCCTCCAACCTTCATGATATCAGCACTGGTACCTGCGAATGCAAAATAATGGAAACAATAAATCATTCAATCAGCAGTTAGATAAAATTTGACATTATTACTTGGTAGAAAAAAGCAATGCAACATCTCAGCTACATTTAGTATGATATTGCATTATATGCACAGCTTGCTATAATGTTCACAAAGAAGCATCAGTGTTGTTATGCTAGACTAATTTATTCACTAGATCCATTTCACGGTAGGAGATCAGTAGGTTTAAGCTCTGCTAATAATAATAATATTATTTAATAATATGAACAAGCAAGTTCACTTATGTCCCATGATGATGTAATTTCCATCTTCGTCCACTCTAACAGCATCACCAGTCTTAAAGAATCCACCGTCAATGAATGATTCTTTAGTTACCTAAGATAATGATCATTGAGATATACTCATAATAAAAGAAATGAACGATAGAAAAAAGGAAAATAAACCAGCCAAAGGCAACAGCTGTGATAATTCAATAGCATGGAACCATTTCAAAAGCTTTCAGTCATAGTTTAAGAGATATTGATTTGACTGAGCAACCACATTTTTATTTTCCAATGTGAACAAGAGAGAAATAGTGAACGGTCTCATCAAGACATAAATTTAAGACCCCACAAATACAACCCCCCCACCGGCCCCCCCCCCCCCTCGAAATTCAACAAAAGAAAGGAACAGTTGACACTGTAAAGAAACCTCAGGGAGCTTCCGATACTCCTTGAACAGTGAAGGGTTTCTGATGCATAGCTCACCCACATCAGGGGCATCATTTCCACTTTCATCTTCCAGAATCTTGACCTGTGGTAGATTGAGAAATGTCAAATGAGAAAAGACAAGCCTCTGCCAATCTCATTTAGAATACTAAGTCAGCTAAAGGTTTCAAACTTTGCTCATTCTTTTAGTCAAGAATACAATGAGCCATGCCTGAATTAGTTACGTCGACACCAGGAAATGGTATTTCAACAGTACCACCCTTTATTTCGCTTTTTAAAGGGTTTGAGATTGTCATGATAAACTGTAAAACCGATAATTAATTATATTCTACCAGTAAAAGAAAAATCTCATTTTCATGGAGGCGCTAGATTAGAACTTGCCTGTCAGGCTTCCAATGCATGCTGGAGGACAAGAAATACTAACCTCAGTCATCCCATACTGTTCCAAAAGGCAGTGTCCTTTTATAACTTGCCATTGATGCATAGCAAGAAAAGGTAAAGCAGAGGACCCACACATCTGGGCAATTGAAATAGAATGTTGTTCTTTCAACTTAGAAATAGATTTTTTATTATTACAAAGTAAAGAAAAATATCTGATAAAAAACACAACTTACTGATTGAGATCCCCGTTGACAAAGTGATCTCCTCTGACTTACCATCAGATGCAAATTGCGTGCTGCAGAAGCAGAAGCAGCTTGTAAATCTGGGTCCATAGCTTCATAACCTTGTATTAATCATGTGTACATAGTTGGAACTTATTTTACATTGGAAAAAAATAGAGAAATAGCATGACATAAGAAAAATAAAAAAGGTAATATGATACTTCAAGAATATAAATATGAGTTATGAATGCTATTTGCATCCATGTCCTTAAGATTGACAGATGCTTACCCCTGTAAAAACAGTTATTGCATCATTAGCCTATGTTCCTGTATGATATGAATCATGCCATCTCTGCCATATTCCCCTCGTGCTGAATTTTGGCATAAACTCAACCATCACAAATACATCCAATTAAATCAAGCTAGGATATGTCTATGCATTTACCAGAATCATAGGCAGCCAAGAAAAATGTAGATAGAATAGCTTACCATGGACCTTGCAAAAAGAGGGGATAGCAAAGCATTGAAGAGCCCAAACTCCATTTTCAAAAATATTTGCTGGATATGATGGAGAGGCAGACAACGCAGAAACTGATATGAAGATGCATATTCCCAAGCACTAGTCAAAGTTTGGACCTAAAATAAGAGACAAGTGGATCAAATATGCAATCACCTCTGTCGAAAACAACCTGCGCACTGATGCTTTTGTGCATGTGCACTACTCCATTGGGTTTTCCTGTTGTACCACTTGTATACACAATTAAGGCAGGATCTTCTCCACCTACTCCCTCAAAATAAACAAGAAAATACATGATGAGGATCTGGCCATTCAAGCTATATATTACAAGGCAAGATATGTTCTGAACTGTTGATGCACCACCTCTCTCATGAGAAATCTGGAAATTTTCCAGCAATGTTTTCTCTGACCCTGTTCTACCAGAGGGAACAGAGGGGATAAGTGAACACTTATCTGAGCTTTTTGCAGTGACCTTTTGCATTTAGCTCATGGTAATCTTCAGTGCTTGGTATCATAGAGACATCCTGCAGATCAGGTAGACAGGGGACATTTACGAGAACGGATAATTCTAAATGACGCAGCTGTCAAGGTAGCTATATCTCTGCGGACATCAGATCTGTGATCATTACATACTTTGGATTACCCATTTAAACTTAGAGAAAGATTCTCTGACTAAATCGGCCAGTGTAATTCCAACGTCAAAGTACTTTGTCATGCTAAAAGATAAGATGACACTGTTTAACAATAAGGAATTTCCACTTTTTAGAGGTACCTTGAAAAATGTCAAGAATGAAAAAGCTTGGCAGTTTCTTATTCTTTTCCCATTTTGACTAAATATGAAACTTGATAGATGTATAAAATGCAAGAATGGGCATTGGTAAGATTAACAGGAGCCGGTTTCATTTTGAGACAAACTGAATCATTCAGAACGTGCAAAAGCTCAGCTTCAGGGTAACTGAGTGCAAGGGGAACTGTCACTCCTCCAGTAAGCCAAGTCCCAATCATTGCAGCAACAAACAATGCTGAAGGTTTTGCAGTGTTTCCTATGCGAGAACCACCAAAATGTCCATTTTCTACACTCTGGCAAGAACCAAAGAAAATAATAAACTGAATGGTCTCTAAAGTAAGATTCTTTTTCTGAACAGACTTCCGTATGTAAGAATTGATCAGGACTATCAAGATATGAAGCACAAAGGGTACGATAATATGCAAGAATTTTTGGGTCCATTTAGTATTGGCCACTGCTCAGTTGTATGATCCACAAGGGAGTGATCTAAGAGTAAGACACTCGGTATACTACCTTTACATCCTGCCATTTCTACCGTGTCGTCCTCCTATAATAAAATTTTATTCAAGCATATGAAAGCTTGCCCTGATACTTCCTCGAACACTAAAACTGCATGCACCCAGAAATATAATATTCGCCTCCAACCCACATTTCCGTCCGTCCAACACTCACAAACAATTGCTGCAAAGGAACATAGACTTACTCGATACAAGATGAGATTGACAGAGGCTAGAATCAAGGATCCAAGTCACAGGAGACAGTGGTGATTGTCTAACAGGCGAAGAACAACGATAACAGCGGTATAGGCGACCAGAATGAATAAGTCTGAGATTGAGATGGTTAAAGCCCTTAAATGGGGACACCATTTCTAGGTGACAGTTCGTGGGCAACCCAATTAATTGGGCACCACAAGGATTTGTTATTTCAGCTCTCGTGATGGGGAGCTATTGTGGGTAGGTGATCGGACTCTTTTGCTCATCCATGGCGATGGAAAGATTAGATGGGCAGGATTGGCTATGTGAACTGAGCTGGGTTCCAGCGTTTGGCGGTAGAAAGAAGATCAAAGTCCGCACATTTCGATTGTTTGAATGGAGGAAGGGGGTGGAAATAGTGAAAATGGTTCTGGCGACATGGTTTTTCAGGGTGTGGCTTTTGTAGTCCGTGGAAATTCTTCTAGAACATAAATTAGTTACTTTCAGTTGGTTCTGGACAACTTTGGATGATGTTCATCTTCTTAAGAAATTCAGCAAACCACCATTTTGCTCTGCATCCACTTGATTTTCAAAATTTTAATGAATCATTAGAGCTTACAAAATAGAATAAGAAATACCAAGGAGGCAAGGACATTCAAGGTTGGAATTTGTAGGGTACAATGGCATACCAAGGCAGTCGGAATTTTCCTTAGTTTCAGTGATGAAAAGAACAAAAATTTTGATATCAGGACGGTCCGAAAGGTAATTGCACCGTACAATCATTGTAACACAGGTGGGCAAAGGCAAGAGGATAGTGACATCAACGTGCATTGTTGAACATGAAAACTACGTCATGTACACCCTAAAAAAACCTCAAGTACAAAAAACTGAATCAAATCCTAAGAACTGTTAAGAAAGAAAGGAAAAAAAATGACTCAACAGCTGCATATGTTGTCCAACAGCTGTCACAGTTGAAGTGCATTAAAATGAAAATATGAATGGTGAGGGACCGAGATACAGCACAATTGCTGCTAAAGAAGCAGATTCTTATTCAATCACCATATAACAGCTATAACCTTTAAAGAGCAACCAATGCACTAGGATTCTTCTAATTTTTGTTGATGTCTCAGTGTCGTTCGGATCATCAAACATCAGCTAACTCTTTGAGGCAAATCTGCTTGCTAATGTTGGATCTGTAGAGAAACACAAACAATTACATTTTTCGTTTGACTGTTGCTGATCCTTTTGTTGTTGTACTCCTCTCGTTCTGCATTGAGCCTTGCCTTGACTTCCAGTCATTAGCTCAAAATATATCCATCCTTCATCAAGCAAACCTCCGTGACTACAAGCAGACGGGACCCTAAAGAAACGGACAAAGCAACCTGATTTCATCTCATTCAGTATAGTGCTGACACCTGAATAAGAAATTCTGTAATGAATTCTGGAGAGTAAGTCCAAGATACGACTGCTCCTTGGCAGCGAACCAGTTAGTGCAGATAACACTCTTCCACTCCACGGAAGTGAACCCTGCAGTTTAAAGGCTGTCATCTTCTCAGAAGTTCCTAGTTTCAATCACTCCCAAAATACGAGCACTTGAATGTCAAGGGAAGATAGGATGATCACCCTGTAAATCAGGCAAGTATTCCATTGGGCTTTTATGTTGGGTGCTCTGCTCACCAATAATCTTGACAAGAACAGTTTCCGTCTCTAAAGTGATGGTATCGGTTGACATCCCTGACAATTATCTCCCGCTCTGTGATCTTCGAGATTAACTTGATTGCCACATGGCAGTCCTCACACACTCGAATGTTCTTTGTTATAAGGAGCCTCGTCCTGTGTGGTGTACTAATGAGCCCGAAAGCAATTGCAAACCTCTCACTGTGGCTACTCACCATATGATCCTTCTCATCATCCTCCACATCATGAAAAACTGGTTCTGTGTTTGGGACATAACCTGTTTCCTTGATTAGTCCCTCTACCCTCATCACTTCTGCACGTATTTTCTCATATAAGGGATGTGAAGTATCCCCTGTTGAAAATGAGTGGACCTCGTTCTTCACTTCAATCCAACTAAAAGCAACACTCTTCTTAATCCCCCTGTTTGTCATCAAATTCCTGACCCTTGCAACGCGATCCCACCTCCCAGCCTGGGCGTACATGTTTGATAAAATCACATAATTTCCTGCATCATGGGGATCTAGGTCAATCAACTTCTCTAATGCTAGCTCAGCTAGTTCCACATTTTTATGGATCTTGCACGAATTGAGAAGGGCACCCCAAACACCTGAATCTGGTGGGACCCTCATTTGCGCTATTAGGTTGCAGGCCTCGTCCAATTGGCCACCACGGCCTAGGAGATCAACCATGCATGTGTAGTGCTGAACAGTGGGCTCCATCCCATAACTTCTTGTCATTAGTTCAAAATATCTCCATCCTTCATCGAGCAAACCTCCATGACTACAAGCAGACAGGACCCCAACAAAAGTTATATGATCAGGTGGTGAATGATGATCTTGTCTCATTTCTTTAAACAGACCTAGTGCTTCAGAAGCAAACCCATGCATTGCGTACCCAGTGATCATGGCATTCCAGGAAACCCCCCTTCTAACTCTAAGCCCCTCAAACAATCTCCTAGCAAGATGTACAGAGCCACACTTCGCATACATATCAATTAGAGCAGTTCTCACTCTATCATTTAAGGCAAACCCGAGCCTCCAGCTCAACCCGTGAAGTTCCTTCCCATGGGGAAGGCTCCCCATGTCAGCAGACGCAGATATCACTGTGACTACAGTCCCCTCTGTGGGTCTTATGCCCGAAAGGGCCATCTCACGACAGAGGGAAATCGCCTCCTCTGCATGCCTGTTCTGGGAATAGGCTGCGAGCATGGAGTTCCATAACACGGCATCTCTCTTCTCAATCTTGTTGAACACATTCCGAGCAATTTCTACCATTCCACACTTAGCATACATATCAAGTAGGGCAGACCCCACGAAGGGATCCTTATCCCAACCCGTTCGGATGGCAAGATTATGAATATCTCTGCCTGGCTTAAGTGCTGAAAGGGCCGAGCACGCCTTGAGCACAAACGGGAGCGTAAAGTTATCTGGAACGAGCCCATTATCTATCATTTCATAATAAAGCGATAGCGCAATCTCTTGAGGCCCGTTCCATGCATAGGCCCTTATCAAGATATTCCAAAGGAAAATGCTTCTCTTGGGAATTCTATCAAACAGGAGGCGGGCGTTACTCAACGAGTCGCAGAGGCAATAGACATTGACCAACTTAGTGGATAAATGGACATGTAACCCAACACCGATCACGAAAAGTCGTGCATGAATCTGCTTTCCCGGGTTGAGCGCCTTCTGGGCAATGCAAGCATTGAGGAGGGAAGCGTACCTAGAGATAGTTTTGTGGGTTTTCCTGTCTGATCTGTCCGTAGAAGCGAATGACCCATCTTCAGACAGGATATGAATCGCTGATTGTGAGGCAAAGAAAGCTGATCGAATTAAAGAAGAGAGTGAACATAAATCTATGAAAGTTTGGCTTATTTTCGATGTTCTGTGATAAGTAAACATTTCATTTCCAGTGAAAGGATCGGGAAGTGAAAGAATGATGAACCAAAGATGTCTGGTGATCATGCGAGTCAACTCAAACGATGGCAACGGTAACAAGAGCTGAAGGCGGGAAATGCTTTAGCTTACAAACAAGCGATGGAATATTACCAAGACATCCTATTCAAATGCTTTAAGATTTGGTGCTGACCCAGAGGTTTGGTTCAACTATCACCCGACTTTCTCCTACTGCTTAATTTTCTTATCCCTAATCGACGAAAGAGCTGTCACTTCTCACCTGTGACCGAAGATATCGAGCTACAACGACAGTTTGGCCAGCGTAGACCCCGAAGAATTGGTCTTACAGTTAAAGATGGTATATTTCAATTGGTTCTCTTCTATAGGGCAAAGGGATAGCAGCAACTCTAAGCAATTAACGTCGGACTGCGACCTCTGTATACAATTTCCAGACCCGGAAGATTTTGTGTTCATTAAAAATGTTGCCAAGATCAACTGGCACTAACCATGATACAGATTTTGAAGATGACAGGTTATGGAATTTATCCATCTCATCAGGGTTCGAACTTCAATTCAACTAACCTCACATCTATATGTAACGTAGAGGTCATGTATCGGGATTACCAGTCCTACAAATTGCAAGTGATCGATATGGATGTTGTGATGAGAAAAACTTGAAGATCTTGACCACTGGAAATAGATAACTTGCTCGTACAGGCATTACCACTGTCAATCAGTTTACACGATAAGAAGAGGTTAAGCTCATAGAGGCACAGAGTAGAGAAATGAACAGCTCAAGAGCTGTGGATTTCCATCAA
Organism: Sonneratia alba; assembly: GCA_900174645.1. Taxonomy (NCBI): domain Eukaryota; kingdom Viridiplantae; phylum Streptophyta; class Magnoliopsida; order Myrtales; family Lythraceae; genus Sonneratia; species Sonneratia alba. The sequence goes on along the minus strand of FWPY01000028.1, from coordinate 3,636,911 downwards.
GTGGTTGTTAATCTCACTGTCCCAAGATATCGGAGATCGACTTGTTGATGATTAGGACGAGTTCTTCCCTGAAAAGTGCAACATCCAGCAAATCGTTTTCCACTGATTTGAGGAGATCGAGATAAAGTTTCAAGAGTAACCTGCTTTGATTTACAATGGGAGAGGAGAAAAGGGGTTGGGAGGTAGACTTACCGGCTGGGTTTGAACAAGAGGTACCGATATGTAAACCACTGAGAGATATGCAGAGTTTCTGAGTCAGTATTCGATCAAAAGATTGGACAAGAATGTGGGGGAGGAAACTGTATTCATGCAAACAAATAGTGGGATGAACTGCTTGATGTATTTAACACTTACTGCAGAAAAAAGTATTCCTATGATTTCCAACACGCCTGGGATAAGAGGCAGCTTATCAATGGCCTGGAGAATTTTTATCAGAAGATAAAGAATTAGCTCAAGGGGACTGATCAGGAAGTAATCTTTCAACTAATCTGTTATGTACCAAATAAACTTGAGTTACACAGATGCCATGAGAAATCTAGTAGCAGAACAATCGCAATCAGCTAGCCTGAGATGGGCATAATTTTGACAAACTCTCAAAATGAAAGTCTCCCTAAAGTGTGAACATATCAGAAAATTCAAAAAGGAAAATCACTGGAGACTGAGAATTACTGTGATCAGATTGACTGATGCCCAAAAGGCAACAACACCGGCAAAACCCAGTCCAATGACAGCCACCCGATCCTCAGATTTATCCCACTGTTAATTAACGAGTCAAAACCATCATCATAAAGGGGCAGGGATGCACACCTTATATATATATATATATATATTCACTGAAAAATGAATTCACGCCACTAGACAATTGCAATCAACAACGTAGAAACAAAAGTATCCATGCTTTGGCATCTAGAGAAGGAACTATTAATGAAATCTACAGAGAGGAACTGACTTACACCAGCATGACAAAAATCATATATTGTCCACATAATTCCTTCCATACCAGGAGCGATGTGACTCCATGGATAAACTATTGAAACTAAACAGGTTTTGCCATTTTATTTGTGCAACTTCTAGGAGTCAAAGATATAAAAGAAGACAAGACTAGGAATCTATGCCAAGAGAGATAGGCAACTCACAACATTCTGCACAGACTTAACAATGCTCAGAGAAGTAGAAGAATCAGAGCCTTCTCCTGTGGCATTCACGACAACAGAAACACGGTTCGGTCTCTCTGCAATCAAAGAGAATCCCAAAATCGATTACATTAACCAGCGATTAAGTATTTCCAAAAGATTGAAGGCATCCTGGAGTGGCTCTCTCTCAAATATTCCATCAACTTGCAATTGATAATAAAATCCTGTAAACCTTCATAAAATACAAACACCACTGAAGGTCCCATGTAATAAGCAGACAGATAGACCAGCTAGTTCACATTGTAATCTGCCCTTTATTATGCAGGACTAAAATCAAAATTCTATCCAGCATCCCAGACATCATTTTTAGAATTCTGCAGAAGTTGCAAAATAGATACTTTTAGGCTCAGATGTGCTAGCAGAGCCCCATTTTCATATTTATCCATAACAGATACTAACGCAGAATGATGATATCGTATGAGTATTTTCTTCATATACTAAGAAAAACCTCATTTGTTGTCCTTCAATGAGTCTGTTTCAGAAGCAAAGCATGTATATTTGATTAAATGCTTAACTTTACAAGAGACTTGAGAACGCAGGAACTTTCTTTTGAAGCATAATTCTATTGATCTGAGAACGCTTTACAAAAGCGCACGGATTTATAAATATCCTTCAAAGCTATCGCTATGGCCATCCAGCTGTTTTGTATCCTAGACCTAATGTTATGAAGTGAAGCTAATCTACTCCCATACAGGAACTTTCTCACCACCATACTAAGATATTTTTACAATTAATCACGAAATTGCAACTTACAGTAGCTCAATGCTCCAATTTAACTTGATGGATCATCGATCAGGCTTACCTTGAAGGCTAGAAACTGTAGAAAATACAGCAGTTCTAGTCCTTCCTTGAAGGGTCTGCGCTCTGTTAAGAAGAAGAGCCGTAGGGAAGTTCGCAAACACTGAAGCCATTTGTGTTCTTCTGTAAGAAAACAATAACGCAAAAAAAAAAAAAAGTCAGAAGCTTGAGAAACTAGGATTCCCCTAAGGTGTCACAGCTCCCCGATTTGATGGAGAGTGGGCAGAGAGAGAAAAGGGAAGAGAGCTTCTGAGCACCACAAGAAGTGCATGCGGCTGCCCCAAGTGAACAAGCACCTCAGGGTCAGAGAAGCAATGGGCCAACACAAGAGGGACCTAATGAAAATGAAAGTTTGAATTGGGGGTAAGCTGTGCAATGTTTTGAAGAACTGGGGGTAAACTTTTCTAGATCTGAATCTGAAAATCCACTGGTACAGTATCCTGTTGGAATCGAGGTGTGTTTGATTTACTGCTAACATGTGATATTTACGCAAAATGCTATTGGAAGTATGTGCTCTTGTTTTCCAACTTTGGTAAGTTTTTTGATTATATATGAAAGTTCCAAATTGTCAATCTTATGTGAAACACATACATGGTAACCATGCTTTACAGGTCGTCCTTTTCTTCTCCATGGGCTCATGACTTCAGTAACATGCTGGCGGAATGCCAAACCGAGCAAGGAAACAACCTCTTGTGAAGCATTAGCAGAGGCCTGCAATCTACCGCACACCGAATATCACAAAACAGATAGGCTTATCTAGCTGAAAGCACACGTGTCATCACTGAAACGGAACTTCAGATTCTGGACAGAAAACATTTCGCCACGTGTCAATCTTTGTTCCATGTATACTTGAAAAGTATCAAAACACATGCAAGCAACCGGTACACCAGTGAGGAGCTTTCTTGCTTGTTGCGACTCCAGGAGAGATCAAAACTTGCTGCCAATGGCCTCTCTGGCGACCTTAGCTGCCGTACAACCTGCCACCGTGAAGGGTCTCGCCGGCAGCTCCATTGCCGGTACCAAGCTCCACGTGAAGCCTGCCCGTCAGAGCTTCAGACCCAGGAGCATCAGGTAAAGTTGTTTCAGCAATTGTGAATCCATTTCATTGATTGGTGTTGTGGGAAATTACTTCATAATCAGCTTAGACTTTAGCATTCACGTGCATCAAATTTATGATACCAAACCAAGACATGCATTCAGTTCCTGCTGTATCACGTAGATAGACAATTCCTGACATGATGATAATATACTTCGGTTGGCCTAATTTTAGTATTCAGTGCTTCCAAGAGGATGAGACGAACCGTTGTGGGATCTGTAACGACTATTTAACTTGATGCTGCATCGAGACAGGGCTGGTGCTGTGGTGGCAAAGTACGGGGACAAAAGTGTTTACTTTGACTTGGAGGATTTGGGGAACACAACTGGTCAGTGGGACTTGTATGGCTCAGACGCTCCTTCGCCTTACAACCCTCTCCAGGTTTGTCAATTTTGGAAGCTCCCAATTCATGATAATACTTAAGGTTTGGACCTCAAGAATGCTATCAGTTTTTCATACTTAATATTCAGTTTCCCAGTAAACGGAGTTGAGTCACCGTGTATTAGCAGAAGGAGTTGTTCTTTTACTGCTGAAATGAACTTGGAGAAATTTCTAAGAGTTAGCATGTTCTATTAATGTCATAATATGGATCTTACAAGGAGCTGACAAATACTTTAAATAAATCACAGAGCAAGTTCTTTGAGACTTTTGCTGGCCCATTCACGAAAAGAGGCCTTCTGCTCAAGTTCTTGATCTTGGGAGGTGGTGCTACCCTTGCCTACTTCAGCTCCACCGCCTCCGGCGACATCCTTCCCATCAAGAAGGGCCCGCAACTCCCGCCAAAGCTGGGTCCACGTGGCAAGATCTAAGTGGCTGCTTGTCTGAGGCATCCCTCTTCTTCCCCTGGATGTATCTTTCTTTTGTTTCCTAATCTGTAATTGAGTATATCCCCAGAAATCGAAACTTCTGGTATCCATGATGATTTTTCTTGATGTATAGTGGAATTCCTATCCACCTTTCTTATTATGAATGGCTGCATATATGGAACTTGTTTCGTAGAAACTTCCATCTTTTCTGCTGCATTCTTTTGCACTCAGGTGGTATCTATTGATGATATTGAACTTTCTCATATGCCAAATGTTCAACAATTGTTTCAAATACAACAAACCATCAAGAACAATTCTTCCATTTGCCTATCCATGATTCAGTGGAACTCTCAATGGCCTTCAGGTTGTGATCCTCCCATATCTCCCCTTCCAATGTCATGGTAAGATTAGATAATTAGTCACAACTGATCTGAAAGTTTGAACTTTGGAAGAATGTTGTTAATGGTAGCTCGATGTGGAGCTATACATATTTACAGTGCCGAATATGCATTTCTCTTATGTCCCTGAGACAATAGTACCGCCTCCTTCCCATTCCAGAATCGGCAGGGAACAGCCCAAAAATGAAGGCGAAAAATCAGAGGGCATGCTGCATCTCCTGAACCTCAGATAGTAAGTCGGAACTTTTCCCGACCGCCTGCTTGCTGGTTGATACCTTTTTCCTTCTGCCATGTTCTCTTCTCCTGCCAATTGTCTTATCTCCTAAGAAATTTTTACATCCTTTACTTCACTAATGCCGCAACGATGGGCTCCTTGACCCACTTAAGTTTTCAATCCTCTCCAAGTATGAGATCTTCTTGTTTGCCACAACAGGCGGAACCTTTTTCGAGTCTCTGAGCAACTCGTCTCCTGTTAAGATGTCCTTGTGCTTCTCAATATCCATCTCTCCTTGATCTGTTGCATTCCACCCCATGAAGTCCAATAGGGTCATCGAGGTCGGGGTCTCAGTGGTGCTCAACTTCTCTACCTCTTCCTTAAAGTTTGGGAGTCTCTCTGGCTCCATTGAAGGGCTAGCCAGCAGAGGTTTCCTCTTAAAGGATGCTTGTGATGGATTCCTAGCAATAAGGTCTGCATACAGAACGTCATCAATTCTGGACAAGACCGTGAAGGCTAAGCTCTCTATTACTCTTGAATAGCTCTCCAGAATCGCCTGTCCAACATCCTGCATAAGTTGGAGGGAAGAAGTGTTATTCGACGACAGAATTCATAAGTCAATAATAGTCTTTATATTAGGGATGGGAAATATTTCTGTATAGATTTATCCATTAGCTATGCCTTGGAAAGCAGTCAATGAGGCCTGAATTCTAATAGCCGGTCTTATGTGAAGATACAACTCCTGTACAGAAATCTTGGAGGTGAGTTTATAAAAGTTTCCTACCTCATTATATTGGATTTTGCTGATGTCCAATGCTGATTGAGGAATGCCTGGGAACCGTTGCTTCAGCATGATCAACACTGTCTCGGCTCTCTCCTCAAAGAGTTCCCTCTTCTCCAGGCTTACGGCTGACCCCCAGTGGGACTTGCTGTCCTTAGTGCTGTTCATCTTGCGCTTCCAGATCACAATGGAGGCTTCAATCCTGTTCTTGAGGTCGAGTATTTTGTGCTCAGAGGTTAGGTCCATCATTGAGAGGAATTCATCTGGGTCAAAGTAGTCAACCGTAATGCCCTTGTAGATCAAGTCTCCCAGACTAGCTCTCCCATTCTGCCAATTTAAGCCATTCAAGAGTCAGAAAAGAAGTCTTAGATTGCTGTGGCAATGTCAAATCAGAACTTGAACGCGATTTTATTCAAATTTCATAATCCAAACATGCAAGATCATAGTATATTAATGTTTCATTCAACCTGATTCAGTCCAGACTATCCTTTTAGCAATGTTCTCTACAGCATTCATACCTTAGGCAGAGACTCGATATAATTCTCGGGAATCTCCATTTCTGAGAGGACCTGAGCATTTATGGCCATGGCCGCCTTGAGCACCTGATTGACAGAATCCTTCTGAAACTGCAGCCACCTTTGAGTCATTTCCGATAGGCCATTTGGAGGAACTTTACAGATCGGCAGCCACCATTTGTCATCCTTCCTCGTATCATTTCCTCTCTCCAAGCTGTCACCTTCTTTCTTGACGTAGTAGAATTCGGTTTGGTCCTTGAAGTTGTCCAAGCATTCCTAGCAGTAACAACCCATAAATCTGATTCGGAACTCTAAAAGCATAATAACCATATGCAGCGCACCCTATGAATTTCACGAGCTATTGGTTTTAATTCCTCAGTCTCATTCTGATGGACAAAATATGGTTTCAGCAGATCAGATCAAAATCGTGAAGCTGCATGCAGTTATAACTTACAAGAAGCATTGCATCCAACTTTCGCAAGGCAGGGATATTCATCTGAAGATCTGTTCGCTGCTTCGTCGTCATTATCTATTAACCAAAAAAGTTCAAATCAATTTAGTCTATATTTTACAAGGGCATATAGAGATTCTATTTATAAAAATAGAGAGCAAGAGAAATATCGTAGTACCTCCATGTTCACACCATTAGTTTGCTGCTGAGAAGGAACAAATTCAACAATGTGATCTGTTACACATAACAGCCAGTCGATCTCTTTCTTCCACCTTGCCTTCCTGTCCGGTGACATGGGCTCAAGCCGTTTTTGTTCACCAAAGACCGAAGCTGCATTCGAAAGTTTTTTTATGATACGACTCTTAATATCATCCACATATGGAGCAGACTTCATCAAAATAGTGAAGATTTCCACGATAGACAGGCAATGTGCTGAGGTCTATATACCAGCAAGATTAGTGATGGCATTTGACAGTGCCAAGGCCGAAGAAACTCCTTTCCCTCCGCCCGACATGTCTTCTCCCAGAAGCAGTTTTCCGAACCTTTCCTTCATCAGCTCCAAATCTGGAATTAAAACCGAAACCAAGAAATCAGTAGATCATAGTTGAGAATTCAAACTGCATACTGATGAACATAGGGATGATTGCCATTACTATCAAAGAAATAATGGCAGCAAGGATCGATCTTCGAAACGATCTTGCTATAAACGATCTCCCTAAGGACAGATATAATGTTGGTTTTTGGGATTGCTTATAGAAGTACACCGAAAAGGACATAAAAATGCCTTAACTGAAGCGTGTTATCCGAAAACAAACGTTGTTCTTTGCCTGAAATAAATAATCTACAGCACTTTTCACAGACCATTTTCCTTATAGATATATAATATCTCCTGGAGATATACTTGCCTGAAGGCAGCTTGGTCTTCGGGTCTTCGTGGGGTACTGGCAGCTTCAGGCCATTCTCATTGCCCTGATGGACGGACCAACCTGTCTGCTGTTTCTCGGAAGAGCCCTTGTTTTTGGGCCCACATGCCTCAGTGGACCTGAAAGCGAGCTGGTCGACACTCATGCTCTTCACATGGCACCCCGTGTTGCCCTGCTGCATTCCATGGAAATGGTAGAGCCTCGAGTTGTAGTCCTCCTGCTCGTGCTCGAGCTCCAGCTCGTGAATCATGTTGCCCCGACTCAGATCGATTCGATAAGGAATAAGCCTCAACAACCTGGTGAATGAGAGCGCAGATGACGAGAGAAACAGGACAGGCCGAGGGGAATTTTTTATGGAGAAGCCAGCATGCAAGAGTGCCCTTCTTTAGGCTTTTCTTGCCTTGTGTGAGTTGACAAAAATGTGAAGGGGTGGCCTGAAGGGCTTTTATAAAGTGATTTTTGCCTTTTTCCAATATTTGGTTGGCAACTAATTTGGTTTTCTCTGACCTCGCTTTTACCTTTCTGGTGGTGATGCTGTTGTGAATTTGTGGCGCATGTTTGAGGGTGATTTGGCCTTTTAGCTAATTTTGGTTTCACTGGTTGTTCTTGTCTTTCTCGCTACTGTCATGAGAAGTAGTACAATGGACTTAACTAATCTGGATTAAATTCAGGTTAACACATTAAGAAATAAGTCATGTGAGCTATGGGTTTGTATCATTTGTTTCCTCCAGAGTGGGTCATGTTTATGTTTATTAAGGATGTTTATATCCTTGGGAGCTTGTTCTCTTGGAAAAATGGATTCTCCCCACCCAAAAATTGGAGCTCTCGTGTTATAGTTCTCTTGCATGTCGCGTCGAAAGGTTAACCGTACATGAGATTTGTGTAATTCTGGTGGACGCACAACCCCGGGAGAAACATGTACGAGCAAGCTAGCTAGCAACAAGTTGTCAAACATGCCAAGAATGTCGAAATTATCGACCACAGAGGGGGCCATTACAATACAATCCACATAATCTCCCTTTGAGAAGTTAAAGAAATGTACTCAGAACAAGGAAAAAATAGAAAGGCACGCCTTATTTCTCAGTGACGCGAAGTCACTTAGGCAACAATCACAGCAAAAGAGGGGGAAAGACAAACTGAAGGGGAAGGAAGACGTCGAACCACTGCAACATAGAACAAGCGCTGAACGACCTAAATGACTGACCGTAGAGGTCAAATTCCTGAGTGGACACCTCTGCCTGAGAGGCATCTGCAGCAAGCGAACTATCACCATAACTTTTAGGAGACATACTGTCGAGAGATTAGACATCTGCAAGTTAACCCCTCTTCTTTTTACAAGGAAGCCTCTATGATTATTAAAATGGCATCGGTACTGCTACTACTGCCAGACAATCCATCCCAGACAGCAATACTAAAGGTCACTAGATCAATAGTTGGAAGCCGAAGTGGCTCGGGGATCATTTTAACTTTTTCAAGGAGAGAACTCACATCATACTTTTGCGTTTATTGTTCACAGCGATCTTCGCTATACATTCAAAGGCAGCTTCCACAATGAAACCTTCCTTTGCCGAGGTCTCAAAGTAAGGGATGTTTCCATTGGAAGCACACCAGGCCTCTGCTTCCTTGACAGAGACCTTAGAACAAGAAGGAAAGAATGACCAAGAATATTAGCAACATAGAGAATCATGATGTCGTGTGAAGGACCAACCTTTGCCGTACTAGAGATCTCATTCTCAGATTATGATCAGCAAAGATATCTTACCACACGACTTTTGCCGCCATCAACATCTATCTTGCAACCCAACAAGATGAATGGAAAGTTTTCAGGATCAGATGGACTTGCCTAAGTCAAAAGGACAGTTTTCAGCTAACCAGTTCGAAAGTAACTGTGCAAAATAAGCGAAGTATTGAATATTACCTCACTCAGAAACTCCTCCATCCAATTGCTAAGATTATCGAATGTTCCTTTCGTTCACATCAAACACAAGGACACAGCTGTCCGAACCATTGTAGAAGGCTTTACACAAACTCTGATACCGTTCTTGATCAGCAGCATCCCATATCTTCAGAATTTCAGGTGAGAATATCGACATATTTAGGTTGCAATGAGCTTTTTCCGAGAACAAGACTGGCCATGACTGTAAAGAACCTGAACAGTCTCAGTACTAGATGAAACAGGATTACCGTATCATGCATTCAGTGGTCGACTGAAAGCATCTGCGATAATTATGCAGGTAATAATATGGTTGATTGATAACTATGGACACCAATTTTCATCATCGTTCTTTTACTTGCAGCGTAAGGACTGCATCTTCAAACTGGACTGACTTGACTGAAAAATCAACTCCAATCGTGGCTTTGTACTGACTGATGAACTTGTTGTCCACTAACCTAAAGGTACAACATATTCAACACGATTAGCAGCTACTGAGTTAAACAGCCAACAAAACAAATAAAGATCTCGGGTTTCAGAATCAGAAGCCTACCGATTCGCCGGAGAAGTCTTCCCAGCCCTGCACCGAGCACAAATGGAGACATGTATATAGTACCTTATCGTTCATTGACTATGAATAGGACATGGTGATGTTAGATAGGATGAGTCATCAACATATTTATTCCCCCGCTCATTGACCTGAGATTAACTACTCTGTATTTGTCCATGCTCAACGGCCCCATCTTAGAAAAGACTGTAAATCATGAATTGTTCGTTCAGGTCCTACTACACTTCTTCCTTTTCATTTTTATTCTGGACTCGTATATGAATTAGTTGGTATCATTGGAGTTCTCGATAACCACTAATGTTTACAGACCTCCCCCAGGTGCCCAATTCCTGAATCTTTAAGCTCGATAGTGCACAGCCAGTGGAATGATCCACCAGGAGCCACTACCTCTGAGAACGGGCTTCTTCATAATGGATCAAGACCACAACAAATGATCTATTGGGCTTGTCTCATTATTGAGCGCTCCAGGATGATCGTCCCAAAAACTTATTCTAAAACTCGTAGTGTGCCCCGATATCTTCTTGTGCCCACGACCTACTTCTTGTCTCCCAAACACTGATGGGAATTCAAGCCAAAATGTCTTGGCATATCATTTCCAAAAGTTTGTGCAAATTCATGCTGGATTTCTCGTACGGGTATTACAGCAAGCAAAATCAACCTCATTACCTCGATATATAGCCCTCCTAGACTTTTATGCCCACGGTTTCCCTCTGCATCACTTTCAATCCATTAGTTTTGAGCATTTACATGGAAGTTCATTGTATTGCCTTGCAAGGCTAACTACTGGAAATCCTGGCATGATTCTGCCCCATTAATACGCAAACTATACCTTCTTCTAAGGCCCATCAATGAAGCAAAAAAAAAAAAAAACATCTACGCAAGAATTCTGTGACGCATTTGATCCAAAACTGAACCATGGACGCTTGCATAAAGTAGAATCTCGGCAGCAACCTCATTACTCAGCACATGCTTCAGTAATCACAAGAACAAGGCCACACAGGAACACTGCGCAGAGGCATGGAGGAGAATCTGTATGCCTTAACCAAGTGATGTGACAAGCGATCATTTGTACTCTCAAACCACATGAGATGTTCCAAGCAGACAATCTCTGGTTCTTTTATGTTTCTAGTATCTCCATTTACTTACCAAGGATGAATACATCTACCATAAAAATACAAAGTTCATACATTACGTTATGCACATTGCAGATTTGATGACAAAAGCTATTTTTAAGTAACAACAAGAGAAGAGGAAAAATGGAGAGAGGAAAAGAAGGTATCATGATACGGAAGATCAAGATCAATACAATTTAAAGGAGCCACAGTACAGATTGCATCTGAGTGAAGGAACCATCTGTCCAACAGAAGATCTCTAACATTCACAACCTGCAGATGAACTCTGCTGATGGCCTCTGCCTGCTACATCAATGGTGTCGGGAAGATATCTGGAAGAACATTTCAGAGAGCTTATGTCAGGAGACAATCTGCTTTTGCTCGAGAATTTCTACCAGGATATGGCATCCACAGTACCTACTGTAGAATGTATTAGCCTAACGTGAGGAGACCAATGGAATCGATCACACCACAAGGGTGGGATTACATTCAATAATTCAATTAATCCTCAGAGAGGGGTTACATAGCATTTGCATATCCAGCAGGTTTAAGATGCCCAGAGTCATGATACTTTTAACCACAGAATTAGATAAAACAAAACATGCAACAAATCCGGAGCACACGGGGCAGACTATCAGATTTCTACGATGCAGATTTTCCCCCCATATATTGCCACATTCCAATTGAAAAACATTTGAACTACTCCTAGTCCCATATATTCTTAGAAATGACAGATATACTTCACAATTTGCAATTCAATTTGATGGGATCAGCAGATGCAGTTCTTGGAAAACTTATATTTTAACCTGGAAAATAAACTATTGGGAATCATTTTTATTTTCTAAAAGGAGAAACTACTCACATTTCTTCTTCAGGTTCATTTTTGAGAGCATTCTTTGCTATACACTCAAAGGCAGCTTCCACATTGAATCCCTCCTTTGCCGAGGTCTCAAAATAAGGAATATTTCCCTTGGAAGCACACCATGCCTTCACTTTCTTTTCAGAGACCTTGAAGTAAGAAGGAATAAAAACAGAAAATAGCATTATTAGCAAGGAATCAAGGTGAGATATCACAAGAGCAACTAATGTACACTGATAGTAGATAACTGTATCTCATGACAACAAGAGTGGTAAACACATCCTACCACACGACTGTTGCCGCCATCAACATCCACCTTGTTACCCAACACGACGAACGGAAAATTTTCAGGATCAGATGGACTGGCCTAAATATCAAGGCAAAAAATACAATATTCAGCCAAATATTTTAATTATAACCCTACTAACAACTAAGTAAAGCAATGACTTGACAAGTACCTGAATCAGAAACTCCTCCCGCCAATTGTTGAGATTGTCAAATGACTTCATCACATTCACATCATACACAAGGACACAGCAATCAGCACCTCGGTAAAAAGCCACTCCAAGACTTTGAAACCTTTCTTGACCAGCAGTATCCCATATCTGTAAATTTTAGGGGATGAAAAAATTGTGCCATGAAAAATTTAAGTTGCTATAAGCTGTTTATTTTGAAGACCAGACTGATTTTACACACACACTTTAACCAACTGAAGAACCAAATGTATTATAAAAAATCACTCTGTGCATAGTTCTTCATAGGATGAATGAATCGTGCATTCAGTTATCAATTGAAAACATCTAGAACAATTATGCAGGTCATCATTAAAGAGTTTGGTTTTACTGCAAAAACCAATTCCCGCTGTCTGGAAAAAGAACATATATATAAATAAAAACAATGCAATGGGAAAAACAAATATTCGCTCATTCAATTCGTCTTGTTACTATAGAAGGGAAATACATTGTTTTTCCCTTGAAAACTGTCAGATAAGTAACTGCTAACTCCTATTCCATAGATTCTTTTTTGTTTTTTCAAATTCCATGGGTTCCTATTTCCTAGATGATCCACAGCAACTTAATCCTGCAGCATTCTTGAGGCACAGATCATGCTAACCAGAAAATCCTAAAAAAGACTGTCAGGCCCATACCGGGAGCCAGTCCACCTTAATGCCCAGATATAATCCACATGTTACCTCAAAGGCCACGCAGATGGCTAGTAGTCATGAGAAAAAATCAAAATGAACAATTCCACTGGGCACATTATGCAACCCCATCAAGCAAAGGTCAGATATTGGTGCTGTAGTGACAATTTTAAGGTTGATATTTTTATTGGTTGCACCTTAAATCACAAAAAAACCCATATACGCCCAATAACTTAAAAAAAATTTGCTTCAACTGTTTTGATGTTTCGGCCTTAGATTTTAACTATCACATCAATCTCTTAATAATAGATGGTGTAAACTATAAAGCTTTACTTCTCAATACATAAAATGAGGAGGGAAATAACTCCTTTAATGAGCTATCATCATTCAATTGATTCCACAAAGAATGGAATGTTGCAATTAGTTAGAAAAGACAGTTAACATTGTAAGCTCTGTCCAGTTATAATTTACACAAAGGTGAATCTAACAATATCCATTAAAAAGCATTACTACACTGTTAATTTTGCAAACAGAACATCAAATTTAATCATCATTAATACCTGCAACGTGAATAGCTTATCTTCAAACTGAACTTCCTTGGTCAAAAAATCAGCTCCAATAGTGGCCTTATACTGATTGCTAAACTTGCGGTTCACATACCTAAAAACAACAGATATAAACTCACTGGCTCATATCGGATCAACCAATCAACCGTGGAAACAAAAGATTTAGAGTTTCAGAAACATACTGATTCATAAGAGAAGTCTTCCCAACCCTGCACCGAGCACGGGCAGAGAAATTATAACCAAATCAAGTAAAAAGTTAGCATCTTTCCATCTTTTCCTATCTACGCTATACATAATTCATCCATTAATGAAAATGAAAGAGCCGTGATCTCAAAATCCAACGGCAAATTCAGTTCAGTTGCTGCGGCTCAACTACTTCTTAACCATGTTACGTCCCCTGAAGAAAGATTCTGAATTTCTGCATGTTATGACTGCATAATTGATTGCTAAGCTCGGCATGAGAACCAGATCGAGGGGCAAAGAGTTAACGAAAAAGAACGGTACCCGCTGTCGCCGAGGATAATGACTTTCAGAAGCGTACGCCTGCGTGGAGCCATGGAGAAGGAACCTGAAACGAATCAGAAGACACAACGCGGGAAAACTGATGTTTCTGGGTTACGATTGATACGAGTTTGCTTCAGACAGAGAGAGACAGAGAGGGAAGCAGAGGCGGAGAAAAAGGTGAGCCGTGATTGGCTGTTTTCCCACTTTGGCCAACGGCACGGGTCAAGACAATATGGGGTAGACAGCTATAACAACGTTGTCCCTCGTAGTTCCCGAAATGCCCCTGAAAATGAAATGTAAATCTTGTTTTTTTTTTTGAACTTTTTTTAATAAATAAATTTCATTTTTTAGAAATAATATAACCCAAATTTGAATAAATAATAAATAATAGAGAAAAATGTGGGATGGTGACGGTGTTGATGTTGACTGGGTGTGACTAACTATAAATGTCATAGTTTTCAATCTGTTCAATTGAGAATTGACCGCTTATCTAATATGATTTCTATAAGAAATTATATTGTACTTTCATAAAGGTTAACTTCAGTTGAATCGGCCGATTCCCGATTTGATTAATAAATTCAATTAAATTAGTAAAAAAATCGGTCAATTTAAAATTTAAAAAAATTAATTATTCTTATTATAAACCATATTTAAATTATAATATTATATAAATTTATTAATAATATTATACTATTAATATTATTTATTAAATATATAATTCGATCCATTGAACCCCGATCAAATCTATGAACTCATGAACCCATACTTTGACTAATTTTTGATTCGGTCCAGTTTTAAAAATTATAATAAATATTATGAATACCTCTTGTCCAAGTTCATTGGAATAAATTATTATTTGATGTCGCCTTCCATCTGGTCACATTGCCAACCATGTTAGTATATATACCACGTCACTATTTGTGATTATTTTATCTTTTGGATAAATATATTTAGAAATTGACAGGTTCTAAATCTAAATAATTCAATTATGAGCCGGATTGGTCCACAGAGATTTCTCATCAGAAACGCAATAGCAGCTAGCCCAACTAAATGCCCACCATGAACTCAACAGATGATTTCAAGCTCTGCCATTAGCTCTCTCTCTCTCTCTCTCTCCCCTCCTGCCAACTCCAGCCTTCAACTGCTTAACCACAACAGCATAGGATTCCTCTATGCACATAACCGTAGCCCACTTAACCAAGCAAGTTACGCACATGGACAAATGGATGCTCGGATAGAGTAAAAGTTCGAGATAGAGTTAGAGCTTGGCCGATGATACTAAATTGGAATAGGGTGAGGGTTTCAGACATGTATCCGAACAGGCCTTCACTTACCGGAATGTTACAAACCCAAACTAAACAACCGTAAAAGCTATTGAGAGGGTTGAATCAAACATAAGATTTCTTCAGCAATGGGAATACCAAACACCAAATATTAAATTGAAACGCAGGTAAAATATGTAACGCGGATGGATCCATCCCTGTAAAACCAACAGTAGTGCTGCCGGAATAACAGTGATTACATATGTCGATCAGTGTTTTCATCAAACTCATCCATGGGAGAGAATCAACTAAAGGTATTTGGAGTACCGTGACTCGGCCCAAAAAAGACCTCATAACTCCTTACGTTGAAGCCGCTGCAGCAGCCCTCTTGGGGGCAGCTTGAGTACCTAAAGCACCATTCATGATAAAATCCATTACGAGCTCATGGAAAAAACAAATCAAACATAAATAGCAAGCTCTGCAGTTTTTTTTTAATCCTTGTTTTTTATAATAAAGAAAAACAGTACATCCATTCGTATGAAACACGGATTAGTACCCTCTCTGAAGCCAGTCTTGAACCGGCGAGGGATGTGGCGGAGATACCTCATCCTTCCGGTTCCCGTCGTCTTCCTTCTGATTGCCTTCACACTCCAGTTATCTTAACCCCAGAAAGAAAAATGAGTCAGAGGATATAAAATCGAGCTGTTGAACATATACAGTAGAAGAGTCACCTAGAACAGCTCAACAAGTCACCCCGAGAAGCAGATTGCAATGATGCTAATTTATCATTCACAATGGATTCATCAAGTTCATTCATCGTGAAGGTGTAAGAGAAAGAAAACCCATTAAAAGAACCATCTCAAAAAGGAGCCCATTCTTCTCAACTGCACAGATTAAACTTTAGTCAAACCTACCAGAGATCATCCAAATATAGTGTAGCAGCATGTGATGATCCTAAATCAATATATTCACATGGATACATGACTTGATAAGTACTAAGGTACAAACTCAGCAGACGACTTAGATCACCACCTAATAAGTTGCTTCAAATCTATCACCACAGTCATTTTGTGGGAGGCAACCAATGTGAGATTGCGTCTCATATGAATGAGATTATATTGAGGAAATAATCCAGGAATGATACTAAATGGTGGAGGCGGCGCTTACATTTCCTCTTACGAGCGGACGGGAAGCCGCAGGCAGCGCAGCGGCTCTTCTGCAGGTGGAAGCTGCGCCGCCCACACCTCACACAGAGCGTGTGGGTCTTGTTTCTCCTCTTACCGAAGCTCCCCGTTCCCTTACCCTGCAAACCATGACCACAAGATCAGACAGAGAGAACTCCGCCACTCCACGTGCATCGACGACTGAATGATTGCAAACACGATACTTTAAAAGGGAGGAAATGGAGAAAGAGGTTACCATCTTAGCAGATCCAAAAGAAACCCTAGCCGAGGAAGGACAGGAGAACGGCGGGAAGAACAATGAGCCTTACCAGTTTCGTTTGGTAGAGAGAGAAGTGGGGTTTTAGGTTTCGTCGTGAGGGATAGTGATAATGGGCCAGTCCAATTCATTGGGCCAAGACAAATCCTTAGCCCATAATTGTAGCCCATTTGGCTCTTATCCAGATCGTGTTGGGCCCGATATCGCGCCTCCTGAATCTTTCTTCCGTCTTCCCTTACAGGTCCGACGATGGCGGGAAGAGAAAATTTCACTGCAGGCGCCAAATTCGATCAGAGAGAGATTCAGTGCTCGTGAGCCCCTCTCAGACTCTATCGCTGCTCGGTGACCGTCAGCAGAGTAAGCAGCTACCTCGTCGAGAGGCTGAAAATAATGGCTCTACGAGACCGGAAGTTCCCGGCGTTCCCGTACGAGCCGTACACCATTCAGATCGACTTCATGAACGCACTGTACAACTCTCTCGACAGAGGCGGCATCTCCATGCTCGAGAGCCCCACAGGTAAGCTCTCTCTAACTTCTGTCTCAGTAGGTCACCGTTCTTCCACTTGAGATGATCTGTGATGGGGTTCATTTCCTGAGCATTTTCCAATGTTTTCCATATTTTCGACTTCCGTCGGTGATGAAACTGGAGTAAGCTGATTACTGAAATCACATCGCGATGTTTTGTCTGTAATTATTGTTCAATATGACGTTAGCATCAATATGCACCGATCATATTGGAAGAAAATGATAACTGTAGCTTATGTCATTTGGGCATTTTCTGCTGTTCAGGAACTGGTAAAACATTAAGCATAATTTGCAGTGCATTGCAGTGGCTGGCTGATCAGAAAGAGAAACAGAATGCTATGTCAGGTAATCCTGATCAAAATGGGTCATCTGCAGAGCAGTCTAATTCAGATGATGAACCTGATTGGATGAGAAATTTTGTTGTAATCAAAAATACCCAAGTTGATGTTCATAAACTGAAGAAAAAATATAAAGTACCAATGGTTAAAACTGAGAAAAGGAAAAATGGGGAAAGACGCAAGAACTTATCCCCAGAGGGTGCAGAAGATGCAGATCAGCCAACCGTGAAAAAAAGCAACAACCTGCTAAAGAATGACGCTGAAGAAGAGTTAGATGACAGAGAATTTATTTTGGATGAATATCAAAGTGAAGAGGAAGGGATTGCTGGTGTTGGAAGATGGAGAGAAGTCTGGTGGGGTTTCTATTAGTTCATCAAGCGACGAGGATGAAAATCAGTCGGATATTGATGATCAAGAAGGCTGTTTAAAGGTGTACTTCTGCAGTCGGACACATTCCCAGCTTTCTCAGTTTGTGAAAGAGCTGAAAAATACCACTTTTGCTAATAGTATGAAGGTTGTCTGTTTGGGATCCAGGAGGAATCTTTGCATCAATGAAG
This sequence comes from Sonneratia alba, assembly GCA_900174645.1. Lineage (NCBI taxonomy): Eukaryota > Viridiplantae > Streptophyta > Magnoliopsida > Myrtales > Lythraceae > Sonneratia > Sonneratia alba. The sequence goes on along the minus strand of FWPY01000028.1, from coordinate 3,618,931 downwards.
GTATGCAGTAACTCCCTCAATGGATCCTGTTATCATTTTCATTGATCAAGTATTGATATGAATTGCTTTTCAGATGTTTTAAGACTAGGGAACTCTACCCACATCAATGAACAGTGCCTGGAGCTTCAGAAGAACAAGAAAACTGATGCTACAAAAGTCAAGGTAAGTTATGCTTGTGATGGCATAATGCAGATCTACAGCTTACTGTAATTAGCTGGATATATTATGATACTGGATGCTCCTTGCTGCTAATATCTAGAAAGATTTCAATGCTTCAAATGAAGTGTCAATTGCTTCTTGCTTATATTATCATGGTTGTAGAAGGGTGTTCGAAGTCATACAATTGATTTGTTTTTCACTTGCCTTGGATATTGAAAGAATACAATAATTTAGTCAGTGAGATTATGCTGATGAGGTCCATAAGTCAGTTATTGCTTGGTACTTGCAGAATTTATGTACTGGAGGAAGAACAAGACGGATGAAGGCGGCTTCTGGATGTCCAATGCTTAGAAAGCACAATCTACAGAGGCAGTTCAACGATCAGTTATCTCTACAAGGAGCCTTGGATATTGAAGATCTTGTTCATCTTGGATATTCGATAGGAACATGTCCATATTATGGTTCTCGAAGCATGATCCCAATTGCTGACCTCGTGATTCTTCCATACCAGTCTCTTCTATCAAAATCTTCACGAGAATCCCTAGGTCTTAATTTAAAGAATAGTGTCGTCATTATAGACGAGGCACACAATCTAGCTGATTCGCTTATCAGCATGTATGACTCAAGGATCACCTTATCACAAGTAAGCAGTATATATCATTTTTGTATTACTGCTTTCAGTTTAAACACATTTGGATCTGCATTTGAATCATCATTAAATACTTAGTAAGACCTGGTTGAGTCTCACTGTTTGACCTGCTCAAGTTTTTAGCTGTAGGTTTGCTGAAGAACATACCAATAATGTCTCAGCATCAGGTGTAAAATCTTTAGGGAACAACCTGTGTTTTTATGCTTCTAGACATAGTAGATTGCTCAAAACATCTCCACTTGATTGCTGTTCCTTGTCTCCCGCAGCTGGAAGATGTACATTTCATTCTAGAGAAGTATCTGGAGAGGTTCCATAATCTCTTGGGCCATGGCAATCGAAGATATATCCAAACACTCTTGGTCATTACTCAGGGTTTCCTACGGGCTCTCCGAGAGGATTGTAAAGATACTGCAAGTTGTCATGAAGATGCAGAGAAGTTCTCCAGTGAGAAACTCAGGAGTGATTCTTCCATGGCTATAAATGATTTCTTATTTGCTCTCAACATTGACAACATCAATCTTCTGAAATTGCTCGACTATATAAAGGAAAGCAATGTCATTCATAAGGTAGTCGTCTTGTTTAATAAAGGAAACTTTTGTTCCCTTGTGCCTTTCTTTCCTTGCTCTTATTAACTCATAAGGCACAATGTTCCAGGTCAGTGGCTACGGCAGTAAATTATCAACCCTGCAAACAGATTCAGCATTCAATAACAATCAGATGGCCAGTGAGGATAGAAGCACTTTATCCAGTTTCAGAGCATTGGCGGATATGTTGCTTTCCCTTACTTATAAGAATGGTGATGGAAGAATTATCATTTCAACGGCCAGAACAACACTCTCAGGGCAGGAAGGAGGATATATTAAATATGTTATGTTAACAGGCGAGAAGATCTTCTCTGAGGTCTGTCAATGTTTATCCCCTTTCCAATGCTTGTAGTTGATAGAATCGTTGCCTAAGAATTCCTCACTCTTCCATAGATTGCAGATGAAGCTCATGCTGTTATACTAGCAGGAGGTACTTTGCAACCTGTTGAAGAAACCAGAGAACGGCTCTTTCCGTGGTTACCTGTAGATAAGTTAAATTTCTTCTCTTGCAATCATATTGTACCACGTGAGAGTATCCTACCAATTGCAGTTTCCCGTGGTCCTACTGGGCGGTTCTTTGATTTTTGCTATAGCACAAAAAGTTCATCTGTCATGGTGAGTAATCCTCAAGCCTGTCTTTATAACTCCTTTCAAATGTCTAATATAAGAGACTATATTTTTCTCCGATCAATGAAACACTTCAAGATTAGACTCCAACATATGGTTTCTGAAAGGTTTTTTCTTAAAATTTTTTCAAGTCTTCATTTTTTTTTGGCTTGCTTCCATTTGGATAATTTTCTCAAGCAGTGTGTATTTTCAGGATCAGTTCATTGATATGAGATGCCCATGTCCTTGAAATTTGCAGATAGAGGAGCTGGGGCTTTTGATCTGCAATCTGGTGACTGTAATTCCAGAAGGGATTGTAGTGTTCTTCTCTTCATTTGATTATGAAGATCAAGTGTATAATATGTGGAATGCTTCAGGAATCCTTGAAAGGATTAAGAGGAAAAAAAGTCTATTTAGAGAGCCTAGAAAGAGCAGTGAAGTGGAACTGGTTCTCAAGGAGTATAAGGAGACCATTGATGCATCATCAACAGGGAATCTAAAAGATTCTACTCATGGTGCGATATTCCTAGCTGTAGTTGGTGGAAAGGTATCAGAAGGGATCAACTTCAGTGATGGCATGGGGCGATGCATTGTTATGGTCGGATTGCCTTATCCTAACCCGTCAGACATTGAACTGACAGAGAGGATAAAGCACATTGATGGTCTCGGGGAATTGACTCTATCAACACCCAGATCTTCAGTTATGGATGAAATCTCCGGTGGGAATGCTCAAGCTGGATTCCAGATCCTTAGAAGTTGTGGGCACAAAGGGAAGGCGTACTATGAAAACCTTTGCATGAAAGCTGTGAATCAATCAATTGGTGCGTTCTAACTCAATCTTCATATGTTGTTAAAATAATGACAAAATTTTCTCCTTTTGTGTTGGCATAATAAAAATTGAATACCTGTTCTTGGTTCTTATATTGACTGATGAGATTGAATTCATTTTCCTTTTTCCTCTACTTGCTGTTTTCAGGTAGAGCGATTCGTCACAGAGGCGACTATGCAGCGATTTTATTGGTGGACAGAAGGTATGCTTGGGATCCTTCAAAGAAGAGCCAACCCCGCCCAACTGACAAACTCCCAAAGTGGATAAAGGACAGTTTCATTCCATCCACCAAGAGCTATGGTGAAGTCCACAGGCTGCTGCATCAGTTCTTCAAGCTCAACAAGAAATGAAGGACTACAAGTGAACTCTTTCACGAGATGCACTCAGCTTATTGTCCTTGCACTTGCAGGGTTCCATAAAATGAAAAGCACCATCTCTCTCGGGTAGGCAGTGTGAACAAATGCGTAGTGCAAGTGATGAGTCAAAATCAATGCTGCTTGATCTGGATTACTGGTTTCAGTTAGAAAGTTACTGAATATACCTATGAGGTACGATTCTTGTCTCTCTCTCATAAATATAGGTTTCTCCACTATTATCTAATATTGTCAATTGGGAATAGTCGTCTGCGTGTGCGTATTTCTGTGCCAGAGTCCATGATAGGAAGGCCATGTTATGGAAGTTAGTATATGGTCCCTCATTAGAGCACAATAATTCCTGGCCCCTTCAGTTTGGTTCTGACCTTACACATCGAAAGTGTCTTCGCTTTCATCCAGCCAGAAACTTGGTGAAAGTTCATGAGGACGAGGAAAGAGTCGGGAACAACTTCAGAAGCACGATCTCTACGGAACAGGATAATCAGTCGAGTCAATCTGCTTCCAGAAGTTACTGCTGAGGCCTGCAGTGGACACTATTACTGAGGTCTACCTATGGATCCGTAGAACCCTGAAAACAGCCACAAGTATGCTAAATGACCATGTGAAAGCTGTGTCTGTAACTGCAGATGCATCTACTTGAACAAGTAAAAAGACCCGATTTAATGTCGATCAGGACCATTCAGCAACACGGGGGTCCCTCTTTCCTCCTAAAGTTGGCTCAAAGTACTCAGCCTATTGAATCCGTAATATACACCAATTGGCTCTAGACATTCACCATCTTTATTAGCTCTTACCAACCAGAATTTGCCCTTTTCCCATCACATTCAATGCCCGTCTGTGCACTTTTCACAGACCAGTGGGAAGAATACGGACATTAACTTTCACCAGTAATGGGAGTCTGCTTTGCTTGCACACTTTGGTATCATTCACTTTCATCTCTTTGGCAAAATTCATGAAATAATGCGGTAGCTCGTCTTTTCCGAGCAGTGCTGTGGAATTGTAGGGAAGACAGTCTCCTAACTTCAACTAATGAGATGGACGGGCTCATCCCAGACTTACTGGAGTTGAGACAGGAGTAAGTGCAGGACAGTTGCGGCTATGATGGGTCGGGAGCTAGAGACACCGTTAAATCTGCAAAAATCGAGCACACATGCAAGTGAGCCAAGATAAAAATCCATTCCTCTGGGTGCACCCATGATTTGTCTCCACAGATGTCTTCTTGTTTGTTTTCTTCCCTATCAACTGACCACAACCAAACCCCACTCCCTCCCTCTCTCTCTCTCTCTCTCTCTCTCTCTCTCACCCCACACACACACACATCAGGACATTGGTATGAGTAGTCAAGACAGTCTCAGGCTTCTTCGAGTATTAGAAGTGAACCTCAGGATATAGAGACAGAGAAAGAACACTTCAGGGAGGAGAAAGGCAAAAGGAAGATGCAGCAAAGAGATTCATTCCACAAGAAGAGCAAGAAGCTCATCAAAAGAACACTTCACAGCCTCAAACACTTCCTCCTCTTCGATGGCTACCAGAAGCTCCACAGGTCCTCTTCGTTCCGCGCATTGGCCTGTGCCAGCTGCCGGGACCTAGTTGGGAAGGCTCCCCAGACGGAGGAGTCGTATCCTGGCTACGGTGGCAAATGGGCCCTAGCAGAGGAATCCTATCCCGGCTTCTCCAGAAGATGGGCCCAGATGGAGGGATTCAAGGAAGACGGAGAAGAAGATGAGCCCAGTGGGAGCAACACAACTGAGAAGAAGGTTGATGTTCCGAAGGAGGAAGAGGGAGCAATGGAGGTGGAGAAGGTCAAAGTGGGGAACTCTCGTCCTCCTCCATCACTGAGAGGAGGGGAAGGAGAAGGATTTGTGCTGGCAAAGAAGATGAAGGAGCTGGAGATGATGGAGGTGGGAGACATGGAGCATGCGCTTGACATAGAGGAGGCCCTCCACTACTACTCCCGCATCACGAGCCCCGTCTACGCCGGGATCGTCGACAAGTTCTTCATGGACATGTACTTCGACTTCTCCCCCTCACTCGCTCCACAGGCACAAAGACCTGTGGCCAGGAACTCCAGGCAGAGGCGGGCAGTCGGCCGAACAGTAAGATGAGAACCATCACATTTCCCAGGGCGGATTCACACTCGGACGAGATCCAAGATCATATTGTGGGTACATGGAATTAGTATGTAAGAACTGAGTGAACTAAGGCTTTTGCTCTTCCTGCATTATACTCGATGCCTATATGGGCTTCGCGAGTATCATCAAAATCATTGTATCATGCGTGTGGTGTGGGTGTGCCGTGGAACCAGATCACCTTGTTTTGTTGACATTTCAAAGCTTCAAATTCAGTTGCTGTGGCTTTCCATGTATCATCCCACTAGGATGCCAATGATTTGATTCGATCCATATAGATGAGGAAGGAGGTCTGTGTGCCCTCAACTTAATAAATTAGACAGCTGGAAGCATCCCATAGTTTTATAATTAGGATGGATCGGTCTGATTCTTGCCAACTTAGGCAGGACTAATAGATGTAAAAGAAAATTTGATTGCATTCCATAATCATAAATGTGTTTTACATGCAGTTTTAACGCTAGAAACTGCAGAAAAACGAGACCATTGGGGTAGTCCCTCGTGCGGTTGAGGAACAAGATCTATAGGACATGTCGGTTAATGAAATACTGTGCCCAGATCGAAGATGATTTCATGGTATGTAAACAGGAGGATGCACTTCCATTCATCACTCAAGCAGCTGGATCAGGAGATTCAGAACCAAGGGGAAGACAAATAGAGACTAATGAATCAAATAGGGGATCATCTAAATTCATTACATACATGACACTTTTCATTGGTGATTGGTTATTCGTGTCATATATCATTGGGAAATAACTGACTATGGAACAACAATGAGAAGATTTGGTCATCAAGGAATCAGGCAAATAGATTTGCAGAAAGTGGAGGAGGCAAGAAAGATCATCCCATCCAACCTCCCAGATTGGGTCGAAGGATATCTTTATCAGAAGCACAAAGATGAACCTTTCAGCAAACCGTTTCGCGCAAAACCGACTTACGGGAAATGAAAAATACTCCCTCCCCCCTGAACTCATACCCTGAAGACTATTGAATTACCTGACACACCCGATCGAGCAAGAACTCCGTATTCACCGCTAGAGAATGTCGGGTCTACCTTTCTCAGTAAACGGAAGAGACCAGCATGTAGTTAGTCCTCGAGACACCTCTGGAACTCAGCCAAGCGGCTTTGTAGCTGATGAATGCCTGCAGCCTTGTGGGAGAGGATTGCATTCAATCTAGTAATGTAATCATCTAGCCAGTTGCCATGTTGATCAGCTTCAACAGGCAGATCCGTTTCCTCTGAGTGTAACAATTCATTGAAACAGATTTATACTTCAAAAATCGGAATACCTTTTTAAGGCTCCTGTACTTTTCTTGTCGGATTAGTTTCCTCTTGAACTTCTTTAGGCCCAAATGCGAGCCCAATAAGGGCCCATTTCATCACCACCACCGCCATTGTTGATCGTCCTCATTTACCCATAATCTCTCCATTTCAGCCTGGAGGACCTCGGCACCGACTGCCGCACGGCGAATCTAATGCCGTCTACGTCGCTCAACCCCATCATCTTGACGCCATGTGTGGCTTCTTCCTCTCCTCTCGGTCGCCTTCTGCTGGGTGCTACTGCTCCAGCTTCCGGCCGGCACTTTTCCCTCGCTCGTCCTTCTCTTCAGCTCTCTCGGGTTGCGTCAACAGAGCTGTGATTAGTGACAAGGGACAGCGGAGGGGTCCTCATATTGTGCGGATGGCTCCGGAGGAGGCGAAGATGACGCGCCGCTCCCCTCTCGATTTCCCCACGTAAGGCTCCTCTTCGTTCGCAACATTCTTCTCTCTTTCCTCAAAGATCAATCTTCGAGGCCGCCCCCTTTTTTCTGGAAGAATAGGAAATTGTAGTTTAAGGATTTGCTCCAGCAGCCTCCTGTTATCTAGTTGCTGTTAGGAAAACATGTTCTAGGGGAAAGCAGGAAAATTTTCAAAGATTTATTGAAGTTCTAGATTGTAAGCTTCTGAATTGTTGAGTCTCAAAGCAAGTAAGGTGGCTAGGCCAGAGAAGGTGAAACTAAACCTAAAAAAACTGCAATGGATGAATTGACTCTTGTATCAGCTTGTTAGGCTGAAGAGGATTATCATGCTAGTCAGAGAATTTGCACGCAGCCAGACCGAGAATAGACGAGCATACTGATTTATGCACCCGGCTATGAACGCATTGTATGACCCGGATTTGCTCGTGTAATCTGTTATTCTGCAAAACGTGTAAGTGTTTTGTTGAGCATGCTGGCTAACTTCCTTGGTAGATCCGAGAGCTCAAGATTCATCTTGTAGCTACAGATCAATGTTATATTAGTCAAGTTACTGGTTTGGTTCCGCATGACGCAGTTGTCCCTACTTATTTTCTTGGTTCATCTCCCTGTGACCAAGGGCACATTAGGTTCCCATACCGCTTAGCATAGCTGCTTCTGCTGGAGCAAGCAAACACTTATCCTTAGATCAAAGAATACCTTCATCGCCACATCACTTGAATGTCTAACCCTTTGAATCATACTCTTTGGTTGATGAAGTTTTGACAGTGCTGTCCCCCGAATTGCTATTACTCTGCTGATTATTGCATTTACAGAATCTGGAATTGGAATTTTGTTCTCTATTGCACCCTGTGACTATAAATTGACCATGACAAGATTGATTCTGTAACGCTCCTCTCAAATGGTGTCGTGCAGGAATGGGAGTGGCCAAAGCCTGGTCAGAGGCCTGATATATTCCCCCAGTTCAGCCCAATGAAAACACCCTTACCACCCCCTTTGCCTGCAGATCCTCTGGTGGAGGATGAAGAAGAAGAAGAAGAAGAGAAGAAAGAGGAGGATCCCGAAAAGGAGGCTCACCCAGAAAGGCCTGAAAAGCAATAGACGTGAGAAGTTGTGCTGATTTATTTGTGCGATTCAAGCTGTCATTGATTTTGGAATTTTCTTCGGGTGGGAAGCAACCTATCAAGATGCAGCTTGTATTAGCCACAACCTCCTTGTGGTCCTCAGTTCATATATGTGCAGCTTTTGCCTCTAACTTGCATGTTATAGTCAGGAAAACATTGAGGGCAACCCTTAGTTTTCCATGTCCACTGAAAACTTTACGACCGGGTACAATAATGCCCACAAAACTGAATCTTTGGAAAGCAAAACCAGTAGATTTTGCGCAACCCAATGTAAGGTTAAAGACACAAATTTAAAGTCCGGGATCCCAAGAATTTTGATAAAGCGTCAATCTTGGTCAAGGATAGAACCTCCCCCGATTTCGCCTACGGTTCCTTCCCTGCTTGCCAAGCTTTTTCACCATCTACCATCGATCCATCTTCATATATCAATAGGGTACAAGAAAATTATCATGGAAAACACAGCGAACATGGTAAAGATACCTCGCCGTACTCTTGTCTTTTCCCCCTTGGATTGCTCCGAAGCGAAGGCTTCTTCGCCTTTCCAACTGCAGACACGCCCAAAAGTCGGATCAATCATCTTTCCCCAGAATCGAATCCCACGTAACGAGTCGAAATCCAAAATCACAACGAGAACGAATGAGTCAATGAAAGAAGAAGTTTCAAGCCGGACATGAAGCAGGTGTATAAAGTGGAGAACACAGCACCTTGCCTTTCGAAGACATGATCGCGGTCGATCTTGGGCTGGCGCCTGGCCTCCGAGCCTCGACAACCGCTGCCGGAGCAGAGAGAGATCAGAGCAAACCCCAGTGATTATTCAAAAGCCTTATCCCTGGTCCTGCGGTAGAGAGGTGGAGATCCGGAAACTTACAACCCCATGGAGTATAGAATTTATGAATACGCCGATAGGAGTCGATTTTATTTCTTTGATAACGATTGTTTTATATATTTCCATATTCGAACTCCCCGATCCGCAGCAAACTCCACCGAGCGATTGATCTCGGGCGAATGCCAGCGGTCAGCGCGAAAGCAGAGCTTGAACAAGTCTAGAGCCTGGGCACGAGACAATCTGGTCACCTGATTCACCTGGCTGATGCACTCGGCTGCTCCAAGTTCCATGTAATACATATCTCGTTGAGCTGAAGGGAACTCGTCTTCTCGAAACCCCTGAAATCTAGATAGATCGGAGATGTACATCCAAAGGTCCGTCCCCCCATATGCGCGAAAGGATGCTCCTTTTTGCAGCTTTCTTCACCGGCAACGGAAGCAAGATGCTGCAGGAACTCATTGACAAAATTCATGTTCATACTTCCGTGGAGTGAATCCCCCTGATCCCCATGCTTGAATCGGCACATTCAAGTACCACTCAAATCCAAATGCAGCATTCAAATTCATATCGACAACAACAACGAGTAAAAACTAACGAAAGGAAATCTGCTGCACTGTCAACACGGGTCGAGAATCTGTTTCTGTATTAGCTCTGGATCTAACTCTACATGGGTACCTCGAGAAGCGAACATGGAAATATCTATATATTACTTGGACCTCCTGAAGCTCAACATCGATCGTAAGATATCTCTATGCGAGGGAACTCTTTGTCCTAGATTCGAGAAATCTTCAAGAGATCTGTTGTGTCTTGTTACTCTGTTGATAAATGTTGAAATGAATCCACGCAGCTGCGTATCTGTTATTCTATCGGTTTTGATCATGCCATTCTTGATCTCATGATCATTCAACCGTTTAGGTCTGTGCTGTTAATCATATTATTCTCGACCATTTCCTAGTCTTTCATTCTCTACGGCTGGAATCTTCCCTTTTGCTACCAGTTGAATCCGATCCACCCGTAGTCTTCTGCATCAACGGTCCATTCCCTTTCACAAGACTAGAATCGAGATCTTACTCAATAGAATCAGACGATCATGCTGTGTTTTAACGTCACGACTGCCCTTTGAGCTCCTCCTGACCTTGAGACATAATGTTGTGCTCAAAGAGACAAGGCACATACCAGCGCAAAGGTTTCTTGATGATGAAGCTTTCATGATGGAGAATCCAACTTTGCTTTCAGCTCAAGAAATGAGAACGTGGTTCCTCATTTTCTTCAACTTTGCATACAGAACCCACCATTAAGTTCTTTTAAGAGATGCAAGAAGCCTTCACAGGTGGCTCCGAGTGAGCTGAACAGAGAATCTGGCTGTGTGGTGTCAACCGGTCGCAAAAGTAGCTTTCGGCAAAGAAGGGAAAAAGGCGCTGCAAGTTAAGTGAACCCACCCACTTGTGTCGTGCACTCCTTCTCGCTCGTGGAGAATCCCGTTAGGTAAGCTAAATTCGACGGGCAAATTCATGTGGACCGGTGACAACACGAATCCTAACACGGAACTGAGCTCACCTGTGGGTATTAAGCAGACGTGTTCTTTCTAGTGCTCGGTCGAATGTGCTATTTAGAACAAAATACAATTTCATCTAGCGGCAGGAAAAAACTGTGTTAGAGCTGAAGTTTTTCGTGTCAATTTGAAAAAATAAAAATAATTTTTTACAATAAAAAGAAAATTATAAGTGAAATTAAAAAATATTAATTATATACAAATTAATATATTTTAATAATTTTATAATATTCTTTAAATTAATATAAAATTAATTATATCATAAAATATTTATTTTAAAATATTTAAATTTATTTTAAAAATAATTATTTATGTCAGTTGATTAACTAAATTTACGGATGCTTGGAATGTATGTATGGGGAAAAAAATGGAAAGTTGAGGAAACGAAGTGGGGGGCAATCTCAAGGTCAGATGCGTTTTAGATACGTGTAGAAGAAGCGTGGGTCCCACAAGGAATAAAAAGGGGCCCACGCCAGGTCAAAACGTGACGGTAGCTCCTCCGAGGCTGATGTATTTTGTTTTGAAATTGCCAAAAAAAATTAAAATTAAAAAATATTATTATTATTCATAATATATGTGGGGGTGAGGTTCTGTCAGCAGCTTTTTCTCTCTCAAAGTCCTCCTATTGGCGTTCTCTTTTCCGATCCCAAAGCGCTCCCTCAGATTTAGAAAAACCTTAAATTATCAATTATATCTCTCAATTATTTATTAATATATAATTAATTTAATCATTAATGATTGGGATCGCTAATTCAGATAATTAATGTAAACTTATTATAATTTAAATTAGTAATTATTGTTTATGTGCTGTGGTGGGATGGGAATGGGGATGGACAGCCCAAGAATTTCTCCCACGGGAACTCCAAAGCCGACCTATTATACGGGGTCGTTTCACTGAAACCTCCACGCCGCCCTTTTTCCTCCTTTGTTTTTTGTTTTTGTTTTTTTTTTCATTCTCTCTCTCTCTCTCTCTCTCTCCCTCCTCTCTGCTTCTTTTCCTGAATACGGCGAACTGAAGAGAGACGGAAGAAGTCTGGAGAGTCAGAGTGACCGTATGCGCAGAGCTTTTGCGTGGAATATTCTGATCGGCGGCTTCTGTCATCCAGTGGCGTGTGGCGGTTGTGGAGCTGAGGAGCCATGGGGTGCTCGCATTCGAAGATCGAGGACGAGGAGTCGGTCATTCGATGCAAGGAGCGGAAGCAGTACATGAAGGAAGCCGTGGCCTTCCGGAATGCCTTTGCGGCTGCTCACTCCGCCTACGCTGTGGCCCTCAAGAACACCGGCGCCGCCCTTAGCGACTACGCCCAGGGTGAGGTCCAGAACCCCCTCCAGGTCGCTCCCAGCCTCTCAGATTCTGCCGCTGCGCCAGCTCAGGTCGCGTATGAGGCGGTTCCGCCTCCGCCGCCGCCTCTTCCGCCGCCTGAATCGCCCTTCTTGCCACTCCAGCGTGCTGCGAGCGCCCCGGTGATGAAGATTCCTAAGGAGGAGGCGAGGACATTGGAGCCCACGATCCAGGAGGGCGACGAGGAGAACGAACTGGAGAGCGAGTCGGGCGGGAGTCTGAGGCAGAGGAGAAGCAGAGCTCGGGCTACGCCGCCTCAGGTGGAGAGCCGACCTCTTGTCACTCCTTCCGAGGACTACTATGAGTACTTCTTTCGGCCTGAGGAGAACATGCCCGGATCGAGCTTGAGCGGAGTGGTGGAGGAGTTCAAGGTCGATAAGCAACATGTCGAGGAGCAGATCTACGACAAGGTGCCCCGGACAGTGGAAGACCATGCTGGCATGGAACCACCAGCGGCGGTGGAGAAGGTTGCGGAGACATCCCCACCGCCACTGGTCATGGTGGCCCCAGCTGCGGTGGAAGGAAAAAGTGTGAAGAGAGGGAGGACGGGATCTATGGGAACAGAGGGAAAGAGGGCCCCCATGAATGTGAATTTCGCTCAGTTATTTGTGGAGATTGATGATCATTTCCTGAAGGCTTCAGAGGGTGCACATGAAGTGTCAAAGATGCTCGAGGCTACTCGGCTGCATTACCACTCAAATTTTGCCGATAATCGCGGTAAAGATCCTACGCTTAGCTGGTTCTCCGACAGCCTTAATGTTAAAGGCAGCCTAAATTGTTTCATCATTAGTCCTCGGTGGGTCGTATATCAGTCTTTATTGAATATATCATCAGATTTAGCAGTTTCTGAACTTCATTTGAGTACAGCAGAGAAAACGAAATCCAGTGACGGCATCCTCGTGATGCTCTCTGGTGGTCGATCCTTCATCACATGGGAGTTCACCTTTGGTTTTAGTCGTTTCTTTCTGCATTAAATAAGAAATGGCTGTTTCATTTTCTACTATTGATGCTCATACCGTGGGGATCACATTCCTACTGGCAGGTCATATCGACCATTCAAAGATAGTGATGCAGGTTATAACTTGGAATCGGTCGTTTAGGGGGCTGGAAAATGCCGGTGATGTGAAGGACGACTTTGATTCCGAGGAAAACGAAACTCATGCCACTGTCTTGGATAAGTTGTTGGCATGGGAGAGGAAGTTGTACGATGAAGTAAAGGTAGGTGCTTGGTGGATTGGCTCCAGTCATTCTCCATTATTCAATTTCCATCACCCATCTGGCGATGTTAAATTTACTGATAAACCTGTAAGTACAAGGTTAGGCACTTACAAGGAGAATTTGCAATTACTGGAAGTAGTGACATTTCCCACCCCCAGTTTCTTGGGTTTCTTGTCAGTTATATGGACGTTTGTCTTATTGGTAGGGAGGTGAGCAATTGAAGATCGAGTATCAGAAGAAGGTTGCTAGTCTTAATAAGCAAAAGAAACGTAGCGCCAGCTCCGACTCCCTGGAGAAAATAAAAGCTGCTGTGAGTCATCTGCACACGAGATACATTGTTGATATGCAATCCATGGATTCGACGGTTTCAGAAATAAATCGCCTGAGAGATGAGCAGTTGTACCCGAAGCTTGTCCAGCTAGTGGATGGGTAAGTTGACACCTGCGTATGTGACACCAGAAGTTGAATATACGTATGGTGCAATTGCTGCATAATATGACGCACTTTGAATTCAGGATGGCTAGAATGTGGGAGATCATGAAGGACCACCACCGTACTCAGCACAAGATTGCTCTTGACTTGAAATGTCTTGATACCTCCCAATCAGCCAAAGAGACAAGCGGAAACCATCACGACCGAACCATTCAGCTTTTTAATATCGTGGGAGAGTGGCACTTGCAGTTTGGGCTGCTTGTGAATAATCAGAGGATGTACATAAAAGCGCTCAACAATTGGTTGAGGTTGAACCTCATCCCGACAGAGAGCAGCTTGAAGGAGAAGGTTTCTTCCCCTCTTCGGGTCCAGAGTCCTCCACTTCAGAAACTACTCCTTGCTTGGCATGATTCCCTCGACAAACTCCCCAGTGAGGTTGCACAGACTGCTATCTATAACTTCCGTGCGGTTATAGACGCTATTATGAATCTCCAACACGATGAGTTAAAACAGAGGATGAAGTGTGATGAAACAAGAAAGGAGCTCACGCGTAAGGAGCGGAGTTTTGAGGAATGGCGAAGGAAATTGATGGAGCGGCGGACTGCAACTGATGAAGTGGAGGCAGACGACGAACGCCACAGGAGTGCCCTGGCAGAGAAGGAACTGGCACTGGAAATGCTGAGGAAGAGGTTAGAGGAAGAAGAGGAAGTGCATGAGAGAGCGTGCTTGCAGGTGAGGAGGAAGTCGCTGGCGAGCTTCCAGAACCGTATGCCTGAGCTCTTCACTGCTATGGCTAGCTTTGCTGCCACCTGCTCGGACATGTACAATAACCTGAGGTTGATGACGCAGGAGCTGCCGAAAGTCGCTGTAAATGGTGTGAGGTCCCCAATGGAATGATGTCCCCTGTCTGTTTTTTGCTTGATCCCCCTGTGGTATCTTTTCGTGTAAGTTATATGCTGCAAACGATGGGACGATACTAATAAGTACGTATTTGAGTGCGAATAAGTTTACTCTTTTTAAAGTTTTGTATCTATGGTTGGTGTAAGTTTTGCTTTCTTTTGAAAGTCCCAAGTGTGGCATTTCCTCATGAATGCACCGGCGGCCAAAATGTATAGAGAGTTTTCTTCGGCCTTATTGTACCTTTTTACTGTCACTGAACTCGATGGTACTTGCATGAGGAGCCTCGTGGCCCATGAAAATGGGTGAAGGATTGAGAAACTGACATCTCTGGCCGGCAATATCCACGGTTGAATCATTTGGCATCAGCATATGAAAGGCAATGCCAGCCGAAGGCCGATACTGGGTCTGGGAAATCTTCATCATGACTGCCAATAATCAATGCCAAACTGCCACCAGCAATACAAAACTGGGAAATCATACTACAGGCAGACGCTAAGAGGTAGCAGTCTAGCAGCATGAGAGGCAGACGTGATAAGCTTCTAACCCATTGATTGTTATCTACCTCATACACGGACTAACTTCTCTTATCACTTGAGAAACATAATAATCCCGGGTTTTGAGGACTTCCAACCTTGAGTTTAAAGCATTTGATCGACTCACTCTAGTGCAGAAAATCCTTCATAGGATCATCGTGGTGTATTTTCTTCACGCGGTATGCTTCCATCTCTTCAGCAGTGACCTGTCAGTTGCAATAATCATGTAAGTAGAGCGGTACTACATAAATCCATCCTAGGATGGCATAAGTTATGGCTTGGAGTCAATAAAGAACGACTGAGCAATACCTCATCATTATATCCAACGTTGTACTTGCGTTTTCTCTCATCCCCTTCTTCCCTCTTCTTTTCATCCTCCTGGCCAAAAAAAAAAAAAATCTCATGATAGAAGTAGATGCAACTATTCAGATTAATAATTCCACATGATACAGCTCGAAAAATTCATGCTCAGGGAGAAAATCCAGCACTACCTTCTTCAATGCCTCAGCAAGCAATTTTTCATCAAGCATCAAGTCATTGGGTACCTCGCTACCCCATGTCGCAAGTCTTTTCTCTTCTGCCGGAGCAGGAGCCCCTGTAATCACCACCAAAATTAAATAAGTTTGCAACCATATACAGAAATAGTTAGACTCTGATTAGAATAAGTTGAATTTAGACACCGACCTTCATTTGCTGCCTTACGGGCTATATTAGCTTTCATCAGATCTGTTGCAGCTTCAGCAGCCTCAATCCCAGCACTACCTGTGCAGTAACTGCTGCGGATTGTCTGCCTGCAGCATTTGTAGCCCCATTGATAATCCTTCTACCATGATCCCCAAACAGATGTGTGGTTGTTGATGTAAACATCTTCTTCGTACTTGCTTCTGGGAAGGGTCATCTCCTTCACAGTAGAAAGATTAAAGACGGTAAGTTGAGTAACTCGAGAGGAATTTTTGCAAACAAAAAACTGATCAGAATAAGAGTACAAAAGGTACAGGGAAAAGTAGATTTCCCATCACATACCATGCCCTTAATAATTCTGCCAGCACGATCATATTCAACTTGCCTTTCACTTTGACCAAGTAGAAGCTCCCTCGGCAATTCTTCTTCACTGGCGGCATTTCAATACTTCTCCATGATAGTGTCCTTCATCTTCAATTTTAGCTTCTCCTTAATAACGTTGTAATTCTTATACAGCAATTCAGCTTGAGAAGGAGCAGCTTGCATGTGGATACCTTGACCCTTCTCAAAAGCTTCCCAGGCATGAATGTTGAGTTGCTTGAACTCCAAAGCTTGCCCACTCAATCTATATTGATTATCACCCTGAAGGATCCATTGAAGCAAAATCATTTATCTAATTTTGAACAGACAAACAAAATGAACAGGGTCATATCTCAATCTTAAAAGGGACTTATTCCATAAAATTTCTCATTAGGATCAGCATCTGGAAGTGGATATTCACGCATAGACGGAGTTTTAGGATCATAATATGCAGAATTAACATTGAGATTCAATAGGTATTTGGCAGTGTCCTCCCGAATACGGAGATTTCTGCAACAAAATATGAAAGTCAATATCATGTTGAATTTCTCTCACCAAACATAGAACAATTTATTAGGAGGGAAACTTAACCAGGGATAACTGAAAAATACCTGACAGTTCCTGTACTTCCACCGCCAGCAGTACGGACATGCTTCTCTACCTTTGCAAAGTCCATCTGCTTGCTCTCATCCACTTTGGCCTCATCAACCTTCAGATCATCTTCATCACTGACCTCACCTTTGCCATCCTGCTTATTGTTTTTCTCCTCTAATTTCTTAAGCTGTTGTTCTTTCAGAAACTTTCTTCTGGCCTCATCTCTTGCTTCTTATCTTTCAATGACACGAGTGTAAGTTGATGTATCATATCCATTTCACCGGTCTCGTTTGCCATCATAATCCAACTCAAATGTCTCTATCTTCTCATCTGGTGCAATGTGCATGTTCGTCCACTTTGCTCCCTTTCTATGGGGTCTCTTCATACATGATTTTGCATCATGTGTCATTGCACCACAACTATAACAAAGCAAAAGGAAAACAATACAGTTAGAACAGATGCTGTTCATTACACGCCAATAACAATATATACACTTCTCCACAAACAAAAATTACATGAAAAGATGACATGTCTTTTGTCAGTTTCAGAATCCAAGTAACAAAAGACAAACGTAGGGTAACATTACAGGCATCATGGCTTGATTATCACGACAGGTTATACTATATTCATAGCTCATTTGCTCCAATTATAACTTTACTGTTTCTAGATTAATAACAAATGGCTAAAGCAGCCTTCAATAACTGCATGTACAATCTAAGCAAGATATCTTAGTGGAGAGACAATGACATTTTATACGCTCCAATAATGCTTGAGTGCATTGCTAAATGGCATATAAAAGGGAGATAACACATGCTATAATAGAAAAGAAAGTCCACTCACTTTTCACAAGCTCCCTTCAAGTACCTATCAGCCTGGAATATCTTTGCACCTCTATTATATACCAGGATTTTGTGTAATTTGGATCAGATTTCCACTTCCTCTGATGTTTCAAGCTCTAAAAAGCGCAAAAATACTCAATGAGCAGGATTTTAACCCATGGAAAAAGAGATCAAAATACATATAGTAGCATGATAGTTTACCAGTGTCTCAGCATTAAGGTACCAAGGTACAGATGACATGTACTGGGGAATGTGAGGTTTAATTTCTTTCCCGTCTTCATCAACCTCCACTGGAGCAAGCCTGGCTTTCCGTGCTTCCTTCAATTCCAATTGCTCACGATGATCCTCCCTGGATTTGAATGTAGCTGCAACATTTTTTGAATTGCGGAAGGTTAGCATCAAGATAAAAAATAAATAAGAAAATTAAGCCTAAATTTATTTCCAGAGGAAAGAAAATTTCACCAAACTAGGGAAAAATGAAGGGCACTTGGCATTACATCAGAAAGTTGGGAATTTTAATATTGAGATTAACAACAGGTTCATTAAAGCACAAACTAGGCCGACAGAT
Organism: Sonneratia alba; assembly: GCA_900174645.1. Taxonomy (NCBI): domain Eukaryota; kingdom Viridiplantae; phylum Streptophyta; class Magnoliopsida; order Myrtales; family Lythraceae; genus Sonneratia; species Sonneratia alba. The sequence continues at coordinate 3,600,898 of FWPY01000028.1, read as the reverse complement.
CGCCTATTGGCACCTAACATCAATAAGCACCCAATGAAGCAAACTTCAACTCACGTCGACCATCCACACAGACTACAAGTACTGCTCTAAGATGTCAAATTACTGGATATCCAATCAAGACTGATCTAATTGGGCTGTCAAATAATGACAATTGCCGTGAAGAAGCAGACTATCTTCTAGGGGATGACCCCCTTTAGTACACTCTGCATCAGATTTCGAAGAGATAACGATAACTTCTCAGGTCTAAACAATGCCTCAAATTCAGCTTCTAAAATCCAGCTCAGGAGCCCCACGAGGAATATTCTCAAAGCACTCAACAACTTCCGCGCATAGAAAAGAAACCGGTAACCGAAGCAGTCGCCATGGCGGCGGGTTAGAATCGAGAAAGACTGTAACGTCGATTAGGTCATACAGATCGCCGGGATACGGAACCTGATCGACAGGAATGACGGAGAAGCCAGGATACAGTAGATATATTTATTTATGTATTTATATACCTCAACCTCCTCCGCTTGTGTGTAACTGTCGACTGCAACCGACTCAATTTGTCCTGAGTGTGAGTCGGCAAGTCTTTGTAGTCGGTCGAGCCGGTCCAGTTGGTCCGCCTGCACTGCGGAGGCCCAGACCCGAACCCGCCACCGGCCCTCATCTGTCGGTGGCCAGGTGGCGGTGTCTGCAGAGGGGATGTCGTCTAACGGATAGATAGATGTTTGAAAATCTATTCTATAGTGGAACACTAAAATCGGATTGAATTTGCCGTCTCGGTGTGAGTCCCGTATGTACGGAAAACTCATGATTATAAGTGCTCTACCCCTTATCAAGCATAGCCCAACTTGACGGAAACAAGACATTCTGTGCTTTGGCTTCGAAAATCTGTACCAGAACTGACGTTCGGATGTGGGTTTCAAAATTCTCTCTCTCTTGATCAATTGAATTCGTGAGAGGTTATTGATTCACATGCACACATTAATAAACTGGAAGCAATGAGGGTGTACTTTACAGATTCCAGCGGATAAGGGGAAATATACCGGGAAGAAAATGTCAACAGGAAGGTATGTTATATATACAAATCATCAACGGAAGAAACGACCAGCATTATTTCTCATTGTCATAGCAAGATGATGTCGAAACCAGACCAGCATTGTCATCCTAAGCAACAGAGAAGCTTTCTCCTCTGTCCTTGTGGATCGTTGTTCAGCATAATCCCACTCGCTTTTGATGGGTTTGCACTTGCCAGTCTCTTTGCTGCAAAGAATGGATATCGTAAGGTTATCTGAGATCAAGAGCCAGCCCGGCTGCAAAGTACAGGAATCACGGCACTCACCTATCTCATAGAAAAGCTCGTTCACGTTTTGAGCTGTTTTGGCGGAAGTTTCCATGAAGAACATCCCGTTTTCCTGGGCAAATTGCTCCCCATCCTGCAATTATAGTGAGTGATTCAGAAGAAAGTAGACTGTAGAAATGTTTAACGTATAGAAAGAAGCTGCTCAAGAAACCATTCCCATAGAAAATTGATGGATCCTGGCCTGCAAAGACTGGATATAGAGGTTATCGAGTGAAGAAGATCTCGGGAAATAGTTTCGTGTGGAATACGTTCTTATCTATGTTGACATGGAACTAGCAGATATAAGGTAATCAGCAGCGTTCATGCAAAAGACTCAGAGATTGTCGCAAGTGACAGAACCGAGTAAGCATGGTTACTTGTAGAATGCACCACTGTCAATAGCAATAACTGATTGCATCGGTTGGGGCTATGTATTAGTGCTAGTTACCTCATTCTGAACTTCCCTCTTCTCCTCCAAGTCCGACTTGTTTGCCACCAGTGCCATCACCATCTTCCTATTTCCTGTGACAAGAGCACAGAAAAACCGACATTAATCAGACCAAACATATCAGCAATGGTTCCCAAGGATGGGCTACAACCTAGTACTGATAGACTGATAATCACAGAGACAGCAATCGATCGTTGGTCGGAGAACCAGAAGTGACAACGCTAATATCTCTGCAATATCAATGTCTGGTTTTTTCAATGCCTCACCTTGTCTTTGCACTTCTTGAACCCACTTTTTGGCACGCACAAATGTGTCCTGCGGAAGAGATTCAGAGCTTGTGAAAACTTGGAGTCTTATACCTTGTATTGGGATCCAAAACAACCTAAAATTTTGCTAAACAGACCGTGCATACCATGCTCGAGATATCATATATGACTATCGCTGCTCCTGCTCCTCGATAGTACATGGGAGCCAGGCTGTGGTACCGTTCCTGGCCTGCTGTATCCCATATATCAAACTTTACTGTTGCTTCAGTCAGGGACAGAATTTGGGTGAAGAAAGCTGCTCCGATTGTCGGTTCCTATTTTAAGATGGATGAGCGCTTTGATATCTTATCCATGGCATGCTGAATGGTGTATCAGGGATTATATATATAGCCAATGAAGAAAGAAAACCTGGTGGTCAAAGAATTGACCCTTTACGAATCGAAGTACAAGGCTTGTTTTCCCGGTTCCCATGTCCCCTAGAACCACCTGCAACAATGAGAAGAAGCAATTTTTGCTGTTCAAGATTTGTTGGCTACCGATTAAGGAACGCGATGTTATAAGAGAGCCACAGTCCACTCGATACCTGGTAAGATTTGAAAATTGACAGGAAAATGAATGAGGAACACAATCAAACATTACAAACATAGACCACGAATGTAAATGACTGCTCAATTCTGGACATATTGCAGCATCTTTTAGACCTTTCCTTTCCTTTGCTATTTTCCTCCTGAATTTGGCAGGATTATCTCACTGACGGACAAGAATTTCTCGAAAATGATTCGAATGCATGTGCCTTGACAGAGAGCTGATGTTAATCTTGCAGGTCATCGATAAGAATTCTGACATTCATTTACTATGTAAACACACACACACACTCTCATATATATATATATATATATATAGATATATCATGCTTAAGAGACATACAGAAGAACAATCACAGAGAGATGGAAAGAAGAGAAAGGAAGATTAAACAAGGAGGGAAAAAAATTTAGCTTTGGCAGAAGAAAAGATTCATGATGACAAGGGTGAGACATACCCACCAGTTTGGATTGGATGATCTTGTTCCCGGGCCTTGCCATTCTGCGACCGGATCGATTAAACCCGCTGCAGCAACAGGAGGAATCCACGAGGAGCGGATGGTTGAAGGAAGAATACTGCGAGCTGACGAGAGACCCTTTGAGATATTCTTCTTGCTTCTCTGATCCAACAACACAACCGGGAACAGCTAGAAGGATAGGGGAGAAACTAAAGTCAGAGAGCTCTCTCAGGCCCTCTGCAAGAAAACCGAGGAATGGTAGTTCTGTGGACTGTTAGCTGACAATTTCTTTACTTCAAACAAAAAAAAAAAAGTGCGCACATAATTGCAGATGTCCTGGCTTTATCTCGTTAGTCAGATCAGGGAGTCTGAAGGTCAAGTACATCGGTATGTCTCATGAATAAAGGAGCCAGTCCGAGGGTACGTGGAAAGGCTAAGGGGATGGTATTGACCGTGGGCGGTGGCAATGGGGCGGGGCGGGTGGGGTCCCGTGTACAGGGCAAGTCTGATCCAGTCCAAAGCAGGTCGGGCTGGGTCGGGTCTTGCGATGTGTGGGGCATAGTTGCCATCCCTCCTAGTACAGACCACGGTCTAAATAAAAAATTTTGCCAACGTTTTGAAGATTTTATGTTTGCCCATATTTGAATGAATTTTCTTGTCTTCTAATATTCTATTTATTCTTTTAAAAAAATATTTATAGGTATATTCGAGGTACTTTCCAGGATTTCAGATAGGGAGGCGATTGGATTCTATAATTGCTTGATGCCTATTCAGAAATGTTAGATTTTTGGTGTTCCCAACCAATTACGGTGAATGGCACGTGGAGTTAATTCTATTTTAAAGTGTTAATATTGCAATATCATGTCAGATTAAGTGTGATATTAATAGAAATTTTCACGTTATAGTTGGTTTTAATTTAATATTAAGAATTTTATATTTAGAATTGAGAGTATTTAATCCAGTAACAAAATAAGAAAATTTTGATATAAAGGGGTAAGTTTTTTTCTCTTAAATCATATTCATGTATTTGATTATAATTTGTTAATTAAGCTATTGGTCTAATAACAATCATCAACATAAAATTCAGGTTCAATCATTGCTTGCAACAAAACAAAAGCATTAAATTACAAGCAAACCATCTGTCCCTCCCCTGTCTGTACCCCCAACTAACGCGCTCACGCCATGTCATCCTCCAAACCGCCGCCACCTCCGCCTCCGCCACCGCCGCCGCCCTTTTACTACACCCACTTGCCGATGCAACCTCAGGACGACCGTAACTGCGTTGCCCTGCTCCCTTACCACCCAAATGCCCGACGCCGCAAACTGTGCACGGCTTCCTTGATCATGATGATAGCCCTAGCCCCGCTGATCGTCTACGTCTCATGGCCGTCTGATCCGGACCTCAAGATCGTGCGGATGAGGCTGACCCAGCTCAGGATCCACCGCAAGCCGCGAATCCTCATTGACGCATCCCTGTCATTGACTGTAAAAGTCCGTAACCCTGATGTGTACTCACTGAGCTACGGGAAGCTAGACGCCGCGGTCGGCTACAGGGGGAAGGATCTTGGCCGTGTGAGCTCACGGGGTGGTCACGTTAGGGCGCTGGGGTCGTCCTACGTGGAGGCTGACCTGGAGCTTGAGCGCGTGGACCTTTTGACGGTGATTGTCTTCCTGCTGGAGGACTTGGCTGAGGGGGAAGTTCCATTTGATACTGTGATGGAGGTGACCGGGCAGCTCGGGCTGTTGTTCTTCAAGTTTCCACTGAAGGTGACTAGATTTCATAACTTTTATCTTCAGTTTGGAAGGAGAATGAAGTAGTTGTCAAGTGCATTTGTCATATAAGAAGAAGGGAATTGCAACTATAGAATCTGCTTTATGTTGAACTTGCAGCATTTGGCAATTTGATTTGACAGGCAAAAGTGTCCTGCGAGATTCTGGTGAATACAAGGAATCAGACCTTCGTCCGAAAAAATTGTTACCCTGAGGTGAGTACCTAGCCTGTCTCCTTATTTTGCCATCAGTGGTCTCTTGTACTTCTCTACTGCTGGCGTATATAGCAATGCCAGAGCATATCTCAATTTTCGTTTCAAGCGAATATGGGAAATGACAGAAGACAGCAAGACATTCTGCAAAACTCACTGTACTGAACTACCTGATCTGTTTCTTATGTTTGGCAGTGACAAAGCGCTGAAGGCTGAATCAGTGGCCTCGAACTTTCTACCTTCTTCGACTGTACATATCAAAGAATTCCTAGTACAGAAATGTGAAAGCACGCATAAGTGGTAGGGTTTATGCATACGTAGAGGTATATAATCTGTCGTGCCAGTGTGATTAACTGATGGATATGAATTATCCGCGGATTGGCAGGTACAAAGATATTGATTTCTCTCATGGTAGGATCTTCAATTATGATACTCACCTGTCTTTGAAAGTAGGAATATACCCATTTATGATTTTAGTTAAACAAGGTTCCACTTTCGATTTTGCAGTTCGACCTGTCAGATGCTCATACTCGGACTAGTGATACATTTGCATGAACGAGCTGGGATGGCCCGTTGCGGAGCCCGAAGATCAAACCTCCGTCAACCCCCTCAGATGGACCTTGGGTGTCAAATCCCATGCTCCGGCGTACCGCACAAGATGCAGAAACATCCTCTATAGTGCTGCCTCGGGCAACTCTCTGAGGGGAATTTAGGGAGAGACATTTGTTCAATTTTCTTGGAGGAATTCTCTGGGGAAGTGAGTTTATACTACAGGCTGAAGTTGGTGGACAAGGATGGAGGGGCCTAATTTGGGAAGATTCTTCGGTTCACTGACTGCGTCTAGGAACCTTTTCGGATCTGAATGGATGCGAATCGTTCGAGTAAGATTAGCTGCAAATGTCTGCTGTCCATGTTATATGGGTCTAAGTTGATGGACAGGAAGGACTTGTGGGGTGGCCAAGAATATTTCGGAATCTTTAAGACAAGTTGAATCAGGCCAAACGAAGTTCGATTCACTGAGTAGATCACCATTAGAGGGTCAAGATTTTGACTCGAGTTTCCAATGGTCGATTAATGTTAATCCAAACAATGATTTCTTACGAATTTTCTGAGTCCAATGTTGGAACTTGGACGGATAGCATCATTCATTTAATGAGCATGAGACAACAATCAAATCTCGCCGAGAGTCATCGGTTTGCTGATATGCCCTCAACGGGGGCTCCTAATTGACGGTGATGCTGGAAGAGGTAGTCAAAAGTTCATAGTCTATGCAATGCAAATTGCCAGGTAAAGGGATTTTGTGGTCTGTGGACTTTTCTTTTGTATAAATCGTCAGTATCCAGTTGAATTTTGTTCAGCTGACTAATCTGGATCGCCCCAGATCGGCCCATTTAAGAGGTTAAGAACTCCCCGCCGCAGGTGGGACTCGAACTCGAGTCTTCCTATTGGGATGATGAGTGCCGAACCACTCGACCACGCCCACAGTGGGTTGGTCTGTGGGCTTTGCTCCATAGGAGTTTTATGTATTTGCATATAGTTATCATATATCATCTGATTGCATCCCTTCACACTGAAAAGGAACTTACCAATCTTTAACAATATCGATGATTACTGATGATACCAGGGCCCTGCACATACGATCTCACTGAACTGCTTATCGGAAGCAAAAGAGTTTGAGAGAATCCACCGAGATCTAAACACATCTAATAAAGCCAAACGAGGAAAAGATTGTGTGAGCTAATAGCATGTTCCTCAGATGTGCCAATACTAATTGTACATGGAATGACGTGCCAATCGTGCTCGCCATTATTATATGCCCCCAAATATTAAATCAAGCCCACCATTTACATTACAAGCCTAAGCCACCAGTGGGTGTAACCGGACATTACCTCAAGAAACATGATGGATTCTCTGCGATAGAGCAAGAAACAAGTCAGCCGCTTGCATTCTCACCTGACTGATCATGATCGTTCTCCTCATCACTGTACTCCATGATCTTTGCAATTTCTGCATGCGCCCTTTCCATTATCTGCCTCCTCTGCACCTCCAACTCCCTCTGAAATTCCATCCGCATCCTTTCAATCTCTACCATCTGCTGACTCTTCTGGTTTTCAATCTTCTCATATATGTCACTGAACTTGAATAATGAATCAGCAAGCAATTTGAATGAGGACCCTCCATTGGACTCTCTCTGAGACCTCCTCTTCTTGGGAGGCAATCCATCGGAATCATCTTCCTCCTCATCCCTGTTTGAAAACTCTGAATTCCCAGGGCTATCCCTCATTTCATCCATCCCGTTGGCCCGGTTCAAGTACACCCTAGGGTTCATAAACACATACTCTCCCGAGTCCACTCCACATGAGAGGCCTCCCACGGAAGACAGTTTCTGGAGAGGAGACGACATTAAAGCATCCATCTTTCTGAAATATACCCACTTACTGGGAGGAGCACTGCCACCTTCATCTGCCAACTTAAGCTTTTCCTTCTTGTACTTCTTCTTCAGTGTGTCCAAGCGATTTCGGCATTGTGCATCGGTTCGCTCAATCTTTGACACTTCAGAGACCTTCTCTGCCACCTCATGCCACTCCTCAGACCGGAGGCTTTTCCTCCCATGCTGGAGGAACCGATCACCCCAAGCATCCAAAAGAACAAATGTCTCAGTCTCAGTCCAGTCAGTTAGAGCATTCCGACCGCCAAAGGATGACTTGGGGGCTGATGACCGGGCAGCCACTGCCAATGGATCCTCTTGAAGGACAGGCACACGAGGAGCAAACTCATAGCTAGAAACTAGACTCTTTAGTTTCCGTTTCTTTCTGCGCCTTTCTGAGTCTCCAGCACTTCCATTGAAGTTCTTCTGTGGTTGCGGATTATCATCATCTTCATCATCTTCATCTTCATCTTCATCATGAAAGTCATCCTCATCCTCTTCATCATCCAACTCATTAGTCCCTTTCCTAATGCCATTATTCTGACAATTCTTAACATCAATTTCGTCCCCCATCTCTTCCTCATCATCTTCTTCATCATCATCAACTTCATCATCAATGTATTGATTACCGATAGTTCTAGGATATGGCATATTCGGAATACGGAGCTTTTGGGCGTCAGCAGAAGATCCATAACCTGACTGACTCCCTCCTTGGGGGTTAGGTGGATACCGTGCATCATCCTCCATGTCATCCATCCCAACCTCAAGCTAGTGGTCAATAAAGTAACAATCCTGGCTACAGACTGTGACCTTACTCCGAAAACATCTCAAGCATCTCCAATTTCAAATAAATAGCAGAAGCCACTCTAACTCCCACACAAAAGATTCCAAATAAATACTGCCCATCAATTGCCACAGAACTCTTCATATTGCTCTATGAGAGCAGCAATCACATTTCCATGTCAGGAACAGGAGGAGAAGCAAGTTACCTTTTTTCACTTTCAAATCACCTGTACCTGAAAACTCTCGAAACCATGCACTTCTAAAGCGAAATCAGCAACTTTCTTCTCATCTACGACCAAAATGCTCGAAATGGTCGCCCAGTTTACTTACCTAAAAAGACACGGCTTTGATCAACATCACATGAAGGGTTCAACGAATTTCACAAAATCAGGCGTCGAGAACCAAGAAACAAAACCCGTCCAGCTCAACAAGAGCTGCACATAAGAAGAAAGGGAAGAACGAGAGAGAGATCTTGCTCTTACTTCAAGAAAACTCAGCCAGCTGTCCCAGCAGAACCCAAAGTGCGAAACTTTCTTCAAGACAGAACCCTAACTGAGATTCCGAAGAGGACCCATCGCTGATAATTTCACGGGAAAACCAAGCAACCTATGTCAATGAATACGGCTTCAGCGTGAAAACACCGAAACACGTGACAGACACGGACAGAGGGACACAGAGAGAGGAGGCCCAAATAAATTTTTGGACCTATAATGATGAGCCCATCACGGGCCCAGCTCACTGTGCCAAATCCTACGGGTTGGTCGTGGCAGATGATGATGATACAGCATGGAAAGCGACAAACTGTTACTGCGGAAAGCTTTATCTACATAGGAAGATCAGAATTCAGGATAAAACATGGAGAAAACAAGCAACACGAAGCAACGGGCACATAAAAGCTTTGAAGAAGACTTCATAGATGCACAAGCATGTAAATTATTGTTCTTTGTTTTTGGTTGATGCCCAAATAGATAAGCACTTCACAGCAATTATTTGCTCCATGCAGATAGTAATCTGTTTGTTTTATAAGAGGAAGAGCAGCTATGAAGGACAGAGGTAATGTTACGGGGGCAAATATGATTTCATACTTACATTTCACATGAAAAAGAATTTAAATATTTGCACAGAGATAATGCTGCAAGAATTCTGTCTTTTTACATGGGGTCGAGCAAATTCCAGTTGGATACTTCACGTTTCTTGATTTGGAAATTTCTCCAAAATCAACCTGGGATTCTGCTGCACCACTTTCTGTCTATGAGGATGAAGCTCAAATTTAATTTTAATCTTGCTGTTACAGATGTAATAACTTCATACTTATTGGCCCATGTGAAGAAGGAGTTAGGATAGATTTCAATTCAATGAGAGTTCCCAAAACTCTTTCATTAATGGAAGAGAGAATGGGAGAGAGAGCAGTATTTATGCTATCCGATGTAATCTCTGAACTCTCTGTGAACCTCTTCTGCTGGGTTATAGGCGGAGGAGACCAGGTCAGGTTGATTGTGTTATCCCTTTCCTTTTGACTTCTTTCCTTGATATCCTGAGTGATTTCTTTGCTGGACAAAGATTGAAATTCATCGTTCTTGAATTAGTGTTAAGTCCATCACTTAAGAATCACGTTAGTGAAGTGTGAAGGGATACTGACTCTTGGGTTTGGTAACTTTCTGATCATTTTAAAGGGCACCTACTTGACAATTTGCATACTGAAGGAACAGTTTCGTAAATCCAAGCTGAAGGTAGTTGACTAAGTTGAGTTTACAGGCAATACTGAGAAATGGACAATGTTGATCAATGCTATGGCATTGGAAAACGTTTTCAGTTTTCAGTTTACGTGTGTCAGCATTACTATCGTGTTGCTTTATGTTGTTTATGTGTGTCTCTTTCTTCCTATATGACCTGCAATATCAAACTTACTGCAGCGAGACCACTGCTATTCATGAGGAAAGTTTGGCTGGTTCTTGATATGGAAACATGCTCTCAGTGGCTGATTCTACTCGAGTTTCCTGTTTCCGATACGGCATCTTGGACATGAGAAACCGGGGTGGTCCCCTCTCCACCATTGCAGGCTTCTTTATTGGGCCAGCTGTAAAGTGTCTTCAAGACAATCCAAGTCCAAGGAAAGCTCGATATCAGATCCTTTCAGCAGATTTCGAGTTTGTGCAACACAGTTACTAGTCTAGTAGACCCATCTCGACTGCTTCGAATTGTGAACTGCAGGAACATGAACTTGAGCGGGATTGGAGTCTGCATTGCAGACTCTTCTGAAGATGAAGCTAAATGCAATGGTTCAACGAGGCTGAACCAGTTAGTTTTTAGGCGACATTTGAAGAGCATCAGTATAGAATGCAATGAACCACCGAAAAAGCCCAGATTCTCACCCGAGAAGTATAGGATTCCTTCACAACTCTTATACTTGGACAATCTAAGGGATGCATCATTGCCTAGTGCAGAAGGGAAAGGAAAAGCTGTATTTGAACCTCCGCTGTGCATGCTTCCAGATTCTGGTTGTGGGAAAGCAAAAGCCCCATTGGAACGACTAAAACCTGAGCTTGGTAAAAGAGATTCTCTCTTGTCACGCTTATATGAGAAGAAATCAAAGACTAGTAATTGTAAGCCCAGCGTTGCCACTGAAGACATCAAGCTTTCCGACTATCATACTTGTGTAACTAACCACGGCTCTGAGCCGAGAGTCAAGCACGTGCTTGTCGACATGGTTCTGGAATGCGACAAAAATAAGGCTCCAGATGGTTATGTCAAGGATTCTATTGGCCCAGACACGGAGGGGACGGCTCGTTACAGTGAATTTCTGAGCCACTGCTTCTACTGCAATAAGAAGCTTCAAGAAGGGGAAGACATATATTTCTGCAGGTATCTCTCTTCCTATCCCCCCTCCCCCTCGGTTAAATTAGTTCTGTCTGGCTAAAATGATGGTTTCCGGCTCCGGCCTTGTCCCAAGATTTCTGAAAAACCGTTTTTCCGTTTGAGTGTTCTGAAAGCTCTGCCTGGTTTATCTGCCAAGCAACATTTTCCATAGTGGAAAAGGAAATTGGAAGCTTTCTTCAACGAGACGTGGATGTCTCCCTCCTTATAGAGGTTTACTCCCCTTCTTCTTTCTCGTGGAGTTGTTGCAGAGACAGAGCATTCTGCAGTTTTCAGTGCCAGTGCATGGAGATCTTCAGCTGCAGGTTAGGAGAAAGTTTCGAGCACTCTCTTCGGGACCATCCTTGATGCATCTACCGAGATGACGATATCGCAATCGCAGACACTCAGCAGAAGAGCATGCTGAGAATAAAAGAGTGATGTACTACTTACCAAGTCAATAGGGTGCAGCAGTATGATGCTTGACCCGTTTATCTGATGTAAATTGGGAAGAATAACTCATTTAAGGAGATTGGAGCTATTCCACGGTCTGATTTTGTTTCACTAAATTCGGTTTATCTAACTTCTTGCCATCAGCAAATCGTACAACAGATGACCCGCTCATAACGTTTTCGGTTGCATCAGGGTCGACTACAGTTATTAGTCAGCTGCAGATAGACCGAGTCTATAGGTAGTATAGTTTTTTGTGATGAGCTTGCTGAAGTGAAAGGGAGCCCTTGAACAGCCAGCCCACATTTCTCCACGTTGAGCCGGACCGGGCCGGTCCATTATATGTCGGTGACTCGGTGGGTATTTAGTGGTCGACCACATGAATTTACGCTGCACCTCACCGCTGATGACCATCTCTCCTTCTAACGATTTTTTTCATTCCCACCCCAACACACCCACAAGGCAACCCCCCCCCCCCCACCCCCCCCCCTCGCCAACCCCGGGCAGAATTTTGCAAATCTCACCGCGAGATGAGAGAGCCAAAAAGCGAGGAGGTGGAGGAGGAAACAGAGCAAAAAGGCTACTTCTAATCCACTTGATCCTTGTGATAAACTGTTCTTCCCTTCCTTTGCATTGATTTTTAAATTCCCTGTGAAACCTGTGGACTCGGTTGGGTTCTTCTTGGTGCCTTTTGTGCAGTAGAGTGAAGCACAGTTTCCCTACTTTCTCTTCCCCTTAATTCTTGCCATGTTCTTCAGATTCGGGTTTTTTTTTTCTTCCTTAGGTGTGCTTGTTTCTGGTCAAAATTACTGCTGTAGATTTTGGTGCCGGCTGGAAGGCGTTTTGATTGGAATACATGGGTTTCCGGCCCAAGTTTGTGGCTTGATAATGGATGTCATTCAGTAGGTTTCCTCGATTATGACTTGAGAGTTGTAGTTTTGAGGCGGCTTCTTTTAGCTAATTGAGGATTGAGGACTCTTGTATGATAAGATCTCGGCACTTTGGTTGGTTCTAGGGGATCTTGATTTGAGTTTGGTTCAATAATTAGCCCTTCCATTTAATGGAGTCTCATAGTTGTCTCCGGAGTTGTCCAATTGATTTGCTGTTTTTTTTTTATCCAATTGAGAAATCAATTCTTTCTCCACTGGGTCGGCCCAGAGGGTACGTCATGAATTGGAAAGAGAGAAGTGTTTGCTGCCGTGTTATATGGTGCAGGGTGTGGGATCCTTGGCTCATTGTTGCCCAAAGTTTTACCCTCCAGTGCCTATTCTATCTCACTCTCGGAGTGTTTTTGTTGCTTCTGAATAGGACTCATGTTTCTTGAGTTAGTCTTGGATATTTCTTCGACTTTGCCACTATTAGTATTGCAATGATTGCTGGATGGTGTGTAATTGCGTGTTCTCAGCTCTTATTGGGTGAGTGTCAATTGAAGCTTCAGTCCAACTTTCTTCCATTTGTGTTCATGTCATGAGTTCCATTCCTTGTGCTAACAAACTCATTGTCATTGGCCTGTTTTGATGCTAGATGGTTGGCTTGCATGTACTTGCATTACACAGCCTTTTTGAGGGTATGAGCAAGTAATTTGCTCTTATAGTCTACCATATTATTGCAAATTTAATTTATTGTAGACTGTTGACTTTATCATAATAAGTTTCTCTCTAGTTAAGTTAGCGATGCTGCCACTGTTTTTGGCTTTTTCCCCCTTTAATTTCATCTGCCTTATTTAAGTTGCATTTTGAGTCTTCTGGTTGGTGAATATCGCTGAATGACTCTGGGCTAAATGTAGTCAAATAATTTGATCATGTAATTGTGTCATTTGGTCTTTCTAGAACTTCACTGGGAAGTTATTAAAAGCAAGAGGAAGAATCATAAATTTAATTGTTGATGCATAAGATTTCATTCTTTATTTACTTTTAGTTGCATATTTCTAGTGCTGAAATCAACCATGTAAGAAGTCTCTGGCAGTTTTAATGCTTACACTCACGAAGTGAGATACCCCATGAACGCAGAGCTAACTTCGTGCTTTACTTGATTGAGAGGGCAAAGAAATGTCTGGACTTCTCAGCCACTCTCTATATCATCCATCTCCTGTTGTGCATCCTATATGGAGGTTTTCCTTCCTCTATAACATGGTGGGTCATGAATGGTATGGGACTTATTGTAATGGCCCTTCTAGGTGAATATCTCTGCATTAGACATGAACTTCGAGAAATCCCAATAACACAAGATCATTCAAGTAAGCACCATTCTTGACCTAGCCATGTGGCCTAATCCTAAATTTTGTATATTGGTATCTATGCTTTTCAGGACATATATTCTATATCTAGTTGGTGTATTTAACTATATTATCTTTGCGCTTGGTAAAGTAGTTAGTTTAATAAGGTTTGTTGTGTCAAAGTAATTGCATCCTTTAATGGGTGTCATGTTTGTCATTGCAATCCCATGAAATACTAGAGGAAGGCATCTGTATTTTATTTATTTTTTCATCAGCCTTTTTCTCAACTACTTGTACTATCAATTTTTACTTATGTACTTTCTCATGTACCATCTTCTCCATTGTCATCAATACTTCATCAGCTGTGGCTATCTAGTGGGAAGCAATTAGCTGGTGTGGTTTTCTTTGATTTGAGCCTCGGTTCTCTTGCAGATATTTGACTTCTGAAGAGGGAGAAACTCAGATAAGCAAAAGTTGGTTATTGCCTCAACTTTTCAGTTTTTATTTGTGCATCCTTTGCATTCTCATGGTGCAAAGCCGCTCACAAAAGCTTCTTTGAGTTTGCAAGTATATTAACCATAACAGTTGGAACTGCAAAAGGAGAGCAGTCTCTGAGAATCACAATTCCAGCTGGTAGGATTAGAAAGATCAGTGCATCGATTAAGTGCTGCACTATACTCCCAATGTGTGAACCATGGTTGTTCTGGGATGGAGAATGCTAGATGTTCCATCTTATGGTGATAGGTTCCATGGTTGAAGATGTCATGCTTTAAAAATGAAGGTCTCTGTTATTCAGATGAGATATTATTTGCTGCTGTGGCAATTCAAATGCGGTAGATTTGAGATTCAAGGCTGGGCAGGACTGTCTGCTCTGGGAACCCGAAGTTGGCTACAGTATATCTATCCTCTTGACAGCGTGTACAATTCTCTTCTCTTAGATTACTTCTATATGCAAGTTGTTAAAGCTTTGTTCTTCAAGGTAGACATCGAGTAGCCTGATGAGGCTGACTGAGCTAACAATCCAGTAGGCTTATGCCCTCACCTACGTGCCTGCTGTGATTACTCTGGCATTTCAACCTTTTACTACATCAATGCTGTTTATGGATCAAAGTATTTCGTGTAATTCTTCCCCTCATTGTTGCTCAAGTATATGTGAAATTGGAAAGCGAGTCATAATTGCTACTAATAAATATTTCTTAAAATTTCCTGTTTTGTTAATAAAACGGTGTACAAGAAAAGGAGCCAAGGAATTGGTGGTAACAGAGCCCATGCCCAACCACGGCTGACAAATCTGCAAGCACATTACAACTGATTCCCTGCACATCAACACAAAAATGAAAGTGGTTACCTCAACTCGAACACTGAAGAAAATCAGAATTCTGAATTGCAACATTTAAATCAGCTTGGATGTACTTTCTTCTTTTCTGTTCCAGCTCACGAAAATTGTTGAAAGGGAGGATCGATGCTATAACTAAGTTGGAAGTTGAAGAATTAAGGAAATTTCTTGTTGTTCATCAAAACTGAGATGTGAATTAGATTAGTTCAATTTGGCTGTCCACATAGTAGTTACACCTACAAAAGGAAAACCTGAATAATACCGATATGTGTTTAGGCCCTTGTAGTGAAATTATCAATCAGTTCAGTCAGAGTCAATGCATATTCTCCTGTATATGCGATTGATTGTTCATAGTATGAGTGTATGACTATCCTCGAGAAAACAGTAAGGAAAGAATGAACGCCAGATAAGTTCACTACCTTGCTTTGCAGCTAAGTTGAACCAGGATGCTATTGATTCTTCTACCTCCGGCTTCACCACCCCTCGAGCTTCAAAGTTCTTGCACAGCCCGGTCTTACAGTGATGATCCTGTGACCGATCACTGCTCCGATGACAAATCCAGCAAAACATCCCAACACTACAGCTTTCCACTCAATTTTGGTCGACACATCCAAGTCTTTCTCCTTTTCGACTGGTGAAGATAGAGGGGTTGGTGCAATGAGATCACCACATGCTCTGGAGAGGGGAGCTCCGCATAGTCCTCCATTGTCTTCATAGGAGGTTGTGAGCCCACGGGCTTGGGCCCGAGGAGAGCCCGCCCAATCAGCTGGCCCATCAGCCCGTCCACTTTTCCTTCTCCTCCCCCTCCCTTGCGTTGCCTTTGTCGTCTTCATTCTCATTTTTCCCTGCCGAGAGAGAGAGAAGAGCGATTTAGGGCTGATTAGGGTTTGTGACTTCCCAATCCGTCTCCACTCCATCTGCCTGCTGTGGGAGCAAATTGAGCTCGGAAGAGAGGACCTGCTGCAGGCCAGAGCTTGGTCCTAGGCTCCACTGCCCTATTGTCGACTTCGGGCGTTGAGGTGAGAACCTCGGATACCCGAACCCTCCTTAGGTTGTTGCTCTGTTGCTGTCTGGGAATCGCCATGGCTGAAATCTATGTGTTATTGCCGGAAGGTTGAGTTTCTATAGCTGTTAGGGTTCGAGTTGAAGCTAGCTGAGAAGTGTAGTGTGTGTGCTGCCAGTGTGGTTGTTTCGTTTCGGCTGAAGGGTTCGCAGTTTTCCTGTGTTGCTAGGAGTAGACGCTGGTGAGGGGAGAAGGAAATCACCACTGGATGAGATGAAACGGAGTAACCCTTCTCTTTAGATCAGTCGGTAGAACAGCCCTATACCTCTCAAAACCCTAGAAATGATCCTTAACTCACAAGAAGATATTTTCTGTGAATATGATAGGTGGGTAAATTTACTGATACATTTGTGTATAAGTATGTATATTGACCTCATTGTGGGTCATATGATAGGTGCTGAGGAGACCCGGGATCAACACCTTGAGGACCCTGCTTTGTGAATTTGATCGACTAAGGGGGTTGTGAGTACATTCTTCCATTGTGGAATGATCTGTTCGTGTTTTGGTTTATAGCAGTAATGATCGAGAATTGAGTAGCTGGTAGATATCTGTGTGATACCGGTAGTGGGCATGCATTCATTCATTCATCTTGCATATTGCTTGTACTTGTGTATAACCATGGTGACCGCTAAGCCGGCGGAATAGAAATGGGCCTTACTGATCTGCCGCGGGTTCCTGGCGGGATATAAGCATGGGACATGAGTGACACTGGCTCTGTGACCCCAGTGGAATATGTGAGTTGACTCCCCTCGGATCCTGTCGGGAAAAACAAAGACCAGAGAGGAGAGGTAAGAAAGAGAAAGACTTGAGGGCGACGGGACCACTCTTACCGCCAGAGGTTAATAGGCGGCCCCCGCGTGCGTGCGAAGGGAAGGGCACGGAAAGGAGAATTATATGAGATTGATTGAGGTGCGGGGTCATGGTACCGTTTGGGGAGAGGAGGAGTATCGGTACCGTCCTAACTCTGTCGTAGAGGAAATGCGACCCCATGGTTATTGTTTGACATGCTTGTTACATGTATTGCATTAGGAGGGTCGTGTGAAGTTAGCCAAGTTGCCAATGACCCCATGTCCATGGTAGATAAATTGTATAATTTGATACAGTCGTGTAAGGATGTAGGTGAGCCATATGTTATTCTACCATGAAATTTTGTATTCACTGAGTTGCAGCTCACACTCTCTGCAAATTTGTTTTCTACAGATAGGGGAGACACTCAGCCGTGTGGAGCCGCCCAGATAGGTTCGGGGATCAACTAGGATAAGTGTATTTGATAGGGTATGTATAAAAGTCCTGTATAGTGTGATCACATATCACAACCTGAATATCTGGTGGTTGAAAACTGTTGTTGGGAAATGGTCGTGGATGGGTGTGGCTGGATTTGGCGTGTTGAACTGATTTATAGCAGGTTTTGCATTTTCTGGTTAGTCATAAGTACTGGGGAAACTCTGCCGGATTTTCGGGTCGTGACAGAGGTGTTCTTGAATGAGTCGAACTGTTTCCCTCGGGGTATAGGCCCCGAGAGATTGTTGCCAGAGACATTGAAGAACTCGAGGAAAGTGAGCTGAGTTAACTGCTGGGGGATCTCTCCGGAGAACTTGTTCTTGGAAAGGTCGAGGGCTTCCAAGCATAGTTTTAAAAACCGGACCGGGCCGGCCGGTTCGACCGGTTCAACCGGGAACCGGCCACTCACCCGGTCCGGTTCCTTCAAAAAACCCAATTGCACATTAAAAGAGAAAAAATCCGATTGAACCGGCCGGTTTCCGGTCCGACCAGTGAACCCAATTGAACCCATGAGAAAACCGGCCGACTTAAAATTAAAACAAAAACAAAAACATATTGTAATGTACCTATTTTATTTTACTAAACTTATATTTATATTTTATATTAAACTTTTGTTTAATATAATGGTTATATTAATGATTTTTGTTATAAATTATATTCAAATTATGATATTATGTAAATTTATTAGTAATATTATATTATTAATATTATTTTTTAAACATGCGGTTCAACCCATTGAACCCCCGGTCCGACCCATGAACCCATGAACCCATGCCTACACCGGTTCCCGGCCCGGTCCGGTTTTAAAAACTATGCTTCCAAGTTCCTCATGCTTCCTAGAAGTGGTGGGATAGGCCCAGTCAAAATGTTGTTGGAGAAATTGAGCAAATACAGTCCTGTTAAATTTGCAGTAGATTTTGGAATCTCCCCGCTGAAATTGTTGCTTGAGAAATCCATCGCCTTGAAGTAATCTAGGATCTCTAAGTACTCCATTTCCAGTCCCTTGTTCATGATAGTCATGGTGTAGTCAAATGTGTCGCCCATGTCTCCGAGCACTGTGGGTGAGTCAGTATCTTCACTAATGTACTCTCCATAGCCCACATTCAAAAGTCCCATGGACTTCCAACACTGAAAGTACTTTGCAGGTAGACGACCCTCAAATTTGTTCTGTGAGAGGTCCATGATCTGCAGGCTTGGAAACCCCGAGTTCACTGCAGGTTCCGCTATCTCTCCATGAAATCTGTTAGACCGTAAGATGAGGACACTTAATCCAGCAATTGCCCCCAACCAATTGGGAAATGTATCCTCAATCAAATTATCACCGTAGTTCAGAAACTCCAAATCACTACAGCTCGACAGTGACCTTGGGAGCTGACCCTGAAGTTGGTTTTTGCTCAAATCCAACATCCTCAGTGAACAATTCTTACCGGGAAACTGAGAAATTTTACCGTGGAAGTTGTTACTGTGCAGAGTCAGTATAGTCAGAGTATCGGTTATATTGCTGAAGCACTGTGGAATCATGCCTGTAAGTCCATTCTTTGCCAGATCGAGCACTTGAATAGAGCTCCTACTGCAGATAAGAGGTGGTATTTCTCCAGAGAGTTTATTATTCGAGGCATGGTAAATGAAGATGGACTCTGGAGGAAGTGGTAGTGGTCCCTGCAGCATGTTGAACCTGAGGTCGAGGTGAGTAAGTTTTTTCCATTTTAAAATGGTTGTGTTTCCCACGAAGCCTGTTAGATAATTGCACGAGAGATTCAGGAACATGAGATTTTCTCTACCAACATCTTGAAACCATATTGGTACTTCCCCATGAATGCTGTTGGAGGAGAGATCAAGGATCGACAACTTCTCAAGGTTCTGTAAGATTCTCGGGAAGCTGTGCAGATTGCATGAGGCTAAGTCCAAGTGAAGGAGTTGTTAGGGAATCGATACGCGGCGGAAGCGTGCATTTCAATTTCATTTAAATTATATTCCCGAGCCCAGTATCCCTTTGATGCAATTTGAAATTCAAATATGAAGAAACAAGTAGAGAATATACATACCTACAAAGACTTCGAATCGGTCCTTGTATTTGAATCCTCAATTCGGCGATGTCCCACAACGCCTTCACGAATGACTTCAAGAGTCAATCCTCTGACTAGACGCACACGTGTACGCCCTCCACGGTATCCACACCAAGTTTTTCTCTTAAGCGTTGAGAACTGTTCCCAACAATCGGTCGCCTTTTTGTTTCAGAATAAAAGGCTTGTATATAGCACTTAATAGAACTTATCTTCTACAATCACTCTCGGATATAGTATTTTGGGTAGCACTCTTTTCTTCTCTCAAAAACTAACACACATGATGCCCTTCGGTTTTTCTATATATAGAACACGAAAGGCCCCTTTGGTGGGTGAAACGTTTTCACCTTTAGAATTATTTTACTGAAGAGAGGTGTCCCTCCTTCACCGAAGAGAGGTGTCCCTCCTTCACCGAAGAGACGCGCCCTTTTCACCGAAGAGACGCGCCCCTCTTTCACCGAAGAGACGCGCCCCTCTTTCACCGAAGAGATGCGTCCTTCTTTCACTGAAGAGATGTGCCCCTCCTTCACCGAAGAGACACATCCCTCTTTCACCGAAGAGACGTGCCCTTCTTTCACCGAAGAGATGTGCTTTTTCACTATTGGCATACGTTATGCCATTTTGAATATTATGCCGTTGAGAATAGACCAAACATTGGTCTACATGACATGTACTAGTCATGTACATACATATAAACATGTATTTATCAAATCTCATTCGATAATTCAGCATGCGTATATAACCGAGAGTATAATTAAATTTCTATAAATTTAATTTTACAGTTAATTCCGAAACAACCTTATCTAATAAGACGTGTAACCGATATGGACAATTCCGTGCTAGCGGAATTAACTGTCCAACACAAAATTTAATCAATTAAATTTTGGTTACGAGAAATGACTTGTATAGTGTGTGACCCATTAGGCTCCACACTAAGCCGGTAGTGAATTAATTTATCTTATTAAACCTTTTAATAAGATCATCGATTAACTCTTAATCAATTAAGTTCATAAGTCAAGATTAACGTCTAGCAACATATCATGACCACCCGGATAGTGAAGATTTCAATCAAAGAATCGAACACCCTTTGGTGATTAGTTTTCTTGTAATTCAATCCTTCAGTTATACAATGTCCCGGATAAATTAAGGTATGGATAAAATGTCAAACCCTAATTTTTATCCATATGCATCTCAATTCTCTAGTAATTAACTCAACAATGAAATATCGGAAACTGCTTTCTGATATTTCATCATACTCTGGCCAGAGATTTTCTGAGTCAATACTTAATAGAATACATAGGACATTCTCTCCTCTCATGAGAAGTAACTGATTCTTTATTGATTACACACCATCTCCATAAGAGTCTTGTTGGGTCCAGAATATCCTACTCATGGTTCAGAGAACTATGTAAAGGAATAAACCAAAACACAACTTAACTCTTACAAGATACTATGGTAATCTCAAGTATAAGGATCATTTACACCTACTATCACCTAAGGAATAACCTATTGACATTTATTTAAAGATCCATTAGGTTAATCCTTAAGCGGATCAGTTCAGTAAACTCATTCCATAATGAGTACCTACACTCTTACATTAGTGACTCTTCACAAGTAACTGTGAGATCAGTTACCCTCTACCTTAGAGTATGTAACAAGTGTACTAGTCTTACCAGATCACTAATCCCCTGTTCAGTGATCCTATAACTAGGAACATTTTAAACTAAAACTTGTGGATTTTAAGTCTCACTGGCATGATCTCATCATGACCTTAAAATCATTATCATAGTTTATGGGTTTCATCATAGAATATAGCAGCATATGATGAATAATAATGTCTTAATTTTATTTCATGAATAAAAATACATCAATTGTGATTGGGTTTAGAGCATTAATCCCAACAGGAGTTCAATTGAATGTCGCCTTGAATTGGGATTGGCAACCACTGTCAGATTATTGAATGCTAGGATGAGTACCTTAAGATTTTTCAGCTGTAATAGCTTTTCTAATTGTACTGTGTCATTAAGCATGTTATAGGAGAGATCAAGAGTAACTAAGTGGCTGAGACTCGAAAGCTGGGATGGAATTTGACCTGTCAGACGATTTAAACTCAATTCCAGAAGCTGAATTTGAAAGAGGTTCCCCAAAGAAGATGGGATACTGCCAGTTAATTGGTTATCTGCTAAGACTAATATTGTAAGCTTTGTCCCATTGGCAAAAGAAGGGATTGGGCCCCTAAATCTGTTAGATGACAGGTCCAGTTCAAGAAGTTGTGTCAAGTTACCAATGGAATCTGGGAGCTCCCCGGAGAAATAGTTGTCAAAGAGCGAAAGCGATTTGAGGCAACTGCTCCAGTGAAATTCCGGTAAATGACTGGAGAGGGAATTGCTATCCAAGTGTAGAACTTGCAGGTTTGGTAGAGCAAACATTGGTGATGGGACACGCCCGTGAAGTTGACTATTTGAGAGAATAAGTGACCTCAGAGAGGATAAGTTGGTAGGAACATTTACGAGTGAAGATGATATATTGACCCACGAGAGATGAAGTTCCTCCAATTTGGTTAGTCTCTGGAATAGATCTCCCAAACTGGGTCTAGTAAGCTCTAATCCCTGATTACTGGACAGATCAAGGGAAGACAAGTTGGTTAGACCTAAGATCTGCTGCGGGATTTGACCTGTGAACTCGCATGATGAAAGGTTCAGACTCAGCAGTCTGGGAAAGTTACCTATTGCAGATGGGACCAGAGACTGATTGAAGTTGGTGTATGCAAGATTAAGCCTCTGTAAATAAACCAGACGGAAGAGGCTACTAGTGGAGTTGATGGAAGTGTGAAGGCCGGTGCAGCAGAGGTTGAGCCCAATAACATGGCCGCTCATGGAGTCACATTCAACCCCGTCCCATGTGCAGCAATTCCCAATTCCTCCATCAACCTTCCAAGAGTCGAGCTTCCATGGTTTGATTTTCGTGTCACACTGGTAATAGGAACTGATCGGATGTCTGAAGCCTTCCTTGAACTCCAACAAGGCAGACCGCTCATCTTCTCGGCACCGTGGTAGCATGGGAGGGAGGAAGGTAGATGAGGTTACAGAAAGCAATGAAGACGGGAGCAGGATTAGCAGTAAGTTCAAGAGCATGAAGAGACATGGGCAGCACTTCTCCATGGTATGCTACCTAGATGAAGTAATTCTAGCCAGCAGAGTCGCTAAATACTAAGAGGATGTGGCTTTTCGCTATTGTACGAGACAAGCCAGTAGATACGTGTTCTCTTTTCGATCCCCTCTCTCTTTTGGAGCAAATGACTTCTAAGATTTATTCAACCTGCCATTGTATGGAAACTCCAAGCAAGGATGCTGACTAATTCTGTCATAGTACAATTAATGCTCACAGTAAGTGAATGATTGCAGCATCTCTCGTCGCTCATCTGCTCGACTGCTATCCTATATTGAAGATACCCTCCTGGAATTGCTTAATTGGGCTTGTGGTGATCATCACTGTCACAATTCAAGTGGGACGTGTGCATTTTGAATTTCCAACGAATCATTATGCATCCAGTCAAATCATATTTTGCATCACTGCTAACTTCCAGCCTGTAATTTTATTCAAATCTAACGGTACATCAAATTTCTGGTATTTTCCCAGGTAAACATCCACCTTTGATCGCAGTACTGAAAATTTCCGAAAAGACCAAGACTTATTGCCGTGCTCCATAGATCCTCTGTCTTGATGGAGACAGCAAGGTTGATATCCTTTTACTCGATCGGGAATATCTTTGGCACCCATAGAATTCAGTGACGTGGGCCCTTTCACATATGGATGCAACTGGTTTTTCACTAGTGGACATTACAAGTCAACAGAAGTGGATACACGGAAATCCTTTTGTTACCCAACAGATTGGTTTATTTAACTCAAATGAGGCTCATGTTGCTCTGGTTAACCAAGTACGATTATCTGCCGCGTAGCATCATTATGGTATATTATTTGACTATGTGTATATACGAGAAAATGTGTGATTTCCTTCGATATTGTCAAGCCACTTTCCCAAACTGGTCGATAGAAACCACAGGACCTTGAGTTACGAAAAGATGAGTGGAGATCAGTGGGCGACCACCGCATACAACCAGTTCAGGTAGCCCAAACACCCCGTCCTGCTTTCCTCACTGGCAGACTCATGATAAACAGAAGAATGCTCCGATGACCTGGTCTCAGAGGGGGTTGATTCGGGCTCACTGAGGCATCCTCTCAGACAAAACTGCAGGAGCCAAGAATCGTGTGGTGCTTCAAAGACCAAGCTGCCTTTTTCTTTCTTTCCCCCTTCCCGTCCTGATGGAGATAATGGGAAGACTTGTCTAACGATTGTTATTCTTTCATTTTCTTTGACAAAAAACACGACATCAACAGTGGTAATCTGACCGCCCAACACTGTGTTTAACAGCGGACATATCAAAAGAGATGAACAATCAGTCTTTTTATTCTAACAGATGCTCTTCATCCGATGAATTTTGGTTTTTCCATTAGTGGACGTGTGCCTATGCAAGATGATAGAAGCAGACACATACATCTCATGTTGCTCATCCGATCAATTTTTACGTAAGATGCTCAAACTACTCTCATGTCATTACATTGTCAAGCTTGACATGAACGGCGAGGTGGTTGTAATCGACTTACTAGTGAACAGAAGGATTGGTAACATTTCTCAGTGGATAGCTGGGAGATCGTACCTTAATAGCTCTGAATTAGCGCAACCATTATGATAAAAAGCAGATCGAGGTCATCAATCCACACGCATAATTATGAGCCCACTCTTACTAAATTATTGCATCTGATGAAATTCGGACTTTTAATGAGAAGGTGAGTGATTTCTTTTTAAAAATGTTTTGCTGTCTCCTAGTACTGGCATGGCAGATTGTGAGTGATAACGGCACTTAATCGGACAGCGGAAATATATGAAGATGATTCAATGCGGAAGAGAAGTCCACGAACTATTAATGGCGAAACAGAATCTTAACAAAGTACATAAGCCACACGCTCCGAAAATTCTTCTTCAGGTGATTAAGGACTCCCTAAAATTTTAAATTCACCGGAAGAGATCAGAAGAGACAGCAGGAGGTGAAACGCACCGTGCAGAGACTACATTATTCATTCACTGGTAATTCTAATTAAACAGGACTTGCAATTCCTTCCAAACACACCATTTGGGATGTGACATGAACCTGCAAGCAGAGGACATAGGAGGGATCTCCTGCGAGGTACAGGAAAGGAGTTAGCTGTAATCAGCTCTTCTGCATCGAAGAGATTAAAAAAAATCTGACCTATATATATAGCGTGATCCGATATTTGCTCGAGCGGAGAAAGCAGTTGTTTTTGCAAGTTTCATGGTTGAAACATCAGCGAAGCATTTCAGAGTAGCAATGTCATGGAACAAGAAACAGGAGTGCTCGTTACCTTACTTACTCGCTCTACCGCGAAGCTTATATTGGATGGATCGACTGTTCTTTCTTCAACCACCATCTTCTACGTTCCACAAATGCAAGAGCTCTCCAGAACCAATCCAGTCTTGATGTGATTATCTCGTGTCCGGTCACTGCTCTGCTAAGAAACCCAACCAGAAATCCGACCACCACAGCTTTCCACTCGATCTCAATTGCAGTATCACAGTACTCGTTTTGATTTGATGAATATGGAGGAGGTGATGCTGTTAGACTACCGCATGTCCTCGACAAGGGAACTCCACACAGTCCTTCATTTCCTTCATATGAAGTGTTCCTGAATGTGTTGAACTGCGGCCCCGGCGGAATAGGGCCAGAGAGTTGGTTATTTGACACATTGAAGAACTCGAGGAAATTAAGCAGAGTCAACTGCTGGGGGATCTCCCCTGAGAGCTTGTTCCCCGAAAGATCAAGCGATTCCAAGTTCGTCATACAACCCAGGATCGGGGGAATGGGTCCACTTAGATTGTTGTTGGAGAAGTTAAGTGAACGGAGTCCCTTCAAGTTTGCAGTAGACTCTGGAATCTCTCCACTGAAGTTGTTGCCTGAGAAATCGACTGCTTGCAAGTAACGGAGGATCTCTACATATTCCATTTCCATTCCCTTGTTCATGATAGTCAATGCAACTTCGTATGTGTAATTTATGTTTCTCAATCCTCCACGTGGGAAGCTAATTTCATCGACCTCATTGAAGTGCCCTCCCCCCTCCGTGATTGACTCTTTCATGGATGTCCAATGTCGGAAGTACTTGGCTGGTAGGTTGTCCTCAAAATTATTCCATGAAACATCAATAATCTGCAAGCTTTGGAACTCAGAACTGGTCTTTGGTTCTTCAATCAATCCGTGAAATCTATTTGACCGCAAAATGAGTATCTTCAAGCTAGTAATTGCACCTAACCAAGAAGGAAACGTATCCTCTATCATATTATTACCGACGTTCAGAAACTCCAAAGCTGTACAGCTTGATAGAGACCTTGGAAGTGGGCCTTGAAGTTGATTGTGGTGTAAATCCATCATCCTCATTGAACAGTTCTTATCAGGCACCTGAGTGATTCCACCGTGCAAGTTGTTGTTGTGCAGACTTAAAACATCCATCGTGTCCGTTAGATTGCTAAAGCACTGCGGGATTACACCACTTAAGTTATTATTCGCCAGATCGAGCAGCTCAATGAATTCCATACTGCAAAGAAGTGGTGGTATCTCCCCTGAAAACCTGTTGTTCGAGGCACGGTATGCCAAGATGGACTCTGGAGGTAGTGGAAGTGGTCCCTGCAGCTTGTTGGAGCTCAGGTCTAGATATGCCAGCGCTTCCCATTTAAGATTGACATAATTTCCCTCGAAGCCGGTAAGTGAATTACCTGAAAGATTCAAGTACCTCAGATTTTGTCTACTCGCATTTTGGAACCATATTGGTATTTTCCCATTAATTTTATTGCATGATAGACCAAGTATTGACAGTTGTTGGAGGCTCTGGAAGAGTTTGGGGAATTTGCGTAAATTACAATAAGCCAGACTTACAACACTAAGTTTGCTAGAACGACTTGCTGTCGTGCTGGAATTAGTGAGCACTGACAGATTATTGAAACCTATAAGAAGTAGCTCTAACTTTTTTAACCCTAAAAGCATATCTAAGTATACTGTGCCAGAAAGCATGTTGAAACTGAGATCAAGGCTGTGTAATTGGCTGAGGTTCAAAATCTGACATGGAATTTGTCCACTTAGTCGGTTAATGGACAAGGACAAGTGTTTAAGTCGAGTGAGATTCTCGAGCGAAGATGGGAGACCTCCACTGAATGTGTTATCTCTTAAATCTAACAGGTTGAGCTGGGACATGTTGGTAAAAGAAGGGATTGGGCCATGAAGCCTGTTCACTGAAAGATCTAAGTGAGTGAGTTCTGTCAGGTTGCTCATTGAAGTGGGTAGCTCCCCGGAGAGATTGTTGCCAGAGAGGGAAAGTGATTTCAGCCGGCTGCCTCGATGAAATCCCTGAAGATGACTGGAAAGGTAATTTGCACTTAGGTCTAAAACTTGCAGGTTAGGAATGTCAAACACGGATGGAGGGAGACGCCCTTCTAATCCACAGTTCACGAGGATGAGTGAGGTCAAAGAAGACAAGTTTGTGATTGCATGCGGTAGTGGAGATGACATATTGACATGCGAGAGATCAAGTTCCTCCAATTTGGTCAACCTCAGAGCCAGGTCTTCTAAACTGGGTTTTGCAAGCTCCAATCTGTCATTACTGGACAGATCAAGGGAAGACAAGCTGGTCAGGCCTAAGATCTGCTGGGGGATTTGGCCTGTTAGCTCACAGTTGGAGAGGTTTAGACTAGTCAGTAGAGGAAGATTACCAATAGCAGATGGTATTGGAGACTCGAAGGCAGTGTAAGCAAGGTTAAGCTTCCGTAGATGAACCAGACGGAAGAGGCTGCTACTTGAGTTGATAGAAGCGCGAAGACCGATGCAGCAGAGGTCAAGCCCAATAACATGGCCACTCTCAGCATCGCATTCAACCCCATCCCAAGTACAGCAATTCCCGTCTCCTCCCTCTAGCCTCCAAGAGTCAAGCTTCCAGGGTTCGAATTTCACTTCATAGAAATCGTCAGCATTAGAGTAAACGATTGGATACCTGAAGGCTTCTTTGAACTCCAGCAGCACCGACCGATCATGCTCACGGCACTTGGGTGGAGATTGATAGACGGAGGGAGGAGAGGTGATAGAAAGTGATGACGGCAGAAGCAGAACTAGCAGTAAGTTCAAGAAGAAGAAGAATTTCTCCATTGGTACTTTAGGTGAATCTTTTCTTGCGGCCTTGTTGGAATTGAGACTTGCTGGGAGAACTGTGGTCTTTATAGTGAGAGGACGACCAACTGGATTCTAAATTGAGTTAACCTTCACAGTTCAATAATTCATATGACGTCCATGTCTTCTTCTGGCGCGAGTCCAAGCTACGTGGGTCCATATTCTTTGTACAGTTCGATCATTGTGCCGTATACGACCCAAGACGCTGGGATAGTTCCACCACACACCACTGTGGCGAAACAGAATCTACCGAAAATTCCAAAGAGACCGAGACTTCTGCCGTGCTTCACAAACCAAGCAACTTCGTTCGCATTCCCCAGGAAGGCGATGGTGAGGCTGACTCGCATAAAATTCCAGGACGACCCGGAGACTTAGGCCGTGCTTCACGAACCAGACAGCCGTGTTTCCCCTCTTGCTGAGACGAGAGTGACGACGACTCGCAGTGAGTAGAACTCCTTGGCGAAAGCTTCTTTCGCAAGGCTGTTGCTGTCCATCTGATACATTTTGAGTCCTCACCCCAATCAGTGTCTCCCTACGTAGACAACGAGAATCCTATGCTGTTCATCTGATTAATTTGTAATGACAGCTTGGCGTAACAGGTTGGGGCTTTGCGGTGGGGTGCTTTTTCAAAAAATTGGTCAAATCGTGGGGCAATTTGAAAACAGGTATAGTCAAATGGACCATATTGTTATTATTTCCACTGCTCCACCGTAAGGGGGGGTTTTTTTAACGTTAATTAACACAAGGAGTTAATTAATCATAAAAATGTGTGAGTAAAAATATTTATTTATTTATTATTAAGTGCCGATCTTTAATTTATTTTTGGTAAAGAAATAATTAATTGTCAGTTGCTTCAACCGAGGGAAGAAAGAAGTCCTTCCAGATCTCCCTTGAATGAGATCCGGATGGAAGTCCGTTCTTCTACTCTCCATCCCCAGCAATTCCCAATCTTCTTCTCCATTGAAGCCCTAATTACCTCCATGTGAGCTCCTGGTCGATCTCTCTCTACGTGTCTTGCTCTCCCATCCGTTTTAATTCGCAGATTGGTTACATAAATTTCTTGCCGCAGTGCAACGTAGCTCGCCATTTGAGTCGCGGTAGCGGTAATGCATGTCTGTTGGCTATTCAACTGGTGGTCGATTGAAGTTTGTCTCTTGCTGATCCGTTTGACTTCAATTGTTTCCTGAATTCCCTCTCCGAACTGCTTAATTGGGCATGTGATCGTTTAGTCGTGCAGAAACTCTCTTCAGAGATGGGATTTGAATTTTTAGTGACAAGATGAACGCGTTTTGTTTGTTGTCTCCTAGTGTCGGATGAGATTCAGTTCTCATCAGTCGATGAGCTCCCATTAAGTGACCTATTAGCAGATCATAAGAAATGCATTCTCGGATATCCATATTTTACTGGTAGTAGGTCACTCCAATCCTTATTATGTCGTCCTGCAGGCATTTTCCATCCGTTTAACTCTTGTTAACTGGAAGGGAATCTTTGCTCGAAGAAACTTGTATATGAGATTTGCTATTTTGGTCTAGTCGTGTCTGGCCTTCAAATCGTAGATCCTATTCTATGGAGCTTCATTTCTTTTCTTCCTGGTTCTGTTCATTTATTTTATTTTGCCATGTTTACTTTCAGGTAACGAAGTATTGAACGTCCACTACAGCTGTTGAAGTGCTGGTGGCAAATACCTCTTTCAATGGGTTGTTATTGAATCTCCTGAATATTGGCACATCTGAACTCCTCTTTACATGATCTCCATATTACTCTTGAATAATCTGCTAAGTTAATGTACTAGTCATCAATCTCATGGTAACTGATTACCTTGGCAAAATCTCAACCCCAGTAAAGCCAGAGGAGATAGTTAACTTTCTCTCCTACCTGTGCCAGTAGATCCCCAAAGATGAATGGCAATACGAAAGCCATTCTGCTCTCCCTTTCATTTGGCTTTGTTCTCATCATCTCCTATGCTATCTTCATTGGTTCTTTTGATATCCGGTCACGTTTCTTCCCACTGCTTCAGCAGCCTCTTCAAATTTCGACCTCCACCTGTAGAGGTCACCCACTCCGAGTCTACATGTATGATCTCCCTCGGAGGTTCCATGTTGGGATGATAAACCGCAGGAGTACCGATGACTCCCGGTGACAGCACAGAACGTGCCTCCTTGGCCACGCCATTCTGGCCTGAAGAAGCAGCACAGCATGGAGTATTGGATGCTGGCTTCACTTCTGTATGGTGGTGGTGGTGAGGACCTGGAAGCTGTTAGGGTTTCTGATCCAGAATCTGCTGATGTGTTCTTTGTCCCTTTCTTTTCTTCCCTGAGCTTCAATTCTCACGGGCATAACATGACAGATCCGGAGACTGAGGTCGACCACCAGTTACAGGTAACAACCTTGGTCCATCCTTTATAGATTTTTGGTCATGTCAGCTGTCTTGCAATGCTGCTGGTGATTCATTCCTTAATATTGTTAATACTGGCCCTTATGTATCATGCACTTGTCGCTCATTCAGCACCAATTTCACTCTTGAAAAATTAACGTGGGTTGCTACTGATTGCAGATTGATCTACTCGAATACTTGGGGAAATCAAAATATTGGCAGAGATCTGGAGGTCGAGACCATGTAATTACTATGACACACCCCAATGCTTTCAGATTTCTTCGGGAACAGGTGAATGCATCTATTTTCATCGTTGTAGATTTCGGACGACATCCTAAATACTTGTCAAATCTGAACAAGGATGTAGTGGCTCCATATGTACATGTTGTAGATTCTTTTGTTGATGATGATGCTCCAGATCCTTTTGAGTCTCGGCCCATACTTCTATTCTTCCGTGGAAAGACCATCAGGAAAGATGTAAGTACATTAGCTTGTGGTTGCTGAAGTTTTGCGTTCTGCTGAGTTCAGTAAATTGTGTCAGTCTGATTCTGAGATACTATTCCCAGCTTTTTCATTTTTCCTCTTGGAGAAGAAATACGGTCTGGTAGAAAAGTGCCACTGTGCATTTTTTTTTTTGCATGTACTACTCATTCAAGGTGAAAAGCATGAGGGAAATCCAAAAACTAATATTTCTCTGGACCAGACAGACACACCTTTACTTATATTTGGGATCATAAATTGTCTCTATCCAAATCATTTTTGTAGGAGGGTGTTGTCCGTGTGAAACTGGCAAAAGTACTAGCTGGTTATGATGATGTTCACTATGAGCGGAGTGTTGCAAGCACAGAAAACATAAAATTGGTAGGTGATCCAGTGCAAACTTTCTACTGTCTGTAGTTTTAATCTTTGTCATCAGAAATACGATACTATGTTGACTGCTTTGCATGGTTGATCAGATACAGTCAGCTCCAATGAGAATCTGTGTGTGATAATGCTGCTTGAATTTAATGGTGATAGATAGGGTGCTGTTCCAGATTCATGCCAAGATTATTTTACTCGATTAGTTTCTCTCTGAAACTTCCTAACATCTGTGCTGTACCTTTCACTTCTTATGCAAAGTTTGTCCAAATTCTTGCTCCCTTTTATCCATCTATTTCCTTTCGTTACCAGTCCACACAAGGAATGAGACTGTCGAAGTTCTGCCTCAACCCAGCTGGGGACACCCCATCTTCATGCCGCCTCTTTGATGCAATAGTGAGCCATTGTGTGCCTGTAATTGTGAGCAATCAGATTGAACTCCCCTATGAGGATGAGATCGATTACACCCAATTCTCCCTTTTCTTCTCTGTTGAGGAGGCGCTAAGGCCCAATTACATGGTGGAACAGCTCCGGGGGTTCAAGGAGGAGAGGTGGGTTGAGATGTGGAGGAAACTCAAAAATGTGTCTCACCACTTCGAGTTCCAGTTTCCCCCGAGGAAGGAGGATGCGGTGGATATGCTGTGGAGGCAAGTAAGGCACAAGTTGCCTGCAGTTAAATTGGCTACGCACAGGAGTCGAAGGTTGAAGATTCCTGATTGGTGGAACCGGCGGAGGTGATGAGCAAAATGGATTTAGAATCTAGCTGAGTTATATTTATTTACATCGTGCTAGATTTATTCGATTCATTGGTTCTAGTGGGATCGATTGTTGTGTGTTCTGACGGATGCTTTTCGTTTCGAGTTGCTGATGACTCTGTGCTATAGGAGCATGCTTTTCAAATTTTAATGTATTTAATTATTCCTTCCTTACTATGTTCATGGACATTTTTCTACCCAAGAGAGAAAGGACTGTTGAAGGTGTTCTATATATTTGTGTTCTGTCCCTCGCATATATATATATATATATATATACATACCATCACAAAATGACCACTTGATTTCCTTCTATTGGGATTATAGTAATTCACTAAGGGAAGGGAATTAATCGTCTCCTTTTCACTGCTCCAGTCCACGTTATAGCACCTGCTTGTCCTAATCGAACAGAGTGACTCATGCGTTGTTCGACAGTCTCACGGTGATGGAATTAACGACGGGGCGTGTAATCTTGGGGCGGGTATCAAGACCAGACTGACACGGTTGCGAGGGAGGTGTTACGTACCTGTGGCTGCATACACACCATCCTAGTGTAGTTAAAACGGGCAATCTGGATCGGTTCAAATTGGCCTACAGTTGTTTAATCCGGTTACGGTTCAGTCCATTTGATTAATGGGCCGGTCCAATTACGGATCACGGTTCATACATATATAAACTAGTACATAACTGTTTATAAGTGAGACGGTTCACAGTTCGGGCCGATTTGACCTATGAACCGTTCATCTTTTTTAACAAAAAATTTTAAAATTGATCCGATAAAATCCGATCATTGATTTGTAGGATTTTGGCAGTCGGGGTCGGTTACGGTTCCGGGCCGGCTCAAAAAGAAAACGGTCTGTGCTGATTACGGTTTAACGGGCCTATTTCTTGGACTCGGCCCACCACTACTCCTCAATCCAGTAAGAGCAATCATGGGCCTGTTGGGGGAGGTTCGAGCCGGTTACGGATTTTTACGGGCCGATTTCGGGGCAAACCGGCCCGTTTAGCATCTTTACACCATCCCGTCGTGATAAAACCAATCAAAAGCGCCACCGGCGTACCCGCTCCCTGGGACCGGCCACATGTGACCATTGCCCCAGTGGCAGTCTCGTAATTCCGGTCCCTTAGCTCCAAAGCGTCCATCTGAACTCTCGTCTCCTTTGTATTACCAGTCTCTCCTCTCTCTCTTCGATAGAAATTAACTCACCGGACGTAACTTCACCTCCTGTCTCCCTTCTCTTCTCATCCGGATCGCTCTTGCTGTGATTGGATCTTGGAGGATCTCAGTTTCCCAGACCAGCGGCGATCTCCATTGAAAATGGTACGTGTTTCGTGTCCACGTGATTCCGTTTCTCAATTGCCTGTTATGCTATAGACCAGCTTAGATCTGGGGATACTAGGCTTCGATTTGATGCCAGTGTGCAATTCCGCATTGAATACTTCCTATCAAAGTGCTTGAGGAGCTGTATATGAGTATGAGGGTATTAATCGGTGTTCCTCTCCGCTGTATGATGAGAAACTCAAGGAGTTGAAGTCGTTTATTTCATGGCAATGCTGTTTGTGTTCAATACGTGGAAATGAAATGTGGTTGTTTTGTTTACGATGTTGTAAGAGGAAACAATTGAACTTCCTGTGAGCTCCTCTTTCGTTAAATTAAGTTTATTTTCAAATTTTCTCCGTCACTCGTAAAAAGGAGAGATCTGTTTTTTGATATTGGACTGATGACTAGCTGGTTTGGTTTTGTTTTTTGGCAGCCTCTCAGACTCGAAATCAAGGTGAGCTCATGTGGATTGTGGACCTCTTCACGGTAGATCTTCATAGTTTTAAATTGTTCCCGCTGACTCTGTTCTTTGCACTTGTATTGAATCAGAGAAAACTTGCTCAACGTTCAGAAAGAGTCAAGTCTGTAGATTTACATCCAACTGAACCATGGTGAGCACAATGCTTTTCATTTCTTTCTATTATTATATGCCATATTTCTGTATCATTTTACTTTTCAACAAATTGAAATTAATGCCATTTTGCAATGTGTTAACACTATCAGGATCCTAGCGAGTTTATACTCAGGAACAGTTTGTATCTGGAACTATCAGACTCAGGTATATGGGATTGTTGTCAAAACTTTCATGATAATATTTGAAAGACTTTTCTTTTATCAGCTTCCATCCCTAAAAAATATTGCTCGAGAGATTGGGCACATGCAAAATTTGGGGACTTTTGCTTATAATGGTGGCTTAGTTATTTAAGGTGCATTTACCTCATCACTTTTATGGAGCAGTTAGACAGGTGGCTGTCAATTTTACTTTTGACCCAACTGAGCACGTGCTGTAAGAAAATTGATGTCGTGGAAGGATTCTGATGAAATCTTATTGCACTTTGTAATAATAATTAGCTGCCGTTTGGTAGAAGATGTAAGAATCTTTGGCTAATTTAAGTTTTGTGGTTCTTCTCTAGACCATGGTGAAATCTTTCGAAGTCACCGAGCTGCCAGGTACTTTATGATTATTATCCATTTGCCCTTGTGATTTTATATTGTTGGGAAATCCTTGTGTCATTCTTTTCCATGTCTCTGTCTCCTATAAGGGCAGGCTTTAATCTGATGTTTGGTTGAGATTATGGCTCTGCAGTAAGGTCAGCAAAGTTCATACCACGCAAGCAATGGGTTGTGGCTGGAGCTGATGATATGTTTATTCGTGTCTACAACTATAATACGATGGATAAGATAAAAGTGTTTGAAGCACACACCGATTACATTAGGTGTGTGGCTGTCCACCCAACTCTTCCATATGTGCTCTCATCATCTGATGACATGCTGATTAAGCTTTGGGACTGGGAGAAGGGTTGGGTTTGTACCCAGATTTTTGAAGGTCACTCACATTATGTGATGCAAGTAACCTTTAACCCAAAAGATACCAATACATTTGCTAGTGCGTCACTTGATCGCACAATAAAGGTATGCATTTCTGGTTGCCCTGGTTGCTAAGTTTGGTTTTTGCTTTCTGGTGTTTAATCTTCTCTTTGCTAGTCAAATTACTCATGCTGCATTTTTATTACCAGATCTGGAACCTTGGATCCCCTGATCCTAATTTTACACTAGATGCACATCAGAAAGGGGTGAACTGTGTGGACTACTTCACTGGTGGTGATAAACCATATCTTATCACTGGCTCTGATGATCACACAGCTAAGGTTTGTCAAGCAAGTTGATTTTTTGTAGCATAGATGACTCTGATCCATTCTGATTCAAGTATATGAAAACAGGTCTGGGATTATCAAACAAAAAGTTGCGTCCAGACACTGGAAGGTCACACACACAATGTCTCAGCTGTATGTTTTCATCCTGACCTTCCTATAATTATCACTGGTTCTGAGGATGGTACTGTTCGCATATGGCATTCTACTACCTACAGGTTAGTATTAGTAATCAAGTGTAACTACTTAGATAAAAACCAGCAAATGAGCTCAACATTACATGTCATTTTGCTTGTTTGTCAAGATTCTACTGAGTAGATGTTATTTTGCAGGCTTGAGAACACATTAAACTATGGTCTTGAAAGAGTTTGGGCAATTGGATATATGAAGGGTTCACGACGGTAAGATGCTGAGACATTCTCTTTCCACTTGATGGCCATATTTTTTGTGAACAGTGGCTGAGTTATTTGCATTAGAGTATCTTCCAGTGTTTTAAAAGGTGCTTCTCCCCGAGTAGAATAATCACAATAAGAAATTACATGAGCTTCTTTTCATTACTACTCTATTTATTGATTTCAGTTACAGTGTTTTCTGGAATATTCATGTTGTAGCTCTTGAAAAGTACACTTACATGTATTTTAACATTTACCCAATTTTGTAGTGTTGTAATTGGTTATGATGAAGGAACTATAATGGTGAAAATTGGCCGGGAAGTACCTGTTGCCAGTATGGACAGTGGTGGGAAGATCATCTGGGCTAAACATAATGAAATTCAAACTGTCAACATTAAGAGCGTTGGAGCAGATTTTGAGGTTTGAAGTTGAAATATAAACTTTATAATGTGTCTGGTTAATGGAATCCTATTTGTTGAAGGTTAATTTATGGTTAGTTATATTGTTAGGTTACAGATGGAGAAAGATTGCCTTTGGCTGTTAAAGAGTTGGGAACATGTGATCTTTATCCCCAAGTGAGTTAGCTATGTTGCATTTTCCCTCCTTGTCCCTTATGTGACACCAATGCTCACTCATGCTATAAGGCATGTTTTTATTGGAGTAAGATAACGTTTTTTGAGTCTTATATTGGTAGTGATTTATGTGCTTTCTATTCTAATAGTTTCTTCTTCAAGTAGCCATTCAGTTCATAAATTAATGAAAAACAAATGGTAATACTGAAATGCCAGATGTCTGTGAGAAACAAATGCATCTTCCTCCGTTTGCCTCCATATTGGAGTGATCCTGCGAAGAGAAGAAAAACTGTCAAAATTCTTGGTTTTCAGACATAATATTTGAGGTTTAACCAGATGGTTCTTGTTATATTTGGTTTTCTAATGGGTGGCTGTGCTGCATGGAATATTATGTTTTAATCTTCAGTGAGTCATATTTTTATATTTCTTCCCCTTTCAGAGCTTGAAACACAATCCAAATGGGAGGTTTGTTGTTGTCTGTGGAGATGGTGAATACATTATTTATACTGCCCTGGCATGGAGGAACCGATCATATGGCTCTGCTCTGGAGTTTGTTTGGTCCTCTGATGGAGAATATGCTGTTAGAGAAAGTACCTCCAAGATTAAGATCTTCAGTAAAAATTTCATGGTTCGTTTCTTTTATACTGCTGTGACCTGCCTTATATATTTATCATATGATGGCATGTTATCTGGATAACTGGTTGTTCATGCTGTTTATTTAAAATCTTTTATTAAAGTGTTAAGAGAAGCAACACCAGTTT
This sequence comes from Sonneratia alba, assembly GCA_900174645.1. Classification (NCBI taxonomy): domain Eukaryota; kingdom Viridiplantae; phylum Streptophyta; class Magnoliopsida; order Myrtales; family Lythraceae; genus Sonneratia; species Sonneratia alba. The sequence goes on along the minus strand of FWPY01000028.1, from coordinate 3,564,181 downwards.
TCTACCTTGCTCTTAGATCTAAATTTTAATTTGACTCTTAAATATGATGAATGAATAGGTCAGACCGTGGAAATTTAAAAATTGCTACTTTACAATTCTGCTTTTTATTAATCAGTACAAATCATGTTGATGCTTTTCTTCATGCATGTGTTTGAATTTTAACATGTTAAACATATTTCAGGAGAAGAGGAGTGTGCGACCAACCTTTTCTGCTGAGCGAATTTATGGTGGAACCTTGCTGGCGATGTGCTCAAATGACTTTATCTGCTTCTATGATTGGGCAGAATGCAGATTAATTAGAAGAATTGATGTTACAGTGAAAGTAAGCAGTATAGATCAGTACTTTATTGTAAATCTCTGTGGATGTTCATTTTCATTTTGCAGTATGTACTTAATGTTGTACCCATTTGAAAATTTCAGAATCTGTACTGGGCTGATAGTGGTGATTTAGTAGCCATTGCCAGCGATACATCATTCTACATCCTGAAATACAATGTAAGTATACTTTCTTGGATCTCTCAATAGAAAGTTTAGGTGAGTTTTCTCTTTGTAAGTCTTTACGTTCATCTTGTGGCTGATTAAATTTGGAATTTAATCAAATCTTGCAGCAGGATGTTGTTTCTTCATACCTAGACAGTGGGAAACCTGTAGATGAGCAGGGTGTTGAAGATGCATTTGAGCTGCTTCATGAAGTCAATGAACGCGTGAGGACTGGAATCTGGGTTGGTGACTGTTTCATTTATAATAACTCTTCTTGGAGGCTTAATTACTGCGTCGGTGGTGAGGTATGATATACCTATTCCTCTTTTGCCTTATGTGCTTTCCTATCATATCTGAAGGATATCCTCTTTTTTCCAGCTCTTCTTTGATGTTTCATGTTTCATAATGGGTCATATATAATTTAATATATATAATTTATTCTGTGCTAATTCATGGTGTACTGTTTCAGGTTACAACAATGTTCCACTTGGATCGTCCTATGTACCTACTGGGATATCTTGCCAATCAAAGCAGGGTGTATCTAATTGATAAGGAATTTAAGTGAGTATTTTTTTTTTGGCTGCATTATTGAAACTTAAAAAGGTTTCACGGTCATTCTGATGCCGTGCTTCTCTTTTCTGCAGTGTTATGGGATACACATTACTTCTTAGTTTGATTGAGTATAAAACTCTTCTTATGCGTGGAGACCTTGAGAGGGCAAATGCTATTTTACCTTCTATTCCTAAAGAGCATCACAACAGGTACATCAAATCTCTAATATTGTTGTTTGTAAAAGATTCAGTGTGTGAGACTGCATTTACATTTAAAAAAAGGATATCTTATAGTTATTTTAATTTCTCAGTCTTTGCCTTATTCTGAGCATCCATTTCTGGTATCTTGAGATACCATCTTGATGTGTTACTGTTTACTTCTTAGTAAGTTTATTCTCCATTTTGGTTGCTTCACCTGATTATTTGCCCTGCTGTCCCTTGGTTTTATCTAGGAAGATATTTCTTCTCCGATGATCATAAGAAGTCAACTTAATATGACCCATTAGATATTCATTAAGCTCGAGTATTTGAAAAATATTTCACATTCATTTGACCATCAAAGTACATTAAATATTTCCAATACAAATTTTCATACTTGTTGAATTATTAAAGTCATGAAACATTGTGTCTTATTCATGTTGAATGCCTGAATATGACTTTTTTTTCTTTGAATAAGTCTCTGTTGGTGTCTTAAGCTGTGTCCTTTTAACATCTATCTTAGTGTTATTTTTCCAGAATTTTCTTGGGTGGAAAATTTTCTTTTTTGATGCATGAAACTAAATGATACCTTTTGGATCGATTTTAACTTGAAAAGTTGCATGAATTGCTAGTGTCGCTCGTTTCTTGGAGTCGCGAGGGATGATAGATGATGCACTTGAAGTGGCTACAGACCCTGATTATAGGTTTGACCTGGCTATGCAACTTGGTAGTCTTGAAATTGCAAAGGTGAGTGGAAAGAATTTCAATCCCTTGGCAAATGTCAGCAGTCACTACGAAAGATTTTGGATTCTTCCGTTAATTTCTTTTGTAGGAGTTGATTTGCCTTTAACACATCTTATGAATCACTCTCTTCCCTAATTGCAGGAAATTGCAATTGAAGTGCAAAGTGAGTCTAAATGGAAGCAGTTGGGTGAATTAGCTATGTCAACTGGAAAGGTTTGTTCTGCTACTGTTTAATTGCTAAGATCAATTTATTAGAAGTTAGTCAAACTTGTGGTACCTACATTTCTTTATTTTTGAACAATAATAACCATATTTGAATTTATTGCAGTTGGATATGGCTGAGGAATGTATGAACCATGCAATGGATTTGAGTGGTCTATTACTGCTTTATTCTTCTTTAGGAGATGCTGAAGGAATTGCAAAACTTGCATCTCTTGCAAAAGAGCAAGGAAAGAACAACGTCGCATTCCTTTGTTTGTTCATGTTGGGTAAATTAGAGGAGTGTCTCCAGTTGTTGGTTGAAAGGTAAGATCAACAATATTGTCCTCCTTTAGTGACCGAGAAGTCATTAAATAATGAAAAGCATTTCTTTTCAGCAATCGGATACCTGAGGCTGCTTTGATGGCACGATCTTATCTTCCAAGTAAAGTTTCTGAAATTGTTGCCATTTGGAGAAAGGACCTTAACAAGGTAACATGTTTCTCCTGTCATTATTTTGCCAAAGTAGAAAAGATCTGTGACAAGGTAATTCATAGATCAGAACGTAGTAATGGTATTACATCTATATGAATGGCTTTGTCCATCCATATATTCTAAATTTCCATCTCCCCTTTTTCTTACTTGAACTATCTTAAACTATGATACACAGTGTGTCTTTCAATCTGTATGACCACAGACAGATACACATTCTTAATTTCTTATTTAGGTTAATCGTAAAGCTGCTGAATCATTAGCTGACCCTGAAGAATATCCCAACCTGTTTGATGACTGGCAAGTGGCTCTCTCTGTTGAATCTAAAGTTGCAGAGACAAGGTATGAAATTCTGATTAAACAATGCCATGAACAATGGAGTGTCTAAGAATTGCATCTTTTGCTTCCGGGTAGTCATAATCTTGAGCATTTGTTGGCATTGCTAGTGCAGGAGCAATTGTTTCCCCTTTTCTTTTTGTATCTTCTAGAACTTAGAGATTAAGCACGGATGCTTTTATCAGTTTAAATTTTTGTACTACCCCGTGAAATGAAAAATGATGTGGATGCTCCCAATGACCAGTTTCATTTTAATGTTTTACAGAGGTGTTTATCCTCCTGCAAAAGATTATGTAAAGTACTTGGAAAGATCAAACGCACCTCTTGTTGAGGCTTTTAGAAACATGCAAATTGAAGAACAAGAACCTATGGAAAATGGTGACACAACTTATGAGGTATGACTTGCCTGATATTTATGTTACTTGGTATATTTCAGTAACTGTATTTTTATTAATGCATTGTGCTTTTTGTTTGTGAATGATGTCTAGCAGGGTTTGCTTTAATCATGGTGAACTTAATTGTTCTAGCAATTATTTTTTCTCTTATCTGTTTGGGCATTTCTTTCTAGTCCTGAAGGGATAATAAGTATACATAAGACCACTATTTCTCAATTGCCCACTATCTGAAGGCTATCTTGCCTTTTCTTATTCTAAGTACATGCCAGACTATTCTGATGGTTGAATATCTGACATATGTTCTGCTTTTGTATTTATCAATATAGGCTACTACTGAAGACAATGGAGAGGAACAGAATGCAGAAGAAGAGAGCCAAGAGGAGCCCATTGTGGTAGATGCTGATTCCACCGATGGTGCAGTACTCGTTAATGGCAACGAGGGTGAAGAAGAGTGGGGTACGGACAATGAAGGAACCCCATCCACCTGAAAAGCAAACTGGGTTGGGCCAGTGTGGAAATCCAAATTTTGTCTCTGGTGATTAATATATTCTGAAGTGCCACCCCTAACTCCTGTTTCCACGTGTCTTTGCCTTGATTGTCCTGTTGAAATATTTACTGCTGCCAACCATCCAAAATGTAAGGGTCCATTGATTTGCTATTGAGAAAGATGCCAACCCTCCATTTTTCTTAAACAGCTAAAATGCTAATTAATGCTTATTCTGTTGAAGACGTGCTGATTTATTTTTCTCGTCTAAATTCTTATGACATTATTTTTTGTTAAGTAATTCTTATGACACATTAGTTGTCTGTTCTTTGGTGTCTTAAGTTTTCTTTCAAGTACATTGTTTTGGTGGAATCATTGTTCTCCTAATATGTTTTGCATTTGTTATTTGACAGTTCTCACTCAACATCACTAGCTTTGATTGGATCATTACCAGGGTGAGTGACATAATTCGGTATATGCAATAACATATTTGAATTGATAGCCTGAAAATAGTTTTCAGATAACTTACTGCTCCTTTGAGGAGAGAGCTGTATCTCCCATATAGTATGTTACTAGCATGAGACAGCAACAGCTGCGCCTGAGCATTGTAACATCCCCCCCCCTTTTTTTTTCTTTTTCCTGAATCGAACATTGAAGTATCCTGTTCATTGTCATTGTAGATCTATAACTTACTGTTCCCTTGATTTTGTGCTCTGCAGGTTTACTGCATATAGAAGGATGAGGCAATCCTCGAGGTCAGTTGCCTTCACTTTCCTAGTGGCGTGCCGATTGTAGTGAATCGATTGTCTTTTTTTTGGTGGGGGGGGCACTGGATCTCATAGCATGAAGGAGAGTTGCTCAGCTTTAGCTACTGTCACACTTCCCTTCTTCTTTGCATAATACTGTCTGTATTCTTTGAGGCCCTCTTTCCGCCAGGTCTGAATGTCTTTTGTGCCATTGTGAATGTAGAGAAGAAGGGGCAAAAAAAAAAAAAAAAAAACAAAGGATTCGGCTAGAGCAAGGTCAATTAATATCTCTCCCCTCACTTCACCCTTCCATCTGATACATTCCGAGCTTCTCGCCGTTATATGTTGTTCATAAACCAGCTGTCAAGCTCTTCCCCCAAGTGACTGGCTTTACTGTTTCGCATCATTTCGATTTGAAGAAACTATCATCAGTACTTTGTTCGTTCCATTGCCTTCCCCACCCGGTAGGCACTCGATCGTATGATTAGATTGCCAGAGAAACTACCACCTCCCCATCTGCAGCGATTGCAATGTTGAGAGGAGTTGTGGTCCGGTCTCATTGCTTCTGGCTAAAACTTAAAAAGGGGTTAAGAGGTATGAATCAAATTCTCACGAGTGGGCTGTTCTACGGCAGCCGTTCATAAGCAGGGTTTAGCGTTTGGACGGCTGTACTATGATTGACCTAATTTACGTGATGTGTGTGACAAATGCGTGCGACTTTCACCCATGAAATCGTGAAATTAGAACAGCGCACGAAGTTCACTGGAACTTCAATTCCATTAGAGATTTCATTTTTTTGTTCTGTTTTGGTGATGGAAACTGTCATGAACAAATTGATTCCGAACTAATCTCAGCATCTGATTCCAGCATGAAATTCTTTTCTTTTCTTTTCTCAAAAGCATTTTTCATATTTAATAAATGTAATAAGATATTAATTTCCACACATCATTTAAATAAAAAGAAAGAGAAACAAGGCAAAGTCAAAACACCTCTCTTTATTTATTCTTTCTCCTTTTTTAAATGGGTAGCAAACTTGAAAGACCTCTCCCCCCCTCACTTTATTAATTATTTTCGAAGGTGCAGTTTACTGATAAAATAATAACATGTAGTAAATTAAATATAGGAAGAATTATGTCTGGTAATTTATACCGGATGAAAACTGTATGATACACTGCTAATACTATAAATATAAAAAAAAATTCTTTATTAATTAATAAATTCACCACAAATTTATGCTTAAAATAAATTATTCATTAATTAACGGAGGAAATAGATAGAAAAACCATAAATCCTTTTTATTATTACGTCTCTCTCTCTCTCCCTCTCTCTCTCTCTCTCTTCTCCCCTCCTATCCTCCCTCCACTCCACGGAGTAGTAGGGTTTTACTCCTAGTCTGCTTTCTCTCTCCTCCTCCTCCTCCTCCCAAGCGCAAGTCTCCATCCCCATTTCTTCTCTCAACACGCTCCGGAGCATTTCTCTTGCTTGCTTGCTGTGATCTCTGCCCTTGCGTTTCATTGATTCTTCGTTATCTCGGGTAAGTTCCGTCCAGCGTAACCCAAAACTCGTTCGAGTATGGATTGGAATCGATTGAAATCCTGGAGATGAAGAAACCTGATTTGGGGATTGAGCTGGGGTGCTGTTTGAATTTGCGTTCACTTTAGCCGCTTCCCTGTTTGTGTAGCTTGAATTATCTGTTCGAGGTTCAGCTCACCAGAACATCATAATGTTGAGTCGAGCTTGCTTATTTTAGAGATTCACCTTTCTTGCTTAGATTCGAAGCGCTTTCTGGCTTTCCCTTGATGCGCTCATGAGAGGTGCTTAGATAAAGTTAAGAGTATTTCATTCGCATGGAGTAGACATATTCGCTAGCATCTCGTCTTAAGAATCCTAATCGCTCTGCTTCTCTAAGGTAAGGTCCTTCGTTGTCTGTAAAGCCTCTTTTTTTTTTAGAGTTTACTATCGCTAAAAGGAAAATTTTTATTTATCCAAAAGAAAAACCTTGAACGCTGGATTAAATTTTAGTAGCTGTTTAAATTAGGTTGTTAAATTTTGATTTATTTGGTTTTCTTGTGATTAGTTCGAGATATTTCAGTTGGGCTTTTGTTCCCTCTGCTTTTGTTATCTATTTGGATGAAATCTAACCAGTTGTATGCTCAACTAATCTGACTTTGCCAACTTTCTTAATTTTATCCCCACGTTTCTTTTGAAGTTTTTGCTTTTCCCTTTAATTATTAGCTTTATCCTTCTAGTCTGGGGCGATTACTTTAATATGGAAGGAGTTTGTCTGTGGCACTTATTATCATGCAAAATACTATAACATCATACTTTTATTCTCAATTTGTAAGATAAAAACTGGTAGAAGCACTGAAGTTATTGACATGCTGTTTCAAAACGAGATAGCCCCACAGTTTAGTAGTTTTCATGTACCATTGTCTTGTATTTTGTAGTGGTTTCCCTTCTTATATATTCCTTTGATCAGTCATTTAATAGATCCAATATGGACGTATGAATATTTGATGATTGAAATGATTATAAATTCGGGAGGGAAATCTTTGGCACCTCTTTTGTGAGGAGTTGATAACAAGAATGATATCTATATGTACGATTGAACCAGCTATAGACAAGTATTCTTCTATCAAAATTGCAGCAATCATATTGTAGGAAGGGCATCTAGCAACTGGAGGCTTTTCTTTCATTATTTCAGTTTTATTGTCTTTCTTTGAGTTGGTTTGTTGATCAGATTCCTCATCTTCTGTGTAATATTGAGTTGCTGATGTGGCTGTCCTGTCACTTTGTTATGCAAAATGAGTGTGAGGAAATGGTTAACTGTATAAAGATTTGTTGTAGTGCAGTATTATCAATTTAATCAGATAGTAGGGTTATCGATTCCTGTGAAAACATTTGAATCATTAAAATCATGTGATCAAATAAGACTTGTATCTTGAGCAACTAATAAAATAATGATCTGAACGAGTTGTGGGTAGAAAGCATTAGGTTCTTGAACGATATATATATCAACGCTGTCGGTCAAGCATGGAGCCACTGCATATTAAGAGAATTCATTTTTGCTTGCATTTTGCATTTTGAAGAAGGATATCTGGATTTTCTTTATTTCACATAGAAAAATTATGGAGGCATTTTGAGTGCGGGCAAGGCAGAATAGGAAAATAGTATCATAAATGGCCTGCTGCCTCTGGCCATTTTTGGTTTCATTTGGTTGTGCATTTCTAGGAGGCTTCCATTGTTGCGACTTTTTGCTGTTTTCTTCCCCTTCTTATCATGACAGGATGCTTGACATCTCACTGTCTCATGATATTTTGTTGGCATCCACAAAATAAATATATATTTATTTGTTTGAATACGTAACCGTCTTGGTAGAATTACCTGAACAGGATTCTTTTGCTTCTATGGTATAGGTAAGTATCTGCTGTCTTTGTCCATTTCTACTGTCTGAATTTTTATCTAATTTTCATTTCGTTATTGGCCTTGTGAGCCTTTTCCTAAAGATTGGAGATTTTTGTTTTTGTGAACAACTCTCTACAGGCAAATATTGTCCTCTCATTATCTTCTGCCCTTCTCACTGAACTCTAACACCTATATCTGAGTAATTCTGCTTCTGTTCCAGGTCTGTTATGGATGTTTTAAGTTATATATTTTCTTTTGGAGTTGTTTCATTTTATTACTTCTCATGTACTATCTAGTCCTTCTGTTTTTCATTTTTTGCTTAAATTTGATGTGTTCTTGGGACTCTTTTCATTTGTCTAGCATGTCTGTACTATTCTTTGAAGGAGGCATGTATCTGCTCCATTGTGTTGCTTACTCCTGCAGCTTGGTTCTCATGGTGTTAGTCTTAATACTTTCCAAGCAGATCTCAAGCATTTTATAGATGTATGTATATAAATATGTACATAAGAAAGAGTATATATAATTATGTTATATTGATGCACCTATGATTGTACGATAGTTGCACCCACATCCTAACCTGGTTTTGTGCAGTCAATAAGCGTTTCTTGTGTTGGTATCTGTCTTGATTTTTTTTTCTATTTATATTTCTAATCAGTGCAGTCTGTAAGCTTCATTGTTTATATTTTACGGAAAAGGAAATATCAATGAATGCTTGTAAGGATTCTTTGAATCACATATCTTGATTTGTGTGACCAGAATAATTTGATTCGGCTTGTATTTCTCTGCAAAGATGCTTCAGTGTATATATATATATATATATATTGATCAGTGATGTTTCAGTATGTTAATTAATTGGAAATAGTAAAAGAAAAAAAGGTAGTAGATGATTTTTTTGCATCTGACTTCTCACTATGTGGAAACATTGGCATACTTTGCAGAAATCATATTTTACTAGTTTGGACTGAAGTATTTGGCCATGGAGATACGAAATAGGGACTCTTAAGAGAATGATTATAAGTTTTGTGCTTTTGAGCATGTTTAAAGAACACTTATTTCCTTATGTTCTCACTTCTCCTACAACTCACTGGCTTTTTGTTCTAAGGCAGAAAGATTTGGAGCTAGACAAGCCTTGTACTCTCCTTTTCTTTCTGATTTAAGAATTGACTATTGTTTTAAAACTTTCACTTCTATTGCTTTATATATGGCTCATCCTCTATGATCTTGCAACATAATGAATGTCCGTTCATCAACGTATGGTAGTGCATGCTTGATAGGAAGCAATGGGGGTTGGAATTTTATGAAGGGTTTTAGGCCTAAATGGATTAGACATGTACTTCGGTCAACCTTGATTTGGGCATTACTTTTTCCTTGCTCCAGGTGCTTAAGTTAAATTTGTGAGCCCAATCTTCCAATGGGAGACACAGAGGATGCTCTTCCTCCCTCAAAGAAAAGGGCTGCTGGAAGAGAACTGAATCGGGACAAGCTCGATGATGATGAGGAGGAAAACACACATGAACTTGACACTGGAACCTTCAAGAGGGCAACTGAGGAAGTCCTTGCAATGAGGAGAATTGTCAAAGTTCGTCGTAATAATAACCCGACCACAGGTGCTGCCCCTCAGTTATCAAAAAATCCCTTTGCAGGAATTCGCTTGGTCCCTCCTGATCCTGGTTCTACAAAAGAAGGACAAAGTACTGCTAGTAAAACTGAAGGGACTGAACAACCAGAATGTGAAACCCAAGAGTCAGAAACTGAAGCAGCTGACAAGGATGAGATGACTGCAGACAAGGACAAGAATACTGCAGAGAAAATCGAAGTGGGCAAAACTCAGGAGGCACAAATTGAACCTGTTGTAGAAAAAGTTGAAGAGAGCAAAGAGAATGAACAAACAGAAAGTCAAAGTAAAGGGGCAGAAGCTGAATGTCCTGCTGAAAAGGTTGAAGTGAGCCACAAGATTGAGGGAGTGGAAAGTCAAACCAAAGAGGCTGAAGCTGAATCTGCTGCACAGGAGAAGTCTGCAGATAGCAATGAGAATGGCAATTTGAAGGAATCAGCTGTATCCGAGGCAGGTGATGAGAAGGCTGAAAGTGAGGTCCAGAAAGGTGAAGAGAATACAGATTCTGCTGCTGGGGGCTCATCACTGAGCACATTCCAGCAGCTTTCGAGCAATAAAAATGCCTTCACGGGTCTTGCTGGAACCGGGTTCTCGAACTCCACATTCTCATTTGGGTCTATCTCAAAGGATGGATCTGCATCTCTTTTTGGGCTCAAATCTGACCAACCTTCATTCAACTTTGGCCTTGCCGGTAATGGGAATTCTTCAGTCTTTGGATCGTCTGGGGCCTCCGTTATCCCCAAGTCTGAGGGAAGCGGGTTCCCCTCTAAGGAGGAGGTTGTGGTTGAGACTGGAGAGGAGAACGAGAGGGTGGTTTTTTCGGCTGATTCAGTTCTGTTCGAGTTTATTGATGGCAAATGGAAGGAGCGAGGAAAGGGTGAAACTAAAGTGAATGTCTCCACCACAGGGACCGAGAAGGCCCGACTCATCATGAGGACTAAAGGAAATCTCCGGCTCGTGTTGAATGCAAGTCTCTACCCTGAGATCAAGCTAACTAACATGGACAAGAAGGGTGTAACTTTTGCTTGTGTGAATAGCATTACTGAAGGTAAGAATGGTCTCTCCACATTTGCTCTGAAATTCAAAGATGGGACCATGGTGGAAAGTTTCTGTGATGCAGTTGAAGCACATAAGGGCAAGGAGCGCGAAGCTCTGAAGACACCTGAGAACTCCCCGAGGGCTTCAGAGGTATGAAAGGGGGTCCAGCTGAAGCTGTCCCTCTTTCTTTGACATCAGAAAGAACATGCATCTTCGAGTAGGGCTGCCCAGGTTTATCGCTGCCCTGTAGCCGGAGTCTGAGAGGTTTTGTTAATCGCGATGCCCTTTTGTTCTAGCCCTTTTAAGGGACACGTCTTCGCCTTTTATATATGTCTGGTTTTGGGGATATATAATCTCGGTGTTCGGGGAAAAAGGCGAATCAGTGAGTCATTAGTTATAGCTGAGCTTGACATTCTTTTCAGATAAATTTCGGAAGTGAGTACTTTACTTCATGTTGGGAAACATACATTGTCTGTTGATCCTGCTTGGATGTCAAACTGCTCATCATCTTCATGAATGTCAAATTGCTGAGTCTTTTGATGAGTTTACCTGTCTTCAGGAACTCGTTGGATCCTCTTCTCTGTAAGACGGCAGCGATCATCTGTCCCAAAACTTAGGTATAGTATAGTAATTCTCGATCACATCCTCGCAACAGTACGGTTCGATTCTCATGTTCCTGTTATAGGGCATCAATGATCTTGGAGATTCAAAGGAGAAGATTGTTAGGGTCGGGGATTTGGTGATTGTCTCTAAATCCCCGACCCGATCCGACCAGAGAACTTGTTGATACTCTCTGGGTCCATGTCAACAACTTGCTGCCACGTCGAGCTCCCCCATTACCGACCGGGTCAGGTCGACAAAAAAATTGAAGGGGGGCGTCATGATCATAGATAGCCTCGAGAGCTCGGCAGCTCACTGGTCTACTTTGCATGTATGACCAACAGATTCCCAACTAAGATCTCAGATTATATTCGATAATCTTTCTTTTTATTATTAATTGGCTCTCGGAAAAATATGCTCTTCATGTCTGAGGCGATTATCATCGCGCATGATCGTTTTTGAGGCTATCATTGCAACCCGTGACACCCAGATCGCATGTATTAATTATTCCATGCCATGTTTTTGATTGGATCATCGTCACACGCTCGTACAGCCTTCTCCTTTTTTATGCACTCCTGGCCCGTGACATTGTCGATGTGACAGGGATTGCACTGCCACTCATCAAGAGAATCTGGACCGGGGACCAGTAAGTAATTCATACATATTCGAAGAATGTGGATAGACTAATCATAGCAAGATGAGACGGGCATTTTCCTCTCTGCGCAACAATAATGTTTGATCATTTATTTATTCACTAGCAAAGCACCGTTTAAGCCCTTCCCCTCTCCGACAGCAGCTGAAGAATGAAGGAATGCGCGCGCATCAGTGCTTGGAGCACATCCGAGAGCAGGAGTCCACACAGCCACTCACTTCCTCTTCACCTGTTCCCAAAAGAACACACACACACACACAAAGAAGGAAAAAGAAAAACCGAAATCATCATCCCGGGAATCAGCCGGGCCGACCCAGTAATCCGGATTTAAGAGGAAAAAGGCCTGAAGAGGACGGGAAGTGTACCAGGGTTCGTCTTGGTGCTGATGTTAGTGCACAGGGACGACGAGCACCCGAGCCTGCAGAAGTGCTCGGTGTCCACGCCGAGGGTGTTCGAGGAGGAGGGAGGAGGGAGGAGGCAATCCTTCAAGCACTTGAAAGAGCACTTGAAGATGGTCTCGCCGGGTTCGATGACGCAGAGGATGAAGCAGGTCTTGTAGCAGCTCTTGAAGTCGACCGCCTCCGACCGGTGTGCCCCAATTAACAGCCCCAACACGACACACGCCGCAAGGATCGATTGCTTCACCCCTCTCGTCTCCATGCCTTCACTGTTGAGGGAATTGGTTAACTTTGTTCCAGGCGAGAGAGAGAGAGAGAGAGCGAGAGAGAGACGGGAGAAGGTTTGGCTATATACCACAGTGCTGAAATGTTCCAAGGTAAACAAGAACATACATATATATGTAGGAGGGTGGCATTGGCCCAGGAATAAATGCAGATTTGATCGTCCCCGGAAGGATGAAATTATAAATGAAAATTATCTCACGCTGATCCGGGTGGAAGATCCAATCCTATTCCTGTCATCACTATCAGTGATGATTTTGGAAGATCATACAACCATTGAGATTAGGCCCCGAATCAACCTGGACAATTTACGGGCACGAAATCGAACTTTTCCCCAATAATAATAAAGGCGGGGGTGGGGGTGGGGGTGGGGGGTTGGTAATCTAACAATGGCAAAAGGGCTGGCATCAGAATATTCTGTGGAGTCTTACTTATGGTGATCGTAATCAAGTATTTAGACTGATCCAATTAAGACAAGTAATTAATCGTGACTTAATATTACCTCAGATGATCCCGATCTTCTCTCTCCATCTCCATGACGAGGGGCTAGCTGGACGACAGCATAATTAAGCACGAGGAGACCCCTCCTTCCCAGAAATTAAAAGAAAATTAAGGAACATCTTGCCAGGATTGGGATATTTGGTGCCTACGTGTCTATACATCCATTTGATTTCCATCCATCCATAGGAAATAAATCGCTGGGCACTGGACCTACCTTAATTACTCGGTGGCATGAACGAATACCCCGTACGATTAATTACTATGCGGGTAAATAGTTGAATATTGAGCTCGATTTCGATAGCATGGATAGTTATAACGAGAGGATCAGTGCATCACATCTTGACAAGTATGCACAATAGCCATGTACCGATTTCCCGGTTACAAGAGAGATCTCATACACGTACCTAGCAGCCGGGCCAATAATATAGGACCTCTCGGATCTTGATCGCCATGAACACTACTTCACCAAACCCTTTTCTCCTAACTTCGAACAACATACTGGGCTCACGCAGTGTAGTTACTTACAGCATGACATATTGTACCTGTAACTGATTGCCCAACTCCTTTACCCTAGAAATTAATGGCATGCAAACAAGACAAAAGGCATTTAAGTCTACGGTTAAGAGGGAACTGAACATCAAGGGACAATCTTAATTTGCCCTAATTTCTGCGGCTAAGTTGGCTCTTGGCGATCGATCATCTTCCAGTTAATTATGGCATCGAGCTCGGAAAACTTCTCATAGGGTGCTGAAGTGACGACAATTCATTAAAAAATAAATAAATAAATCGACTGTGATGTCCAGAAATCAGAGTCATGACATGTTCAAGTGATCATAATTCTTATTATCATTATTATTTTTTTCATTCTTGGGATTCCAATACAAAACCTTATGTGAATTGGAATAAATATTAAATCACCTAAACCGGTATGTGGGTACCTAATTAAGAGGGTAATTCAGTAGCTGTCTTGCGCGAATAATTTTCAAATTAAAACTCTCCTATCCAATTTTATTTAATGTACTTCAAAGTTCAATTAGTTTTGGTCCTATCAATTTTGTTTCCCCTTTCATCTATCTTTCCGCCTGTATTCAAGTTTAATAATTGATTACATGTATTTATTTGAAAATCATTTATTAAATCTCTGATTTTTAAGAATATGTCGCAGATCAAAGAACAACTAATGAACAGATGAGAAAAAAACCCATCTTCTCTCCATCCTAAGGGATTTTTTTAAAGCATACGAGGGAATTAGGGGAATAAAGTGGCACAATAAGTCTTCCGACGATAATTGAATTTACTTTTATCAGTGGAGGATTTGATATCATAATAACTCAACCACACGCAATCATCGCTAGAAATGACTAGGGCGACGTCGGAGCTACCGGGGGAGGGAAGACGAAGTTGGCAACTACAACGCATTCTTTCCAGAGCTCATCGCTCCTCTTCAGCAGCGGGATCGCGCTTCTCTTATACAGGCGGTCCTTCACGTGTGCCTGAAGAGACATCATATATTGAAAGGAGATGATGTTTAACGAACAAACAAGAGGAGTGATCCCAAGAGGATGCCAATAAGGTTGATTGGACGCGTAGGGATGACCGTACCTCGGCGTACGCATCGTGGCAGGGCTTCCCGATCCTGGCGAGCGCAGCGCAGCAGCCGTCGGTGGGCGGAGGACCTCGGTTCAGGACCACCCTGTTGTATATGGTCTCCCCGCACGCCTTAGGCAAGGTGTCCCCGCACTTCTTCCAGTCTTCTCCCGCAGCCACTGGACTGAGGCTCGGGATTAGTGCAGCACCGAGGGCGAGGAAGATCGTCAGGAGAGAGCAAAAGCCATTCATCGAGCCCATGTCTTCCTTCTCTTTCGTTTCCCTGGTCAACTCCAAATTTCTAATATATACGTATATACGAGGCCCTCACACCCTTTGATATTTATAGGAATCAACATTAATTAGGACCCGAGACCAATGATATTCGAAATATTAAGTACTTGAAACTTGTTAGGCCATTAATTCATGAAGAAAATATGTAACTCTTCCATTATTAATATCACATAAAGGTACTGTAAGTTAGAGATATGGTTATTTTCTGGATGATCGGAAGGAAATTCCTTCTCTGTGTAGTAGAGAGGTATACGAGCATGTAATATGCTTTCTCCATTCTACCCAAAAATTATGCTCTCTTGACCTATTGTACGTAATACACACCATACTAATTTCGGGATTTCGTCTCTTGACTCTTCCGGGTCGAAGAAGAAGCTGTCACAAGCTGCTGTAAAATTAAGTACGAAGACAATTCCATGAAGTGTCTGATTACAGAGGCCATGGTCAGACCCTCCGTAATGACCCCTGTCAGTTTACCATCCGAATTTATCCGACTTGGGAGTTGGGCCGGATAGCTTCTTTTACACCTATGTCCACGTTTTGCATGGACAAGAAATGCGACGGTCGAGGAGCCTGAAGCACGACATTATGCATCCACTTTCCCCCTTTTCCTTTCACTAATTAGTTGATCGTGAGGCTAATCAACATGGCGGCAGAGACAATAATGTGCAGCTTGACGATCATCAGCAATATCGCTGTAGTAAATCCCAGCGATGCAGCAAGTGGGAATGCCCTTTCTACGGGATTGTTTTATTGAGGGATACCGCCACAGGAGAAACTTGCTGATACGACGGTCACGAGACCTGCAGACACTTCAGCGGGCCTTAGCCAATTAGCTTGAAGCAGCTACCAAGACCAAAGGGCTTGGATTATGTTAGATTGGAATACAAAATCATCAGTAAGCGGATGGCACCGTTCTCGTTTTGAGTCGGGATTTCGGGTAGTGTCACGTCTGCTGCTTCCTTATCGGTCGGTCATCTTGGCCTTGACGGAAATACCTGTACTACTTGCTCATAAGGCGGTAAATATCACTGCGTCAAACTCTCTCGTCTAACCTTAGTCAACATGCCAGTTACCAGATGTCCTTGTAACCGACAGCCCATTTCCATTTCCCCTAGGGATGGCATGCGAGCAAGACAGAAGGCATTCAAGTATATGGTTGAGAGAGAACTGATTGAGGGACAAACTTCGCCCTAATTTCTGCGACTACGCTGACTTTTGGTGGATCCACTTTCGTTGATGCTTTCCTCTATGGCATTGAGCTTAGACCTGGCCACTCGGGCCAGCACGACATTTGCGGGCCATGTCGAGCGGCCCCAAATTGCCGGTCCAAGCACGATTGCTTCCTGCTTTGGGCTGCCTGACCTAGCTCCAATTAAGTAAAATAATTGTTTTAAGAATAATTTTTGGTTTAAAATTGAAGTTTCAAGTATTATAATTGACCAATCAATCCAATTTTTATGTTAATTTTAAGCAAATATTGAGACAAATATTAAAATAAAATAACTAATTTTTTTAATTTTCACACCCTTCTTCCTCTTTTTCCTAAAATAATTTTTATACTTTTGGTCGGCACGAAAATCATGGGGACATTCTGACACAACGCGAAATAACAGTTGACCCAAAAACCCCGGCTCGGGCAGCCCGGGCCGATTTTGCCGGGCCTAATTCAGCTTCCAATACTTTTGATCAGGTCGCTAAAGCAGTAAGCAATTTTTTTTTTTTTTTTGGAAATCCACAAGGTGATATCCAAAACTCAGAGCTCTTCACATGTGTGACAGATGCGTTAAAAATAGAACTCCAAATTCCAATCCCAACACCTCACTTGAAAGCGAAGGAATATCGAACCACCTTACTCTCGACCCATATTGATAAGAGCCGATGCTAGCAGCAGGCTAGTTTAGTAGCTGTCTTGTATGGATAATTCTCAAATCAAGTTTTTTTTTCCCCTCAGTTTCGTCTGCATTTAAGTTTCATGGTTGATTACACGTATTTTTTTTTTTTTTTGAAATTATGTATTATTGTATTTCTTATTTCCATAATTATATCGTAGAAAAAAATCCCCAAAAAAATATTACTTGTGTAATATTTGAATCGATTGTGTATCGGGTAATTAACAGCAAGATTTTATTAAGAAGAATGGATGCCGTTCCACTTATTGTATACTTTACTTCCCTCGCAGTGGATGATTCATCGTGAGTCAATCATCGATAATCGGTCGGTCGGTACAGACTACTGGGACGACATCGGAGCCACCGGGGGAGGGAAGACGAAGTTGGCAACCACAACGCATTCTTTCCAGAGCTCATCGCTCCTCTTCAGCAGCGGAATCGCGCTCCTCTTGTACAGGTGGCCCTTCACGTGTGCCTGCAGCATCATCGTACATTGAAGGAGATGGTGTTCAACAGACAAAACGAACAGAAGGAATACACCCAAAAGCGTACTAATTAGGTACTTGATTGGACGCGTAGAGACTGCTGTACCTCGGCGTACGCATCGTGGCAGGGCTTCCCGATCCTAACGAGCGCAGCGCAGCAGCCGTCGGTGGGTGGTGGACCTTTGTTCAGGACCACCCTGTTGTATATGGTCTCTCCACATGCCTTAGGCAAGGTGTCTCCGCACTTCTTCCAGTCTTCTTCCGCAGCCACCGGACTGAGACTCGGGATTAGTGCAGCACCGAGGGCGAGGAAGATCGTCAGAAGAGAGCCATAGCCATAGCCATTCATCGAGATCGAGCCCATGTCTTCCCTCTCTAGCGTGTTTATTTTTGTCGTTTCAGATGAGATACGGGGCCATCACACCATTTGGTATTTATAGGAATCATCATTGCGACCCGAAACCAATAGTATTCGACATAATTAATAAATACAAGTAACTTGTTTAAATTGATTAATTAATGCACGCATGTATGAAAGGTACGAGTTAGAGACATGATTATTTTCTTAATGATTGGAAGGGAAGTTGCAGAATTGATCGTATTAATGCACCATGCTTATCGGCATTTCGTTTCTTGACTCTTCCCCGATCGGTCAAAGAGACAGACAGTGTCATAAGCCGCCCGGGAATATTTACGAAGATAATTCCACACGCACAGTGTCTGACTACAGGGTCTACAGCCGACTCTCGATGGGTAATCGTGCTAGTTAGTTTGCCATGTCCGAACATATCCAACCTGGTGTGGCTTCTTAATTTAATACTGAAATAATCATTTTTAAGGATATAGAATTTAAGTGTCAGCACTTTCTAATAATATTATGTTTTTTCCACCCTAACAAAGTGTTCACGGTACTTATAATGGGGTTCCGTGTGCATCAGGAGACAGTAATATGCAGCATGATGAACATCATGTGCTGCTGTAGTAAAATCCCGATGATACAGCAAGTGGGAAAGCCATTTCGAAGGGATTATCGGGCTGATGCAACGACCACAGGACCTGCAAACATCAACAGGGCCTAAGCCAAGCTGCCGGACCAAGGATTGTGCAATGCCACGTTGGAATGTATATATGTACAATCATCGATAAGCAGATCTGGCGACTTTCTTGCTTTGAATCGGGATTATGGGCAGTGCCACGACTGCTGCCTCCTCAGCCATCTCAGCCTTGACGGAAATGCACTTACTGCTTGCCGGGATTCATGCGGTAGATAGCATTATGTCAAACACTCTTGTCCAACCCTAATCTGCATACTAATTCACGTGTCAGCTGCATTTAAGTTCCTGGTTAAGAGGCAACCGGTTCAACGGACAAATTAGACAGACATTGCCCTAAATTTCAACGTCTAAATTGACCTTTGGTGAATCCACTTTCAACAATGCTTTCCTCGGTAGGATTGAGCTTGAAAAACGTTTCAGGGTGCTAAGGTAATTTCCCCTTCTTTTTTTTTTCTAATCCACGAATTGATATTCAGAAATAAGAACAACTTGGGCGATATTTGATATACTAATTTGTTAAAACTAAGACACTTAAAAATTATGAAAATTTCTGATTATAAAATTTTAATTTATCACCTTATTTTAAAAAAAAATGACATATCAAATCATCCCTAATTAATAACATGATAGTTTAGTAAATTTCTTCTATGAATAATTTTCAAATTAAAATTATCATGTCCAATTTTATTTAATTGTTCAAGGTTTAATCAGTTCGGCCCCTCAATTTTGTTTTCCCCATTTTCAACCGCATTTAAGTTTGGATTTGGTTACATGTATTTATTTGAAATTAATTATTAAATTTCTCAGTTTTGTAATTATCTACGAATATGTCGTGGAAAAACTAATAGACAAAAATGAATAATCCGTTATTTCTCCATCGGAAGGCTCTGCCATTGTCAACGCTCTATAGGACCACGGGTGAGGTTGTATGATTGAATCATTCGTGGATGAGCAATTGCAAAAATTCATGGAATTAATAGTTAGATTTTATTAGGAAGAATGGATGTCGTTCAACGTGTATATTTTACTTCCCTAGCAGTGGGAGATTGACTTATCACATGACTCAATCACTTGATGATCGACACTGATTGACGATTAGGACAGTGTTGGAGAAACCGGGAGAGGGAAGACGAAGCCCGCAACGACAGCACATTCTTTCCAGAGTTCATCACTCCTCTTCAGCAGCGGAATCGCGCTTCTCTTGTACAGGTGGTCCTGGACGTGTGCCTGCAACATCATACATTGAAGGAGATGATGTTTTCAGAATAGAATAGATATTGAAAGGTATTCTAAAAGGTGAAACGGGAGTCAAGTTTCCCTTCGTGTGATAGATATATGCTGAGGGTTAATCGGATGTGAAGATATCCGTACCTCGGCGTACGCATCGTGGCAGGGTTTCCCGATCTTGATGAGTGCAAGGCAGCAGTCGTCGGTCGGAGGAGGACCTTTGTTCAAGACCACCCTGTTGTATATAGTTTCTCCACACGATTTAGGCAAGCTGTTCCCGCAGGCCTTCCAGTCCTCTTCCGCAGCCGCGCCCGCGGGGCTGAGAGCCAGGAATATTGCAGCGCCGAGGGCGAGGAAGATCGTCAGGAGAGAGCCAAAGCCATTCATGGAGCCCATGTCTTCCCTCTCTTTCGTTTCTCCAGACGACTGCCTTCTAGAGCTGATATATCCTGATGGTTTTTCCTTCTCTCTGTTCTAGATGAGAGATCGATGGGTCTGTCTGGTGTGGTATTTATAGGAATCGATACCAATATCTGCAATGATACTCACCATAATTAATGCATGTAACCCATTTCCATTAATGAATACACACACAACCGCTGGAATTTACCATCACTTTTAATGCAAGAGTTAGAGAGCTTATTCTTCGAGCAATTGGGAAGTTGCAGTATCGATCATGATGCTACAAACCACATGCGTTCTACTTGCTGATGCTGTTTCGGTTCTTATCTTTTCCCAGCGGCGTGGGTTGAGTAATTACTCTTACCATTTAGGTCGCGAAATTTAGTTAAAAATATCTAATTTTATGGTTGCTGGAAACTTTATACGATTGGAGAAGACCTCATTCCTTCATGGGTTACCTTGCTAGCTCGATATTTCGATATTCACATCCTTCATAGTTCATCTTATTTTCTGAATTGTTTCTGAATGTATAAGATAGGTCGAAATATGTTACTAATTATAGTATTTTTCATCAATTGGGAAACCTTAGAAAGTATATATAGTTGCTAAGGCTTTCTTTTTCCGCACATAATATACAAATAAGTAAAACACGGTTTTAATCATCAATATTGTCTTCTTTTTTACTTTCATTTTTATCATAAACCCTTTTTTTAAGAATATATTAACCTTCTCGTAATTGTACATATTAAGTCCATTTTTGATGCACTATTTTTCCCTCATTGAATGGACAATATGATATGTTATGAATAATGTACATCTTATTTCTGTATGTCATACTGAGAATTTTCCCTTTTTTTCGTGGTCTCTATAGTGTTCAATTTATACACATGTCATATTAATTCATCTTAAATTGAGCTTTAATTCCTTCACACTTTTTTCTTTTCTCTTTTTTTTCTTTACAAATATCATTATTTTATTATTTATTCATACGATGCTCGTCAAGTTCTTAACATTAAAATTAAAATCAGGATAAAATATATCACAAGAATGTTTAGGATGAACATGATAAAAGAAAAAAAGGTTGAAAAATAGAACCGCACTTTACCCTATATAAATATCTATCGTGTAGACAAAAAGATTACATGTTAAAAAAAGGTTAGAAATAGTTATTATCGAAAAATTTTGTCATAGTTAATTGCTTAATTACAATTTATTGTATTAACAAGCTAGTAATATTTTTTTATAAAACTAATTAATCCATAAATCATGGGATGAAAATAAAACCTATTAAGTACAAGAAAAAACAGAGATTGTAGAAATGGTGTGAGAACATAGACCCTTAGTCCTCGATTTAATGCATGAAATTAAAAAAATAAATCAAATTGAAATAAAAACAGGTGTTCTTTTAATTCACTTAATAATTAGAAATTTAGAGACCCACTAACGAGAAATTTTTTTTAATGTCAAAGCCTTAATACATTGATTAAGACATGTTTTCTCTCAGGAAAAATGTTTCGAGACTTTTACATGTAAATTACGAAGGGCTTAGCTAAGGATCAATTTTATGTATGATGGTTCGACTCGATTGAACTACATTTATACCTATCTCAGAAAGTGTATATATATATGTAGACCTTACGATCACATTTTGGCACATCTCTGATGATGATGAATGATAGATTACTCAATTTGTGATAGGCGGGGGTGGATTGATTCTTAATTACACGGTGAAGTCATTCCTGATCATATTCATTTCCGATGAAACTGGGAATTATGTTTCAAATTCCGATTTCGGACGGTTTTTTCATTTGTTTTTTTGGGTGCAACAATGGGCACGGCCTCATTCCTTTCATCTGATTATATCTTCTTTCTTTTGGCTCAATATAGTGCATGTCACATATATTCATTTCCCACGTTTAGAAAGTAAATTGAGCCAGTGAAACCAATCGACTGTGGGGAAGCCATGTATCCATCTGACATCCCCTTTCAATCCTCTAGGACTTCGAATTATTGGATGATCGTGTACGTGCGTGGGAGTGTACGTATATGTAAGAGCGACCCCAAAAAAAAAGGCATCAAAATAGATAAATTTTATTATGGAGAGAAGTTCTTATTCCCACTTATATTTTACTTCCGCCGGTGGGAAGATTTGTCGTGAGAATGGATCATATAATCGTCTACAAGTGATTAGGATGATGTCGGGGGGAACACAAAGTTGGCAACTACAACACATTCTTTCCAGAGTTCGTCACTCCTCTTCAGCAGCGGAATCGCGCTTCTCTTGTACAGGTGGTCCTTAACGTGTGCCTGCACCACATATATACAGATCGAGGAGACGGTATTGTAAAAGGTGAATCGGAAGTCGAGTTTCCCTTTGTGATATATAATACATGCTAAGGGCTAATCGGACGGAGATCAGATATCCGTACCTCGGCGTACGCATCGTGGCAGGGCTTCCCGATCTTGACGAGTGCAAGGCAGCAGTCGTCGGTCGGTGGAGGACCTTTGTTCAAGACCACCCTGTTGTATATAGTTTCTCCACATGCCTTAGGCAAGCTGTTGCCGCACGACTTCCAGTCGTCGTCCGCGGCAGCCACGGGGGTGAGAGTCAGGAATGCGGCACAGAGAGCGAGGAGGATCGTCAGGAGAGAGCCAAAGCCGTTCACGGAGCCCATGCCTTCCCTCTCTTTCGTTTCTCTGGACAACCACTTTCTAGAACTAACACAACCGAGTATTATTGTTTTAGATGAGGGATTGAGTCTATCTACTGTGGCATTTATAGGAATCGATATAGGGATCGACCCGCAATGATATTGATCATAAATACAGGTAACTTGTTTCCATTTATGAAGCTATATATGTACACAAGCAACCGATGGAATTCATGATTGGAAAGAGGAGCTTACCCTTTCCTGCGTTGCCCAGCTCAGCTGAGTCTACATAAATTTTGCTCTGTCATTTGTTTAGCTTAATTAGATAATTTTGACATTTACATTCTTCATATATATATATATATATATTGCTTCTTATTCTCTAAATTATTTGTCAATCTAAGGCAATTCAAGATATGGCACTAGTTATAGCAATTTTTATCAATGTGAAATCTTTAGAAAAAGTATGGTTGCTAGGGTTTTTATTTCCACACATAATATATAAATATCTGTATCATAGACAAAATGATAAAATGTAAAAGCAAAATATTTGGAAGGGTAAATATATCAATTAACAATGAAATTTAACAAAAATTTTCAAATTTAGCAGTATTTTTTTAGTATCCAATCAAGTATTAATTATACGTCGTTTATCGAATTTAGCATAATATTTATTTTTCTGCTAAGTCGTATACATCATATACTACGCTATGTCAGTACCATGTAAATTACTAATAGTTATGGTAGTAAAATTAATGTGCAATGTAAAATAACCTAATAGAAAAAATGAATATTGTGTTAAAATTAATAAATAATTTATCATTGTTATATTATTAAAATGCGTAAAGATATTTATGCTAAATTTTTTAAAAAATCAAAATTTGTGTTTAATTGAGGTATTAATCCAAATCGAAAATAGTGACTGTTGAAAAATTTTGTCATAGTTAATGGTTTAAGTATAAATTTGTTGTATTAACAAGCTAGTAATTAAAAAAAACTAATTAGATCTTCAAATTATGGAATGAAAAAATAAAACTGATTAAGAAAAAAAAGCGGAAATAGAAATAGTGTGAGAACAAAGACCATTTATTCCTATGAAATACATACATACATACATACATACATACATACATATATAACAAATCAATTTAATGGAAAAAAGGGTGTGTTATTTTTTTTACTTCACTTAATAGTGAGAAATTTAGTGAACCATCAAGGTGAAGTTCTTTTAAAAAAATTTAATGTCAAATCCTTAGTTTATTGATTGAAAAAAAATTTAGTCACTTTTATATATGATTTGACTCGATTGAAATACATATATGTAACTCATTTTTATTATTAATGAAGATATATATATATACACACAAAACGGCTGCAATTTACGTTCACCTTCAATGCAAAAGTCAGAGAGCTTATTCTCCTAATAATTGGAAAGTTGCACCATCGATCATATATGTATACCACAAATCGAGTTACATGCATGCACTAATTTCTTTGCTTATCGAGCTGTGATTCGAGTGCAGATCAACATGCACTGTACCTGCTAATGTCCCGTTTCTTGACTACCCCGATTTGGTTCGGTAGCTCTTACATTTTACCTTTCGATCTTCATTATATATTTTTGCACTTTTAATTGGGTCGTGAAATTGTGGGACGTTCATTGTACGATTTCAATGGATGCGTAAGAATTTCGTGATAGGGGAGGATCTCAATCCTTCGCGGCTAACTTGGTCGGATCTAAAATAATCATGATATCCGGATTGCTCAATTTTAGATAATATTGATATTTGTGTTCATCGTTGGTCATCTTGCTAATCTCTAAATTGTTTCTCCATCTAAGGTATGATTTAAATTATGTCACTACATAATTCTAACCACAAAAAAAAAAAATGATACTTCAGAAAGTATGGTTGCCATGTTTTCGTTTTCTTTTTTTTTTCCACACATAATTTATAAATATCTATAGCATAGACAAAATTATAAAATGTAAAAAAAAGAAAGAAAGAAAGAAAGAAACGGACATTTTTTTTAAAAGTGTATCTCATAGTTAATCGCTCAATGATAATTTGATGTATCAAAAGGCTAGTAAAGTTTTTTTTAAAATAACTAATAAATCTATAATTGAAAATGAATTCATAACATGGTTAGTATTTCAATAAAGTATATAGTTTTAAAAAATTCATATATGAATTTTGACTTATTTTTCCCATCATATACAAATTATACATCGTTTATTGAGTTTAACTCAACATTTTAACGTAACATTCATTTTTTTTGTTGAGTTTATGATTGGCCACATCAATAAAATTAAGGACAATGTAATTTATAATTGATAAATAATGCATAGTTAGTATATGGTAGGGATAAGTTAAAAGAAAATTCATGCTAAATTTAAAAAGTTACGAAAGTTTTAATTCTGATTCTTGATGATTTTTTTGAGGTCAATGTATATAATGTCATACATGTTCATTTTCCATATTAGAGAGAAAATCGTGCTAGTGAAACCAGTTAGCTGTAAATAAATTTTATTATGAAGAACACCCGTCATTCCACTTATGTTTTACTTCCTTCGGTGGAAGATCTGTCATGACTCGATCATATTCATATAATCGTCACAAACGATTAGGATGATGTCGGAGGGAAGACGAAGTTGGCAACCACGACGCATTCTTTCCAGAGTTCATCACTCCTTTTCAACAGAGGGATCGCGCTTCTCTTGTACAGGCGACCCTTAATGTGTGCCTGCAACGAACGGTAGAAGATGATGATTTTAGGGGAGGAAAAAATGGGAGAACGTATTCTTAGAGGTGAATCGGTAACTCAAGTTGCCTTTTTTATGATGCATGCTGAGGGTTGATCGGATGTAAAGATATCCGTACCTCGGCGTACGCATCGTGGCAGGGCTTCCCGATCTTGACGAGTGCAAGGCAGCAGTCGTCGGTCGGAGGAGGACCTTTGTTCAAGACCACCCTGTTGTATATAGTTTCTCCACATGCCTTAGGCAAGCTGTTGCCGCACGACTTCCAGTCCTCTTCCGCTGCTGCGGGGCGTAGAGTCAGGAATGCAGCACTGAGAGCGAGGAAGATCGTCAGAAGGGAGCCATAGCCATCCATGAAGCCCATGTCTTCCCTCTCTCTCGCTTTTATGAGTTTGTAATGTGTTTTTTTTTTTTTTCCTTTTTGGGTTTTAGATGAGAGATGGGTCAGTCTGATATGCTATCTTATAGGGATCAACTTTACTGCATGCAATGATGTTCGATTAATTAATAGACGCATGTAACTTGTTCTAATTAATGAAGATACGAATATGTAACTTCCAATATTTACTATCACTTCAAATATCTAAGTTGGTGAGCTGATTATTCTGTCAATGATTGGAGAGTCGCGAAATTGCTTGTAATAAAATACGGATAATCAACTGCAGCATAATTCTTAGAGTCTAGAATTGCTGTCATTGCCAAGGAAAGATGTCGTAGAATAATCAAAGAGCATGTGCGAAGAAGATAGTTCTACAAGAGATGCATGCCGGACTGGGAATTCCCAGTCTGTTAATTATGTGCGAAGGTTACACATTCGGCTGTACCGACATGGGAGTAGCTCTCCTGACATCCATTGTTGCATGGACAGTAAGTTTCCTCAAGCAACCTTTAGTGGAGAGAGGCTGAGTATTTGCGCAGACAGATGCTTAACACTGTCCTGAAGAGTTACGGATACTAGCAATCTAGAATTTTACTCTTCATCACAACATCTTAGGTTATTGCACAGGCGTGCGCTCTTATCATCTGATAAGTGCAAGTTATATACAATGAGTAGAATTCATGAATGATTGGCTAACACTGAATTTAATTACGATGTTTGTGCAATGAAATCAATCGCAGTAGGTGGTGGACGTGTGTTTATCCAATATATCAAATTAATATATATTTACTTTGCATGGATGCATCGTCACAATCTTGGCGAGTGGAAAATGTGCCGCAAAGCGCATGGACATGATTGGAGAATTTTCAATTATTAAAAAGAAAAACACATTTCTTAGAGCCATCTCCTCTGCAAAACCACTGTCGTCGACCATTACCGACCATATTTATTGGCAACGGCTCCGACGAGCCAAAACCCTAAACTGAGGAGAAATAGCGGGTGAAGAGGGAGACCAACAAGAGAAGATGGAGAGATATATAGCTATGGGTCTAGGGTCGACACCGGCCACTGCCCAATACAACGTGTTCATTGGCCGTCTTATTAGTGGCTGTCGAGCTCGCGGATATGGGAGGTGGCGAATGGCAACTTGTCAAGTCCCCAGTACATGTCTCATTCCTCTCTTGTTCTCTCCTTTCATTTGAGATTTCAGGGTCTCCACCGGCCCACATTCTAATCCCACGAGGTATCCAACGAACGAAGTGGTTGCCAGTGATCTTGAGGAGAAAGGGGGATGACCAGCGGCAGCAGTGGTTTCAGGGTCCCTACATGTGATTCTCAAGTCTCGATCCTGGGATTTACTCATAAGCTTCAAGTGCTTCTTGAAGATCTATAGGCTATACACTGATGGGCTTCTCTTCAGAGAGAGGCCTGAAGAACAACACTCTACGGGCGCGTGCCCGATTTGGCGATATATGTCTTAACTGCTGCCAAATAGATATCGAGGTTACGAAACCGGGACCGTGTCAAGTGTGCTGCACACTTTTCTCAATTCGTTTATTCGATTCTCTGATAAGTATAGTATGCGACATCAAATGGCCTGATAAGTTCAGCTGAATGGACAATCGAGCCTCGTTGAAAAATACAACCCTCAAGAGATGGAGTAAATAAGATTTTTTTTTTTTTTAAATAAAGGAGGTCATGGCTTCATTCAATGTTTTACTCCCTTCAATGGAAGATTTATCATTTTTGGACCATACAACCCGTATAGGCCATTAGCACGAACTGATTATGAATAAAGTTTATTACGAAGAACAGCTGTTATTCCACCTATATTTTACTTCAGTCAGTAGAAGATTTATCATGACTTGATCATATAATCGTCACAGATGATTAGGATGATGTCGGAGGGAAGACAAAGTTCGCAACTACAACACATTCTTTCCAGAGTTCATCACTCCTCTTCAGCAGCGGAATCGCGCTTCTCTTATACAGGTGGCCCTTAACGTGTGCCTGCATCACATGTATAGAAGGAGACAAGATGTTTTCAGAGGAGAAAAAACAAAAGAAAGGGAGATATTCTTAAAGGTGAGTCTCTAACTCAAGCTATCTTCTATGATATATATATGCTAGGGTCGATTGGATGTGAAGAGATATCATACCTCGGAGTACGCATCGTGGCAGGGTTTCCCGATCTTGACGAGTGCAAGGCAACAGTCATCGGTGGGTGGAGGACCTTTATTCAGGACCACCCTGTTGAATATGGTTTCTCCACATGCCTTGGGCAAGCTGTTCCCGCATTCCTTCCAGTCCTCTTCCGCAGCCGCGGGGCTGAGAGCCATGAACGCAGCACCGAGGGCAAGCAAGATCGTCAGGAGAGAGCCAAAGCCATTCACGGAGCCCATGTCTTCCCTCTCTTCCGTTTCTCTGGATGACCCCTTTTTTTTTTCTGATGTGTGTGTGTGTAATGTGTTGTTTATTGTTTAATATGAGAGATGGGTCGGTGTGATGTGGGTTGGAATTTATAGGAATCAACATTAGGACCTGCAAATGATATTTGAATTAATAAATACGTGTAACTTGCTTTAAATTAATGCAACCTCCAATTAAATGTCACTTTAAATGTCTGAGTTAGAGGGTCGATTATTCTCTTAATGATTGGAGGGCGTCGCGAAATTGATTGTCATGACGTTATACGTACAGTCAAATGCAAACATAATTGTTAGTGTTTTAGGAGTGCCGTCACTGCCAAGGGAAAGGTGTCGGATTTAGATGATGAAAAGAGCACGTGCGAATATACAGTTTCTAAGAAGGATGCCAAACTAGACAGGTAACGGTTGGGCCTTACAGTAAGTTGGTGAGTTTCCCATTCGGGCACATCCAACATAGCAAAGCAATGGAAAACATATATAATTCGATCGGATATGATGAAATATATCTAATAAAATATAGATATAATTAAATGCTGATGGGCTTCTCATGGAGGAGGATGACCCAGAGTACACTATCCCCGGGATAATTGCGTCAAGTGTGAACGCTTTTGTCCATTCATTATCAGCATGCAACATCGAATGGCCCAATAAGTTCAACTGAAAGGACAATCGAGCCTCCTCGAAAAGTACGTATCCTTCATCCCTTTTCAACCCTCAGGAGATGGATGGAGTACACAGATTTATTGAAAAAGGGGATGTTGTGGTTCCAATATTCATGTTTTACTTCCTTCAATGGATGATCATTCGTCGTGACGTGATCATATAATCAGTACAGATGATTAGGACGGGCAACATCGGAGCTCCGACGGTAGGGAAGTTCACGACTCGAACACATTCTTGCCAGAGTCCCTGCTTGCCCCTCTTCAGCATCCGAAAGCGGGCTTCCCACATACATATATAGGTGTCTCCGAATGTGTTCCTGCGTTACCGCAGAAAGAATGTTATCAAAGAATGACAGACATTTTCCTCTATATTCAACTTTCATTCGTTTCTAGAAGTTAATCGGCAAATCAAGTTTTCAAAGATGATGTTCGTACCTGGGTGAACGTGTCGTGGCAGGGTTTCCCGATCCTTACGATCAGGGCGCAACAGTGGTCGGTGGGTGGAGGCCCTTTGTCCCAAGACCAACCTATTAAATATAGTCCGGCAAACTGTTCCCGCATGCCTGCCAGTCGACCTCTGCAGCCACGGGATCGAGAGCGAAGAATGCAGCACCGATGACGAGGAAAATGGTCAGGGTGCAAGCACGTTTCATCGAGTCCATGCCTTCTCTCTCTTTGGCTTCTCTAGTTAATCAGTCGAGCATAGGAATTGCACTGATTTTGATAATTATTTGGAAACTGGTTTTAATGAATGATGATGTATAACATGGCATTCATCATTAATCTTTACGTAATTAAATGTTAAGCACATTCTCTTAATGATTGGAAGACTTCAAAATTGATGGCCCACCTTCGAAATTCTTCAGGAAAAAATTCGGACCAAGGATCTCCCTATAAAGTGAAACAGATGTGGAACCACCCAAATCAACATGGTTGACATGTCTGGTTAAGGTCCATAGGAATTCTAGAATCAAGTGGTTTCCAGCGAAAAAAATAAGTAGGAGGAGATATTGCACAACAGAGTCCACAAGTAGCAATGCCACAAATTATCAGCAGATGATTATTCATTCCACAATGACTCGCATGATATCAAATGCTTAATTGGAAATTGGAATGGCAAAATGGAACCCCACCAAATCTAAAGAGCAGATAATGCCGTTTGGCCTATCAAAATCTGTTCATCTTCCATTTTCTAAGTTGAATCATTGTTCGGTTGAAGCGTCAAGAATAAGCTAGCAGTGGAAGAGCGATACAATCATTTCCGATCGTCTCAGGACGTCCATTCACAAAAGAATGAGCATTTGATACCTCTGAGGATGGCTGACGGTTTATCTCATGCACCTGGAGAGGAGCAGGGCAAACTTTCTGTACATATGCCGTTTCAAGTACATCTCTTCCACCTTCTTCCTTCCTTTCATCCCCATTCTTTCCCTCTCTGGTGGATTCTTGAGAAAATATTGGATGTTTTGTGCAAGTTGTTTGACTCCTGGATGACCAGGAGGATGTAGAAGACCTGTCTCATTGTGCTGGACAATCTCTTTTGTGCCGCCTGCATCAGTGCCAAGCACCTGACCCATAAAGACAGAAAAGCCAGACGATCATCAGAGATAGCTTTCTTATTGCATACCAAAAATAAAACCATGACAACTTTCAATAGCCAAATGAAAAGATGAAACCTCATACGCAACATGCTACGGATTCAATGAAAACAAGGTGTATGAATGCATTGAAGAGATTGATTGAAGATCAATTTTAAAAGCCCTTGGTAAGCAAACATTGACACGTAGTTAAACCAGAGAGTTGCTATTGGTAAAATGCGTAAATGATGATTCAGAATTCCTCTGAATTCAAGATGCAAATCAAAGAAAACAAGCGCTAGAAGCACACAACTAAACGTATCATATGCAATATCCGTAAGTGTATATTCTGTGATTCTACTGGCTAAGCCATAAGAGGGCCAAAAAGTTGATGCTTCACAGTACGTAAGTCAGATAATGGAGGATTTGGGAGAATCATGGCCTGTTCCGTAGGATGGAAAAGGAATGGTACAATAGACCAATGGTGGTGTATCAAACAGACCTATTCTCAGACCAAGACATCAATCAATCAAAACAGGGGAATTACTTGCATGACCATAAAATCTTGCAAATGCAGATTTGATAAACGAAATGGTCAATGTTCATACCGGAAGGCCAAAGGCCATTGCTTCAATTGTCACTCTGCCAAATGTCTCTCCCATTCCCTGAGAAATAGAACAACCTTCATTAATCATTAGTCAATAAAACTAATCTATCAGATTGAATGAAGTTCCATGAAGTAACAGGGCAGGAGATATCACTGAGTTTGTAATTCCAACTTGAACCTGTGGGAAATAAGAGAGTTTACCTGAGAATTTATGATATAAACATCAGCTGCCGAGTAAAGTGAGGCAACGCGAGTAGTAGCTGGCGTCCAGAGCAGTGAAGTAGACAAGTTTGAGTGCTGGGATGTGAAATTCAGCATCTCTTTCACGTAATGCACCTTATTACTTTTAGATCCTACAGAACCAATAAGCACTTTCAGAACATGCTTATGTCCCCCTCCAATGACTGACAGTGCTTTTCTTCTTCTGATAGTGCTGTCAGAACTCCTAGTGTCTTCATTAACTGAGGTTGACAATCGGCGACGCTGTTTCTTTTTCAATTTCTTTGAAGGTTTCTTTAAAGTGCCTCGTGACTGACTTCTTGAGCCAAAAATATTCAAACGATCAAAAGAGGCTCTTGAATCAATCCCCTTGCTTGAGCTGTTTTCTTTCTGGTTTTCAGCAGCAGGAAGTTTCACCTGAAGCACTTCTTGCCTGGACTCATCCTCCATCACCATGACTACTGATTCAAGAAGCAAAAGCTGGCCTTTCCCTGCATTTATGCTACTCAGAGAAATCAAAAGCATATCTTTATCTGTTAAACCCATTTCTTTCCTCACAGTTTCTCGGAGCAAATTCCTTTTCTCCAGCATCCTCTCAGGACTGAAGGTCGGAGTATTCAGTGAACAAGGAATTCCAGCTGCAAAAGATAGTCCGTCATTCACAGATAAGGGTATTACTGTAGGTGCATATCTCAACTTGATGTTCTCTTCCTTGCACCAAGTTAACCACTGATTAGACTGTGCCTCTGAAAGAAATAGTAGCATTTTCACCCGGTTGAGAACAGGTTTTGCCCTATCAAAATACTCCTTCCGGTTCTCCATAATCCACCACACAACTTGACTCCCGCCAGGCGGAAAATGTTCCATGTATTGATCTGAAGTAAAATCAAATAAATACATGGAAGCGCACAAAAAGGGAAAGGTTAAACTCCTGGAATAGTTAAATCACCATAATGATGACACATGCCATTTACAGTAATGGGCTATTCATTCCCTAAGGTAGGCATATTAGGAGCTAAAATTGAATCCATAATCCACCCATGACAGGGGATACACCAAAAGACATTGCCTCAGATAGCCACAATGACAGGTGGCACATGCATAGCTGGCATTTTGCGGCAGTTTTCCATAACACTTTGTTAGAGTTGCAATGAAATAACATTCTTAATTTTGCATGTTATAGGTTGCTCCAATCTGTAGTAACAAATGTATGCACATCTTTTATATCGCAATAAGATATAATTAGGCAATCGAGAAAACTGCAAGCTCACGAAATCATACCACAGAATTAAAGCTCCAATATTAGCCAGAAGGCAATGGAGCATCCAAGCAAATCGACATCAGGCATTTGATGATATTATAAAAGAGTGCTCAAAGATAATAATGAGTCTGTGAGAATATATAGCCATAGCGCTCAAATTCTCTGAGTGAAATGGGAATACTGATATCAACAACATTAGTTTTCACTAGGCCAACACAATATCAACACATGCAGCTACTGCATATCACAGTAATAAGTCACAGGGGCTGTTTACCAATCCATGATGCACATACTGCTGATCCAGCAATGACAAGATCAGCCTTCATGGCAGTTTTGAAGCTGAAGTCTGCTTTGTCCTCGAGCACTTTGATTCTTCTCCTGACAAGCTCTGGCATCAGTCCACCCTTCTTGCTCAGAACCACAGCTGAAACAGTCGCCCCACAGCTCAGAAGCTCTGTTGCCAGCTCCATCATTGATAGTGGAGCTCCAGTCATTGAGAGCTCATGAAAAATCAACACAAACCTCCTAGACCAAACAAGCCTAGCAAAATCACCCTTCCTGTCACATGTTCCTGATCGTTTTTCTGGACTCCAGTCCAATATTCTGTCCTCCAGTGAGCCAAATGGACCAACAATCAAACCATAAGTACTGTTTTCATTGGGGATATTCAGTTCCTGCAGCTCTAAGTTGTCCTCAACCACTGCTGCCCTTGGCTTTGGTTTACTGCGTACTTTACCCCGTTGTTTGCGAGCAGGTCTCCTATTCTTCCTGGTCTGGCCACTTTGGCGAGACAAACCAGGTTTGCTATTCAGGACCACATGATCTTTTCTGGCTGGTGTATCGATAGTCCCAGTTTTATTTGCCAAGGAACTCTCATTGGCAATCAAATGCCTTCTTTCATTACGAATAGAGCCAGACTTATCATCAGTAGGACTATTTCCAAATCCTACTATATTGTCTCCATTATCACCATGAGCCCACCTTGACTGCACGTAAAAGCCCAAGTAAGCCCACAGAGTGATCAGAAGCAACCAATATACCAACCTGCTGCTCCGGAACCACTGTAAGAAACCTCCACCAGCCCTCGCTTCTTTTCTAGGAGTTCGACCAGAGTGCAATCTACGAAATGAAGGAGAACTCCTAGGGGTCAATCTTCCTGACAAAGTAGACTTGTAGCTCCCTCCTACTCTTAAAGATGAGGGTCTAGCTATGCTTCCCAGTGGATCCCCCCTGTTTGCACTTTCTTCTATCATCTTACTCTCGGACTATGCTAAACCATGAAACAGTTCAACTCATGCCATCTAGACATTAACTGCCAAAAAGGGAAAAAAACCAAAGAAAAACCAGTAAGTGCTTAAAATACTTCCTTGTTCATCTCACCAAAGCCAAATGTAGCTATTCCATAGCATCAACCGGATTTAGTTCATTCAATCAGAAAAATAAATGAGAGATGTAACGAATGACAAATTTAATAGCTGCTGCCTTTTTTAATTGGAACAATGAGCAGCTCAAATTGAGAACATTAGCATCTAAAGCAGCTCGGACCATGTGGTTACCAAACTGAGAATTTCGATTTGGTGGCATGAAATTACGACCCAATATCAATTACATATCCAAAATCATTTATTTCCCAAAATGACCAGTATCATTCAATCAAATAGACTCCTTACATCACAGAAGGAAATCAACATTTCCGCGTACCAATGCCACCTTGTAGAAGTATAACCAGAGAGATAAAGTTCACAATCTAGAATTTACTCAAAAAGCTCTCCTAATTTGAATTTGAATCACATGCAGAGAATTAAAAGCTGAATAAACGTCAACAGACCAAAAGCTGATCTTTTTTTTATCTCCTTAAGCCTGCATTAACTTTTTCAGCAACGTACAGAAGAAAAGGCTGAAATTTATGAGGAACAGAGTAACACTCTGAGCTAGAGTCACTGCATATACAAAATCCACCCCATAAAAAAGGTCAAAGCTACAAAAAAAAATAACGATCTGATCTGATGAGCTGCTTCGGCAGCTCAATCAAGCACTTTCAGCTCCCTTCGAAAAGCTCTGGAGCTCTAGATTCTAGAACCCGATACTGCCGACGAACATTGACTGTAGCAAGAATACAATTGCTGCCCAACGAGGAAGTCCTCACTCAAGCAGCTCAGCGAAGATGAGAGAGGGAGAGAGCGTTACTCCGTTTCATTGAGACGTCACCGATCTGTTCACTGCGAGCTAGCCATTTACGCGAGGAGGGGAAGACCGAGCTTGAAGAGAGTGAGACTGCAAAACTCCGTTGGTTGCAGAGAGAGAGAGAGAGAGAGAGAGGAGACGGAGACGAGAGGATCGGTCGCCCGGTCGGGGAAGGAATAATCCTCGTCTAGTCCTTGTACTTTTGCTCCAGATCCATTTTAGCCCCTTTGTGTCGGGTTATGACTCCCTTTTTTGGTAGGTCGTCACTCATCCGTAGTACTTCACCGCATGATTTTTAAATCGGAAGTAAATTGAAAATTGGTGTAGATATTAATTTATGAATGGATTTAATAAATTAAATTATATATTTAATAAATAATATTAATAATATTATATTATTAATAAATTTATATAATATCATAATTTAAATATAATTTATAATAAAAATTATTAATATAATTATTATATTAAATAAAATTTAACATAAAAAATATATATATTTAGTAAAATAAAATAGATATATTATAATATGATTTTATTTTTTTTAAATATGCTAGTTTTTCCACCGATTCAATTAAATTCATTGGTAGGATCAAAAATCGACTGGTTCAACTGAAGTTAACCTTATTGAAAGTGTAATTAGATTTTTTATAGAACCGGATCGGATGAGTGACCGATTCCCAATTGACCAGTAGAACCAACTAACTCAGTTCGATTTTTAAAACTATGCCTTAACGTTCTCATCGGATTTCAAAATAAATGTCAGTAATTCTGCCAGATTTTCCATACCACACTGACACTCCTTTAGTTTGCTTTAAATGAATTTCCAAGGTTGATGTAACTCCAAAGCATCAGTAGATCTTATGGAGTTGAGCAGTGAAACAGAGTCTGTCAACACTCCAGCGGGCCAGAAGACTGATAATATTACAGCATGAACGTGGAGGGACTGAATTGAGAGAATTCTCAAAGACGATGGACTCATGGTGAAATATTTCTAATTGAAATCCTTGTCTTAAAAAGAAAAACCAACAGAAGAAGAGATTCTTGCACGTGCGACGAGACTCGTGCCGAGTGGATCTCGGCGCGGGAGGCGGGTGATTCTGTGCATCGCAGGACTTCAAGGTTTGCTGGAGCTGCATTTCACGGGCTTCTGATGGTAAGGCCTTGTCCTGGGATCGACGGCGATGGAGGCCTTGCATGATCCAATGAGCATTCAGCTCGTGAACCGCTGTCAGCCGTCGGTGGGCCATGCGACTCTTTCCGAACCGCTTGATTTAGTTCCAAATTCCGGAGGCTTCCTCTGTCTTCCTATTGGTTGCCTTCGAACTGTGGGCCCACTTGTCACTAAACTCTAGAGATGATCTTTTCCCATACATTCAATTTAACTCAAGTTTCCAGCATCATCCGTAATTATTTTCTCAATTTTTTTGGGGACAGTTTTTTCTAGTGGAAAAAATTACACTAAAACTATTTAGTAAATAGGAAACCACCCACTCTCAGTTTGATTTTTTCGGGTTGTATTATTTTATCTCCAACTTAGAATACACAAATGTAATTGAAGCGTTATTACCTAAAAATAATTAATGAGTCAAATTAATTTTAGACAATAATAAAATAACGAATTTCATATTCTTCTAAATTTTATAATAAAAGTTTAATCAATGTTAATATTCAGGGTATATAGTTAAGGAGATGACTAATGAAAGTGAATATTAGGTATGTGATTATAATTAATTAAATACAATGTTCGATGCAATTATGAAATTCGGATGGGACTCCGGGCCCAGCGGTTTTCCCGGGTCGGCACATGATTTTATCGGGTGTTTTCCCTGATCTAAAAGATCGCCCGAATTTTATATATGGTCCGAAAACCCTTTTTTTTTGTTTTTCGATTTTTCCAGCGTTCTCCTTTTCAACCCTATCTTAAGTGTGATCATGAAAAAGAATGTGTCTCCACTGTAGTTGTTGTTGGATCTTAAAATCAAATTGATTCTATTTAAATCATAGTTAGTAAGTCAAATTTCAAGCCGGCGAGTTCTTGCATTATTTCGAGGCAAAACGGGCACCGGATGGTGCGGGAAACTATCGGCTACGTACAGCTTCATGTCATCAAGGTCACAGGTGATGAGGCGTGAGATCTTCCATTACGTCTCATATGTATGTTATATATATGTGTATGTATGCATGTATGTATGTATCTATGTATGCTGACACTGTTTGTGCATAGCATTTTTTTTTCTTCCCTTCTGTTTATTATTTGATTTGATTTGATACAACCCCGGGTCATGAATCAGCCTAAAGCATAATTTTAAAAATTGAACTGGACTGGTTGGTATGACCAGAAACTGATTATTCATCTAGTTCGGTTCTCATAAATAATTCAATTACACTTTAAATTATGTTAAATTTAATTGAACCAGCCGGTTTCTTATTGAACCAGCGAACCTAATTAAACTAGTATGAAAATCGGTCAATTTGAAATTAAAAATAAATAATAAAAACCTATTATAATATATTTATTTTATTTTATTACACTTACATTCATATTTTATGTTAAATTTAGGGCTAATATAATGATTATATTAATAATTTTTCTTATAAATCATAATTAAATTATAATATTATATCGATTTGTTAGTAACATTACATTATTAATATTATTTATTAAACATACGATTTAATTCATTAAACTCCGGTTTAACCCATGAACCTATACCTTAATCGATTCCTGATTCGGCCTGACTTTAAAAACTATGGCCTAAAGCGAAAGCAGGAAAAAAAGCTGCAATGAATATTGTTGGTCAACCAAGCAAACCATTAACTACATGCACATTCTATTTGGAAACTCCATGATCAAAAGGGAAGCAAGCAAGCAAAGCTTGTTTCACATTGATCAATGGAGGCTTTTCTTATACGATCGTTCAAATCCATATAGCATGACCACATTGAGCTGCTAAATCAGCACAATTATATACTTGACAGCCGATATAGATATATATACACACGCACACGTTACATTCTGGGACTTCACCTTTTGCTCATATCAAAACCCATGGACAGTCCGGGGCTGATGAATCTTCGAGAGCTTGTATTTGACTTTCAAACGTCGACTCCTTTGGGATGGATGACAGCGTCCTCTCCTCCATTTTTTTTTTCCCACCGCCACTTTAAGTCCCCTCGTCCTCTCCTGGGTCAAGCCTCCGGTGAGCCCATAGGCTGAGATTCAAGTTCATAAGAACCCATTAAAAATTTTGATACCGAATCATCATACTCTGATCTTACGAATGGCACAAGGCTGGGAGTTTAGTTGACCACCATGGAATCTCGCGTCTGTCAATGAATTGTATATCTGGATAACGTCTAGGGTCGGGCACCGCAAGGTGGGGTGGGGTAATCAATCTATCTGGCTTAACTTCTGCAGGCAACCGATGGACTCCACCGTTTGACCTTTCCACACTACGATGGTCAACGCGAACCACATTGCCCCCATTCAGGATCCTGTCCCCATATCTCCATTAAGAAACACAAAGGTCCCATATTAACTCAAGGGGAAAAAAAAAAACCCAAACAATCAAGAAGGTAAGAAGCAAGTGGTGAATGGGTATTAGTGAGAGCCGGGTTATCTTGATTCCGAATTGAGACCCATGTCATTCCATTCTCTTCTCTTGATAAAGGGAAAATTCTGGTCTAATTAGCAAGTGTACCCAAAATCTCACTGTATTTTACCATTTTTTTAATCCAAAATTAGTTTACATCATGCACGCAAACCGGCTCGTTGACCCTAAATTTCTAGAACACATCCTTCCATCACCGTGCCGGAGAACTCTTCTGGAATCTCCGTCTTAGTCCACGTATTCGAACACAGATCCAGTACGAAGACCGCATCGGGCTTCGGCTCGCTCCCCCACCCAAACACCATCAGCTTCTCGCACCACCTCAGCACATGGTTCCGGCTCGTAACACCGGACGGCAGCTTCGCCACCGATCTCCAGGTTGAGCCTCCCAGCGCAGCAACGTCTCCGCTTGAGTTCCGGAGTGCGTAAAGAGCGTTGTCGCCGGCCCCGTCTATGCAGGCCCTCGGAGATGTGTTGGCCTCGAGTACGTTCTCCTGCACTGGGTCCCAGCTCCATGAGGCGGCGTCGAACGCCTCCACGCTCCTCTCGAACTTGCCCTGCGCCTCGGTGGTGTACCCGCTGACGACG
Organism: Sonneratia alba; assembly: GCA_900174645.1. NCBI lineage: Eukaryota > Viridiplantae > Streptophyta > Magnoliopsida > Myrtales > Lythraceae > Sonneratia > Sonneratia alba. The sequence continues at coordinate 3,525,195 of FWPY01000028.1, read as the reverse complement.
ACGAGCTTCCCGCCCCGGAAGGTCGCCCGGCACTCGTCCCGCTCGACCGCCATGTCCGGCATGGTGATCCACCTGTCGCCGTGCACGTCGTAGGCCAGGGCCGACCTCAGGGCGTTCTTGTCGGTGTCGTGGCCGCCCGCCACGAACAGCGTCCGGTCACCGTCGGAGGCGCAGCCGAAGAACAGCCGGGGCCGGCCTGGCATGTCCGCCCCGCGCCGCCACTTGGTAGACAAGAAGCTGTAGACGTACACGGAGCTTGAGGCGTCCCACGTGACGGGGTCCAGCCCGCCCACCACCACCAGGTCCATCCCCACAGCGGCCAGCCTGCAGAACCGCGGCAGCCCGTTGGGGCAGCCTGGAGGGGGAGGAAGATCGGCCCACCTGCCAGAGAGCGGCTCGAATACGGTAGGAAGACAGATAGGAGGAAGGATGTGCTTGAGGGAACCGGATTGTGCGGCCGGGTCGGGACGGGCCTGGGCCAGAGCCACGAGCACCTGGCTCTGCCCCGCAGATTTCCTCTGCGCGAGAAAGCCGGGCGACTCGATCTCGGCCTTCCATCCTCTACAGATCGCTCCAACGGACGACAACTGCTCATAAGGAACCCGAGACAGGCACTCCCGGGCTAAGTCGTCCGGTAATCCGGGGATAAGCTCCATGGAAGATCAGATCCACTGATGCAAGATTCGAAGGATTTCAACTGTGAAATGGAGAAAAGATTGGAAATTTGAATTGGATTTTGTTTGCTCTTTTTTCTTCCTCTGAGAGATCGGAAAGAGGAATTGGCTATATATAGAATGGATAGGGATGGGAAGGAAGTAACTGTCAAGATGAGCTCTGCGAGGGAACGGCGGAATGAGAGAGAAAGAAAGACCACAGGAACCGAATCCGCCGCCTTTTTCTGTAATCTTTGCGGCCTTAAAAACCACTGTTGACGGTTTTCTCCTTAGCTACGCCGCTGACGCGCGATGTTCATTTATTTATTTGTTTATTTATTATTTATATGAGAAAAGTGATAAATATTAATTTTAAAATAAAAATAAGACAGATTTAAAAAATGAATAAATAAAGGGATAAATACGCTGTCACTAGTCATCGTGATGGCCGCGTGATTAAATAATCGATGATTCGTGCACCCCCTCTGGTCTTCTTGCCGCCTAGGTCAAATGTTGGATCAGACAGTCGTAGCAATGGGATCGGATCTGTGGATGCGCGGCTCTATGATGATTCAACAGCGTGTGTGAGTCGAACGGCAGATCCCACTCCATCGCTCTGCTTCGAATTCTCTGCGGCGGTGCCATCAACGACCTATGAGATTCGAGACCCCAAGAACTCGTCTCGAAGGCCGGGATGTCCGAAGATTCCTTGGGGGTTTCTCAGTATTAGTGAAATACTTGCTGCCCGCTGAAAGAAGAGCAAGTAGCAGTAGCCCTTCTCTTTCAAGTAGTGGCAGACCAACCTTCATCCATTGGACTAGATATTTTGTCGGTGTGATGTCGAGAATTTCCAAATATATATAATAAATGTAGGTTTGCATCTTAATCATATATCATAATTTCATCTGTCGGATTTCGTCGAAAAAGCCCTCAGATCCAAGAAAGGAAAATTTATAACTGGAAGAGTTTTGCTCCTTCTCAACCTCAAATATCAGCCTATCAAATACCATCAAATTTTTAAATATCATACGGTATAAACTAAAATATACAAAGAGTTACGCATATGTTCGTATTGATAAGATTGGCACGTCCCCGTGTTTTGGACTTTTGTGGAGGACTATGAGTGACGACTTGAATTTAGCAAAGTGGAAATGTGTCGCCGCAGCCGTGTCACTTTCCGAACCAGACAAAGCCGAAAGAAAGCTGAGATCCTGTGACTTGAGAACGTCCCCTGAAGACAAAAGTCAACAGTTGAGAACCAGCTCTGGTCGGATGACTCGCAGTCTTATCCCTTTTAAAATCCATTATTAGGGAGTTTCGCACCTTTACGAGTAAACTCTACGCGAAATATCGGTTGCCAACTTGCCATTGATGGTGACCACTTCACAAGTGGGTAACACGTAGCACGAGGGGCACCACTCGTGCTGCAGAAAGAACGGGCCTTGAGCAGAGCAAGATAGCATGCCGGTGGCTCGTGCCGATGCGGCTGGATACTCATCCCGGCACGAGCTTCAAAACACGACGACAGGCCATCGCAGAGAACGCATACTTCGAGAGCCGCCAGGCCGAGGTATCTGCATTCATCCACCGTCTGCAGCACGTCGTCAAAGACACCACGGGAAACGAGACTGCAGCGGCTACGATCATCACAAGCTTGCTATCCTTCGCACTCCCGGTTTCTTCTTATCCTCTTCCCATCTCACAGGGAGACGGGCTACTGGAGAGTACCTCACAAGCCATCTCCATTGGCTATATCAACCTCAAGGGAAATCTCAGAATTATTTATGCACAGATCACTACTGTCTTCTCGGGTAGGAAAATCGAATCCAGGTGACTAGTTTGTAATTCGTTTGGCCACGTGAAGCCCTGTCCTAGTGATCATCACTTAGGAGAGTCAACAACAATCTGTTCAAATCTGAGCTAAATCAAGTTCGTCGTGCCTTATTACAGCAGCCAGGTAGTCATGCTCTGCTCAAAGAGGCCATGCTCCTCCAGCCATCACTGCTTCGATCTCTGATACTTGACGCGGAACCTTGGTCATGTTTATGCAACCACTTGCAGTGACATGCTGCAAATCCGAGTAAAAATGGCCAAAGAAAAGGAAGAGGAAAGAAAAGTTAGAAAACAACACTGATGACAGAATTAAAATATATACGCATAAGTTGTCTTTTTTTCTTTTTTTGGGCGAAACGTATATTGTCTATTAGATTGTTATATTGAGATGTGCCTTTGCTGCTACTCATCCCAGAATCTCATCATTTTGAGAAACATGCTTCCTTGATTAAATATGTTCCGCCAAGAAAACATGAAACATGTCTAGGCAAACTTTTGATGGTTTGCTATCTTTACCACATCGCTCTCGATCCGGACTCCACCGAAGCCTCTAAATCGGGCAACTGCATCACGATTGAAGAATTTTGATGTTTTAGGGCTTTCCATGGCTGGTTCCAGCAAAGCATCAATGAAATAGCATCCTGGTTCTACAGTTATCACCTGCAGAAAAGCAACAAAACATTGTGTTCATTACTGCATCTTAGGCTGAACTCAGTATTACTAAAATACAGAAGTTCTCCTAAGCAAATCGTTCTTAGATGAAAAGCAAAAGAAAGGAATGAGAAATTTTGAATAGCACAACAAATAACTGATTCTTTATTTCAGATTCAGACACGAAACATGAAACACAAAGGTGGGGGATTGCATCATGGCAAAGGGTAATTGAAATTTCCAGCGAAATTATTTCATGTTCCGAACTGTTACTTTGGAAACATGGTCATCAACTTATATTTCTAAGACCACTGTTCTGCAGTATCTTATTTAATTATTTTGATAATGAATCAGTTAGTTGAATCGGCACTCACCATTCCTTCAAGGAGTTTACGGGCTGTCCTCAAAGAGCTCAAGCCTGGTTCTTTTGGTCTCTCCAGTCCCTGCAGATAAGCAGTCAAAATAAAGAAAATCATATGTCCCTTTTTATTTTCTGAGCCTTGTTGTTCTGACAGTTTAGGGAGAAGATAATTTATAGCTACAGAGCAAGTTAAGAACAGAGACCTTAGGATAGCCCCCTGGGTCGTGTGTGTCAATACCCAGTAAATGCCCAAGACCATGGGGCATGAAAACTGCACCTAGTCTCTCAATCATCATCTCATCTACATTACTAGAATCCAAAAAATCACAATTCTCAGTTCGGTTTTCAAAGCGAAACGGCAACAGCCAACAGCTCTAATTAGCAACCATCTATGTTATTCATCAGACAATTACCCGATTAGGATTCCTGCTTTCTGCAATGAATTGAGAATAGTTTTCTCTGCCAGTCTGCATCAAAGACTCATAAGGATTCAAACAAGAAACCAGTCCCAAAGATTTGATCATGTCTATAAGATGCACCACAAACAGGACGCTTTTATAATACTTGACCATAAAAATTGGGAACAAACTCTTACTTGTGCATATCCACCCAGCTAACACCAGGTTTCATTACTGAAATAACAGCATCATGTGCATCAAGCACCGCCTGTATATACAATTAGCAAGCTACACATAAGAATCATAAACAAAAAATGAATGAAATAAAGGGAGGGACAGGTGGATAGGCTCCTCCCCCACCCCCCCCCCCCCAGAAAAGGAACTGAGGACTGAGACATAAGGATACTTACATTATATATAAGTGTCTGATCACCTGTGAACTTCCCATTCACCTGCCCAAAATTAAGAGCAATAAAGTGGCTTTGATATTATAAAGGAAAGGGCAAAAGGATATGGCGGAACAAATTCATTTGCAAAAAACCCGAAGACATTTATAATCACTAAAGTAGGATCATGAAATATAATATGATATGATATGATCAATACCAATGAACATATTTGCCTTCCAAACTGAAATGCAACTATAAATAGAATCAGTAAGCAATAAACTCAACATCATGCAATAAAAATAATTTAACTTACTGGAAATGAACATGTAATGTCAGATCCATAGAAATTGTATTCAGCTCCCATATCCAGCAATGCCATATCTCCATCATTCAAAGTCTGAAAACAAGGCCATCATGAATAAATAGATTAGCATAGAGAGCCTTACTGAGCAAATACAGAAACATGGGGAAGGCACACCATGTAAACTAATTCCATGAGAAGTTTTGGAATACACACGATGACATTCCCATCAGGCATCCTTCTTATTAGCCAGTAAGACCTTTAGATTACTATCTCCCACTATCAAACTACTTCCCCATTATTAAAATGTCATCCAGCTAAAGAGTACTGAGTTTACTAAAAGCCAATTAACATATCCACATCTTAAGCGATCTTTATAAAGCTATAAATACATCAAAATTTAGAAAATAATTATAAAAACTTAAATCAAGAAATAAATCATAAGGATAAAAGAAATGGTGGACTAAAAAATAACAAAAGGTTATGGGAATGGAATCAATACCCGATCATTTGGTGCTGCCGCATGCCCATAGTGGAGAACAGCACTATATAACCCAAGCAAAAATGTCATCAGACAATTGAATGATAGCAGCAAAATGCTAAACATAGGACTAAAACTAACTTTGCCCTTCACAAAAAGAAGTACTACTTAATCTAAGAAGAGACTTAAAACTACAAAAGGAGGATATTTCTGAGTCTGCAGGATAAAGCTTTATTATAAGAGGAACTACTAAAATTCTAGCTGCAAATTTATACTGCTTGAACCTTTATTGAGGAAACTCTCAATCTCATATTCTTAAGCAGGGAAAATTTAATATTTCAACAAAAAAAGATTAATTTTTTAACACGGATAATTAAGAGGCATAAATACCTGTTTCCGCCAGTGGCACAAATACATGTGTATGAGCAGTGCCGACACCCACCATACATGTAGGTGTGATGAAGAAACATGCTCTCCAATTGGTATTCTTTCATGCCGACCCTCGTGTTTCTCATAACCTATTGAATGTGCACAAATATAACTGTAGAGCATTATGAAACAAGTGTGGATGGTAGTTCAGAAGTTCAACCAGACTCATGAAAAACCATCCCTAAAAAAACTAGTTTAATTTGAGCATGGGGAAATAATACATAGTATAATTCATTACCTCAACATGAGCTTCAGAGCTTATGTCATTTGCAAACTGAATGAGTGCTAGCTCCATATCTGACTTTAAAACACGACATTCTGTCAAAATAGGATGTAAAGTGCTCAAGTCTTCCTTGACATTTTCTATCCCCTGGAAAAAGGGTCAATGTTGTAACACATCAACTAAGCCTTTTCCCAACCATATGGAAAATGCAGGGGCGGGGGATACTGAGATAGAGAAAATAGAACCTTGAACTTCGCTGGTTCTGCAAATTTATGACTGTCTGTATTAAGACCATGCAAGAGAAACAAGAGAGGTTTTTCCTCTCCTTGATACTGCTGATGCAGAACTTGCTCAATCTCATCAGTATAAAAAGCAAAATTAACCATGTATTTTTCCTTCAAACAAGAAAGTAGTGCATCAGTATATGAAGTCAACATGAACTGTGCAATATGACAACTTCATGCACAGTGACGAATCACCTGGAAGAATGATAGAGGCTTTATTTCTCCCAACCAAACAGCATAATCAGCAGGAAGTCTTGGAGCAAAAAGAATAGAATTTCCAGTCATAACATCCTTTAGAAAGAGAAAAAGAATTAGACAATTCCTTAAAACTTAATCAGAAGTTGTACCACTTCACCAACCCTGACACCACCAGAAAGCGCAATTTCAAGTGATTAATCCATGTCATATCATTCCTCTATGGTTATACTTTTGGCACGTACAAATGGAGCAGAATGAAATTGAATGAGGATTTTATCCATGTATTCCATTTTTTTACTTTCACTTTTGAAAGTTGCATTATGCATTGTATTAAGATATAAATATTTCTTGTCAACTTGATGGAAATGGGTTTCCTTTAAAAAGATAGAGAATGCTCATTCCACCACATCTGTCCATAACACTCTTTGAAATTGTTAAGATAAATTCAAAATTCACTAATTCTCTCATAATCATATTGCATTTTATTATATGAAACACATTCCATTCCACCTAATTCCCCCATACCAAACATGACTGTGGAGAAGTACAAAAGGAGTACGCAGACATGATAGAAGGAAAAAAAAGGTAAATATCAGTCACCATTAACTAAACACTCTGCATGATGGATTATAAAAAAGAAGCTTGACAATGCTAGAAACTTCCATATTATCAGCAATGTACCTATATCTAGAGAAGAGAGAGAGAGAGAGAGAGAGAGGAAGGGAAGAGAAGAAGTAAACAATGTACAGCGTTTATTCAAATGGAAACAACCAACAATTTTTAGTTTTGACTCCATAGGCATATAACAACAGCATTGAACTTACAATAGCTCCGAAAAATCCAGGCTCCACGACTCCAAAAAGATAAGCAAAGTAACTATTCTGCCTGTTCATAATAAAATTACTAATGAACTAAAGTTGAAGCAACATAGACAAGCCGCTGATGAAAATTTTCATATCAAGTTGCAAAGAAGAAGGGATCAAATGCATAAAGAATGAATTTTTCCCTGACTACCTGAAAAGTTCGATATGATCTGTATCGTGCCGCGTTTGCTCCTCCCCTCCCTAATCAACAACTGATCCGAATCATCATAAAATAGAGAAAAGAATCGAATGAATTCGATTATAAGATTTCGGGGCACCGTGCAGTACCTGGAGGAAGACAAAACCGCGGAGAGGTCGAGAAGACTCAGAGAGATGCTGCCGCAGAGACCTCAGGAGCTTCTCCCGGTTCTTCACGTGGAGCTCCATGGGAACTCCGGGAGGCTCAAGGCGAGATGGTGACGATGTATCTTTAGCCATCGGAAGCGTAGAATAAACAAGAGGAGGGAGTTTCGATCCCTCTAACTCCGATGGTTCATCTATGCTGCCTGGTCTTCTTCCTCTGAACCGACCGTGAACTCGTGCAGCGACCGTGAGCTCCATTCGGGCTGGGCCGTCGGTATGTTGGCAGAGGCAATGGAAGTTTCAGCTAATTACCAGTTAGTCCATGGAACTAAAGGTTTCTCTGAATAGCCCTCTAAGTTTTTACATTCTTCCAATTGTACCCTTTCTCCTAATGATTAGATCACAGACACAAAACTCATTCATGAATCATGATCACTCCGAGGCCTAGTCAAAATGTCCTAAGGCCCATCCTCTTCCCCTTCCAAGTTCACTATCCTATGGGCCACCAACTTCAACTAATCTGATTTATCGCAAATCCAAATGGAGCAAAGATTGAATCATATCATCCCATTTGCACTGTCAGCAATTAGCCTTCAAATTGCTGATATGGCTATGAAGATCAAATGAAAATGGGCTGGTGTACTTATCAGAAAAATTATTTACTCTAAAGAAATAAATATGATATTGCCTGTTTGCAGGATCTTGGGCAGATATTGTTCCCCATTTATTTAAGGAGGTACATCAGATCTAACTGTAATTAAGTTAACCTGGACATTGTTGTGATTGAAAGCAACCGCATTGTGTATCAGCTAGACTGGATTCAGTGCAGATGCATTTCTTCAACCTGAAGCTCTCCATATCTGTGCAACTTATTATCTTAGGAATCGCTTCCACTGCTCTCTTTATATCCCAATTGCAGAAGTCCAGGAACACGACGGTAGAGAGATCAGGGAGCAATCTCATGGTCAGTGTACGATACAGGGGGCAGTTTTACAGTTTTAGGCCCCGAATTCGTCCGGGAGCCACTAGGTGCAAAGCCCAAAGATGTTTTCACCGTATGGTTAGGTGGGTCTGGTAGAATACATAGGCTAGCTAGCTTGTAGCATTCCAAGTTTTCCAAGCATTCCCTAAGCCATTATCCACTCTTCATGTATGAAGGAAGATGGTCAGCAGCACGGTCCCTGCAGACACCGACCGTGGAAGCCCGAAACAGGCAACCAGCAGTCATAGGGTGGCTTTCTCTAGTGATTCCTGGCCGAAGATAGTTTTGGAAGAAACACGAACCATGTTTGAATATTCTGCTGTGACTTCCCATCACGAGCTTTCGATATCACAGAGGAAATGCCATCGTAGATGGTCCTACACTGATATTGTAAATTTCGTGTAAAAGTTCAAGAGTCATTGTGTCTGACTGGGTGGGAGCAAAGACTCGAGTGGTTAGAAAGCTCTTTCTGACTTACATGCATAATCTGTGGGTGGTGCAGTATACAGTACTTAAAACCGGACTGAACCTGACTTAATGACCCAAGCCCGGACCGTAATGGATTGAGTATAAACTATGGGTGGAGCATGAGGAGTTAGGTCCGACATAATGATTGAGAATTAAGTGATAGATCTTAATTAGATTCGTCAAAGATCAATGGTGGGGTTCCACCTGAAAGAATCTGATCATTGGAAGGATGCTGCCAAACACGTCTGAAGGGACTTTCACCAACTCCCTTATCTTCCTACAGACTTTACCAGCAGAGAATGGACCCTTCGCAGCATTCAGCTTGCACCACTAACCCCAGTAATCGAATAGTAGATCTTGTTACAACAGGTGAGTCATCATATCGAGCAAGCTGGCCTGGAGTATGAGGGAATGCCAAAATTTCTTCTTGTTCACTGTTTTTGGATTAGTCATGTCATTTCATGTTCACCATGTTGCATAGCATGTACAGTAACAGGTTGGCTCCATACCCTTTTGGACCGAGATTTGATCCATTACAGCGCAAACCGAATGTGTACAGACTTTAAATACGAAGGATGGGTACATGAGAATGGCTGTGTCTGGAACTATCTTCCTTGTCTTGAGAGAAGAACTGATGATGCCAAATCGCCCATAGATCGATTGGTTTGTTTGATTAAGTCTCCCCTTGTTTTGGTCTCTTAAAAAAAGGGGCAACAGAATGAATGAAAAGAGCAACAGAGTGGAGACTGCCTCACACAGCCCACAGTTTTTTTACAATGAACAGTGCACATACAAAGACTAGAAAGAATGGGAGGAAGATAAGATAACAGGAAAATTAAGAGTCTCAATTCGTAGAAATCAAACATAGGATTTCTTGACGATTGATCGAGCATGATGCCATTTGCATCAAACTCCCGTTTGCACGCAGCCCATAGTTTTGTTTGACTGGAAGATTTTGCAATTCAAGAAACCCATCAGTCCCCGGTGACTTCGTTAACTGTAACAGTAGGAAGGTCTGGTTGAAGAAAATTGCACAGTGGCAGAGAATAGGAAGAGGAGGAAGCAAGCAGGCTTTGAGAATTACAAGGGGCCAATTCACCCAATCCGGGAAAGTCTCACTTGGTGATCCGAAAGGGAAAAAGAAACTCGTCTTTAGATCAGCAAGAAATGGATTTGAACTCGAGTGGTTACCGTACGTCTTGGTTCTTGTCGGAGTGAAAGGAATACCTCACAAGCATATGATTGTCGAGGACACAGACCTCATCCGAACCCATACCAGCAATTGTTTTCATGTTCATCCATGCCAAGCTTCATCCAATACCACCATCATGTGGTGAGCCAGTTCATCGGAAGGCGCATAGGACATTGAATCTCTTGGTGAAACTGAAAGAGCCATTGGACTTGGACATCAAGATCTGTTACGAAGATCTACTCGGTTATCAATGCAATCTGAAAATTTTCATCCAAGTGAGAATAAACTATAGTGACTCAACTTGCATTTCCTCGCATCTAGGGGACCCATCAATTACTATAACATCAATTGCGAAAGCATATACGTCAATGTATGCAGTCCACAGTATCCCTCCATTGCCTATAAATACTCTCTTAAGTCCATATGCCCATTCACTTCTGTAAAAAGATCTGAAAGAAAGAGAGCAAGAGAGAGCAACTGTACCTCAAGGAGACATGGCGATCCCTCTGATAGATTTCAATGAGCTTGATGGTAAAAACAGGAGCAAGACAATGGCACTTCTCCACCAGGCCTGTGAGCAATGGGGCTGCTTCATGGTACCTTATACCGATCGTCCACCAATAGTTTACCTGTGTGTTTTCAGTAAAAAATAAGGAATAATGTCATTGAATATGTCTGTACATGTAGATCGAGAACCATGGAGTTGACAAGAAGATAATGGGGAGGGTGAAGGACTTTGTGAACTCACATTATGAGGAGAACCTCAAGGCGGGCTTCTACAAGTCAGACATACCCAAATGCCTCGAGACCAGCCAGACCTCCGATGTCGACTGGGAGTGCACATTCTTCATCTGGCACCACCCCAAGTCCAACATCCAAGACTTCCCCAACCTCTCAAATGATCTCCAGTGGGTCATCTTCGAGTTGGAATAGTCATTCTTTTTTCACCTGCTAAATATTTTGGCACTATCTGACGATTAGTCGCTTAGAAGAGTTAGCCATGCCATCTGAAATTTCAACAATAATGTTGCAGTTTTATTTAATGAAAAGGTTCATTCAACACGCAGGGAGGTGATGGATGAGTACATTGCACAGCTGATTAAGCTGGCAGAGGAGATCTCCGAGCTGATGTGCGAGAACCTTGGGCTGGAGAAGGACCACATCAAGAATGCCTTCTCCGGGAAGAATGGCCCCTCGTTTGGGACAAAGGTGGCAAAGTATCCAAAATGCCCAGAGCCCGACAGAGTGAGGGGACTCCGGGAGCACACAGATGCGGGGGAATCATACTCCTCCTCCAGGATGACCAGGTACCTGGCCTGGAATTCCTTAAGGATGGGAAGTACGTCCCGATCCCTCCCTCGAAGAACAATGCAATCTTCGTCAACACAGGTGACCAGATCGAGGTCCTCAGCAATGGTAGGTACAAAAGTGTATGGCACAGAGTCATAGCTGATAAGAGTGGGAGCAGGCTGTCTGTTGCCACATTCTACAACCCTGCTGGGGATGCAGTTATTTCTCCAGCCCCCAGGCTCCTATATCCAGAAGGCTATACGTTTGGAGATTACCTCAAGCACTACTCAGCCACCAAGTTTGAAGAAAAGGAGCCACGTTTTGAGGCCATGAAGAAGATGAGCAACGGCCAGAACGGCAGTCTCACTGCCTAAGAAAAGCTTGTACTACTCAGCTTTTTGATTGCAAGTGTTTGTTATCTTTGTTGTCTGTTCTTGAAATTCAAGGAGCATTGGCACAGAGGCCCCTTGAATCAGTCCTTAAGAGTAACTCACCGTCTCACCTTCTGATCACTTGTTTCATCAAGTCTGTCCAGACGAGTAAAATAACATGTATACATTGTGTAACTGCCAGCTGCGTCTACTTTTGCGTCCCCTGAATGCCCAAAGGCTCAATACTTTTAAGCCGTTTATCTGGTGGAATCGTTACTCTTCAAAGACCCACCTGTCTAATCTGACCCTTCACACACAAAAACAGACAAGGCAAGGGGTGATTCATACTATTCTTGCACTGAACTAACAAGAAAATGGGTTACAAGATTGTCAGTTCGTTCTTCCTCCATCATCGGTGCAAGGAATCCTAAACCGAGCAGTTTGTTCCTACATTTGTTAATTCATTTGCAGTTGAGATCATCCCTTAATGGTTTCTTCTTTACATATCCAGATGATGTTCAAGGCAAGAATGAAGGCAAATTGAGGGCAGTGGAGGCAGTAGAGATTTGGACGTCCTTGCAGTTGTTTGGGAATTTATACTAGCATGGAATAAAGGGACTGATTCGGCTAGAATATCAATAGCCTACAATGCCTTGTATGGGATAAAAGGGGTAGTCCACCATTCTATAGGTAGTATTAGAGAACTTGCCGGAGTTCATGAGCTACCCTCAGTCTAGAACAAGTGAAAGTTCGAATCAATCCTGTCTTTCTTTACGACTAGACCCTGGAGTTGGTGCAGTTCCGCTTTCACAAGAGAGCAAGTTCCATGGTGGTTGAGATCTCAATGAGAAGTCCTCACCAAGCTCTACAACCGCAACCTTTTATTCTAAGCTACTCTTATGCGTGGACCTTGGGATATCTGTCCAAACCCCCAAATGACTTCTAAACCGGCATAAAGTTAATAGCCAGTACGATTTGGTTACGCCCCAATTGTACAGAGGCAGAGCAATATCCTGGAATAGAGGAGCAGCAAGGCGTACAGCATGAACACAAAGGAAAATCTCCGCCATTCAACATCATATCAACTCTGTTCCAGCTGAGTAATTGACAAGGATAGAAGTTCCAGAGCAGAGACTGAACCTTCAACCAAATCAAATCAATCAGATGACACGAGAAGCAAGATTCTGAGCCCCTATCGAGATTGTCATTGATGGATCACCGTGTCCCGGTCACAATTAAGTGTTTAATAAGCTGTTGAATTTGAATAACTAACCAGCGACATATTGTACAGAAATTTTCATCAGTGCAGATGAAAGACCAGGATAAACTTTCAGGATCATCTATATCAAACCTGATTAATATCAGAAGGAAACACTGAATGCCAACAACATCAAAGTTTCTCACTTGCTGATCTTATCATAATAAATGGGAACTAGCCCGAATGCATGTTTGGATCATTTTACAACTCATTTGAATGGCCTGAGCCAGACAATGATCCTGAGAAGTCTATAGTACCTTACATTTCTATTTCCTACAAAGCATCGAACTTCCTACATGGAAGGGCCATTTATGCTGGACATGAATATAAGCTTAATAGTTTCTAAGTAATACCCCGAGCCAGTTTCTCTCATTGATGTTAAGTGCTAGACAAGAGAACAGACCGTGGGAATGAGTCAGACCCATTATTGGGGGCGCCTTGTATCTTCAGGATTGATGTCACGAGGTTGTAAATCTGAACGTTCTCAAAGGAGGGGACTTTCTTCCCAAGAGCAAAATTCGGGCCATGGCCAATGAATATGGTGCGCATCGAGAAGATACTGTTATCATACCCGTGAGCTCCACCGCATTCTTTACGCTTCAATTTTGCCTGCTCCACCTTGAACCCTTCTTTGATGAGCCCTATTATAGGGGCAATGCGATCGTTTGCCACATAGTGAAGCCTACTGGGGAGATTTTCTTTAAGGTAGACCTTCAAGTATTTCCCGTTATCAACTTTCCCTGATTTTAGGCCTTCATTCATATTCTCGACGACATCAGACGTTGATACACCTGGGGGTGGCCTAATTGCGAGCAATGGTGTGTAAGATTGTACCCAGTCCTTAGGGACTTCGACCCACGGCTTCAAATCATCCAAGAAAATCAGCTTCTTATCGCAGGTGCCCACCATCCCATGATCCCCAACCATGATTATGTTAACATCGTCGAAAACCCCTCTCTTTTCCAATCCCTTGATCAGCCTACCAATCATCTGATCGATCCGAGCGACAGCCTCAGTAATCTCAGGATCATCAGGGCCCACCTTATGTCCCTGGTGATCAGGATCTTCAAAGTACAGTGTCATGAACGCGGGGATTTCCTCAGCTGGCAAATCAAAGTAGCTCAACACAGTGTCCACCCTTTCCTCGAAAGGGACCGATCCATTGTAGAACTTACAGAATTCCTTGGGGCAGGTCCAGCCGCCCTTTTTGACCTCAGACCCAGGCCAAAAGAAGGTCGAGGCCCTGAGCCCGTGATTGACCACGGTCTCCCACAGTGGCTCTCCGAGCCACCACTTGGGCTCGTGGCTCGCCATGGTGAAGTGCTCCCCTGTATGAGGATCCACGAAATGGTTATTAATGATACCGTGATAGGCCGGGTAAAGACCCGTGACGATGGAATAATGGTTGGGAAAAGTCAGGGTGGGGAAGACTGAGATCAGGCCCTCCTCCGCCTCGGTCCCATTGGCGATCAGGCGGCGGATGTTCGGTGTATCGGTCTTGAACTGGTAGCCAAATCGGAACCCATCAGAGGAAACCAGCAGAACCACAGGTCTCTGCAGCTTCACAAGCGGACGGGCGAGAGCTGGGGCGGGGGTGGAGCTGCCAGAGGACGAAGAGGACGACGAGAAGAAGAGGAAGGCGAAGGCCATGGCGGCGGAGAGGGCGATGCAGGTGACCAGGATGAGGGAGATGAAGATGATAGAGGTGGTGGGCTTCTTCCGGAGGAAAGACGAGGCTTTGGAGGCGCCGACGGTGGAGTCATCAGACGCGGCGGAGGAAGAGTCCTCCGTGTTGAGGGCAAGGAGAGCTGTCGACGGGTTCGGCGGATCTTCTTCGCCAGTGGGTACTGGGGTCTGCTTGTCGGAACCCATGTACCCCAAAGAATCCGATCGAGACGGAGCTTCAGAGGAATCAATAAGGGGCTTTTGTTTCTGAGTTCAAGAATCCAAACGAACAGATTTCAAGAATCAGGAGCTCTCCGGGGCCCTCCAAATCGAGGAAAGGAGAGAGGAGGAAGGAGGACAGATTGGAGTGGGATTGAAGAGTTGAACTTCGAGGTTGCAGGTTCAGATCGATTCGGCAGTAGTTGTAGTCTGGTAAGATGTTACTGTAGGAACACTGACAAAGACTCAATGCTGGACTTTGACCTTTTTTTTTATTTTTCCCTGAATAACATTTGAGTTTGATTATTAATTAAAAGGTAAGTATAAGATCCTGAATAATCAGATTCAACCTAAAGGCCTGATTTTTTGGGTGGAAAAGACAGATGCATCCTGTAGTCCAAATGAAGTAAGCGCTTCACCGTGGATCCCCCCCCCCCCCCCCGAATATTCCTCAATAATGTCAGCCTGGAAAGAAAGGGGAGGAGGGCAAGCAGGAGGGGTAAAAAGGCAAAATGTACCTTCCATTTCTAAATGATGATCATTCATCAAAATACATACTCGTCCAATTTCACTCTCAATTAAAACACTTCAAGATTAAGTGGACCTTACGAGATGCAAGGAAATCAGTGATGCAATCCAAAGTATGTTACTTGAAAATATGATCAAAAATGGGGAGCTCAGAATGTGTGCAGGGAAAACCATCAAGTCCACCAGGGATCTGTATAAGTCGGTCGATCAACAGTGGACCATGAGGCTCATGAACCATCGGAGGGAAGAGTGCTCTGTATGTTGGAAGGCATTAGGATGTTGAAACCATCGAGTGCCGTGGAGACGATCATCCCAGGAATCTGAGCGTGCCAGTGAAGTTCCTTCAAGTCTTTTTGCCCCTGTTATGACAAGACAATCCAAAAGCCTCATCTTAAATTCTATTTAGTGATATCATATCGTAGATTTCTCCTTTCCATAGAGCCATGAAATGATTATTACCTGGTGAACGAAGAGAAGTTGTGGAGGCAAATTTTCAGGGGCATTGACATGCTCCTTTGTCTTGGCTCGGAATTCCGCCTCCTCTTCCTCATCCTTCTCCAGTGAAAGATCCCATACACTGGTCAAAAGAGATCCAATTAGACAGAGTCAGAGCTTCCAAATTATGTAGCCACAAATTGTACTCCATATGAAGCATTTAACATAAACAGCTTCTGTGCCCCATGTCATCATCAACTTACGTTAGCTGATTGTCAGCTGATGAAACTGCCAGAGTTGATGCTTCATGCGGGCTCCACTCGATTGATGTAACTGGGTGTTTATGGTATTCAAAATGTGCTACAACCGAGTCCCCTTCCTAATAAAGGATAGAGATGAATAGTATAATTAATCAAAAAATGGTTCAGCTTACAGATATTGACTATGCATCTCACTGACATGATATTTTGTCATATCTTCACTTCACTGAAAACATTAGCATTTAGAGAGAAGAGTTGACCATACGAAAGTTCTGAGCTGACTATAGCTAATCAAAGAATGAACTAGGACATGGTTTTGTAAAAGTTGGGCAAGAGTAAAACACAAAGTAGAGATCCTTATGGACAGATTCCAGGTAAACTCAACTTGCAAGGAAAGAATGCCAATACCAAAATTTGTGACCATACCTTCAGCATTCTAAGATCCCGAATAGAAAATGACCCGTCATCACTTCCTGAAGCCAACATACAGCTAGCAAGCCTGACCAAAATTCAAATATCCAGGGTTCACATTACATGGACTTGGAGGCAAGCAAAGCATGTCAGAGAAATTAAGACTTTCAGAACCTATTCCACGAGATGACATTTATGTCTGCATTATGAGCCTTGAAGGACACAACTGCCGACTTCTGCTTAATATCCCATATTGCAATATTTCCATCCACAGAACAGGAGGCAAATACATTTGGCTCCGTGGGGCTCCACTGCATGGATAAGTATAAGAGAAGCTATCGCATCACATCTTTTGTGAGCAGCTGAAAAAGAAAAGCAGAGAACCATTTACATAAGTTACCTGTAAGTCCTCCACACTCGCAGAATGTCCAAGAAAAGGAGTTGAATCAACATTCCACGTTGATCCAGATGCAGGTTCCCACAAATGAATGCAATTCTTGCAGTCACCTATGAATAAAGAATTGAAAATACTAGTTTTAACTGAATGTAGATGTATCATATATTTCAAAGAGACTCCTCCCAAGCCCGTCGCAGTACAAGCCCACCATTCATGTTGTAAGTGCATAGACCAACGAAGCACATACATGTGGTCACACATCAAATAACCTATGTTTCTCTAAGCAGTTTTAATCACTTGACCAACTCATGCAGATTTAAAAGAACTGCTCGAACACATCCCAAGTTCTAAAAAGAGACAAATTTGACTTGTCAGTACCAGATATCAGCCTTCCTGGAACAAGAGGACTCCAGTCTATAGCATAGCCTTCATCTTTATGACCACCAAACTTAAGCAATGGAGCCTGATTGAAAACTGATGAAGCTCCCTGGCTAACTTCTGTTTCTGATTCAGCCAATGCATTCAAATGGGAGCTGAAGTCCCAAATCTGCATTAAGAAAGAAGAAATATGGATAAGTGTCATAGGCAGTAGAGGGAGCAAATTTTTCTTAAAGACTCACATCCCTATCATAATTTTTTTTTCTAAAGGTCAGTAAGATTGAAGGAAAGATATTTCAATCACAATCCACATAGTTGTATCCACAATGTAAAGAACATGTCACAGGGGGGAAACTTCAGATTATATATCACATATTCTCCCAACCTGCACATGACCAGTATCTGCCCAGGATGCACATATATGAGGATTCTGTGACATGGCCCGGATACGGTTAACACACCCTTCATGAGATGCTTTTCGCAGCTGCATAATCAACATGAAAAGGTTATTGAGATAAGAGGACTAATTTCGCGGCCAAATGGAACAGAAGATGCCACGAATGAGCATGACAACAATGTAGCAAAAGAGTAGAGAAACCTTGCCTGCAAAACTGGCACACCAGATCCACCAAGCTCATTGTCACTATCTTCATCACTGTCACTGCTATCACTATCCATATCAGAATCATCCGCAGCAGATTTAGATGGCACTAATTCATGCCTTTTTCCACTTATGTTAGTTATCTTAAATATCCCAATTGAGTTCCAAGAAGGCTTCTCAGCCTGCAGACACAAATTTCAACATCAAATTAACAGAAAATTTCTAATAAGTGATTAAAGAAATAGCCTAAATGACATAGACGAATTTGATCAGTACATTATGTAAACCCACCTGAGTCCCAGCAACAAAATAAGCAGTATGTGGGAATTCGGTTCGCACCAGTCCCAATGAATCACGCACAACATCAAAACTGTCAAGATGTTCAAGTCACATGCATAAGAACAAGCCCTGAGATTATTTTCATATATTCACAAATAATAATCAAACAAGGAAAGAAAGAATTTAGCTCGAATCTCCCTTCAAGTAGGATAACCACCAGAAACAATTATCGACAGCATCTTACTTCCACTGACCAGAATCAATCAGCTAACAAGCAATTGACCTAAACATACCCGAAACCAGTGAAAGACTGCCCTTTTCAGATGAGAGCATGTGTTGAAGATGGAAAGATTTTAAAATTTTCCGCCAAATTCCATTAAATAAGTGGAATCCCCAAAAATCAACTTCCCTTGTACCAATTACGTCAAACCCAGCAATCAGAAAAAAAAAAATCTTCCTTTTTATTAATTTTTTATCAATAACTGAAAAAAAGAAAGATATTATGGGCACCTGAGGCAGGGCCAGCCTATACTGAAAGCGTGGAGAGAATTATAAGCAGAAGGATCACACTGAAGCTCTTCTCCTTCCTCCAACTTGTCCACGCCAGGCTGCCACACCTTCGCCGGCATCGATGGCACAGAAGACGAGGAAGACGACCCATCTCCTCGTTTCGTACCCTAATCAAAAAACACAACTACCATGTCAGAGAAAAACTCTTAACTCCACAAAAGCAAAGTGAAAAAAGAACACCACTGTCGAAGAGCTCGGGACACGAACCTTGTTCTTCCTCTTTGCTTTCTTCGGGTTCTTTATGCTGCGGACCATCCTCGCTTTGTATTCACAATTTTGGGAGTATTCAAGCAGAGAGGAGCCCTCTTAATTTCGATAGCAGAGAAGGGTTTTGGAGCTCGGCCAGGGTTTATGTTGAAGCTCTGATTATTGAACTGAAGAAGGGCAAAATTAAAGATCTAGTCCCCATTCTTCTGTCACTTTGTCGTTTTCATCCTTTCTCTTAACAATTTTAATGCTCGGTATAATTTTATTTTTTTTACTATTAAAAATATTCTCTTACCCCCCTGTCTGTCCTCTCACCCTTCTTTTATATTTCATCTTAGATTTTATTATTTTTTATTATATATGATGTTTATAAATTTAAAAAATAAAAAAAATAGAAGAATACAAGAAATTTAATAATAAAAATTAATTATTAAACTAAAAACATGCCATTATACTAAACTCCTTTTATTCATATCAATTCTTTTTAGAGATTAGCAATTAGTGCACAAACAGGAACCGGGCATCAAGCTGATGGAAGCCGAACAGATGAATCCTTCCCTGTAGATGAGCATGTCTAGGGATGTGATTTTAAGGGTTCCAAGCGTGCAGTGATAGCAAATCCACCCTCGGATTTCTCCCTGGAAACCGTGGTAAGATGGCATCAGACCGCGTTACCCGTACTGGGGACTCGAACTGATATTCCTAAAATGCACGAAGGTACTATGGCAGGATGCTGCCTCGGATTTTCAGCATGGAGTCTCCCTTGCTTCGTTTCAAATCTCGATTCAGTTAACCTGACAACCTTTGGGGAACCACTGAAGCAGTCAACGGCTTGTTTAGAATTCTCTGAATCACTTTGATACCTTCCGTACACCTGTAATGAATGAAATGAGCTCTAGGAACAAGATCCGCCACATGAGGCACCAAAGAACAAGCTATTGTTCACATAATACATTCAACTGGCCATAAATATGCGTTACAAGGCTAATGTTTTGTACATGTGTTGTGTATCAGCACCATGTTATTGAAGGTAACTGGAGAGATTATATGAATTGATTAGCCGAAAGTAGGGGAAGATGTGAGAGAATTTGGGGGCCCTTAGCTTCTCTGTCGTCCAGGTACTTCTGGCAGATTTTGTCACCAGCAGTAGTATCATCTGCAAGTTAGTCAACAAGATGAGATCATCAGCACCAATCTGCATTAAGCTCATCATGGAAACACAAGGATCGACGGGTTCAGTCGTGATCCTGCCTGAAACAGTCAGTCTTCATTTTCTTATAATTCAAATGATCTTTAGACATCTACTCTTCGATGATGTTGCATATACTTTGCCAGTCTTTTAACTGAGCTTTAACTGGTTCAGTATCCAGTCTGTAGTTCTGAAATCTAAAACTGGTCAAATGCCAACGGTCCTTCCTTTCTTGCTGGAAAAGAGTGGCTGTTACAGGTTTGCAATTTAACTTTCCATAGAACCAGCTTAAGAGGTTGAGGACTTGGGATGAAGAAACAGCAAGTACCTGTCCTTCCGTTGCCTGGTGAAAAGAACAAGTGCTCCAAATCCGACCATGATCGCAATTTTCATCACCTGGCAATGAAACAACAAAGGAAAACATATCTTTCGGACATTTGATAGGATAAAAGATCACATGTTATGTTTTCCTTTTGACAATGTTGATTACAGGAAGCGTGCCTAAACATTGAAAAGAACTTCTCTGTAGTTTATGATTCCAAGTTTCCGTTATCTTTTCCAACTCCATAGGAGTGGACTGATTTTGCATCTCTTTGGTCATAATGATGAATTTCTGTAAGCTTGGTATTGAGAGCATAAAACAGTAAGAAATTGGAAAAGATTATTCTTATATCTTATTGTTGACAAATAACCTGATGAACCTGCAGTACGCCAAGCACGTTATTTTAAAATTTCTTTTCATGAAAATATATCTGACCTGTCCAAACGGTCCACCGAAAGGATCAGCATCTGCTGAGCGGGCACTCCCTGGTTTTCTCTGCCTGCAAGCAGATGCCTTATCTGATCCTCTATTGTCCATCCCAATATCAGAATTGCCAATGACTCCAGCTAGCTGGAACAGTTCATTATTCATACGCTACATAAGCATTAGGGGTTCGATTCTGCATGCAATAAATCCAAGTTCTAAATGTACCTTCTCTTCGGTGTTCAGTTTCATAATATCTACATTTGCTTGATAGTTGGCCAATTTAATACTCTGATATTCTGTCAGATGCATCATTTTCTTGCCACTGGTAGTCGTACATAAGTTGCTCAATTCATCTAAGAACATCCATCCTCTCGATCCTTCACCTGAATACTCTACCTTCTTTTCATGGTCACTTAACAGCTCCATTTCTCCATTCTTGCAAGAAGTCGGACTTTTGGCCTTCCATGATTGATTTCCAGCACAATTTTCCTTCCCAGGAGCTCTTCCCGAAATGTTGGCAGATCCCATCTCTTCTGCTCGGCCTGATTTTTCAGGAACTCCTAGGTGCTGGTTCCTCACAGTGGGCAAACCTTCGCTGTTCCTCTTATTATATTCCAAGTCAGCTGTACCCTGAGAAGGAAAATCAGTCTTAGTTACAGCTCCAGTTGGATTAACTTTAGTTGCTATTTCATCAGCATATTCTTTTGGTTGTTGGCTACTCATATGGACTTCCATTTCATGCTTGCTTGGTTTTGATTTAGTAGGAGGAGGTTTTATTCGAGGTCTGTTTTCCTGATTCACCAAATTCAACGAAGTCAGTATTACAAAAGAATATAACAGGATCTCATTACGAAATATAGACTTACAAGCAGGAAGTTGGCTAAGAATGGAATACCTGAGCTAGATTAGTTTCAAAGGCACTTATCATTTTCCTTACATTGCTTGGAGTCTTCTCTTGCAGGTCCTGCAGCGCCCTTTTTTGAGCAGCATCTTGCTCCACCTTAGAATATGAGAGCAAATATGATTTGGCAGAAGCAGCCGGTACATCACATGCAGAAGAAGCAGAAGCTCTTTCCCCAGGAAGGCCTCTTCTTCTAGTTGCCTCAGGTGGAGATCCTTTCTCCATCTTATCTTGGACCACGTTAGAATCAGATTGAGCAACAGAAGCTTCAGCTTTTTGTCGGATGACTGACGAAGTATCTTCAGTTTTATCTGGATGAATCTAAAGAAGACAGAAGCATGTTAGAGGAACTCAATATTGATTAATTCCTCAAGGTGGGGAATAAAAGATGCTTACAGTACAGGTGTTCCATACTAGATTTATTAGGCTCTGGCTAGGGTTTTTAACCAGGGTGACTTCAGAGTTGGCATTGCTCTGCAATTTAAAAGATTTTGGTGCAATAACAACTTGAGTGGGTCCCTCCTCTTGTCCGTCTAGTGATCCTTGAAAGAGAGAGATCCCGGAATATCAATAAAGGCCTTCCAAGAAAGAACTTGAAAATGATGATCTGTTTTTGAGAATCTCTTTCACAACTTAATCTGGTTTTATTTGAATTCATTTACTTATCCTAGTAAGCAGCCAAATAAAGAGCTTACCTGAAATTCCACAATTACAAGACAATCCTCTTGCAGTATCTCTACCAACAGTAGTAGCTCTATGTCGACCCTTTGAGCCGTCATTGATTAGCTCACCATGTTTCTTTTTCAATGCCGATAGTCTCTAGCAAAAAAAAATGTCCTATGAACCCATTACTATCAAATGACAACAGAGAGCAAGGCAATCACAAACTCATCTGACAGCAGCTGAAACTATTAAGAGGTAAAATGCCAACTAGAGCTGACGCAATAATTGACTGTAAGTTAGATATAAGGCAAGCAGGTTCACGGAGTTCTCTAAGTTTGATTGCAGGAAGTTAAAAGATCATATAAAAGGTCTATGGGGAGAGCAGCTATTCTTTCCATGAACAGCTTCTCAAGCAAAGTTTAAAACCAAAAGTACATGTAAATAGCACCCATCCATCATCCGGAATTCGGACATTGCCTCCTTTCTTCACTTGAAGGACAAAATTGCATCTTCAAACAGTGTTAATGTTGCCACGCATCCTTCAAGGAAAAAAAAATATCGTCCCAGATGCCCTCTTCTCACCACTAACTCTCGTCTCCACATCTTTATTGGCAACCCAAAAAATCTAAAAAAAGAACAAATCAATTGTAGCCTCACAAAAAGATCACGGGAGCATTAATTTACTGGGAGATAAGGTAACCTGAGTAAAGGATCATTACGCAAATTACTGTGTGTGATATCTCCTGCCCATCCACTGGCTCATACGCAAGCTTGACGAACAAATTCTCACGCAGGGTAGTTAAAGGGCTGGCAACAAATGGTAGTCAACAGATAGTTTGGATATGTTTCATCAAGAAGAAGAAAGCCTACCTAGTCATCTAAAGTTGGCTATCGAACAAAAGACTCTAAATGCTCAACAGAATGCTTGAAAGGATTATTGGCGTTACATTGAAATTTCTCCATTTTCTTGTGCCTGATACTCTCTCCTTCCTACTTAACTGCATTTCCACACTTAACCCACAAAACATCAGATCAACACAAACATCTGAGATGGAAAAAAGGAACGAACTACTGGCAGATGCGATCATAATAGAACTCTGTATGGAAGTTGAAGAAGGTGGAGCTTAGAGTAAGGTTGGAAGGATCGCCATATCCAGAACTGGAACAAACCCAATAGAAAATGGACCATTCCTTGTGGCACAAAAAGGGGACGCAGGAGGGTAAAAAAGAAGAATGAAAAATCTTTGTTTATCTCTTTGCAGTGTCGCATACCTGAAATTTGAACGGTTCCCGGCATTAGAGAGGGGGGAGAAGAAGCGGAGAACAAAGGCAAGAGGCGCCAACTTCTGAATCTCGCTGTGCCAGTCAAACATTAAAACTTTAAGACAAGTTTCAACTTTCATGTAAGTTTGCCGAGATAGAGATGGAGAGAGAGAGAGGGAGGATTGGGAAGGCGAATGGTGGCACTGTGTGACTTTGAAGGTGATGGGAACATGGCGGTCCCCCACGGCACTTCCCACTTGGCAAAAAGTATGCACCGAATGTTTCGGGGGCTTCAGTGGCTCAAATCTGGAATTGTTCTCACTTGCTTACATGATTACTGCAACTGCCTGTGGAATCTAAACAGAGTAATTTCCAAAATAGTTGACACTGATATTTTATCTTCTATTTCCATCACTCCTCTGTATCAAGCACGGCCAGGCCATTCTTACACCTTTAAGACCTTCCACCTTTATATAGCCAGACAGACACTGAAACGCATGTAACTTGCAAAAAAGAAAGCTGTATAGCTTGATTGCCGGGCGGCAGTTTCTGGAGATGGAAAATTTTGCCTGGAAGGATGCAGTACACACCAGTCGACAGGACATTGACCGTACGCTTGACTGAAATGCTGTTTCTTCCATATGCTGGCTGCTCGGCCAAAATCAGCAGCATCCCTGATCGGCACCCTACTACATCGTCAGCTCCAAGAATTCTGTCATAAGAATTATGTCAAATTCATGCCGGGATCTTTGACTACAGTCCTCCAATAATATATTGCGCTGAATGAATTTTCTTGGTTAACGGCTTCATCCTCTTTGAATTTTGTACATTCATTCCCATCATGCCAGATTTCTTAGGAAACACACCCTCTGCTGTCCAGCCGAAATCAGTCCGCCTAACTTTCATGAGCTCTACGGATTGATGCCGGTCGTCCTGGGTAGCATCCTATCTACCTTGCTGTTTGGAAATCATATAAGAGGCGAGATTGGTTTCAATTTCGGCCTTCAGCTTCATCAAATACTTCATGATTTATCCGCCAGACCGACATCCTGAAAGTCCCAGGTACCATTTCCTAGAGAGTGGGCTAATTTTCCAACAGGGGTGGCGCAGGTCATTTTGGAAGGATGATGGTGACCTGAAGATGTTTTTGATCAGAAGGTAGTCCAAGCTCGAAGATAAAAATCCGCATAAGGTAATCTTGACCCAATAACCCATTGTACTTCTTTCTAGTTGCCGGAGATTATCCAACTACAATTCCACAGATGCAGAAATCATGTGCATTTCGGCATCGGGGGATCGGGCCATTATGAGGTACACAGTACACATGGCATTGCTGGAGCATGAAAGGCAGGCACAGTCCGAGGCGCGCTCAGTCCAGTTAGTTATAGTTCTCCACACAATAAGCGAACATCCAGTTCTCCTGCAATAGTTGTCGCAGTTTAAAGCAGCTAAATAACACTTACTGAAGGATTTTGGGGACACTGACCGCCGGGGGGGGGGAAAAAAAACGGTCCAAAAAAAAAAACGAATGTCTCATCTGCCTCCTTCAGTGCATGCGCCACGGTGAATATTGCACAGATGCTTTTCAGCAGCCTGTTCAAGCTCTTTAAACATGCAGAGAAAATCATGGCCGCTTCTTCACTTGACAGCAAAGTTTTTACATTTGAGACCAATACCACCGCACGCTGAAAGATGCAGTAGGGGCGAACGTAATTGCAGGAGATGCCAGATAGTTTTGCTATAAAGAAGTGAGCTCACCGTCAAGATTCTGGCTCATTTCAAGATTGTTGATATACGAAGGAATACCATTCATTTAGCTTTGTTTTTCGATGCTAGGCCCCTTTGCTGTTATATTACCCATCTTCCCTTGATCAGTTTGGGGACGTCCATTTCATTGCGATTATAAGCTGATAGCAGTTTCAGACTCCCCAATTTGTAACGTTACACGGTATACATATCCTATACATCTAGGATGATTCAACAGGAAAAATGTTTCTCGAGTCCAATTCTGCAAGCATAGTATAGTGAACATTCGTTTACAAATACATTGATTCAAAACTCAATTTATTTCTATTCTGTTACTAAAAATTTTAAAAACAAAAATCAACCAGGCTCCTCTCATCGCTGAATACGTTCTGGTCTTAATCTAGCGATGATATCATCACAGGTCTTTCCAGCTCATTTACCCGATCCTTCATTCCCATCGCCCCAATCTGGAACAGAGATCTGATGTTCATTGTAGGTCCATCATCAAGGGTGTCGAGATTCAATCATACAGCCTCTTGATGCACTTTCAGAGAGGAAGCTAATGCCCTTCCCTTTCAACTTGCAAACAAAATTGATTCTACTCTCTTCAGTCTCAAACAACGATTCTGACATGCTCTCTACGATGTTTGTTAGTCTAAAGACAAGACAGGCACCGGTTAACACATCCTCTCTATTACATTCATCAATCCATGAAGCTGACCTCTTGAGACACCGAGACAGTCCTTTTCAAGTCCTTTGGGCCTGCAAACCTGGTTTCCTTGGACTGAAAGATTCTCCCTGTAGCAGCATAATATAGAAATAGTTCACACCCTCTGCCATTCATATCCCCAGGCCATCCAACCAAAATGCCTAATGGGATGTTTTGGAACATAACAGTGCAATGCTGCCTGGAGCTCGAATTTTGGGACCAAAATGTCTCCCCTAGTGTCTATGAACATAGGAACAGTTAGTGCAATGCTGCGACTCTGAGCCTGGACTCGGATTTTGGGAGACCAGAAAGGTCCCGTAAACGATTCTCAAAATTTTGTCAAGCCATGACACAGCTATGCAGCAGATCCCTCCTCTCCAGGGATGTGTTGTATATGTCTATGCTTGGCATTCTGACCCGCCACTTGAGTTATTCCTGACTGCTCTTCTTTGATCGTCACTACCTGAGGAGAGTCCACCTAAGATTGGTTGTGGATCCGAGTGGATGCATTCTGATGATCGATTTATTAAGAAAATTCATTCAACTAAGTTCTTGCTGAGTTTCATTATTGGATTCCACGATCCAGAATCCATGAAGATGTACATTCTTGCAGACATAGAACTAGGTAAATGCTCCATGTTATGCGCTTTTTCGGTTTTCCAACTGATATCTTCAAAAGCTTGTCCACAGAATAGCGTCATAGAAGCGTAACAGTACCAGGTCGGGAAGGTGATTGCAAGAGCCCTGAAAATAAAATTACCATATAAGCATTCACAATTTATTGCTGAATCTCCCATTTCTCCGACATTTTTTCCCTAGAGGAAGTTATTTCATTGAACTAGCAAAGGAAGAAAGAAGCTGCTAAAAGGATAAGCGGAAAATCCTTACCATGCAGATTTATGATCTATCAATGCTAACTTCGTTGCCCAGGCCTTTGTGACTGAAACACTGCAACTAGAATGGACTAGATCAATAAAGCTAGTAGATGTGATGGGTCCTGACAAAGTCCTGTACAGATGGTGCTTGAAAGGAAAATATGCATCAGAAAATGGCAGCTTCAATCCCAATTCACTGGATATGCTCCACCAAGTTGGTCTCGAGCTCACATCGAGCATCACTGCAACTAATTTGACTAAAAGCTCCAGTATAGGTGCTGCTCCCCTGTTTCCATGTGAAATCAGGATAAGAAAGGATCACTGCATTCGTATTAAGTCAGTAATCTTGGTTTCTCATGGTAGTTAGTGTTCTATTCCATCTTCAGCTTTTCTGTATTCTCAAAGATTCACAAAAAAGGAAATGGCAAACATTTTATTCTTAGTAAAAAGGGTTTACATCTATTTCACAAATTTGGACCAAAAAAGGCCCGTATTTCACCTCTAGAAATGGGCAATGATTAGAAGTTCTTAAAAAAATTCAGCAACTAGTATCATGAACGCATTATTGGGCTATGCAATAAGGATAATAATGCAAACATTCTGGGAATGTTTATAACATGAGGATCAAAAACCTAGTTTAGTTTCTCAGCAATTGTAAATAAAGCAGCTGAGTCATCAGAAGAACTTACGTCTCAAGAAACCATTTATGCAATAGAGCTCTTGTCTCTATAAACATAAAAGGACAAAACATCAAGCACATGACGATCATCCTCCATTCTGTCCTTTCATGAAACTCCTGATCCAGACAAAGGAAAGGCCTTTCTATAGTCTCTCGCAAAATTTCTGATAAATCATGCTTCAAAACTAGTGGATCAATATACCATAATAACAATCTGCAAAAAATAATTATGGTAGAGATTGAACAATACAACATAATGACCCAAATGATATGTATTTTATTCAGGGTGAAAGGAAAGAAATTTCCTAAGTGAAACATTCACACATAAACATAGGTCTGAATAGCTAAATGATAAGAAAACATGCCAAGTGGCTCAACTGGATTGATTGCATGTAGTATTAACAAGTGCAAAAGGTAAAATTGTTTTGTCAAAATCCTCCAGCAACCTCATCTATGCAGACCTCTGTGGTACTTCATCTTTGTTTAGGCAGGATTCTTGAGGCAAATGGTTGAGAAGCATAAAAACTGCGGAGCTGCTACATCTAGCTGGTTTTGCATCAAGAACAGGATACATAGGGAACAAATACTGATAGCGAGATGCTGCAAATGTTGCTCTGATGACAGCATCTAGCAGCACATGGGAATGCATTCCTGAAGCATCTGAAATCAAAAGTTTCAGGCTTTTGTAGTCCTTAGAACTTATATTTAGCCAGACTTGTTGAAAATTGACATAATGAGACATCAATTCCAATATTTTCTAGATGGATTGAGGTGTCTGTTAAGAATTTGCCTGCCTATAAGTAGTTCATAGTAAATTCATGCATACATGTCAACAATGTTCATACACGTTATTACATTCTACATCACTATCATTAATGTCCAATGGAAATGAGAAGAGAAGGATGAATTCACCATTTTCATTCAATTTCACAAGCACGTCAGTACATGCTTCAATCAATTCACCACAGTCGCGCTCTGAAATTGAGCTACCAATCTGTAAAGCTTCTGCATTTTGAAACTTGAGCAATTTGCAGCCGACCGAAGAAGACAATGCAGCTACTATGGTCTTCACAAGTCGCTCGATGACCGAATCAAAAACCTAATGCACGGAGCACAAAGCCCCACGAAAACTCAATACAAATCCAGATGGAGAAGTTTTCTAACAAATTATGAAGAATGCCCAGACCTGAGGGGCTGTGAAGCACATGAGGGATAAAGCAGTGTCAAGGAACTGGACGGTGGGATCATCGGCTTCACCGTCGAGGTTCAGCGACCCGCTCAGCTTCGAAATTGCTAGGTCCAGGGATTTCTCTTCGCCCTCTCTAACGGTCGAGGAGGTGGAATTCAGAGCCTGAAGATAAGAAGCGAGTGCCGCGAAGACATCAGTGATCTCGGTGACGGAGCTCATTCTCCTCCTCCTGCGGCGGCTTCCGATGGTGATGTTGGCGCCAACCGGCGGATCCTCCGTTGTCCCGCCAGAGAATGAATGATCAATCAGATTTCACTTTAGGGCGAAATATATATTGGGCCGAATTGGACCTATTTAAAGCCCACACTTAGCCCAAAGTAAACAGCCGAACCGAACCGAACCGTTCCTAAGCAGGCCAGCTTGCTGTTCAGGCCGGTTTGAACCTTGAACTAAGACTCTTTCCAATTTTTTAAAAGTTTTTAATCATTTAAAATAAATATTTTTATTTTTAAATAAAACTGATAAAACTTTACTATTAATTATAGGATTTTTAGCAGTCCAAGTTAATTTTACAATGGTTCAAGTTGGTTTTACAACAATTCAAGTCGATTATGATTCCAAGCTGATTTTCAAACAGTTCTAGATCGGTTCAATAAGAGAACATGCCAGGCTGGTTCTTGTTCAACTGATCTATTTTTTAAACTCAATCAGTAACCACCTCTCAATCCACTAAAAGTGGTTATATGCTCATTTGGGGGTGGTCCGGGCCAGTTTCAGACCAAACCGACTCATTTAATATCTCTACTATGAAGTGCACACCCCATCTCCTTCTAATAGCGGAGCTAAGTGCCGCTGCTAGTGCCATCAAGCGCGCCTGAACCAAGCCCACTGATGCTCGGGATGTTATAGATTGGCTCACATAGAACTCATGAAGCCCATCCGCAGGACTTGGCTTCCACTTTTGACTGACTTAAAAGATCTACCAGCCCAATTCCATTCCTGGACAGCAATATATAGACCTGTGGCCCCGACCTACATGACCCCATGATTTAGCCCGATGGACAGCCTTTACTGACGTGACCATACCTGTCAACATCTCATCTCCGCCGGTGGCACGTGGAGCTACGGCAGACGTCTATCAGCCTACTACGAATTCGAGACCTTCAGACCAACCCATACTGTCATCGAACAGCTTCACATAGTTAACATGTCGCCAAGTTCATGGCATATGTGATACACTGACGAGGCTCGGGAACATGTGTTGCCCGGATGGATGCCACACCGGTGAACAAGAACTCGGAGTTGGATCGCCCATACACTGACGAGTTGGATCGTTCCATGATGACTGACCGACCAAAGAGCACTGGGGCGATAAAATCCATACTAACAGTGACCATCTTAAGGGATTTTTTTTAAAAAAAAACATATTATACCCGAAAAATTGAGACAGAGAACTCAAGTCTCTGCCT
Source organism: Sonneratia alba (assembly GCA_900174645.1). Taxonomy (NCBI): domain Eukaryota; kingdom Viridiplantae; phylum Streptophyta; class Magnoliopsida; order Myrtales; family Lythraceae; genus Sonneratia; species Sonneratia alba. Next base: position 3,494,886 of record FWPY01000028.1, on the reverse strand, counting down.
ATTTCAGCCCATTAAATGATCTAAAGAAATGAGAGGAAAAAGGCTGCCAACTTTTAAGAAATTGCTGTCCCAAGGAAACTACACCTTGTCCCATGTCTTTCTTCCTTCCCGTTAAGGCAGAAAAGGCTGGAACAAAGAGAGAGAAAATGGAGAGTTCGTTCCTCCCTCTCGCATGGAAAAGGGAAAACGGTTTCCGTTTTCCTTCTTCCCCAGAAAGGACTAGAAGAGCTCCTGTTTTCCTTCCTCTGCCTCTTACTTTCCTCGTGTTCTCTGTATTACCATTTCCCCTATTCACAGTGTGTTTTTTCTGTCCAAAAAGCAGAGTCATTGACTATTTTGACTACACCGTTCTTCTTCTTCACAGTTCAAACCCTCCCATAAACCCTAAAAAGAACCCTAAACTATTACCTACAACAATGGCTACTCCATTTTCCGGTTAGTCAGTCTCTCCGGTCCACAATATTGAGTCAGAGCAGGTCCTCACCTAAGAATCTCGCCAGCACATCGTCCCCATCGTCGTCTGCTAGTGACCCCCACTCGGACATTTTGCCGGACGGCAACGATTTCTCCTCCCAGCCGACGAATGTGCCCCGAGATCCTCCCGGCGAGGCTCTGCCGTCGATCTCCCCGGCGTCGAAGCTGGCCATGACGGACGGGGCGTCCGAGAAGGACGAGCCGCAGCTCTCCTCGTTGACGGTGTTGACGGTGATGTAGGAAGGCGAGGACCGGAGCGTCGAGCGGGGGTCGGCGGCGAAGCGGACGTTTCCGGCGGCTGGAGTAGGGGAGGGTTCAAGGAGGTTCATCATGAGCTCGCTCACCGTTTTCTCGTCGAGGTCGGTGAGCCACGCGAGGATATCCTCTCCGAGATCAGCCTTCCCGCCGTCTGCATGCTCCCCATCCTCCTCCTCCTCCTCCTCCTCCTCCGTTTCCACTTCCCCCGGTGCTATCTTCTGCCTCTTAGCGGTGGCGAAGGTCGAGTCCTCTCCTTCCGCCGCCTCGACGTCTCCCTGTCTCTTCCGCTCATCCACCATTTTTAGTTCACACTTCACACTCGAGACAGAGGAGGAGAGAGGCGGGGGCTCTTCGCTGGACGGAACAGCACAGCGCAGAGCAGTGCAGAGTGCTATGCCTTTACGCGCGCACCTCAGTGCAGAAAAAGGAAGAAAGAGAAAAGTACTAGAAATAGGATTCTGTATAGTCGCAGTCCTATTTCCTCCATGATCGAGATTAATTCTTCTTTTACTCTCTTTTTTAATAACTGGAAAAATATTTAAATTCTAAAAAGAGTTTAATTAGGATCATGCACAGCATGTAATCGAGATTTTTTTGAGATAAATTATTGAGGATTTAAATGAATTAATTGCATTATTTTTCAAGGAAAATTTTTTTGAGAGAATTAAATAGCTTGAGAGCAAAAGCACCCTAATTCTAATATTTCAAAACTTTATAGTAATTTTAAATCTGGCTAGTGATCTACTTGACAAGCATTTGATAAAACATAGAAATCCAAATATTACCTGACGGAATAGACTTTTACTGGGCGGGAAGCAAATTCTATCTCAATTTCAAAGGAGAAATCATTAATAGGATTATTACAATTAATAATATTTACGATAATTAATAGAATAATTATCTCTTATTTACTGGTTTAGTGCTGTTTGAGTCACTTGTGGTGCGGAGGAGAGAATGTGACAATTTCTGTTGCAGCAATTAATTTAAAATATATTAAAAAAAATTTAAGCGGTCAAGCAATTAAGTTAGAAAAACAACTTCTTACCCAAAAAAAGTTTTTTAAAAAGGCAATTAATAATTCTCATAGGCCGTAATAAATCCTCAAACGGTGTCGTAGTTTGGGTTTCTCATCGTCGGAAAGAAGACAGATCAAGGGAAATCCTAAGATCTTAAACAGCATCGGAGTGCACCACTGCATCTACCACTACCAATGTTAAACAGAGGGAAGCCCAGACACTCGGCATCTGTCACAGGTACTCGGTTACCTGTAAGAGGGCTCTCTTCGATCAATGCTCGCCCAAAGCTTCGTGCATTCGATTACATGAGCTTTGAACTTCTCCAGCTCGGCCAAGAGCTCCTCTTCCGGCCTGTAGATCAAGTCGCTCGTGCGCCATATCTGCACAGAGACCAATTGTGTATTCAGGGATCACGGACACATGACAATGAACCCGGCCTCGACATCCAAGAGAAGTTTTGTCCAATTCACTTCTCCCCAGTCTCAGTTTCTTTCTTCTTTTTCTTTTTCTCCCTTTCCATTCTATAATTTTTCACAAATGTTTGGGTGTGTACACTAGAAGTAAACCAACAGATATACCTACCAGTAGTATCACAGTCATCGGAGACACTTACCATAGTCCACGGATCATAAGCATTCCAGTGAAAGTCAACAACTTTGTCCCTGAGCAACAATGGAGAGTTTTACAATTTCAAACTTCTGAAGATGAGCCAGAAAGCATTAATCATCAGGAGTAAACATCCATTGACCCTGTTACCCCAGCAACTTTTCTTCTACTCAACAGAATAATAGGATGGGATCTAGTGTTGCTATAAGACATTGTACATAGTATCTCCACATTCATTAAGGTGCTTATGCATGATTTATTGGTATATATACATATGGATATTAGAGTCCAGGAATTTCATAGGGAGTGCTACTTGGTACTGAGTAATAATACCCATCAGACCCCAGACAGGTAAGACTCTTTGACGGCAAGCCAAGTTCCAACTGAGTACATAAAGTGGGTTCACAATGATTATTAAGATGAAAACCAATAATAGAGCACATGACTAGGCTTCAATAGCATTTCAAGTTATAACATTATAAAGGGAACTCTACCTGTGACCAGCATGCTGGAAAAACAGGCCCGCAGGAGCAGAAAACTTTGTCCCATGCTCATCTTTTTCCCTACCTGCAAAGTGATAATTTCGAAGTTTGAAAACTAAATTTTCTTGTGCGTTTAATTACATTAATTCATCACTCATTCACAAAAAAATAAGGTCCCTTGCCTTCTCATAATCCCAGATGTTTAACAAACCATCCTCAGCAGAGCTTCCAAAGACAGATGACTTGTCCAGGGACCCCTGCAACAAAGATGGACAAAAAATAAGCATGTAAACAACACTAAAACAAGTTCAAATTCCTTCATCAATTATTAAAGTTGCTTCACCAAGTATCTTAGAAGCATTAAAATAATCATCAAACCAGGAAGGTGAAAATACAGATACCTGCACGCAAAGAACAGCAGCCTTGTGTCCCTCACATTTATAAACTGAGGACCCAACTCAACCAGAGGTAAGATTTCGGCGATCAAACATGTGAATGGAGTTATCTGCTGAACTGGAGAGTTTATATTATATCAAGCAAAACCATTTTTGAATGTTAGTCCCAACTTCAGTGATGCAAAATAGCAATAATCCATCAAATTTACAAACTACAAAAGTTTTAAAAAATACTGTGTAGGAACATACCCAGTGAGAATCAGGTTACTATCGTGAGGGTTCCAATTCACACAGTGGAGGTCAGCATTATGCATTTTTTCAAACTGTTGAAAAGGAAGAACGGTGAGATAAAATATCAAGGCTAATGCCCAGCGCTAGAAAGATCAATGACTACAACTGAAAGCTCAGCGAGAACATAGAAAGAAAATTGTCAAATATTACGTTGTGCCATAGGCAAAAGCTTAAAAAACAGATTGCCAAGAGACAAGATGATAAAAATAAAAATTGAAGCAACTAATAACAGACTGGGCAGAAACATAATAGCACATCAGGGACAAACCTTAACAGCTGGACAAGTACCGACACGTGCATCCCACAATATGAGACAAGAATCATCACCAACGCTACAAAATTCCTGCGCACCATAACAGTGAGAGATTTAAAACAGTCAGACATGGCAATCCAAATAATACTACAATCAAGCATCTCTCGAATGTTTTTGTTGGTGAGGCTTGCATGAACACAAAAAAGCTACCTAGTATAGAAGTTAATTTTCATGGTTCAAGGACCATATCCAGAAGAAAAGACAGAACATGTAGCCGACATACCTGGATGGACAAAAAGCCACATCCTCAACAGTGTCCTCATGCCCGACATAAATGCCTCTTGGTCCAATTTTAGTCCCATCGGAAGCTTCATCACTAGTTTGCTTAATGATTGATCCACCAGGTGCAGTAGAATTATTTGTGGTTGGATCTGTGGCAGAAGCCATTATATGGTCTTGAATACTCCATAGAACCACTGTCTTGTCCTTGCCTGAAATCAAGTACCTTCATACTAGAAATCTCACCAATAAGTAAATCAAAATTTCCTGTACTTTATGAGGAAACAAGATCAACCTTTGTATACAAAGAGCATACAAAATTTCTAGGGCAAATCGTGTTAGTTTCAACATAATATTCTGCATAAAATCGATGAGGTTTTCCTTTTCATTTGGTTGATAAGAGATGACTACAGACAGATGGAAACTAGGTGAACCCAACTCCAAAGCTAATTTAAACTGCAATTGAATACTAGTTTAATTGTTCATGTCAGTTATTTACTTACGTAGTGAGTTTGTCATCAATTACATAGCATATTCCTTGAACCAGGTGAATGCTTTGGCAAAAGATTATCTTACAATAGAACAATTCTAAAAATACGGAGATGTTTCTGATTCCATTAGAATCTAATATAACTCCGTAATTTAAATTTAAAATCATGAAAACAAAACCAGCCAACAGATCTAGATCTTAACACTTTCTTAAAGTATAAGTTTCAACTACAAGGATACATTCAGACGAACTATCCATACCTGTTTCTCAAAATAATCCTGCATAATCTGCATAATATGTTACATGATTCCAGAAATCTTACTGTTACTTATTCACCAACAGGGCAAACCAATATCAAAAATACCTCTTTAGAGCATGCCAAACCCTAAAGACAAAATTGCCAGAAGAGAAATGATACAGATGGAAAATCTAACCTCCAGAGAGCACAAAAGGTTCAGCAGGAGACATTGCAAGAGCAAATTCTGCACTATCTTGATGTCCAGTTAAAATCTGCAGGAATATGGCAGTTACTTATCTAGTAAGTACAAATTATAGCAGATTCTATCAGCTTAGCTTGATAAAATAAAAATACCCAAGGAATTATAAATGCCTCATCATTTATATAGATTCCAATAAGAGATAGTTTGAAGAAAATGATGCACTAGACTTTGATCTCATGCCATCTGCTCTTCTTGGAGATCTTAAATTTAGTCCTATAGTTAAGGAAAGTCATGAATAGGTCAAAGCTGCAAGTGAGATTATGTATTTAATCCAAATCATTTTTCCCACATAACTGCACAAGGGTGTTAACATTATAACCTTGCAATGTTATTCTTCACTATAAAATTGTGCCAACTTCTAAATGGCATAAGGCATCTATGACCAGTTAGAGACATACCAGATCTGGTTGTGAAGTTGTGGCTCCATAGACTGCATGGCGGTTAGGTTGAGATTCCACATCCCAAATAAGAACCTGGATGTTACAAGTAAGAAAGTGATTAGTATTATTGCAGAACTTGGAACCTAAAGGGAATTCAAAATCTCAAAATAGTATATATATATATATAAAAACAGAAGGCATTTAAATCAGGACTGTCAGTATGAGTTGCGACTATGTCAGCGTTAAGGGGTAGTTCCCAAATTCTGTTAACCTGCAGGACAATATCAAATGGTTAAGGGATCAAAAAATTTGGCTGCATAGACAACAAGATACAGATAAATCTTTGAGAGGATAACAAAGGATCTTAGGATCCAGTTCACAACTATAATTGCAGTACAGCTAGTTCAGTGTTGGCTATTACCTCTCCAGGATGTATGATGGTCATGTATTTCTTTATAAACGGTGACCGTGCTTCTTCATTGTACTGAGAGATCAAACATGAAAATATGAAGTATAAGCACCACAAACATAAATGCAAAGAATTTCTTACTATAATGCATTCGCACAAGAAAAGAGAAATACAAATCACCTGAGATATGTGTTCTGCTGCTGCAACTCTTGGTTTCACTACATTGCTCGTTGCAATGACTAAAGTATTTGGAACACTTCCATAAGTCTGGAAAAGGCAAAATGTGAAAAAGAAAACTAAGAGGTAGGCATAGAGGATGGTTAATTCACTTGATCCAGAATAAATTCTTATTACAAGCAATGCACAGAAGCATTTTAGAAGATGCTGCAGGTCATTGGCACACAACAGGGAAAAGACTTCAGAAATTGTTGGTACAGTCAGCAATTCATATGGAGCTCATGTGCATTTCAGTTTATGGTAGATTCTATCTCACGTTGGTGAAACTTCGATTGGCGCACTTGTTAATAAAAGCTACTAATTTACAACTCACAATGAGAGAACAAGATGAAGAGGGAGGGTGGGGGTGGGGGGTGTGGAGAGAGAGAGAGAGAGAGAGAGAGAGGCCTCACGATAGCAACAAATAAACAAAGAAATGGATAGCCAGCTGAAGCCCACAAAAAATAATAATAATAAGAGACCGACACTGAAATTGTAACTCATGGATATCTTCAATAGGGAGCCTACCAATTCAGCTTTCCGCTGCAAGTAAAATTTCTCAGCTTGCCAAGATGCCAAGCGAAATCTTTACAAAGATGGTCTCATGCCCTTACAATTACAAACAGCATGCAGGAGTTGCAATACAATCACAGTATACCAGCATCAACTAACAACAGGACCATCACTTGGCAAGCCGCACCAAGTTAATTAATCATACAGCTCTGGGAAATCCTAGGGCTTATCAAACATTACCTGGTCAGAAATGTATAGACGCTGCCTGTTCTTGTAAGTGGCTTGCTCAAGCTGGGGGCCCCACCTACATCCCAAAGAATATCCACAATCTGGTTAATTAATGACCGAACATCGACAAAAAGAAACGAAATTGTAAGCCAAAACCGTGCCAACAGCCCTGATAATGCCAAGAAAAAGCACAACTTATAAATTCAGGCAATGCCATAGAACCGTGAAAAGGACTCTTAAGCATATGGTGATCATATTTTCTGGTTATAGTCAAAACTTTGGCCCTGAAATCCGAGGAAATGCATTCCATCTCGGAGCAATAAAAAATCCTAACATTAAGAAAAGCTAACAGAAAAAAACAGAGTAACCCCTCGTACTGGAACCATAGACGGAGATGCGCAAGGGTGATGCAACATAATTAACAGCAAGAGAGAGAAGGCCAGACGAGGTTGTGGTTGGCGAACCAGTCGTATAGAACGGGAACAAGAGACTTCCACTGGGTATACTTCACGTCTGCAGCGTGAGGGTGCGACCTCCTACCGCTGCTCTCCTTTGCTGCCTTGCTTTGCTCCTCCTCCTTCTCCTCCCTCGGCTTCGGCTTCGGCTTCGGCTTCGGCTTCGGCTTCCTCCCTCGCTTCTTCAGAGCTGCGCTTGCTGCTGCTCTACCTCCATTATTGGAAGCCGGTACGTCTCGAAGCTTACTCCGACCGCGTAGGAAGATAACGGGAAGTAGACGGAGCTGTTGGGAAGGGGTTTCAGGGTTTCTGTGGAGCACGCTACGAGCTCACTGAGAGAAAAAATGAGATGCGCGTACTCAATTTGAACTGTCTTGAACGAGATGATGAGACTAATGCAGTGGCAACGGGCGCCGACGCGTAAGGTGCCACGAATAGAACTCCGTGGAATGGCCATTCCATTAGCCCGTCAGACGATCATTTGAAATCCCGAAAATGACCTCAATTAACTTTTTCAACGATGCACACTCCGTACGCCAGAGTAACAGGAGCTGCCGTCGCCAGTTTTTAACCGCCAGCAACTTCTGAATCTTTGGGCTTTTCTCGACGATGAGTCCTTTTTTCCCCCAGATTTTCCGATCATAAAGCCTCATCGGGGCTCGGCCATTTTGACCCATTTATGAGATTAGAAGAGGATACAGAAGGGAAAACAAAGCCACAAAAGGCCGCATTTTTTTGCCTTTCACCATTTTTTTAATTTATTTTATAAGTGTATAAATCTGGTGATGATGGCCAATGGAAAGTCAGCTTGGATGGGTAAGTGCGTTTGCATCTGTGCAAGCCCGCCCAATCTTCACTTTGAACTCGGAAATTTTCGTTGGCATAGCCTAGCCTATGTGTGAGATATACCCGAATGGTGGAACTCGTAGTTAATCACATATCACATTCTAATCTCTCCCTACTATTCTCCAAAACTCGGACCAGAAAAGTATTCTTCGTCCTGATTGTCCCAAAAGATTGTGCTATCCATAAGATGAAACTCCTAACCAGAAGAGACGGGTGTTAATGACCAACACCGTGGAGCTAGGGTATCAGACATACACACCAGACGAAAGGAGCAGAAACAAAGATCCGAAGCCCTGCACCAAAAAAGCAAACGAAACTAAGAAATTGTCCCCGTTTGTTACATCAAACATCGAAGAGACATACTAGTCCATTGATTGTGCATTAGTGAGAGGAAACTTTAAGGAAGAGACCTACCAAGAAAACAGATGCCACAGCGCCAGTAGAGAGCTCCTTAGTGAGGCTGCGGTTCTTCCTGGAGGAGGTTGCTTCGTAACTACAAGACAAGGTGCATGTCTTGTCAATAACAAAGCATGAAGTTAATCCTAAGGAAATCCAAAATGCTTGTGTCTCATCTCTGAATGATGAACAATTTGCACAGGAGCACTCGAATTGGAAACCAACTTTTGAATGAGTTCTGTCTGACATGCACAGGAAGAATCCTCGCACCAAATGCTTCAGACCATTTTCCAAAATAAATTGGAGCCGGCCAAAATGTTCCAATCAGCAATGGAACTTAAAGGAAGATGATCTCAGACTAATAAAAATGAATTTCATAGTGATAGGACCTAAAACTTCATCCAAGAAATGCTCGGATGAAGATGAATCATGTGCTATTGTGAATAGACTGGAGAATGTCTTTATCTATCAACAAGATTAGTTGTGCATATTCTGCAGGCAACAACAGTTCAAAAATCCAGGTCTGTATATGGTATCACAACTGAGGCAGACATTTACTTTGAGAACCTGCATCAATTTACCAAGTCCCAGATTTCCCCAGAATTCACTGGATGAAGGACCTATTTAAGCTCAGGCTACTTTGACAATATTATTCATTCAATGCTGTCACAGAAATAAGTAACTCTCCATCCATTTCTAATCTTATTATTCCCTGTCCTATGTTTCCACTGCACCAGATACTTGTAGCAATAAATCAATTCTCAATTAAATATATATATATATATCAACCAACATATAAGATCTAGCAAAACAACAATCACCAAATGAATAATTCAATCAATGACTATTAACTGCAGAAATCAACGTATGAATTGTGAACTGGCATATAGAAATGGAAGCCCTCCAATTCAATGACTGAGAAATCAGAGTGCCCATTTCTTTTCTTCTTAGGCCCAAACTAGTAAGATTGCTAACGACAATGGCAAACACAAAATGCCACTAACAGAAATCGTAGCTTTAGCATACATACATTAGCTTCACTGCCCTCAACCTTTTTCATGCAATGTGATACAACCTTTTCGTCCACATTTTTCCTATCACAATCCCTCATCATGCCACCATAGTTCAACCTCCATGGACAATGCGATATTCCTTTTAACTCCTATAATCAGTTATGTCACAAATACTAACAGGAAAACATCGGGTGTGATACAGAGGGATCCATTTCGTCTCTAACTTTACGTCATTCATCAAAAAAACACTAGTGTCAAAGAGCTATATAGATCAGATCGAAGCTCACATGAAGAAAGACGCGGTGATGACGAGTCCGAAAGCGAGCATGAACACTGCCAGGGTAGGGTACCATGCATCCAGCACTGGACTGGTGATCGGTTTCGGAGCCTGGAAATTAGAAAGGAACGTCACGGATAGAAAACAGAAACTGAGAGATCTGAAAGAAACGATGTCTTTTCTGCGAAGGATCGCTACAGATTAGCATATCTGACCATGGCGTCGTCAGTTGAAAGAAAGCTCGAGTCTTCCTGGCGCCGGTGACCTGCTTCCGCGGGTTGATGATTTGGGTTTTGGTGTGCGCCTCTGAACCTTTTCTGAAGACAATAACAAGGGAAATTTGACTTTCTGCACCCCGAACGTTCATAGATGGTTCACTTCACTGCCTTATATTATCAATGTCTACCATTTTAGTCCTAAACATTTTGTTTACTCAAATTTATACCCCGAATTTCAATGTTCCTTCCATCTCGGTCCACGAAAACTTGTCCTACATGACAGGTTACATTATGGGGATGGAGCAAATGGGCTGGGCCTGAGATATAGGAGGTCCTTCTTTGGGCCCATACAGGTTGGTCGATGTTCAGCACTTGGCGGGCTCTGGCCCGAATAAAAGAAAAACGGGTCAAGCGGGCCAACCTACGTCCAACCCGTTCCTCCCTCTGGATTTCGGTTCGATTCACTCAAACGTTTGGCACGAGTTTTGACATTTCCAATTGCGAGATCACATACATTCATCATTTCTCTTTTCTAATTAAATTCTACATAGTATCTCTTTTAATTTTTTATATTTAATTATGTAATATATTTAAATTCTAATTTTAATAATTTATCGATATACATCTAGATTAACATTATCGCCTATGTGGCATCTTTACATAGTCGTGGTGGGACATCAACCACTTTTTCGTCTTCTCTTCGTGCCATGTTAGCCTTTTTTTGTCAACGTCAGCATGACTCGTCATCTACTTCTTATCACGTGAGGATGACACATCATCAAATTATTAAAATTGGAATTCAATTATATTGCACAATCAAACATATGAAACTAAAAGAGATATTTTGAAGCGCATAAAACTCAAACGATAAAACTAATAATTTTATAGAACCAATTTCTACATGATTATCCAATAGATTAGTTAGGAGCTTGAACTCGCATCCTACGAATAGAATTCAAAATCGTGACCCAAAAAATCCTATTTCTTAATGTGTTAATTGAACTCGAATCAGAATTAATCGAACCCATCCAAGCCGATGTTAGAAAAGTTATGATATTAGCCAGCTTCTCAGAGACTGATCATTTCTTGTCGGCTCAGTCGTAGATTCAAGCTTTTCCTCCCCCAAAATAGAGAAAGAACCAAGATGGTCTCTCCGCTGGGAAAACTGTCGTAGAACTTAAAAGAGAGCTTGGAAAAATCTGATCATTTCCTGAAAATAATAACGAAAATTAATTCGACGATAAAATGAGTCGGTCAAAAACAGGATTGACCCGAATCGGTTAAGCCATAGTTTTAAAAATCGGATCGGGCTAGCCGGTTGGATGAGGAACCGCCCACTCACCCTGTCCGGTTCCTAAAAAAACTCAGTTACACTTTAAATGATGTCAGCTCCGGTTGAATCGACTGGTTCCCGATTGGATAGGTGAATCCAATTGAACCGGTAAAAAACGGTCAACTTAAAAATTAAAAAGAAACCAATTTTGATATACTTATTTTATTTTACTATACTCATATTTATATTTTATGTTAAATTTTTTACTAATATAATTGTTATATTAATGATTTTTGTTATAAGTGATATTCAAATTATTATATTATATAAATTTATTATTAATATTATTTATTAAATGTGCAGTAAGACCTATCGAACCTCCGATCTGATTCATAAACCCATGCCTACACCGGTTTCCAGTCCGGTCCAGTTTTAAAAACTATGACTCAAACCCACTCTACCAAAATAAATATGTATACATATATATATGCATACACATGCACACGATACGAGCAACATTTTTGTGGTGATGATAGCTCATTATTATATTAGACAAGGCATGATATCACCCGTTTACTCGTTCAGCACCACGGAACTGATAATTTGGAATGCGGATCACATCCGACGCCCGACGCGACTAAGCTCGGGGAGAATTGTCTGCCAGGGCCGGAGGAATTTTCTCGACTTTGCGGTGGGGGGCCGAGGTTAGGAGAAGGAAAGCGCGGTACCATCGATATCATAAAGAAGGCGCGCGGCTGAAGTTCATGCGCTTACCGATGGCCACGCATGTCCCTTTCCCCCTCAAAACCCTAGCCAGTGAGTATCTCGCAGTCTCATGCCGTCGAGAACTGGTAACGTGCACCGAGAGGAACCGATCGATCTGTCGGGGATTTGATGCGAAATCTGCCCCGATCCATGCGCGACGAACATATGGATAGATTATTATTTATTTTCCAAGCATGCACACAGAGCTTTCTTTTTCTTTTTTCGTAAGCCTGGAATGGGATAACAAAAACGGGAGAGAATGAAGTGGCACGAGATTCGAACTTACTTGAGGGCAATCCCAGTGCATAAAACCTCCATTTCCATGCAACTTGCATCTTCACGTCAACTTGAATGTGATTGAACGAGAACTCTATAAGGGTCCCCTGCAATTTCGCAACGGACAATTAATATCGCGATCATTTTTCTTCCTCTCTACTAATGAGAGAGATTGCATAAACCAAACCAAGTGCTTTGCCCTTGGAATATATATAAAATGAGAAGACATTTCCTCTTTTGTAGTCAGAGATAACATATATATATATATACGCGCGCGCATAAATACATACTATGATACCATCCATAAAATCACATTAGAAATTCCAAAAATCCATCATTTTTTTTGTAATATTCAGTGCTAAATTATTAGTTTCATTATATTACCAAGTCCTTTCCACCAACCACCGTTAAGCGTGTACAAACCGTCGCTTATTAATGTTCACATTTGCATGCCGTGTTAATAAGTTTTGTCAAGTCATCGTATTTTTGCTACGTCAGCGCAACATGCCAGCATATAAATTACCACGTCATCACGTCCGCCGAGCAAAGTCACACCGTAACGGAACCAACCCCATAGGGCTGAACGTGACGTTTTTGAAATTTTTAAAACTAACTCACAAAGACCATTAAATCTTTACGACCCCCGAACTTACCCTATCTCAATTTATGTAATTGCAATTGATAAATATAACATTGCATTAAAAAAAATCGACAGAAAAGAAGATCGAATATGGTATATTGAATAGCACTCCCATGTATGGTGGGTGGAGAGGAATCGAGTAGAACTACTGATATTGATGGGTGGGTGCGTCGCCTCCTAGGTCTTGATTTTAATACCGTCTCGAACCCCCAAAACGGAACCCTCGCCGCGAACGTACGACAGAGTCTTATGCTTCCTCAGTTCTAGAGGCCTTCCGAATTAACCTGCGATTTCGATCGATTTGGTGCCGTTGGCGTATGAAAATTGCGTGGTACAAGATCAGTGTGATCGCACATCATAAATCCATGATTAGAAATGCAATTAACTCGTCTCCCTAGTCTGCCAATTGGATCGGGCAACAACTAAACCTCTCCATCCATCCTCAAAGACCTCAATGTCGTGATGATCTTCACCTCTTTAAACCCATCACTAACATCCGGCGTTCTGAAATTGTTCCCACCTAGCCTCACTCCAACAGACAATTTGATGTTGTGTGCAATCCCAGATGGTCTTGAGGTGCGACAAGTAGTTTTGTTCTTAGGGGCACTTAAATCACCAGGTCCTGACGGACTGCCTGCTTTGTTTTACCAACGTTATTGGCAGCTCATTGGAGAGGATATCATTAATGCAGTGCAGAGCTTCTTCAGAGGTACTTTCTTATTCGAAGAACTCAATCATACACATATAGCTCTGAGACCTAAAGGAGGCCCAATAGATACTGTAAACAATTATAGGCCAATCAACTTGCCAAATGTGATTTACAAAATCATTTCAAAAATTTTGGCCTCACGCCTCAAGCTAATTCTGCCAAAAATCATTTCTCCATATCAATCTGCCTTTGTTTCTATAAAAGGTATACAAGACAAATTGATAATTGCTCATGAAATAATGTATTATCTTAGTTCACATAAAGTTAAACATTAATATACAGCCATTAACATAGATACGGAAAAAGCTTTTGACAAAGTTGAGTGGCCGATGTTGATAACCATTATGAGAAATGGACATAATAGATTTTTTAATGTATTTCCACAGTCTCATATTCAGTCCTCCTTAATGGAGCCCGACTGGCTTCTTTAAACCAACAAGAGAAATAAGGCAAGGAGACCCACTCTCTCCTTTTTTGATCATCTTGGTAACATAGACATTATCAAGGAGTCTTGTATATGCTGAAATGCAAGGCCTCATCAAAGGAATCACAGCAGCAAAAGGTGGTCCAATTTTTACACAATTGCTCTTTACATATGATCTTTTTTTATTTGCCAAAGCAACATATGGAAATCTCTCCACTTTCAACAATGTTTTGCATGAATACTTATTGTGATCAGGGCAAATAATTAATAAAGCAAAATCCTCCATGTTTTTTAGCCAAAATATATTAAACCAAATGAGAAAGCACTTTTTTGTGAGTTGATGAGTTTTAAGAAAGCAGTGGCAAATTCTAAATATATTGGTTTACCTTTGCATATTCAAAAAGCTAAAGCTAAATCTTTTCGGCCAATTCTTGAAAAAGTTGAGGGAAAATTATCTTTTTGAAAATCCAAAATATTTTCGTAATTCTCGGTGATATCACATGTGAACTGCGTGTGTATTCGTATGAATTTATGTGAATCATGTTCATAAGTTTGGGGGGAAAAAATAAACAAGTAGATAGAAACGAAAATGATGAGACCTTCGAGTGCCTTGTTTTTCCGAGGCGTCTTCTTCCTTCCGATTGATGTCGATTGCCCCACCACTGCCCGCCACTCAGCACTAACATATTCTGCCCCTCACGCACCGTCATACTTTTCAACTCCCTCCACTGTTCCTCTTCCACGGTCTGAAGAATTTTCAAAGCTCACATGCCACCCGGACTCAGGAACAGAAAAGTTGCAGGATTTAAGATGATTGAATCGATTCTTTTACAGGCTCCAAGACTCTGATCTCTCTCTCTCTATATATATATAAATGATGATTTCTTCAGGATTTGTAGAGATGAGCTTTCCGCCACTGGGAACACTTTTGTGATAGAAAAGAGAACGGCAGAATCAAACGTGAAAATTATGAGACGATGAAGAAGCTAGAGAAAAGCTAAATGGACACGGTATTCCGGCTCGATAAAGAGGGCCGTGCCAACTTCCTGCAGATCTTGCTGCGGTCGACAGGCTGCTCCTATGTCTGCCTCTGGTCTTGCTTGCCTCTCTCCAGGTACGGTTCTGTCTCTCCCTCAGGTAAAGTCTCACTGGGTAGGATTATTACATAACCATTACAATAATGTAGGGAGAATCCCTTAGATATGCAGTGTCCATGCTTGTCCCCCGGTCTTCAATTTGTTCATCTTTGGTTAAGTGTCAGTGTTGTAAGATCATAAAACTGATAGGGTTGCATAAAAGGTCGTTGTTTTTGGTGTCTTGTTTTTGCTGCAGTTATTTATGCTCCATCGATGGATTCTACCGGGAAGCCAGAAGCAGCATGCAGCCTAGCGCTTCAGCAGGATCCCTTGCCCAGAGACTCTTCGACGAGTATAGGAAGTCCTTGTTCATTGTTGACAACGAGTAATCAGACAAGCAAACACAGATGATCTTATGTATACATAAAACTAGGGTTTTTTCATCTTAAACTAAGATTTAGTCTTCCCTTCTTTACAGCCATGGCAGTTTCCCAGGATTCGCTTTCAGGAACAACAATCCCTGCATCGAAGTGAAGGAAGAGGATCTTCTCACACTTGCATCCCATCACGTGCAGCGGCAGTTCTATCAAGTAACTTACTGCTTTCCTTTCCGTATTTGATACCCATATTATTCATGTTTTGTGTGGAATAGAACATGACTAGATTGAGGCTTCGTGTTTTGTCTCCGGGCATCACAGGAAGCAAGGATCAAGGTACCGCATTCAGATTAATGCTCGAAAGCTATAATCTATTCAGTACGTACGTTCATCAGCTTTGAATCCTTCCATGTGCTTGAAACCTTAATGTGTGCATGCATGTATCCTTTTGATTTCAAAAGAAGGTCGTGTTCATGGGCTGCCAGAGTGGAGAAATCGAGCTTGGCTTCTCTAACATATCTTCGGTAAGACATCTCATGCCCTAATCCTTGATTGTCGCATCCTACTTGTCGTCCGTAGATCTGCATATATTATATTATATCTGTTCTATATTGCGCTTCCAGGATAACGCTGAGACATTACTGTGGACCTTACTCCCTGAGGATGTGTCTAGTCAAGTTGCAGTGCAGGAATTGCCTCGTGATATCGAACAACAGCCTAACCCTCCTTCTTCGTCCTCATCTTTGAGATTACTTTCCGTGGATGGTCCCGAGCACTCATCTCCCTTGTTCAACATACAGGGGAGTTCTCTTATCCCAGACCCCCTTAAAGAGATAGCTGCCGCTGGTACCGATCAGCAGGCAGCGCTGCCGCGAACGCTTGCCACCACAGCCCCCACTACAACAATTCCCGAGCAGCTGCAGGATATTGAGGCATTTGGCGGGATCTCTAACTTACGGCTTCCAATTCCGAGGAACATTGAGCACGAGGCCTTAACAAAAGCCTTCCTCGCTGTTATGTCTTCGCCTTCTTCCTCCACTTCCTCATCACAGCAGCAGCAGCACCTACAAAATTTGCCTGGTGGTAGTAACGGGGCAAATCCGAGGGGGAGTGCATTCAGGAGGTACTCCACTGCTTTACTTCCGATGCTGCAGATGAAGCCGATCACCCGCAGACATGATAGTATGATAAAGCGTGGAATCACCTATTTTAGAAACTTAAATCTGATGAGAGATCAATTGCGGCTTCAAGCAGCTGTCACTGGTAATCATGCCATGGCCACCCGGTTGCACCACGTGATGTCCGAGAGAAAACGAAGGGAGAAGCTCAAGGAAAGCCTCCATGCCCTGAAGGCGCTACTTCCTCCTGGAACCAAGGTATACCACCTCCGATCTCTTCAAAAAACAAAGCTAGCGATGCAACCTGACACGAGCATAAAAGGATACAAGAAACTCTCTCATTTCAAAGTAGAAAATCTCTAGATCTTTCTATCAGCTATTCAAATGCCAAGGGCTCGGACTTAACGGTATCAGTATCTATCGGCAGTATCAGATTGCTCTCATTATTATTGTTACCGTCAGTTTGCGTCCTCCTACGTTACTTCCCCGATATTGTTGCATGTAGTGGGAGAGGACTGGTTCGATTGGTTCAAAACATTGTACATTTCATGTTGTATTGCGCAGAGAGACAAAGCATCAATTCTTGCAAGAACGAGGGAGCATTTGACCTCCTTGCAGGCTCAACTCGAAGAGCTTCGTCAAAGGAATGCAGCCTTGGAAGCAAAACTTCCTCCTGCCGAAGAAGTGACCAAAGAGCCTACAGGCCATCCTACCAGCAGCAACCCAATTGATGTTCAGGTCCGACGGACTTCTGAATCAACCTCCGAGGACCAAACCGTCGACTTACAAGTGACAGTCAGAAGAGAATGCTCGAGTATACAACTTGTGATCTGCATCCTCGAGCTCTTGGGGCAGCTGAACGACGTTCGCTTGATGTCCATGGATGCGGATACTCGTGTTGCAGAAACTGGGGCCATCATCACTCGGGTAAACATGAGACTGAGGATCGAGGTAACAATGATCAATAGACATCCTCATTAGATTCATGTGCACCCGAGATGAAGTACTAGTTGGTGCCAAGTCACAGTTTAAATACACGGCAACACACTTATAATGCAAACATGCATATGCATAATACGGGAACAACACACACACACACACACACGCATCTCCCTACTCCCCAGGTTTCTTTCTTCAACCCATGTAAAATCCCAATTGGTTTAAGCTCGTGGAACTGAAAAAAAAAGATCAGACAAGCATTTAGATCGCAATGACTCGGGGTAAAAATATGAAAGTTGCCGAAAACCTAGCTGTTTCATTGAATTTCTCCTGATAAGAAGTTGATTTACGTGGAAAAAGGAGGTTATCTCATGACATGTGTTTCATGCATCAAGATCATAGCAATTTGTTTTCAGCTCTCGATCCATCGTTGTCAGTTGGCATTGAAACGATTTTGGGATCAATTATCATTAGCATTTTTTAAGTTTTTTTTTTGTAGGGGAATGGATGGGACAAGTCGGGCTTCGAGGAAGCGGTGAAGAGGATGGTATCTGACGTCGTACAAGCTATGATAGCGACATATATGCTGGACTAATCCTTGCTGTATCGATTATGATAGGTTTATTTAAATAATTAATATTTATTCTCTACGATTTGATGTTTGGGCTAGTAATGTGGGAAAAGTCCTGTTTAGCGGCTCCAGTAGGGCAATATCCCTGTTTATTTAACAGCTATTAGTCAAAGGCCCTAGATTCGTTGCACTTAATACATATTTATATATAAATATATAAATTCTAATTATTTAGATTCACACCTAATTAATTAAAATTAATAAAATAATAAAATTCTCTAGATGATGCATAATTTAATGGAAACTCCTAAAGTGGCCATTGTGGGATTCTTAATTGATCCACTCATAGTTTTTACAATTGGACCGGGTCGGGAACCGGCCAAGGTATGGGTTCATGGGTTGGACCGAGGGTTTAATAGGTCGAATCACATGTTTAATAAATAATATTACTAATAAATTGAGATAATATTATAATTTAACTATGATTTAGAATAAAAATCATTAATGTAATCATTATATTAGTATCAAATTCAACATAAAATATGAATGTAAGTCTAGTAAAATAAAATAAGTACATTATAATAATTTTTAATTTTAAGTTGGCCGATTTTCTCACAGGTTCAATTGGGTTCACTGGTTTGACTGGAAACCGGTCGGTTCAATCGGATTTGACCTAATTTAAAGTGTAATTTGAGTATTTATGAGAATCAGACCGGGTGAGTGGCCGGTTCCGGATTGAACCGGTCGAACTGGCCGCCCGGTCCGGTTTTCAATACTATGGGCCCACTGACTTAGTTTTGATCCTCTCAGTATGGTCCGTGAAGTACATCTAGCCCACTACACTTTCACTGCCGTCGTCGTTCAGCCATTCATGGCCGTGTCGGATGGTAATTATACTCATTAGATACGGTATGCAATATTATCGAACGAGCCAAATCATACTTCAAAATTAGTGTACGGTCGAGTTAGAATTTTTGAAAAAATTTTCGTCGACCCCTAAATCTAAAATTTGATCATTAAATCACTCATTTAAGAGTTGAGTCCACTGGTACCTTTTCACAATACCGCTGTGCACGATATCGCATCCCATGCTCTACTCAAGTACGTGGTTTTAGACCGCCCCGCTCCGGCTTTCACATGCACGAGCACATGTTTTCGTCGACTTTGATTTCGGGCGACAGCAATTTTCGCATTGTCGGTGATATATATATATTTTTCCGTCATGCCATTGTCGATTCACACATCGATTAGAACAGCCGAGCCGACCCAATATTCTGCCAAAAAGGAAAAGAAGGGTGCGCGAGGAATCATCACTGTGTAACCGTCACTTTGGACAGGGTGCGTTTTGGACCCATTTGAAACCATCGCTGTATCCGACGAGACAATCGTGTCTCTCTTCCTCTGAGATGTCGAAGACGTTAATAATTGCTCTCTGAGTTTCCACGAAGCTAGTGGAAAAGGAGAGAACATTCAATCGAGTCATCGGGCTGTCTGAAAATTGGAAAAAAAAAAAAAAAAAGGAAAGGCAGGGGAAGTGGGCCAAATTAAAAAAAAAAAAGGAAAAGAAAAAGAAAAACCCACCCATTGCACCGTGGATCTTCCTCTCTTCTAGAAGTAATCATCATCGAAGAGAAATCGATTTTCATGTGCCATAAGGGAGGTATGCTTTTGTGAGTACTAGTGTATGAAACCAACACTTTGACAGATCTTCACGTATCTGCACGCACTTTGCTGTGAATCCTTCTAGCATGTCTTCCCTCGTGAGTGAGTCGGCTGCATCGAATTGTTCCATGAAAACATCTTACGAGTCAAACAATCAACCGTTGCTCTCAATTTTACGTTCACGTTCACTCAACCAGAAAGGGGCATTGTCGGAGTGCGTCCCCGTTGGCGGCAGGTCCGAGGAAGGATTGGGAGGTTTGGTAGACGTCAAGCATCAACGTGACAGCTGCCCAGGAAAAGAAGCGTTTCTTTTTAACTTTCGTCCCTTCTCGAAAAGAGACCATTCTTTACCCTCTTGAAACCAACCGGGAGACACGGGACCGTCGTGCCTCCGCCTGAGGGTTCCAGTGGCCGTTTTCGTCCATTTCAGGCTGGGGGCAGTTGATTTCACGTGCTCGTCCGACCATATTTTACAGGCGACCAGGGTCGTGGCTGCTCGTCACACATTCTGTTGTTCATCAAAGTGTCAATCTGACAGACCCGGAGGACTAACAAGACGATTTGAGCTATTTATTAGGCAACAGGGGAACAAGTGAGCAAGTCCTAGGATTGAGCTGGCGGACATATTCTAGCGCATTGTTTCTAACCATTTGGTGTTATCGGATGACTATGTTATTTCCAATATCTAGGTATGATTCAGGCAACAGTAGGCTTTTCTCTATCCAAATCCATTCGTCAAGAATGACTCCCCACACTACATATAGCATAATCTGAACAGGCAGATTAAAATGCTCAAGATCTCCTCAGCAGACAAGCAAATAAATCCACATGTGACTTTGAGTAATAATCGGTCTCTTAACATCTAAGCACCGAAGTATCTATTGAGCTTCGAGAAGAAGGTAAATCTTCATAACAGTAGCATATGGGGTCTCACTCTGCGGTCACACCATCTGCATTTTCTCCCACAGGCTTTTCTGGCCTGTTGGGCTTGTCAGGAGCTATGACACCTCCGGTCAATGGGTCAACAGGCCGAGTATCGCGTGGCCCACCCTTCCGGCTCATAGCCACCATTGGTGGTGGAGGCAACAGGCCTGCTCGGAATAGGATCCGCTGCACTGGATCTGAGGGCTGAGCCCCAACCGAGAGCCAATACCTGCATGTTGCAGGTAAAACACAAAGGAAGACCAACCTCACTACATGGTATATTCATATAAAGTGCAACTAGGAAGTTCCAAATGAAAGGATTTACAAAAGTGACAGCATATGTTTCTTGAAACTACACGAACTGTTTGCCAAACTCATTGTTGTTATAGCCCAAATCACAAGGTATTTGTTGCAGGATACGTGCAACAGAAAGCACAAGCAGGCCAAAGCAGATTCAAGTTTTCTGACGTTGGTGGCACTTAACCAAGATTCAATGCCAACCCCTCTCTCTACTAATTCTGATCACTTTGCATAAAAAGATTACATGCTTCTGGCAGAGAGCAAGTCCAACTGCCATGAATGGATACAAATCCTTAAAGATCAATGAAGTAAGAGGAATGGCAAAACAAGAAAGACTCACATACTGCTTGTATTCAAGAAGTTTGAAGTTTCCTACCAATACTGGCCTCCGTATAACATAACAAATGGTTCGCTATGAAAAGAATGACTTCTCAGCAGAAACTAGGAAAATAAACTCATACAGAAAGCAAATAAAAAACTGGGAGAGCTAATTGGATTAAAATATAACTTGAAAGATTATACGAAAGTTAGTGCTTCAATTTTCTCAGTGCCTAAACTAGTCAAAAATCACTTTGCCTTTGAACAATGGAATTTAATCAATCAACATGGTCATTCATTGGTTAATTGGTTCTACAACCTTCCTCAATAAGTCTCTCCACCCTCTATCTCCAAAGCCAACACTTGCCATTGGCAATCACCTTCATTCTCCTTAACTAACATTGTCTAATCCTTAAGCCTTTTTTTGACAAAGTTTTGTCAAATAGCACCTAAATCTTATGATTTATGAACCAATAACATTAATTAAGAACAATCCTCAGCAAAAGCATGCCAACAAAATCCCAGAGAACAGTATCTGAGACCATCCAAGTTCTAGATAGGCTGGAATAGGTGCCTCAGGAAAAGAAAAGCAACCATCTATTGCACTAAATAAGATGTGAAGGATGAGATCTAGGGATAATATCAACAGACTGAAATTCAGCAATGCATTATGACAAAATCATGTATGAACTCAAGCTCATTTTCAGACAACAATCACATAAATTTCAAGCATATTTAACTGAATAATCAGAAATGAGGCCTGGAAATAGAAGAAAAAGAAAGAAAAACTTGAAATGGGAGACTTACTTTACTCTGTCAAATTTCAATCCCATTCGTTTACCACCATCTTGACCTGGACAGAGCACTTGAAATTTTAAGAAGATTTTGGCAATTACAGATGACCATCATCTATGTTGTTTATGGACAATATGATACACAAATAGAGTAAATTGCATGGTCTTTACATAGTTCAATATTGATATGGAATTCAATCTCAATCACAGTTCACCCATAAGAACAAGAGTCAAACAGATATTCATGACATGAGATGGAAACGAGCCAAATATATTGACAACACAGACAAACCATCAGAGCCTCTTTCCTTTCATTGAAGTGAAGAAACTGATCCAATGGTTATTCTGACATTAATTTATAAGCCTAGCTAGTTTCCCAGTTCACCCATGTTACAGTCAACCAGACTCAGAGCACAACCAAAAGAAACTGAAGGGACCAAGAAAAGTTCTACAACTTCCACACCCTTAAAT
Organism: Sonneratia alba; assembly: GCA_900174645.1. NCBI lineage: Eukaryota > Viridiplantae > Streptophyta > Magnoliopsida > Myrtales > Lythraceae > Sonneratia > Sonneratia alba. Next base: position 3,472,254 of record FWPY01000028.1, on the reverse strand, counting down.
GATGACTTCATAGCGTTCTTGTTCAGAATCACCCACAATACCAGCTCAGATTTTCAATATAGCTTACAATCCATCCCCTTTACCCTGACACTGAAAGAAATATTTCTGCACTCAAACCCAGAGAAACGTTTCTCAGATCTATCACACCTTGAACTTAGTTGGCTTTCCACTTTCCACCAACTCACTCCCGCCTAAGATTGCCCACCCAAGTCAAAATTCCACTTCTTCTTTCATTACAACCAGCCATCATTGAACTAACAATAACGTATAAAATAGCACGAATTTCCTACACCCAGAACATCTACAGACACAGTGCATATTGAAAATACATTGAATGAATGGTTCAACATCAAAGAAGAGACATTGAGAATCCCCACAGAACCATTAGCAATTCAACTTCTCCTACTAGGCGAAATCAAGAAATCCCAATAAATTTAACCACCTAATGCATGAATAGCTCAACCCCTTTGTTGTGAAAATGCAGATTAATATATAGACAAGGGGGACATGCATAAAGATCATCGTACGAGACGAAATACTGGGAGGAATTAATCATTTTTCTATTGAAGATTACAGGACCTGGCAAGGGATTGTAGTAGCCCAGGACTTCGAGGTGCTTGCCATCTCTCGGCGACCTGCTATCGGCCGCCATGACACGATAGAAGGGTTTGTTCTTGCAGCCGAATCTCGCCAATCGGATCCTCACCACCATTTTTCTTTTCCGCTTTCCCTGCTCCCCCACAAGAAACCAGTAAGACCTGATCTTTAGTTCTTTGTTCTTCGTCTAGCTCCCGGCGCAAGGGTTTTTGGCCGTGGGGTTCTTCAAATCTTCAATATTTATGTTTTGGCTCCTTGATTTTGTTGGAAGTCCACATTGCCCCCTGTTGCTCAAGCTAAATTTACAATTTTTTCTCGTCATCTCTCTCTCTCTCTCTAATACATTCGTGGGCTTCAACTTTATGGGCCTCAAGTTAATGGGTTGGGCCGACTATGAAGATTCCATACCTATGGGCCTTTAAGGACCATTGGATAGTCAAATTCACTGACGGTTCTCGTCCTCGTGAAGTGATTTCACTTCCCAGGAAGCGACCCCGAAATTCAGTCACTGCTCGGATTCTCAGCGGTCCCCCGATTCCATTTCTAGGTATGGTTGTGCTGATCCTCTGTCACTTTCGTTTCGGTTCCTGTTTCTCTCGGAAGATCATCTAGCTCCCTGTAAACTTTCCGCCGCCATTCTTTTAGCTTGACCTGCGAGGGTCCCAGTGATGGCCCTATCGGAGTGCTCCGAGTGTTTCGATCCTGCCCATTGTCAATTAATGCCGAAGGCGCGAACTTTTTGAGAGTTATCCTACGAAATAGGCCTTAGCTTAATAAGTGAAAGTTTGGTTTGACCTGGTTGTTTAGAACCGTGGATGTGATGTATTCAATTTTCGTATAAGAAAAAACGTCAAATTGATGGTCAACAGTGGTGGATCGATTTGAAAAGATCCTGTTTTGTTGGACCGTGGAAACAACTTCATTTATTTCATACCAGTTTTGGATGGTGCACATGATGAATTTGATGGTCAGGTGCTTTAGATTGTCTAGTAGGAGATTTATTTTGATGTCTGTCGATGTTTGATTTCGAGTCTATTTGGTGTGCTTTCTCTGGGGTGTTTAAAACAGCTACAACTAAAAACTATCAATGGAGGAGGTAAAAGCTACCAGCTCTGGGTGTGACAACTTTTAAAAGATGTCAGATGTCCCCACCGAAAGTATACCGAAACTAAACATGCGCTTCTCTCGTCTATAAATTCTTCAAAGAATTATGGCTCACACAATGTCAAGATGAAATATTGAAGCTTCCATGTGCTGACCGCTTAAGTAATGTCATGTCAGAATCATTTGGCACCACAAAAATCCTGCAGCCAATCTAGAACTTATGTTCAATAGTTTCCGTAGCCTTCCCATTGGGTTCCAGAAGAAAGCAGAAGTGATTCCCATAATAGCAGAGAGCAAAACGGGGGCAGGCTAAACTGGGAAATCACACAGATTTTTGGTTAGGAACTCCAAGATTTGATTCACAATTTCGTATCCGAAAGGAAATCGAATTACTATGGCTTGCTTATTTTTAGGTTGACTTCTTATTGCCTCTTACTGTGTGCATTTAGATATAAATGAAAGTCTATGATTAGGTCAGGTTGTATATTCATTTTGCTTTCTCTCCTGAGCCTGTCTTTCCTCTCAGGTTGGTTTTGGCTTTGATGGCATCAAAACTTCATCAATTGAAATCAAAGGCCACTCAAGTGTCCCAGTTGGTTGGCAAACATGGAACGGCTTACTATAAACAGCTGTTGGAGGAGAACAAGCAGTATATTCAGGAGCCACCTACAGTCGAGAAATGTAACCTATTAGCAAAGCAACTATTTTACACTCGGCTTGCTAGGTATATTTACAAGATTTTATTATCTCATTTGTTGGATGGTATTCGTTTGGTGCGTGGGCATGCAGTATCTTTAAGGAGGTAGTATTTCTGAAATAGTGCCTTATTTTGTTTTATCTTATTCTTTATGTAAATGCCAGTTGTCTGCTAAATTTTGCTTGTGAGCGGAGCTGTAAATCTCCTTAAGAAACAAAGCACGAAACTCTTTCATTCTATACCATGCCTTATGTCCTGTCCAATAAGCTTCTGCTGCTGCATTTTTTTCATTCAGGAAAATATATTTTTTTTATAAGCTGTTGAAGTCAAGTTAATACTGACCCCGTTCGTCTCCCATTGTCAAGTTGTCTGTGGAGAGACCAAGGGCCATTGTGATAGCCGTAGCACTTACGAATTGTTGTGTCTCGTTGTGTATCGTGCAGTATCCCTCATCGTAATGAGTCCTTCTGGAAGGAACTCGATTATGTCAAAAATTCATGGAAGAATAGGAAGGACCTGAAGGTTGAGGATGCGGGTATTGCTGCACTGTTCGGCTTAGAATGCTTCGCATGGTTCTGTGCAGGCAAGATCATCGGAAGGGGACTCACTTTCACTGGCTATTATGTATGAGATGATAACTGCAGTCTGCAGCACTTGGGGGGCAGTTGAAATTTCACAGGCAGCTTGAATTTGTGAGCATTCCCTTCCTCTCTTCTTCGTTGTTGACCATAAATCCACACTGCTTGGAAACCTCACGTGCAAGTTTTTGTACCATCTGCTGCAGGACTATTGTCAGCTGGAATAATGTAGCCAGAAGTTATATTCGTCTCTGTTTCCTTCGTTGGGTTCGGATTATTCCAGGGGAAAATGGGCCCATTGGGCCGACAGCTAACTCGTTAGTTAAGATAAAGTGTAGCTTCCTGGTTACTTGTGTTTAGATGCAGGAGTGGACTGGAGAATGTGCAAGATGAAGTCCCCCATGCTGACATGAACAGTTGTGTGCCGCAGGAGCTCTGATAATTATTTTCTTTTCCCCTCTTTTCCGGTTGAGAAATAAAAATAATATTTTTTTATCGATAGTATTTAATACCGTTGCAATCAATTAATTTACCGAACAATATATTATATAGTGTAAGGTCCACCATTAATCTTCAAATAGCGATCTCTGAGAGTTTTTTAAACCTTAAACTTGATGTAATATTATCAACTTACTAAGTAAATCAATATTTTAGTAGTTAAAGATTATCTTGAATGACTTACTTTTGTTTTTTTTATATCGACGGTGTCTGACACTGTAACAATTTATTAATTTTTTAGGTGGTATATTGTATAACTTAGAATTTACTAATTAAATTTTACCTTATGTAACAGTTGATTAATTTATTGGAAGTTTAGCTAATTAAAATCCACCCATAGCTGGTTTTGTACAGTCTTGAATGGCTGACTTGTCGTACGTATATATATTCGGCTGAAAATTAAATCAAAATAAGAGGAAAGCCATATTTTTCTAATATTAAGTCTTCCTCTGACGTCCCTATCGTGTTACTGATTATTTTTAATTGGGGGTCCACCTATATTTCTTCTAGATAAAAATTAACCAATGAAAATTAAATTAATCATTATAAATTGGGCCCCAACACAATTGAAATCGCTGTCAGTTTGACGACGATGGCAAGCGCTCGCGACGGGGACATGAAAAACGTGACATTATTTCACTTTTCCTAACCGCTGTACTGTTCTGCAAAAGATTGTTATTATCATTATTGGAAAAAAAAAAAGATAGAATTGACCTTCCCTCCCTTAGTGTTTAAAATTAGGCTGGTTGGTTAATTTAATCGGTTTAATTGAGAATCGGTCACTCACCAAATTTAATTTTTAAAAAATATCTAATTATACTTTAAATGAGGTCAACTCTAATTAAATCGGACGGTTTTTAATCGAACCGATGAACTTAATTGAATCGATAAAAAATTAAATGACTTAAAAAAATTTAAAAATAAAAATATATCATAATATACTTATTTTATTTTACTATATTTATATTAATATAATAATTATATTAATTATTTTTATTATAAATTATATTAAAATTATGATATTATAAAAATTTATTATTAATATTATATTATTAACTCATAAATTTATATTTACACCAATTTTTAATTTTTTTATTTAAATTAATTTTAAAAACTATAATATTTTATATTGGGTAGCCCACTAGGATGGGTACCTCTGAGGCTGGCATGGGGACACCTAGCGGTGGTCACACCACAGATGCATCGTGGAGGCTCGAGAGTCCAGGCCCTCATCTAGGAGTCTGGTTTCGGTCCTCTTGTCGCATGCATCCGAGCCTATCTCGGCATGGCGAGCAGCCATTCGGTGGTTGACTTGGCTGGAAGTTCTCGCAAAGGCGGTGTGATCTGAGACCTCAAAACTCAACGTTCGGCTCGTGGAAAGTCAAAGTCAACTTCCTCGGGTATCATTCTCCTTGCCGGCCAGGACTTCTCTGGCAACTTATGGTTTCACCTTTTGTGATCGGTTTTTATCAACCGTCGTGGGACGTGAGGTCGCAGTTTATCTTAACAAGCGATAATTAATAAACTAATATTGATTTTTTTAATACATGGTCAGCCCTTTATATGATTTTAGAAATAATATACATATACTTAATTACCTATTGATAAATATAAATATTGATTAATTTTAAAATTATTCTATTTTTTTTTTATAAAAAACATTTACGATTTTTTTAGGTTTTCAGGATTATAAATTTTCAGGGTTTAATATTTCTAGAGTTTTATTATCTTATATTTTTTAGGGTTGATTTATTAGTTTTTAGGTTTTTAAGATCTTCGAAAATCGTTTTTAGAATTCTTAGGATTTAATATTCTTTTAATTTCTTTTTAAATTTAGGTTCATATAAATATATATTTTCTATATTTGTAACTTTTTTTTTTATCGTTACTATGCTTGGAATGTGTTTCTAAAATTGAAAAAAGATAATAATCTTGACGGTTGAATTTATCACTATTAATTAATTATAAATAATTAAAATATTTAAAATTATTAATAATATCTTATTCTTTTCCCCTAATGACACAGAATTAAAAAACCATAAGCGCATCCGAGGGGCAAATATTTCCTCCTCCTGCAAGATCCGTCTACGTCTCCGCCAGCTTGCTTCATTCATCGTATCAAGTTCCCAACTTTCTCTCTGGGGTCGCTTCGATTCCCCGTCTCGCTCTCTTGGGGCGACGAGGGATCGGTCCCTCTCAGCTTTCTCTCTCTCTCTCTCTGAATCACTGGGACTGCGCCTGAGAGTGTCGATATCGTTGGTGTTGGACAGGACAAAGATGATCCACAAGAAGAGCTTCAAGCCCGCGAAATGGTCAGATTCTTGCTACCCCATGCTTCTCTTATGCTGTCATGAACATGTCCCCCCTGGTCACCGAACTTTTGCCTGTTATGAAGCAGTTTGATTAGTCCCTCCTTGAACTTTATATCTGGATGAAATTTGTCGTTGTTCCCGCGTCGGGAACTCTCTGTGTTGTTTGTCCACGGATAGACTTTTAAATTGGGCTCTGGTCTGAATGGATGATTCTGCGTTGATCCTGTCATAGAAGGAAAAGAAGTATGATTTTCCAAGCCGTGAGAAAATCGTTTGCTCGGGGGGCAAGTTGATTTCGCGTTAATATGAATGAACATCGATGTATCTTTCTGATCGAATAGACTTCTGATGCATGCTGAATGCTAGCGTTGATTCTTCCTTTTCATTTTAGCTGTGGAAGATCGCTTCTCTGGTTATGTGAGCCACGGAGGTTTATTTCGTGTCCGTGTAGATGAATCTTGTTGAGCATCTGATTGATTATAGTGCTCATAAGTTTGTTAATTGCTGGGTTTTGTTCGGTTCAGTAAAACGGCTTTGAAGATGGTGGTTTCACGGGCAAAGCTGTTGAAGAATAAGAAAGAGGTGCTGGTGAAACAGCTAAGAAGAGACTTGGCCCGGTTACTCGATTCTGGTCAGGACCAGACTGCTCGAATTCGGGTTAGTTAGACATTCTTCCTCTTAATACAGACTTCTTGTGTTACTTGATATTGAAAGTCATTATTGTGGTCCATTAAATCGTGAACAGCAAATATTAAACTTTCACTGTTCAAGTTTTTTTTGTTTTTTTTGTCTTTTTTCCTTGGATTAAATGTCCTATTTTGATTCAGATAGCCCCTTTATGAGGTTATCATATCCACACTTTTCCTTTGATTGTGATCTATGAATAATGTTCTGATTGAGCTTGCACTTACTAGCTTGAGTGATTTACTATCGTTTAATGAAGGGGAAGAATGCTTGTCATTGTTACTTTCTGGGCCTATATATTTAACTCGAACCTTTTCTTTCTTTCTTTCTTTTTAATTGTACTATTGACTGATTAATTGGCTATTCTTAGTTTTTTGGATGTACAGTTAGTAACTTGGCAGTTGATTCTTTTGCTTCTCATTTCAGGTTGAACATGTAAATCGGGAGGAGAAGATGATGGCAGCATATGAACTTATTGAGATATTTTGTGAACTTATTGCAAATCGCCTCCCAATCGTCGAATCACAGAAGTATGCAGTCATTAAAACTTCATTAGACTCTGCATTTCCCATCGCATTTCATGAAAATAGTCTGCTGTATTCTACCTCGCTGTGTTTGCTCTTTGTCATCTGGTAGCCTTCTTCCATGTTTCCAATTTTTGTATATTGAATTTTCTCCCTCTTATCTCATTTTCTCTTCCAGGAATTGCCCAGTTGACTTGAAGGAAGCTGTTTCAAGTGTCATATTTGCAGCACCAAGATGTTCAGACATCCCCGAACTTGCAGATGTTCGTAAACATTTTACAGCTAAATATGGGAAGGAATTTGTTTCTGCTGCTATTGAACTTCGTCCAGATTGCAGTGTGAATCGAACCGTGAGTAATGTAGATTCTCTTACATCATCACATATAGGTGATAAAATGATCTTGATGGACTTCTGTTGTTCACTTTCCAGCTGGTTGAGAAATTATCTGCAAAAGCACCTGATGGTCCAACCAAACTCAAAATTCTCACTGCAATTGCAGAGGAACACAACATCAAATGGGAGCCTAAATCATTCGGAGATAAAGATTCAAATTTTCAAGAAGATTTGCTTGTAAGTATGACTTTATTTTTGTTGGGTTAATTATCATCTAGTACTAGAAGTACTTAATGAGAGAAGTTACCTGAAAAAAAAGTTCCAAGCATTTTAAGTTTGTCAAAATTTACATTAACAATATGAAGCGGTATATGTATTAATTCTTCTCTTGCATCTTGCCTTTTCTTGTTTTCCTGGAAGCCAGAATATATCGAAGACGTTGGAGAATGCCAGTAAAATGCACATGGAATCCTCAAATGTCCAAGGTCCTTATTATGACAAAGTGTCTTCAAATGTCTGTATTCCTCATCAATATGAAGTGAAGCAGGGAGCTCCCATGGACTACCATGGGAACAATTTCAGGTCATCATTTGGTCCTCAAAAAGTCACCTCTGCGCATGTTGATGCTTCGGCTACTCCAAGTCCAAATTTGAAGGCTTCAGGTATGAACAGCAGTGTTGGACATCAAGTTAGCTATTGGGTTGGCTTGAAAAGGAGCTTCAGGAGATATTTTGATATGTTGATATTAATCTGGTGCTCTTTCCTTGTTTTCCTGGATCATTCTTATACAGAATGTGGAATTGAAAGGACGGAATATAGCAACCTATATCCTGAGGATCAGAATCCTAATTTTGTGAATCGGCAGAACTGGAACATGGAGTTCAAGGATGCAACCTCTGCTGCTCAGGCAGCTGCTGAGTCTGCGGAAAGGGCTAGTATGGCAGCTAGAGCAGCTGCGGAGCTTTCTAGTCGTGGGAAGCTTATGACCCAATACTCCACGGGATCTAAGAACTCTTCTGCCAATGCTTTGAGAGGTGAAATGCCCAGAAGACACTATCAGTCCAATTTTGATAGTGAGGCCTCTGCAAAAGGTCAAGCGAACTTAGAGTTGAGAAGTTCCAGGTCACAGAATGAGGCAGCTGGTGCTAGAGAGCGGCGTGATTTCATGGTACATGCTGAAAGGCTTTATGGAGATGGTAACAAGAACAGTAACAGACCCAGCAATTCGGCCACTGTGACTTCTAATTCCTATTCGTCTAAAGGTGATAGCCCAAGGCCTCTTGAACACAAGATGAGTGATGAAAGTTCCCAAAGTTATGGTGGCTGGAATTATCAAGTTCAAACTTCCATGAATGAAGATGACGATGAAGATGAAGAGGATGTTGACCTTGTAATGTTGACTAAACGACTTGCTCGAGGCAGTCATCAGAGTGAACCTGGATCTCGTCCCTCTAGTTCCCAGAAAACTAGTGGAGATTCTTTTAGTAACACAGCACCATTTGATAACAGCAGCAGTTATCAGAACTTGCCTCATATTGAGGATGTTACTGTAGATGAGTTCAGTATGAGAAGACGTTTCCAGAAGCTCAAAGTGGAACCTTCTGATGAAACTCAGGATGTTTTGAGAGCTGAGAAACTGACTAATTTGGAGGATGAGAGACTCAGACAACATTCTGCCTTTGCTTCCTCTCCTTGTCATTCATCATTTTCAAGCTTGGTTAGTGATCACCAAGAGAGTGTGGTGCCTGGTAGCAAAAACTTGGATGATGGTGTTAATGAGAATCCATTTGCCAATTTTGATGAAAAAAGGTACCACAAAGAGGCCAAAACTACAAAAGACGGTGGAGCTGTTGTATATGATGATTATGGTTCAGATGGTGAGAATTCTGTGTTTGATTTGGACAAGGGACCAGAAATCAGTTCACATATCTTTTCTCCTGATAGAAAATCGACGCATTACCTGTCAGAAAACATTAATGCACCAAGCAGGAGAAATAGGGTAGATCTATTTGGAAACAGCACTTCTGAATTGCATCCATCAAAAGGCCAGAGCACTGCTTCTGTTTTCTCTGAGGCTCTAGATGATTCTGCTGTTTTTGATGATGCAAGGTGGCCTACCTCAGAAAGCGAAGAGGAGCCGGAAGATTTTGATAGATACCAATCAGATATTCTGAGTTCTCAGCCCAAAGTGTCGCAGTTCAATTCAATTGGAAAAGTCTCTGATAAATTTGATGATCCAATTATGAAGAACAAGGAATGGCCGCATCACTTGAGGGTTTCCTTGACTCACAAAGCAGAGGCTGATGATTTGAGCCCAGAGAAATCTGCCATCATGGATGATTTGGAAACTCTTGCTAAATCCAGTTCAGATGGAGCAACAGGGTTGAGCATTGGAAAATTGACTGGTGGCCTTAGAAATAAAGGCTACAGGCACCCGCCATATGTTAGAGGTTTGTCAGGCGAAGCTTCATTTTCTCGACAAGCAGCTGCTGGTGAAATGAAGAATTCCCACATTCCTAACTCACCAAAAACTTGGTCTAGTTGTGAGACTACTGATGATCCCTACGATCAGGAAGTGAATACTGAAATTCAGAAACGAATTAGCTCAACAGGTACATTCAAGAGGAATCCTTTAGGTGATGCTTCAGCAGTAAGAAAATCATTAGAGGATACTGCAAGAAAATCCTCCTTTTCACCAACTGCTCCCAAGGAATCTATTGATTCTGGAATTGGTGATCTAAATACTCAGGATAAAATTGTTGAGCCTACAAGACTGAGTGCAAAACTGGAGGAGAAATCCAAGTGGAGTTCATTGAGTGAAGCTCTGTTATATAAGCAAGCAGTGGTTGATCCTTCTGCCAAATATGGCTTCTCCAGTCCCTCAAGAAAAGTTTCTGGTTCCTATTTGGATTCGAAAAATCATGGAATGGACTTGGCAGCAGACAAGAGAATGCGATCTGGAGATTCCATCTCTTCCTACGAGACAGAGCAGAGTGAAAATCCCAAGGAGGAAGTTCTGTCCCAAGTTTCGGGCAGCAGGACCCGTTATGGTGCTGGGCTTTCTCGAAGGACAAAAGGCAGCACATTGAAAACTAACATGACTTCCCTCTTGAAACCATCTACTGCTCCCCATGAAGAAGAAACTCCAGAACCATTAGGATTTTCCTCGAGGAGATCTTATACTGACAAGAGGTCTGAGGTGGCGTCGGTGTATCCCTCCAAGGAAGGTGAGACTCAGGAGAGAAGAATGGATATTAGATCTTCTTCAAGGAGCTCCTACAGCTCTGAAAGAAGTATCCAATCAGAGAGGGATGCATTGGACAACAGGGAAAGTTCTAATCGTTTGCCATCGTCGAGAGAACCCATGGGAAAACCAAAGTCTGAACCTTCAAAGTTTTCCTTAAGGGGCTCTTATACTGATCAAAGGTCCAAGTTGGTGTCAGCATATTCCTCTGAGGATGATGAGACTCGCGAGAGGAGTGAGGATAAAAAATCTTCATCGAGGAGCTCCTACGGCACTGAAGCTTATAGAAGTACCCGAGCAAAGGGCCCTGCAATGGATGACATGAGCAGTTCTGATCGGCTCCAATCGTCAAAAGCCTTGGAGAAAACAAAGTCTGAACCCTCGAAGTCTTTAGAACGACCTCCTGATTCTCCTCAAATGTCAGGTTCATTGGGTGCTGCCAGTCAGAGTTCCAAACCTACGAAACCGAGTCTGGTGGATACTTCAAGGGAGAATTCATTCAACAGAGCCAGTCACGTCCACCCAAAGCTTCCCGACTACGATACGATAGCTGCCCAGCTGGAGTTGCTTAGGACGAACAGGAAGTGATCCCGGGGAACACTTTGCATCGATATAGTCAATTTTACGTGAGCCTGACTATACGAAATTCGTGGATTTCGATTTCTTATACGCTCGTTTGTGTAATAAAACTTGTATCTCTAGTTGAGAGTGCAGTGACTTGTATCCTATTTAAACCATTCTTTTATTCTATTTATTTCCTTTGATGAATCATAACCGGCGCATGTATCTCGACAAACCTTGATAAAACAAAGTTGGGAACTTCCTACCTGGAGATTTCATAATCCTTTTTTACCCCAGAGAATGTGGAAGAAGAACACAATGAGGAAACGAAAAGCGTTGATTAATTAAATTTGTTTAAATTTAAATTTAGGAGGATCGAGTGGAGTTCCATCATCTCCTGTCCCGAGTTCCCTTGGTTTCCCACTAAACGATCGGTAATCGAGTAAATTCTAGTCAATTTATTTCTCTGAGGCTAGGCAGCATACCAATAAACTAATTTAGGAAAAGAAGTACACTGTGCGAAAAAGAACAGTAATGGAACTGTAAATAGCTAAACTTCAGGGGCAGATAGAAAATATGTGACAAGTTTAGTGTGCGGGGAAAATGGTAGCCACGTGCCATGCACGTGCGTCGGATTGCCCTTCCAGTTCCGACTGAATAAAACGGAGCGGGCTGAGTAAACGTCAGTTTCATTTTGGTACGGTTCGCCTTTTCCCGCTTCTACTCCTGCCATTTCCCGCCCCTCGGAACCCTAACGATGGCGCAGAAGCAGCAGGTCGACGCCGATGCCGCAGCAGAACCCAAGAAGCGGCGGCGCGTGGAATTCTCCGCCTCCGGTAACGCCTGGACCCATCCCCATTTCTGTGGATTCTCTGTTTCGTCAGAGTGACGCTGTCGGTGTTAACTTTTTTGTTAATTTCTCTAGCTAATCACTGCACTTCCATACCTTTTTCGTCCTCAGCTAAGTTTAGCTGCTGATAATTTCTGCCTTGTTTTGCTTTGCTGTTGGTGATGCAGAAGCTGGAGTTGACCCGAACGACTGCATTAGAATCTATCTGGGTATGCTGTTTGTTTGGTTTCGACTGATTCCTGATAGAGCGGAATAGTCTTTGGAACTTATTCTCAGCAGTTAGACCTGTTTCACAGCTTAGAGAGTAGACAAAATTTAAACCCGTAATATATGCTGATGCCACATGTTGACTTGTAAGTACGATAATACCTATGAAGAAGCTGTTAGCTAATGCTCGTACTTAAAAGAAAAAAATCAAATTGATCTAGCATAGCATGCATGTGACTGCAAAATTATATAAAATTAGATGTGCCATGTAATCAATACTTCCATCATTCAACAGCTTGCCTAACAGACTTGAATGTTTTCCAGAAAACTGATAAACACAGACAACCTATCTAAAATCTTGCTATCTGTGGGAAAAAATTACAGTTAATCTCACAAGGGTTGAGCTCCTAAAAACTTCATGATTTTCCAGGTCTTATCTTAAATAGCGCTTGGTTGTGTTATCTTGTTGATGTGAATGACCTGTGGAGCCTTAATATAGTGAGGATGCCTGGCATTCTAGGCTAGCTCTGAAGCTCTTAGACCTGATTCACTTTTTGCAGATTTGCTGAAAATTATGGTTTCTCATGTCAACCTTCAACAAAAATTTCCTTAGTGTCTCATGCTATGTGTCTCCTATTGATTGCTGTGATCTGTTGGCCCTTTTCGCAGCATTACCATTCGTTGTATTGTTGGTTTTGTAGTCACTGGAAAAGAGGAAGTGGGCGCTGCAGATAGTTTATGCCTCAATGCAATTGACCTGAGCAATTTTTTTGAGGGAGATGGGAAAATATATGGATATCAAGGGCTCAAGGTGATCAATGTTATGAGATTTGTTCTAATATCATGTTTTGTTTTCTTTTACCTTACTAGCATGTCTTCAAATTCAACGATTTGCATGGAGGGAAAGATCTTACTACTCACTAGCATGTCCAAGCGAGTTGCCGTTTGATTGTTGCTTGACAGTTGCCACAAAAATTCAATCTTCAGTAGTTTGAGTCGAATCATTCTCTGGCAGTGATTGTAACGCTTCTTTAACATGTTATGCAGATCTCTGTCTGGGTGAACATTATATCATTCCATTCCTTTTCAGAGACCATTTTTGACAGCGAATCAGATGTAAGTACTTTATGTTTTATAGGATACTCTGAAATGGTAGGCTGTGTTGCAGTATTCTGAATTTGTGCAATTACTTGTTCCTTTTGCCTTTGTTGTGCTTTTCTTAAATTTATCTTTCTGGTTTGACTTTGTGGCTCTTTAATGTAATTGTGTAATTCCTACTGCTAGGTCGGGAAAGGAATCACTGACTTGACATCAGCTCTTAAGGTTAGAAAGCTGTGCAGTTTCTTAGACCATTAATCATCTGTTATTACACAATTATTTAAATAGCTGACTGCCTTGCTTAGAACATGTTTGGTGAAACTCTTGTCGACAACAAAGATGATTTCCTTGAATCCTTCTCAAGAGACACCCTATACATAAGGTGCATATGTCATGCTATCTCAGCATATTAGAAGACTGAGTGTCCTTTTTGCTAGTTGCATTTCAATTTTCATCATATTTATTGAACATGTGTGTGTGGAATACTGCAGAGAAACGCTTAAGAATGGTGAGTTATTGCAGAAGAAAACCTCCGATGAGCATGGCAATGATTCTGAATGTCATTTTGAAGCACCTGGTTCTGATGTGCAGGTTATTTGTTGTACATTCATCAGGCATCATGATTCTCTCTGGACTAAAGCCAGCTTGGCAATATATGTTATACCTAGTTTCAGAAACCATGTGCTAAAAAGTAGCCATTTGGAAGCAATAAAACTATATTTTGACAAGCAAGAAAATCAATCAAACTGAAAAGGAAGTTTCCAGTTACCTTTATTTGGTATAGTTTTATGAGATAATTGAGTGTCTTTTTGCATTATATCAGAAATGTTGATAATATATTGACAGAGGAGTCTTCTCCAGAACACTTCACTTGGGACTTTTATTGCTTTTAATGGAAAATGCACATTTTAGATTCTTTTTTGTCGTTTCAATGTAATTTCCTTGTACAATGCATATGGAGTTTAATGGTTGGCCTGTTATTTGGGTCCCAGGTTATTCGGATGGGCATGCGCAACAAGGCCACTGGACAACTTTACAGTCGGCTGGTGCCTCTCGTTCTTCTTCTTGTGGATGGTAGAATTTTTTCTTCCAAAATCTCTATCTGCAGCTGATTTTGCTCCAAGGGTATCAGAGTTTGAATTTCTTAAGTCACAATATTCGTTACAAACCAGGTAGCAATCCTATTGATGTTACTGACCCAAGTTGGGAGGTGTACCTTCTTATCAAGAAAGCTGTAGATCAGAATGGAAATGATCAAGACCATGTTGTCGGTTTTTCTGCTGTATATCGCTTCTACCACTATCCTAATGGTTTGCGTCTGCGGCTCGGTCAGGTGTATTCTTTTTCCCTGATTGTATAACTTGAGATGATATTTGATATCCAGAGTTTAAAATATATATATATCTATGAAGGTGCAGATCTTTTGCCTTCTCTTAAGTTGTAATAGAATCTTGCATTGATCCAGATACTAGTACTTCCGCCTTATCAGCAAAAGGGCTATGGCCGCTACCTTCTGGAGGTGCTCAATGATGTTGCAATTAAAGAAGAAGTTTATGACATAACCATTGAAGAGCCAGTAGAAAAGCTACAGCGTTTGCGGACTTGCATCGATGTATTGCGTCTTCTCAGTTTTGACCCAGTTCAAAATGCAGTCAATGCTACTGTTTCCCAACTGAAGCAGGGGAAACTTTCGAAGAAAACCTATATTCCTAGGTTGGTTCCACCCTCAAATGTGGTTGAGGATGTCCGGAGGACCTGCAAGATCAACAAGAAGCAATTCCTTCAGTGCTGGGAAATACTGGTCTATCTAGGCCTCAGTTCCTCTGAGAATTGTGTGAAGGATTACTTCTCAGTAGTTTCCAATAGGGTGAGGGCCGATATCCTGGGGAAAGACTCCGAAACTGCTGGGAAGGTGATTGAGGTCCCAAGCAAGTATGATCCTGATATGTCCTTTGTCATGTTCCGGTCAAGAGCTGGTGGAGAGGCAGTCGAGAAGGACGAGGATCAGAGCAAGCAAGAAGAGCAGCTTAAGCAATTGGTGGACGAGCGGATCGAAGAAATCAAACTCATTGCTCAAAAGGTATCTCAGCTTAGAAGCTGAAACAGACGCATCGTCTTCCTTTGTATAACGTGCAACAAGAACAGGTTTTGTTATGATGTTGTATTTTTAGCAGCCGCAGAGGTTTAGTTTAGCAGCACGGGCTCGATCGCTGGTCAAACAGCTTCAATGCTTCGGTTTTTAATGAAAGGTTAGCTGTTTAAGAGTATATGGTCGGGCAATGATGATGAGGCCCATCGGGCCGTCTGCAGTGCTCCCCACACCGAGAAATTGAGGCTGTTCTCATTATAAGTTTGTGGATTATTTTGAAGTTTTTCTTTTTTAAAGGCTTATTTTAAGGTAGAGAAAATAGTTTTTTAAAAAATTGATATTAAATTTATTTACCTCAGCAGCGAAGAGGCCCAGAAAAGGCTCAGATCATACCCCTTTTGCGTTCAGGCCCAATAAGAAAAGCCCATTATCTCATCAGCCCCCGCTCATCATTTTATTATGTATACCGAGCGAAGACCAAAACCCTAGTCTGTTATTCCCCCGCCCTCCTGCGCTGCGGCCGCCCTCGCTTGATCTTCGACCAGACGCCCCAGTAGTGCTCTCTGATCAACCATGGGTAACTTCGTGATTCTCAGCTGGGATCTTGATATTTTTGTTTTCTATATATATTTGTATTTTATGACGGTGGAGTTCGGCGGTTTCAGGTAAGGTTCACGGATCTTTGGCTCGTGCTGGTAAGGTGAGAGGTCAGACCCCGAAGGTTGCGAAGCAGGACAAGAAGAAGAAGCCCCGTGGCCGCGCCTACAAGCGGATGCAGTACAACCGCCGATTCGTTACTGCCGGTAAGCTCTCGTTCTCGCTCTCACTGGTCATCCTCTCCCTGTCTCGTTTGAACTAGTTGACCTTTATTAGATAATGGAGCTGAGGTAGGTTATGATGTGGAGTCAGCTGAATGGAATAGCTTTTGGTAAAGGGTAGTCCTTGGTTTGGGCCGCCGAAAATGGATTGAGGACGTTAGTAGAATGCTTCAATTATGATCGCGATGGGCTCCATTAATGGGAAAGGCGATAAGTTTTAGCATTCCTTGTCAGATCATGTGGGTGCTGTTGATCCATGCGTGAACTGATTGCAAACAGATTGCTTTGAAGTCGCTGGATTTTCTTGATTGCTAGCGAGTTCCTGTCTAGATGCCATATGAATGACCACATCTGCATAGTTCAATACTTTCGTGGGAGTTTATGCATTT
The DNA here is from genome assembly GCA_900174645.1 of Sonneratia alba. Taxonomy (NCBI): domain Eukaryota; kingdom Viridiplantae; phylum Streptophyta; class Magnoliopsida; order Myrtales; family Lythraceae; genus Sonneratia; species Sonneratia alba. Next base: position 3,455,670 of record FWPY01000028.1, on the reverse strand, counting down.
TTTTGGCGTTGAGAAGTGAAGATGCCTAGTTAGGAAATAGGAAACTCATCACTCTGACTAACGAAGGTATTTTCTTGTCTGATGCTTTGGTGTAGTTGTTGGCTTCGGCAAGAAGAGGGGCCCCAACTCTTCGGAGAAGTGAGCATCATCAAGGAATCTCATGTCATTGTTTCTTTTCTTTTCTTTTTTCCTAGGAATTGCAATTTTGATATAATTTCGATAGTTTGCTGCTGTACCCTTTCTAGTGCTGCAATGCTGGACAGTATTTTACCAGTGTGTACTGATTCTGGCTAAGATGTGATCCGAGTCAAGGACCTCCTTTGCAATTGCTATGTTATGATCTTGAAGGTTGTTTCATTAGCTAGCTGTTGCAAATTTTCATTTTTTAATGCGCTTTTGTTCTCCGGTCCACTTCAAAAGACAACCTAGACGAGCCTCAAAATTCATGGAGGCAGCTTATGTGCTCGAGTTGATGTTTCATGGTGTAGCACTGTCGTGCACAATGGCAAGAACCATGCCAAGTGCTTGTCTGTCTTGTCGGAGACCATCAGTCATTGCCACATAAGAGAATAGCAAGTAGCAGAGAACCCAAGTTGGGAGCATCGGCACAAGGGTATCATCTCCATTGCTGTGTGCCTGGGAGCCACAAAGTGGGGGCTTCGTGGGCCAGGTTTGCTCTCTTTGCACTCCTTCAAACCGAGTTCCAATTATTTAACCTGATTGCCATTATGTGCTCCGAGACCTGTCGGGGGAACTGATCTGTACTGAGGGCTAGTTCTTCAGGGGTAAGAGCAGTTTTGAAGGACCTCGGCCATGGCATTTGTACACCCGACTGTAGCAATTGGAGCTGACTGCTCTGCTGCTGTTCTCAGATTCGACATTCTTTTCTGTCTAGACGTGTGTTGTTTTCATTCATTCTTCAGTGGAGGGTCTTCTTAGCTAAGTTGATATATCATTATGAATTGTGATACGAGAGGTGCAGCAAATAAACGAATGGAATTATTTGTTTAGGCAGCAACACAGAATTCGCCAAAAAAACAACAGAGAACGAAACAACAGGGAACAATCGTACACTTGAGGGAGGAAACAAGCTCTTATCTAATCTAATATTTGTCAGGCTCTTGCATTTTTCTTGTCTCTCAGTGGATGATGTAAGTGAGCACCAAAGCCACCAGCATCAGCCCGTAAGCAATTCCTTGATCAATGGCCACTCCTGCAGTTTTTCCCCCAAACAAACAATTTAGGGGATAAAAATGAACACTCACATGGAAGCTTAGACGAAGCTCATGTTCCCATCAACAAGGAACAATGGAAAATTTTCAGATGAAGGAGAAAGACCACTGGTCTCCTTCAGTCATTCTTAAAATGCCAGAAAAAGAAGAAAACGCTATTAAGGCAGAAAAACAACCAACCCGAAGAACGTCTTCGGGTTGCACTAAGAGAAGCCCCAAAAAAGCATCAATTTTTTGCTCCAGAGATGACGACGAGAAACATGACAGAAATCGTACAGACGCCCGAGAAGCTCTTCATCTTTGAATCAGAAATGGAAACGAAAATGTCGTAGAAGATTGCAGAGAGAGAGAGAGATAGAGATAGAGATTGAGGAGGGAGCGTACCATCGCTTGAAGGAGCGGGAGCGGGGCTCTGACCGTTTGCAGAAGGGACAGCAAGACCGAAAATCAACAACACCAGAGCTGCCAAAACGAGCAGGACGCTCGCTCTCGACATGGTCTCCATTTCCGGCAGAGAGATTCGAGAGGAGCTTCACCTGGTTGAAGTGTGCACGTATCTTTCTGAATCTGAGATCTCTCTCCTTCGCCTGTGCTCTGTTTTCTGTTCCTGGAGTTTAAATAAGACCCCGAAGCATCGGATGGCGAGAATCTTTAATAAATGAAAACCGCCAATCTCGCTTAAAATTAAAACTAATCGGCTAATTGCGATTCGCACCCCCGAAGTTCCCCCCCCCCTTATCTATCACCCCGTTGGACCGACCTTGATTCAAAGTTCAAATTCAAATTTGTCAAGAGATCCGTTTAGCTTTTCGATATCGGATGGCATGGACCGGGAAGAATAGGCGAAGAGCATTAACGAAGTTTCCTACCATCCGCGGTGACAGTGGAGGCGTGTGCAAAGTAAAAAAAAAAAAAACTATGGGGGCACATTGATAAGGCAGGAAAAGTACACGGGTCGAACCGAAATTAATCGTTTTGAGGACGAGGTCGGGGGGTTCTCACACTCACGTACTAGCCGTTGAAGATGCCACGTGTACGGATGACAATATTTGCACGTTAGGCCTACAGGTGTACTTGAGCTGTACAAGGAGGAACGGCGAGTGCGGGGCCGCCAACAAACCGATGAATAATGGAGATTCTCTGCTTGATCATTCTACCCAACCTCCCACATGCATCCGTTCCGTTGATCGGGAGACTCAATCATAGTCAATCAGAAGGAATTTCTGGCCCTACACATTCGACAACGCGCCATGTTCCACATATGACGATGACGATAACTGTGAGTCCGTCCGTCCCCCGAAACCTGCATTTTCCGGTGCCGAGCTCGAGAACCGAGCCGCGAGCGTCGGTCGAGGGGATCCGACCTTTCTGTCGGTGCGGGCCGCTTATTGGTCGGATACCCAATAAATTATGGCATGTCATGTAGCGAGTTGGGACAGCCATTCTGAGGAGGAATATAGATGTAATCGGAAACGTACGAGAGAATATGGAATGAAATGGTGTCAACGGACCAACACAACTGAATCATGTGTGGGCCGACTTGGCTGCTACTGCTAGCCCTTGCTCAAAACTTTCAAGCATGGCCCCGAAGTCCAAGTCCAGCAGGCTGTCGATCGACAGGCCGGACGGAGTATGATCCCCTTGTCGTCCAAGAAGAAGAACTGAATGACGAGCTTGAAAGCGCCTGTGAGGAAGATGGAACATGCTGGTATTATCGGTAACTTCTGCAAGGCCTGCAAGGGAAGCGGAGGGGATAATAAAGTCCATTTCCGGGTGATATTGGTCTGACAGATGAAGATCAAGCAGTGTCGTAAGCGCCGACAGCCGGTTTGTAACCGAGCACGACGAATGATTCTTGGTGGTGTGTACGTTGCCACTGGTGGAGGAGCTATGGTCGATATCGGCCATTCCTGCGAACAGCTTCTTCTCCAGCCTCGTGTTCCTGTACTTCTTTACATCATTATCCGCTCGTCCGGCGGTCCGGGCAGATGCAGGGCGATTCGAGGCTATCATGGACCATCTATCCAGGAAGTGAATATAGCCATTATACGAAAAGAGATCTACTTGGCATGTCAAACGTATTCAAAACTATCTCAGTGTAAAAAATGGACTTTCGACAATTGAGTCTAGCCCCGGGTCACAAGATCTGTTGTTAGGAAAAAAAGGTTGTCTGGCTGGAAGTACATGAGCCGAAGGTTGTCATCCATCATCACTTGCCTGCTTCCTATTGTGAAGTAGAGGGAGCAGATTACATCGTCTTCCTCCTCAGCAAAACCTCCACTGTTGATGTTGGATCTCAGATAGTTTACCCACCTTAGCCAGCAACTCTTCCCGCAACGCTTCAGACCTGCAAGCCGAGCAACTGCAGCTGTGCCGTTACATGTATCCATAGTCGAGCTACGAGCAATATGTTTGCCAATGGCTTTCCATCAGACGTCCTTGAAAAAGGAACAATATACAGTACGTGCATTAATGATTTCATCAACCACGAACTCATCATTGGAAAATTATAAATCACGAACAGATGGACATCGCAATGCTGTTGACGATAAAGTACACCAACCTGCTTTTTGAGGGAGAGTGATCCAGTTGCCACCGGTGCCGTGGTTTTCAATGTAGCTCTTGAGGATGGCATCTTCCCCGGGAGACCAGGGCCCTCTCTTCACACCAGCTTTGTCGCAGCACGGAGCTCTTCCCATCGTTTTCGTACACTAGTTCCCCAATCCCGTTCACAGATTCGAGCCGAGAACAATCGTGCAAGGTTTCGCTTTCAGATAAGCAAAAGATCAAGCGTTTTCCTAGCTAGCGTAAGCGTTGTTGATGTATCATGTCGTACAAACCTCAACTTGAATGAGTGAAGAAGAGTAGATAGACCTTTCCATTTCCATTCACAGCATCAGTATACTCCATCTGCGTGCTGCTCCTCTCTTTTCCGCCATTGACAACGAAAGGTGTCATTTTTATTACAGAAGAGGAGACATTAGTGAAAGTCAGAAGCGCTCGCGTACTCAACTCGTTTACTGAGATTACCATTCACATTGGCATCAAGCTTGACCAGGCACCAAGAGTACTTCAGATGAAGACGAGTCCGGAAAACTACTTCTCTCCCAAGCATATATATATATGATGCCCGGGCTAGACGATATTTATATATATATTTGCCAGCACGAATTGTATATGGAGAAGTAAATACTGTAATTTTATCTAACTGAACTATATAAGAATATGATCAAGTGGTTCATAATACCGACATGTCAATTCACAAAATCCTTTGTCTGGACTCCAGAAGCGCATGGGAACACATTGTACGATAAATTAAATCCATCGTTCTCTTCTCGTGCTGTGCTGTGTCGTCCGACGGACGTCCAAAGGGGTTATATACGATCGAGAGCTGTTTATAGGTGAATCTATATGGAGCTGTCGTATTGCTCGGGACGACCGTGACATTGAAGCTCGATCGAGGGTTTTGGCTAAGGTTTCAAATATTTAGTCGGTGGTGATGAGATGATAATCAAAGTATGATCACATAAATATTATATAAATTTTATTAAGTTATCAATTCTAAATTTGCCAGCATGCTTTTATGTTAAGTTTTGCTCCACCTTAGACGAAAGTTTTGGATCCATGCCTAGCAGAGACGTGGATATGAACATCTTTTCCGGGTCGTTGTGCCGAGCGCGATTTAGGCGATTCGATCCGCTTGGTAGCTGGTTTTCTTCGAACCACGAACAAGAGTTACTTCTGAATGGGGGACATCGAATGTGTTGACCGGGAACTCGAGGTGGTCGGGGCACTGTCGGATTGAGTTCTCACCCGAGGGACTCGCGTGCACGTCTTAACTCCGAGCTCCATACCGTCCGACCGACCCCATCAAAGGCCTCCTCCGTGAACTAAAGAGGTATAACTCACTGGAAGTGTGTGCTGCTGGGTGGGGGAGGAGAAGGGGTCCCGAGCCTCTCGCCGCCCGGACTCAGTTCGTACGTTAGCTTACAACGGCCATGGAATATTGCGCCCGACGAAAGCGACGAATCAGAACTGCAATATATTTATGCACATTTGGTTTCGAATTCTGAATTAAATTCGAATATCATAAAATGAGAAAATAGGCAATTAAGAAAGTTTTATATTTTCTGCCAAGCGTGCATTGCCCGTGTCCGAATTAAACTGGTCCAAACAAACTGATGGATACTTAGCTGTCGACCACCAAAAATAATATAACAATAGGAGAATAAAGGGGATTAAAGAGAGTTTTATGATGGGATCTTTTCATTATTAAATTGAAAGTAGTGTTACTGAGCTATTTAAGGTGATTCAAACAAGTATTTTTATAAAATGCACAGTAATGGGCTTATTTCGAATCTAATTAGCTGACCCATGACCTACCATTGGGCCTCAGGTTGGGCCCACAAGTCAAGTCGACGGGCTCGATTCCCAAGACTCCGAGGGCCCCTTGGGTCGAGAGTTGGAGGTTTCGGCGCATGACATTGACTTGGGCATCCCCACCCGAGTCGGGTCGTAAACCGCCGTAGCGTCCAAGTCCACCTCGAGGTGGACGAGCAGCATGGAGATCCCGCAACATCCCGATGCCAATTAGATCCCTTTCGTCGTCTGAGGTCGAGAACGGCCGATTGCAGTGCTGGCAACCGAAGCCCTTACCTAATTCCTTTTGACCGATTCCTCGATTTGCCGGGAGATTGCACGACATGACATAAATCCCTTTTCCCCGATTCTCACTCCCGGCCCCTACTCCTGATCTTGACACTGACAAGAATAACAGATAATACAAATCTCAAACGATAATGTAGTCTTTTCCACCCTACCCTCCATGGCAATAAATGGCCCACACGTAGTAATGACATTTGGCAATAAAATAGTTGCCGACAAAGTCCTTAGATACATATATATATATATATATATATTTTTTAAAAAAAAAAAAAATTTGCACTGTATTTGGATTGGGTCGATGGAGAATCTTATTTCTTTTATAGATAGTTAAATTCGATCAAACTTTTAAAGATATGATGTCGGACAAAATGGGAGGCATTTGGCGCTATCTCATCCACAAACTCGAAAGGCTTTGTCATCTGTCCTCTCTTTATAGTGATCGCCATCTCCTGCACATCGATGTTCGCACCCCCACCCGGACCTGCGCTTTAACCTTCTGGTTGATTCTTGCTTTTTACCGAGCGGAGGAATTCTATCCCCACGGGCGTCCATAGTCAAAACTTCATGAAGGAGGAGCGAGGAAGAAGAGGTCCCAAGTTTGAAAATATCAAACGCACCCACGTCACTGATCGGTGGAGTTGAAATTTTTTTCACCTTTAAATTGCCATGATAAATGCGTGCGTGCTTGAAGGAGAAATTAATTCGAATGCTGCCCCCAGAGGGGCATGTATGCAATCGTGTGGTAATGCAACCGAAGGAAAGCCCACAAATTGGAATCCAAGAATGCCAAAAGAGACTAAATTTAATAAAAAAGCTACAAGTCGTACTTGCCGTCCATCTTGCTTTTCGTCCGCTCATTTACTAGCCGCGACTGATGCCCATCGCCATTCAATTCCCCCCTCTCGTTGAATTTCTCCCGTTTGCCACCACCCCCCCAACAAATTGACGGGTTTCCTGCTCCCAGGACAGGACTCCTGCCAAAGCTCCCAATTCCGGTTTAGACAAAATTCATGTGGACCGTCGATGGACGATTCAGTGTACGATGCCATTTATAGCTGGCAATTTTACCTCAAAAAACATTGAAATCAAATCCGTTGCCAAGTCCTCCTGGATCATACACACTCTAAAAGACTCGTGTATAATTAACTAATGAGAACCACCAACTTGTTGGTACACATTCCATACACATTACATTGTGGTGATCTTACTGAGTATAACAAGTAGTACTACGGGGGAGAAAGGAAACATTAAGCTACGATTAGTCATAATGTTCATTTGTCTCCTCCTTTCCTTTACAAAATCTTCCCCACCTTCACATCCTTCAAATATATAACTTACAACTAATCTATATGTACTTCGATGTAAATTAGCATGATTCCTGATAAGGTAAGACTATGCACTGTACATATGGGATCTTGGAACTCTCTTGCTTCCTAGCCCAACCCCAAAATGATCCCATATCAATTCCCCCACTCCATGTCATATACTTTCCCTGATTCACCGTAACTAAGGGTCATCACATCAGGAGCTTGGAGACCCACCCGAGATCTGGAGCCCCGCTCGACTCCTCGGGCTTTGCCCGACCCGTTTCGAGGGGGTTCTCCTTGCTGAGCCTCTCGAACATGCGGGTCCTCAGATCCCGGCCCGACTCTACCCGTTCCATGGCTGGCTCCTCCTCACACCCCATGTTCTCCCACAGGTCTGAGTACCCGAACCCAGGGCAGTTTGTGGTTCTTGTTGGGTCGTGGGCACGCTGAAGCAGCTGGGCTGGAGAATGGATCCTCTTGGGGACCCATAGCCAGGACCCGAGGAAGGGAAGGCATTCACCTTACCGAGCTGAAGGTTCCTCAGGGAGGCCACCATGTCGGAGACCGAGCTCGACCCCAGCGAGCGGCTGAGGGACTGAGTCATCGGGGACAGGGGAGGCGAGTCCGAGTTGTCAGGGGAGATTGAGCTCGGGGATGCCAGAAAGGGCAGATTCCGGGCGGCGCATGAGGACTTGTAGAAATCACCGCCGCTGCCACAGCCTCCTGGGCTCTGCTGAGTGATCACCCGGAGCTGCTCCGGTTTGTGGGCAAAGAAACACACGCGCCTCCTGCAATCAACATATAGGCCACCTTCTATCAATCAACTAGGCTACTTAAATTATTGAAGATATCCATCTAACCAACCATATCGGAGTATATTTTAGAAAATTTGGACAGCAACACAAGCGACAAATTTAAGATTTATTCCGTCAAAAACAACGTTGTATTGTCCAAGTAGAAATTGTTCCCCATATGATTTATGTCAAAACTCCAAAATTGACATCCGATGTGCTACCGCTATCCATGCCTCATCAGATTTCTACTCCATCACCACATCCACAGACGGCATGTACTCTCATAGGAATAGTAAATAAGGAATAACGATCTCAATCGAAAATCAATTGTATCATGTGTTGTTCGTAGCGAATTTGATCCTTTTTGTTGGTGAATCAAATGCATCGATCACTTGAACGGTGGTGGATGCCGCCTGTCGCTTAGTAACCAAATTTTTTACTATTGAGGGTCGGCCCATTTTAGAACCACCTAACATGCAGAATCAAGGATCTAATCTTCAGTCTCACTGCACTCCCAAAAGAGGAACTGTAGGCTAATAGAATACACGGGTCAGAGCAGTTTCATCGGTCGACCCGGTCCAGGCCACCGCATGGGTCAATCTTAAAGCATGATCTCAAGTCTTACCTGCAGTTCAGTCCATCCTTGCATGGCTGTGTCCTGTAGCGGGCAGGGTGGAGCCAGCACTCGAACACGCCGTGGGCGAACTCACAGGCTTCGCCCTTCCTGCAGCTGCCTTTCCGGAACTCCGGGCAGGCGGCTCCGGAGTAGTGGTACTTCCGGGGGTCCCGCCGGCGGGCCTTCTCGCCGGGGTGGGCGAACGGGCACGCCGTCCAGTCGTGGGAACGCCCCCTGGTGCAGCTCCGCACCTTGAACTCGTATATCCTGAAGTGGTCGGACGAGTAAGCATCCACAGGAGAGTCCGCGGCCTCCACCCCGTCCTCCTCATCGTCCTCGAGAAGGTCGGGACGGTTTGAGGGGAGGAAGCGCCGCAACGCCGCCATGAGATCGTGGCTGCCGCCCCCCGTAGCACTGCCACAGTCAGAGAGTTGAGGGGAGAAGTGGAAGTAGGTGTCGTCCGTATCCTCCAGTTGGGGCCACGGCGGCACCTCCACCGTCGGATGGCCGATCATCATTTTCTACGGCGGTTCTGGAAGTTTACCGGGGGATAAGTGATGGAAGAGTTGTCCGCATTTCCTTTTAACGTGAGCTCTCTTGACCGTGGTTAGGCTCATCCTAACCTTGGTTAGCCCCATTCCCTAGGAGTTGCAGAAACCCTGCGGTTAAAGTATCGGGCGGCACTAACCTCACGGGGCTGTTGCGTTCCTTGGTCTCTATGAATTACACGTGGAGATTCCGGAGACATCGTGGCTGCTGTACTTACGTCTTCTGCAAACGTGGCGATCTGCCATGTGACCTTGAGTAATGGCGGCGACAGTCTCGTGGATGGATCATGGCCTCCAGAATTGTTAATTGACGCGAGCGCCCCTAGTGTGCCTGAGGCGGTGCCATGTGTGATACGCTGCATAAACAGCAGTATATACATATATATATTATTCTTATTAATTTTATTAAATCAAGAAAAATAATCATAGCAAAAATAAAATTTATAATAATATTTAAAATAGGCAACTCAATTACTCAGCACTTTTTGACAAGTTGGCTTCGGTTGATATGGCATTATTTAAGATGTTGTGGCCAACCTTTTGTTTTCCCACAAATTCAAAGGCCATCTCAGTTGCATGTTGCGCCTGAAGAGAGGCCGGTTGAGACGTGAGGACCAGATGGGGCGGCTCGGCATCCACCCCCGACGAGGTCCCTGGCAGCCTGAGAGGCCCTCATCTTCTATGTACCCGCTCGTGTTGGTATCTCGAGGGTCATACATACCTTCATCGCAGTTTCTGCGATCAATTAGCCCGATAATCTGTGCTAACAGCTTTGCGTAATCCAATGCTACGTACTTGGACCGGTCCCAAGACCCCGGTAGGTTTAAGCAGGCTCAAATTGAATACGCCGCACACGCGGCGTGCTCAGGATCCGCACGTCCTCAGGCTGACAAACAGGGGCCACCAACTCCACCCTCAGCCAAGTATGTACACATATATATATAATATATATTAACTGCTCTCTTTTAGGAAATCACGTGACAGTCCCCTCTTTTGGACCTGCAAGTGCATTAAAAGCACGAAGAGAAACGAGTCCTCCGGGTAGCTCAAGCATATACAAAAATACACACTATAATGAATGAACAATGATGGTGTACATGTAACAGTGGCTGCTCTCCGGGGTCCATCTCCATGAATATATATGGTTCCGATGGATGAGTCGATGGATGGGGGTGATACGTGGAAGCTGATCCGAGTACGCAGATGGAGCAGGGCCATGTGGGGTGGGGGAAGAGCAGGGAGGTGATATCATTGCGGGAGCGGTGAGAAAGGCAGGCCCATCCCTTGTCCTCTGCGCTCTCTCTACAGCCTTCCAGAGAGTGGATTCCGTACGTCGTTCTTTAATAAAGGACCGCAGTGGAGCCTCAGGGCAAGCGGGTAGGACGTGAACTAAATATAAAATTTATTTAATCTTAAATTAATGGTGATATTATTAAGCAAAATATGCAGAGGAATCATTCATTACTGTGGGGGCGCACGTATTGTATTGCATCAAGAAATGCGACATTCCCGCCCTTGTCACCGTTGCTCGCGCTGGGGAGGCTCTAGAGCCCTCGTGTCCTAGAGGTTGTCGTGTCGTGCTCCTTTTCGTTGATGAGAGGTTGGTTGGTCCCTCCTGCAGTGCATACAGTGAATGAATGCACAATTATCAGTCACCAGAAAACTAAATTACATATACATACAGTACAGACGCATATAATTGGTGCCTTCCACAGCTCAGTAGCCGACATCAATTCTCGCCTCAACAGTGGGCTCGGCCCTTGGCATGCTCCGGATGTCTGAAAATCCATGTAGAATCAACGTATTTGAAAAAAAAAAGAATTCGGTAAATAATAATAATTTTTTACATCTCATTATTCTCTTTCATTTTCTCTAATTTTATATTCGTATTCTCTGTATAAAAAAATAATCATGTATCTTAAAATGGCTAGAATATCTCCTAATAACAAGTTAGTGAACGGTCGTACGACCGCGCCATCCTCAGTTTTTTGCCGCCTCCGCCTCCTGGCCGTACGCGTGTTCCCCACCGTGCCCCAGCACCTCATCAGATGAGACATCTTTTGACAGGCCTCCCGGGCTTTCAGGCTCCAGCGGCCTTCAGATCTTTCCACGTGGCGGAATTTTCTTCCCCTTGGACCTCGGGATTTCCGCGATCTTGACCCACTCCCGTTAAACCGATTCAGCTGCCCGAAAGGTTTAACCAACTGATCTTCTTCCTCATTTTTCTGCCCGGGTTCGAGATGTTAAACGGGCCGTATTGGCCCGGAATCGGCCCGTAAATTGCTTTTATTAAATTGATAATAGTTACATGCTGACTCAGAAATATAAGCTCATTGAACCGTAACTTATATGGATTGATATCTTGTTGAACCGGTCCAAAACTTTTATAAATTAATTGTTAATTTTTGTGGATCAATTTAAATTTTTTACAAAAATAAAATAATATTCATTTAAGATATTGTTCTAAAAAATCAAATATATGAACAGTTCATAAGTCAAACTAGCCCGAATTGTGAGCTAATCTGTTTATAAACAGCTCTGAACCGGTTCATATATACATGACCATAATCTATAACAGACCGAACCATAAACAAGTCAAACGATTTCAAGCCCGTTTTGAACTGACCCGAATTATCGTTTTAATAACTCTACTCGGGTTAAGCAACTACTCACTAGTATACATTGAAAATAATTTAATTACTCATAATCACACTGTTTAATAAAGGGAATCAATCACTGATATATTGACCCTCCATTAGACAAGACCCTAAGTCGTTCATACGATCAAGATGAACAATTTCTACTAGTGAAATTTGAACTTAAAATCCCAATCGAAAGAAATATGTATTGAATCATATCAGAAGACGTGTGATAACTCCTGCTTTCAAGTGTAGATTAATCTCAACCCCTAAACTAGTAATATATTACGCACACAATATCACACGTACGAAAGCAGAAAGGGACATTGGCCCGGAATCGGCCCGTACTGTGCCCTGATCCGGCTCGTAAATTGCTTTTATTAAATTGATAGTAGTTACATGCTTATAAGAAATATAAGCCAATTGAACCGTAACTTGTATACATAGTTTTAAAAATTGAACCGAACCGGCCAAGAACTGGCCAGTCACCCGGTCCGGTTCCTACAAAAAATACAATTGCACATTCAAAGAGAAAAATTCCAATTGAACCGGCCAGTTCTTGGTCCGACCGGTAAATCTAATTGAACCTGTGAGAAAACCGGCTTACTTAAAATTAAAATAAAAAACTATTATAATGTACCTATTTTATTTACTAGATTTATATTTATATTTTATATTAAACTTTTGTTTAATATAATAGTTATATTACTAATTTTTGTTATAAATTATATTCAAATTATGATATTATGTAAATTTATTAGTAATATTATATCATTAAACATACGGTTCAACCCATTGAACCCCCGATCCGACTCATGAACCCATGCCTACACCAGTTTCCAGCCCGGTTCGATTTTAAAAACTATGCTTGTATGGACTAATGCCTTGTTGAACCGGTCCAAAATTGTTGTAAATTAATTATTATATTTTGTTGGATCAATTTAATTTTTTTTACAAAAATAAAATAATATTAATTTAAAATATTGTTTTAAAAAATAAAAAAGACGGATGATTCATAAGTCAAACTAGCCTGAATTGCGAGACAGCCTGTTTATAAACAGTTCTAAGCTGATTCATATATACATGACCATGACCTATAATGGACCAAACCATAAACAAACCAAACGATTTCAGGCATGTTTTGAATTGATATGGATCACCGTTTTAACAACTCTACTCCGGTTAAGCAACTAGTCACTAGTATATATTGAAAAGAATTTAATTACTCATAATCACAGTGTTTAATAAAGGGAATCAATCACTGATATACTGATCCTCCGTTAGACAAGACCTTGAGTTGTTCATACGATCAAGATGAACAGTTTCTACTGGCGAAATTTGAACTTAAAATTCCAATAAAAAAAATATGTATCGAATCATGTCAGAAGACGTGTGATAACTTCCGCTTTCAAGTGTAGATTAATCTCGACACCTACACTAGTAATATATTATGCACACAATATCACACGGACGAAAGCAGAAAGGGACATTGATTTCGCGATGTCAGAGCCGTTTACTTGCGGGGATGAAACTGCTTGGCCTGCATGCCAGCAGCGTCTCCATCAATACCTCATATTAATTTCTTGCCCATGGTGGAAGATGTTGTCACTAGAGACACAAAATCATAATTTACGGAGACATTAATTATAAAAGTTTCTTTGTAATAAAAATTCCCCATTTTACTTATGATATTATATTTAATTATTATTAAAAAAAGTATAAAGTAAAAAGATGGTAGGAGTTTTATTTGTTTTAATGATATAATAACATCAAATTTATTTATATTACATATTAAAGTTAATTTCATTAATTAGAATATGATCGTGTTAAATTTTGTTTACATATCATGTATTAATGTATAACATGTTAGTAAAATATGACATCATCGTATACACATTAATATTTCCGTAACGTTTAATAATGAAATGAAACTCGCTATGTAATAAAAATAAATATATAATATATGTTCAATTATTTTAAAATCGATGCGTTCACATGTACAGGATTCCTGATGGCTTGCTTTATCTCAAAATCTACGTTGGACATCTTTATTCACTTGGCCAAACCTACCTCGAAAATTTTAAAGCGATTAGAGTTCATCATATTTTAGATATGCCGGATTGTGTAGGTTGGAAAAAGGAAAATATAAAGTCTTGGGTGATGGCATTAAGGCGACGCTTGACAGCGAAAGACCGTGGAAATCAAGGGTGACCGGACTTCCATAAGTCAATACATGGGGTTGCGGTCAAGTTGGAGAAGGGAATCACCCATGCTGGTGGAGCACATAAGCCCATCGACCGTCGACCGAGGTCTAATTCTGTACATGCTCGATTTAACGTTTCCGTGACTTCAAAGATCTAGAGCGCTTTCAGCCCGCGAGTCAGCCAAGCAAAAAACGGAGTATCGGCCAAGATCTCTTGAATTTCTGTACAGTAAATAATTAACGTTAGATGGGTCGACCGCATTGGTTTCTGTTAAATCCTTGACAGAATGCAACCTTCAATGTCCCGGGGCCGACGGATCCAACCCGAATCCGATACTTGGAAAATGGAGAGCCCAGACACATGTAATCAATAGTAGATATGTTCGAGATTTTGGTGCCGGTCACATCGATCAACCATTGGCATGGCCTCTTGAAAAAGGGGTATAGGCTAAGGTAGAATAATATTCAGTTTTACCTCGCCGGATTCCGTCTCCGGGCCGTCGGAGTCCCTTTCAGGCTGTAGATCTGAGCTGAGTGAGGCCAATACTGAAAGTGCAAGACTTCCCTGGTGGGGTGGGGGTTGTCAACATAGTGGAGATTTGCAGGATCTGCTATCGCTTCCAACTTGGAAAGCGATGGATTCATTCATCCACAATCCTCCCATTCCAATTTACTTTTTGAAAAAAAAAAATAGAAAAAGAAAAAATTCTCCTTACCACGATAAAAAAAATGAAGAAATAACTGAGGAATATTCGATGGGCCTTATCAGTGTAATTTATTATATTCCCCCAATTCCATACTCTTATCCATATCTCGGTTGAAAGGACACTCTCGAGTAATCGAAGGGAAAGAGGAGACAAATGGCAGAACTTACGTGAGTGTGACAAGCACATTGGTAGATAAAAAGGGTTCCTCGGATATAACAACAAAGGTTAATGGACCCACAGAACACATCCCGTGTGTACTATAATTTTGTCTGTCACAGCGACATGGATTGGGTGTCGAGCGTTTTTTCCTTCTTTCTTAAGGCTGGCTGAGTGTGTGATGAATAAAGTGGACACACACTGAGCTTTTTATATAATGCCCTAGTGTTAGCAATGAATCTTCTCTTTTGCTCCCTGTCCTAACCCAACTAGCTAGAACTCCCCAAGAAGGAAAGAAAAAAAGAAAGAGGAATGAATCGGCATTCTTATGTCACAGAGATCATCCCCACCATACGAGCTTTACGGGAAAAGCCCCCAACTTACCTTAATTCATGAATTACGAGGCAGTAAACATGTTCTCTGTAGGTGCTTGGACTATGGTGTCTGGGCTGAGAGCTCTGGGCCGTCTTCGTGGACGTAAACCTCCAAACCCAAACCCGCCCACCGGTGTCTTCTTCTTGTCGGGTTTTTGCTTAGATCCAGGCCGTGAGTCTAAGGGTTCTTGAATGGTGCAAAAACTGGACTCCACACTTTCCTCAGGTTCTCAGCACATGATGTGGTTGGTTGAGACCAATCCTGCCATATCATCACTTGCAAGAACCAAACCCGAATCAGATATATGTTGTCGTGTCGTAACCTGGACCCATGTCGGAGGACTTATCTGGATGGGCTCGAGAAGAATGTAGACGCAGGGGTCACCTCCTTGTAACAGAGAGTTCAACCGTTAGTCGGGTGTCCTTGTAAAAAGTCTCGGCCTTTAAAATGGGTCGGCCCGATAAGCTTCCACTTGCATATGGGCCTGGGGATTGGACTTAACGGGCCTCGGTAAAACGACGTTGACGTAGCAGCTCATAGCCACACGTGCCATGCACGCCATTCCCATCTTGTTCCACCTGTTCGTCTTTTCAGCCCGGGCCTGACACAATTCCTTCTTTTCTGCCCTTTTGCTTCATCGACTCATCTTCTTCCCAGGAGCAAAAAACTGTCTCAAAATTTCAGTTCTCCGTTTGTTGCAGTCTTCCGTGAATTGCAAGACCCAGCTCAATGTTTCTACACCTTATTCTGACCTTGTAATTTCACCACTGCATCAATCACCCATTTCAAGTTCTCTCAGCCCGAGGCTAATCTGACGAGCTGCCCTGCAACTTGTTTCTTCTTCTTCCTACCCCTTTCGCACAAATTCAGCTCAGCCGATGAGTTTCGGACTCATCGGCTCTCTGGGTCTGTGACTCTTTCTATGATCTTGAAATGGCCGAGCTCCCTCTGAGCCCTGTGCACGTCTTCCTAATCCTCCTTACCACTTTCTTCTCATTAATCGTTACACCCACTGTCTGTTCCGATCTGAATGGTGGGTTCTCCTTAACCGACTACGAGACCTTCGTCTTCCATGGCGACTACTCCCCGCCTGCCCCGCCCCCGCCTATCTCGCCGCCTCACCCGCCCTCCCTCTCCTGCGAGGATGACCTTGGTGGAATCGGGTCTCTCGACACTACCTGTGAGCTCAACTCTACCTTACAATTCTACGACGACGTGTACGTAGAAGGGACGGGGAGCTTAGTCATCCTCCCTGGAGTTACCGTTAGCTGTCCAATGAAGGGATGCTATATTTTAGTGAACATTAGCGGGGATTTCTGTCTTGGCCAAAATGGGGCCATTATTGCTGGGACCGTTCATATAGTGGCTGAAAATGCTAGCTTAGCTGATGGTTCTTTGATCAATGTGACGGCCCTCGCTGGGGACCCGCCTGCCCAGACGAGCGGGACGCCAAGTGGGGCTCAGGTGCAGGCGGAGGACACGGTGGGCGTGGAGCTAGTTGCTTGACCGATAACCAGAAGCTGCCCGATGATGTCTGGGGTGGAGACGCGTATTCGTGGGCCTCTCTTGATGAACCCTATAGTTACGGCAGTAAGGGTGGAACTACCAACAAGGAGGAGCACTATGGCGGAGAGGGAGGAGGCAGGATAAGGATCGAGGTGGCAGGTGAGGTAGATGTTACTGGGTCTCTACTTGCAGATGGAGGAAATGGTGGTGTCAAGGGCGGTGGAGGAAGTGGTGGGAGCATTTTTATCAAGGCTCATAGAATGTAAAGTTTTTACCCTTTTCTTCTCTTTTGAGAACTTGATTCTAATTTTTAAGGTTATGTTCTTTTATTCTAAAGCCATGGAATTGAATTATTTGAGGTTGCATCGACTGTGCTCTATTATGTTTAATGGTATTTACTGACTTGTCTCTGGTTGAATATTTACTATCTATAAACCCTATTACGGTGATTCTTCTTGTTTGCCTTTTGTTAAGGAGGTTCATTGATTTAGCTGTTTAAATGGTTAAAGTATTGTGCTACCGTGGAAGTTGATTGTGCTACAAATGTTGCTATAATAATTGTCTGGATTGTTAGACATGATAAATCTTCTTTTCACTTTTGTGAACACGTATTTCCATGTAATAGTTCTCTCCGCGCTTCGCTTTTACTCCTTTCCTATATTCATTGTCTATAATGATGGTATGAGTGTACTGTATAACTGCTTATAAAGAATATTCCTCTTGAGACAGGACTGGAAGCAGTGTTATAAGTGCTGCTGGGGGTGATGGGTTTGCTGGAGGTGGTGGTGGAAGGATTTCCATAAATGTTTTTAGCAGGCATGATGATACGGTCTATTTTGCCCATGGTAAGATGGATGATTTTTATCCTTTTGAGTTGTTCTTGTCAAAACATATGTTTTGGTCTGATTTAATTTTGTAGCTTGGAGTTGAAGTTGAAGGAGTCATGGCAAATATTTCAATGGAGCTTACATGAATTGCATCATTAATAAGTTTCATATTCTATTCCATGAGGAATCTGTTGATTCATGTTCTTTCTTGAACACGTTGAGAAGAAGTATCTCTGCAACAAGTAATACCTGTCTGTTACTGATGTCCTTAGCACAATCCCAAGGTTGATGATTTCCTCAGAGCTGTAGTTCTCCTAGTCGGTCTTTATGTGTACAACATGATAAAACCATTGTTAAAATTGAGGATGCAACTGAAACAATAAACCATTTCTCCATCTTTAAAAAATTGGCAGTTTTCTATCTGTTTTAAATAAATGAGCTGAGTATCTTAGGTTCGGCCAAGATAGATAAAAAAAAAAAACTTACAGTCTCATGTTCCCCATGTTGTCTTCAGGGGGAAGGAGCATCGGGTGTCCTGCCAATTCGGGAGCTGCAGGAACTTACTATGATGCAGTACCTCGGAGTCTTATTGTCGACAATCACAACTTGTCCACTGACACAGACACACTATTGTTGGAATTTCCTAAACAGCCACTTTGGACCAATGTTTATATTCTGAATTATGCCAAGGCTTGCGTTCCTCTTTACTGGGGCCGTGTTCAGGTCAGTGATGCTCTGTCCTCCTCCCTTTCACATATACATTGTACTTCATGTTTATACTAATAAATCTTAAGTTCATATCTGTCTAATTTTAAGCAATTTTGTTTGTTTGTACTACATGTGGTAGCTTTTATTTGTTATTTCATGCAATTCAGCCAAAAAAAAAAGCTCATGTATTTTCATGACATTTTAGAAGTGGCTTTTCTCATCTTTTAGATTGATTATGTCAAATTTGATATGTGAACTATTTAGTAACATCTATTGGATCATTTGACTATAAATGCTTCTCAGTAAGCTGTTGAGTTTTCCCCTTACCATCAATGTATGATGCTATTGCTTGTGTATAGGTTCGAGGACAACTGCGTATATCAGGTGGAGCTCTTTTGAGTTTTGGATTGATCCGCTATCCTTCATCAGAATTTGAGTTAATGGCAGAAGAACTTTTAATGAGCGACTCAGTTATCAAGGCAAGCCATTCAAACTATATCTCCAATGCTGTCAATCAATTAATTGCATGATTGATATCGGTAATTTCAGTCTGTGAATTATGTTATGCTTGCCCTTTGTGCAACAGACGTTGCCATTTTGAGTCAAATTTTTTTAGCTCTTTAGTATAAAATCTAGCAATTAGGTGCTTGAAATGCCATAATTTTGCTGGCTTCTTCAGATGCTGTAGTCTGCTTCCCTAGCTGAAGTGTTGTCACTTGTGGTGAGCCTACAAGAGAGAGTTTCAGGCCCAGATTAACTTGCCAAATTTAAGCTTCGCTCTATCTAATCTGATGACTCACCAATAAAGCTAGATATAGATCTAAGTCAAGCTCAAGGGTCTACTTGATCTAAAATGGGCTGTGGACCATGTTTTCGACACTCTAGATGAATGACATTGCCTCAGTCTAAACTTACTTCAGTACACTGAACTTGAGTAGAATCCACGCTAGTAGCTATGCTGTCCAGCCCTCAACTTCATCAGCTTATGCTTTTAGCACAGAAGAAATTTTTCTATTGTTTTTCACTTCTCTCTAGTGTTTGGATTCCTTAAAGAGTGTTTTGGGCTGTAGCTCGTCTATATGGAAATGCTATAATTAAGTTCATTTTTTTTAATCTATTCAGGTGTATGGTGCTCTTCGCATGTCTGTGAAAATGCACTTGATGTGGAACTCCAAAATGCTTATAACTGGTGGATCTGATTCGATTTTGGCCACATCGTTGCTTGACGCCAGCAACCTTGTGGTTCTCCGGGTACTTTCCTTTTTTTTCATTCTTATTAATTCAGAATTGTATTATCATTTTTCCTATGAATGATGGACCTTTTTCCTTTTTCCACCAGGGATCATCCATGATACATTCTAATGCAAACTTAGGAGTTCATGGACAGGGATTTTTGAATTTAACTGGATCAGGAGATCTGATTGAAGCTCAACGTCTGGTCATTTCATTATTCTACAGCATTAGTGTAAGATGGAGATATGGTTTGCTGCTGTTCGAACTGATGTTATTTGTTCTATCTTGACTTGTCTTATTAGCCGCTTCATTCTCCTGCCCTTTTCCCCTATTTTTCTCATCACTGTGTCACTTTATTGTAAAAATCTTGTTCCTTATTTATGCTTGTGGCTGATTATTGTTGAAATTTATGAAGCTTGGACCAGGATCTATCCTGAGGGGGGCCCTGGAAAGTGCCAGTGATAATGACCTGTAGGTTTCATTCATCATTCCCAATTTGCTTCCAGTGAATTCTGTAGTTTTGAGCCCCTTCATCATTTCAAACATTTGCAGGGTGCCAAAGCTCTACTGTGAGCGTGAAGATTGTCCCAGTGAACTGATACACCCTCCAGAAGATTGTAACGTCAATTCTTCATTGGCTTTCACTCTTCAGGTTTTTGAGTCATATGATATATATGGACAGTTTTCCTAATAATATATTTCCCATTTTCAGTAGTGTCAGAGGAGTTTCTCTGCTTCTTATTGCAGATCTGTCGGGTTGAGGATATCATTGTGGAAGGAACTGTGACCGGATCGGTGGTTCATTTTCATTGGGTCAGAAATGTAGTTATACACTCTGGTGGATTAGTTAGTGCATCTGGACTTGGTAATGATTTTACATCTATACCTATAGGACAAGTGTTTTTGTTAAAATTGAATAAATTGTTAGTTTGTTTCCTGTCTCACACCTGATATCAAAGACTAGAATTTCATCATTTGTGTTTCATTTTAAATTAAGCAATGGACAATGCCATGGTAATTAATCTATCATTCATTTATTCATTTACATACTTTTTTTTCGTAACTAATCTTCACTGCTGTCTCCCATCTCTTATCAACTTGTTGCCTTACTAGCTGTATTCTTACATCAACCATCGTTGCAACAAACATACATAACTTCTCTGGTGTAGCTTCTCATCACTTTGTAGCATTGGTTGATATTTTTCAGTGGATTGTCCATCATCTACATGCTGCAGGATGCATTGGTGGATTTGGCAGAGGAAAAATGTTTGATAATGGTCTTGGTGGTGGTGGTGGCCATGGGGGTAAAGGAGGAGATGGCTACCATAAAGGGAGTTTCATTGAGGGCGGTCTCACATATGGAAATGCAGAGTTGCCTTGTGAACTTGGTAGTGGAAGTGGGAATGATAGTCTTGCTGGCACAAATGCTGGTGGTGGTATAATAGGTGAGAATTTATTGCTTTTATTTTGTTTGACTTGAAGAGTATGCTCCCATGAATTTTGGAGTATATTCGTGTTAGGTGCATGATGAACAATCTTGACAGTGAATGCAAGACCAATCAATACCATTTGACCAATACCCTCTTTCTAGGATCAAGCCTAGGTTAGAATTCCCTGGATAAAACATTCAGCTTTAGCTTCTCATAGAAAGTTAGAGAAAACTCACTCTCTTTGCGATGTTGCTTGTGTTAGACAGATAGAGGAAGACTGTTAATAAAATATCGATCATGTTCATTGCACCAAATTCTTGGAGCAGTATTTCATTGAAGTTCACCATATAAGACTTTGCTGTAAACATTTATTACCTTATTCCCTTGAGCAGTGATGGGTTCTCTAGACCACTCATTGTTAAGTCTCTCCGTTACCGGCTCCCTTAGAGCAGATGGTGAGAGTTTTGGTGAGGGTATCAGAAGCAGGAGGGATATCTCAAATGTGGGTCCGGGAGGTGGGTCTGGTGGGACAATTCTCCTGTTTGTGCGCTTGGTGCTCCTTAGCAATTCTTCGGTCATATCTGCTGTTGGAGGACATGGGAGTCCTGGTGGAGGTGGAGGTGGAGGAGGTGGGAGAGTTCACTTCCACTGGTCTGATATTCCAACCGGTGATGAATATTTGCCAATAGCTACTGTAAATGGAAGTGTGCAAACAAGGTCCATGAATTTTCCAACTTCATACGAATTTCCTTATTGGATAAGTTAGTCCTGCTTAGAAATCATTCAAAAGAAAAAAAAGTTAGTCTTTATATTTTAATTATTGAAATCCTTGCATTATTTTCAGTGGAGGGTTTGGAAGAGGATTTGGTCGTTCCGGTGGAAATGGTACTGTTACTGGAAAGGTGTGCCCAAAAGGGCTTTATGGTATATTCTGTGAGGTAGATTCAGAACATTCTTATCTGATGATCATTTTTGTAGTCCTGTTAACATTTTAATTTGCATTCTTGTGGTCGGCTCTTATTATTTGGGGGAAATTATATGTAAACTGAGACATCCTACAGGATTCATAGCATTTTACTGTGTTGGTGAGTTAATTTCCAGTGTTAATGATGTAATGGGGCAAGAGAGTGAGATACTTAAAAAAGCACGTTCTTTAACATTAGGACTGCTGTTTAATTAATAAAAGTTATGCAGGAATGCCCTGTTGGCACTTACAAAAACATCAGTGGGTCCGATAGAACTCTATGTTATGAGTGCCCACCCCAAGAGCTTCCTCGCCGTGCCATATATATTTCAGTTAAAGGTGATTCCCTCAGTATCTTCATAAAAAAGTTTGGAAATATTGGATAAATGTAGCTTGCATTTATTCTTAAGTCACTGTTGATTTCATGAAGCATTAAATTGTGGGGCAAGGCCTGTCTTTTAGATGGTAACCTCTTTTTCTCTTAACAGGTGGTGTTACTGATTACTCGTGCCCATACAAGTGCATATCAGAGCGATTTCACATGCCCAAGTGTTACACTGCTCTTGAGGAATTGATCTATACATTTGGTGGTCCATGGTGGTTTGGTCTTATCCTCCTTACTGCACTTGTCCTCTTAGCACTGGTGCTCAGTGCTGCAAGGATGAAATATGTTGGTGGGGAAGACTTACCTGCCACTCTGCCTGCTCGCCGTGGTTCTCAGTTAGATCACTCCTTTCCCTTTCTAGAGTCACTTAATGAGGTAATTCTCTATTCTGTTTTTGCATTGAGAAAATGAAAGTATAGTGGAAACTCAGTCACAGATTAAAAATCTTATCATTTTTTTTTTCATATATATGTTTGATGTTATGGGGACTCAGGTTATGGAAACGAACAGAATCGAGGAGTCTCAAACTCATGTGCATCGGATGTACTTCATGGGGTCAAACACATTTAGTGAACCTTGGCATCTAACTCACTCTCCTCCTGAACAAGTAATGGAAATAGTGTAAGCTCTCACTATCTCTGTCTCTTCCCCAGTTTGGGTTCCCCACATCTGGGAGTCTAAGCTGTCTAATGTTGAATCAACAAATAATACTTTTATACATTTTGATGTAGTTTGTATTGACAACAGCTTCTCTTGAATATGTTTTTAATATCAGGTTTGAGGATGCCTTCAATAGGTTTGTAGATGAGATTAATTCCTTAGCAGCTTATCAATGGTGGGAAGGGTCTGTGTACCGAATCCTTTCATTGGCTGCATATCCACTAGCATGGTCTTGGCTTCAGCGATGTCGAAAGAAGAAACTACAGCAGCTTCGTGAATTTGTTCGATCAGAATATGATCATGCATGCTTGCGATCTTGCCGTTCACGTGCTCTCTACGAAGGGCTTAAGGTTCTGTTTTTCTTATGATGTTTATGGTCCTCTTTTATCATAGTTATTGATACTGGACTGGACATCCATCTGGTGAGGCCTGGTTCAGGGGTCCACCTGGGGTTTCAATGGGTGAATCTGCTTGCACAGTTGTTTCTCAAAAGTATTTCAAAGTATACTATGAACAAAAGGGGCAAAATTTTGCTGGTGCCGTTCAGCCTTTATGAAAAGAACTGGTGTGTCTTATTTCTTGCATATGATCAACTTGGTGACAAGTCAACAAAATTACTTGGCAACTGATTTGCAGGTGGCTGCAACATCGGATCTAATGCTTGGTTACATGGATTTTTTCCTTGGAGGAGATGAAAAGAGGAGTGATCTTCCTCCTCGTCTTCATCAGAGATTTCCGATGACTCTAATGTTTGGAGGAAATGGAAGTTACATGGCTCCCTTTTGTCTTCATAACGACAACATTGTCACCAGCCTTATGAGCCAGGTCAGTTGGTGGATCAGTCTTCTGGAATGAAAAATTGGACTGAATGAAACATTTGATTCCATTTGATCCTTAAAGCTAACATTTTACACAGCATGACATATTCTTTCATAGAACCAGCCAGAATAGGTTTTTACCTGCCTGTTCTTTGAAATTACCCTAACATCAGTCATAATCTGTCTCTTAATAATATAAATATAGTCAAATACTTTTCTACCTTTGAATTGCCATTTTACTCATGAATCAATCTATTGAAGTTGCCTTATTTTGCCCTTCTCACCATCCAATCAGTGCGTGGCTTACTTTGTCTCTTTCAGGCAATTCCGTGGAAGCTTATTTTTATTATCTGTGTTTCATTAACTTCTCAGGCTGTTCCCCCAACTGTGTGGTACCGGGTGGTGGCAGGTCTAAATGCTCAATTACGTTTGGTCCGTTCTGGACAGCTAAAAATTACACTAGGCAGGATCATCAGCTGGTTAGAGACCCATGCAAACCCTACTCTAGGCTCATATGGAATCCATGTTGATCTTGCTTGGTTTCAGCCCACAGTTTCGGGATATTGCCAGTTTGGTCTCATTGTATGTGCTGTTGAAAATCAAAATCATCCAGTGCTTGCCAACAGTAATGGTGGATTGTTGCCACCCAAGCGACAATCTAGGTAAGAAATCAATCCGAGTTTTTTATTCTAATTTTCTCAATTACATTATGAGGTGACAATTCTCTGGCTGCATTTGGAAACATTATGGCTGCATTCCGGGATATATGTCCATTGAAAATGCTAAAAATGTGTTTTTTCCTGAAGGGTGAAAAACTCTCCTATTTAAATTTAATCCAAAAATTTAGATGAGTGTATGCCTTTGCAGAACTGGACATCAACTTGGTAGCACTCAGCTTTCTAATTAGTTTTTACTTTGCATATTGCATAGAACTCCTGGAGAGGCTCTGTTGGATCATCGGAGAGCTGAATGGCATTCAACTGTCCACAAGAAAATGTATGGTGGAATTCTCCATGCGAAGAGCTTGAGGACACTGAAAGAGAAGAATGTGATATGCTACCCCATGTCCTTTGTCCTTTACAATACCAAACCTCTTGGTCATCAAGTAAGTAAAGTATTTCAAGAATTCACTAGCTAGTAATATTAAGGAAAGGAATGTAAATCAGATGGGAAGCACTCAAAGTGATGGGATAGAAGTAAAAGGCATGTTTTTTTTATTCAATTCATTGTGTCAAAGGAACATCAAGTTCATATAATCTAAATCTTATTTAGGCAGAAATAAGTATGTTAACTGAAATATTAAATTAGCATAAAAAATCTATATTTTATTTTATTTATCAGGCTGTGCCTATAATGTGTCTCTCTTAAACCTTAGACTTCTTCCTAAATGCAGGACCTTGTGGGATTAGTCGTCTCAATACTGCTGCTTGGAGATTTCAGCCTAGTCTTGCTAACCTTGCTGCAGCTCTACTCTTTTTCTTTGCTTGACTTTCTATTAGTTATTTTTATACTTCCTCTCGCAATTCTGTTTCCTTTCCCAGCGGGAATCAGTGCCCTATTTAGCCATGGGCCACGGCGTTCAGCGGGGCTAGCTCGTGTATATGCTCTGTGGAATATGACATCGTTGATCAATGTTGTAAGTTTTCTGTTACCATTTCACTGCTATATGTGCCTATGCGGGTAGTGATTTTCCTGTTTTGCCTATGAAGCTAACTGTATCTACGAACAGACTATTGACTGCTATTTGGTTTCTGGAAGTTACTAGTTAATATGAAGTTCACTTTTGTAGTTGGATATTTCTGCTCAAGATACAGATTTTGAACCCAGTTATTCATGTTCCAGTAATTTCCCGTGAAATACTTTAAACATTGTGTTTAACATGAAGGAAAAAACACTCTTGAAATACAATCTGTAACTTTTTTGTTATGGCAGTTCCATTGCATCCTCTTTAAGCCGCTCAAAACCAGATGTTAAGTTTTGGGTTGTCAACTGAGGCAACAGAGGGAGTAACATTGACTGTTAACTTGAGTTGTCATTATCTTAATGGCGATGTTACCATTACCTCTTTGATGAGTTGATTCTGTTTGCCTTTCCACCCCACAAACACCACCCCCCCACCCCCCGGAACAATGTACTGATCTAGGGCTGCCTCTTCACAACTGTTACAGGTAGTTGCTTTTGTTTGTGGTTTTCTTCATTACAAGAACCATGCAGGTAAAAAGCATCCAAACTTTCAGTCATGGAATATTAGCATGTAAGTCTCTCTCTGTCCTATTCTGTACCTCTTTTGCGGGCTAATCATTTCAATTCATTTTTATGGCGTGGTTGGATGATGGAATTCGATCGTTAAACTTATTCCTTAATAATGAGAATATGATAGGAGGGCTATTGTTCTCTGTAGGGATGAGAGTGAATGGTGGATGCTGCCATCAGGGCTGTTGTTGTGCAAGATTGTGCAGGCTCGTCTAATTGACTGGCATGTGGCGAATCATGAGATTCAGGATAACTCCTTGTATAGCAGCGATGCTGAAGTGTTCTGGCAGTCTTGATGAGCTATTAGTATTCAATTATCTTGTAGGTAATGGACAGGGGAAGATTCTAAACTAGATCAGATCTGGAAAGGTTTGCTTTTACTGATCCGAGAAGCACTGCTCATTGATCGTTACAGAATACAGAAGAAGCGTTTTAGCCAGTGTAAGGAATCTCTTTTACACCTGATCCAGGCTGGGAACTCCTCTAAGGGGCCGTTTTAGATGCCTCCTTTCGACTTGGGCCTTTTCCATTGTTTGGTCTTTGAGGTCTCCAGGGTGCCTGTAAAAAGTGATGTGTAGTTCATTTTCGTTCGTATAGAGCCAGCCTGTAACATTGTTTGACCCTGTCGACTCCGTCTGGGGGAGTATAAGAGAGCTCTCATATTTGAGCAGGAAGCCATCGTTTTTGACAGTCTGCTTCCAATGTAAACGGTTTGCGATTGTGGAACTTGCATGTATTACTCCATCATCCTGTATTACCGTCAGCAGCTTGGGGATTATTTCGAGACTCTGGATTGCATCGAGACATGATCCTTTTGTGTCTGAGTTTACTGCCGTCCCATGTACACGACTTCTGCCTTGCAGTAAATGTTGTTGTTATCACTAGACATGGGGTTGAAAAAAAAATTCGAGAGCTTTATTTCCAGTGGATTGACCAGCCGCACACCAGTGGTGCAAACAAAAGATAAGTCAGATGGATAATCCGGGAAGATGAAAACAGGACAGTCGCTTTGCTACAGAGCATTCAGCCACTCCCAGAAAGACAACATTGTAAACAAACAAAACTATACTCAGCCGATTAACTGCTGATCAACTTGCAATACGTTACATGCGAGACTCACGCACAGGGATCCTCCGAACAGCAGTAAACATAGCGTCTCTCTCTATCTCGCTCCTTCATGAAAGACACCCGTTGAGTGAATTTACACGCATCACTTAAAAATCTTTGTGATTTTTCTCTGCACAAGGCACAGGATCACAATGCACTAACATGCACGAGCCTCTGCTGCTGGCAGGCGCCATAAGATGGGTCCCAAGCCGCCTGAGTCCTTCAGAGACATGAAGAGGCAGGAGAGTCTTGCAATCACAGGCATCACCTTAGTAGCCTTCGGGATTAGAGCAAGTTCAAAGCCAGAATTATCATTTCCATCACCGGAGCAAACGTACCCTTCAAGATCAGCCTTTGTTATAAGGACTGCATCTGCAGAGGTAGAAGTGGAGGATGCTAGAGTTGATTGGCTCAGGCTGTATTTCTGAACTGCCTGCACATCGAGAGAAGAAGAGGAAGGATGGTTAGCCATAAAATTAAAGAGTGTAGCTATGATCCAATATCAAGAATAACAACAACAAACAATCATCTAGAGATATGTAGGAGGAAGAGGAATTGCAACACATCGATGTGTACTTTTCTAAAGATGCATTCTCCAGCAGGCAAGCACAGCTCATAGTCAACTGAAACAAAATATAGCACGATTTCTGGAAAGTGCAAGAATATTTACAACCCTTGATACATGGAGGATTAATCACATCATTTGGTGAACAGATACAAAGAATCGAAAAATACAAGTATGATAGCATGTGGCAACATATGTTCACCTTCCACTGCGAGGGGGCTAGTAGCACTCGAGGCCTTCTAGAACGTACATATTGGAGAGCAGCAGCAGGTGTCATGTGCTTATACTTCACCTGCAGAACATGAAGCAACTGAATGTTATATCACATCAAGATGTATAGTACAGGGTTTAACACAGCAACCCCCACTTCATGGACCATTCTTATTACTTTATCAGTAAATTGTCAAATTTTCTAGCTTTTCACATTGAAATTTCTGAATCTCACCAACTGTCTTGATACATTTTTCAACTTCTAAATCATCATATACATGCATATGCACACATACACATAAAATGATCATTCATGACTGTTCACCTCATCAATGTTCAAAATCAACAAGGTGACACCCCCAAAATCTAATGCTTCTTCTCATATAAAGATTCAGTTCACTCTTAAACATATTTTCAGCATTTTGTTACTATAATTCTATTTCCATTTTTTTCATGAAAGATAAATAGACCATAACTTTTCAAAGCAAAGCATGAGAAATAAATCTTCAACAGAACCACACATCGTATTAACAGTCAACCTCCATAGAAAGAACAAGAATTACCAAATAGCAAAGCACTATTGTGGTGCTCCTTCCTCGACCAGCTTTGCAGTGGACATAGGTTGTTTGGCCACAAGATGAGTTCCCTAATATACAAATGATATAAAGTGCAATTTATAGAAGTGTGATTATTAGAAATTAAGACTCTGAAACACTACCAAATGTTCAAAAATTGGTGAGCAGAATTCACTTACTGTGAATGAAGTCCACTGCCTTGTTGATATCAACAGAAGAGGGGGCAAAGAGATAGTCCCTTGTAGGGATTACAAGGTGATCAATGCCATGGGCCTAACAATCAAGAAAATAAAGGAAAAAAGGCACATAACCAAAAAATGAAAAGCAATCCTTAGAACCTACGGGGCCTTCTTTCACAGAGAAAGGCATAAAAACTTCCATGTATAGCTTGCATGATACACTTCGTTGATTGAATGTTGTACAATCAACAAAAAAGAGATTATCATGGTTTGGCTCTGCAAAATCTTAGAAAAGCATAGGTGAAAATAAGGTGAGAAGGATCAACAGATGTTACGGACAGAATACAAGGAAGTTGGCACCAATGTTTCATAAGGTTCATTAAGGGTAATGACCCCACCAACTCCAAGCTGCTTCAATTGAGGGACGTCCTTGGGGAATGGAACTGCACCCAGCAAAAGATGCTGAAAGAAACAAATTATTTTAGATATCTCTTCACCATGAAGATAGTCCAGCAAAACCACTTTGATGCAACCTAGAGCTTAAGCTCTAGAAAAAAGCAGGTCCATGGAAGAAACAAGATCTGCTCTAGATTACTGTGGCTGTAGTCATGCACATAATGAGTTTCAAAGTTTTCTTGCCATTAGCTGAAGGAGTTTAACTCAAGTCGACAACATCCACTCCAAATATATAAGACTAACTAAAAAACAAATAGGAAATTACTCTGCTACTTAAGTTTGCACCCATCCTAATTTTCCTCCTGGATTTAGCTGACTCAACAAATCTAGGTGTTTTATGAATCTATCTAAAATGACACTTTAATATAATCGTAGTTCAGAAAAATGCAAAACTGAATAGAATGTCCTGCCTCACCTCGAGAGAACAAACTCAAGTCCCAATTTTATCACACTCAAGCAGAACAGCATAAAAACTTCATCAATAACATTCACAAATTATAACAAAAGCCTACAAACACATAATCCCAACAACTAAAAATCCGGATTTTTTGTGAGAAGCAATATCTAAAGGACCAAACTTAGAAGAATAGTTCAGCCTCAAGTCATGCAGTTTCTGCCCATTATGACAACTTTCACAGCCTTACACTGAACATCATTTTTGTCCCACAAAACAGAGGGAGAAACAGAAGAGAGTAAAATATTCAGAAGCTGGGGACAAGAATAGGAACGCTAAGAACCTGATCGATTTTGTCCCACCACCTGAACTCGGCTTGGAACCTGTTCCTGAAGACGTTATACAGCAGGGTCGGGTAGAAAAGGATCCTCGCACCCGCTCCGACCAAAACCCGCTTCGCATCATCACTCACAATCCCCTTTCCGCTGTCATCTCCTCCTCCTCCTCCTCCGCCGCCGCTGCCGCCACCGCCGCCCTCATCGGACCCCAGTTCCTCGATCTTCATATCTCGCCAGCAGAAGCTGCCCGGAAAACCTACTGCAAGTCCAAGATCGTGTGCATCCGCTGATGAGTGTCTGACTTATCGATGCAGGCGTTTAGGAGAGAGAATCGGATCATCCATTGGACCGTGGCGTTATCAATCCACGACCGATTAACACTGAAGTAGTTATCTAATCTGGAAACTGCTGAAAAGGATAAAGTCAAACTCAATTAGCATGCCTCAGGCTCAGATCTGTAACCTTAGCATTGGGTCTATTTACTGAATTGCCATCAGGGAGCATGACCATGGAACACTCTCATACGCACACAAAAACTGTCATTTTCCATATCAGAGTTATCATCATGAAACTTACACTCTTTACTTCGTGCCCGAGACAAAAGCCCACACACACACACAGATATATACATGTATACCCATTCCTTTGAGGAGGAAGAAGAAGAAAAACAAGACAGAAACATTAGCTTGATGCATGAGAGTTGTTGGAAGTCTCAAGACCTTATAAACTCCCGTGACATGGTGGGATTCTACGAGGTGGTTGGGGTTCCCGATGTTAGAAACTGATGGTTCTCTTGTGAACCCACCTCCATATCCATTGGCCAATTCCAAGCACAGATCAACAAGAAAGTTCAGAACCAAAAGTTGTCGCATCATGGCCACGTGGGACTCCGACCGACATGAAACGAAGAACCAACGTGTAAAACATGAATATCCATCTGGGACGGTCAGGAAAAATCTTTCTTCGTTTATGGACGGAAGGGGCATGGTTTACTAGCGTCGAGACGTTGTTCTCTGGAACACTGGCTGTCCGAGCGCGATTTGGAGTAGGACGTGATGAGTTTCTGAAAACGACAGGCATAGGCGATCACATGAAGACTTTATCTGAGGAGTCTGTCGTCTTTTATAGCACTGTGAAACACGTGACAGAAGGTACACTTTGCTATCTCCTTGCAACCAAATCCCAATCCAATGCTGGATCGGGCAACTTACGCTGTCATCAACTAAGCAAATGCATGAGTCTCGGAGAGAATTGATCTCGAGTTTGAATGATTCCATTGATTTTGTATGCATCGATTGCATTTGAAATTGGTACTTTAGTGACAATAACAACGTTTAGTGCAACTTTAAGGGCCTCATAAGTTAACTGGTTTCTGGCAGTTCATTGAAGCTTAGACTATACTGTCACATGTGAATCTGCACGTGTAAAGCCTTGCTTACAATAAGACGGATGTGCATCACCGACACATATGTCGTTCCATCGCACTCGAGCTTTTAGTATAAACCGTCATTTTCACAGTTCTGTCTGCTTCGTCTAAACAAAGGGCTCACAAAATTCTTCAGTGAATGCTTGAGGGGGAAAAGTAATGAAAGAGGTGAATGATTAGGAGGAGGCGGGTAGAAATGGGGTGCACTCAACAGCAACAGGCCCCACAATTCCTCACCCTTCGCCATTAATGCAGGAGCAACCACATCTCCACAGCCTTACAGGACAGCACATCAAACTGAACCCTGTGGGCATCCTTCCCCCCAAATGGAGAGAACACATCCCTTTCTTCTCTCCCTCATCATTAACATTCTGTTTTCAACGACAATAGAAGTAGTAGCAGCAGCAGCAGCAGTGAGCTTCGAGGTCGGTGGTGGGGTCGGGATCGGGATCGGGATTGGAGGTGGAGTTGGAGTTGGGGGAGGCCATGTGTGGATTGGTGGAGGGATCAGCACCCCGGTGGCACCGCCACCATCTTCTAACAAGCTTGATTTGGCCTACAAGGCCCTCCAAGCATGGAAGTCCTCCATCACAGGTGACCCACATGGGCTGCTCCGCTCCTGGGTGGGTCCTAACGTGTGCTCCTACAATGGAGTCTTCTGCTCATCATCTCAAGATGAAGTGCCCTTTGTGGCTGGGATAGACCTCAACAGGGCGAACCTGGAGGGCATCCTGGTAGAAGACCTCGCCGTCCTTACTGATATGACCATACTCCATCTTAACTCGAACCGCTTCTCGGGCACCATCCCCAGCACCTTCCAGGCCCTGGCCTCCCTCCAGGAACTCGACCTCAGCAACAACCTGCTCTCCGGGCCGTTCCCTGCAGTCATCCTCTCCATGCCCACCCTCATCTACCTCGACCTCAGGTTCGCCAGAAACATAATTTATACTGTTGAGCAGGACGTCTTAAATTCTGGATACTAAAATTGTGAGTTGAATATTAGATTCAATGACTTCTCCGGCCGGCTCCCTGAGGAACTATTTGCAAGGCCACTCGATGCGATCCTCCTCAACAGCAACCGCTTCCAAGGCAAAATACCGGAATCCCTGGCAGGCTCCCAGGCCTCAGTGATCAACCTGGCGAATAACGAGCTCTCTGGGAATATCCCTGCAGGCTTGGGGCTCATGAACTCAAAGATCCGGGAAATCCTATTGCTCAACAACCATCTGACTGGCTGCATCCCTGAGGGAGTCGGGCTGTTCTCCAGCCTGGAAGTATTTGATGTCAGCTATAATTCCCTAAGTGGCCAGCTGCCCAACACAGTCTCGTGTATGGACCGGATCGAGATACTGAACCTTGGCCACAACCGGCTCTCCGGGGTTCTCTCAGACGTGGTCTGCACCCTGAAGAGCCTGCTGAACCTCACGGTCGCCTACAACTTCTTCTCCGGGTTCAGTCAGGAATGCACCAAGCTCTTCTACAGGAATGTGGGGTTCGATTACTCAGCCAACTGCATTCCCAACAGACAGCTCCAGCGGCCGCCGCCACAGTGCTTGGTCGAGCAAGGAGCAGGGCTGAACTGCCTCAGGATCCCAGTCGTTGAACCCCTTGTTTGCGGGGCAGTGGCCATTTTGGGTGGGACTATCGGTGGGCTAACCTCACCAACGTCTCCTCCTCCTCCTCATCCATCATCAACATCTCCTCCATGAGAGAGAGGAAAGAAGCCATTCTCTTTCTATTTTTCTTTGTTCTTTCAGTAGAAAGGAGGCTGACCGAGAAGGAGAGGAGACATCAACTTGAACCTGAAAACAAATGAATCACGAAACCTTTTAGCCACAGATCAACAAGCCTCTTTCCCTTTATTTCTTTCTAGATTTTTGGTGATTGGTGAAGAAGTGTAAGTGATGTTAATATTAATTATAAAGGTAGAGATTCTGGGTGTGTATGTATGTATATATATATATATATATTTGTTGGTTCTCCTTCTTTTTCCTCATTTTTGGCTGCCGAGATTTATGGCTTCACAAGAAGATAAGTTATGACTGTGGACCTGAGAGTCACCTGACTTCTGAATCATGCCCAGCAAGTAGAAAGAAAAGGCCGTATAGCTTCCCTTCTATCTTTCATTTTGGCAAGGCGATGGGAATTATATCTAAATGAAAAAACGACGTTCTTTCAACACAATTCAATCGCCAAGCGGCTAGCTCTTATAATGGATCTCACCAAGATTTCACGATAGTCTTCTCCCTAATAATAGAGCTATGGATCAAGTTGCGAAGGGTGAAAAAGTGAATGTCATCGTTATGTCTGGTGTCACGACCCGAAAATCCGGCAGAGTTTCCCCTGTATTTAGGACTAACCAGAAACGCAAAACCTGTTAGAACTCAGCTCAACACGCCAAATCCAGCCACAACCATTTCCAAAACAACAGTTTTCAACCACCAGATATTCAGGTCGTGATATGAAATCACACTATACAGAACTTCTATACATACCCTATCAAAATAAACTTATCCTAGTTGATTCCCGGGTCTATTTGGGCGGCTCCACACGACTGAGTGTCCTCCCTATCTGTAGAAAAACAATTTGCAGAGAGTGTGAGCTGCAACTCAGTGAATACAAAATTCCATAGTGAAATAACATGTGGCTCACCTATATCCTTACACGACCGTATCAACTCATACGATTTATCTACTATGGACATGGGGTCGTGGGCAACTTGGCCAACTTCACACGACCCACCTAATGCAATGCATGTAACAAGCATGTCAAACAATAACCATGGGGTCGCATTACTTCTGCGACAGAGTTATGGCGGTACCGTTACTACAGCTCTCCCCAAAACAGTACCGCGACCCCGCACCTCAATCATTTCCTAGCATTCTACTTCCCGTGCCCCTTCCCTTCGCACGCACGCGGGGGCCGCCTATTAACCTCTGGCGGTAAGAGTGGACCCGTCGCACTCAAGTCTTTCTCTTTTTCTTACCTCTCCTCTCTGGTCTTTGTTTTTCCCGACAGGGTCCGTGGGGAGTCAACTCACATTTTCCACTGGGGTCACAGAGCCAGTGTCACTCATGTCCCATGCTTATATCCCGCCGGGAACCCACGGCAGATCAGTAAGGCCCATTTCTATTCCGCCGGCTTAGCGGTCACCATGGTTATACACAAGCACAAGCAATATGCACAATGAATGAATGAATGCATGTCCACTACCGGTATCACATAGCTATCTCACAGCTACTCAATTCTCGATCATATATGCCATAAACTAAAACACGAACAGATCATTCCAAAATGGAAGAATGTACTCACAACCCTCTTAGTCGATCAAATTCACGAAGCAGGGTCCTCAAGGTGTTGATCCCAATTCTCCTCAGCACCTATTATATCACCCGCAATAAGGTCAATATACACACTTATACACAATTGCATCAGTAACTTACCCTCACCTATCATATTCACAGAAAATATCTTCTTATGAGTTAAGGATCATTTCTAGGGTTTTGAGAGGGTATAGGGCTGTTCTACCGACTGACCTAAAGAGAAGGGTTACTCCGTTTCGTCTCACCCAGTGGTGGTTCCTTCTCCCCTCACCAGCATCTACTCTCAGCAACACAGGAAAACTGCGAACCCTTCAGTCGAAACGAAACCATCACACTGGCAGCACACCCACTACACTTCTCAGCTAGCTTCAACTCGAACCCTAACAGTTATAGAAACTCAAACTTCCAGCAGTAATAACACATAGATCTCAGCCATAGCGATTCCCGGACACCAAATCAGCAATAACCTAAGGAGTGTTTTGGGTATCCGAGATTCTCACCTCAACGCCCGAAGTCGACAGCAGAGCAATGGAGTCTAGAAACTGAGGCTTGTCCGCAGAAGGCCCTCTCCTCTAGGCTCGATTGCCTCCTGCAATGGCGGATGGAATAGAAACGAGGACGGGAAATCGAACCCTAGCGAAACCCTAATTTCTTCTCTCTCTCGCGCTGGGGGAGGTCGGGGGAAAGGAAAACGCCAAATGAGGGAGGAAGGAAGGAGGGAGGAGGAAAATAGGGCCGGGGGACAGATGGGCCAGCTAAATGGGCGGGCTCTCCTCGGGCCCAAGCCCGTGGGCTCACATCTGGGGACATGTCTGTCCTGTTTTTGGCCTCATAGGCAACATAAAATCTTGCAGTTACCAATGGAATCACCTTCCTCCTATTCCATTCCCTTCGGATGAAAGAAAACCAGTGGCAATGTCAGGAAAGTATACCATTCAGCAAATGAACTGCTCGAGGAGTTTCACGTGGATGGAACAGTTCACTGCACAGTTGACCATTTTACAGAACTCTTTAACTCCTTCGTGCTACCTGAACATTTCAAATTCGGTCTCCATGAAGTTGGAGAGCAACTGTCCTCTTCTCTGAAAGTCGCAGTTCGAGTACATTTCTGGTGGATGGAGACAGACAGATGCCATTGGAGTTGGCTCGAATCAATACTCTCTCTCTCTCTCTCTCTCCAGCTTCTCTAGCAGGTGTATAATGCTGAAGCTTTCTGCAAGATTTGGGAAAACTCCTGCAAGGCAATTCCTCGAGCTATTATGAACTCCCGGTTGCGAGAACTTACTTCTGGCACGTTCGGTCAGATTGTGGATAACTTGTTTCAACTTATTATATGATAGATGTCTATGAAAGAGATGTAGGGCCTTGGCAATTTTGCTCCTGAAGGGTGAAATATCCTTATCTTTATATATGTGTGTATATATATATATTGTGATTGAAAATGAATAAAACAGACTTGAACATGACATGGCATGGGAGATTTTTTTCCCCCTTCAGAATTATTATAATAAATGAAATATTGAGGAAAATATGTGAGAGTGCAACTTGCACTGACAATTCTGGTGCAGCTACCCCACTTGTGATGAAGAGTAGTGGAATCTGCTCCAAAATCATATATATATATTATTGTTTTGACCCTACTCATTCAGGAAAAAAATGGTTTTTATTCTTTGACATTAAATGCAATTTTTGTTTAATTTAATTTAAAATTTAAGAAATTAAAGGAAAAGAAAATTGGTTGTCGGTTGGAGGGCCTAATTCACTGGATTATATAAAATATTTCATTAAAAGGTAAAAAAAAATTTATAATTATTATGGAAAAAAAACTTTGTGACTACCACAATATGATTCTGAATATTTAAAATGTACATTATTTCTATACAGAAAACGATCAAGAACATCAATATAATGTAAAATCAATATAATTTAATAAAATATTAATAAATTAAAATAATATTTATATAATATTTTATAGATTTTCCCAAATACAAGGGTGTTAATGGCCATTTTCCCTTTTTATCAATAATGAGAAATCTTTTTCGACGTGAAAATGAGATGATTTATTTACTTTATATTAAAAAAATATGATAAATATACTTAATTTAGAAAAGGAAAAAAGAAGAGGTGAATTCTTAAATATAATTTTTTTAAAAATCTTAAATTTAGGAAAAATTGAAATTTTATATGCTATTTAATTATCATATCCCAATTTATTAATTTATGCCATTGCATATAAGCAGTTATTATTATTTTTATTTTTACACGGTACAAAAAACACACTTTAAAACTATTATGCAATCGGGTAAATATTCCTAAATTTTTTTATTAATATTTCTAATTTAAAATTCGGTAATTATACCACTAATTTAAAAGTTTACATTATTATTTTAATTCATCGATTGATTAATTCCCATCTTCCAGTCGTCAAGGTCAAGCACAAAACAGAGCTTTCCCTTCCACTCTTTTGCTCAGCGCCCAAAACGGAGAAGCGATCAGACCTGAGAGAGCACAGACAGAGATCGAAGAGAGTTCGAGGAGGAGGAAGAAGATGTCGTGGCAGGCTTATGTGGATGACCACCTAATGTGCGAAATCGAAGGGAACCATCTCACTTCCGCTGCCATAATCGGCGTCGACGGCAGCGTTTGGGCCCAGAGCTCCACCTTCCCTCAGGTTCTTCTCGATGTTTCCACTCTGTGCTGTTCCTGGGCTGCTGAGACCTTCTGTCGAGCTTCATGGATTATGGGTTCTCAGTTCTCCACCAGATTGCCGTTTTCATTGTCCAAGACTCTTTCTTTGTGAAACCAATGTACATGAGCAGATCGACCACGTTTGAACAGTATTTACGAAGATCTAGAGCTTAAAAAGATGCGATTCTCTCATAAGTTTCCTGAATCTATGAACGACCTATTCTCCTGTTTGTTTTTGCTGCTTAAGGATATGGTAACTTCGTTGAATTAAAATAGAGAAAGAAATCCGTGAAAACTGTGCATTTCTTTGATCGATTGACTTATGTGGGAAAAGAAAAGTGCTGCCTTTTTCCTCCCTGCTTCTGCTGGATTATGTACGGTGTTCTTGGTTTAAAGGCAGTATTTTGTTGAGCTTTCTTGATTCCGTTATATGTGAGGCATCAGTTGATAGACTTGATTAATTGGGGACAACATCATTAATGGTAATGGAACTTATGCCTCTTCCTTTTGATGATTTTATATCATCACATTGGAGATATTACAATCTTGGTTCTTGTCAGCTTGTTCTGGTGAGGTTTTTCTGGGTTAATACTTGCAGCTCAGCCGGTATTGTTTCGTAGTGTTAAGTTATAGATGGAATATTGTTTTCTAAGTCAGTGTCCTTTAAGTTTATGTACTATTGTTGTTTTAAACAGCTCAATTCATCTTAGTCCACTTGATATTTAACTGTGCCAAAGTAGAAACACGGTGGATCCAAATTTAAATTCTAATAGGATGCCCTATATCTTATTCAGTGGAGTCATCTCTTCATATAGGATTAGCATCCCTAAGTCTCCATGGAGATGGGATTTTCAATGGATTTAACCAATTCTTCTTGACTATCATGTTTTATCTTAAATCTTTTCTTAGAAGCATCTGTTCTAACTGCTTCCCATGTGAATCTTTGGTTTCAGTTCAAGCCTGAAGAAATAATTGCCATTGTGAAAGACTTTGAGGAGCCGGGAACACTAGCTCCAACTGGACTGCATCTTGGTGGCACCAAGTATATGGTGATTCAAGGCGAGGCTGGTGCTGTCATTCGAGGGAAGAAGGTAATAAGAATTAAGTGCCTGCATGACAATTTCTCATGATTTATGAGCTCTCCTTCCCACGGAGTCTTGGTATTTTATCCAGTAATGTGATAGCATCCTTCATGGGAGATAACTTTCATGCTTCATACTGGTTTTTGGCTAATGTTCGTTACGCAAGCCTTGTAAAACCTTATAAGGCATTGTCACCGAGGAACTCTAACATGAGTCTATTTAGATTTTAGAATGATTGCATATGCTTTTACCTTGGAGTGGAACTAAAACCAGAAGAGATTCAATTTCTACAATTTTATGATATTTGTATTCTATTTCTTTTCCAGTTAATAGGGGGAATGAATGGATTAAGGAGTCAATTTGCTTGTGAGGCAGATGAACATTTCTAGAAGAAATAATAGAGTAGGAAGGAATGATAATAGTTTCATACATTCTGAATGAGATTTGAAGAGCCAGAAGGCACTACTCTTTTTTTATATGATGATTAACTTGGAAGTCCATACGCAATGAAGTTGCTACATTTTCTGACCTTTGTTATGTAGCAGTTAGCTTTTGTTAGAATATGAAAGAGAAACTACCAAAAAT
Source organism: Sonneratia alba (assembly GCA_900174645.1). Classification (NCBI taxonomy): domain Eukaryota; kingdom Viridiplantae; phylum Streptophyta; class Magnoliopsida; order Myrtales; family Lythraceae; genus Sonneratia; species Sonneratia alba. Next base: position 3,416,716 of record FWPY01000028.1, on the reverse strand, counting down.
ATGTTCAAGAACTTAGATTGGACATGTAAGATGGAAAATTGGGAATAGGGGAGGTCCCAAATCAATAAAGAATGAACAATGGGAGTTGTATGGTTATAATGCACATTGGTTAGAAATGGATTTGGACTCGCTTGGCTCTGAAATATTGGATTTGGACACTGAGTGATATTTAGGAGGTTCTGAAGTACCTAATTCCTGTCTCTGTTCTGCATTACATATGTTTCTCGAGGGTGCTGCCTTTACCCATTCCCATCTTATCTTTGATAGAAAAAAAATAATCTCTTTTCTGAGCTATATTCTTATCCTTAATGTCAGGGCCCAGGTGGTGTCACCGTGAAGAAAACCAATATGGCTTTGGTCATTGGCATTTACGGTGAGCCGATGACACCGGGGCAGTGCAACATGATTGTTGAGAGGCTTGGTGATTATCTCATCGAGCAGAGTCTTTAGATGATCAGAGTACTTTAACTATTGAAGTATTTGGAGTCATGGGACTATATAATGAAGTGCCTGGTGATATCTTTACTTTACCTTTCTATCATCCCGCTGCTTATGGGATTCGCGTCATTGTATCTCAGCATGAAGTTTGCATTGCAAAATAACTACTTTAATGAATCTTGTAGTCTGTTATTACAAGTTTGTGTTTTCGAACTTACTTTTTCTCCAGTTAGAAAGAAGTCAATGAGTCTGAAAAGAGAATAAGAGGATGGGGAAACAAAAGACGAGAAGACTCAAATGCCAAAGAATAAACTTATTTGCCCCCCTGCAATGAGGTTTTGTTCTTTCAGGTATCTATTCAAGTCCGATGGAACTAGATAACGTCTCCCAGCGATTGATCTAGTTAGTGCTGCCATTTTGATAATTGAGATGTACGAAATCTGTGATTCCAACCGAGTACTCATGCTTACTGGTGCACTCAACACAAGATCACAATCGAGAGGATGGAGTGTTATACAATTTTTTTTTTCTTTTACCTCAGCAGCGTACACTCTGTACGAACCTTCTGCAGTCTGTGGGGCCAAAAGCATCCTATACCATCTGAAAGAGAGGGTAAACGATAACAAAGATAATCAACTAGTGAAGTGTCTAGAGTGCAATGTGTTTGCAAGATCTATTAATAAACATGTGTACAGATTACGGAATCGTTAGTCAAAACGCACACTCACTTTCTTGATTCAAATTGGATTGGTTGTATTGAGTCGGTATTTTTTTTCTCTGCAAGTAAAGGTATTGGATTAAAGACTCACATATAGAGAGAATATGTCACTGAAAGAGATCTGCTGTTTCAGTGGACCAACGTATCCCACATGGAGAAAAAAGTCTGGAGGTCAATACAGAAGTCAGGGTATAGTCCGTGAGCTGTCCAAAGAAATCAGGAGCATCTTGCCTGAGGTATCTGGAGAATTTGTTAAGAGAATGTATGAACTGGCACAGAAAGAAACAGATAACATGGCTAGAGGGAACGTATGCAAGGAAAAAAGGCAGGGGAGGGGTAGAGCTTTGCTTAAAAAGGAGGCTTTCAAGCTTTGCATGTGCACATTCTTTCTTGCTATCTCTTTACAACTCAATCGACCTTCGATTGTTCGACACGATGTGCACACGGATCATACCATGATCTGTTGTTACTTAAATTCATAATTCTGGGTGTCGACTCGTTATTGTAAGGCTGACCACCATCGATTTGCATCCAATTTTTTTTTTTTTTGATTTAGTGATACGGACGAGCTATTTCCACAGTGATAGATCTGTGATTGATCGGATCTGATTGTTCAATAAAATATCTTTTATGCAATGATACAGGCAGTGGGTCGATCGAGAAAAAAAAAAAGGACAGAACTTTGAGGTTAAGAGAGGAAATTTCCGGAGCCTGCAACGGACGGGGAGCTTGGACACTCGGTTTCTTGTTCAGGTGTTCATGGTGACCATGTCGGCACATGATCCTCCCCCATATTGATTTCTTAATATGAAAGGCAAACATGAACACGTAACAAGGAAGGCTCGATTGATGCGCTGTCCCCTCTGATTCCGGTGAAAGCTATAATTGTTAAATATTAAGTACCGCAATTTTGTGGATGGAGAGAGAGTTTATATCATATCACTGGCCCGTTTATCCCATGATGCGTGTCCGTGTCTCCTACCCCGAGTGGCCTTATAAGTACAAGCTGTTCTACCTGCAACCCTTCGTCATCGAGCTTGTAAATCATCTCTTCTTCCTCCTCTTCGTCTCCTAGCTTGTCTGATCTCTGTCCGTGAGAAGTATCGAGAATGGCGGACGAAAGCACGGCCACCTGCATAGACATCCTCCTGGCCATCATCTTGCCTCCCCTTGGCGTCTTCCTCAAGTACGGATGTCAGGTAAGAAAGCGAAAGAAGACCGACACCCCCCCCCCCCAGTGATCTTCGTCCCTACTGCTCTTTTTTTTTTTTTTTTTTTCCTTTCCTTGATCGTATCTTCATGTTAAATATGCCGATTCGAGTTAAGGCGATACAGAAGTTACAGAGTCGATCTTAAAAGTACTGATGCATGCAGGTGGAGTTCTGGATCTGCTGCCTGCTGACCCTCTTCGGGTGGCTTCCCGGCATCATCTATGCCGTTTATGCCATCACCAAGAACTGATCATCACTTCGTCTCCCTCCCTCCTTCCTTCTCTCTTTTGCTCCACCTGTAAGTTTCAACCGACACGCTCTCTGCCTCACTCTTCTTACAAGCAAAAAAAAAGGGACAATTTCTTACGTGAATGAATGATCTCGTCTTCAACATTATTTCTCTGTTTAACAAAATTCTCGTCTGTCATCGATGAAGCCACAGATGCAGCAGGTGCTCGGTGGGCACATTTAATTTGGACAGCATATTTCTCTCTCTTTTTCCTTTTTCTTTTTTAATCGCATGTACCCAAAGTCCAAGAAGATAGTGAAGAAGGATCCTAACGTTGAATTTTTTATTTTTTTGGTGATGATCTGATGGGATCTCTGCAGGTGGAGAGATCCGGACGGTCCTCTTCGGGAGGACATTATGGACGGCTCTGACTCCTCGCTACCTTCGGTTGCCTTTTTTCCTCTTTTTTGTGCCGCTGCTTTGCTGTCATTTGCTGCAAAAAAGTGACATCCTTGTGATCTAAGATGCTGTCTGCTTTGGGTTTTCCGATCTTTAAAGCTGTTGCCTGGTTTAATTCAATAGATTCTTAATAGCCATTGTTAGCCAAACTGGCATCAATACAGCACTCCCGGGAAGCACAATCCTCCACGTGTCTATTGCTAAAATGACTACCAGACGTAAACTAGATCAGGTTAGACGTGTTAGTCAAAGATCTCAAGGCAAAAAGTAAATGTTATAGCTAAAGATGTTAAATAGGATGGTTTGATCCGAAGTTGAATCCTAATCGACCTCAAACCAGTTTGTAATCGTTCTTACTGGTCTGAGGTGCGGTTCGGGACCGAGTAAAATAAATATGCACGTTGAACTGAAATTGGCTTGACATATTTTCTGGTTGAACTGGCACAGAACCGTTTAGAGATTGGCCTGAAACCGTAACCGGCACGAACTGTCAAAACTCTAAAAGTTAACAGTCAAATTTTATCTATTCAATTTAAAATTTTAAAAATATTCATTTTATATAATTAAAAAAAAAGATAAACAGTTCGTTGATCAAACTGGTTTAAATTGTGAACTGTCTTATTTATAATCAATTTCAGGTCGATTTATATATATCTAAATCATAATTCATAACCGGACCGGCCCATTAAGCAGACGGATCGAACTGTAACTAAGCCCAACTGTTCTAGGCCTGTTTTGAAGTAACTCGGACAGCCTGTTTTTTACATCTCTAGTTAAAGTCGAAGTAGTTGACTGTTACTGACCGTTCTAGCCCTCAGTATTATACGTGAAGTGGCCGCTCAATACGACCCCAGAGTCTCTCTTAAACATACAATAGACAGGTATTGTGATGATGCATCAAATTGACCCCTGGAATCGGGCCCATTAGCCCAATTGTGTATATGAATTTTGGGCCTAGAACTCCTCCAAAGGCCCAATCCACCACGGTAAATCTCAGTATGACGTCATCATGCATCGACAATCATCTCGTGTTTGTTCAGCCATGGAGAGGAGGATCCCCATCGTGTCCTAACATCCAGTCTAGAAATCGAGCTTAAATAATGCCAAATTCAAGGTAAGTACGAAAAATAATTTGATAAAAATAAATAAAATTAGTAGAATTTACATAAATATTGTATTTGTTTTGTGTCAAAATATAATTCCAAGTTTGTTGCTTTCCAATTCCGAGTATCATCGAAGTCGCCATTCCAGAAATCGAATAATCTATGTTCATACAACAAGGGTTCCGTCTGCTGGGGCTGGTTCAGGGGCTTATTTGCTAAACTCGAAAAGTAGGATCACTTGAGACTCAGAACCACAAGGTCTAGGGGGCTCTCGTGGAACAATAAAACCTCCGTATTATTCATGAAAATCTTCTTCTACAATACAAGTCGTTCTCGACCACAGCCGTCTGGCCACGTGTCCGTAGGTTTGTGGTGGGACGACACATCTCCTACGTGGATCCACCACACTCTGACTCAGCATAGTATTTAATGCGTTGAAATTTTTTATTTTATTTTTTTATTTCACCACGTGGAGCGGCTTTGTTAAACAAAAAGAGTGCATCCAATTCAGGATAAATCCATCTTATTTATGCAAATAGGGACAAAGCTGGTGTTTTTTTTTTTATATAAATTTGATATTATACTAGTAGTTTTTTTATTAGATTTTTAAATAAATAATTTAAGGATTGATAGAAATTTTTTTATAAATCCTATATCGATCTTATATTAGTTTAGAGATATGTTTCGACCGGTATGAAAATACTACAGGTGTAAAAGAAAATTCTCATCATATTGATAGTTATAAATTTAACTAATAAAAAATAGGGAGAAATAATAATTAAATCATAAAATTATAACTATAGGCTGAAAATTATAATTAATAAAATGTTGTATTTTTTATTTTATTACCTTCTAATTTAGAAAATTAGTCAAAATTAAAATTTTAAATTCTATCCCATCTTACGTTTAGTTATTTAATCGTACCTAAATAATCATCTATAACCAATTCATTGATTATATACATATATATACATATATATATGCCGTATGTAATGCAGGTTAAAACCCGGTTGTCCATGGATCAAGGATTTGGTGGTCGGTGGATGCAGATGATCGTTGCGTCAAACGATGTCGTATTCACATTGACATGTCAGAGCACCGAAAATCGGAATGGCAATCCATAAGATTTGACGAGAGCGAAAGACTATCCTCCGTTCGGTGGTTTTGTTCACTCAAGTGGGGGTAAATTACTGCTGATTAAGATGTAATTTAAGTGTCCATCAGCCATCGGGCAGTTGAATTGGGACGACAGAATTTGCGGACCAAAACCGCCCACAGCAAAGGGATAACGTTGGATTTGGTGGCAATGGCGTTGTCCGTTGATCCCTAAATCATGGAGGAGAACGACAGCGCGTTAATACACTTTTATCAATATATCTTTATGGTTTATTTAATCTATTTTTTAAAATAATTTTTAATATATTAAAATAATATCCATCCATTTTTTTAAAAAAAAATAAATAATGAGCTACATTAACATATCGTATGACATAAATGTGCATAAAATACAAGTGAATATGAATTTAACGGAAAAAAAGGGACCAGATCTTCTTCTTGTATCGGATTTACCCATATAAAACGTACGAGACGAAGATCAGAGGATGGTATGATCCGCATCAGCAGCATATGTGTATGCGCTGTGTCATTGTTTCCCTACGCTGTGTCACTTTACTTTACGATATTTAATAATCAAAATTTACAGCACCATACTTGAAAATCTTAATACAATAATACCATATTTTAATATACGGCTAGAAGAATTTACTAAAATCGGAACTTTATTATGATAATGATATTCCATGAGTGGGTGCTGTTGCGGGGCGGTGGGCGAAGAGGAATCAGGGGATGGAAAGGAGGAGGATGAGATGGTGACTTGGATATGGATATGTCTTGAGTTATGCCCTTATCCTCTTTCCTAGTAAGTAATATGAGGAAAAATCCCCCTTTTCATTATTTTTTTAAAAATAAAATTTGTGATAAATAAGTCGTTTTTTTTAGAAATAACAATTTGTGAACCACATGCTGTTGTGCCTCCTCCATGCTGACTAATCTCTGGATAAAATCCATTAAAAAAATTGGGATTTACTAAATAAAATAATAAATAGATAATCATATTAAATTAGTCAATTCTCTCTCTCTCTCAACTCATTTCTTAATTTTTTTATATCTATCTCTCAAAATTTTATTATTATAATTAATTCTAAAAAAGAAAGTGCTCTTCCTCTAGATATACTATCATAATTGACACATGGCCAAGGCAACCTTTGAACCTTATCCCTTGTCTGTCCTGTGGGCCCCCCCTTCCTGTATATATTATTCCCCGGAGAAGTTAACTCCCCAGTGGATAATTGTTCTCTTCTGCTGTGGTGCAAAGGCGTTGAAGATAAGGCCGAACATCACCTCTTCTTCTTGTTTGGCAAGTTTTCTTGACCTTGTAGGTAGCAAGGCTGATCGAAGATGGGTGCTCAAGAGGATCGAAGGAAAGAGTCTGTCGAGGGATTCGAGCTTGGTGGAGCAAATGAGGATGAGGGGAGATCAGAAGATGGGTCCCCTCAACTGGCAGTGGAGGATGAAGAAGAAGAGGGATCTTCTTCCTCTTTGGATTCGATCCTGTCATTGTCTTCTATAGATTCCTCTGACATGGGAGAGGACGCATCTTCCTCTTGTTCTACTTCTCCGATGTTGAGGTGCTCGTCCTCCAACTCCTCATCGTCCGTATCCCTCTCGAATGGCCGGGGACCCTTGTACGAGTTATCGGAACTCATGTCCCAGCTCCCGATGAAGTAAGCTCTCTAACCAATCCTCGATCCCTATAAAACTGAGCGTCTACCTCGAGTCATTTTTCATTGCCACATTATGCTCTTTGCCGATATGATGATCTATCCTGTTCCTTTTCTCACAGCTTAGGATTTTTGCAGGAGAGGACTATCGAAGTACTACGATGGGAGATCACAGTCGTACACGTCCCTAGCGAGCGTGAAGAGCGTCGAGGACCTGCAGAAGAAAGAGTCCATCATCAGCACGTGCAGTGGTAGGAAGAGGCTGAAGCTTTGCAGAAGCTATGCAGGAGGCTTGGACAATTCAATTGTAAGTCCCAAAGCAGTGATCTCAAAGAAGGACCCAAAGAGAGGCCTCTCTTCGTCCTCTTCATTGGGCAGGAGAAGCTCTGTAGCCTTTGCCAATAGGCCTCCTGTTAATGTCCTAAAGACATAAACCGGAGGTGTCTGTGAGAGTGTACATACCGTATCTCCTTCTTAAAGCCATTTCTTGTGTTAACCAGAGGCGATTATGAGTTTAAAGTTAGGGCTCGTACTGTCACAGTTTGATCTCGGCTGGTAACTTGTGCGCTATGCAGTTTTAATCCATCGTGCACGCTGTCTGGCTCGATGGAATATCATGATTTTCCTTGAGCTATTCTTGAATTCGGGCTGTGATATATAGGGAATCAGTCTCATGGCTTTCTCTTTGGATAATTAGCTTGTTCAGAAAAGTAGGGCAAAGAGTATAATATCCGAAGCATTGAGTTCTCCTCTCTAACTTGATGAGATTGGTATGCATGAAATTCAATCAGCCTTGACTAATCTACGGCAATTCTAACAATCCATCTTGTCGACAAGAATTCGAACAAAGGTTTTGTTCACGGAACAGGAGTGCTGCGAAGTGTGACCGACACTTCATTCCATGGACCTTACTTGCCCATAACGTCTTTCTCCTTCTTTTCTCCTCTAAAAGGACTTCTCCCTCACGGTCCCAATTCCTCGAGATAAAAGATAAACTCAAGTTCATACTTCATATTCTATATTTGGGAATCATGGCAAGCCGATCCTCTAGGTAATAGATAAAGTCCATATCCAACACTTGAGAATCTTGGCACCAGGTCGCTGGTCATTTTTCATGTCTTGAGCCAAGAGGTGAAAGGAAGGAAGACAGTACCCAAGTTCCCAGGGAGCAGTGGTAGTCTGGATGGCAATTCCATTCCAATTCTGAAAGTTGTTTCTCTGGGGCTTTTTCACCAAGCCAAAAGATCGCTCGAGATGCCCCCCTTATCTCCAAAAACGTTCAGTACCAAAAGGGGGAAAACGGGGAGAAAAAAAAAAGAAGAGAAGAACTATCATAGTGGATGCACCTACCAGTCGTATTGGTATCTCGAATTGTCTGAGTCATGTATGAGAAGACATGATCACAAGGCCACCGTTGATAAAAGTGAGAAAATTTAACCGGTCAACACCATCTATTGTCGCTATTGCACTACCAGAAATTCCCTATATTTCGTCAGTTTTTTCCGACAAAAACAGTCTGGCAATTACAGAAATTGCCGTTGGAAATTCTCACATAAAATGGTGATGGAATTATTTGCAATAGACTTGCGGTAGAAATTGCCCGTCGGAAAATGTGCAGTAGTGCTCTTACGGAAATTTGTCACGCAAACGTTTTCCGTCAGAATAGTTTGATGGAAATATCTATCGAAAAGTTTCTGTGAGAATAGTTCTCACGGAAAATCTGACGGAGATAATTCTGACAGCTGGTGCTGCATTGTTGCTAGCCTTTGCATCAATATATGTAGGTATGAGGTTCTTCATCATTGGATTTATATATTATTATACATGTCTATCATATGTTACATGGATTGTTTGTTCACTGTTATTTGTTGCTACATATTTCATCATTGCTTTCATAACTTTTTATGCATGGTTGCTTCTTTGACTTTTTCTATCATCGTTGGTTAATGGTTTGTTACGGTCTTATCTATTCTAGTGCCTTTATTAACTTCTTTTCTCTGTTGTGTTGCGGGTGCTATGATGCTTCTGCTATCTAGTGTTTTGCTTTTTTGGGTTAGGTTGTGTTTTGCTGGCCTATACTTTGTTAGCTGTTGGGTTGTGCTGTTAATTGCTATAGCAAGCTTAGGTGGGGTGTGTTTTGTTGCTAGCACTAAATTTGTAATTACTTGTAAAAGATCATAGATCGTAAAGCTCTAGTTGACATGTTATATTCTCTTCCTGTTTTTGCTACTGAAACAAATTCTGTTTTGTTGAATATTGTTTCATCTAATGAGATGGTTTTGTATGATGTTCTCCAGATGCCTACAAATCAGGAAGAAAACTAAACAAGATAGCAATGAAAGGATGTAGAGCAATCTAATGACCATCTACATGATGACGATAGTGACTCCAGCAAAACATGTATTTGTTGACATAGGCATATCCGATGACTTTTGTAGAATGCGAAGATAGTGCACCGGCATGTATTTGCAACTTTTTGATAAAACATTTTATGTACATATAAATATGCTTTTGATTATAAATTTAGCTATTGATAATGTGATGTATCTTTTGTAATGAATATTGTGTTTGATACTTGCAATTTACATATTTTTATAAGCAGGAACATAGCAAGGATGAAGCAGGATAGGGAAAATTTGTGGTGCATTGCCCAATCTTTTCCATCAGATTTACGTAAAAAAATGTCTGTTGGAACCATTTTCTGTGAGATTTCCATGAGGCAACATCTGACGGAAATATCGTTAGAAAAATTTTCTCGATAATCTATTGGAAAGTTTTCCGACGGATTTCCAAGAGATTTGGCATCGGTGATTTTTCGATGGATTTGCGTCTGCCAATCTTGACGGAAAATTTTCCGTCAGCAATTCTTCGACGCCATTCTCTCAGGAAATTCTAGCGGAATTTGTCTCGGAAATCCAACGCATTTTTGTTAGATTTCCATCGAACTTAAAATTTCCATTGAAGCTCCTTTCGAGAGATGAATTTCCTCCGAAATCCGACGGAATATGCTGATTTCTATTAGAAAAGCATCCAATCTTCATCAGATATGTTCGATAGAAAATTGGGAATTTTTGGTAGTGTTGAGGAAGGCAAGTTGGTCAAGACGTTCGAAAGTAAAGACCAATTCCTCGAAGCGTTGCCTCGTAACAACAGAGGTCACCTCACACAGTAGCCAGCCTGCTCGCTTCCTCTGGGTTACATACAGATGACCTGCAGAAAGTATCACCAAAGAGGGAACAGGGAATAAATAGAGTTCGGGCGATTCGAGCAATGAAGCAAAATAGAAGGAAGATGCTGCATTTTTTTGGATGGAAGTTTTCTCTGATGAACGTATGGAGATCGTAGTTCAGGGAACAAGCCAATCTGTTGCCTTTCCATAGGCAAGCGACGTGTGATATTCGAGACAACAATTGAAATGCAAGCAAAACTCGGATCAAGAAATGAGCAGGAGAGGGTAATACCAGGCAGTTTGAATAAAAATTGCGTGAATCTTTCCGACAGATTGCTGCAGAGGGAGACGGAAAAAACTACCCAGTAAGAAAGAAAAGCTGCTGAGAAAGACTAAAAGACATACGAAGAAACCACACTTCTAGATCATTAGTCTCCACTGCCCCTTGGAATAACTGATAAATCATTTTTCATCTAAAATCTATTACTCTGCCGTCAACATGGTGAGCAAAAGTAGGGGCCGATGAATTTGGGGTAGGGTTAGAGATTTTCTCACAATATTTTAAATAGGTGATTCAATAATTGAATTATAAGTTAGAATGTTCAATAAAAATTTTTTTTGGAACCTCAATCCGATCACACGGTGTATTTCACCTCACTCAAAAATATTATGCGGAATAAGCAGAAAAGAAAAAAAAGGAGAGGCTCCACATTGAGCAGGACACAGCCCCCCAGCAGGGAATTTTAATTTCAAAATTGTAACTTTTTTTCTGGAAATTGTTTTTTTCATTTTTGATAAAAAATTGTTTTTTTAAACATAATTTACCCACTTTGCCCTCAACTCAAGTAGCTCCTTCCCGCCACGTGGCGCCTAAGACCGATAGAGCTACAGATGCGTTTCGAAACGGGTAGAGCAGGATCCGTTTCGAAACGGCAGCAAACATCTTGAAATCAGGCTGGCACGGACCAATACGGCATCTCATCCCAACCCTTGCCTTCGTTCCGGAGCGTAGACTTCCCGTCAGCAGAAAGCAAGAGAAGTGAAGCTTTCACCGTCCCCAGATTCCGATGAAGGTCAATTAGGGGTGGAATTCCGGGGATGGGGAACAAGATCGCCCGGACGAAGCAGGGGTCTGCGTCGGAGTACTACCTCCACGACCTGCCGTCGTCGTACAACCTGGTGCTGAAGGAGATCCTAGGCCGGGGCCGCTTCTTCAAGACGATCCAGTGCAAGCATGACGAGGGGCTTGTCCTCGTGAAGGTGTACTTCAAGCGAGACGATTCCATAGACCTCCGTGAGTACGAGCGCCGCCTCTTCCATATAAAGGAAACTTTCCGCACTATCGACCACCCACACGTCTGGCCATTCCAGGTCCGTTCACCCCCACTTTTTGGCCGTTCTAACTTCCAATCGCAGTTGTAGCAGTTGAGAGATGCTGGGCAGATTGTTTTACGACATTGTGGAAGGAAGCAGACATTTGATTACTATATGATTGCAGTTTGGGCCTCATTGCTGGAAAATTTTCAGTAGTGTTTACTGCGGTGGTTGAGGCAGCTACGTAATTAAGTCGAAAAGGAACGTTTTGCTACTACCAATTGTAAGAAGAAATAGAATTTTATCAAGAAATCGATCTAAATGATAACTTTGCATCCCCTATCGTCTGAGATTAGCTGTTTAGTGTTTGAATTAGTGTCCCGTCATGTAATCAATTTTCTTCTCTCTCTCTCTCCAAAAGGGGGGTGGGGGGGCGTTGCACCAGGTCACTGCAGCTGATTGTTTCATTCCTCAAATAGAGGATGGGAACTGGAGTTTGATTTTAAAACTATTCTCTCCAGAACACTTCTTGCAGCTGTTTGTTGATCTGTTTTCCAGTTCCAAAATACAGTTTTGTTATTGTCCAACTGAATATATTTGGGCTTAATATGAGATTTTGATTACATACACAAGTATTCTGGACGCTATGTTGGGACAAAGCTGTGAATTAGTAGGGAATCACCAATGAACTTGAAGATTTCCTTGTCTCTGATTGCTTATGCCGTTTTCCTTGTCTACTGATAGCTTTGGATGTTCCTCTCACTCTGTGGCTTCTTATTGCAGTCTTGGCAGGAAACAGATAAAGCAGCCTATCTCTTAAGGCAATACTTCTTTAATAATCTACATGATCGTCTGAGTACCCGACCTTTTCTTAGCCTTGTCGAGAAGAAATGGTTGGCATTTCAGGTGTGTGTGCGCGTGTGTGCGCTCTGTAGTTTGTCTGGTTGACTATCCATATTGATAACAATTTTCATCCTGTTGGTTTTGCAGTTACTTCTTGCTTTGAAACAGTGCCATGAAAAAGGAATTTGTCATGGTGGGTTCAATACATTGATGGTCCGTTATTGTGCAGAGTCATCTTGAGCAATACATTTTTTCTTCTGAATTTTTTTTCCGTTGTGTAGGTGATATCAAGTGTGAGAATGTGCTTGTCACTTCCTGGAATTGGCTTTACCTTGCTGATTTTGCTTCCTTCAAGCCAACATATATTCCATATGATGACCCTTCTGATTTCTCATTTTTCTTTGATACTGGAGGCAGAAGGCTGTGTTATCTTGCTCCTGAGGTTGGTAATATATCTTTCTTGATCTTTTGATGGAATGATTTTTTTTTTTGTTTTCCTGTGGAGCTCCTTTCTTTCTAATGGAGGAAAGTCCGAGAATAAGGTGTCTAGGATTATATACAAGGTCAAAACGTTGTGCCACTGGTCCTTTCACATTTACCCAGACACCGAGGCTTGTGCTGTCGTATGCGCATCTCTAGCATAATATGGGCTAGAAGACTGCTTTTCTCTCCTCCCATTTTCACATTTAACTTAAACACTCCTTAGAGACCTGCCAGTGTAGGCAAAGGCATTTATATAAGCTCTTACAAGAATGTTTTTCAGCTCATTCCTTATGTATTATGTTAAAAATATATTCACTCAAAAGGGAAAAAATGGAAAGAAACTCCTAGCTTCTTTTGTTTTTCTCCCCAGGAAGTTTTTTCATTGAAGGAATTGGTATATTACACTTATCTCCATTGCTTGGATTTATTTTGTCGTTAGGAATATATTTTAGTTTTCAATATCTTTCTTAATTTTCAGAGATTTTATGAACATGGAGGGGAGATGCAAGTAGCCCAAGATGCACCTTTAAAGCCATCTATGGATATCTTTGCTGTAGGGTAAGCTTTTTTTTGGGCATGTGATTTATTTTAAAGAAATTTCACAATTTCACTTGAATTGCACTGCAATTTCTTCTTGTAGTTGCGTGATTGCAGAGCTATTCTTGGAAGGTCAACCACTCTTTGAGCTTTCTCAGCTTCTTGCTTATCGGAGGGGCCAGTATGACCCTAGCCAGCATCTTGAAAAGGTAAACAACACCGCCCCAGCCTCCTCCCCCACTCTGACTTTAATTTACTATTCTGCACATGAACTAAGATGGTTTTCTTGGGTAAGCATAGATACCAGATCATGGAATTCGCAAAATGATTCTCCACATGATCCAACTGGAGCCTGAGTCTCGACTTTCTGCAGAGAGTTACCTGCAGACCTATGCTGGAGTTGTGTTCCCAGGCTACTTTTCACCATTTCTGCATAATTTCTACTGCTGTTGCAATCCTCTTCCTCCCGATGCAAGGGTAATCCTTTATCTCATAAATTTGAAATATATATATATATATATATTGCAGAACATATTTCTTGTTATAGAATTTTGATTTTGCCATTTATTTCTATAATAGGTGGCAATGTGTCAGAGTGCTTTCAATGAGATACTAAAGCATATGATGGGCAGTCGTTTAACTGTAAAGGAAGCTTTGTCTGGAGCAGGAAGTTGTGGTAATGAATCATTAGAGATGGTGGAAAAGCAAAAGGATAGTGTGATGATAGAGAAAAGCTCACTTAAGACCCATTCTGGTGCTTCTAACAATGACAAAACCCTTCTCAGGAATGGAAAAGAAATTAATCCTAGTGCAAAGCCTATTTCAGAAGATATGAAATGTTCTCGATCCCCAAAGATTTTTAAGACTTTGGAGCAGTCTCCTGGCGATCCAGTCAAACACTTGTCCAGTGTATTTAAGGAAAATGGACGCCGGTTTCTGAAGAAAATGACAGTGGAACATCTAAATAACATGATATCGGAGTATGATACGCAATCTGATACCTTTAGCTTGCCTGTTGTATTTTCTGCTCAGACTACCACAAGATGTGAGGGAATGGTGCTTATTGCCTCTCTTCTCTGTTCATGTATTCGCAATGTGAAACTTTCGCATCTAAGAAGATGTGCGCTAGTTCTACTCAAGTCCTGCTCGCTCTATATTGATGATGAAGATCGGTTGCAGCGTGTTCTTCCTTATGTTGTTGCGATGCTATCTGATCCAGCAGCAATTGTTCGTTCTGCTGCTGTAGCAACACTCTGTGCTATCCTTCCTTTGGTGCGGGATTTTCCTCCAAGTGATGCTAAAATTTTCCCTGAATATATATTGCCAATGCTTTCTATGCTTCCTGATGATCCTGAAGAGAGTGTAAGAATATGTTATGCAAGCAACATTGCTAAGTTGGCTGTGACTGCCTTCCGGTTCTTGATCCACTCCATCAGCTTGAATTCAGGGGGTGGTCTTGATGAGCTAAATCTACAACAGAAATTTCCACCTACTTCTAGTGATTCACTGCTTACGCATCTAAGGAAGTCCATTGCTGAAGTCGTGCAAGAACTTGTGATGGGCCCAAAGCAAACCCCGAGTATCAGGCGTGCTCTACTTCAGGACATTGCCATTCTCTGCAGCTTTTTTGGGCAGAGACAGAGCAACGATTTTCTCTTGCCCATTCTTCCAGCTTTTCTGAATGATAGAGATGAGCAGCTAAGAGCTGTATTCTATGGGCAGATCATATATGTCTGCTTCTTTGTGGGACAGAGGAGCGTAGAGGAATACCTCCTGCCTTACATTGAGCAGGCTCTTAGTGACTTGAGTGAAGCTGTGGTGGTCAATGCTCTTGAATGTTTGACTATTCTCTGCAGAAGCGGTTTCTTGAGGAAGAGGATTTTGCTTGAAATGGTAGAGAGGGCATTTCCTCTGTTATGTTATCCCAGTCAATGGGTTAGAGGTTTGGTGGTTACCTTCATTTCTGCTAGTAGTGAGAATTTAGGTGCTGTTGACTCCTTTGTTTTCCTTGTGCCGCTTATACGACCTTTCCTCAGTAGACAACCTGCATCCTTAGCTTCTGAGAAGGTCCTGCTCACATGTCTGAAGCCTCCAGTTTCAAAAGACGTGTTCTGTCAGGTCTTAGAGAATTCAAGGAGTTCAGATATGTTAGAGAGGCAGAGAAAGATTTGGTACAATTCTCCTGCACAGTTCAAACACAGGGAAACAACTGAGCCATTAAATAAAGGGTCAGCAGAATCATCTAACTCGACAAAGAGCTGGGCTGACAAGCTCAGAGATATTGAGAATCAGAGCTCTATTGCATCAACAAAACCTTGTGGGCAAATCAAATCTGAAGAAGGTGAAGTTGTACCAATGTCCATGGGAAGTTTGATGAGGAAGGATACTCCTCCTAACAAAAACCTCTACTCTGAAAAATTGCAATTCTCAGGAATTATGTCTTCACATATGAATGGTATGAGCAGCTTCATATGCAATAAAGCATCAGAAGGAATTCCACTGTACTCTTTCAGCATGGACAGGCGAGCGGCTGGAAATCCTTCTGGGGGACCTGCTTCCTCATTTCAAACAAGTAATTCCTTGGGGTTAGATTCATCACCTATGCCATGGATGGACACAGCAAGCAAATCATTCACTTTGGGGAGCACAGCTCCAGTGCAGAAGCTTGTCTCGGGCTCCTTCAGCATTAATAATGGCTCCAAGCAGTTCTACAGAGTGGTGCATGAACCTGAAGGTAGAGATGGTGAACAAACAGCAGCTTATGTTACTGGCAAGTTCCCAGAGCTGGGATTGTCAGATTCTGTCAAAGGAAGTCCACTGAATGTAGATGATGCTTCCACACCGCCTGATCTTCTGGTCTGTCCTCCTTCACAAGATTACCATCTATTCCTGATTCTGGCTGGCGACCCCGCGGAGTATTAGTTGCTCACTTACAGGAGCACCGGTCTGCAGTCAACGACATTGCAGTGTCAAGTGATCATAGCTTCTTTGTCAGCGCCTCTGATGACTCAACTGTCAAGATCTGGGACTCAAGGAAACTTGAAAAGGACATATCCTTCCGTTCAAGGCTAACTTATCACCTCGAAGGAAGCCGTGCTCTCTGTGCCACGATGCTACGTGGGTCTGCTCAAGTTGTGGTTGGGGCAGGTGATGGAATAGTACACATTTTCTCTGTTGATTACATTTCCAGAGGCCTTGGGAATGTAGTCGAGAAGTATTCAGGGATTGCCGATATTAAGAAAAAGGATATAAAAGAAGGTGCCATTCTAACGCTCTTAAACTATTCACCCGATAACTCTGCTAGTTCAACCATTATTTATAGCTCCCAGAGTGGGAGGATTCACCTCTTGGATGTGAGGAATAACCTTAATCCCTGGACGTTAAAGACAGAACCTGAAGAGGGTTACGTGTCTTCTCTGGTGACTGGACCCTGTGGCAACTGGTTCGTGTCTGGATCCTCAAGAGGAGTGCTTACACTCTGGGACCTCAGGTTCCTTATACCAGTGAATTCATGGCAGTTTTCTGTTGCCTGCCCTATAGAAAAGATGTGTCTATTTGTTCCTCCAAACTCTCCTTCTGTTTCTACCACGACGAGACCACTTATTTATGTTGCCGCAGGCTGCAATGAGATTTCCTTGTGGAATGCAGAGAATGGGAGCTGCCACCAGGTAAGCAAAAATTGATTGGTTACTTGTTTGTAGCAGTAAAAGGTCAAAATCTCCGCTAAGATGACCAGAGCTAATGAAGAAGGTTTTTAGGACATCTTGGAATAGCCATCTCGATCCTAGAGAGAGAGAGAGAGAGAGAGAGAGAGAGTTGCTGATTCATGGAAAAACGTAATGAGTTTCCTATATCTTTGGTAAAGAACATTTAGTTCCTGTGCCTCTTTGGTTTGCCACATTGGTGATGGCTGTTTTCATTTTTTTTGAGGAATAGTGCTTTTGAAATATCTGGTGGTACATTTTTTCATTGTCTTTGTCATTCAGAAATGGAAGATGGAATAGAAAGCTATTTTTTTTCCCATTTTCTGCAACTAAACAAGCTAGTGCACTGCAAGTAGAGAAATTGAAAAGAAAACAAAATGTTTGTTTTTTGGCGCTATGTGCAAATAATGAAAAATTACAAGTTTATTGATCCAAACCGAATAGCTTCCTCTCTTGTCTGCTGGACTGGAGCTAGTACATTTATTCCAAAATCTTGACTTTATAGGCTCACACCTCAAGACCCTCAACCTTTTCTGTGGAAGGTCATATATGATACCTCTACTTATTGAACTCATTGCTGCTTTTGGTGCTGTTACCAGGTTCTGAAAGTTGCCAACTACGATGGTGAAAGTGAAGTCTCTGATGTCCCATGGGCCTTAGCAAAACCGTCAAATAAATCAAACTCTAGAATTAATATGAGGCGAAATGTCAACCCGAAATATAGAGTTGACGAGTTGAATGAACCCCCTGCCAGGCTTCCTGGCATTCGATCATTGCTTCCATTGCCTGGGGGAGACTTGCTGACTGGCGGAACTGACCTAAGGATTCGTCGATGGGACCCCAAGAGGTTTATTTGGATATTCGACATATATATTTACATTTACATTTTTGGTTCTTGTAAGGCAGTTCAATCAGGCTGATTAGTCTACCTCGGTAAAATTGCAGCCCTGAACGTAATTACTGTGTTTGTGGTCCCAACGTGAGAGCAGCAGGAGCTGATTTTTATGAAACTAGGTCCTGTTCGGGAGTGCAAGTTGTACAGGTACTTTAAGTGCATTCTTATATTGCCTTTTATGTACCAATGCTCCTGCTCTGAATGATCCTCTTTTTGCCCTTTTTTCACGTCCCGCCCCCCATTTTAGCTTCACCCCTAGGGAATTGGACTCCTTTCTTATTTTTCTGTTAATTTGACCTCTGAATTGTCAGTCAGAAATCGAATCGGTCCTATATGTTACTGTATGAGTTTTATAAGATGCATTGCTGAAGCTTTGGATTCAGCCATTGTCCACTGCCTTTGGACAGGAAACGAGGAGACGGCCTTTGACGACAAAGCTCACAGCCAAGACGGTTCTTGCAGCAGCTGCCACTGATTCCGCCGGCTGTCATCGGACTCCGTACTCTCTTTGCCTCTGTCAAGTTGAACCAGAGGCTCCTCATATCAAGCAGCAGAGATGGAGCTGTCAAGGTCTGGAAGTAGCACTGAGATCTTATAGTAATTTATAAGGTTGTACATAAGTAGTGTCGGTTCTAGTTAATCTTATGCTGATCAGCCGTGTGACAACTCCAGCTATACATAGGATGCATGTACAGATTATATGCATGTTGTAAAGGACCAAAAACAATGTTGCAATCAGGCCTTCTACACTATTCTTTCTGTCGTCTCACAGACCGGGATGAGATCATGGCATTTAGAGGTAGTTCCCAGCTCTGTAATTATTCCACATTCTGCTGCAAAGAGCTGAATTACAAGTCCCTCCACCTGTGACTTGAAGCTTTCCATATCTTAATTTTCCTACACCGTCCACGGTCCATTATTTTGCGGCATGCGAAACTACTACGACTCAGATCCACGGATTATTCTTCCCGGGCAACCCCCCCATTGAAACGTAAGTTTGTAGCCCTGACCGGTGACTTTACTAGAGTCGTTAACCTCCCCTTGTTTCAAGGGGCGTATTATGTGAGCTGGCCACGAAGAACAAGGGAGGCCTGTCTGATTACTCTCGAGACCCTCCAGACTTCATGCTGCACTGAGTTCCATGATCCTGACGTGTTCAGCTTCTTTGCTTCCTCGATCGCATCATCTACTCCAGGGAACGATTTCGATCCATAGTCGTCATGCCTCGAAGGTCCATAGATCTGCAAAATGAAATGCGGTTAGGTAATTTCACGTGTTACACAGAACAGCTCTTGTCAACAGCTCTTGTTGGGTATTCCACTTTACTGACGAACACAGGATATGCGACTTGTTCTATCGATGATCAACGACTGGGGCCTCGGATCATAAGTCGGGATTAGCAGTCGTACCAGGTGCTTGTACCAAGATCGACCAGTAAGGCCATCTCTGTCCGTGAAAGCTCTCTCCGCCATCATCAACCTGTCATTCAGCTCCCTTACTTTCATCTCATACTTCTTCCCCACCAAAAGCCATCCTCTGTTCTCTTCCATCACCTGCAAAATTTCATCTCGAGCTTATGTGTGCTCAACAATACTGTGTGAATTTTCAATACCGAGTGGTGTTCCAAGCCCTTACATTCTTCTTCTCGATATTAATGTTTTCAGCAGCTTTCCGGAGCTCCTGAATGGACTTGACCAACGGACCAAGGTCCACCTTTTCACTCGGGACCACTTCCTGCAACTCTTTCCACACTTTTCTGTATTTCATAAAGGCTCTCTGCATCATGTTCGGTAACAACTGTTCGAGAAACTATTCCCACCCCTCTTAACTGATATCAAGAGATATTTTTTTACCTCTAGCTCGGATGCATAGGTTAGATAATCAAAAGGCAAGAATTCCTCGTCTGCTAGACGAAGAGCCATGAGCCCCCAAATACTTGCCACTATCCAGAGAAAGACAGTTCATTAAACAATGCAGCATTCTCACACAAACTAGTTCATAGATAATTATCTTTTCCATGTCTAATGACAGTAAGTTAAAGGTTGTAGCCATAAAAGAAGGTTGAAGGGGACCTGCAACATGTCTGTGGAACATTGGATCCCCGAATTTCTCCATCCAGACGTAGTCATCATACATAGAATGGTACACTGGATATCCTGCAGCAATCAGAGTGATCATCTGGCCATATGTCAAGATCACAGGCTTGAAAATTTAGCATATGCTTTTCTTGATGTTCTTTATCAGCTACCCTTCTGCATTTTGTATCAGGATCAGAATGGATGGAGTCAGTAGACTCTATGAGAACGAAATCGAATACCTCCTCCAAAAAAAAGGTTAGCTGATGGGACGCCGACATGTTGAACAAAGGCAGCAAAATCTGATCCTCCACCTCCTAATCTTTCGATCTTTCCATGCATTGCAATTAAACAAAAGATGGAGTTATGTGTTGTAAAACCAATTAAAGCCATTGCTTTCCGACCACAAGTTGAAGCCAGAGGTTCATCTGGAGTCCCGGTGCCCTTACCAAGGGAGAACTGCTGGCACTGACCCACGAGTCATAGATGGACTGTGATGAGTTGTCTGGATCTAGGACCTTCAATAAAATTTTTATAGAGAAGATTTTAATAACAATAATAGTGCTAAAACCAACCTAAAATCAAGTGCAGCTGCTACTTGCAAGGGCTACCTTACCTGTTGAGCAGCTTCTATCAATAGCTGATCGAGCTGAGGAGTCGAAGCTGCATGGAATCCCGCACCAGACACAGCGGAGTCGACATTCAAGTAAGCAACAGCTCTCGAAGCTAACATCTCTGTTCCCTCTCTACCCACTTCTCCTTCTGAGATGAATTGAATCATAACCAATTGCCATCATAGCCAGCATTTTTTTTCTTTTTTTTAGATCAATATATATATGTCTTCTTCAAGTTATTCAATGAAACATGGCAATTTCGAATCATATGGTGTCCGGTCTTCACTCTTCTATACTCTCACTCATTCCATCTCCCTTCTCATTTTCCACAATATAACTAAGAACCTTTAACGTTAGTATTATTATTAGCACAGCCCGATTTGAAGACACAAATGAGAGCGAAGGGAGAGAGACCAGGCCATACTCCTCGGCGTCCCAGTTGCAGAAGATGATAGTTCGTCGGGGCTTCCAACCCTTCTTCCGCAGCTTCCCGAACTTTTCTGCAACCTGCAATTAACCACACGAATGTCAAGCAGCATGTCCTATCCTACTTCTTCCTAACCACACCTCATTCTTTTTGTTAGGAATCCATATCTTCCCAGCACAAATGATCAGACTTTAGAAACACATTGGAAGTGATATGATTTCACCTCCAATAGAGCTGCAGTGCCACTGTTGGGATCGACTGCCCCGAATGTCCAAGCATCCCGATGGTTGCCAAGCAATATATACCTAAAAACAATTCCATTCCACCCAGAGTATCGATCCATTACATAACAGGTTGTTGAAATATTTGCATACAGGTAAACCAGAAGCACACAAGCGGTTTTCAATCACTGTCAATGTTATGCTATTAAATCTCTGGCTTCAGAAGACAGCAGAACTTACCGGTCGGGTTCCTCTGCTCCATCTATCAGCCCGATAATATTCTCGATGGCTGCTATCTTCTGCTCTCCCTGCAGACCAGATAGAAAAGCTCTTAGATTGTAGCCCTTTCCAGTTTCTACTGCATCAGGATCATGGAGCAAATCAACAGATTTCCTTCCCATTTTTGTCAATTTTCCAGAAGGGAAATCAAAATTCGAACCTTTCTATTTTTTGTGCCATAAGGGCCTTAGCTTACGATGTTCCATATCGCAAAATAAATGGGGGAATTTCATGTGAAAAATAGGCTAACTAAAGACCTTTCTACCCTTAGTAACATAGTATTTACAGACAAGTACTTACAGAGTAAGATAGGTTCAGAATACCGGGCCCAGGACCAACCCTATATTGGGGCCCATCCTCGCTTCCTTGCCAGTCAGACTCCGCCACGTCACCACCAAGAGAACTCATGATTGCTTCCCCATCAGCCCAAGAAATGGGCAACGAAGGGATCAGAGGGACGTCACCTCCCCTCACGATCTCCTCCTCGCTCAGCCTCTCACATCCTTCGGAGCTGGGCCACCGGGCGTGGTCGGGTCGCCTGCCCCATTATAAACCGAGCCGACCTGGACCCCGCTCGGAGGCATCCACTTGTCCTCGGGGAACCACCGGGCCTCACCACCACCGCCTCCATAGTCCTTCCGGTCTGTGAATATCACCACCCCGATTGCCCCGGCCTGGAACGCGTTCCTCAACGATATCTCCCCGAATATCTTCCCGTACCTCGCAATCACCGTGTTGCCTTAACGGCCACCCCCATGGATTTGAGGGCCTCGAAGTCCTCAACTCGGCCGTAGTTCGCGTAGACCACGGCCCTGCCACTGTTTTCCCGGACTTTGCATAACCGTGGAAGGTAGGGAGGACCTGGTCGGCGACGTCGGCGTAGGGGTCGTTCTCGTAAATTTCCTGGCGGAGGGAGAAGGTCGTCTCGGGCGGGTCTCCAGGTGGAGGACGGATGAGGGACAGAGACCGAGAGATCGGGTACGTGAGGAGGACCTCATAGGAGGCGACACGGGATTGGATGGAGTAGGAAGCAAGAGTGGAAAGGACATAAGCCGCGGCCTCAGCGTTGGCGGTGTGCCTGCCACGTGTGGGACACGGGTCAGGGCGTGGAGGTGGCGGGCGGCTGAGGAGTTGTCGGAGAGGCGCCGACACGAAAAGCGATTGGTAGTAGGAGGGCTTCTTGGGAAGGGAAGGATAGGAGATGAGAGTGGTGGTGGTGGCGGCGGCGGCTAGTATTGCCAGGACAACTGAGACGTCCAATCTGAACATTGTTCGGGCAAATCCTGGATCGAAAAGCCGAGCCCTTTAGACGCTGCCTTGGTTGGGGGTTCTACTTCTATCCAACAGGCGACAGTTATGGGTGTCAGATGTTTCTGACATGAGATTGAGGAGCTTTAAGGTTTTGATGATCGGTTCCACCCATGGGAATCTGTGTCTGGGCTATGGTGTTGCCTTGAGAAGTGAGCCGGTGAGAGTTTTGGATGATGGAGGGCGGCTCTCTCAGCTCACTCCGTACCATGACAGATAGAGAGAGAAGCTTGATTAATGATGATTAATGTCAAGGATTATGATTTGGTTAGTAATTATTGATTTGACTAACGATTCATACGATGATGGTATTGGGGGGTGGCCCCGATGTAAATTGCAGCCAATGATTCTCTTTTATCATTTTTTAATCTAAAATTTAAATATACTTTAATTATTTAAATTTAAACAAATTATATTTATTAATAAATAAAATTCTTTTAAATATGATTTTTTAAGGCTGAAAATGGGGTGCTGAAATGACTTTGAATTTTTTTTATTATGTAAGATGTTCGTTAGTATAAAATGAAATAAAATAAATAAATAAATAAAATATATAAGAAATTTTATGATAAAAATTAAATTTGTAACGATTAATAATATCTTTATTACCACGTATAGTATATATCATATATATCTATAAGTGAAAGTTTCTCTCACCTTTCAATTGGATTGCTGCCATCGTCGCAATCCGATCACTTTCTCCATTTTTGTCTCCTTCTCCCTTTGGCACGCACGACTTCAGCTGATGGTACAAGTTGGAGCTGCTCAGTGACTAGACTCCATATCGTGCAAACAATACACGGTCTTGAGAATGAGCAGATTCAGACCATCTCAGACAATAGGAAGCTACGAGGATGTCTCGTGTGGTGGGCCAGTTTGAGATCCATGGCCCATCAGACCCCATTATGGGCTTTGACTAAAACTTTGGGCCCATCAGTCAAGGCTTGGTCTCTCGTTGTCAACTACTAATCCACATCTTTTAGTGTTTTTCTTTTTCTTTTTCTTTCTTTTTGGCGTCATCGAGGTACCCTTGGGCCCGATAAATACAGGTTGGAGTTAGTCGATCCCCCTAATGGCTAAAAATTGTGAAAGTTTGCCGCTCGTAGGACTCAAAATCCAAGACCATGTTCACATGAATGAAGTGTTGAATCACTTGAACCATCCTATACTAATATTAACATACTTTTAATTTGATAATGGTAGAGAGTGGATCTACTACAGTATCATCTATTTATATATAATAATTAAGAGATTACATATTCGATTTTTATTATATGGCTCACCGTGCATCTTCATTCCCCTTTTCTCATGTCCCTCCCTAGGCACATGAAATCAAAATAAATAAATAAATAAACCATGGCACATTCCTCCTACACATGTAAAAAACGGCACAGCCTATGCATGATACAAAAAAACCGTGCATTGACTAAGATTTTTTGGACCTTTAGATTAAAAAAAAATTGTACCATGGGAAGTATGAAAAAATGTTACAATAAAATAAAATTTATGAGAAATTTTTTAAATGATTAATTATATATAAATAATCATATTTTAATAGTTATTTTAATATTATTTTCAAATTAATACAATATTTAGATTAATTGATTAATTATATCATATAAAAATTATTTTAAAATATTAAATTATTTAAAATTTATTTTTATTTGATTCAGATCAAGCTCGAGCCACCCCAAAGCGCAAGAAATTCTTGCCCATGCTGAGATTTTCCAATCTATTGAGATTGTGGGCCATGCATTTTGTGTCGTGCCGTGCTAGTATGGCCCAAATTGACGGGTCTACTTCCTCCTATGGTTTTTAAGTGTCTGGTTTCCAATGAATATTAGAGTCTTAGGTAGAGATGTTAAATAATCTGGGCTGGCCCGAAATTGGCACGAAACCGGACCACCCAAACTTGAAATCAGCTTAGACCACCCCTAACTCGGCCCGTAACCGCATTTATTGGGTTGAGAGACAGTTACGAGCAGAGTAAAAAATATAAACTCGTTGAACCGTAACTGGCACGGATCATTACCCTACTAAACCAGCCCGGAACCGTTATGAAACCGGACCACACCATCCTGGACCATGGACCAATGCCTTGCACTCGCCAAGTATTGCGATCTCCTTCGATTCACTGCTAAATCAACGGCCACAAATGATCGAGCATTTGACTGTTGATTGCAATGACAAACCAATGGCTTACGGTGACAAACTAATCAAATCACTATTCACATCAATGACTCCACCAATCAAATCACTTTCCAATATTTACATATATCCAATCAAATTACTGTGCACTATTAAATATTTGATTTTTAAAAAAAAATAAAAAATGCACTATTCATGGGTTGAATCGGCCTAAACTGTGAATCGGCCCAGCTTGCTTATGCACGGTTCCAAGCCGGTTCATTCTATAATAAATTGTGAACCGTAACTTACACAGATTGTTAAGTATAACGGGCCGACCCGTAACTGTGGCAAACGGTTCCGGACCCGTTTTGAAATGGACTGGAACCATTATTTTAAATAGTCTGGTCCTAGGACTTCCTAGCAGGGAATATTCTCTTATTTATGACAGTGGTTGTCAACAAATCAAATTGAGGATCCACCAATGACACACCAAGACAAGAACGGCCGGGAGGAGATGGACCAACAAGAGACATGTGTCGCTCTCGACTAGGTTACCAAAAGTTTTTGCATCCATGACATTTCATTATCGGCCTACAATCTATCACTTTTTGTACTCGTATATCTCTTTTATAATTGAGGAAAAAAATAAGTTGGAAAATGGATGTGTATGATATGCTCATGGCAACCCAAATATGCCATTTCTTTTATGTGCCATGATCAAAGCAAGCAAGGTACTGAAAAAACTCTGTCAATCTACGATCGATCGGTTGCGCTTCCTGAGCCAGAGCCACTTCCATCCAGTGCTATCAAGGGCAACAACTTTAGTGGGGTTTTGTAAGGAAATTGGACTGCAATTTGAGGAAGATTCCTTAGCCCAGCTGTCATATAGCCATCTCAATAATTGAATTGCCGCTTGGGGACTACGACCAGCTCTCTTCACATTTACTACGCACCCTTTTTCTACCCGAATGCGGTCCGCATAACATGTCAGCAATCCCGGTTCCTAGTACCTGTCAACGTGCCCAGTCTGAGGACCGAAACTAGAACGTCCTACGGTGGTTGTGGTAGTGGTAGTGGTCTCTCTCGGCCTGGTCCCTGCCGAACTCGCCAGATCTGTGGAGCTTTCCCATCACAGCATTCTTGAAGTTAATGGCCTCCCGAACCCTCGAGCACGACCTCTGCATCCGGGCCCCGCTCTGGCTGCTCCTCGACTCCATCAGCTCATTCCACGACACCCTCTTCTGGTTGCTCCTCCCGCCGCCCGCCGGCTCCGGCCTCTGCTTAGGGGCACTGTGCCACCTCAGCTGCTTCTCCTCAGAGGACTTGGTGTTGGCCATGTAGTTGGGGTGATAGTAGCTCCCGAAGAAGTTGTCCCCGCATACACTCCGCGATGGCGTAGCTGCCGGGGTGCGGCTGAGGACCCGCGGGGTGCTGTGCGCTGTTGAGGACCGGCAGTACTCGTCTCCGGTGCCCCAGCAGTCGGCGGGTTCAGCCTCGAGGCTACGGTCGTCCGGTATGTATAACCGGGCTGGGGCTTGGCCGGGGAGCGGGAAGGAGAGTAGTGGCCGTTGAGGTGCATCGTCGGAAGGGTCGGTCTCCGGTGGCGCCGTCGGCCTGCGAGACCTCGACCTGGGCCTCCCTGTGCCTGCGGTATCCATTTCTACGATCTTCGGGCTCTCGTCGAAGGTGTTGGTGATGGTCCCGGTGTCGACAGAGGGTGAGAGCCTCCTGCTGTGGACCGAAGATGCATATTCGCTCCTCCCATCATCATATCTCTCCTGGAAAAAATGTGTACAGCATTATGAACTTAGCAAATTAACTATATATCACAGTTCACAGATGTCAGTAATTTCCGAGCATCAGTATTTGTGGCCGGCTTACCGTAGATCTTCGAGCTGCAGGCTCAGGTCTTTGGGTCTCGATGGCGATGAGAGTGGCACTGGACCTCTGAGATCGGACGGTGGCCTGAGCTCTGATGAGGGCCTGTATGCTGTGGAGAGTAGCTGTTGCTTGCTTCCTGACTAGATACCCTCTCACCGCCGCCTGCAACTTCACCAGCCCCTTCAGTGCCCTCAGTGCTCTTCTTGCCTTCATTCACCAAATCCAATTGACAAAATGACAACGGTGAAGACTAGCTACAAGAAGAAGAAGAAGAAGAAGAAGTCCATTGACGAGAATGACTGCACCAAAGCCCCGTTTCGACTATGACTAGTTAGTTAAGCTTGAAAGAAAGCACACACAAACACATATATGACTAACCAGATATCCTCTGAAGACGGACTGGATCTTCACAACGGCCCACCGCTCCCGCCCCCCGCTGAACATGGTGCCCCGGCCGTGGCTCGTCAGCCTCACAACCGCCACTGCAGCCTGGGCCGCCACTACGGCGGCGTCAGCGGCTGCGGCTGTGGCAGCGGCCACAGCAATCGCATGCTTGCTCTGCTCCTGCTCGCTCTCCCTGTAGAAGGACCTCAGCCATGCGGCCTCCGCAGCCGAGATGTTGGGCGGCACTGTCGCCGGGTTATTGCAGAGGGCCTCGAAGTCTCCGCCGGAGGAGGAGAACCGCTTCTGCTGCTGCTGCTGCTGCTGCTGCCGCTGCTCCCTATCCTTCTTGATGCCAAAGAGGCCCTTGAGCCACCTTATGGCTCCCATGGTCTCCTTTTTTCTCCTCTCCCTGTTAGTAGGAAAGGAGGGAGAAAGCTAAAAGAACCAAAATGCTGTTAGAAGTTACAAAGGAACAGAAGAATGGTTCTGTTTAATAACACACATATATTATATCTGCCGGACCATTCACCGTATTTTCCGCTTAAACAAAATTTAAATTCGAGTTTTATAAATGCAGATAATAATAATTTTAGCAAAGCGGGTCAAATGGGTTCAAGCCGGAATTAACTGTTCATGTGTACTTCAAATTTAAAAAGGAGTGGACCTTGGGAGGCTTTCTAAAATGAACCTAGGATAAAACAAGAACAAGCATGACACATCACTTTCTTCATCTTACCCCTCTTCTTCTTTTTTTATTTTTTTTACTGTTACTGTCTTGCAAGGTTGATGAGCAGCAGCACATGTTCATATTTCAAATTCGCGTCACTATCCCACTCGACATGCACAAGGTCGCTCTCGAAGCCCATACCCGCTCGTACGAGTCGGTAACTACAAGATCGGCCAGAAAAAGGGATGAACGTCTCGGGCAAGTGGTAGTTTCAGTAAAACATATGATAAACTACGATTGATTCAGATCAAATTAGGCATGTCACCTATGAGTAAAACCCTCTAACCATAAAATGTTTTTCATTTATCGAGTTTAAGGGGTATGGACATACAACCCTATAATTGATCACAATTCGATATATATATATATAAATAATGTATTAAATTTGATATTTATAAATTAAATAAATTATTATTAAGAGAGTTTTGTTTTGTGATAAAGTGAACCGGGCCGGATATAATTAGTTAAAAATCAAGAAAAATACATAGTAAGTATCAAAATCATGTGATTTTTTGAATTTAAGTTCTAAAATTTTCAAAATAACTATTTTAATTATAAAATTTCATTTTTATAATTTACTTAAGTTCTCGTCATAACATACCGTTAAATCGCATTGATGTGAACATGATAATGTCAACAAAATATTGACGTGGCAGTGATATAATATATATATATATATTTGAATTAAAACAGTGACATAACATCTGACGTGTTACTATCACGTCAATATTTTACTGACGTTATTACTTTCACGTCAGTGCAATTTAACGATCCGTTAGATAAGAACTTAAGTAAGTCACAAAAATAAAATTTTATGATCGAAAATGTTATTTTAAAATATTAAAAATTAAAAAATCATATAATTTAAAAACTCCATCCATAATTCTCCCGTTAAAAATCCATTCAAACTTTTGAGTTAAGGAGTTGAAGGTGTAAGCAGGAGAGAGACAAAAGGGGTCGGGAATTTGTTCTCTTTTGTTACTTTCTTTTCTTCTTCTTCTTTCTTCTTTTCTTTTTGTTGACAGAGTGTTACCCTTTTCACTGTCCAAAGAGATGCAGAAAGGAACAAGACTGTCCATCACCTCGTGAAGAACTGCATTACATGACAAAAACATTGCTGCATCATGCAGAGTTTGTATTGTATCATCTCGGAAGAACAAAAATCGAAAATAATAATAATAATAGCTATAAAAACAGTAAGAAACATGAACAAATTTTGGAGCACTAATGTACCTTTCTCCCATTTCCTGAAATTGATCTGCGGTCGGGAATCTCATTTTTAAGTACTTCCTGATCATAATAATTATTGAGATCCACCAGCAGCAGATCCTAATGAAGCAACCGCTTGTTACGGTATACAGAGGCGGAAGAAAGATATTTGCCCTGTTTGAATTGGCATCTCTTACGGTATTTTGGGGGGGTGAAGAGTGAATTCGAGCAGAGGTTATCGCTTATATTCTCCCATCGGGGCTCAGTAAGGAGATTGCTTCCTCTGGCTCCTCGTTCCGTCCTGATCGATGTCTGGTAGTGTGTCCTTTGTCCTTGCAGATATGTGCACCGCTAACCCCGTTCGCTATGCATGCTCCATCATCCAGCTTCCATGTATGGCATCGGAGAGCCATACAAAACTAACCCATCGAGATTTCTCTCTCTCTCTCTCTCTCTTACCATGCATGCAAAAGTCAAATATGAAATCTTCCCCGTATCTTCCCTGCCATATACGTGATTCGTGATGATGAATCATGGGCTCATGGACCAGAGTACCTGCTGCTCGGGTTCTCTTCAGAGTCATATGGCCCTGTCTGTCCCCTTCTTTTAATTAACAACTGAAAAGGGAAAAGAAATTACCAGACGTAAAAGTTAATTGCAGAAAATAGAAACCAATGCCCGATGTCCAGAGGAATTGACAATAGACCCTTCAAGAACAGTCCCCAGAATTGAGAAGTAGCATATCAAATGTTGCAGGATGTCTTTCTAGTGGTTCTTGTATTCAGAATGGAATGGTTGACTCGAGATCTCGCTCCTAACCTAGCTAACTAGATCAAATGCATTGGCAACTCGCGCCAGAGTGACTTTTTGTTCTGGAACCGAAGCCGATGTGCTCACTTGCCCTGAAGTTCCCCACTCTTTCTGGACCATTCAGAGGTCGTGTTTCCACAGAAATGTAATGTAATTTCAACTTCGAAGACATGAGCCGTGACAGAAGTTGCCGGCTGCATTTATTCCTGATCGGACATGGGCTCTCATCAGAGAGCAAGAGACCGAGCCTGAAGCTTGTCTGTGAGGGAAGCTGGAAAATGGCCGAATTGGGAGGCTGAACCCAGGAGGAGGAAACTGGTACCTTCACGGAACCGCTGGCAAAGATTGAAACCAGATCAACTCTCTAAACCCTCCGTCAGTGTTCGATTTGGACCATGAACCTTTTCTTGCCGGTTGATTATGTTTGCCAGTAACTTCTGTTCAATGAATTTTGTTTTTGTTGATTGATTGCTTGATTTGGATTTCATACGATATGGTGGTAAAAATTGAAACTTTTCAGCGCGTCACATACTGCAATTGTCCTTCACTTTAATAGCTCAGGGAATCTTGGTGTAGCTGCCACTACAATGAGGTGTAAAGATTGGATTCCTGTATAGAAGAAGAGCAGCCGGGTCCCTGATATGCTTTGGAAAGATCAAATTGCGATGAGATGTAAAGGTTGGATGCACTGTGCAGGAGAACAACAGCTGATTCTTACACTATTTCCTGAGAATTGCAGAAATCTCATTGCATTTTGGTGCAAAGATCGTATTTTTGCTCGGAACAAGAATACCACCAACGCTAGACCTCTCCAGAATTGTGTAAAGCGGACAACTTTGAGGAAATAGCTGTTTCACGGGGCTAAACATTGGAGTTTTTGCTCAGGATAAGACACCCAAGTAATGAACTTTTCCTGGATTTTTTTAATAAATCTGGAAGTGCACGGATTCAGGATCGGGAGTTCTTCAATTTTACTTGGGTAAGGTGTTGCCAGGTCCTCGATATGCGGGTGAAAACTACACGGGATATTTTCTACTTCAATAGATGATAAGTTTAAGGAGGACTACATCTATTCAATCAATGGATTTATACATGATAATCCCAAATATGTCGGTAGCAGGTGCTGATTTTACACCCTTTTGCGTCCAGGAGGTTGCGTCTCAGGGATGACCCATGGGAGGTTTCGCCATTGTTGGACAAGCTCGAGAGCTCGACTACGGGGAGGTTTCGACCTTTCATACAACTATGCTGATTTTGGAGTAACGACCTCCTGTCATGAACAGTTTCTGGCCCCCCTGTGTCGAGCCGAACCGTGGTAGTAGTTTGTTCTATGCACTGCCTGAATCCGAAACAGCTCTCGCGGGGACGGACTTAATCGGCGGGATAGGTGGGACCACCACTCCATTGAGCAGCCCATGTCCTGTAATTCCTATGCAGAGGGAAGTGACATTACCTCTACTAGACAACAAATTGAATTACTGATCAAAAATTGACAAGAAGTTGAGCAGAGGACGCCTACAAAACATCTTATCTAAAATTTTGTTTTCACGTGAAAGAGATTCCATATGGTATGACTGCCATTACCTTGTGTATCGTGATTAACAGGTAAATTGTTTTTACCCAAAAATGGTAGGCGAATAATTTATAATCCCAAAATTTTGGATAAATATGAAGAACATATAAAAAACTCAATTTTTTCCTTTAATTTTTCCCGAGAAAACGGAGAGTTTTCCGACAAGCTCGCTCCGCCCTCGGGTCATTATTTTCTTCAGATCCATCCCGTTCGATCCCTTCTTTTTCCTATCCTATTTCTTCTTCGGCACACACTCTTTCTCTCTCTGGTCCTTCTCTTTTAAGAGCTTCAAGATCCAAAGTTTTTGAGGACCCAGTAGGCGGTCGGAGGAGAGAGATTCCGGGGTGATGGGTAAGAAGGAGGTGGCATTGGTTGTGTGCGGGGCGGCCGCTGCGGCGTTGGCTGCGGTCGGTGCGGCGGTGGTAGTGAGGAGGCAGATGAGGAAATCGGGGAGGTGTGCCAAGGTCATGGCCATCGTGAAGGAGCTGGAGGACAAGTGCGGGACACCCATCACCCGGCTGCGCCACGTGGCGGAAGCCATGACCGTCGAGATGCACGCAGGGCTTGCCGCCGAGGGCGGCAGCAAGCTCAAGATGCTCATCAGCTACGTTGACAATCTCCCAACTGGGTAAACATTGCTTTCACTATTTTCTTTTAATAATTTTCGTCAACTTTTTAAACGTGGATTGAGTAATGAAAGGTTAATATTTTGATCTCTTTCCTATGTAATTTTCTGAAGATTGAATTTGTGAAGAGAAATACACATTTTGCGTGGATTCATCGAAGAAATGGTGGACAAAAAATGACGATTTTTATTGTTGACGTTAAATGTGAACAAAACACTGATGATCTTACAAAAAAATCAAATCAAATCAAATAGACCTAGTTACATCCCTTGTGTGATGTTTCTTGTTGTGATTTTCCTAGTTTTTCCACATAGACGTTTGTCAGCGTAATGAACATGAGGATTCCGTTGATTGATGTGTTTCTCTGGTAACATTCGCTGATATCAGAGCCCAATTCTATTCTTGAAGAATCTAACAGTGTCATGAAAGAGAAGTAAATATTGGATTGGTAACTGGAAGCCCCTGAAAATGTTAAGGGTAACGTTAGTTTTTTTGCAGAGTGATAGTCTTTAGAGGATATCGCTTCTTTCTGGTTGAAATCTAGTTTAGTTTTGGTGTGTATGATTAGAGAAATATATGAGGCTTTTGTATGGATCAATTCCCTGAGATTAGTGGTCAATTTTTGCAGCCAGGAAATGAGATTTTCTGATGAAGCACCTTAAAGTTGAATTATGTGACGTTGGTCAACTTAACTGAATATATGTGCACACAATAATAAAATATTTCTATTGACATTTTAGGGATGAGGAGGGGTTGTTTTATGCCTTGGACCTTGGGGGCACGAATTTCCGTGTTTTGCGTGTGCATTTGGGTGGGAAAGAAAAGGGAGTTGTTAAACAAGAGTTTGAGGAAGTCTCCATTCCTCCACATTTGATGACAGGGACTTCTGATGTGAGTTCATTTTTCGAAGTGAATTCATCACAGTCCTCCTTGTGCAATTGGATCTTTAATCCTTTTTCTTTGAAAACAGGCATTATTTGATTATATTGCAGAAGCGCTTGCAAAGTTTGTTGCCACCGAAGATGAAGGTTCTCATCCTTTCCCTGGCAGAGAGAGGGAGCTTGGGTTCACCTTCTCTTTCCCTGTCAGGCAAACATCAATAGCCTCTGGGACCCTGATCAGATGGACGAAAGGCTTCTCCATTGAAGATGCTGTAAGTTCCGGTTCTCCACTCTTGTTTTTTTCAGCATGTTGATGATGTGGTATTTCTTCTTTGGGGGTCCTTCATTCTCTCTTCCTGCATTTTTTACTTTGGTCAGATTTTTTGAGCAGGTTGGAGAAGATGTTGTGGGTGAACTGACCAAATCTCTAAAACGAATTGGCCTTGACATGCGAGTGACTGCCCTGGTAAGTGCAGGTTTTAGAGTTGGCCTATAACTGATATTATGTTAAACTCTACAAAAGCAAAAATTAGTAGATGTTATCTGCCATTATTCAAATGTTATTGGAGTTTTTACCCATATCCTCTCCATTGAGTAACTCCCTTTTTTAACTGAACGTTACAAATCAGCAAAACCATTGATGTTATAGCATATTTATACCTTCTAAAACGGAATCTTTTGGTGCAGGTCAATGACACCGTTGGGACATTGGCAGGTGGTAGATATTACAATCCTGATGTCATAGCTGCCGTCATTTTGGGGACTGGAACTAATGCTGCTTATGTGGAGCACGCAAATGCAATTCCCAAGTGGCATGGTCCTCCCAGTAGCTCAGGAGAGATGGTGAGTAATTTTCTCCAAAAAGACGTAGGGGATGTGTGTGTTACCATTTGATCCAAAAAGTTTATCCTTGTTGTCTGAAGGATCCCTCAAGTTTTTTCATGAGAAGCAGATATCACGTAACAGAATAATCTTTCAACTTATATGTCATATATTCAAGTTAATTATGCTTTGCCTCTTAGTTGAGACAGACTTAAAAGCCTATAACTGGTTACCACATTAAGCTCTGGATGAGTGGTTAAGGTGGTGGAGTTCTCTTTCTCTTGCTTGAGGAAAGCTGCATGGCCCGCTAGTGGTTCCTACATTGTGGAATTTCAATATTAAGGTGGCACCATTTGCCATACTTTGATCATTTGTGAACTGATTGAGAACTTCTCTAATGAAAATAGGGAGCCAAGAAAGGTGTTTTTTGTCCCTGTTTTTTCTTTGCTACGAATTCAAGTTCCCATATAATAATGTCCTTGCACTGCAACTTACAGGTCATTAACATGGAGTGGGGCAATTTCAGGTCATCTCACCTTCCACTGACGGAATATGATCAAGCTTTAGATGATGAGAGCCTGAACCCTGGGGAGCAGGTTCTTCTATATTTCCCTCTTTTCTATCATTTTTAGGGAAATATCAATTAATTTTATATTGTTTCATTTTCCTTTTTATTGCTAAAACTGCTCTCTTCCTACTGCTGTCAGATTTTTGAGAAGATAATTTCTGGTATGTACTTGGGAGAGATTTTGCGTAGAGTTCTGCTAAGAATGGCCGAAGAAGCAGCCTTTTTCGGGGATACAGGTCCTCCAAAATTGAAGACACCTTTCATACTAAGGTATGTACTTGTTATAAAACAAAAGTTCCTCACTTTCTCTTTTTGTTGAATCTTTCTTGCATTAAATATGGCAATACAAAATTGATTTCACTTTCAACATCAACGATAATATTGTTACATTTATCTTGTGATTGATTTCTATCTACATTCTTTAGCCCCATCCTTTTTGAGGTAATAAACTGTAGTGTTGGTGATGTAAATTCTCCACAATTTTCGTTTTTGTTTAGTCAGAAAATGGAAAGCAGGGTAACAACCCTAAATTTATAGCAATGTCACTGATAAAGTGCTTGCCTTTACTTTGAGATTTTCTGACACATAAATGTCCTATGGTGCACTTGATAGTGCTGCCATTTGTCTCTGCTGTTTGCTATGAAGTTTGTCAACAAAATGCAAAGTGCTGTTGTATCCTCTTAAGCAAGCCATTAACACAGAACAAACGGTAGTGTGAGGCTCTCTGGTGACTCTAAACTTGAGTTCAGTTATGCATTTAACTGAGTTTGATTTAGCTCAAAAGCAGCGGTCATTTGCTATTATATCCAGTTACTTCCTGAGTCTTCAGATTTTAATATCATTGATGTAAATTTTGCAGGACTCCAGACATGTCTGCAATGCATCACGATACATCCCCGGACCTCAAAGTCGTTGGGAACAAATTACAGGACATTCTGGAGGTATCTCATACAGTTTTGGGGCACTCCTAAGATGAAGAATTGCCATGTCATTACTAAAGTTTTCCTGAGCATGAGATCTATAAATATGAAGTTGCTACATATGAATCTCTACATATATCCTAGCTATTGGCAAACCTTGTATTTATGTGAAAAATGCACTTGGTGTTTTGATCTTGGAAGATTATCACATCGTTGTAGCTATGCTACCCTGAGATTTGTGTCTTAGTCGAGTTCTAAAAGATCTATTTAAACCAAAGTGATCACAACGTTAGATTGATATGACTGGTCTCATCTTGATTGATGTGTCAACTCACAAAATCAATTGTTATGACTGATCTGGTTCAAACAAATCTATTTAAACCCAGTTGAAAGAAGAATTTTCCTGATACAAGGGCCATTCTAGAAAAGTTGCAGAATCATATCCTTATTGACATCACCATTAATGTATTCCATCTGTTCTTATGTCCAGATATCAAATACCTCCCTGGAAGTGAGGAAAGTAATCGTCAAGCTCTGTGACATCGTGGCGATTCGTGGGGCCCGCCTCTCTGCTGCGGGAATCCTTGGCATACTCAAGAAGCTGGAGAGAGATAATATCGCAACCAGCAGTGGCCAGAAGTCTGTCATAGCTCTTGACGGAGGTCTGTTCGAGCACTATACGAAGTTCAGTGCGTCTATGGAAAGCACTCTAAAGGAGTTGCTCGGGGAGGAAATTGCCAACAACATTGTGATCGAGCACTCAAATGATGGCTCAGGTATAGGAGCAGCTCTCCTTGCTGCCTCTCACTCCCCATACCTCAAAGCCTCAGAGCCCTGATTATTATTGGACCTGGCTTGAGGTCCCGAAGGAAGTGTCGGCTTCTATAATTTTCCTGTTCAATTTTTTTTCACCCTGACTCCCTCAAAGGTCCTGAGCAATTTTCCTGTTCAATTTTTCGGCTGCAAAAAATACGATCAGTGGGTCATGGGCGAGCTCAACTCCATGGTTTATCTAGTCATGGAAAAAGGTTGCCTTCCATGATTTCTTCACTGTGGGATATGTTTACATGGTCCTTTAACATACTAAGACACAGCAACAGAATTTATGTAACGTACAAGTTCATGTCCTCCCGATTTTCGAATAAACAGGGAGATGAGCCCTTATTAAACCTACCTGAATGAGTTATTTTTTCTGGACACTTTCTATAGCAAAGTGAAAGCTGATATTTGGTTAATGAATGTTGAGAATCGTCTGAAGGACCACTCATTGAGGCGGTGCTTGGTTTTGATGTGAAGACGTTACCCCAAATTATGAAGTTTGGCTGCAACTCATAAATTACACGGGAATTGCTACACAGTAATGCAGTGCAAATTTCTCCTTTTCCAAGTGATGATCTCTTACACTGTGGATTGAGGGATAGGGATAGGATGATTATGGAGGGAAGGGAAGATAAGGTTATGAAGGGATAAAAAATGCTTTTATAACATGTATTTGGATAGTATTATGGAATAGGTTTGCTGTAAATTCATCAATTTTTCCTCCTTATTCCCCAAATAGCATCATGGGGACCCAATCCCTGATCCAAACACAGGGTTAAGACCGGTCGTGGAGGTTGTAGTCGACCCATCAAGATTGAAAAACAGGCCCAAAAGAGAGATGATCATGAGAGCATCTGAGATCAGAAAGACAAAACCTCACCGACATCATCAATTGTAAATCCGGTAGACAGAATGCCTGCTGTTCAGCTGAGCTCCTACATGAAAGAGAGACACATTCGGTTTTGCCGCCTCTATGTCGGCATTACACATCTGGCTGCCTCAATTTCGGAGATAAACAGAAGCTAATCATACAAACAAGAGCCTTCATATTAGAAAATCGGCAATTCAATGACGCAAGGACCAGGATATGCAGAAAAGATCCCACTAAATCCCCCCTTTTTATGGGCCATGAGAAGCTCCCGTTGACGTTGACGACACGAGAAGGGTATTGATCCTTCCGTCAGGACCACCATCAGCTTACAATTACAGCAAGAAAGCCTTCACAATCCTTCAGCATACAGGGAAGGACGATACAAACTCTCCTCTGCACCAAGTTAACATCGCAGCACAAGCATCCCAACTGCTTTCAGATTTATCTTCCACACTTTAAAGTAGAAGAACAGGCATTGCTTGAGACCATTTTCCCGGCTCATCAGCACCACAACGGCCCTACATCATTCTCAGATACTATCCATATTGTAACAGATACATTCTATATGCACGTGAATAAGTAGCCTGGATATACTCGATTATCTGCTGCTCATGATATCTATATTAATCAAT
This sequence comes from Sonneratia alba, assembly GCA_900174645.1. Taxonomy (NCBI): domain Eukaryota; kingdom Viridiplantae; phylum Streptophyta; class Magnoliopsida; order Myrtales; family Lythraceae; genus Sonneratia; species Sonneratia alba. The sequence continues at coordinate 3,379,056 of FWPY01000028.1, read as the reverse complement.
TTAAGAACAAGGTGAATCTCATAATAATCCGTCGTCAATGAATAGAAGTTCAAATCATTGATACACTGAATAAGGCACAAAAGCCAGCAATCGAATCAAAATTACTGGGAGGTATGATTAAAAAACCGAAATTTCTCACATTAACTTCATTGTGTAAACCAGCTGTTGCATGAAATTTTGCCCCTTCCCAACCGAACTTGTGAACTATATCCTTCTTAAAATGAAAAACAAAGACTTTCCACCTAAACCGGGTCCAAAACGATTCCATATCAAATATGTATGGCAAAAAGATTGTGCAGTTACAAATATTGCGTTCATACACTTGCCCAAAAGCTAGAGCCTTTAAAAGCTCCATGATCAGTTCCCCCGAAATTATGCCTCCCCCGAATATACCAAACAAAGGCAACATCTATGAGGAATAAAACCCAAAAAGCTCATTACTTGTACTCGAAAGAAGGCATGGGAGTATCATAACTCTCCAGAACCTCAGTCTTCGCTCCACCGCTCGGTGCATCCTCCTTCTTTCCTCCGCCGAACCAACCACCAAACCATGAGCTTGAACCCGACTCTGAAGCTGTCTCCAAACTCAAAGTTGAACTCAAGCTCGAAGGAACCTGCTGCGCTGGGATTTGACCCGGGAACTGGCCCATAGGGGTAGCCCCAGGCTGCTCCATTATCAATGGAGGTGGAGGCTGAGCACTCATAAACTTATTGAGCATGATCCCTGCGCCTTCGATTAGAGCCAGGAGGACGCCTCCGAAGAGGGCTGATCGAGCAGAGGCACCAAGCCCCTGGCGCATCTGGAGGAAGCCGCCAGTGGCGGCGCCGGCTACGATCGAGTTCCAGGGGTCCTCCTTCTGGCGTACGTACACCATGGTGCAATCGAAGGCAGAGAAGAGGCCACCCCACACGGCAAAGCTGCCGCCAACACGAGGCGCGTTCATGCGCACAGCCTGGGCACCTCCGGCGAGACGCGCCGCACTGGGGGAGTGGTAGGTGCCCTTGATGAGGTGGAAGGCGGAGCCGCCGACGGCCCCCATGCCGAAGGCGCCGCCTATGTCATCGAGTATACGGTCCGGGCAGGGCTCGCGAGAGGTCTCCGGAGTGCCCATTACCGGTATGCTCTGATACTAATTCGTCGACGTTTAGGGTTTTCTCCGTCGAATTTTGTGTGTCGGGAAGCGCCACGTCAGGATGAGATGCTGCCAGTGCCAGCTCATCCCTAGCAATAATCAGACCTTCTAACGGTCTCTCTCTCTCTCTCTCTCTCTCTCTCTACTGAGTATTCTATGGTCAAACGGGATCTATTTCTCTCTCTCTTTTCCATATATATATATATGTATATACCTCCGCGTTGTACCGCCATATCTTCTCTCTCTCTCTCTCTCTCTCTCTCTGTGCAGGCAGTTGCTGCAGTTCTCTTCCGAGGCGACCTGAATCCGCCTCAAGAGGACAGGGGCGGGGCCGTACGGGTCGATGCTTCGCTGTTTCGGAACTGGTTTTGACCTTCGTTCCTCTCCCCTCGGGTCTTCCCGGTTTGGGGATACTGGGGGAGGGCAGATATGTCGAGAAGGAGATAGATAGAGGGACGGGAGCATAATGTCGGCATCGGACTCCGTTGATTCCTTCATCTCCCTCCATCAGCAGGGCGTTCTGTAGTCCGCTCGCGGTTTTCGTTCAGATCCAGGTCCGTTTCTCTTCTGTTTTTTTCTTCCCCCAATAATGTATTGAACAACTTGGATCTGCTTCAGCAGACCAGTGGAGTCACTTGATTTCGATCAACGGAATGGTTTGCGCTTTGGGGAAGTAGCGTTACATCTTGTTATTCATGATCAGCTGACCTGGACAGAGTTTTTTTCGCAAAAAATATCATGCGGGACTCAGCATGATTCCGGGAAAAAAAATTACAAATGATCGCGAGAGTCCATAGCCCCGCAAGATTTGGGGGTTGTCATCAAAAAGGGTAGATTTTTGTCTGGTGGTGGATAGGTGGAAGCTCACATGCAATATGAGATATTGCCTGAGCTGCTTCTTCTTTGAACTATTAACTGATCAAGGGAAATCTAGTATTTGCAGAATAGAAAAAGGACATCCCCTTAGCTCTTCCTTTCTCAGTTTATGTCATTTGTTGGTGGGTGGCTGAAGGTTAGACCTTTCTTATTACACAAAGATACAGTTATTACTTGCATCCCACTGGTCACGTCTCACTTCAGTCATCTTATTCATCGGTAGTTTCGGTGAGCGGGACTGTACATGCAACTTTCTGCATACTTCACGAGATCATCTGGTCGAGGTAATCGGGATGCCAAGCCTACCGTCAAAACAGACACAATGCAGAAGATGGGTTGCCCCAATATTGCATTAAAACAATTTTATTAATCTATGTATGACAATGGCAAGAAGTCGATGTACTTACCAAGATCATATGCCTTGGCAGCTACTTTGGCTGCTATATGGGCAGAAATCTTCCTGATGTTCTTCAAAGGTGGGTAGATGAGCCCGCTCTCGAAGTTCTCTTCGGTAACTTGCCCAGCCAATCCTTCCGCTATTATAAATTTCATGCACATTAATTAGATCAGACGAAGGTTGTACCCGATAAAACTTAGAAAGAAGCATTTCACCGAGATAAGACCAAATAAGAGAGTATGTTGGGGAGCTGCTATCATTTCACCAAGATTTACCACTTGAAATCTGAAATTCGATTAGGTCTAGAAAGGTGGTAGTCAGATGCAAACGGTTACGGATGAATATTCGGACACGCTTCGATTACAATATGAATGACAAAAGGGAGAATTCTGACGATTCCCTGATTACAATTTGAACTTACCTGCTGCAAGAAGCATTTCATCATGTACTCTGATAGCTCCAGAGATGACCAATCCGAGGCCGAGTCCAGGGAAGATGTAAGCATTATTTGCCTATTAGATAAGATTCAGCTTCCGTGTCAGAAAATGATCTCACAAATCTTGGAGGTGAGAAAGTTCCTCTGCTAAAACAAAACAGTACCTGCCCAGGGACAAATTCTTTCCCATTATATTGCACAGAATCAAATGGACTCCCACTTGCAAATATTGCTTTGCCCTGCAATTTGGAGAAGGAAGGAGAGTAAGGCTTTTGAACCTTAAGGAAGACAAAGCAAGTTCTCTATTCAGCAAAACAAAAAGAAAAACCGAGTGGACTGATCATAGCTCATTCATGCATCCATTAAAAAACAGAGTAAGTGATAATACAAACTTATGCTCTAATATCTCGGGAGCCAGGCCGTGAAAAAAGCACCAACAGTTGAGAAGCTGAAATTGGAGTTCACCTTGCTCCAAGTATAGGCCTCTTCGGCTGTGCATTCTGACTGAGAGGTTGGATTAGACAGAGACAAAATTACAGGTCTCTGTGTCCCATCCATTAGCAGAGATTAGTTTTATATTTTCGAAAACAACCCCAAAAACTCAGCATAAGTTTTTGTACTGGAAGTCACCTCATTAATAGAGCTCATGGCCTCAACAACCTCCTTTGTAAAAGTTCTCCCAACCCCAGATGATCCAATCAAGATCGTCGGTTTGATTGCCTGTATAATCACTATAATACATCAGGAAAGGATGAAGATTTAGACATTCCTATGGATGTGTGAAGAGTTTGCATACCTTGACGGCATTTAAGAGATCCTTGACAGGTTTGTGCTCGTGGGCCCAAGGCTTCTTAAAGTGTTGAAGAGTATTCTTACGAGAATTGACAATCAACCCCTGCAAGAGGCCAGTAAGATGAACAATCTCTTGGATGCCAGAAGAATTTCAACTTGTACCATTCTTTCGAGGAATGCATTTTAAATTATTTGCTACCTTCGAGTCTACTAGCCATATCCTCTTGCGAGTCTCCTGCACTGCAGCTTTTGCCTGCAAAAATAAATAAATAAATAAATAAACCAAGACGGGATCTGAAGCTACGGAGTTAAAGATTGCCCAAGAAGCTGCAGTAGAAAAGTACCTGCTTCGACATTTCAAGAGCTATTAGCTCTGCTATGCCAGTTCCAGCCTGTATAAGATCGAATGTTCTACTATGTCAAAAATAACATGGAAGGCCTACTACTAGAAATGGGGAGGACAAGATGTTGAGATAGACAAGGGAACTCTACTAGTCTAGGCAAAGTAATTGCCCAAAAAGTTTTGAACTCTACCATGAACTCCTGAATTATTAAAAGATGCCAGTGATCCAACATACTCTAAAAAGAGGATTACCAAATGAAAGCTTAGGGCACACAGACATTTCATGATCTCTTGCATAGTGTCACTCTCAAGTACAAAGATGCTGTGAAAATCTCAAGCATCAGCTGGCAACTGATACGGAAGCTCTTAAGCCTCTAGATGAATATTTATCATCTGGGATTTTCCTTCATGCTGGAACAGTGATTGGACGCCCAACACATGGAACTTTGAGTACACACGTTTGGTTTAGCTTTATCACCTAACAAGATAAATGATCAACGCATAAAACATACCTCACCCGCACCAAAGCATAAGAAAGTATTATCAGCCAGAGTGCCGCCAAGTAATTTAAGTGCTGCAACAACTCCTGCAAGAACTACAGCTGCTGTTCCCTGGAGAGAATAGAAACCAAATATGGCCATAATAATGAAAATAAGAGTTGGAATTGGAGGAACGTGTCTAATAGGACTATGTCTTCTGACCTGTATATCATCATTGAATACTAGATGAGTTGTCCCATATTTCGCCAAGAGATCAAAGGCATTATGATTTGCAAAATCCTCAAACTGCATAACAAATATTTTCATTTCAATATGAAATCGTGAGTTGTCATCTCAAATAAAATAATTTTTACAAATGAATATCTAAACAATCTTAACTAGAAAACCAAAATTTTACCTGTATAAGAACCTTCTCTCCATAGTTCTGCTTGACAGCGCACATGAATTCATGCAGTAAATCAGCATATTCCTGAAATTGTGACAAATCCATGTGACCATAAGCAGCAGTATATCCATATGGATAATAGATGAACATAGCTTTGAAGCTAAAGTAAGACACCTGCCCAGTTGCTCTTTTTCGCCGGAGCCCAATGTAAAATTCATCCTTCAACAGCTGTTCATTGTTCGTTCCCACATCAATTGTGACTGGCAAGCACTATAGAAAGAATTCACAAACAATCATTTCAATTACAATTTTATGTATAGTTCCAACTTTTGCAAGAGCTGACAAAAAATAGACTGAGAAAAGAAATTTTCAAGTACGTACTGCTGAAGGACGAACTCCTCCCAGAGCTGTGTATAGAGCCAATTTTCCAACAGGAATTCCCATTCCCTAAGAAGAGTTTCATGTTTGAGTAGCTCATCTATGTAGCTCAATAGCGGATACATTATAACATATATTAAGGATATGTATATAGAATGGAAAATACCTGACACCCAAGATCACCGAGCCCCAGAATCCTCTCACCATCTGTTACAACTATGACCTGAATACTCCTCTCTGGCCAGTTCTTCAGAACCTCGAGAATCCTACCCCTGGATAATCCAAGAAATTTACTGTCCAACAATGTTGAAATACATATATGCATCGGAGTCTCCAATGCTCAAGAGATATGAAGGTCTCATACTTTTCTTTTAAACTTATGAAAAGGCCCTGAGGTCGCCTGAAGATGCTTCCATATTTTTGGCAAGCCTCACCAACTGTCGGTGTGTAAACTATTGGAAGCAACTCCTCAACATTATCAATAAGAAGCTTGTAAAAAAGCCTCTCATTTCTCTCCTGGAAATAGGTTAAAACGAAGTGACAATTTTATCTTAACACGTACAAAGGCAACAACTGTATTTATACATGATAAATGTATATTTGTCATGGTCTAGAACATCCTTCATCAACTCTGAGAATCAAACAAGTTAAAAATGTGATCTATTTGAGGATACACATGGACGCCAAAAACTACAAGTATGAATAGGTATGGATGACATGAACCTGAAGGTCAATCAAGGCCATATATTTCTGCAATGGAAGTTGATACTGTCGGAGATTATTCATCAGCTTCTTTTCCTGATAAGATGACAATATGTCATTGACGAATCAACAAAAAGAACTGCAACTTTTGTTTTAGTAACAAGAATAAGCCTCGAGACACCATGATGGACCTGAAGTTGTTGGGTCATAATTGCTGGAGGCAGAAGGCCACGCAGATAGTGAGCATCCCTCTCGTCCTTGGAGAAAGCGAGACCTTTGTTATAGCGAGGATCTCTCAGCAGCGAATACCCACTTCTCACGGTGGAAATGCAACCAAAACGGTATTTCAGAGCTCGCAATAGCAGGAGAACAAGATTCATTTGAACAAGAACGAAAAACTCCTGGAGATTATGCTTGGCGGAAATCTGACACGACCTATTGATATCCCAATATGATAATAAGGTGCATGGAGGAAAAAAGCCCTTTTCTCGACAAGGTAAGATGATGTCTCTATTTACTGCTGAAGGGGTCTTAGCATATTCTTTTCTTCAATATACTGAAAGTGGAAATGAAGAAATTCCCAAGTTCTCCGTGCTGAAGAAGATGAGCAAGCAAAGTATTCTCACTTTTAGCTAATCATATAATCAGAAAGCCGAGAAAATAACTCGGTTAGAGTCCAAAACCTGAGCTTTAACGGTGTCTAGAGTTTTAAAAAATAACCTAGCGATGAAGAAGGCCCAGGGGGTGATAAGCTGGTCCTCTGTGGCGCGATCCTCACCATAGATGTCCTCGACGCCACCCCCAACATTAGACTTCGGCTCTAGCACGCTGTCCCCTCCCCTCAGCTCCTTCATCGTGCTCTCCATTCCCGATCCCGTTGAATAAGAGGCCATCCTTCTCTACGGTAATCACACATAAACCAAAGCTACAGAGAACCAAAATCACGACCCGTTTATGGACACAATGTCTGAACTGGATCAGATAGAATAGAGATGAGAGATCGATCTCTTGTAGCTCTGATTTACCAGTGAAATGGACGCTGCCCTGCTCAGTGAGATCATATGCTTCATCAGAGCAGAGCTGAGCTGAGCTGAGCTTTCTAGTTCGAAGCACGGCCATCTAAAAATATTTATTTATTTATTTATTTTAACGGTGCCGTTGGGATATTTGGCGCGCTCGCAGTTTAAGCACGTGTCTGTAACGGCCGACACCCGCCACGTTTCCTTCGTAATCGCCAATTAATTGCCAATATACCCCTATAACTTGATACTTTAAAAAGAGGCCCCGCAGTTCCTTCACTTAACTGTAGTTGCGCGAACCACGTGAATTTTACATCTTAATCCCCTTACTTCTATTTTCACAACTTTCAGTCCTCAAAGGTAACCAGAAAAAGAGCAGCCAACTTCAAGGAAATAAAACCGTATCAAGTTTAAAAGAGTTGCATTTGATCTGTTAGACAAGTCGTAAAACACAGATCAAATCGCTCAATAAGATCAATAGTATAGTTAACTGAACGTGAGAATATGCAAATTAAGATCATATACATTATATAGGACAATAGATCCAAGTTTCTGATACCCGACAGCCACATTCATATACACTCATACTTCTCTAGTTCTATTCATATTTACACGTTTCGTCATAATAATCCAACCTTACAAACAACACAAGTTAGAAAGAACACAGAAGAGACGGAGAAATTCTAGGACCAGATCTCCCTGAGAACGGAGGGCAGGCAAGTGATGGACTTCTCGCCTCGCTCTGTCGCATACAACTTGCAGAGAGCAGGCCCTGCCACCTTCCAGGCAAAACCGCATCTTTCCAATCCGTTGATCTTCGCATAGTCATATGTGATGTTATAAATCGCAAGTGCCTCATCAAATACATCCTCAGTTTTCCTGGGGCTCTCCTCAAACTCCGCAGCCCCATAAAGGATCTGGAACAAGAAACCAACAGTTTAACCACCCCCCAAAGAAAAGGTATAGGCAGTGCAGCAAAAATCATGCTGACGTGTAATAACCGTGCTTAACTTCATGTTGTCTCAGCATGATGCTGAAGGAAACGAACGATACCATAACATAATTCAATTGAGTTAAATCTGTAATGGTCATGTTTGTGTCTTCTTGATAATGGGCCAAGTCCAGCTACAAAGGAATATGAACTGAGAGCGCATTTTTCATCTATTTTAGAACCAAGCTGCCAATGAGCAGGTCTGGTTCTCAACTCGCCAAAGTGGAAACAGGGATAGATTTAAAAAAGTGAAGATACCTTCTTGTATTTTTCTATAACTTTGTCAGCATCGTCATTCTTGCCCTCACCATTGCGATTCAAGACCCCTGTCATCTCTTCCCGGTATTCATTATAAAGATCAGTCCACTTCCTGTGGCAGAACTCGGAAACTCTGACATCAAAACACGGGAGCTTCCAAACTTCTGAAATTTCATAATACAATCAATAGGATTAGTTTGATTGACAATAATGCAACTCAAGTAGTTCTAGCTCACCTCTTGCAGTCTGGTCGTCCTCTTGATATGAAGTGACAGTATCATATATCAATCCCAGGATTGAAGTCGAATGGTAGGAGTCTTCCTTTTCCATGTAATGGGGAAACAGATCTGCTCTCAGATCCCTGGGGACCTCAATCTGCATTTCAGGAAGAAGAAAGAATCATCAGTAATTGCCATTCAGGAGAAAAAGCAAAAGGCCGCCACTATTGGTCCATTGCCGCCAGGTTCAGTTTTCACACCGGCCATTTTGCATGTTAAACTCATTAAGCTGGCACAGGTTAGCCTGTTCTTTCAGTGAACTGCCCTATAGTCTGTCTAATTTAAGTCTTGTTGTAATGTGCATTCTGAAAATTTTCTTTTTAAAAATTGTGAAACAACTGGCCCACTTAAGCAGCAGCTAAGCAAATGAAGACCACATCCCCCAACTCAATCAGCAGTTGAATTCTGAATCTCCGATAATAGTGGTATTAAGACTGTTACAGAAACTTCACAAGCTATGAATTAATTTTGGACTGCACCCGAAAACTTAGTCCCTGCTTGAGATTGCTGGTGCAGGACCAGTAGGAAACTTACCTTTTCTCCTCCCTTCTTTGGTTGATCCAGAGCATCATAGTATAAATCTACCAGTCGCAGCAGATTTTGCTCCATGATATACTTCTCTTGGGGCTGATCATCACCAATTGTCAGGAAGCGATCCATCAAAGCTTGCCAACTGTCAGCTGCCGTACTGACTGCATAACTGAAACACATAGAAGTTTATCTGGGAGGTAACTCTCCAACTCATTTCACAATACAAATCTCCAATCAATTTTAAGAAGAAAAAAAAATTCACAGGATGCTCACTAAGTGGTGATGAGAGACTCATGCAAATTGATGAATGAAGAGCCCAAGGAATAATGATTCCATTTAGTTCCAACTTCTATCATCAAGCAGGAGCAAAACTCCCCAGCTTGTTTGTAATCCAATACTCAGAGAATCATTCCCATTATAATTATTTTTTGCTTCAAAAAATTAAGCAGATCATGTACTGCACTTTGCCAGATGCATTGGATTATTTTGAATTAGTAAGAATGTTTTCTCAATTTTCTTGAATTTGGAGATTTTTCAGAAAATTCTGTGTGACTACATAGGCCCTGGGCTACTCAGCATTTTAGCTCAATCAGGAAAACTTCCAATAACTTGACCAAGTTATATGCAGAAACAACTCAATAAAATATAAGACAAGTACCTTGGCCGAAACCTCACAGTTAACCAAAGGTTGATCAACTCATCCTCCAGTTGATCAGCAGTCATTCCATTCAGCTCTGTGAAATTCACATTTTGTGGAGGAGAAGCAGATGTCCATGGCATGCTTGGCTTAAAATATTTCAAAAGCTGCCACCACAAAATTTCAGTTCTCCAACTCAGAAGTCACCAAGCTCAATTTATAAGCTAATAAGAATATCAATGAAGACTTAAGTTAATAATTCTTGAAAGGGATTATGCTAAGAGAAATCATTTAAAATAAAATTTTAAAATAAGGAAAGCAGAGAGGAAAACCTGAGGGTTCCTTGAGACCCAATACATATCTCCATCAAAGTCACCACCCGCAATTTCATCTGCCAAGGAGCGGGGCCCGACACTCGGGAAAAAGATACCGTAATTGGAGTTTCCAACATAATTCTCCATCTCCCCAAGGTACGTGGCTTTTAAAACATGAATATCTCCAAAATGTAGCCCAGGATTTCGGTACACTAATACTTTCCCTGAGATCTGTCCGCAGTCGCTGGACAGAAGTCCCAAACAATTGGAAGGGAAGAATAAGACTGAAGACTTTGTAAATAGAATATTTAATATTTGCACTTGGAAAGTCATCAACATAATACTAGAAATGAAAAGCTTCAAGCCTTTTTTCTTTTCCAGAGAGATTACATCCATTGTTTCCATATTTTGATCTTGAAAAGGATGCTGATAAAAGATTTTATCCTGAGGTCAACATAAATAGCAAGACTGCACAAATAAGAAGTGCAGAGTATCATACAGGATAACGCAAACTTCATCCGGTTTGAGGCTTCCAGTAGGATCAGCTGTCCCCATTAAGTAATATGAATCAGGAATGGGGATTTTTCCTCCCCTTAAGCTCTTTTTCTCCTCTTTCATCAGTTTTGAAAGATGGAATTGAAGATATGATTCTTCCAGGGGAATCCCACACAAGATCATCCTTGCTGAATTTAATTTATCCATCCCTTCATGATTTATGGCAACTGAAAAACATATCCAGCAAAGTGTATGCTTCTCTTAAATTTGATTACTTTCTAAATGAACGAGTCAAAACTGGTCAGTTTTTCCAAAGAACTGAACTGTCCATCCGCGCATGATGCATAAACTTTATGTAGAATAATATAGATTTTTCATCATTCTTTGCAAGTTAAATTTTGATTGCACCCATTTAACCACCAGGCATCATGACTTCCAGCCCCTTGCCAGCTTATCCAGTCAGATTTGAGAACATTGCTAGTTAGAAGCATCGCAATTTAGCAAGTTTATAGAAACATGTGACCAGAAAATGGGTTCTCTAATTCTGGGAAAATTTCTGTTACTCTCATATTGAAACTCTAAGGAAAAAAGAAAGGTATAATGCAGACAAGAGGACTTGTAAAGTGCACTCCTTCCTCATTATCCATCGTCTAAGTACTCCAAGGGGAAAAGGAAAATTAAAAATCTTGAAAATGTTTAACAGTTCTCGAAAACCAAACATGCCCACTTCCCTTCTGAACAAAATGCTATAACCAATTGTAAAATGTAAATTTGATTATAAAAACAAGAGATAATTATGTCTTCTGACCATACATACTAATTTCAACTATGTACAGATAAGGAAATACAGGTACCAGAAAGTTAAAGAAAGCAAACCTTTCAATGCAGAGCACTTGCGTGAGAAGACACCACATGCATCTCCCAAAGCATTTTTCAGTAAATCCAGAAAATACTCATTGGGTACACCTCCATAGCTTAGAAGTGCGATCAGAGTTCTCGAGAGGTGCACACCTTTTGGTTTATTGCTGCATAATAAGGTCTAGAATTTTAAATGCAACTAAGAGTAAGCGTACTGATGATACCTCTTATTATCAGCTTGAGATACACAACAAATCTAATTAAAGATAACCTTACGTCCACTTAAATAGAATTATTAAGTCTTCAAAAGATGCGCAAAATTAGTTAAAAAAGAGAAGGGGGAGTGAAAGATGCAGAGATAGGCTCAGCAGAAATCTGAATCACCAATTAACTGATAAAACATGTTCTCCATCATGTAGATTGAAAACTAATGAGACATTTAAACTGTTTTTATTTGAGAGTACTAAAATCCACAGCAAAATACCTCTTCACTTTATCCTTCAACTTCAACACTCCCTCATTATTTCTCTTGATAGCTAATTTCTAGCTTGCAGTTAAGCACATAATATATGGTGCATTTTCAACTGTACCTTATTCTCAAATTTCTACCACTGAGAACACAATATCACCAAAGCTTGAAAAAGGATGAGATTAAAGATGGTGAATCGATCATTTAGTTAGTGGATAAAATACCTTGTACCAACAATTTCCAATGAGCTCACTGTATACATATTTGCCCATTGAGGATCTTTCTCCACCTTAATCATGGAGGGACGAACTTGAATTGTCTTCTCATTGAGCTTAAAAATGGAAATTCATATAAAAAGAATTAAAATATGCAACTTTACACTTTAAAAAATGATAATACTGTAGAGGTCACTGCTAAGAACTATAAACTAAAATGGGGAGAACATGCTTTAAAGGAAAATAATAGTAGAAATAATGTAAAGTGGGAAAACATGGTTAAGTAGATCATAAGAAACCTAGAGTCTTCAAATCTCAAAATATGGAAAGATAAACCAGAAAACTACAAGTCTTCAAATACTGAAAGCTTTACCTTTTTATTAACCAGAAGAGTTCCCTTGACTGCACAGCCTTCATGGAAGAGACGGCACTGGATGAGCAAAGGCTGATTGATAACAAATTCAGATGTTGAGAACAAGTATAGTTTGACAAAGTTGGAATACCAAGAGTAAAGACGCTCTCCCACCGGTTCATCAATGCATGATTTCAATCTCCCCATCTCCCCAGATGTCTGCTTCCCACAACCAGCAAGTGTCTAAAAAGAACATAGAGTTCTTAAAAATCATGCGATCAGCCTCTATAGGATTGCTATATCCATAGAAATTAATGCAAGCAACAAAAATAATATGAACTGAAATGTAGAAACTATACTTTAAATAAAAGGATATCATAAGGAAAATTTACAACCCTAGCAAAAGTGCTTCCAAATCATGAACCTCAGTCACCTGTCCATTCAAGGATTTTCCTTTCCATATATTTCCTTTGCACTTCAAAGCTATATCTGCAGATACAAATCCAGTCCCATCTGTGTGAATCATGCGCTTTCCTTTTTTATCATAAATCGTATTACCATTCTCATCCTGCAATAAATCAGAACACATTATATGATTAAAGATGACTAAAAAATTCATCAAAGCTGTGCCATGAAAAATGGTACCCTGCATTCTATGTCCGGAATGACTTCTACATTAACACTTTCAAAATCCACTTCTAAGCTGACTGTTTTGGACAAGATTAGTGAGAACCTGCATCAGCACCAGAAGGGGAACCAGTCATCTCACCTATACTTGGAAGAGATGTACAAAATATATAGTTTCTAGAGTAGGAACTACAGGGCCCGATATCATATAACTATTACAAGTTCTCCAGTTATTCAATTTCTTTCTTTAAGACTTCAAAATGAAAAGGTATATTCTGTTTGCAACACACAAGGGGCACGGATTATTATGCATCTTGTGAAGTGAAGTACATGCATTTCCCATTTTTCAGTCTTCTGAGAATGAAAAACAGAAACCTAACTTAGATGAAATGGAAAAATGACCTGCTTTGCTGAACCAAACAGACATTCAAAATCACCTACCTGGTCATATAGTTGGATATGCTGGACAGCTTATGCACGTGCATGAACAGGCATCTTGCCTCCGGAACACTTTTATTAGCAGAAGATGGATGCCCCTCCAAATTAACAAAATAGCACCTCACAGAAGATGTGGTAGGGCCTTTCTTCCTTTCCTCTTTGCCTCCATCTTTAAACACTGCCCAGTAACTCAGTCAGGTCAGTAGAATCATCCTGGTAGAAAATGATCATTTGCAACAGCTAAAATTGAAGACTTATTCAAACTTTTGACATTAACAGGTCATATATTGAGCTAAGAAAAAAGCTGAACGAAAAACTCCTTTGTGAATTCAAAGATAGAAAATGATCATCTGATCCTTCAGGCTAAAAAGGAACAAAGATAAGCCCGTCTGATACTTCAGGCCAAAAAAAGAACCATTATAATCTCTACCAAATTCAGAGGAGAGGCATACCAAAAAATCTGTATCGACGGGAACCAACACAAATTCCATCTTTTGCAATCTTTCTGTATACCGTTAGAGAGTCTTTCAAGTCAGTGCCAGAGTCAGTCACTCGTTCTAATTTCACAAGGAGAACATTCTCATCACCAAATATCTTCTGTAATAGTGTTCTCGTCTGATTAAGAAAAGGTCCCTAATATGACAGAAAATGAAATTTTCATGTTCTGAGCATTAGTATAAGAACTAGTTCCATTTGAAAATAATAAATGGTTTATAAAATTTTATATAAGCAGAATAATCATAAGCTAGAGAACTAATGTAAGTTTTTATTCAAAACAGAATACAGCTATGGAAAGAAAAACATGCATACCTTGAACTGGTAACTTCCATCAGATGAAACATGACAATGATACAAGTGTGCCATTCCAGAATCCCATTCAAGGAACTGTGAGATTAAAAAAGAAAGCAAAAAAAAAAAAAGTACTTGAACCATTTCTGTTAGAAAATATGCAACATCTCCTTGGGGGCAAATACAAACAAAAATCCTTGGCATTAGAGATATCTATTTTGTACGTAGACAGTATTTGCAGTAACCATTCTAACACCAACATCATAAGAGACTTGTGACTTTACCCGTCTATCTTTCTCCGTAACAAGTGCACTTCCTCTGAGAGTTTCCCAAACTGTTGACTCGAAAACTCCCATTCTGAGATCTTTTAGCTGCCTAATATATTCAGCTGAGATGACCTGCTCAAACTTTTCCCTACATTGAGCAGATTTCAGTACCCGAAAATGCACTTCACTGAAGGTGGCTGCAACAATAGATCTAATGGAAGCAAAAGTGAAACTAACCTTCCAACATAGCTCAGTAGAAGGAAAGCTTTCTGAAATTCTAGCTCGTCCAAGGCTTCAAAAGGGCTAATTCTTCGACTAGTAGCATTTTCTGGACCCGGAAGAGAATTTTCTCCCAGGAACTCCCTGACAGGTGACCTGGCACTTCCGTCGTCTACATTCAAGGAAAAGTTAATCATTCAAAAAAGGAAAGGGGAAAAACCAACAAAAAGAAACAAGGGAGAGTAAGAAGAAGAGAACTTTGGCCAACAGCCCATCACCCAGAGATTTCAAAAACATTGCTTGAAAATAGAACAAGGAAGATTGCTAGCTTTGTCTATTCAGATTTCGGCCACATCAAAAAAGAAAAGAAAATAAAAGAATTCTTGGTATGAAGATAAAAACACTCATTGTGCAGATTGAACAACATGGCAGAAGAGAAATCTCTACTTAATTTAAAAATATCGGATATTCGAACATCCCAACAGAGTGTAAATACCGAGGATCAGTGAGAGTATTGTCAGAGAGTCGAGACTACACTAACGCAAGAAATAGCTCAATTTAAAAAAAAAAAAAAGGAACGCCTTTGTGCAAAGAGCTCATCATTACGAACAGCATGAAAAAGTATTCCAAAATTTCGTAGACCAAGAAGGCAGGCGGTTACCGAGTTGCTTAAGAAACATTCTTGAGCAGAATTAAGAACCCGTGACACATTTTCGGGAGAAGAAACAAATAATCAATGAAACTCGGGACACATTCCCTGAGAGATAATGGAGAAATCATCCAGCTATCAACATCAAAAGCCTGCTCTTAGCGTAATTTTAAGAGGACTGACCGTTGAAGTTTGGGGCTTTTATGAGGAAAGGGCTGCCACGAAGGTTCTGCTCGCAGGAGGAGCTCTTAATGGGAGAAGGGGAGGCTGAGCCCCCGGTACTGCGAGCCCTTTTGACCATGTGGTAGATGAAACCATCAAAAGATCGCTTGATCGTTGAGGCGGATATTTTATTAAGCACCTGCAGGGCGGACTCCTCGCCGATGCTGGCCAGCGCCAGCCGAGCACCGGCGCCCGGCTTCGGTTGGGACTGGTCAGAGCAGATCTTCTGCAGAGCCGCCTCCACCGAATCCGGCAGAGGATCTTGCTGTGGCCGAGACTCACTCTTACTATTGCTGGGACTGTTCATTGTTCATATGGATTTAGGTTCGTATCAAGTGGAGGAAGAGGAGGAGGAGGAGGAGAAGAAGCGGCAAGTGATGGACTGTGAAGTTAGTCCTAGTGTGATTTTTATATGGTGGCGGGAGAGTTTCAAACGAAGTCACTGTGCCGTCAATCACGTCGCCATCGCTGTCATCAAAGTTTCCTCCTGTCTCCTGAAAATCTTCTGCATGCCGAACGTAATCGGACAGGGGACCCCAGGTGGTGGACTCTTATCGTGACGCGCTGTCAGAACAACTAGATCTCCGGGCCGATCCGGTGCGTGTTTTCTTCTTGCTGAAGCAAATCGCCTCTTTCTGGGATTCCTCGTACAGACCAAAAGCAAAATCTTTTCCCTTAAATGTGCAAAACTCACAATCCTCCCACTGCTTCTAACAGTGAAACGCCCCATAACTGTTATAAAACCAATGGCGACAATCAATTCTTTCTTCTTCTTCTTCTTCTTTTTTTTCTTTCCGTGTGCACTTCCCTATATACATAAATTCCAACACATCTCGGCTTATTCAAATTCAAACCGGACATATCTATGAAAGGAAATGAATGTACCATCATCTCTATCAATTTTTGCTGACAGCTTTTCTCCAAAGACAGTGGAGGAGTCCTTTGAAATTGAGATGGATATTGTCCATATAGCACACGATGATTGAAGCCAACATTCTCTCTCTCTTTTTTTTTGGACGTGTGAAATTTGACTGTTGAAAACTTCTCTAAGAAGCAAATGTATTGAATTATTGAGAAAATAAGTACGCGGGAATGACACCCTCCTTTGCCAAGCTTTTTAAAAGAAAAACAGAAAAGAAAGGAAAAGCAAAAGAAGCGGTATGTAAAGAGAGAATCAGGGTCACCCTCATGATCATAAAGATTACTTTCTCATCAATGTAACTTCTCGCAGAAGTTTGTAGTACACTATGTCGGCTCTTCTACTAAATAACTAGTCCAGCCTCGGAGTAGTAGTATCGACATCAACTATCATATGAATTTAGGTGGTGTCTGTTTCAAAGTAGTTTTGGGATTGCACATGCATCTAAAGGTCATATTATTGCTTGATTGCATAGTTCACTTAGTACAATCAATATGCCCATATGAACCGAAAAAGAGATATTCCATTGTCATAGGGGTATAAGCCAAGTCTCCTGAATTTACAAGCTCGCATGTTGACGTGAAGCAATCAGACAAAAGAATGGCAGAAGTTTAGATCGGAAAGAGACATCGTAAGTGATCGAATCTCAACTCTAATCCAGTCATATGCTGATCCCTGACACTTCTAAGTTTTCGGGATGACCAAGTTCGCTTTCATAGCCACTCCAGACATGACAAGGAAAGAAGTTCTTACACATGGAGAAGCTGCTGTCGAGAAACTTGTTTATCATTAGATGATCAAGGTCTGAAACGGTTGAAGAATCATGGTAAGTTGGGGGTGGCAAGCCCCATGGACTCCGCCACTTCTCTGGCAGAGATAATGTCTGCTTGTACCTGTAATAACAATAAGAAACACAGCAAGACTCAGCTTCTGATGAGCACTACAGACTAATTCATAAAACAGATTGCAGTAGTACTAATTAAACTTGAAGTCCACAGGAAGTTGGTAGTATTGCTTGCCAGATGTTGTGCATAGTTGGTTTATTTGATTTCCCTTTGTTACACTTGATAGCATATATTACACAACTCTAATGTTTTCAGTGCACTTGTTCAAGTTTGAGAGAATCAAGGAGATTCCTTCAGAGATATACCAAAACTCTCTCTCCCTTTTTTTAGCACATTACAGAATTGTTTGTGCAACGTAAGATGCTAACAACTTAAGAAATCATTTAAAAATATATGAATTCAGTAAATATGTTTGCTTTTCCTAGTTCTCAATAGGAGTGCTACAAGTGGATACTCCTGTTTTGAAGAAAAAAAGAGAAACGGGGCACTCAGCAATGTGAACCTGAAGGCGGTGAAGCAGATACATCAAGAAGAGGTGCACAAATACCTGTAATGATTTCTCATGAAAATTATCATCCAAGTTCTGTTACATCCAAAAAAATAAAAATCCTACCAATGAACTGAAAGGACAAACTCAAAAGTACTCCATTCTTTACCAGATAAAAGAGCAGGAGAACCCGAGCAGTTGGATATCTCCAGAGGAACCTTGTGGCCCTGACAGCCCCTGAATCTAGTAGCTTGGCAGCCTTCTGCAACTGCAGGGGACAGGTTGAAATTGAAGGTATCAGAAGAGAGTAGGTGAAGGATCAGAAAGAAATAAATAATGAGAATTTTACCTGTACACTCGCTGCAGCCATGTGCCGATGATGCAATGGAAGAGGCCTATAAGTCACAGCAAATTATGTGACTAATACATCGACATTAGTTGTACATCTAATAAAAATTAATGGAAGCAGATTAATTATAATGATGGAAAACTTGATCAATCAGGGTAGACATACATTTGCTTGAATTTAAACACTCAAATATTACAGACAAACATGTAATTTCTTATTTCAGAAAAGGGAACGTACTCCAGTGCTTTCAATTCAGAATCTTCTTCCCATGAGGCTGATGCCCGGCGAGAGACTCTGCTTCTTTCAACCTCTACCTGTTATTAGAGTGGATTTACAGCAAATAAAGAACAAGTTAAATTATGAATTTGGAGGACTGCTGGTGCCTTTTGGACCATAATTCCGGGAAAGAAAGTAACTTCAAAGGATTAATAAACTAGCAGTTGAGCTTCCCTTCTATAGAATTATACAAAGCATTCACAATGCAACAACCGACTGACCTGTGCTTCTTGTAGGCGCTTTAATTCCTTTTCTAACTGAAACTCTGCTGCAGCTTTTTCACTCGCCATGGCTTCTAATTGTGTTTGCTTATAATACTGCATAAATATATGCAAATAATGACAAGAAAGTCATCATAAACATGGACATTACATTGAGAAAAAAGTAAATAAGCAAATTCAAATTCAAATTCAAATTACCAGCAAATCAGTAAGCTCACGGTACCGTTTCTCAAGTTCCATATGCTCCTGAAATAGGCAGTGATGAACCACTGAGACTATTCTGCTCTAATTAACACTGAATAATTCCAGTTGACACTGAAGGATTTAAACGTGCCAAATTAGGATTACTTAAGGAATTCTATGGCTATAGTGAATTTGAGAAAAATAGTATGCTGTCTATAATGGTGACTTGGAGTAGCTGCTTATTGATGTTCATGAGAAAATGAAATCAGCTAATCATTTATGAATCAGATTAAATGTTAATTCAAAGGCACTTAAAGATGTTGAGTGACAAGCAAAAAATTGCAACAGTTAAAGTATGATCAGTAGGAATTACCTGCCGAGAATAATGTTCAGCATCCCTCTTCATTGCTGCCATTTCAACTCTCATCTTTTGCATTTCAACCTGCATGTAAACAATTAAAGGAGCATTGCATTCAATTCCTTTACAGGTAGTGTGTATGCAATTAATAAACTAGATAGCCTGCAATGCAACATGGGTAGACTTTCCTTTTGATCGAGAAAAAGATAAGAATGCATGTCAAAATAATAATAACAATTACTGATGCAAAGTAAAGAAAACCTGCCTCCAAGGTAGATAGCTTGCTCTCAGCATCTCTCTGACCTTGACGAGCACGCTCAGCTTCTTCCTGCCATGCCTGCATCTTCATGTTATGAGGTTGAAGTGATTAGAAAATAAAAGGTTGGATCATCATTTTCATGGCATATTGTAAATGTCTGCTAGAACAAACCTCTTAAAAGGTCAAATACAGGAGGATAACTGTCAAACATTAAACAAAAGAGTGAAGGTTCTTGATGCTTGCATTACTCATAATTTAAAACCTCCACCATGATTGCCTTAATGCAAATGTTTGTTGTGCAGGATGAAAAAAATCTTAAGACAGATACTAGGTAAATCATGATCAAATGGACAAGAATGTGATATCTACTAAGATAATTATAGCATTATGAAGATTATGTAGATTGAAAAATGTATAACTACTGAGGAGAAAAAGATGAAGCAAAGTTGGCAACAGTAAAAATTTTGAACAACTGCACATAACAAATCATATACCTGAAGTGCTTGATTTGTCTCTTCAGAAGACTTCTTTTGTCCACGGCGAGCAAGAGCTTTCACATCTTGCAGTTCTTGAGTTAAGGATGAATTTTCAACCTAATGGAAAAAGCTAGTTAATCAAGAAATTAAAGCAGTATTATACAGCAGAAACCTCAATGATATTTTCAGGGGGAAAAAAAAGACAGAAAAGAAGGATCATTAACTTTTCTTATACCTCATAAAATGCCAGCTTCTGCTCAAGCTCTGCTGCCTTTGCTGTCCTCTCATCTGCTAACCTCTGAAAAGGAAGAATGTATCATATATATTATACTTATGACAAAAAAAAAGTATGAGATCACCAGGACAGGTAGCCCGTCAACTAGCATAAAGTTACAGAAATTTGCAAATTTTCTGAAGCAAAATAAACAAATATTTACCTTGAAAATTTTGTAATATCGCACCAATATTAACCTAAAAATGTAAGTTCCTTTGAATCCTGAAATTATCAGGCTGCTTTATGATTCCTTATATATGGCGATGATTAAATAATTATAGTTTTTATATGGAAAAAATTATCCAGGTTGATTTCTCAAGTTATTGCATATGATTTCTCAAGCTAGTTAATATCACTGGCGACAAGGCTAACTTTCAGAAAACTGAAAATATTCAGAATATTCAGAACTGACTAATGCAGAGAAAATACATCTCCACCTCAGCATTTACAAATGATGAAGTCCTTACATTACCTGAGTTCTTGCGAGGGCAGTGGATGCTTCAACAGCTCGGTGTTCCAGCTCCACTTCCCTTTCCATGGCAGCCTGGGTACATAAAGTTTGTCAGATGCAAATAATACTCTGAAACACGTGAAAGAAAATTCAACAGTCCAATATAAACCTTTTTGGTCGCATTATGCGCTACCCTCTCTTCTTCTGCTCTTCTTTCAGCTGAAGCAAGCTCCTCACGAAGAGCCTAACCAAAGCATGTGCACTAAAATCACTCACAAAGTAGTCTATATGCAATACACTTGAGATTTTAAAGAGTAATGCGCAAGAAAGAATAGAATTACCTGCATCATTCTAGTCTCAGTAAGTTCCCTATTTCTCATAAGAGATTCCATATTAGCCTGAGAAGCAGCAATATTGTTATATAGCACTGATAATAAGGGAAGCCAATGATATACAAGGGCAACTGTAGGATTCAGGTTATTTCAATAACAAAAGGAAAAGGAAAGGGAAAAGAAAGGGGTGACACTATCTCTTTATGTCAGATTATAAATGTGCATCTGCACAAGCACCCTGTTGAGCAAGAAAAGAATGGTTTAGCAGGTGTGCTGGTGCTGATAAGGACGATCTTTACACCTATGTACCTATAACAGCATCCAAGCATACATGAGAAGCATGGCCAACCTGCACTGAAGCCATATTTCCTTCAGATAGTGCAAGTTGTTTCTTCAGGACCTCCATTGAGTTGGAAAGTGCCTCGATTTCAGAGTTTTTTGCTGCCAAAGCCTCCGCCATGCTTGATTCTGTTTTTGTTATCTCTATTTTCGACATAGATAGATCATTTTGCAGCTGCTTTATCTGAGCTTCATATGATTTAGTAAGCTCTCTCTGTTAACCAGTACAGTAATTAGCACAATTTCCAGCATTATACCATTCAAAATGAAAAGCACAGATATCTGCAAAGCCTAGTGGTCCCAGAATTTACCTCTGCAACTAGGAGTTCCTCAAGCTGTGCGTTCTCCGTTTTGTATTCTTGAAGACGAGTGGCTAATCCATTACATATCTAAAATATGATATTGAGGTTAACAAAGGTCAGAAATTAAATTTTAAGAGTCATTCAGAAAGGCCACAGAATTCTCTTTTATTTACAAACACATGTTCAGTGATCTTTGTTAAAGCATGTATACACTTTTCTTTCCACAGGATTTGGAAAATTAAAATTTGGAAGTAAGCCAATTCTGGCGTTGTTTTTTTTTTTTAGTATTCAATAAACGAAATTAATTAATATTGCATCAAGAAGATGCGTTAAATCATATACAAAGAAATTTTAGCTATACAAAAACATGAGCCTACTCATAATTCACTCATGAATACTTAACATTAAGAACCCCCTATACATTTGACTATACCAAAAGTGTACATCCCATATCCACCTCTCCATAAACTTAAAATCATTTGTTTCTACCCCATTGAGCGCCTTCCATTCCTCTCCTTCCAGCATCCTCCTATTCTAGCATTGATAGAGGGAACAGTTTATATCTATGCTATTAATTTAACAAATGAAGAGATATTGATTTAAACTACTAAATTGTTCAGAGACTTCATCCCTCAAAGTCCAATCTAAAGGATCATGAATCAAGTGTATGATCTATGACTAAAAACATATTCACCAAGCAAGGTTGCAGTCATAAATTAATCTTACCCGAGACAACCTAGCCTCTTTCGACTGACCAGTGGAAGTAGAATTTTTCAGCAACGCTTGAGCCTGAACACCAGAAACAGAAACTAGAAACTCAAGAACTTTAAAAACATAGGAATGAATATGCATTAATCCAAAAGGGTGAGACAAAATATTAACCAGCATGTGTTTATTGATCATATAACCAGCTTACCTCATCAAGTTGATCCTGTATTTTCATTGGAGATGCATCTCTCTTTTGCTCACTTTGCCGCTTTTTATCAGAAGAGGATTCAATTTGTTTCTTATCAGCAGAGGATTCAATTTTTTGTTCAACATCTTTAAGTTGACCTTCAGTGTCTGGTTGTACATCTGTATTTTCCGATTGAGATCTCTCTTGCTTAATCTCAAGTGAACGATCTGCTCCTTCAGAGTTATCTCTATCCACTTCCTCCATTTCCTCAGTCAGTAAAGGAGGAGAAGGGTGCTCAGCATACACTTCTGCAGCATTTCCAGTAACAAACCCAACATTTGGGGCAGGATTGGGATCTTCTGGCTCAGGAACTTTTTGAGCTACTACGACTTCAGCATGATCTGTATCACGTTTATCCATGCTATCCATTGCTTTCTCTGACAAAGAACTACCTAAAATGGCTGCATCTTTCTCAGAGGTGTAAGACTGGTCATTCGTTTGGCCCATCGGATTAGCAGCAAGGCTACCATTGTTCTCAGGCACAATAGAAGCAGTATCTTTATCAGGTTTCACATCTAATTGAGAAGCAAGGTTAGTAGTATACTCCTCTGCAGTATCCACTTTGTTAGGAGGGACATCAGCTGATGCTTGCTTATTAGCCTGTCAATATAAGAGTTTGAGTTACTATGCCTGGATATGATAGTACTGAAGGAATCAAAGTAAGGTAACCAATACCTTTGTCCTTGATTTTGTCCTCTTGGCTTTTGATCCTTGCCCATAAGAAGCTGCAGAAGTTAAATGACAGCAGTTCCTTGAAATCAGAGAAACACAAAGCAAGCTGATACTATACATTAAATATTTATTAGTGCCAACAAATATAAGTTGT
The DNA here is from genome assembly GCA_900174645.1 of Sonneratia alba. Taxonomy (NCBI): domain Eukaryota; kingdom Viridiplantae; phylum Streptophyta; class Magnoliopsida; order Myrtales; family Lythraceae; genus Sonneratia; species Sonneratia alba. The sequence goes on along the minus strand of FWPY01000028.1, from coordinate 3,355,635 downwards.
TGATCATGTTTTCCAATGGGCATATCTTTCCTAACAAGTCATGATTCCAAAGTCTAATTTCAAATGCTTAACCTTATTGACTGCAGAAAAAGTGGTGAAGTTAAATTGTTCAATGAATACTTCGAATGGAAGAAAAAATAAATAATATGGGATGAAAAGTATTGAGAGTAATCAGAATTTTAACTGCACAGATAATCTTTCAAACAAACAGTAATGAACTGAAGTTATTTTCCAAGAGGATGCACGTGGATTCCCTGAAAATTCATTATTCAACAGCTAGATAATCAATCGTAGACTGAAATGGGACTGAACAATGTCAAGTGTAAATCTAACTCAAAACAGAATAAAAAAGCCCATAGCAAGAAGCTGCTATATTCTTATGGAAACCAAGAGATTAGGTTCACATTAATCAAGAGAAAACATTAATCTTTAATAGGAGACTTCTATATAAATAACGGTTCAGAATCAAACATCTCACCAGATGAATCAGTCTGCTCATCTGCCAATTCACTGACAACCAGCTTCGCTCTTCGGTCAACAACTTCAAACAAATCTAAGCCAAAATGACACAAACCTTCAGAATCTTGTTCTCATCAGAGGTAGTGTCACCATTTATTCAAACAAAAACCACATTATTGAAATAGATCAGATTTGCATCTTCATAAGTGTAACACCTCTGAATTTGAAGGCCAAAGCCAAAATTTTTATGACTCCCGACTCAAAGATTAATGCTTGTGAAATAAGATTTAATAAACTCTAATGCAGAACTCATGAGTAGACATCCAGAAACCATTCATTCCCATCCTCCACAACTTTCCAAATTTCACAAAGAATAACCAATTGCACCAGCATTGCATTGAAATTCTACAGTATTGGGCGTTAAGTGACAATCTAAAATCAAGTTACATTCAGGGGATCACAAATCAATACAAGTTGCTAGCTCTAAATTCATTTTTTTTTCCCACGAAAGCCCCGGATCATACTGAACAAAAACGAAAACTCAGAGCTGGAAAGGATAAACTACGCGATTCGCACCTTCAGCTGCTTTCAGCCACGAAGCCATTGAACAAGGCTGCTCTGAATCGGCGGTTGTCTCACGATTGAGTTCGAGCAGTCGAGCTTCCACGAACCATCGGCAAGCTCAATAAACGAAACCCCGCAGTGAAATCTGACAGGTGATGATCCCAATCACAGTAGAAATTGAGCTGACGGGCTGATTCGGTTCCACCGAAGATGGATCACAAAACGTCACCGTTTTTGAGATCGGAACTCCACGATTTTGCCTCTGGGTTTCTGACTCGGAGAATTCACCTCGGCATCCCGTTCGTTCGCTTCGTTATTGTTGTGTAATTGATTTGGCAGACACAGGAAGGAGAAGATTGGGACTCGTTCAGGCACGGCCGTGACTACAGAATTCATGAATATTCCAATAGGATAGTGCCACGTGTATATAAGCAACAAGTGGTTGATATCGACATGATGACTGGACCGTTCCGCGGATCTACCAACGGGCTATCATTCATTAGAGCGTGGGTGCCACGCAACGGCCCCTGGTCGACCGGCCCACGAGCTGGTCGGGCTAGCAAAATTGGCAACTAGGGATGCGCATGGTTCAAACTGAGTGGAACCAAATCTTGTCGAAAGTTGTACGGCTTAGTTCAAGTACTATAACCAGTAGACATCCATCAAAATGAATTGTTTTGAACCGATTTATGATCCATTTAATCGGTTTAAACTAATTTTTCTTTAAAATAATAAAATATTAATAAACTGAATATAAATTAAACTAAAATTAAATAAAAATTACATCAAAATATAAGTAAATAAAATAATATATAAGGATAATAAATAGAAAAATATTAAAGTTATAAAAATTTCAATTAAAATGTGTGAGACTAAGATTAGTTGACATATGTAAGATGAAGTTTAGAATGAATTGTTGAAAAATAGGTTGCACAATAGTAAAAAAAATTTATATCTAACTATTTTTTTAAATTTTTAAAAATATTTTTAATATATTTATATTTTATTTTAAATATTTTTAACAAAATATATCAATAGTTCAAACTAGTTAAACAAGAAATTTTAAACTTACTAACTAATCATACCATCTCACCGCACTATATGAGAACCAATTTTTCCGGTTCAGTTATTTGGTTCTTTTTATGCATCTGTATTGGCGACCAGAAACTGATTCTTGGGAAACCAGGACCGGCCCAGGACCCAGGTAAGAAACCCGCTTTCAGCCTGAATGTGGAGATACGTCTTGTTCCACAGATGAATTGGGCTGCAACTTCGTGGGCAAATCCCAGTTTATTCATAATCCTAGGGCGTCCTCTTTGCCGGATGAATTCCGGACAAGAGCTACAGATCATAGTTTTCAACAACTTCACAGATTCAAAGAACAGCCTACAAAATGGATTTGAAGCACTGCCAGAACGCAGGAAGTCTCCGATGCTGGTTTATGCTGATGCCTCCTGACCCGTTTCTTCTTAACCCAATGCAAAAAAACAAAATGTGGGCATAATTTTATCAATATACAAGTTTTGCCACAATCATGGACATAGCGGACGAGTACTAAGCATTCTTCAAACTCCTTTTGGGCTTGAATCTAGCTGTCACGGTTCAATCTCAAGTGCTGTGGAGGATCTAGATGCCTGTTAGGAGTTCTGACTAGATAGAGTAAATAGGTAAATCATGGGCATGACTCCGGCTGCTTGAAAGAAACATTATTTAAACAGCCAATCAGTTGGATTTCCAATCAGATACAATCTCACGGAAGCTCAGTATGATACAGGAAAAAGCATTCAAAAGTACAGCAAGTGCATACAAATGAAATTATCTGAGTACCTTAAAAAAACATCCATTCCTGCTGAGGAATAAGGATGAGGTCTGTAGGTCGTTCCGCTCAATGACCTCTCTCAAACCCGATTCTAGTCCGCCCAGATCCTCCTTCATACCCATCTCGAGTGGAGGCCCCACCACTGGCCCTCATAGTCCCACCACCGCCTATCTTATCCATCGCTTTCTTGCCCTTCTTAACTGCTGACAAGAACTCTTCCAACCCGAATGGATCAGCCTCCTCAGCATCCTTCTCAAACTCAACGGGCCTGTCTCTTGGGCCAGCCCTCTCAGATGCGCCTGCAAATGGCTTATCAGGCTTGAACCTGTCAGTTTTCAGAATCTTCTGCAACTGCTCATCCGCATCTCCTCCATACATGTCAGAGTCCGCGTCTTTGGTGGGCCTATAGAGGGTAGAAAGCGTTGGCTGGGCAGTGAACAGACCTTATCGTAGACATTGTACTGGTCATCAGTAGCAAACCCAGAGTCCATTCCCTTCTCTTGATTGAAGAGCCTCTGATCGTAAATGACCTCTCCTCCTCTACCTGCCCCAGTTGTAGCCATTCCCAATGCAACTTTCTCACTAACATCTCTATCCCTGTCTCTTGTGATCTTACTCTTCTTGCCCATTGCAACATCTTTTGCCTCCAATCTCCTCTCTCTCTCCCTCTCCCTACGCCTCTCCTCACGAATCTTCTCTCTTTGCAGCCTCTCCTCCCTCTCTTCTCTCGTCTCCTTTGGGTAGTCTCTATCTCGCTCTCTCTCCCTATCTCTCTCCCTCTCCCTATCCCTCTCCCTCTCATAATCCACCCCCATGTCAAGATCATTATGGGCACCTTTATCAGATGGTATTGAAATAGCCGCAGGAGGAGCAGCCCCAGTCCTCTCAGATCTAGCTTTTTGAGCCAAGGCCCGAAGCTCCTGCTCCTTCCTCTCCTTCTCCTTCATGAGCATCTCTTTCTGAACCTTCGATCTCATTGCAACTGCCTCCCTAGCCTTCTGCTCAGCAACATAAAGCGCCTCAGAGAGCTTGGCAAAGTTGTCATTGATCTGTACTTCCTGGAGGCCTCTTCCATCCGCAGCAAGACGCTTGTCGAGGGGGATTGTGTACCCCTTAGGGTTCTTCCAGTTTGAAATACAAGGTGGTATTTTCCAGTCCTGTTGATCTTTGACAGTAACTGGCCGAGGGGGAGAGTGCATGACTGGCACGGGTGGGGATCCTGAAGCCTTCGGGACCCTCTTGTGCTTGAACTTTGGTGGTTCAAGTGGATCAGTTGGCATCTCCACCATTCTAATTATCCTCTCTTTCGCTCCAGAATTAAATGCTGCTGACTGCTGTGAAGGCTTATACTTGATGAACTTCGAGTCAGATGACTGTTTAGGAACGTTCTTGGGCTGTGCAGCACTCAACCGCACATTAACAATCTTTTCTAAGGCAGCCTTTGTCTCCTGGGTCGTCTCCTCAATCTCCTTCTCAAGATCCTCATCTCCATCCTGGTCTTCCTCATTCCTAAGAATCTTGGGAATAAGATCCTTGTGCTGACTATAAACAATCTTCTTTGCATTCTCGTTCTGCTTGACAATGGCATCATAGGCCACATTACCATGGGCATCGACTGTCACAGGGAGAATTTTCGGCCCTGCTTTCCCAGATTTGTCCCTGCCCATATCAAGCGGGTACTGGGCAATATGTATCTCAGGGAAGGCACCCCCATCTCCAAAATCCTCAATCTTTCGAGGAACAAACCCCTGCCGTTTCAAATATGGAGGAACAGGATTGTGTTTAGCTACAGCAGCGCCTTCCGTCTCGGAGGAGGAGCTGAAACGCTGCTTGAACCAGGGATCATTTGTATGGTCATAAAAAGTGGAAGTCGAGGACTTTGCCGGGGGTAACAATTCATTCAGAGATGCCATGACTACTCGCAGCGTATATCCTCAACAAGCCTCTGACCAAAAGAAAGGAATTCTCGATGATTATCAATTTACCTGGAGCAGAACAACAGAGAAAACTAACATCAACAGTCTATCCTCACAATCTGAAACCTTACATTTCCGTAGGCTGTGAAAGAGTATAAAAAGAAAATTTCATACTTCCGAACGATAGAACAGGAACCAGCTTAACAAGTTCCATCCGTGCAGATTATTAGGTACTTATCAAACTTGAGTGACGCGATTTCAATTTATGTCGGCGTGTCTCGAGCAAATTCCAAGAAACAAATAGTACAGGCAAAGATCTCTCACAAGTCACGATTCAGCAAACCCCAAATCGAAACGAACTATGGCCACAGTACATAAAGAATGAAACCCTACCAATCAAGCCCCAAATCTAGTCATCGAGGTAGAGGTAGAGGTAGAGGCAGAGATGGAGGGAGGGCACCTGCGAGTTTCTAGCGAGCTACCTCGACGGCCAACAATCGGAGAAATGTTGTGGTGGGCAAGGATTTCACCCCAGAGCCGACATCACGCACCGGGGGAGGTGCAGGTGCAGCAGTCGGGTTAAATTATCTCAGATTTTCAGTATCTGTAGTGGATGGCCTGTTCTGATTCCCTAAAAGGGTCGGGCCTCCACTTGGGCTCACTCACGGGCCGGTTCCGTATATAATTAAAATTTATATGATTTCTTTCGTGGATGACGGCAAGCAAAGTTCAGACCTCAAAAACCAATTTCAGTTTCTGTGTGTAGACTCGTAGTTTGACGTAAATTACGCCCCCCAGCGGGTGATGACGATTTCCGAGAAAGGCGAGCCGAGTGCTTGAGCTGTAGGTAGACCTATAAAAAAAAAAAAAAAAAAGACACAATTTGGATCCCATATGAAAAAATTATGTCGGTGTTGACATTTTTCGGGCCATCAGATAATATTAAGCTATGTCAGTATGGCTTGAAAAAAATATGTCCTCAAAAATACGAAAAAAAGTATTTATAATAAAAAGTAATTTAAGAAATTTTTTTAAAAAGTATTAATTATATTTTATAGTTATTTTAATACTTTTAAATTTACATAATACTTAAATTAATTTATTAATTATATTATATAAAATTTTATTTTAAAATATTAAATTATTTAAATTCACTTTTTAAAATTATTTCTATTTAAAACTGAGCCAAAACACAAAAAAAAAAAAATATTTGCACTGAAATTTTTAGCTCAAATAAGATGGTGTGTCGTGCCATGCCGACCTAATTGGCCACTCTAACCATAGCGACTGCTGCTGTTCAGTAGTATACGAGGCTTGCACTCGACAATGGAAATGGCTAAGCGACTCAAGAACCCGTCGTGTCGTGATCCATGGTCCACGTAGTATTGATGTATTCGTCCATATTTTTTTTCCCGATAATCCCAGCCGTTCAATCCGCTTCTTGATATTACATTCCCTACTAACTTTCCCATATCAGGGATACCGACTCGATAGCCTAATCTTCCCAAATATCGGATTCCAAGCAATATCCACACCAATAGCACAAGATCGTGTAATTTTTTTGGACCGACAACAACGACTTGTTCGGTGCGCTCTCTTGCGCTCGTCGGCCGAGCTGGGGCCCGCAATTATGCACGTGCGGTTCATATCTTGCGGAGCAAAAGTGGGTCCGACGCGAAACAGTTCTTGATCGCACGAGAGAGCATCCACCATCGCTATACCTTCACGCCCACTTTTATCCCGCCAGGAAATGGCTGAAACCCAACACGTGCGGAGGCAGCCGGCACGAATTGTCGGAGACCAGGCAGCCGCCGCTAATCCCCAACCCAGTGGCTCTAGGGGTGGTAATAAGTGAAATGGCTAGGTTTGGCATGAAAAAGCAGGATTAGTATCTTAGGTTGTCTGATTTTTCGGGCAGTGCATAATAAAAATTATTTTATTTAAACATGAAAATATATTTTATAATAAAAATTTTAAAATTTTAAAAATTAATTATATATATAATTATATTTTAGTAGGTATTTGAATATTTTTATTTAAATTAATATAAAATTTTAATTAATTAATTAATTATATAATAAATATTACTTTAAAAATTATTTATTTATATAATTCGCACCATACATGAATTGACATTATTAATTTACTTATTTTTTGTGCTGGCTTTACGTAACTCTCTCACTTCGGTCACATATCTTTAAATTCTATCCTATATGCTCATAATACCTGCATGATTTTAAACACACTTACACTCTATACAAACTCGACATATTCTCGAAATTCGAACAGCTTGGATATCCTTGTCTATGGTTCACTTGTAAGACGATCGCGGTCGATATTCAAATGCTTAAGAAGGTAGCACGAAGGTGTATATCCTGGACAATCGATAGGACCTCCATGTACATGCATATCATCTCACGGTCCTTTCCGGCCATGTCTTCGGTCCCGGTCCGGCCGCCGGGTCAAAGCTTTGACCACCGTCAGCCATGGCCATTCCCCCTCCTGCTCCTCTAATCTTTCTTTTTTTAATCAGTATATCGCCACCCCTCATAATTTCCTTGAAATAAATATCTAATTTCAGGTCGTCTGATGATGTGACCCATCGAGGATTGGACGGTTAGTTGGGCATATACTCTTCAAAGCCAGCACCTGCAAATATATATAGCTATTATATAGGTCGGCAGACATCGTGAATGCAAGGCTAATTCATCTTAGTCTGATATTTTTTTTAGTTTACATTATACAATATTTTCAAATTAATCGAAACGTATTTTAAGGTTAGTCTGCGATCTGGTTGAGATTCCTAATAAAATTCTTGTCGATCCTCTCAACATAAAATTCGATTTTTGAATCACCCATTTAAAAGTTTAGTAAGAGAACCACTAGTGAAATCCCAAATTAATGATTTGTCTATTCTAATCAAACCCGGGAACATGAATTATTCACATCCGGATTTTATTCCATATTTTATAGATAATTATAAAACTTATTGTAATTTACAACTGCATGAATCATAATTTTCAATATAATTAGTAAAATTTTTAAATCCAAAATACATGAAAATATTTAAATTACAATTGTTTTAGTCATTTTACACGAGAGAACGGTGGGTCTATCGGATCGAATCTCACTTTTTCATTTTTGGCTGGTTGGTAGATAATATTACGTTGTGTACAATTAAATGCCTTTCATGCATTTACGTGTTAACAATGAGCCAATGGCTCATGATACTTTTTATGATAGAAATAATATAAGTTGGTTAATATCATTCGACACATATTTTTTAATAAAATTATTGGAAAATGAGAAATAATTTTGGTGAATAGGAAATTGCTTATCATTGAATCTTGGAGGAATTTGTATGGGTCTAAATCATATTCAATATTGGCTTACATACTTGGTAAAACTCGTATAATTATGACCTTTTAAAAGTAGATAGTATTGAAGCACTTATGACTTATGCAGGAAAGTGAGAAAAGGTAATCTCACATGAATCAAATAAGCAAAATATATTAATTGTAATCAACCGGTTAATGTGTATGAACTCGAATTAATCTGACAATTTAAGGCATCTGTTCTTATGGTGTTCGCTCATTCCCTCGGTTCCCCCTTCAAGCTAAAGACCCGGCACTGCGTTTTTTGCTTGCTAGGTTATTGTGTCCTAGGAGATAACCGACCGAATTATCTTAACTTACCCGGGAGGGGTCGAAAATTATCTCAATAATACTGTGATTATCACATGTTTCGATCACTATTTTATGCATTTCCTTTTTTGTTAAATTCTCTTCTTCGTCTTGCGACTTTGCATTGTAAGTTTCTTCCGTGTCATTTTTTATTCTTAAATATTTTGAGGCCGACTATTGTGCACGAAAATAATTTATATTATGATAATTATATTTTTTAATAAGCCAATTCAGTTCAAATTTAGATGAGTAAAAATACAACATAATAGCATATGGCTTTTGCAGGAAAAAAAAAGGGTTTTACGGGAGAGAGGATATGATACGGCACCCTCATCTCTCCTTGTTGTCCCCCACTTATAATGGAAGAAAATCTTTCATGAAATCTGTGGCCGGATGTGCCCTTACTACTTTAGTCGACACCGACTCGGGAAGCTTTTATCGACATCAAAAAATGATGTAATGGCTGACCTTGTAAATCGACTTACTGAGATTTAAATTTAAAAAAAAAAGAAGGAAAATTTGCGTTGTCCAAGATGGATGACATCTATTGGGCATATTGAGTAGGTAGCGTTATGCAAATAATAAAATGTAATAGCATCATATCATAAGGGTCGGTTGAAAAGATTTGAACCGTCTCTACTAAACTCTCGAGTTTGAGCCATTTTAAATGACCGAGGGTAGAGTTATTAAAATAACGGTCCGGGCCGGTTCAAAATAAGTACGGAACAGTTTGCCACGGTTATGGGTTGGCTGATTACGGTTCATGGTTTATTATAGAATGAATCAGTCTAGAACCGTGCATAAGCAAGCCGATCCACAGCTCGGATCAATTCAACCCATGAATAGTACATCTTCTCTTTTTTTTTTTTAATTTCAAATTATTTAATAGTGCATAGTATTTTGATTGGAATGATATTAGTATTAAATAGTGATTTGATTGGTGAAGTCATTGACGTGAACTATGATTTGATTGACTTGTCGTTGTGATCCGTTGATTTGTCATTGTAATCAACCGTCAAATGCTCGACTATTTGTGGCCGGTGATTTTACGGCAAATTAAAGGAGATTGTAACACTTAGCGGCAGATGATATTGGTTCACAATCTGGGCTGGTACGGTTTGGTTTCATAACAGTTTGGGATTGGCTCAGTATAATAACGGTTTGAACCGATTACGGTCAACGGGCCTGTATTTTTTACCCGGCTCATAACTGTCCCTCAATCCAATACGGGCCAGTTCCGGGTTTGGGCTGTCAAATTTCAGGCCAGCTTAGACCATTTAACATCTCTAATTGAGGCCAATATTTTTTTAAATGAATTTCTTTTACTAATAAAATTCGAATATAATAACTTATTCAAGCGAAATAAGTTACCAACGCTTAATAGAGCAGCCAACCGGTGTTGGTTAACAATGCTAGGCCATTTCATGTCACGGGACTTTTACAACAGTTAATTCTCTGTCTACATGTGCCGGGGAATGTTCGTCTACTCTTAGGTTTGTGACGAGACAGAGCATATGGTTTTATTAATTATGTTGGCCATCCTACTTTCTAGTACCAAAGACAATTATGCTTTTACCTTAGATTATATAATGAGAAATTACCTATATAAAAAATAAAAAATTTCAAGTATTGAGTATTTAAATATTATAAATAAAATTAAATTTACGAATAAAAGAATATTACCTTTATTTCCTACTCGACTCGGTCGTAAATTTACCAAAATTCGTTGCGACTCTGGACACTAAAAGATTGCACTCATAAGCTAAAAACGAGGGTCAAAGTTGGTCAAAATTAAGAGCCTCTCACCGTCCCTTGCCGACTGTCCCTTTTACAGCTTTTTTTTTTTATAGGGCCGAGCCGACCTCTCTCTTCGGTAGGGTCCTCCAGCCTTTTTGATGAGCAGCCGCAAATCTTGAAAACAGAGGGATCAGCTAGCTATTCCTTTATTTCCCCCGACGGTGGTCACCCCATGGCCGGCTTGGTGTTCGACATTTTAGCCTCGACGACCGCTCCGGGGACCTATGCCGCTACTTCACCACGGTTCAGTATCCGGGTTAATGGGAGCCGATGAATAGTGATCGATCGGCCTACCATGTTTTGGACCGACAGGTACTGCATTCCACTTACGCGTACGGCTGGGCCAGCGCCGTGATGTAGCTTTTTTCCTTCCGGCAGCTTTAAAACGTGGGTTGGGGAAGGGAATCGGCCCCGGCGAAAGCAACAACTGTGTCCGATTCGACCAAGTGTCAGGCACTTGAGTGTGACAAGAAGAAAGAACTGTCGGAGGATCAACTCAGCTCGTGGCATGCATACGGTCCTATGTCGTGCCTACTTCGTTAAATTCCCACCAGATTAATGATAAATTAGGTACATATTTAATATAAGAGTTTAATCGGTAGACAGTCACGTCCGAACTGACCGTGGGAAAGGAAATTATTAGACAGTTAATTCCAGGATCTAATAATTGGAGAGCTTATTTTCAATAGATATGTCCCATTTTTCTTGCTACCTGTCGGTTTCTGTAATGACGGGCAGCTCTAGACTTTCTATGCTTGGCGTTTGTTTGACTGACAAAATGCCTTTTGCCTACCGAGCGGAGGTCCCAATTTCTAGTGCAATAACACTATTTGTCGATCCGATACCAGCGGTGCCGAGTTCTGTCCCTTTACTTACTGGCACCGATTGTAATCCAATTTTAGGAGGAAAACTCGGCCGAAGTGATAAAGTTGTGAGAATTTAACTAAGTAAAATCTGTAAATTTTAAATTTGACCAGTTGAATCAAATTATCGTAATATTATAAACGGGCACACACGTCATATCACTTCAACAAGTTCATGTTACAATGCGTCAACCTTTTTCACACGTACATGGTGTAGCTTATTGCCACGGACATCAGTCTCTCCCCCGAGAGTTTTCACCCGAGGCTCCCGTTCACACTCCCTCAAGGTCTCTGCACAGTGTCTCTTTACTAGCGAGTTTCGGAATACGGCATGTGTCATGTCGGAATTTATTTTGATTTTGGATACAAGGTTGTAGGGATAAAAAGTAATTTGGGTGTAAAAAGTGAAGAAAAAGCCATGAGAACCGCGGAAATTTCCTGGACAGACAGGGACGAGAAGAGACAAAAGTGGAGGAGGACATGGAAAATGGCAAGTATTTCTGGACTAATATTCCCAGGAGAAAGCCTCAAGCCCGCCATTGATGACACTGCACTCCGTGGCTGATGATATCTCCTCATTAGCATTGTAGTTCCAGTGGGTAAGGTTCATGTTCATCCACCCTTGGTCCACCGAGTCGATGAAGGAGTCGAAGCTCGTCCCTAGCCTCGGCAGCTGGACGATCTCCCCGAGCTCCTCCTCCTCCGCCTCCACCGCCGCGGAGGTCGACCCGTCCCCGGACGACCACGAGTTGCTGCCACCCGACCATCGAGACCCGCTTACGGTGTCTGTCGACTGGTTCGGGGAAATGTCCATGGAGGCAGCCTTCGTGGCGGCGGCCTGAATGTCGTGGGCGGCGGTGGAGGCGGGCTTGGGGAGGGAGGCAGCGAGCTCGGGGAAGTTCAGGACGGCAGACCGGCCCTTGAGGGCCAGGGCAGCCGCGTCGTGGGCCCGGGCGGCCATCTCTGCGGTTTTGAATGTGCCGAGCCAGATTCGGTTCTTCTTGCGGGGCTCCCGGATCTCCGAGACCCACCGGCCCCACGCCCGCATACGGACTCCATGGTACACTGGGTGCTCATCGTCCCCACCAGCCCGCCGGGCCCGCTTGGCCTTCATGGGCGTGTCATTAAACGTCTGGGCAGGCGATTCAGTAGTGATGACCAAGCCACAGCTCCTCGACATCGGCTCCAACATCGACTTTGCCACTGCTAAAACGAGCACTTAACCGGAAAGTCGAGAAAGATATGTAATTTCAGTCCCGACTCGATCGAGGCCGAGCCTTACGAAAGGGGAACTCAAGGGTCACCCCAAAAAATGAATATTTTCAAGACGTGAGTGTTCATAGGTTTATGCTCTCTTCCTCGAGGAAGTGAAGATAGGAGGAATATGGAGGAGAAGAAAGGGAAGGCATGTGTAAGAAAGAGCGTGAGGAATTATATGGGAAATTTAGAAATCTGTGGACTCCTTTTATATGAATTATTATGACTCACCATTTAACTCAAATTTTTATTAATTAAATAATCAGATTTATTTTTTTGGAATTAGGATAAATAAGTCCATCTTTTTTTTTTTAATAATACATAGTGCACATAGGAAAAAAAAGCATTATCTTATGAGGAATGTCTCTTGGCAACTTAGATATTTTTCGTGACTTATAGGCTTCGGTTCCCTATCTCGTCCAATTAAAAGAAAAAGCGATCCATCACACAATTGTTATCGTTTCTTTGTAGCTCCATCGACCAACTTCTTGTACGATTGGTAGATCTGATGGTGCAAGATGCGTAACGGTCGAGGTACGAGCATGAACGTGAAGAAAGGAGCAAAAGGTCATAAAAACAATTTTCTACTTACAAGTTGGATCTACTTTTAATTTGGTATCGATGGCATTATTGAATCTAAAACATTTTTTTTTATTTTTTATGTGGAAAAATTGCAATAAAGTACAGGAGCCCACATATCACAGGCAAAAGGTTCCAACAACAGGAGGTCGTGCATTTTCCTGGTATCGTACTCCGCACGCGCACGGCCAAGACTTGGGACTTGTCGACATGGAAGGGCACACGTGCAATTCAACTAAACTTCAGGGGCCTAAGTGCAATTCGCCCCCTCTGCCCCTACGCAAGCGCAGTTTAATTAGGATCTGTGCATGCTTGTTGTCTCGGGGTGACTAGTCGCAAACTCGAATGAATGATCGGGGGAGATTTACAGGTTTATGATCGATCAACTCCGATCTGACGACTGAAGTGAAAGGTGATTGAAAGGGTCCCCCGTAAGGTGCCGTAAAAGCTTCGAATTACATGATCACGGTTGCATGAATCTTTGTGGGGGAATTCGATTCCGGTCATCAAAACAAAATTGGTTTCTCTGACCATAATGGGAAATCGCAATCAGGTAATCAATCAGTCAATTATGGGGTTCAAATCATTCCTTGGGTTCATAAGGCCACTAGAATGATTGATGTTTGGGAAAATTAAATGGAAAAAGGAAACAGGAATTATTTTGAGGGAACGAGGTGATCGATCATCGACCCATAAAGAGAACATCACTTCATCATCTGTAGGCTAGGAATAGCTCGTGGCTCTCCGAGTTGATTCCTGTCTCCTCCGCTTGATGGTCGACGCCATCGTCGAGATTAGTCTTGTGGCCCGCTAAGGACTGTCGGAGTGTCTTGACGCATACTAATGACCGCAACATTAGCATGAACTGAAGAGTTCATAGAGGCCCCCACGTTCACGTCAGTCACTGAAGTGATCTCTATGAAGTGAATGGAAGAAGCCCATCGTCTTTTCTGACTGTCTTGAAATGGTAGAAATGATCAAAGGAGATAGAACGAAAACGTGGGAATGTGTAAGCAATTTGTCTGAATTTACCACGTACTCTGCTCAATTCAAAGAATGGGACTGCTTTTGGTCTCCTCAAGAGGATAGCACTCTTGCTCATAATCTATCAGTCATAAAACAGCGTTCCCCTCTCCCTCACAATTTACTCATCAACATACATATATTATGGAACACATGATCATCAGGTGACTTGATCCATCTTATGTTAAAATGAAAGGAAAATGAGAGTGACTCAAACTTGTTTTTCGCTGCAATTTCTTCATCAGTTGGTTGCATTGCCTTTCCCAATGAGAAAAGCCGGTGACTCTACTCTTTCTGGTTCCTCGCTGCCAGTTTTTGCAAGTTGCAGCTGTAACGGGTTTAAGCATTTCAAATTTAGGCTGTGGTATTAAATGTCATAGCAGTTACTGAGTTTCCAGCATTCTTGCTCTTTTTATCCGACGATTACAATGAGACAGACTGAATTGGTCACTGCGACTCACAGTTTCCGGCAACAAATTTCTCAAAAGTAATATTTCATAAGAAATTTGTGAAATGGACATGAGTTTTGGTGTATGTTTCTGCACAACCAGTTTCCTCTTGAGAGTGGAGGAGGGAGCATAGGAGGAATGGAAGATAACTAATAGACAATTTGAGTTTCTGTCTAGAACTTCGGCTTATAGCATCTACGAGCAAGCTTTCCCGCCCGACTTGTTCGGTTCTCCGTTCCTGACATCAGTCACGTAGTTCTTCCACAGCCAGTGGCTCTGCCATAGGAGGTACACCTCCTCGATCGGCACCTGCTTCGTCTCGGGGAGGAGGAAGAAGATGAAGCTGCTCATGATAACGATCAGGGCCCCAAAGAGGAGGAATATCCCATACTTGAGGTGGCAGAGGGAGACGAGGAAGCACTGGGCTATCAGGGCCGTGAAAAGGAGGTTGACGCAGACGACCATGCTCTGGCCAGCTGATCGAGTCTCCAGGGGGAAGAGCTCGCTAGGGACCAGCCACCCCAGAGGTCCCCATGACCTCCCATATGCTAGCACGAAAAGGAAGATTACGACCACGAGCAAGACACCGATTCCCTTTGGTAGCTCCTTTCCTTGCCCAAATTTCACAGCCAGGGTTATTGCCACAATTATCTGCACAACATGGAACGTGAGCATACGATCACAAGCTGTTCTTCGATAATAGACATCATAGCACTGATCATGGAAGCAATGATGTTTAGCAAACAGAAAATTTTTGCAAGTATCCCCCGACTCTCTTAAAGCCTATGATCTAGCCAACCGTTCATGTCATCTCCTGAAACTAGACTTTCTCCTGAACAAAGCTGTTGTGGTTCGAGTGAGAAAGAAGAGACAATCTACACGGAAAGGCGTCAGTCAAACTATTAACTCGAGGATCACTGTCTGAATTTCAAGTCTAACGTGGACTAGTTTGAATTTTCCATTCACAGAATAAAGGGGGGAAGCATGTTAGCTAAGGTATGCAGTATGCATATTTACCATGTAGATGATCATCTCGCAACCAGCCTCCAGGAAGAATGTTCTTCGACCGAGCTTATCGACAAAGGCCATTGAGATGAGGGCAGCAACAACGAGAGCGCCACTCGTTATGACAGACGAGTATAGAGATGCACCAGAGCCAAACCCAAGGCTCTGGAATATGACTGGGGCGTAGAAGAGGATGGAGTTCATTCCTGTTAGCTGCTGAAAGGCTGGGATCCCCAGGGCTCCGATCACAAGCTGGGGCCGGTTCTTCCTCTCGAGAAGGTTTCTAAATGGATGCTTTATTGCATTTGCGGCCTCGCTCGCTTCAACAAGATCAGCAAACTCCGCATCCACATTCTGCGTGCCCCTAACCTTCTCCAGAACCTTTCGTCCCTCTTCAAGCTTCCCCTGCTCCACAAGACTGTTCGGCGTCTCAGGAAGACAAAGTCCCCCAACAAACATCAGAGTTGCCGGCACTGTTGCCAGCCCCAGTGAGAGCCTCCATCCCCATGGGTGGATCTTTTCAGTCCCATAATTTATCAGGTTTGCTACAAGAATGCCCAAGCAGGTCGTCAGTTGGAACAGTTGGTTAACTGCACCTCGGACCTTTGCCGGTGCCATCTCTGATAGGTAGAGCGGAACTGCCTGTTTCATTCAGGTGGATACATAAACACAAAGCTAACATATATACGAGACAGTTCAATGAGATGATTTATTTCTTCTGCAATTAGACATCTTTGATCATCAAAAGCTGGAAGAATGTTTTCCAAGATGGGAACATCGCAGCAGTTTTTGTTCATTAGTGAAGATGATAAAGAATAATGGAAAAATGCATTCAGTTTTTATCTAGTGTGAATGAGCTTCCCGAACCACAGAATCATAGAATTTGAGCAAGTTTTCCTTCCTTACTTGATTACCAAATCCTATACCTCCACCAAGCAAGATCCTTCCAATGATGAGCATCGTAATATTCACAGCAGCAGCATTGATGACCCCTCCAAGGAAGAAACTGATCGACCCGACGATGATGCTAGCTCTTCTGCCTCTGCTCCGGGTCACGTAGGAAGCTGCGAACGTGGAGACAAGTCCCGCAAAGTAGAGGGAGGATGTGAAGAGGGTCAGCAGCTGGTTATCGTACTTGCAGTAATCAGTCTCGTGCAGATGTTCTTGCTTCCTCCTGTAGACTTTTGGGAAGAAATCCTTTAAGAAATCATCCATGGAAGTCACCCCGCCTGAGCAATTTAGCAGTGCTTAACGCTTTAATACGATGTTTCAAAATATGAAAGAGACTAAGATGAGCCAAAACATTATATGATGCAGAATGAACGATGGTTCCAAGAAATACAAAAACTTCTCATATACATTCAGTTATTTCTGCTTGAAATTTGAGTATACTGCAAAGTTTTCTTGGAGGACTGTGATGCAGAAGAAGGAACTGACAGGTGTCGTAAATCAGTTCCCAGGAAAACAAAGAGATGGACTGTCATATGTCGGGGGATAAACAAGAGCTAAAACATGAGTATACGCAGAAGAGCGATTCTCCTTCATTGGAAACTAGAAGGATCCCAGAAGATTCATCCTGGGACAACCTGTTTTAAAATTTTAATATATCATCTTTTTGGGACAGACACGAAACCGCATATATGCCATCAAAAGTTGAATCCAACGGATCCCATCAGCTTGGTGAATAGGAACCTTCTGCTTATCTCAGTACCAATGGCAATAATCATGGTCATGGCGATGAGAAACTAATGATAGCCACTGAGACTTCTCTGTTCGGCTTTTTTTTTTTTTTGCTAATTTCTCAGAAAACACAGAAAAGTTTCCCTGTCCTCACCTACAAGAGAACTCTAGTTTGATAATTATCATCCTTTTTCACTCTTTTGTGTGAAAAGAAAATAGAAAACATGAACTGCAGCCAAACAGCATTCGTGACGATAAGATAATAACAGAGAGGCGACATCAATCAATGGGACTTGAAAAGGTCACCGAACTATGGTCCGCACGAATTTTTATATAGGCCCAAAGGTCGCAAGTCGAATAGCAACAAACCATTATGAAGGGGAGAAAAATAACGCAAAGCGGGCGACCAATGAGTTTTCAGTCCCTTCACCAGTCACATACGGCCACAAGGACATAAATTATTATTCTCTGACAAACAAAACTTTGTGAAGCTGCCAAACCCAGAAGAAATAGGACACCGAGGTGTCCTGAAAGTCGAACTGATGCGAACAGAAACCGAGTTCTCGATCATATGAAAACCACAACAATCGCGTCAACCAATTATATGCACGAGCTGGAGACGTAAACAGGATGAGTGAGCAGAAAAGACTAAGGAATGCCCCCCCCAAAAAAAAAAAGACCTGAAACACCCAAATCGTATCCGAACAGGGATCCACCGAGGGCCGCGACGATGCAGGCGAAGATGAAGTACCCAGTGATCTTATACTCGTAAAGGTGGGCCCTTTTCAGCTGCCCTGTTTCGACAAATCCTCCCCCTGCCATATTCTCTGTCTCTGCCTCTTTCTCTATCAGTCAGTCTCCGGGACTGATTCCGATCTCAGTGATGGACTTGGGAGTTTTCTGGGCGTCCCGTGAGGGAGAATAAATACAGGATAAGAAGCGGCCTAGAGAGGGAGGAAGCAAGAGAGTTAGAGAGTAGGGAGGATGCCATTCAAGGCCGGTCAACCAATGAGGCCACCGTCCCCCAAGCTTGGTAAAAATTTCAATCCCGTTGATCCAAATGTCCACTTTTTGTCGTGATCCTCGTCACCCCTCTTATCCTATTCATCATACTGTAGCTGACCAGTTGAGCACCCGCTGTCAGTGCCCAGCGGTGGGAGACGATGATGATGAACTCCATGCTTAGAATCGCAGAATTTTCCATAATTAAATAAATAAATGGATAATGATGTCTAAAATAGGGAAAAGACAACTGGCGATTATCACACAGATTCTCTGATCAATTTATTGAATGCTGAGGATGCTCGGGATTTCAACCGAGACGGAGATAAGGCCGGAGCGGATCCGAGTCACTCTCATTGATTCACACATAAATTGATGCGACAGTCCTCCTATATGGGAGTTCACATGGAAATCCCAATCCAAATTAAACTCTTTAAATTTAATTCATTCAACATGAAATTTATGATTTGAAAAGTATTATTATATTAATAAAAAAATTGTGAGGCTGTAATTGATTTAATTGGTGGACATTATAGGGAAGGTAAATATTTTATCCTGAAACTATAAAGGGTAAGGTATTTATTGCTAGAAAAGGGCCTTAATTTGACTTAATGAGTGGGCGTTTAGTTAGGAATATTTTCTTAATTGAGGATAGGGTATTTCATACCACGGATATAAATCTTTATTTTCTTTTTTATTTATTAATTATCTTTTAAAAATTATTAAAATATCTTAAATTTTATTTAATATATTTTTTCAAAAACTTTTGACAACAAGGGGATGCCGTGTCTTGACTGTGCCCCATTAATTAATTGCTTGTCTATTTCTGGTATCATTTTTTCCGATCCGCAAGTGGACCAACCGAAGTCCCGGTACCGTGACCGCGGTCGACATTTTATTTTGCCCTGTAAATTTCATTAATAAGATGTTTATTTTGAAATTCCTTTAAAAAATTTAAAAAATATATGTGGCATATTCTGATTCATTTTTTGACACCAGGCCTATCAAAAATTGGTCCAACCCAAAAGCACCGGTGAGGCTCGACACGAAAAAATTGTACATGAATT
Organism: Sonneratia alba; assembly: GCA_900174645.1. Classification (NCBI taxonomy): domain Eukaryota; kingdom Viridiplantae; phylum Streptophyta; class Magnoliopsida; order Myrtales; family Lythraceae; genus Sonneratia; species Sonneratia alba. Next base: position 3,336,472 of record FWPY01000028.1, on the reverse strand, counting down.
AGAGCTTTCATGCAGATCAAGATATTGGACTGTGTTTACATGGAAAATACGAAAAATGATATTTGAAATAAAAAATTATGAGAAAATTTATGAAAAAATATGTATAAATAATTATAGTTTGAGAGTCATATTGTATTATCCATGAATGTCTTTATCAGAATACTTTTGCTTCTCATTTCGGGCAATTCACAATAATTTTTCTATTAACTTTGAAAATAAAATTAATACAATATTGATATTAATTGATAAATGATATCACATTAATATTTATTTTGAAAAGTAAATTTATTTTTAAAAATAATTGTTTTCTTTTGATTTGGGCTTAGCTGAGGACTAAAAACATGAAATATTCGTGCCCGAACTAGGATTTTTTGGCCCACCTAAGATGCCGACATGACATGAATTGACAGGTCTATTTTACACAATCCATTTGTCGTGTAACACGTAATATTTAGTCATAATTAAGTTATTTATAAGATAAGGTCAACCAATTTCTTAGCTAAAAATTTCACTTACCATATTATAAATTCTTTAGCTGGTCATATTATATAATAATAAATTTTACAATAATATGAACTTGTCATCTAAGCAATCACATCCCGTAGACTGGTCCGCGTGAAACTCACACGTGCTCAAAAGCAGCAGCAAAATGCAGACCTCTGCGTGAATGGCGTGGACAAGAGGAAGATCTGATTGGCTGAGTTTTTTGTTCCTGAGCAGAGCTTTAGGTGGGTGCGATTCGGTCTGATTAAACTGAGGGAACTCAATCACTTCAAGCCCCTTGCTTTGCATGGAAAACTTATTCACGGAGGAGATCTCATTCTTCCAGGGGATAATGCTTTGACTTGAGTGAAATTGAGATTTCTTCGGGATAACTTGTAGCCGAATTGTTGAAGTTTCAATAAATTCTACCTTTTGTTCTGTAAATATGAACTAACTTAATGATGTGATTATCTGAGAAGTCGATCATTGCATGGAAAGTACAGACTTTCTGAATCAGAGGAGGAGACAGGAACAGAACCGGTGTGATAAGCGAGAGAATCATCATATTTGATGAAGTGAATCACCCATAGAGGCGCATGCAGATGATGCACAGGACAGGAATAGGACGCTGCATATCTCAATCACCACGGGAGCAGGCTCACCTGCTGACAATGAAGATGTGGCAAATTCGGGAATTGAGAGTTCAACGTCAAGGCCAGTCGCACAAAATGATCTCTCAAAGAGACACACTCCTGAGCTCCAAGAAGAAGCTCGAGGTTAGAAAAGGCCGAATCGTGATGGGGAATTTAGGGTTGGAGGTTGTGGTCTATGGTGATCCTCAGACTGTCCAAACGATGAATAATCTAATGACCAGGTCCCATTTGGACCTTGTTTCAGAGGCTCGCCCTGTGACTTCTGCAGACTTACCAGTGGTGTTTGGCTATTCACCTGTTCGGCTATCCGCCTTGGATAAGGATAACTGATCACGAGGTCTGGTTTCTCATGGTCAATAGTTGCATTCTCCCTATCATAAAGGTAGGATTACATCGAACCCGGATAAATGTTGAGTCATTTACCAGTTCTTCTGTAAAGTTTCTCTCTTTTTATTACTTTACCAACGTGAGCTGGATGCCTTCCATAGTTCTTTGGCCTCCATTGGAAGTGTTGGAACTTCAATGCATCCAAGATGCAATTCAATTTTGTTGCCCATCATGTCGAATCTGTGGGGGAATATTTATATCGATCCATCAAGATTCATGGCGTTAAGTTATGGTTTAATCATCGTGAAGAGTCCACTGTTGTCTCTCATCTGCACAAGAAGTTTCCTCTCAAGACGAAGAAAAGGTCTAGGGCATGCCTGAGAGACCAACATTGGAAGGATCAACTGTCGACTTGTCTCGTCTGCTGTTGCGGAGCCTGGAATTGCTGCAGACCTGAAGTTTGATGGATATGGATCCTACCAAATCTGCCCTGTGGTTTCCACTACGGTTAGGGCAATCTGGGGCATCACTTACAAGTTCATTGCAGACCAGATCAGGATCATCTGCGCTTCACACTTATCCCCTCGAAGAGTTTTGTTAGGACGCTGCAGAGTGCAGAGGATCGTCATAATTCAGATGGTTGTAATGGTCCGTTGAACCTTTTCGGTCAAAGGTCCCGCCACTTCTGCTCAAAGCTGATGCTTTCTCGTTGTCCCCTACTGCTGCTTAGCTGCTCCTTCCATCAAAGTCCTGACCTAGACCAGGCTGAGAACGAACGGCGAGGTTAGGCCCAATCATCTGTAACACTTGACTGCTAGATGTTGGCGGTGATTCGTCTGGCAGCAGGAAGATGTTTCCCAGAGCAGGTCAAGCCAAGAATCATGCGGCGAGTCCTCCTGTCAACAATCTCTGAGTCGGGTACCCGCGGAAATCTGATATATGATCGAAGTAAGTTCGACATAGTTCCCCCAACTCTTCAATCTCAACTCCAGGTAACTTACTCTGCCTTTCCACATTCCACTTTCTTGGCTTCAGTGATCAGATGTTTGAGGATTGCGTTACTGGGCTTCATTCGAACATCACACTTCCTCATCCGCCCGACTATCCAGCTCTGTGTCCCCAAAGAAACTGTAGACACGGAAAGGCTATGATTCTTTCTGCTTTTACCCGTGGTTTGCTTCCCCTCTTGGCTGGGAGAGGTGAATTGGCACAATCTTTTCCTCAAAAGCTAGCAGACAGGTGAGATCATATCCCCTCGCGTATCTCTCTGTCTTTCCAATTTGCACAATCTGATAGCCGAAAACCAAACGAATCCTTCCAAATTTACGACAAAGATCGTGACAAGATGTCTAGCCATCACAAATCTCTTAAATCTAATCCTATACAGTCGACATACATGCATAAAAAAACAAATATAACTATCAATATTATTAAGTAAAATATATTATACAAAGATTATATCAAATTAGTATAATTTTATATTATATTTGACGGTATCTTTTTTTTTTTCCAGTAATTTCTGAGGGGTTTATTTATTTTAATTTTTTTAATAATTAAAAAATTAACACGTATAATTTCTTATTTGAGGATAGCACAATTTCAGTATGTCTTATAAAATATCCTATCATATTACTGGTTATCCCTTCTTCTGAATACCCTTTATATTGGAGTTTTTAGGGAAATTCATAATTAGTATCAATTTGACACGAATCTGATTAATAAGAATCTTCTAGAATATATACCGTAAAATACAAATACGTGTAAGTATATGCGTACAAGTATGAGCTGACATAGGAGAAGGCATAATAGAAAGGATCACTCAAAGAATCAAAATCGTTTCGCTCGCACATAGTCCACGAAAGCCAATCAAAACCCGTCCTCTCTCCTAAAGACTTATCGTCACCTCTTCTCTCTCTCGCGCGCGCGCGCTGGGAAGGGACGCCATAGACGGAGCTCACTCGGAGGACAGGATATAAGGAGAAGGGTGGGAGAAGACGGTGAGAGTAACGCCAATGGCCTCCACAATTCGGCCCTCGCTCATCTCATCCTTCAGGTTCTCCTCCTCCTCGTCCCTCTCAGCTCCCCGGCTGTGCCTCTCTTACACGCCGTCCCGGAGAGTCGCTCTCTCTCACCTCGGCAGCGGTGAGTCTCTTCTCCTCCGGATTCAGTTGGATTCTCGACGTTCTCGTCTCTTCAGCCAATTATTTCTGTATCCATGTTGCTGAATTGCTGTTGTAGAATTTGGTTCTTCGACCTTCACTGTTCTCCTTCAGACGGGCATAAATGAATTGGCCAAATCTGAAAGTGATTAATCTTAGCTCCGCAGTAGTTTCTGTTCACTGCTTATGAAGCGGTCGGTTTGTTGAGAGGAGGAATTGCTGACACTGACGACAGCTGCATATTTCAGTCGATTGAAGAACGTTGCCCTCTTTTTCTGCTTTAACAATGAATTCAATTATGCGTAGATCTTTTGTCATTCCTACATTCTGGAAAAATCATGCTGTCTGGTTCCACTTCCACATTAAATGATGAAAAGGAACCAACTACTGGTGCTGGAAGGACTTTTGACTCTCGTATGAAATCGTGTTCTATCGGTGCTTCACATTCTGCAGCTATATAGGAGGGGCCATCCGTAATTTCCATTCAGTCAAAAACTAGTTATCTTTCCGAATCTTTAAATATTGCTGATTGAATGATTGCGCCTAGTATTTTTCTTTTGGCCTAAATCATGTTAAACTATGATTCTGCCATCAGTTCCTTGGACTGGTGACTGGATTGGAACATGTTCCATTTCATTGCATATTGAATTAGAAAGTGAAAATTTTCTGGATTGCCATGAACTTTGTGATTATTCTGGGATTTAGTAGCTATAAATTCTGTTGACACAATATTCTCGTTCAGTTGTCCTGCAGTCACAGAACTTTGGTCTTAGTGCTTCAAGGATGCTGAGAGGAGAGGGTAATGTCTCGGCTTCCAGTGCACCAGGGAAAGTGGCACAGGCGAGCAGAGCTACAGGCCAAGAAAACCTTCTAGACTGGGTAAGGAAGGATAACAGAAGAATGCTTCATGTTGTCTACCGAGTCGGGGACTTGGACAGAACAATAAAGTATGCACCAGGATGAAAAATGCGCAGTTTTTATTCTCTATTTCTTTGGTAATAAGTTCAGATTAAGATGTATACACTGATGGTAACAGATTTTACACGGAATGCCTTGGAATGAAGCTGCTGCGCAAACGTGACATACCTGAAGAGAGATATACAAATGCCTTTCTTGGTTATGGCCCTGAAGATTCACAATTTGTTATTGAACTTACGTACAGTAGGTTTTCTAATGTACTAAGTATTTATTCATAATCTACTGAAATCTCAAATAATTGTCCCATTCTTTAGAATAAAATACTACAGAAAACTTCTCCCATTTCTGTTGTGATATCTATCTTTTCTGTGGGTAATACTCATGTAATCAATGGTTTTACCAGATTATGGAGTTGACAAATATGATATTGGAACTGGCTTTGGCCATTTTGGCATCGCAGTTGAAGATGTAAGTATTAAGTTGTAATCCATTTTGTTTCAGTAGTGGCATGTAATTCTTAGAGTTTTGTGCGCTAATGTTTCTCATGGATGATTATGACTAAATGTTGGAAAGCTGGCCGCTTTGTCTAGATAATGCCTTAGGGAAGCAGGTTAGACAAAAGCAAATAAGTCCTGTTATGACCTGAGATAAAATGTGGAGCAGTGTCTTAAATGCATCACCATTTCTCCATGTTTATTCTTGGGACTAATTTCTCAATCATCTACCTAGGTTGATACTCATATCCCTAATTAGAATCTTTAGCTGGCTCCAGCAGTGTACATACCATGTATTGAAATTTTAGGTAATTGTAGTTGCTTCATACGTTACTGACCTTTATATGTGCTCTTCACTAGGTGGCCAAGACTGTGGAACTCATCAAAGCCAAAGGTGGCAAAGTGACCCGTGAACCTGGTCCTGTCAAAGGTGGCAGCACTGTAATTGCATTTATTGAAGATCCTGATGGTTACAAGTTTGAACTTTTGGAGAGAGGGCCAACTCCTGAGCCCCTATGTCAAGTAATGCTCCGTGTAGGTGACCTTGATCGATCAATAAACTTCTATGAGAAGGTGAGGCTTGTTACAGGCTCTCTGATGTTTATTATATCATACATAATGTCCACACTTCAATATCAATACGTACTTCAATAATAACTGCATTTTTATATCTCAGGCATTTGGTATGGAGCTTCTTCGCAAGAGAGATAACCCAGAGTACAAGGTACTGAATTCATTGCTCAGTAATCCCTGTTATTTTTCAGTTAAGTAGAGAGCTGCATGATTCATGGTACTGGTAAATATTGCATATGCATGCATTGCTCTAGGTCTGATAATTCTACACATTGAAGAAAAAATATAAAATTGCAGAAGCAAATATGTTGTCCGTAACATTTCTCTGTACATTGTCATGTCTAAAAAATGATTTTGTTGCTGCTAGATATTTGGGACATATTTTACTAACAGTATTTCATGTTTATTTCTGTAGTATACGATAGCGATGATGGGATATGGCCCTGAAGATAAGAACGCTGTGTTGGAGTTGACATATAATTATGGTGTCACTGAGTATGAGAAAGGAAATGCCTATGCTCAGGTACAGAACTCTTCTTCATCATCTCCTTTTCATCTCTAAATAGTAATAGGCATGGACTCCATGGAATGTAATATGAAAGTTATTGTATTTTTTTTTTACTCAAATTAAGTTCTTAAAGTGTTTTGTAAAATTAGAAATGTGTGAACAAAATTAAAAGTTTAGAGGAATGATCAATTTTCCTATATGAAGTTATTACTAATGACATAAGAATTGAATAGGGTGTATTAAGGTATTATTATGAATTTAAAATTTTGAATCAGGTGGAGTAATGTATCTTTCTGCTTTTACATGCAGAAGATATAGACGCAGATATATGGATGGCCTTATTGGCAGCTCATTATAATTTCACAATTCGAAAGCAGGAAAACCATTGATGTGATTTTCTTGATGAATCATTGCTGTGAAATAATTCTTGACCCTTGTCAATGTCTGATTTTGTGACCAGCAATTTCACTGCAGGTTGGCAGCTCATAATTATTCAGTTTTATCAACTATAAATGATGGGATATTTTCTACTACTAACACATATCAATATATTAGTAGCTATGTTCTCATTTTGTAATTTAATTTATTCTATATTCAATTCAGCAAAAAATTTATTCTATATTCTTAACATGCGGTATTGACTCCTTTTCTTTTAATATGAACTTGATTCTCACCTGAGGGCTGGTATGCCTTCTTGGCATGTTGTATGTTAGGACTGATTTTTGCTTCATGGCAGATTGCTATTGGCACCAATGATGTTTATAAAACTGCAGAGGCAATCAAACTATGTGGTGGTAAGGTAACTAGGGAGCCTGGACCATTACCTGGTATCAACACGAAGATCACAGCATGCTTGGATCCTGATGGTTGGAAGGCGGTATGAAATTTTTCTCAAGGGACTGAATGGTTTTGAGTTTCAACTTCTGATCTAGACTGAATGAGAACTCTCTTTCATGGATCACTTAATTGCAGCATCTCATATAATTCTCCTTTTAAACTGGTGTCTTTTCATTTGCATGAGACTTCAGAGCCCTTTTAGATTTGCTTGATTATGGTTCCATTTCTAGTCCAAACCAGAAAATATTCTGCGACCTCATCGCTTGGATTATGTCAGATGGTTAGCATAGGGAGATAGCTTGGTATTCTTCACAATTTCATGTTCTCTGCATATTAGCCAATGGATAGATTGACATATGTGTACATGTCTGGAAGAAATGGAAACCCTATTATCAGCTCTAAAAGCGCAAGCTTGTAAGATGAATTAATTGGTAATATTGAGTTCTCATTTGCCAATTCCTGCAATCACCAATCTCCTGAGTTAATTGATCTGGGTCTCTGATTTTTCAGGTTTTTGTTGACAATGTCGACTTCATCAAGGAATTGGAGTGAGACCGGAGGAGGTCACTTGAAACCTGCAATGTTTAATACAATACCCCCCCGGCTTCCGATCCTAGCAGGGGGATCCTGGCAGGGCAAATTGTAACAGAAAAAAAGAAAAGAAGAAAAAGGTAAAAGAAATCCTGTTTTGTAGTTAAGAAGTTGTGTTCATGACGACAGTGAAAAGAGGTTTTTCACCCATTTGCTTAATTTGACCTCTAGCCCCAGAGACATATGCTATGCAAATGTTTCATAGTTCTTTCGTTTCCCTCAGCTGTTTACTGGTGAGGTGTTTGTGCCAAAAGTGTCCCACTTCAGGTACCTCTGTTTGGTTCGCTGTAATTCGTAAGCTGAAGTGATTTGGAATGACAGAGATGTCCTCCAACGTTTCTCGTTTTCCTGTGGCGGGCATGAATTGCTCCACTATCTGATGCCATATGGAAATCGATTTAGTTCATAGAATTTCCTTCCAGGAATGAGAGAGGAGTTCATGTTTCCTCTGCTGGATGCGTATTCTTGAATTTGGTCTGATACCGGCCTTCGCACAGTCTAATCCAGTCTCATTCCTGGAGTTGAAAACGTATTTTGTCTAGCGCATATGCGAGCATAATCCTTGTTCTTCGGAATTAGTCTGGCCCTGGCTCGATTGGAAGCGGAAACTGAGAGCCAACCTCTTGGAATTTCCATTTTTGGGTGAAGTACGATAGAAGCCACCAGCGGCAGACCGTACTTTGGGTGAAGAAATGTGTATTTTTTATTCGAGATCGAGAGGTTCTAATTTTTTATGTTGTCAGCCGTTCTCATATTATTTTCTTCCTGTCTTTCATGTGTACTCTGTTCATCTGCACATTCCTGCAGCTGGGGCAAAGAAAAAAAAAAAGAAAAGAAAAAGAAGCATGGGAGGAAGTAAAAAAACCGTTAGAGTCCGTCTGGCTCTAACCTGTCCAACGTTACTGTTTCGTGAATTTCCTTTTGTACGTCCTCTCCGTTATCGTCACGGCAGCTGCAATTAAATCCTCACCTAACAAAGTTCCGAAATTACCCTTCCGTTTTTTGGCTCTTCCAGGTGTATCCGTCTGTCAGTCTGTCTTATCGCTGTCTGTCCCTCTCTCTCTCTCTCTCTCTCTCTCTCTGTCTCTACTGTTCTTCGATCTGAGGCCGCCCCTCCTTGTGGCCTCTGCTCCTCTGATGGAAAAATAAGAATTGACAGAAAGCCCTCAGAAGTCCCCGCTTTTCTTCCTTTTTCTCCTCTCTCTCTCTCTCTCTCTCTCTATCGATAATCAGAATCAAGACCTGATCGCAGCTTCAGCAGATGGAACGAGTCGTCGGCGGCAAGTACAAGCTCGGCCGCAAGATCGGTAGCGGATCCTTCGGTGAAATCTTCCTGGGTCAGTCCACGTTATATTCGTTCATACAGGCATCTGTGTAGGTTCAGCTGAATCGATGTTGCTGCGCTGTGTAGCTTGTTTTCACTGTGCTGACCCATCCCTCCCCTAACTTTTGTCTTTTTGCAGCTGCACATGTTGATACCTTTGAGATCGTTGCCGTGAAGCTTGTAAGTCCGAATGGAAGTGGCATACAATCACTTGTAGAGAACGATTCTATGTCCGCGATTTCCTTGAAATCACATTCAATTTCATATTATTCGGCAGAGTACTTGACTGAAAGCAACTCTGTGATCTTTACTCGAAATTTGCATGCAGTTGGGGAATTTCTTTCTAGAAAATAAGTTGGAGGTGGCATTTCCTTGTATTGGTGGAGCAGGAGGCTAGCTCAACGGTTTAAGTGGAGTTTTATCATCGTTGGTTGATTTAATTTCGATGGCATCCTTGAATATCAATGAACTTTCGTTTTCAAGTGTGTCTTTTTACTGGTCCGGCATTGATTTTGGGGTTGTTCTTTCATTTTCTTCAGTTTCAATATTTCATGAAAATTTTCCTTGTTCTGGTGAAGAGAGAGAAAGCTTGTTTCTGCTGTTCGGGGTACTGTTTTGTTTCCAGAATTTCATTTGTCTTTCTACACTTTCCTTATTGCATTTTTAAGTGAAGATCAGGATGGGCATGTTCTTCCCATTCATCACGTCTAACTGAAGCTGTTTGTCGACAGTAACAAGCTGCAACTTTCTCTCTGTTTTGTATGATCTCAGGAGAATGGCAAGACAAAACATCCACAGCTGCTTTATGAGGCCAAATTATACAACATACTTCAGGGAGGGAGTATGTGTCATCCTGTATATTCAAATGAAGATTTGAAGATAGACATAGTTTTTAGTTTGCTTCTTCTTCTTATTTTTATTTGGTTTGAAAAACTGTGTAGGTGGAATTCCCAGCATAAAATGGTCTGGAGTAGATGGAGAAGACAACATATTAGTCCTTGAGCTGCTCGGACCGAGTCTTGAAGATTTATTTGTGTATTGTGGGAGGAAGTTTTCATTGAAAACAGTATTAATGCTGGCTGATCAGATGGTGGGTCCAAGTTTTACTTCTCCATATCTAAAGTTGAATTTACTATTGCAGTTTGATTGCTGCATGGCATAGATTAGCTTAAGAAAGCATAGCAAAGCTTTCAAAACATTTTTTTTCTTTACTTCTAGTAAATCGGGTACTTTAACATTGTTTTATTACATTTTGCCTTTTTGTAGTTATGTTCATATTTTTATTTGATTTTGTTCTGCAGTTGACAAGAATTGAATATGTGCATGCAAAAGGGTTTCTGCATAGAGATATCAAACCTGATAACTTTCTTATGGGTCTTGGTCGAAAAGCTAATCAGGTATAAATATTGTTTTCCTTTCTTTTCTATTATTGTATATTATACATACTAGTGTGGATATCTGTCTTGCTTGAACTTACCTTCTATTGTTGTGGTTAAATTTTTATACAAAAATTGCAGGTTTATGTTATTGATTTTGGGCTCGCGAAAAGATATCGTGACTCTGTGACAAATCGCCATATTCCTTATAGGTACTTTTTGTGTTTTAGTCTAGATTAATCGAGTCTCTCTATTGGGTGGTTCTTCCATGTATATTCTTGCAGCATCATACTGACCCTTAGGCATTAGTGCTAGATCAGGCTCACAGCTCCGTATCTCTCAGTTTTTTAGATATTTTATAACCTTTGAGCAAAGAAATTTTTGTGCATCTATTCTTTCACTCTTTGGTTCTTGACTTAGCATATCTGCCTTTAAAGGGAGAATAAAAACTTGACTGGCACTGCTCGTTATGCAAGCTGCAACACTCATCTGGGGATTGGTGAGTAAAGGGAGATACATTTGCCTTTTTTTTTCCCCTGTGCACTAAAGTTCCATGTAATCACTGTTTGTCTCTTTCATGTCTTTTATCAGAACAAAGCCGGAGAGATGATTTGGAGTCTCTGGGCTATTTACTATTATATTTTTTGAGAGGAAGGTATTCTATCTTGCATGTTTTGCAGTATTGTAATTTTCTACAATGAAGTGATTCATTAAACTTAGTGTTTTGACTGAAGAACTAGTTTTTTTTTGGAGTAATCCTTGTGTCTGAACTGACAAATTTCTTCCACAGCCTTCCCTGGCAAGGGTTAAAAGCTGTTACAAAGAAGCAAAAATATGAAAAGATATGTGAAAAGAAGCTATCAACTCCTATTGAGGTGCTCATCAGGCTAACTATTTGCTCTACTATGGGTTTGATTTGGTAATGATCCAATGAGACCAGAGGTATTTTCTCTTGTGAAGGTGCTTTGCAAGTCTCATCCTGTGGAGTTCGCCTCGTATTTCCATTACTGCCATTCCTTGACATTCGATCAGCGGCCTGATTATGGATTCCTGAAGCGGCTGTTCCGTGAATTATTTGCTCGTGAAGGTATTGGCTACTGGATTGTGAACAGATTACATATAGTTCTGCTAGTTACACAGATTAGTTTTTCATAAAAGCGAGAAACTAGTCAAATTAACTAAAAAGATAAATTGGTGATTAGGAAATAATGGAAACCTCTATGAAATGTTATTAAAGCACTTTATTTATCAGCTATTAGCAGCCTTCATGATGGCAAGAATTGTGCATCGATAATTTTTCTGATTAGTTGTTGCAGATATATATTGATGGGGCTGTAGAGCATGTTTTAGGGGAATCATTAGGAGATTCTTTGTTAGTAGACATTTGAGTGGCATGTCTAGGCCTTGTGGATTAGGTCTAAGAATCAGGAGAATCAACTGATACAGGTAGACAACGCCAGTAGGAGCATGACTAGATGCCATGCCACTTCTCTGTATGTTTTCTTGCTGCAACATTTTAGTGTTATTATTGTTTTGGTGGTTTTGGTGCTGTCATTAATGATAGCCATTATATATTGCCAAAAGATACTGATATCATTCATGATAAGAAATATATTTTGTGAAAGAAATATACTACCATCTCTTGTAAACATTTTCCTCTTTTAATGGTCTTTAGTAACTTTTGCTTTTAGGACATCAATTTGACTATATTTTTGACTGGACTATACTAAAATACCAGCAAGCACAAAAGAGCAAAAATCAGCCACGGCTGTCTGTAAGTATCACCACTGCCTGGTCTCTTTAAGATTCTCTATTTTGTATTATGTGCGAGTTGTTATGTCCCTAGCATCAGCATCCCTTTTCTAGTTCTGCCTTGTCTAGTTACTAAAGCTGCCTTAGCAGATTTCTTTATTCACTTGTTTATTTTTGTAAATGTTAATTTTGATTGTTTCCTTTTCTCTAATATTTTTTTTTACTCATTTTTTACAGCCAACTCCTGGAGGAAGTACCAGTCGTCGAATGCCAGTGGAAATGAACAATCGTCAAGGTTTGGCCTGACCTATGCTTCCATTGAATTTTCTATTTGTTAAGCAGCTGTAGTTATGTATTGGTGATCCATGGAATTACTGGTCATTCTATATCTATTTCAAATATTTATTTAGTATTCTAGTCTAGTGCATTTATATAAGTACAAAAAATATTGTTGTCTCTTGTATTACCTTCAATAATTTAGTAGACTTGATTTAATGACCCTAATTTTCTTAAGTAACAACATTATGGCAGGAGCTGTTAATGCTTCTTATCCAGCTGACAGGACAGATTGTGTGAGGTTGAGTAACGCTGCTCGCCCTGGCTTTTCCATGAAGTTGAAAGCAGTGGCAGACAAGGACCTGAGCTCCAAATATTCTCTCAACAAAAATGTAAGGCAACTGAAAATCTTCAGTTTAAAGGATGGGGAACGCCTTAATCTGATGTTTCAGCCATTTAAAGGGAAAAATTCTTCAAAATGATGCTTCCTAGATGAGCTTAAGTCTACCATTTCAGCATCAATCTTGGTCAAAGCTGGCAGCTGTTTTCTACAAACAATTCTAGAATTCTTGAAAACCAAATGCCCTCTTAATCCAATTACATTGAAATAAATCAAAGGATTTGTGCATGTTTTTGTTTTTTCTTGCAGTAGTGTTTTGGGTTACTGAGCTGTTCATGATGAGTCCTTATTATCACAATAACTATTATATGGCTGGTAGTCTAAATTTTTGTTTCATTTTAATAGATTGTTGATGCTGGCAATGTGCCTTCTACTTCTTTTGCACTCGGTGGCATGTCTAGCAGAGATTCCATGAGACCTCAACCTCCTACTGATGGTGGGAACTCTGGACAGGGTCATGGCAGCAGAAGTGGTCCTTCTAGTGGCTGGATCTCTTCATTGCAGCGAATTTCATCTGCAAAATGATGAATTGGTAAGTCATAGCTAAGTCATATCAATTTTCTTGTCTGAGGAAGTGCAGTTCTACGATTAACATCTCATCTCCCTAAAAGGATGTATTTGTCACATTAGCTGTGGTTGGATTGTTAAATTTTTGCTAAACCATTTTGTGTCAAGTATAGAACGGAGGTAGCCACTGATAACTGTTTCCTTTTTTTTTTTTCCCAGCTGAGTGGTTTGAGGAGATTCCTTGCATCCATCTGTGTACTGCTGGCAGACTTATTCTGATGCAGCCTATGGAGGCAGTTACTGTCTGATCTTTCAGCAGAACAGTACAGCATGCTGTGCATATGATGGATTGAGATCCTGCTTGTTTCCTGTAACTGTTTTCCAAAGGTGACCGCAATCACATTGTTGGTTACGAGTCCAGTCAGAAACAGCTGGATTTTCTTTTATGTACATAGGATATGTATCATTAGTTTTCTGTAATGCAAAAAGGGATCCAGTGCCTATCAATTTATTAATCTGTTTTGAGTTGTCTTTGTGCATACAAGATGATAAGATCCTCCATTGCCTTTTAGTTAAAGTTTGGTTAACTTTTCCTAGTGTTTATTCATCTCCTATTATTGTTTTTGTGTTTCCTTCAGTACAGTGACGGATGCTCAGCTTCTGCCTTAGATTATGCTTTGAGATCTTGCTACCAAGTTTCAATTGTCTTATGCTTTGCAGGGATCTCTGTCCCTAAAGTCTTTGCGAGCGAAAACAGATGGGGGTTATCGTTTCAAGGGGAAACTCAAGCAATATTTCCCTTTAAAGATCTTCAGCAGCAGACAAGAATGGAGGAAGATAGTCTGGTTGGACTTACAGGTCAATCTTTCATTGCTACAAATTGTAGTTGCTCTTCTGGTGTGAGATGGAAGTGTCTTTGGTATGGCCAGTAGTTAAGAGATATCTGAAACCAGGTTCCCGTGGAGGCAGGATCCAAGGAGCTGCACTCTTTTGAGTTCAAAGTACGGGTTGAGTTGGTCCTTGCTACGGTTTGTTTCAGATATCTTTCGGCTTAAGGTTCATCACCATTTGTCTTTAGATCGAGCGGGGCTGGCCACAGCTGGATTCCTCGGTTACTTACTTGATAGACAGTTCATGTTGCTCGTATGTCATTGCGCGACTTAAAGTTGATTTTGCCTCAAAATGCGATTCTGAGTTTGTTTTAGCGTATCACTTGCTAACTTGCTCTTGATGATTCTTACCACCCAACACAACGCTGATATTGGAAGGACCAAGTCGGATCTACGCATGCTCGGTTTACCCACGTTGTTGGTTATCTCACTGCAGTCAGCTGTGACTAATGCTATCGACTTCCACGATATGCCACCTTGTTTTCTCAGACATCCTTACCGAGGAATTGGCTTATTACAGATAGGAAGATGCTCTCTTCAGACCGAGAAGTTTACTTGTAATGGGAAACTAAAATTATGACCCGAAAGGGGAAGTCCAATTGGAGTCTACCCGTAAAGCAATGAAGATTAAACGACGCAGTTTCCTCTTCCGCCTATCTGTCTAACCGATGGATTTGTATATTTGACTGTCGTGCGGACTGCGGCGGACGGAGCTGCGGCGACTGGGCAAAAAAAGGGAGAGAGCAGCCCGATGATCCTCGCGGACGCGGAGAAGATGGTGGCTGTGGGCCTCGTCTGGGGTGCCACCAACGCACTGATGCGACGAGGGGCCGTCCTCTGGGACCGCCAACTACGGTCCGTAGCGTCCTCAAGACCGCCATCAAGTCGCCGCCAAAAGCTCGTCGCTTCGATCAGAAACTGGGTGAATCTGCTGTTGATTTGGCAGTACACTGTCCCGTTTCTCATCAATATCTCCGCCTCCGCCAGCTTCTTCGCCATTCTGAGCCATACCCCTATCTCCCTGACAGTTCCCGTCACCAACGCGACGACGTTCGCCGCCACCGCTGTTTTCGGAGTTATCCTTGGAGAAGAGACTCGTCTGGGCCATGCCCTGCTGGGAACTGCCCTCATTGTTCTCGGTGTTTGGCTCTGCATCATGTAATTTAAGTTCCTATCCTAGCTCAATTCTCAATCTTATGTTTCGGTTTAATTAAATGATGAGACTTTTTTGCTTTTGTACATCTATTCCTGCTTAATCACTGTGTTAGGCACAAATTCTGGGCAAATTTTGGGAAGTAAGAGCAAGAATACTCAGAAATGTTGTAATTTCTGCTGAAAATATGATTCAGATTATCTTTAATTCGCTCAGTACGTTGCTAAATAACTGAGAAGATTGGGAACATATTAGAGAGTCAGAAATGCTGTGTCTTTCGGGGTAGCTGCAAGTTGTGCTAAGTTTAAGGGCTTCCTTCTGATTGGATTAGTTGAGTGTGCAAGAGCAATGATCACTTTCATGTTCATGCTACCTTAGGGAAGTTGATGTGTTTTGAGTTCATATCCTGTTTCCTTACTTGGCAAGTCAGTGTTATCATATTCAGAATAATTACTCACGAATTCATGTTTCATTTAAATATTTTGGTTTCCAATTCATGACATGCTAACTTTAACCATTGCCAAGTTGGCCTGGATGGAACTTTCCCATCTAGCTTAGCTGACTTCTCAGCGAGTTTCAAATTGGAGAATAATCGATGTATTTGATAAAATTGTATGTGGAGAATTCTCCAGTGTTTGCATGGTGTGGAGAAAGCGTCATATGTGTTGAGAAACCCAAAACAAAAGAAGATATATTATTCTTATTTATAAAGCTGGTATAGGAAAAGAAGTGTGTTTGGACCCCTTAAAGGCTATCCTCCTTAGAGACCATTAGGATTCTGGTGACAGGGCATTTCTTAGTATATTCCTCAGTAGCATTATGTTTCGAAGCACTCAGGGCCCATGTTTGAGTGGAACCTCTTATAGTTCTTGTGGTATTTGTAGCTTACTTAGTTGTTTCTCATCTACTTCATTTGCCCTGTTGAGCATTGTGGTTTGAAGCACACAGGGTTCCATGTTCGAGTTGAACCTCTTATTGTTGTTTCGGTAATTGTAGCTCAAATAGTTGTCTCTCATCTACTTTGTTTGGCCCTGTTGAGCATAGCTCAATTGGGTCCGTCGCTCTACGGATGGCACACTTGGGCAATGGTCACTAGGCCAAGCCATGCCCTGGACCTGAAGTTGAGGTCGTTGAGTTGTTGGCCTTGAAAGGTGACTTTGTTGAATCTTGACCAATCCACCCTGGCTTGCCTCCTAATCTGCTTTTCACATGCTTGAGTAGAGCCACACTCCCTGTCAGTTTGGACATGAATTGCCTTCCCGTAGCTTCTGAACACCCGGATGGAATGCTTGAACTGAAATCTTGGTCCATTTTCCGAGAGTTAGACACAATTGAGTTTTGTGAAGAATGCACACAAAAATGAAAAGGCACCTACCTGATATTAGACACGATTTATTTTGGTATAATCATCTGTGCATTTCAATTTGTTGTCCAAAATGCATTTGTATTTCTTTTAGACGCAATTGTTTTAGATAAATAATTGTGGTTTGTTCATGCTTTCGAGGAAAAAACATTAGTCCCTGAAGTGTTAAATCTGCTAGGACTTGCCAGATCTTTGTCGTAGGAGTGAAGAAAATGGAAAACTAGGGTGAAGTCATGGACCCTTTTATCTCTGGAAAGACGAGAGGATATTGGTGCATGAGATTACTAAACATACACAACTTCGCTATTGCTCCAATGGATGATGTCGCTGTGGAAATCGGCTGTCGAATCGAGCCATTAGCGGGATTGCTGCTCTCTGTTTTCTTTTCCTTGATCGAAGATGGTGTTGTGATCAGCATAGAGATCTTCCAAGAAATCGAATTGTCAGTCTCCTCAGCGAAAGTCAAGGAAGATTATGAACTCCATTCATTCTTCTTGTAGTGTGTATATCCCCCCGTTAGTTTCATAATTTTGTTATAGAAAGGGAAATTTATTACAGATAGCTCGCCTTATGATCAAAACCAATCTTGCTTGAGACCATGTGAACGATTAAGGGCAAAACCCTGCTCTCAGCTTGCGAGAATTCCGAACACTGATCTGGTATTTATGCGATCACTCTGACTCCGATGCCAACATTGTTGAGTTAGCACGCCTTGGTAGATCATGCCGATTCACCTTCAAGTTATGGAAAATTTACGGAAATGAAATCATCACGCATGGTGGTTGCGGTATGCATGCTGCTGATTTCGCTCGTTATCTGGGAAGGCCCGAGCAGTCGTTTCGATTAGATTCATCCTTCGAGGTGTTCCTTTAGGCACCCAATCAGTTAAAACTGTAGCAAACCGTCTGAATGAGATGAAAAGGTGACATTTGAATATCAAATCAGCAAATTATTAATCCTTTAGAGGAGTCAATTTACTAATGCGACAAGAATAATAAATAAATAAAAATTTCGTGGATTTTGCGCTTTCAGTGCGTGATCTGGATCCAGGTCCCGACGCTCGGTATCCCACGATACACCACGAACACGAGGTAGTACCCCGGCGGAGCGATCCTGCCTGAGGGCGGAGCCCTGGCGGTTGCGTGCTGGAGCCCATCTTCGTACATGAGCGTGGAGATGCCGAGCTGGATGAGCCTCTGGTTCATCGAGTAGCCATGGGTGGTGAAGGGCGGCGAGTACATGGTCACCTTGATGTCCTTCATCCGGACCTCCCTCCGGACCGGCCCGATCTGGAACTTGATGTGGAAGTCGTTGTTGTATGTCATCCGGTTGTCGGACTGTTCCTTGAGGATCTCGGGGCGGTAGTCCTGGTAGGCCGGGTCGAGGTAGGGAGGGGAGAACTTCTCCAGGCGCATCTCGGTCGGGTACTCGACACCCTCAAACTGGTAAGTTGGGTTCGTGTTGCTGCCTCCGACCAGGATCCTGCCGTCGGGGAGGAGCATCGAGGTGGAGTGGTACATCCTCGGGATCGTGGTCGCCTTCAGCACCTTGAACCTGTCCTTCCCGGACTTCTCCGGGCTGTAGAGCACCGGTTTGTAATTTGGCTTCGCCGCATGGTTCCATGCTGCAGTACCTGTTATACCATGGATCGACATTCGTCAAGATGCGAGTCAAAATGCTAGAAATCCACCTTGGATGGAATGGATCGATACCCGAACATGTATTGGTAGAATGGATATTTACCTTTCTGGGCTCCGTTGATCATGAGGAGGTCCCCGGTCGGGAGGATGAGCATGTCGCCCATGACCCTCCGGGACGGCATGTTTTCTCTCATCCAGTTCGGGTTCGGGTCGGACACCACGAGACGGCCGCAGTCCCGGAGGGCCTTCAGAAAAGTCCTCTTCTTCCCCTCTGGGTCGGCCAGCCTGTACGCCTTGGGCTTCGCACCGCCGCACACCACAACCTGGACCTGGACCTGGACCTGGACCTGGACGTTGTGGTCGTTCGTCTTGTCATTCAGCTTTATCGGGAGGAGAGCCGACGTGCCGGATGCGGGGTAGTTCCGGGAACCGCCCAAGAGCCTCGGGAACTCCTTGATCACCTTGTTGCGGAAAGGGTCGAAGAGGATGGATCGGCTGTTGGCGAAGATGAAGAGGTTTCCATCGGGAAGGAGGTGGACGAAGGGGTACAGGTTATTCTCGTCGAGATCCGAGGTCTCGTCAATGAAGGCGGAGTAGATCGCTAAGCTGTTGGCCTGGCCGTCCCTTGGCAATAACTCGTAGTTGTACGATTTCCGGCCCCCGATCACCATGAAGCTTCCATCTTCTAACATCACCTGCGTTGCATACCTGAGAAAGCACAATATATCATTCATTTTGTTGCGTAGGCATAACCTTCTGCAAGCATTAAAATTTTCACTTGACGTTAGAGAGAGAAGTGGAAGCCGGTTCGATTGTTCAGATTGAGAGAGCACATGAACAATACCATCTAGCACTTCCAAGTGCATTAGGGATGTCCTTCCAGTCGCAGGTTTTGCACGGGGCGATGGTCCTGACAGACTTGGCTCCATCTTCAAAGCCTCCGGTGCTCAGAAGAGAGCCGTCGACCGTGAGTGCACCAGAAGAGCACCACGGGTCAGTGACGATCTGTAGCCAGCCGTAAGAACAAGTCGATCGTTAACAACATTCTCCAACTCAACTTTGTCACGCAAAGATACAGTAAAGTAGTCTCTTAGAGCATCGTCGCATATATAAACTCACATGTAGAGGCCTCAGTGTTCCCGTTTCAATGTCGTACATCACAGCATGAGCCCAGCAGTCTGAATGGTTGTTTTTGTCCAAACGGCATCGGTCGCCGGGAGGCAAAGCGAGCCTGGAGGGCCCGAGCACCGTGGAATCAAAGATCAGCGCCTCGTTCTGGGGCATCAGCTGCATGTGCATCGCAGAGACCCCGGAATTGGCTAAGACCAGCTCCCAGTCACCGGCATAATTCAGCTCGAACTCGTTCTGGTCCCCTGGGAAGTAATCTGAGCGATCTGGCTCGATGAATCCGCCTATCTCTCCGATCAGTGAGTCCACTTGATCCTCATACTTTCCAGCATCACCCTTCAGGCCTCCATCGTTCCCATCAAACATGCGGTTCACATCTGCAGCAATTAATATCATCAATAGATGCACAAGTCACGTCCACTACAGCGACGAGAGCACGTTCGTTTCTAGTGCAAGAGATTAATTCATATTAAAATCAGCTCTTCTCACGCTCAAAATGCTAGTTAGCTAGCTAGCTTAGACCAGAAGATGCCAGCTGAGAGAGATGAGACTGGCTGCAATACAAGGCGTATTATTCCGATGAACTTACCGCCGATGAGCTTCTCGGGATTGAGCCTATCTCCGAAAAACCTGAAGCCAAGCTCCGCGAAGCAGGGGATGAAGAGGATAGGGAGGATAAGGAGGGATCGAACGAGGGTGACAGCCATTGAAGATGGCGTTTAGCTCCAAAGGCTGATCGTGCTCTCTCTCTCTCTCTCTTGTTTTTGTTGGTATTCCTGAACCACTTAGGTCTCCTCCCCGAGAGACCCCTTTTTATCGAGTCTCATTTTCGGGTAAATTGTCTGTTTTAAGACAAGGATTTTCTGTTGTGAAGCTCTGTACTCCCAAACAACCTTAGATCAGTTTCCTGTTTTAACAACCAATTCATTCTGTACTAATGAACGAATCTCAATTAATGATCAAGTAATGGATATGATATAAATCAATGGAGATCGGCCCATAAACACATGCATACACAAAAGGTGAATTGTTCATATCATGGCCTCCTCTTATGGGTGTGAAAAAATGGCGGATTATATTGCCCCCCGCCCCGCCCTTTTATTGCCTTCTCCTTTGCCCAAGTTACGGGCAGCTATAGCGGGCAGCAAAAGCCAGCTACATGGAGAAGACGCAAGGACCGACAAATCATTCAAATTCAAAGCCTAAGCTCCAAATCCACTTCCTCGTCAGTCTCGCTCGACCCCGAGTCCTTACTACTTGAGATCGTGAACGAGTTACGGCCGGTCATCAATGGTGTCCTGCTCCTCATTTCCCGCGAATCCTGCACATTAAAAAGAAGAAAAAACAAAAACAAATCCATCAGAAATGGGACATATCAAAAGTATAAAAAAATGGAGCATTTTCGAATTGACTACACAGGCTTCTATATCTACATTAGTGCTCACTAACTTAATCAGAGAAATCAGCAAACGTAACTGAACATCTTAGGTTCACAAATGTTGTCGTGCATATATAACAGGAGATATCGTCTCGAAACTGTACCTCTGGGCGCAGGTGCAGCAACCGCTCGTTATCCATACTTGGATGTGAGAATTGGAATCGCTCCGGCATACCAATGTTGTCTGGTCTCCAACTGTTCCGGACAGAGAGATGAACGTGCGTGTATATTATTAATATTATGACACATAGCTGCAGAAGATTCACCGCTTGTATGTCGTAAGAAATGTCTCATTTGGACTTTTTTTTTCCTGCCTGAATCCATGTAGTATCTATGATATACTATTATGGAAAATTAATGTCGTACCTTGTGGCTGTTATGGGCTGGGAATCTCTACTTACAATATCCGTCGCTCCATTTTCATTTGATCCCTTCTGCACGATCAATAGTAGTGCACGTTAACTAGAAATCTTGCGATTCTCGCAGTTGATATTCTCATAATTTGTACATATATAACATTGAATATGATGGGGTGCATGTCAACTACGGATCACGGCGGAGTATTGGACAGACAGATCACTAGACCTGATGCGGCTTTCTAGGGTATATCTATTGACTGCATCCAAAATGAATCGAAATCGAAGACTTCTCCTAAGTGACAGTGTTATACGTAACCGTGAAGTTGTGCTGGAAATTGTAAGCAGATGCCGGAGATGAGAGTGGCCATGACGGTGATGACGGCGACCACGGTTCCAAGGATGAAGGATGAGCCGCCATAGTTCTCGGATCGCCCTGTTGAGTGTGTATATATACCGATCAGCACCTCATATGTTCACATGTGTACATTCATGGGTATCTCAAAACCCTACACAGTACTATACTCGATGAAAAACCATTTCATGGAAAATCCCTCGGAATCTATTCAAAATCCAAGTTTACCAGAGAAAATGAGCCCCCGGAAAAACAACCCTAGCTTCTTCAGAATTTCTCCGGTGGACAAAAGTGAATGAATAATTATTGGCCTAATCAACCCAATTGCTGATAATGGTTATAAACATCACGTGATACGTTTAAGGTTTTGCTAGTTCGTTCTGTCATGTCGGCTGCTTTCAGCATCACGAATTTCAGCCTACCTTAAAATTAGGGTTCTCGATGGCGTATGACACATGCGTGCTTGGGAGGCAAGAGAGAGAGGGGTTCAAAACATACATGGATGAATTTACTGGAAGGCAGATTGAAGCAACACCCCATTTCTTCATGCAGTCTAATCTTCTCCAGCTGGGCAACTCCAAGGCCCCTCTGTGGCTGCTTCGGCTTCTCCAGATTGCCCCTCCTGCTCCTCCTCGAAGACGAAGGGGACGACGATCCCGTGTTCATCTTCCCAAGGAAATTGCTGCCCATCATGTAAATATCTATCAGTACTTCCCAAAGAGAAATTACGCAGAGTGAGACTTTGTTAATGTGCTCGTGTTGCTGAAAGATCAGACATCTCTCTATGTGGCCTCCTTTTTATCTGTTCCCCGAGGATTTGCTTGAGTGATGTGCACAGCTGGATTAGATTTGTGTGCCTAATTGAATTTAATTAATCAAAATCGGCCTTCTTTTCGATAAATATAATGGGCAGAACGAGATTACACAATCTCCTCGTCTGAGCCAAGTAATTAATTGATTAGTTAATTGCTTAAGTCCAACATTTATCGTGTTGCTTTACAGACTCTGGCCATGTGATGAAGATTGTTGCCTAATTTCAGCTTGACACGTAAATTTAAGTACGGAAAAAATTAATTAAACAGCATACATACAATCTCGTGGTGGGTCGCATTATGTATGACGGATCGAGCCGATATCCGGTTGACGCGATGATCCTGATTAACAGCTCATAATCTAGAGATAATTACACGAGTCTGGAACTCCACATACTAACTAAATGTAATTAATTAGTAATTCAATATAATCGGTCGGATAATCTCAGTGAATTAGATATGGATGATTTCATGCAGTTGTCGATCAACTACTCTTTCAAGTTCATGCAGGTTGTTTTTCCAAACGATATGGGGCTTGAAAAAAATCCCTTCTTATATAAATCAATTAATTAATCTTGTGGTCCGAACATCAATCTTTTGCATTTTTTTTCTATATCTATCATTTAATATATAAAAATGTCCATTAACACATGTTCTAGGCAGATTTGTGATGTATGATTTCCTATTGATCCGCAGAACTTATAATGAATCGAGGGACACGTGTCTTGTCGATGTCACATATTAAATTCTATATAGAATATAGAAAAATCTTGCCCATTCTCATCCTTGTCAGTACTAATTGATATAATGATGATCGACATGCTGATGAAAGCCAGCATGTGATAAGGATAGTCGATATTCACATCCGACCTAGGTAGGCTACATGATTTGGTCCCGAATCTTCCCGAGGCATAATTAGAATATCTTGCAGCAAGTTTTTTTTTTGGGTCTCTTTTTAACCTAAAAGATGTATAAGGTAAACCAAACCCAAAATGGTATTTAGTTATCAATCTCCAGATAATAACTAAATTAATTATTGCTAATTGTATGTTATTTTGGGGTAAAATTTGACCGGATGACAAATGTGGGTTTTGAAGATTATACATGTTTATGTGTTAATATATGAGATTTAGAGGATAAAATCCTGTTGAGCTGTTCAAAGCATGATTCGTGGGGTCATCTTGTATTAGTTGTTTATTTCTTGGAAAGCAAAGAATAATACTAAACCATTTTCTTGTCTCTCTCTTTATCTCTCTTTATCGTTTATAAAGCACACGTGAAAATTTTATATGAGGAAAATGATATTCATAACTCATTGAATGTTAACTAATTCAGTCCGAACCGAGTTAAAAAACCTTAAAAAACCGAGTCAGACCATTTAAGAGAAAAA
This sequence comes from Sonneratia alba, assembly GCA_900174645.1. Classification (NCBI taxonomy): domain Eukaryota; kingdom Viridiplantae; phylum Streptophyta; class Magnoliopsida; order Myrtales; family Lythraceae; genus Sonneratia; species Sonneratia alba. Next base: position 3,312,769 of record FWPY01000028.1, on the reverse strand, counting down.
CTCCTATAATATGAATTTTTTTATTTATAAAACTCGAATCAAAATCTTATTAAAGGGAAATAAATATTTATGCGGACTGAGTTATTAGGATTCAATTATGAATTAAAATAATGGTTACAAAATGGAAGTTAGAGAGTAGCTAAAGGGCAATCGGACTGTGATTCTATTTTTAAGTATTTTATAAACTTCGACGAATTTTTAAGCATGCCCTTTAACTTAATTTAATTTCTATGGTTTAAAAACCACTTTCTTATCTAATTAATTTAAATTAAGCTAGCCCAACTCATAGGTAGGGATGCAATATGGGCGGTTCGGTCCAGTTTTAAGCCAATTCAAAACGAGCATCGTTTGACCCGATTATAATTCGACATGTTAAGCTTAACGTGTAGGTTCAATTATGGGCCACGATCTAGGAAATTGTGAGCCAGCCCAGAACTAAGTCTAAGCAGGCATATTTATGTTTGGGCTGGTTTGAACAGTGAATTACAATTCTTTTCTCTCTCTTTTTTTTTTTACTTTTTTTCAAATTATTTAAAATAACAAAACTTTTAAATTAAATTATATTCTATATTTTACTTATACTTTAAATCATAAGTTTACTATTTATTTTATTTTGCATTATTAAAATATTAATTTTTTATTACAATCAATGAATGTTTTTACTCAAAAAACCATTGCATCAATAGTCGAAATTTGACTAAGCGTTTTGGCAGTTTGAGTTAGTTTCATAACGGTTCTGAGTTGATTATAAGTTCGGGCCGAGTTTCAGATGGTTCTGGGTTGGTTCAATAAGAAAGCACGATTCGCCGATTTCGGTTCAACAATCCTATTTTTTTGGACTTGACACATAACAAATCCTTAACCCAATAAAACCAGTTATATGCTAGTTTTGGAGTGATCCAGGCCAATTGTAGTTCTTGATGGCCGTTTAACTTCTCCATTCATAGATAAAGCATTTACAACTACATATATTGTTTGTCCATATAAATCAAACTCAATACTTTATTTTATATGAAAAGATATGTTGAACCAATTCAGACCACTATCCATATATTTATTCTTTTTTTTTTTTCACTTTCTCATTTCTTATAATTACTTGTCCATTGCGAGTTCAATTTCATAAGATCTCGATACACTGAGCTCCCATCGTCAGCCCGCCAACTGAGACGTTTGGGAATGGAATAGAATTAGGTGGCTCCGTTCCGACACCTTGCAGCAAGAGAAATACTCGACCAATTACCGATCAAGTCTGACCATATATATAGGCACGTTTGATATTGATATTTCCCACTCAAATGCAATTTTCATTCCCAAATTGTATTTTCTGTTTTATATGCCATTACTCGGCCAATCAACATCGTAGACGTAGCGCACCGAAAGTCTGGAACCACCACACATCGTGCAAGCTGTCGCCTGCCTATAGATTAGTTGCAACATGAAAAGTCCATTCCAGTCCGAATATAATAGAAAATTATGATATCATGAATAAACCCACAGCATATGGGAGTGGGACTCCGGGGAACAACGCAGCCGAGGATCCCCAGCTCCCTCACGTGCTGAGATTCTTTAGGAGATCTCTCGACCCTTTGGGCTTTCTTTTCGATCACGAAGGGACCACGACTCGAGCTGGTGAAGCAGTGGGACCCACCCCTGCAATATCGAGAGATTCTCTGTCGAATTCCCGCTTAGAAAATTGAGTAATTAGTTCGATCATGGCCGTCGATCCATCCAATGGGCACGGCCGTGGAATCTGGCAACAGCAGATCGAGTAGAGGGCTCTCCCCCCCCCTTTGACCGAATCCACGTTAGGGTTTTCCACGTGCAGTCGTCACGACGACTTCTCGTATGGAGGCCAAGGAGGGCAAGAAACCGGCCAAAATCTTATGGAGATTACAGGAGAATTTGCAGACGGGTATCGCGAGTCTATTTTCGCCCGGCGTCGACCAAAAGAGAGGGAAATTATTATTATTTTTAAATCTAGAAATGTAAGTGAACCGAGTCCTGTTGGAAGCTTCCTTAGGGGTGGCGTGGCAGGAGGATTAGGGGACGCCACGTGGCAGTCGATGGGGCCACCCACTCCTGTACCATCGTCATCGGCGGAAAGATGGGCTGGGCCTGAAACGTGGGGGGCTATGTGAGCTTCTTCATGGGCCTTCCACTTGGGCCTCACTCTATGGGCCGAAGGCCCTAACCTCATCACCTCATAACATTCACGAACAGTTGTTGCAGTTGAAGATTCAGTTTGGTGTCGCACGATATCTACAATGTGAATGTATGGATTTCCACCACACCCCCCCGCTTGCTCGTTCGCGTCCTATTTTTGACACTTCAGCTAGAGGATTGGTTAGGCCGATTGGTCAGCTTTCCTTGACCTTAATCGTATAGTTGCCTTATCTAAGCAAAGGAGTGAAGTTTGAAGTAGGGAGACGGTTCTTTTTATCAAATTGGGCTTAATGCACAAATGTAAAGGATAGCATAACGATATTCGGATCTTGGAGTTTATTTAAGAGGATGGGGCGACGAATGGTCTTGAATAACGACCGTGCAAATAGGTTCGGCTCCCGTCACTGGTCGTACCTCTTAATCGTTGACAAGGGGAGGAGTCAACGCTGCAAGCATGTGCAATCTATTATGATTTGACTAACGATCATAAGTAAGAGTAGGAGGAATCAATTAGTGGAATGTCGGAAACATACCTTAATTAGGTCAAAAGGTAATCCTCGTGTCGCACGCTAATGTTTCCCAGCTCCCAATAATTGAAATGAAGAAGACCAATGATCTCACCCGATTTCTTGGTGGGGTCCTCCAGTTTTTTCCCCGCACTAACCAATCGGTGGAATGGTCAACCATGCGTCTGATCGTACACGCTACTATAAAAAATCAATAAACACTTATATATGATCGAAATCTGTATTAATAAATGTATGTAATTCGTGTATTTTAATTAATTTATACGTGAAATATCATAGTTCATAGTTCTTGCTATCTGAATTTTCTCGTTCAACCCGTCATTGACTAGTCTTTGAGTTTAATTTTCATCCCGTATTTGCCCCAAGCGGTTCTGAGTTCTTCAATCTTCATCCTCCTGCGTTCCCTATAACACTGTGTCACAAGTGACGCAAATATGACGCCAAAAATAGCTCTCACCAGTTTTTTCTCATTACTTTTTTTATTCAGACTTTCAGCCAATTAAAATGATTTGAACGTGAATGATAAATTAAAAAATAAACATAATAAAATAATGGAAAAAGGGAGTGAATGATTACAATATGGGGCCCCACGTTGATTTGGTGCCTGCCTGATTAGGCTGCTGGAGAAAGTTGTCAGCAGTCGGTGACCCCAGCGGTCCCCCAGCAAATCATTATCCCTCGCACACCACATCCACCAAAATTAATACATATATACATATATATATATATAATGAGTCCATATCCGGTATTAGACTATAATCGATTTTTTTAGAATATATTATCTAATAATATTAAAAAATTTCTCTATTCTAATTAATTTGAATTTAAATTAGATCAGTTTATTTAAATATAAAAAAATTTTATTAGTAAAATATGATTGAATTTTACATAATATTTACGCTTTAGTCTTTGTATAACTTGATTGCTAATAGTATTATTTTGGCTTGCTTTTTTTAAAAATAAAAAAATTATGGGTAATTGATAGTATTTTTCGTGCTAATAATGTAATAATATTCCTTTTCCCCTACTTGTAAGAAGAAATTAGGAAAAGGGAAAATAAAAGAAAAATGGGGATAGATACGGAAATATGATGCAGTGTTAATAGTAAGATAATATTATCTAGGCCTGTAAAGTAATCCCATTTAATATTTATATAAAAGGAAGAAGGAGACAAGGGGATTCTTAGTGGACCACTTTGTGGGCCCGCACTCTGTATTGTCCAGATCCTCGAGTCGCTTTCGTTCACACGGCGGGACGGCCCGATGGCCGAGCCCCGGCCCATGTGGGCCCGCTTCTCCCATTCCTATTTGACCCGCTTTTACCGGGTCAAAATTCCATCCCCACCCACTAAATCTTTTTTTTTTCATTTTTTTCCTTAAAACAAATTTCCAAGTCTCCAGCCTGCGGGTTCCGTCCTCTTTAATAATTGTTTCCGTCTTTTACTGATGAACATAAGCCAGTGGCTGTAATTATTTTTAATTTTTTTAAGCGTGAATTCCATGTTATTCTATGAACTCGTGACGGACTCACGAGTGAATGGATTCCAAAACTTTCGTCCAAAAGTAGGGATACCTTGCTTACAACGGCACACCATAAACTAGGGACGGATTGTTCGTATATTTCTGTTTTCTTCTTCTCCTTTTATCCTCTTTCAAATCAGTGGATTTACTTTTTTACTGGAAAATATGGAGAGATCTGTGATCACGGAACTTGTTAGAAGGATGAAGTAACGGAAGGATGTAAAACGGGCTAGTTGTTAGAATCGAGATGATAGATATGTAGCTTGATGGTGCATGGTGCTGCTGCCCTAATTAGACATTGTTGTCAGCAACTCAAGTAATTACCGATAGGGTTTGTGCCCATTTCATTTTCAGACAAGAGAATGAATTTATCGGACATCTTTAATTTTTGATGGGTTGGTGAAGCTCCTTGGTGACCAAATCTTAAATCGCATATCACACATTGATTGATATTCATTACAAAAGAAAAATTACGTGTCATCATGATGGGAGAAGTAGTTGGAGGAGACTTTTTTTTTTTGGGGGTTCATTTTTCCCCCCGTTGAATTTTAGGGTTCCACGTTGTTGATAAATGATGGGATGGAGGATTTCTTTTAATCTGTCGCTATGGGTGGAATCTTCGGAGCAATCATGTGGTCTGCCCTGAAACATATGCCAGCAGTGGGTTCTCTCATATTCGATAATTCAACGTCTGATGATGCCCAAGATTAATTTGCTTGACGGATTGCATCACCTCTCAGAATGTTTCACATTGCACGATGAGCGGTCTCCTCGTTGACATGCTATGCTAGTAGTCGATGTCCCCCGAGTGACTGACCATTGGTCGATCGTGTGCGATTGCTTCCTTCCTTCTATAATCTCCACAGCCGGAGAAATTCACAGCACGCCCAGGATTAATGCCTTCACAATCCTTGGAGGCACACGTACGCACGCCATAGATTCAGAGCTATATATATGATCCTCTTGATTGAGGATTCACGCCTTCAATCATGTTCTTCAAGGTAAGGATCGTTAATGACAACTTGATTAAGGGAATCCGATGAAGTGAGGGTGAATGAACTAACAAGGCGGTGGACAAGAAAACACATCCTTCGATGCCATCGATAATTACCTACCATATATATTCCGCACACAAGTTCCAAGAAATGCATGCCCTTTACCACATAGAAGTTTGTCCATCTCTTCTCACCCATCCGATTGATTAAAATATGTTCAAAATCAAGTTTTTCACGTGGCATTCAAGCAAACATTCTCTGCGACATTTAATATGAATTCCTGACATTGTGTGTCTTAACCACCGTTCATCCACGTATCCATTCCAACTTTGTGCGTGGGCGGTGCCATCATCTTCTCGTCTTTCATGATTTCACTTTTAGATTGTCCGTGAGAGTGAGAGTTTTAAGGACTGTCAAATTTACATCGGGAAAACTATATATATATTCCAGGCAGGGGGGTGGATCCAACAGATGGATATAATAAGAAAGAATTATGGGAGGGGGCGAATTAAGTAAAATGAACCTCGAGGAATTATATGTGGTTTTTCATTTCATTGATTTTCCGTGGTAAAAGACAGAAAATATGGAATATATACGCGAGGTTGCGCGTCATGCTTTCATGGGCATTACGTGGGGAGTGGGATCTCAGTGATCAGCTGATGGTGGAGGACCGACGATGCCAGCACCGTTGTTCCTTAGTTTTATCTATCAGATCGTATATAATAATTGATTGCATCCATATATATGTTTATATGTATATATATAGAGATCATTTCCAGCAATTTTCGTGCACAGACAAAACAATTTCATCAATCAGTTGCATGGCCGACAAAGAACAAGGGGCACATGTGTGCCATGTAAACCCTTCCTTCTTCCCTCTCATTTCCTTCTTCTCCCGTTTTTTTTTCTTTTTTCCTAAATGATAGAACACGGTTCCTTAATTAGAGCCACATTGTCTTCGCATAGGGTTCACACGGACAAATCCGAATCGAAAATGCGCACCGCTTTACAAAAAGCCAGCATAGGATGCTGTTTAACCCCAAGTCCATGACAAGGCGTCGGTCCTGGTTAGACACTTTCGAGATCACTAAGCGCACCTTTGCACGGCTGTGTACATCGTAAATGGAAACATGGGTCCTCGGACCCCACCCGTGTAAAGATAACTTCTTTTCCTTTCGGTTCAAACTAGCGGGTATCACCCAGAATCTGATACCGCAATGATGGTAGGATCAAACCCGAAACTCGGACTGTAGTAAGTAAATGGAAACTTAGCAATCGGTAAGGTAGCTCTCCATATGAGTAGTCGACAATTGCACTTGTTGTTCTGTGTATATTATATATTATATAAAATTGCACCCGAATTATTCCATTGGGAATTGAGGAGGGGAATATTAAGGCCAGGGAGTGAAGACAAGAGGGAATTGTCGGTTGGACATTTTGTTTCTTTGCTGAGCACATGAAATGAAATTAAAGGCCCAAAGATATATATTGAAAAGGTATACAAAACGGAAATTATTTAAATTGGGAAAGGAGGGCAGCCTGCTATATATATATATATATATATATAATAGACATCTTGCCATCCGACAGAGATTTTGGCAGTACGGATAATCTATAGGCAAACCATACTGGTTATAATTTTTTTGATTATAAATGAAGATGCGAGAAAGTATTTACTAATCTAAATTTATGAATAAATTTTTCTTTTAAAAAAAAGTAATAAATAAATCATATCGCAGTTTTTGCCTCTAATTCGCCGCCGTTAAATTCTTGATCCTGCTGGGAAATTTTTCTAGTAAGAGTTTACCTTTACCCGGATTCATTTAATTTAAATTTTAATGTGGGGGTTCCTATTTTAATTGCTTAATTTCGTAAATAATAGATTATTATTATTATTGTTATTATTTCCTCCCCCACACCCTGAGATCTCTGTGTTACGAATAGGATAATTATATCCGGGGTCAGTCCATGACGAACCGGCTCGGGATTTAAGGGTGGGTTTGTCTTCTTGCTGTCTTAAAAATGCGGTTAATTATGTTAATGGAATGTAAGCTGACAGCGAATATATGTATATATATATATATATATATACATGCAACCGACATACCTAGCTAGAAACCTATACAAGCTCAAGAAGAATGTTTTGATTTTATCTAATCATACACACACACATATATATATATAATTTACTTGGGTGCTTGTCTATAAATATAATATTTATATATGCATTGCAACTATAGGTACAATGCTGTCGTCTAATTTTAATATTTCATTTTTTATCGTACTTGAAACTATGTATGCAGAGGCTCTCGTGTATTTGAGCTTAAGTGAAGGGACATAAAATGGGAATAACTAGGCTAAGAAGAGAGACCCCATCATACTACCTGGCTACTTTCTCTTCACCTTCTTCTTTTCTTTGTTTATATATATATATATTATAATATAGGCTCCCACCTTTACCTTAAAGGCTTGTTTGGGGATCATCACTTCGGCAGTGAATAAATAGAGGAATAAATAGAGGAAGAGCAAGCAAGCTAACAGGTTTAAAGGGAAATTCTCTGGAGGAGAACGAGCGGGAGTTCAATTGTGTTCCTGTGTGGTCATGAACGTCAGAGGTGTTCTGCAGAGTTCTTCGCGGGTGCAACCCATGATGGCGGGAGGAAACCCGACTTGGTGGTGGAATGTCAACGGGATTCGCTCGCCTCCGTCACCTCCGCCGCCCGTTCTGCCTGTTTCCTTGGGTGGCCTTGCTCCCTCGAACGTATTCACTGATCATCATCTGTACGCACCAACGGCTTCCGGTGCTTCTGCGAATTCCTCCTCGCCGTCCTCCTCTTATTCCTGGCAAGACTTACACAACCCAGAGCTGCCGGAGTCCTGGAGCCAGCTTCTCCTGTACATATATACCCCTCTCTCTCTCTCTCTCTCTCTCGCTCTCTCACTGTCATCACAGCACCGTTTAATCCTACACAGCTTGTTCAAGTGTTTCTTTGGAATATGTATGCATTTCTGTATCAACTGATGGCTGAATGTAACTTGATACCCATAATTACAAAGCAGGAGAGGATTGATGGCCTGGTGAAGACTACAGTAGCGGCAATAAGATGAGCCATTTTTTCAAGATCAGCGGTCCCTAGATATGGATCTAGTCAAGCAAGAGAACTCGGCAAGCAGCTACAATCACATGTATGGACATCTGAATGACCAGCAAGATATTCGACTAGGATCAACAGCAAAGCCACCTACACGGTCTTCCATAGCTCCTGTCTCTTCATCTTCCAGATCCCGTGCCACGGCCATGGAAACAAACAGTGTTCCAAGTTTCTCCAAGAAGAAGCCTGGAACAAGGAATCCACCAAGAGATCGAGCTTACGAGGTACCAATTACGTTACCTTTCCTATATTAGTACTTGTGAAACTTGAAGTGCAGCCTAATCGAACATGATTTACTTGGGTTTGCTTTTGAAAATCAGATGTTAGATGGTACAAACCTTCATGCCCAACACTACTGTGGATAGTAGATATATAATAATATTGATATTTAAGAAAGAGGACTAAGTGTAATAGTACCGTCCTCGGCTCAACAATCAAAAAGTTGTTGGTTCGATTTTCATTGTGTGACTATTTATGTCCCTTAATTCCCCCTTTCCTCCATCAGTAATTCTCTGTGTCCTGTTCCCTTTTAAAAGTGTAACAGCAGTGCAAACGGTGGGGCACAGAAGAAAGCTAGGGTTCAGCCTTCTTCAGTCCAATCTACTATCAAAGTAAACTCTCTTTCTCTCTCCCTCTCTAAGTGAGTACGTACGTGTAAAGAACGGTTTCTGGATCGATCCAATTTAATCACCATCATCGAATAACATAGTGGGTCATTCAGTCAATTCATAATTAGCGGTGGTCTGAGGTTGAAAGGTAAACAAATTGAGCCATCTATGCATTGACATGCACACCGCACGCCGAATAACAGCCACAAGCATATGGGGGGGCCATGGTGACTGATTGTCTTTCTCTGTTGTCTACATGCTGGAGCACCATTATTCCTCAGTTACATCATCCTCTCATCATTTGAACCAGAAAAAAAAAGGGCATTTAATCCATCAGTAAATGCTACTCAGTGGCTTAATCCTGTTTCTAAATGCAGGTGAGGAAGGAAAAATTAGGGGATAGAATCACAGCTTTGCATCAGCTTGTTTCCCCCTTTGGGAAGGTGATATTAGTTTTATTGATTACTTTTTTTTTCTTTTGCCGTCCTACGAACGTCCTTTCTTTTTTTTTTTTTTTCACTTCACTGATGACTTCAATATAAAAATGCGTTTACACAGACTGCTGTTCATTCAAATATTGTCTGGACATCTCACGAGAGAATATGGAACGATGAGACATACCCACCGGCAAAATGAAATCCAATTCTTAATAGATGGATTTTAATATGATTAGAATCACTATTAACAGGGGATAAGGAGAGTTTAATTTTCACTATTGAGATATGGTGCGCTTCTTTCTTCAGCCGTATAAGGGGCTTATGAATTTCTGGGAAATGAAGATATCGATTTCTGGGAATATTCTCTGCAAATCCATAATAATTTAAGGAAAGGATTGATCAGAGGGGAAAGCAAAGTAAAAACGGGAATGACTTTTGGTGGGTTGTGGTGTGGTGTTCTTTTGCAGACTGACACAGCTTCAGTCCTGTTAGAAGTTATTGGCTACATCAGATTCCTTCAGAGTCACATCGAGGTGAGTGTGAACGGATGTTTCTATCTGCCGTCCTCGACTTTTTGGCACATTTCAGATTGCGCCCCCAATGTTTCTCTTCCTTGCCTAAGTTGTCCCTTCAATTTGCCCCCGTCGCTCTTTCTTTGATATCCGCTGCAAACTGCTGAGCACTTGATTCTAAGCTGATAGTGTTATCTCTGCACTAGACTACTTCTCTTGAATTCGTAGTATTGATTCGCTCATGATCTTGAAAATGTGCAGGCGATGAGCACACCATACTTGGCCAGGGGTTCGGGAAGCCCTGAGCACCATGTAAGTTGTTCCTGATCTTTACTTCTTGTTTTCCTCTTTTCTCAGGATAAAAGACAATAAGTTGGGACTCAAACAGAGTCATACTTCACAGTGGATCCGATCGATAGAATTCCATGTATTCCCGGCCCGATATCCCTCGCAAGAAATCAAACACGAGCATGCAAACCGCACCAAAATGTTTACACCACGGAAAAATAATTAACTGCTTACATATTCCTCCCTTGTAATGTATTTTCCACTGCAGAATTCACAGGAAGAGATGGAGCAAACGAGAGACCTGAGGAGCAGAGGGCTGTGCCTGTTTCCAATCTCGTGCACCCTTCAAGTGGCTCATATTGAAAGTACTGTTATGGATTGAGCTGACTGTTGGCCTGCAGCTTCCTGCGGAGGTGGAGGCATAGCCTTCCCTCGATAAATAAATTAGTCGTCATCATCGTCATTATTATTACTGTCCTGAATCGATCGTGATGATTAGGTTTATGATTTTCCGAGGCTTGCCTGTCTTTCAAATTTTTGGGGTGGGGATTAAGTGCTGGCTTAGTTGGTTGGGGGTCAATGGAAACGGCCCTATTCACATATATAACATCATGAGCAGTCACTCTGCTTGGTATCGACCCTCAAGGCTGATTGCTCATGATGCTATATACAATCGATCTGTTTCGGGAGGGATTATTGTACTTGATAGTTTTTTTTTTTGGGATCTTTTAAAATTTTAGAACTTCATTTTATATTTAACAGTTACAAATATAATATTTATTTAACTTTTATTGGTTAATGTTAACACATGAGCACTCTAAGAGGTTAAACTCGTTTTCACCTAAAGATCTAAATTGCGATACTCAACTATCTTATTATAAGATTACAACTTTTTTCTTCATTATTTGATATGGGATTGTATTATCTACACCTACCATCATGTGGGAATGTAATTAACTTTGCCATGTGCCATTAAACACATGCTCTCAATAATTGTTTATAACTTAGGTATTTTTCTTTCGGTCTCGGATAATAGAGACATCCAACAACGAGTCGAGTAATTTTCTTCCATACTTAGGTTTATATCAACTAACCACAAGTCGGGTTTCCGAACTCAATCAGACAAGGTGTGGGTGTGAGTCCACCGATTTTGATATTATATTGAATTCATTATAGGTTTATGAGGAATTGAGCCCGGTACTCAATCTTGTTATGAATTCACAACTTTCTCTTGAGAGGGGTAACTGGTCATAAGCTGAATAATTTTATTTTGTATTCAGCCTTAATATCAACTGATCACCGTGCAAGGCTTTTAGATTTGGATCGGGTGAAATGCTAGTCTACTATTTTTGATACCATATCAAATTCGTTGTAGGTTCATAAGAGATCAGATTTATTTATACCTCAAAACTTAAACCAAACCAATAGATAAAGGTACTTAATTTTCTTATAAACTCACAATTTTCTCTTTATTTGATCAATATGAGATTATATTCTTAACATATAAATCCCTTGAATGGACCTCAGCCGATCTAGTCAATTGGTACAGGCCGTACTTTGCAGGGTTTGGAAATTGTTCAATGTTTAATCCATTAAAACATAATATATATGTATGTATATATGTATTTTATAACTTGTGGATTTGCTCGTAGGTTGATCTAAATTTATATTTATGGACTTAAGGGATGGATGTAGATTAAATAAGAATAAAATTCCTATCATAGAAATTTTGTAAATATGTTGGCGGCTGATGAGAATCGTCAGTGGGATCCATGATTAGGCGGAGGTAGGCCTAATCTGGCCCCTCCAGCGCTGCGGCCAACGGCAGATGAGTCCAGGAGGATGATGTCTCGGTCGATACGTCACGGAATCATTCAATGACATCTCCTATAGTCCGATCGAAAAGGCTGCTCACATGGCTGCTGGGTTACGGACGTCAAATCCGTAGTGGTATATCACCGCTCTAAATATTGTGGAGGCTCAATCAACAAGAGCCCTCTTCGCTTCTTAGTTCTATCCATCTATACCCAGTTGAGATGCATGGATCGAGTTTTATGAACTAAAAAACTTATGATTAAAAGAACATTAGTAACAAGTAAGCCAAATATCAACTTAAACGTAAATTAATCATAATTTACTACATCTTTAATTAGATAATACGTAGTCAAAGGGAGAATTTTGTTACTTTTTTTTTTCAGTGTGTATAATTTGTTATATAAAAATAAGATCAACCTTGATTTATATATAAATTTATCTATTATATTAATAAGTAAAATTCCTTCCATCGTAAATTTTATCTATTTGTCAGAGTCGAACTTGTATCACCGACCTTCAAGGGGTTGGGAGACTCGATCAGAGATGCTCTGGACCACCTGTATCAATCAGCTCTGGTCATTAGACTCGAGGATCATTATTTTGGCTTTACTAATCGATGTTGCTTGAGACTAATAATCCTGGAAGAACAGGGGTCGATGTGATGATGGGCATTGGGCAATCGATGAATTGCCGACATACAGCTTGTTATTTTTCTTTTCTCCAGCACGAGTCTGAGGCTAGCACGGCGATAATTTCTGGCCTCTTGCCGATTGTTCTTTTGCAATGTAATTATTACATCTCCAGAATTAATAATAATAATAAAGGTAAACCGTCCAAGAAAAATGAATGAATAATAAAAGAAAATAAAATCAACCAGCTTGAAGCTCAAGGTAAATCAATGGAGGTCTCTTCAGAAAGACCAGACCAACGTGTGCAATTCACTAGGAGGAAGGGCGGCCTAGAAACGATGTCACTTATCATAGATAGGTATGATCCATAGATTCAGACTCAAGTCTGGTCGTGACGTTCCTTATTTAACGTGTCCCAAATCCTTGGGTTACGAGTTTACCAAATTACGAAATCGACTTCGAACTGCGTTGATGATACGGCTCGACTAAGGGAAATATATGGCGGTACATTTAGCATGGAATTTCACCATTTAATTAGAAGCTGAGATATTAATGAACTTTGGGTTTGATCTTGTGTGAGCAAATGAGTCCTTCGAGAAGGTCGCGGGCTACGGACTGCTAGCGAACATGATCCTCTACTTGATCTACGAGTACCACTTTAGCGCCGCTTCCGGGGCTAATATACTCTTCCTGTGGATCGAATGCCGCGTCGAACTTCACTCCCATGCTAGGAGCTCTTCTGTCCGACTCCTATCTGGGTCGGTTTCGGGTCATCGCACCGGGATCATCAATCAGCCAGCTTGTGAGCCCTGAATCTGATTCCACAAAACTTCTCTTCAAGTTGAACTTAAGCGCATACTTCTGGCAATTGCATCAGCTGTAACTCTATATTGATCACTGGCAATCGACTAGATTGGGAATTTTCACGCTATGGTGTACGGCCTTCTTGGGGGACGCGGGGCCTCCTCCCCGCGACATGCTAAAGGAACGTTGCGTGGCCTCGACATCAGCTCAGCGGGTGCTCCTCTACTCCTCGTTCATCATCATGTCGATAGGGGCCGGCAGCATTCGGCCGTGCTCCATAGCCTTCGGAGCTGACCAGTTCAAGGACCCCAAGAACCAGCGGATGCTACAGAGCTTCTTCAACTGGTACTACGTCTCGGTCGGGATCTCGGTCGTGCTCTCCGTGACGGTCATCGTCTACATCCAGGATGCTGCCGGGTGGGTGGTTGGCTTCGGGATCCCGCTGAAGCTGATGTTCCTGTCGGCAGTCTTGTTTCTCTTGGGTCTCCATTTTACGTCGAAGTGAAGAGTAATAAGAGCCTCTTCACCGGCTTTGCTCAAGTGGTTGCTGCTTCCTTCAGGAACAGGCGATTGCCTCTGCCTCCATAAGGAATTCTGATGGACGGAATTACCATGAGAAGGACACAAACGTAATCGCGCCCAGTGAAAAGATAACTAAGGTAATAAGTTATCGGCTACAACTCTATTTTATTTATAAATATTAATTAATTGAGATAGTTTAATATAATAAGGATTTTTTTTTAAATATCTCATTTGGCGCCGTCTCCTGTCTATTGTGCTACATGATGATCATCCAAAATGCATATTCGGTCATGGAACTCGTCCCGTATTGGATATAATGTGCAATACGGATATCATAATCGTTTTTTTACCGGGACCAATTAGATAATAAGATTACCAGTCGGAACACCCATGATATGACGTATTACCTGATCGAGACACCCCATATTCACGATTTGACTTTGACCGTTATGGGCTGGTACCAAGATCGAGTCCTAGACAGGCGGACCTAATGTTAACAGCTGGTACAGTACCAATGAAAATGGCTCCTTCCTTAGTGAGATAATATGAACAAATGCCTGAACCAAAATAAGTTATTGATATGGGAGCGTGTACAATTACTGGGGGGATGTTCAGTACGGATTCTTATAGTACTGTTCGGGGAGTAGACAAGTTGATTCCTGTAGATGTCTATTTGCCATGGGTGTCCCCGATCACATTTTGTTTGAGTAAATATTACTTGCATTATCATAAAGATAAAAAAGAAAAACTCCACTTGATATAGATGCAAAAGTGGAATATATTATTTAGGATTCGTATTTATGGTGTTTTTCCTGTGGAGATGAAGTATCGTTTTAGTTTGATGTAGTGGTCAATTGCCTAGCCGATGTCACTTCCATGTATGTGTTGGTTGCTTAGGTTCTTGAGCAAGGCTTGCCTGATAGCAAACCCGGAGAAGGGCTTGGACTCGGATGGGCTAGCAGCTGATCCATGGAAGCTGTGCACCGTGCAGCAAGTGGAAGCCCTGAAGGCCCTCATCAAGGTCCTACCGATATGGGCCACGGGGATCGTGGCTGCTGTGAACATCAACCAGTCGTTCCCGTGATCCAAGCCGCACCATGGACTGTCACTTCATCGGCAGCCTCAAGATTCCCCCAGGCTCGTTCATGGTCTTCGGGATCCTAACCCTGACGGTCTGGATCAGGATCTATGATCGAGTCCTGGTCCCTTTCCTGGAGGGCGTGACAGGGCGGTCCCGGGGCTGAGCCTGAAGCAGCGGATGGGGATCGGCCCGCTCCTCTCCGGCACGGCCATGGTGGCATATATCAGCTCTGGTGGAGAGGAGGCGGAGGGCAGTGGCGATCCAGGAGGGTCTCGGGAACAATCCGCAAGGCGTGACCACGATGACAGCCTTGTGGCTGGTCCCGCAGCACTGCCTGCTAGGGTTGGCCGAGGCATTCAACGCGATCAGACAGATAGAGTTCTACTACTCCCAGTTTCCCAAGGACATGTCGAGCATCGGAGTGGCTCTCCTCATGCTCGGGATGGGAGTAGGGGGCTTGGTGGGGAGCCTGATCGTGAGTATAGTGGACGGAATGTGAGTTGGGTTGACAGCAATGTGAACAGGGGCCACTATGACTTTTTACTACTGGATCCTTGCAAGCTTGAGCCTTGTGAACATCCTCTACTACCTAGTGTGTTGCTGGGCTTATGGAAGTGCCGAGGACTCCCAGATTTGGGGTGACGAGGACACAAAGGAGGAAGAAACTGATACCAAGCACCATGGATCTCCAACAGCATCCCATGTTTGATGCATATGTTAGTGTTTCTTTTTCATCATGGGTGTTCTAAACGTACTTGAAATAATATGGAAAAGAAAAGAAAAGAAAAGAAAACATAGAATGAGTGATGAAGAATATAATGAAAGGAACGGAAGAATAATCTTATTCTCATTACATCAATGGCGTGCGCATATATGTACAATCACATCTTGCCATCAATACAAGGAAATATCATATATAGAAAATATTAAGAATAGAAATAAACTAGATTTAGGGATCAATTATATGGCAATTGAATGAGACACAATTTTGGTAATGAAACTATGAGAAATCAACCAGAATTTGTATGTTTCAAATTCTTGATTTCTAAGGAAATATTAATTCTTTTCAGAATTTAGAATATTTTTAATAAGTGAGATTACATAATCAGATATTCTATTTTCATTCATTTTAAAGGTATAAATTTTATTAAGGCCGAATGTTTTGATGGAATATAAAATGAATTTTCGATTCCCGAATAAATTAATATGTGAGACTAGGATATCTATTTGATTCCACTTAATCTTCACCTTACTTGGGGTAAAATCGTTGGGTTCTTGATTCTGCCCATCCTCATCGAGATTCAAGATTGAATATGGGACTAGGGCCTAGGCCGAGCAGCTCCTGTCGAATCTTCTGGTCTGAACACAAAAGATTCTTCTGATCCTACATTTGAGGGCCGCGTGCGGCCCCCTTTGGAAAGTCAAAGTTAAGGCCACGAATCGGGAAAATTACAGGCCAGACCCATATTTGGGAAAATCAACAGGGAGAGGAAAGTCAACCAGCGCGCTTGCCCGTTCCACTAACGCCACGTGGGGACCTGTCATTGGGCATCACAAGGAAAACCAGGTAAGCCCTGGTATTGAGTACCAATTGACCACTTCTCAAAAATCCACTAGCCGGACGCCAAAAACACTATCAAATCCCGCTGATAAATCCCTACATGTCCGAGGAGGCTCTCCCTGAATTATATAATGCGCGATCCTCCGATTTGCCGTCCCTGTGCTCGCCCGACGCCTTTCTCCATACAATACTAGCCCTAGATCATGGCTCCCATCGCAGTCGGAGATTCCCTGCCGGACGGCACCCTCGCCTACTTCGACGAGCAGGACAATCTCCAGCAGGTGTCCATCCACTCCCTGGCTGCCGGCAAGAAGGTCATTCTCTTCGGCGTCCCCGGCGCCTTCACCCCCACGTGCAGGTACTTGACTGGCCACTCCATCCTAATCATCCACGCGGCGGCGCTCGCCGTCCCTTTTTGGCTGTCTACTCACTGGCCGCGACCTCCTGTTTTTCCGGAGTTCTGTATTTTCTGAATACACCGTAGAGAAACACCTAATTGTCCCCGACAAGTTCATCTGCCCTTCAGTGGAACATAGAGTGAAGATTCAATCTTCCAAAGTTCGTCCAATAGTTTCCCATTTGATTTGATTTCCCATGAATTCGCAGCTTGAAGCATGTTCCGGGGTTCATCGAGAAGGCGGAGGAGCTGAAATCAAAGGGTGTTGATGAGATTATCTGCATCAGCGGTAACTTCCTATTCTCCACATTCGTTTATTTGCTTGCTCTATAATATCCTACGTTTGGTTTTCTTGATTGGAGTGTGCTGTTCCTCGAACTATGCACACCCATTGTAATTTATGGGTGTCAGTCACCCTGCATTTCTGGCTTATCTGTCGTAAATTATTCATTCAGCATATTCAATTCACTTGGGCACATGAGCTTCATTGGCGTTGACTTGAAGTTGAAAAGAAATGAGAGATGACGATAAGGCAGTTGCAGTATGGCTATGAAGTTCTGACCATTGACTTAACCGATTGAGGAATACCTATTACCAAGTCAACAGCTCATCTATGTATGGTTTTGGATTCTCCGGTATCCACTGCTTGAAAATCTGAACACCTGAAATATTGTTCAAGCATCCGTGCTAAACTATTGTGGCCATTCAAAGTGAACCCAATTGGTCCTTTTCAAGGGAGTAAATAGCCGGTGAACTATCTAAGAAAGTATTCGATGTTATATGTGTGCTTGTCTAACCGATAATGCTTTTACATTGATATGTTTCAGTTTTAACCAGAGAATTCTTATGGCTCTTTAATGCAGTGAACGATCCCTTTGTGATGAAGGCCTGGGCCAAGACCTACCCTGAGAACGGGCACGTCAAGTTCTTGGCTGATGGGTCTGCAAAGTACACCTATGCCCTTGGCCTTGAGCTTGACCTGGGAGAGAAGGGACTAGGAATCCGATCTCGCAGATTTGCTCTCCTCATTGACGACCTCAAGGTGAAGGCGGCCAACATTGAATCAGGGGGTGAATTCACTGTCTCCAGCGCCGATGATATCGTGAAGGCTCTCTGAAGCTGATCGTCCCTGATGATGCAGAGAGGTATGCTTTAGTGTGTGTGTGTTTTCCTTCGGTGCTCTCGTTCACTGAGTGAAACTTGTGGCAGGAACCACCTATGTTGTTGCTGGTGCTTTGTTGGAGTTTCAATGATGTACAAGCAATAGAAATAAGGCTTTCGTATCAATGCATCTCTGAGTTTGAGGTTTGGTTGATCTGCTGGTTGCTGGGGAATCCATTATCAGCTAGAATTTTTCTTGGTCGATGTGTGTTACTGGCATTGACCATCGATAAGTGCTAAGGAGAAAAACGCCTAGGTAAAGACTGGGTGTCTATTACAGCCCATGGCCAATGCCAAGCCCCATGCATTGGATAAGGTCGGAAGAATGCCTTGTGGCAGAAGGAAACGATCTTGTCGTCATACACTATAGTCGACTGTAAAGCATGTGAGGGCACCAGGAGGGAGCTATCTCGATTTCTTGGAGGGTAGTATTCGATCATCATGTGTGTAGCATTGTCACATGATGAGATGATTTATGACGAATCCACGGAAAGAGGAGGATTCTCAAGAGGCCATTTAATTTCTCTCTTTTGATTTAATTTAAGTTGGAATCAGTTTTCAAAATCCAAAAATTTTCTTGATCGAATCGACTCAAGTTAATCCTGCAAAGCTGCATGCAAATCGCTCCGACAGATACGGGTTAGTGACGTGCGTCTTTCCCGACGACCTTGTCGGTCATCTTGACCCTTCCCGACCTTCCATCCATTCATTCTCCAATCTAGGGCCCCCCAAGTAGAGAAAATTTCCCCCATTTCACATCCCTCTCTCTCTCTCTCTCTCTCTCTCTCTCTCTCTCTGTGTCTCGACAGAATCTATTCTTACACCGACCTCATTTTTGTTTAAGGTTGAAGCCATGTCTCATATTTCCAATCTTTTGATTAAAAAAAAAAAGAGAGATACATAGATTATGAAAGTATTATTCCTTGGTAATGTAATCCTTTGGATTGTGGGTGGTCTTGAACTTGACTACAAAATTTTACCAAAAAATAGAAAACCAAGAGCAGCTACAAATTAATCTTTGGCTTTGTTTACATAACCTCTCAACCAGGAGAAACCTTTCTTGCATCCTTGCTGGTTCTCCCTTCCTTCTCCTCCTCTGAACTAAAAAAAGGAAAGAAGGCAGAAACCAACAGCTCATTATAGACAGAATCCTCGGGTTACATTGCTGTGATTCTGTTTCCTTCTTTTCTGATGCATTGCCACACATGACTAGGGATATTGCCTGAACACGAAACGCAGACCACTGATGGTTCGAGTGCTGGACCACGTGAAAAGCATGCAGAAGTCGAAGTCGTTCCACATCAAACGGATCTTTGAGATCCCCACCAACCGGCAGAACCACAGCCTGCTCCAGGAAGGCAGCGGAGATCACAATCAGGCCACTGATTGCTGCGTCCACGACGAGGCTCGGGGCTTCAGAAGCGGAGGATCCGGGGATTGGGAGAGACGCGATGTGGGATGGCCTCTCAACCAAGGCCTAGAAGTGGCAGGAGCCGAGCAGACGGCGAGTCCACCTAAGAAGGCACCCTCAGGTGTGTGTGTGCGTGCGTGCGCGCGTGTGTATACGTATCAATATCTCCATTATCTTCCATTAACTTAACATTCGTCAATTGCCAATTACCTTGGATTGCATAAATCCGATGCTTTTCATTTGCTTGAACTCGTGCAGATGTCGAGTTGATGAAGGAAAGGTTTGCTAAGCTGCTCCTGGGAGAGGACATGTCGGGCGGCGGGAAAGGGTGTCTCGTCTGCTCTGGCCTTGTCGAATGCCATCACAAATCTTGCTGGTACACCTTCAACCATGGATTCAAAGAATGAATGAGCTTTAAGTATCATTTGATAACTACCGTGTTCATTGTTTTGTGATGGCAGCATCGGTGTTCGGAGAACAGAGGAAGTTGGAGCCGATGCCGCCGGAAACAAAAGCACGGTGGAGGAAGGAGATCGACTGGCTGCTCTCTGTCACCGACCACATTGTTGAATTCGTCCCCTCTCAGCAAGTCTCCAAGGATGGAACCAACATGGAGGTACCCTCTTCCTCTCTGGCTAACCAAAAATGGCCTGATAAGATCGTTGGGAATGTTCTTTTGCCTATTTCATGCTCTTTGACATCGTTTACCACCGGCTATGTGGTTTTGCCTCCAAGGCTTATGTCCCCGTGCTGTTACCAGAGAAAGACATGACCATGTTATGGCACTTGTCCGGTCGTAAGGCATCAATTGAATATATACCTCTGGTTGTTGCAGATAATGGTGACTCGCCAGCGAACCGATCTAGTCATGAACATTCCGGCTCTTCGCAAGCTTGATGCCATGCTGCTCGTGAGTTTCTCCGAGAGTAGAAAGTATTTTCCATAAGACCATAATCTCGATGCAAAGGTTCTGAGAAATGCTCCCTTGAATCCTTTGGACAGGGCTACTTGGATAACTTTGGGGGCCAAAATGAATTCTGGTATGCATCCAAGGATGACAGTGACTCTGAGGACCAGCGGAAGGATGACCGGTGGTGGATGCCAACTGTCAAGGTTCCTCCAAATGGGCTCTCTGATGCATCAAAGAAGTGGCTGCTGTTCCAGAAGGAATGCGTGAACCAGGTACTTAAGGCAGCTATGGCCATAAACGCTCAGGTCCTCTCGGAAATGGCAATCCCGGAAGATTACATCGAATCCCTCCCTAAGGTACAGTGAGGATTCCTCCGTCTCTCTTCTCAAGCTGGTGAAATCGTAGTTTCCTGAATCACAAGACCACCCGCTAAGGATGTTTCTTCTTCTGGATGATTGCCCAGAATGGAAGGGCAAGTCTCGGGGACTCCATATACAAGAGCATCACAGTGGAGTATTTCGACCCGGAGCAGTTCCTGTCGACCATGGATCTTTCAACTGAGCACAAGGTGCTTGACCTCAAGAACAGGATCGAGGCATCGATTATCATATGGATGAGGAAGATGAACAGTAAGGAGGTAAAATCTCCCTGGGGATCGGCCGTGAGCATGGAGAAGAGGGAGCTGTTTGAGGAGAGGGCTGAGACCGTATTGCTCTTGCTCAAGCAGCGGTTCCCCGGGATCCCCCAGTCTGCCCTTGACATCTCCAAGATCCAATATAACAGGGTGAGTAGACAGACAAATGCAGTCTGATAAGCACCACCTGATAACCGAAATACAGCTAGTCAAATTAGGGGTGTGATTGAGTCGAGTCCTGATCCATCAGGATTGAGCTCAGCTTGGTTGCGAAATTCAAGTCTTCCCAGTCAAGACTCTATGCCAACCAAGCTAAGAAAAGTTGAGCTGGAGCCTAACTTGTTTGACTGAAAAGGTTGTCTTCTCCATGAAGAGATCAAACCAGTCAACCATAACGGGTCGTAGCCAGCCAGACTCACAAAGCTAGATCAGTCTGTTTCATTTCCTAATTCCATCATCTGAATTGGCAGGATGTCGGACAGTCGGTTCTGGAGAGCTACTCTAGAGTGATTGAGAGCCTAGCCTACAACATGTCGTCTCGGATCGAGGATGTCCTTGAGGCGGATGCCCTTGCTCAGGATCCATCAGCAACAGAGCCAAGGAACTCCTTACTCGACTCCTCTCCACCAGCAAATATACCAGAGTCGAGCATCGAAGATGAGCCAGAAAGTTTGCATTGCTCTGCTGAGACCCCAAGTTCGATGACGCTCTCAGATTTTATGGGTTGGACATTAGATAAGAAAGAATCGAAGGTAATAAGAAACAGATCAGTGGATAATCTGCACAGCTTTGCGGCTGATGAGGGTGATAAGACTGACTCCATGCCGAACAAATCCTCTCACAATATCACGAACAAGATAAGCTCATACCTTGAGAAGCTCTAGAACTCCAGCCTGCTTAGGAGTCCGACAGCCCGGCAATTATGAATACTTTCTGTAGATGTGGAACAACAGAGATAGAAGCAGAGCTCGAACCGATGAAGGGGAGAATAGGTTTAAAAAGTGTAGACATGGCAAGAGCATCTCAAATGTACATAGCAGACCCGAGTGGAAGAAAGAACCCAACTCCAGACTGTAACATCTTATGTTCTTCCTTCCTAGTTTGGACAGAGAAGTGTAGTGAGTAATACTATCGATTTGAATCAATACTAGCAGTGACCTCTCGGTTTAAGTCGAGCCAAGATAGAGATAAGGCAGCCAAAGTTATAGAGTGCCGAATCTCGCACGGTCTCAGGCTCAATTTTTTGAACAGTCATCAACTGCAGAAAAGTTTTCTTAATGCAACATTTTGTAAAGAGGTCGGGTTTGCTAGTAATGATACCACTTCTGTACCGTGATTCCACTACATTAACATCTGAACCTAAACAAATGAAAGAACATGCGAGAAAGAAATGAACTGTCACTGTCACCAATTTATTGTAATCAGAAAGAGCAACCCATTTCAAGTGGAGATGATTGAGACAACGCAACCTAGACCAACTTGTTCGATAAATATTTTGATTATGCCAATCCTTCATTGCTGTCTGAAAACTAGACTCCATTTTAGACTCCTAGCAGACATGTTCTAGATGTGAAGACAGCAGAAGAAGACAGAGCAAGAGATCCTCAAGGCCACTGGAAAGTTGATCAATACGGTCCAAAATTCTCCAACTGAACAAAAGAAAATGTTGGCATCATCTAACAGACCCTGTCGTGATTGAAGCAGCTGGACAGCGCTATAAAGGCATTGAGATACCTGCAACATTTACAAGGAATAATTATCAATGCAGATAATTGATACAATATCAAACATAACAATAAGCAATGTGTTTACTGAATTCGTAGGTTGAATAGAGAGAATAAAATCACTGCCCAGTCTAATAAACATCTGCACGCAGCCAAACTGATAAGGCCTATAGAATGTGCCTTCCTCTCTCTATCTCTTGCTCCTAACAAGAGCAAAATCAAACCGATGTTCTGTCTAGGCATGCAGTTTTTTTTTTCCCTTCCAAGTTAACTTATGCTCATCTGTAGGACACAATTTTCTCCTGTGTGTAAATGACCCATGAATTAACCAAAACGGATCCATAGTGGATTGCCTACAGGGAATAAAAATATGAAAAATGGACAGGCACAGCTCAAAATTTTCAATTTCTTTCAGCACATTTCTCTTCCTCTCCCCCCGTAGTTTCACCCTAGACTTTGCCGATCCAAGAGGTGTGATGTCAAACTAAACTTAGCCTATATAATTAATTCCTAAATGGGGGAATACATAGCAACCTGTTCCAATGTTCTGCATTCATAAGGAAATATATGGCATGTTTGAAACTTTTTACCAAGACTTTCATTTTTTGCTCTGAAGATCGATTTTTGAGAAGATATATTTGCAAGCATCAGTAAGTAACATCATGAACATTGCTCTTGTACTCTTTTGCCTTTTTATGAATGCTTTATCTAACCATGATCCATCAAATGCATTTTTTAGAAAATGATAATACAGATGCTCCACTCTTACTGAAATTTCACACATAAAACCTCCAAAATTGAATCTTTTTAGACCATGATTTCCATAGCACACTAAGGATCCTTACGGTATAATACCATTTAGACAACAGAAATGTACTTAAAGAATCATTTCTCTTCCCTATAAGGGGTTGCAGCATTAACAGTTTTATGTACGGCACTTAACTAGATAATGCTGCATCTAGATATCATTCTAAAATTGAAAAATATCTGCTCCATTCACACTCAAAGAGAAAACTTTGTAAGTATTCATCATTATCATATGGCTAGCTCTACTAATTCTCTGATACAACTTGCTATGAAGCACCAAAACTAAACGATTGTGGTTCATAGTTCACCTGACTACTCCTCTTTTACGACCTCAACAAAAAATTTGATTACTTCCAACGTTAATGATATTCATATTTAATCAACATTGCAACCATGTGATTGCGGAAATAGATAAAGACAGATTGAAAACCCAAAAGGAAGAAACTTCAAATAATTTACAGACCTTGAGGAACTAATCCCCAGAGCTGAGACTCCATAGCCAAGCTCGATCTCAACCTTGCGGAAGCAATAGCGCTGTGCAGCGGCATCAGTGATGCTACGCACCTCAACTCCGCTGGTAATCTAACATGGAGCAGAAGACTCAGTCCAAGTCCTGACGATCACAATCAACCCGGACGCAATGACAGTAGAAACCAAAGGCTAAGACTGTTACCGGAAGATTGCGCTAGAAATGCGCCTCGAAGAAGAAGGGACCTGAGACTGGAGAGGAGACGACGACAGTGCGGGCTTGTTGAGTCCGACGGAGAAGCGCTGCAGTCGAGAGGATAACCTAGAGAAGGCTTTCGAAGACGCCATTGGAGCGATACAGAGCTTCTGAGCTTCTTGATGCCGAGGGTTGGTCTATGTGGATCCCCCGTGCTGCTGTCCATGTCTAAACCTTAAAACCCTTTTTTTTACTTTTACTTTTACCCCTAATCTTTATCCTTTTTAGTTTCTCGCCTTAACAAATTATTAATAATAACCCTTTACGAGGGTAAGATGCATTCATCTCCAACATTTAAGGGTGTAAGTAAAAGTTAATTCTTATTGAGGGATGAGTCTGCAATACTCCCCGGGACTTTCTTTCTTGTGTTCATTTTTGGCGTCAGAAAAATAATAACTGAAAAGAAGAAAGATAAAAACAGCGGAGTTGAAAACAGGGTGGTGGAGGTGGAGATATGGAGTGTATGGCTTTGGGATCTCGGACGAGTTCGACGGCGCCGTTCTGCTGAACCCCGGCGATGGGCGATAGCGAGCTTAAGATAATGGGAAGCAGGGACAGAGACCGAGACCGGGAGCTTCTGATACCTGCGCCGAACCAATCCCCCAGCAAAGATGACGCCGGCTCGTCATCATCTTCTTCCAAACCTTCTCTTCCATACTCGTCTTCGTCTACGCGTCTCAGCGGTCGCGAGGTGTGTTTTGATATCCTCTGCGTACTAGATTTCTCGAGTTCTTGTTAGCTCGTGGATTTTGCACTTGCTCTAGTGGGAAATTCTATGCCTTTATTGAGTGGACCGATCTCCTGCTCACTGCAAAACTCTTGAGAACCTGTTGCTTAATTGTTGCGTTGCTTTTTACTTATTACGTGCCCGATCAATTGTCGAGTTCCTTGGGTGATGTTTCCCTTTGTTTGAATTTTTCTTCCTTTTTTTGAGTGAAAATTACCAGCATCATGACCATTATAGCACGAAGTCGTCATTTTTATTCAGTCTTCTGTTGTAACATGAAGATCAAGGTGATACAGCTTGGAGGCTGTCTCCATATCTCAGTTTATCCTCTGCCTTACTGCAGTTCTGAGCTTCATTACTGCTTCCGGTAAATTGCCTATATCTCTTGCAGGAATTTTCCTACCGCTCTTTTCAATTTTACCTGTTAACCTTGTCTTTGTTTCTGCGATGATCCTTTGGGGCCTGATGTGTTATACTATTTGCTGTAGGCTTTCCACAAAGTTGTTAGGAGCTGGGCTTCAAAAAAGTTTATGACTGGATGGTATAGTTTCTGTCTATCTTTGCTATGTATCCTAGGCCCATACTTCTGGCAGTGGCTTGTAAACTTCCATCATAAGTGTAAAGGCGTAGTTTTTGTGATCTTTTTGTTTTCTTCTGCATTAGATCATCCTATATATTGTTCCATTCATTTCCATTGTGGGAAAAAACTTGATATCTTATGGTAATGTGCTTCAAACTAATAGTGTGATTGAACCTTTTGGTGGAAAATAATATTCTTGAAACGAATTACTCCCACAGAAAGCTCTAACTAATTTTTTCTCAGTGTGCATTGTCAGCACTGTTGAGACATTTGTGTTTCCCATTTTTGCAGTGTCATTTTATTTCCCATAGCGATCACCTTTTATATAACATGGTGGTTTATTCACTTTGTTGACGGATTTTTCTCTCCAATCTATGCTTAGCTTGGAATTGATGTCTTTGGTAAGAATAACTTTTCTTTCATCTCATGGTAAATACTTTCTTCTTAAATATTGTTGCTATCTCTCTCTCTCTCTCTCTGAGGCATATCTCTGAATGACTTGTTTTAGATGGTTTTTGGTGAGAGAATCCTGAGACTAGTCAATGAGGATCATTTGTGTTGTCAAAGCATGTGCTGGTGGAAGATTTGCCCCCTTACATAAAGATCATTCATGGTATTGCTAAATGAGCTGTCATGGGATAACCATCCACCTGCTTGCATGTTATGAGAACATTCATACATGTCCAAATTGCTTAGGCCTCTTGTTTGTTCTTCTTTATTAGGTATTGGATTCACAACATCCATTACATTTATATTCTCGGTTGGCGTGTTCATGCCATCATGGTTGGGTGCATCTATTCTCAGCCTTGGTGAATGGTTTATCAACAGAATGCCATTCATTCGTCACATATATAATGCATCCAAGCAAATTAGTGCCGCAATATCTCCAGGTGAGTATTCCATAGCTTATCTGGTTTGGATGTCTGCCTCTTTGGTGAAACTATTATTGCGATAGTAACTTCTTCTCTTTCTCAGATCAAAACATGCAAGCTTTCAAGGAAGTGGCTATAATACAACACCCCTGAATTGGTGAATATGCATTTGGGTTCATCACTTCATCATTCGTCATTCTACAGGTCTGAATAAATGTTATTTCTCAAGTCCCGTGAAGAAATCATGTTTCTGGTCTATTAATTTGGTAAACTTGATAGGTATGGTCAGCCTTTCTTTCATGACCATATGGAATGAACCTTATCACGATCTGAAATCAATATTTGCTTCAACATTTTTCTTTCATGTAGAATTATATAGAAGAGGAAGAGCTATGCTGTGTCTATGTTCCCACTAACCATCTCTACATTGGTGACCTACTGCTGGTCAATTCAAAGGATGTCATTAGACCAAATTTGTCCGTCAAAGAAGGCATCGGTAGAGACTTATCTGGTTTCCTCTTGTTTCATGTCCATATCTTTCAATGCCATGAACTATATGTATCTTGTTTGATTTTCTTGGAAGCAGAGATTCTTGTTTCTGGTGGAATGTCGATGCCTCAGATTCTGTCTACCATTGATTCCAGTATCTCGCTAGTTGAGACAAGTAGAACCCTCAGTATCTAATTGGAGGTCAGAAACTGAACATGATCTTCAATTTCTGAACCTATCTCCAAGTATGGGGCCTGGATGCATCAGATTGCAATTATCAGATGGATCATATCGTATGTAGGAAGAGTTACGAAGAAGACTGTAAGGTTAGCCTTGGCTTCTTGTGTTCTAAGGATGAATGGATATAGAGTCACAGGTTGCTGTGTTTTTAGATTGTTCCCCTCAGTTCAGAATTAGTGTTTCTCTACATTTGATTTCCCCCCCGTTGTTATGGCTCCAAGCATGGGGCCAGAATAAATTCTCAAGCCGATTGTGAATGTCCGAGTTCATTAACGGTGGAGATACACAGTGACTTTTGAAGTTGATCCTTGATAGTTTTCCATTTGGCTCAAAGTACTCATCAATTTGAAGTTAACAGTGTGTTTACTCTGTTCAAGATGATAATGAAAATTACAAAGAATAGCATACATTACAAATCACAAAGTGCAAATGCACAAAAGATAGGGGCATAGGAGAAATGGAAAAAAATGCAGCTTAACTTCAAAATTTTATCCTCAGTTAGCAAAAACAAATTTGATCAACCAGAACCTCTCCAAACGTACAGGTTTCTTTCATTGAACGGAAGCAGTGGGCTCAATGCTCTGCTCTGGGACCAAGTCTACAGCACATCCCTTCTCAGGCACGGTTCCACCTATCCTCTTTGGAGGCCAGTACCGTAACACTGATCTCCCAATGATATTCTTAGCAGGAAGAGGACCCCTTCATAGAGCAAAAATATTCCCAAGAATAATCGAATCAGCACTAAGGATAACACATTTCAAAGCAATGGGCCATGAAATTTATTTAAGAGATGCATGAACACAAATACTATTACCAGACATGTGAATCATAGCTGTTGTTTCGATTGTCACCCATAACAAAGACCATGCTCTCAGGTACTTGCTGTAGTAAGTAGGTAACCATAATTACTTTTGGGAATTCCGGGATTAACCAAGAAAATAAAGAGGCAGGACTTACAACAGGAGTCATGTTATATGAGGGTGGTTCAAGTATGAAATCTTCATTTCTTGCGACCCCATTAACAAGAAGCTTCCCATCACGAACCTGCAATTGCCCAAGTAAAATTCTAAAACACCATGAAAAATGTTGACAAGATTATAGTAGATGTCAGCAAGCTTATCAGCATTTCATCTACAATGGAAACTTATTAACATAACCCCAATATACATTTTCTTCTTTACAATCTAACAGCCACAGGTAAATATAGCAGAACCCCACTTCAAACAATACCAACTTCCTTCTCGACAATCCTTTTGATGAAGTTGTTTTCTTCTTCTAAAACTCAGAGGTCAATATAACAGAATCTCACCTCAACAGTATCACCTTCCTTTGCAACAATCCTTTTAATGAAAACATCTTCATCTGTGTATCCAATTTCCTGGAGAACTGGTGGGCTCTTGAAAATCACGATGTCGTTCGCACAAGGCTTTCTGAAATAGTATGTGACCTGAGAGATTCAAGCAAAGAGGTTGTCGTTTCACTGGGACTCTAAAATGTTATCAAATGAGAGATTTCTCACCCTCGGCCTCCCAAGGGCATCCCAAACTAAGCGACTTTATCTTATAGAACAACGACAGCATTCAAGTAAATAATACAAACAGCTGCATCTTAGAATGAAAAAGAAGTTGTAGCTAACTCTTGTCTTCCCAAAGCAGTCATTTTTCAAATCCCCAATAAAGCATCAGCCTCCCTTCTTCATATATTTGTCTCATTCACGTGAAACCAATAATTTTTCCACACAAGATGCCACATTTCTGACACATTTTCGGGCGATTCCCTGTTCTACGCAATGACCATTACAAGCCCAGTGCAATGAACAATATCACACAATCAAAAGATCCAACACCCCAACCGCAACCCATAGGCGAACGTAGAAGTCCCAAATTCTAACGCTAACAGAAAACGGAATGTACATTAAGAGGGAAAAAAGCTACCTTTTCCGCAACAATTCGATCGCCAACATCAAAGGTGGGATACATGGACAGCGACGGGATGTACCTGGGCTCCGCCACGAATGACCTGAACGCCAGCGATATCGCCAGAGCAGCAAAAACCGTTTTTGCGTCGTCAGAGGTGAGGTTCAGCCAATCCGGCAATATCCCACCACCCTTCTCCTCCTGTCCTCCGTTGCCCCCGCTACCTCCTCCGCCATCGTTGCCGCCATCAGAGTCCAGCACCGCCTCGGTCTCTTCATCGGATTCCTTCAGGCCCTTGCAGTTAGCCCGGAGAAATGGAGTCCCATAGTCGAGCAACTGGGTTGAAATTGCGACGAAATTGAGGGGAAGGGAGCTGATGCTTAGGGAGGAATGGGCCGAGGAGAGGCGACGTTGGTTTAGGAAGGGAGTGGGAAGTTTCGGGGATGAAGGAGAGAGGACATACGGAGAGAGAGATGCCACCATGTCTCCCCCGACCTATCCCTGCTCTTGATCCAGCGGAGCTTCCAAGTTCGTTAATTTTCATCAGCCTCAGAAAAATAAAAATACAAAATTTATTAACAGTTCTAAATAATTGAGTATCGATTTTCAGGCTTGGGCATCTACTGTCTCACATAAATGGGCCAAGCCCATTGGACAATGGATCCTAGTATTGGCCCACATCCCACGAATCATGAATCCCGGAACAACACTAGATTCCATCGAACTTGTCGGCTGAGTTAGTCTTCTTTGTTCAGTACTGATCACAAGGTGCTTCTGAACGTTCAATGGTGTTGAATCTCTTGATATGAATTCTTGTTTATCAAGAGATCAGTTGCAATTGTTGACTTGTCATTCATCGAGTTTCTTCTGCACAATCATAAATCTTTCTTCCCATCTACAGTGTGCAAGAACTCGCTGTTAACACCAGATCCATGTCTAAACCATTCAAGGGAAAGATCATTGTTCCAATCTGAAGAAGTTCTGTAATGGGGAAAGCAAGAGTGAGGTGTTCATGGAGATATTAGACCGGAAAAAAAAATCGGATGACTTTTCGTGGAGAAGACCGGCACAGAGATGTTAATCAAGGACCTCGCATCCATCCATTTCTAACCTTGCACATGAAGCTGTCGCAGAGCAATGGCTGCCCAAAAGCATCAAACAACTACAAATATTTGGGAAAGTATCAATTTTTTTGGACTTTTACAGCCTCGAAATATGGAGTCTCACAACACAGGCCCCATTGCCACTACCGTACAAAAAAATTTCTTCTCTGTTCCTGCATTTCCTTTTCCTCTCTCTTCATAATAAAATAATAATAGTAGTAAACGTTGTCAATCTTCGTCACCATGCAGCTTCTTCTTCTGCAACCTCCTCACCCAGCATAAGGTAAAGCCTCCAATCTATAGGCTGTACAGCAGTCAGATGATCACTGCGTCATTGCTTGAACTAAGATTTATTGCACAAAACCTATGATGAATGATGGGAATTTTGAGTATTGCATGGTATATGCTATTCTCCAGCAAAGATTTATACCTGGTCGTCCTTGGAAGTAAATCCCAAATTTTGGCTCTTCTTCTTTGGCCTAGTTCTCCTCTGCCCTGTTGAGATTTGAGTTTCTAGTTCAATTATGAACCTCCACGGTATTTTACTCTGTCGAGCTCAATAATTGCCGATGCAGGATTCTCTTTCAATCTTTGTTTTTATCCCTTTTGATGAGACCTGAAGGGTTTTCCTACTTAAACGATGTTGGATTGTCAAATGTGATGGGAAGTCGTGTCTTGTCGTTAATGTGCTGTCACTTTCCTGCTGTTGACCATGTAAAGTTGGATGTTTTGGAAATGTAGAGGCCGTTCGAAATTGTTTCAGACATGTTGGGAAATCCTTAGCATTTCACTTCAGCATTAGGAACTAACGCAGCATTCATCCGAGCCTGTTCGATCGTGTTTGGTGAGTTGCCACTCCATATGTTGTAATTGAAGCAACTATCCTAAGATAATTTACTGACAAATTTATAGGTCTTCAAAAAACATGTTTCAACGAAAGCAATTTTCTTTCAAGAAAGAATGAAGACGGAAAGGAAAGTTAAACGAGTTATCAAGCTAGAAATGGAAGCCGGTGACATGCTTCGAGATGTCTCTGATAATGCTGCTTGCTTACTAATTATCTTCGTATTGATCAGGCGTCGACGCTGATGGAAGAGTTTGGAGTGGAACTCGACGCGGTAACGTTCAGCACGATCATGAATGCTTGGGAGCTCTGTGGGGCTGATGGACAAGTGCCAGGAGATTTTTGATGACATGGTGCGGGCAGGGATAGAGCCCGATATCCAGGCATTCTGCATCCTGGCCAAGGGCTATGCCCGGGCAGGCGAACCAGAGAAGGCCGAGTTTGTCCTCACCGCGAATGTCTGAGATGGGGATTTTCCCTAATGTTGTGATCTACACCACCATCCTAAGTGGATGGTGCACAGTAGTCGGGAAGATGGAGCACACGTTGAGGGTTTACCACAACATCGTTGAGTCAGGCATCTCTCCAAACCTGAAGACCTTGGAGACGTTCATGTGGGGCTATGGAGGGTCTAAGCAGCCGTGGAAGGCGGAGAATCTGTTGAACGAGATGGAAGAGAAGGGGTATGAGCCCTGAGCACAGCAGCGTGCAGCTTGTGGCTGATGCACAGCGAGCAATTGGCTTAACCGGTGAGGCTAAGCCGGTAGTCAACGGGTTCCAGAATGGTGTGGAGGCAAAGTCAGGTTTGAGGAAGGAAGAGATCTCAATGGAGAGCCTGGAGAAGCTGTATCAGAAACACAACCTCCTGGATTCATACTCTACAGCAGTGACCGATAAAAATGTATCAACATCCCACTCAAGAGTGCAGTTGATTCTGAAAGGTCCCTTGCACTCAGTTGAGGGTCTGTGGGTGGGGACCCAGTCAATCCGACTGAATCACACTCCTGCGTTCAAGGTGAGGCCAATTTTATGTCGGAGGAAACATCTCCAGAGCCAGACTGGA
Organism: Sonneratia alba; assembly: GCA_900174645.1. Lineage (NCBI taxonomy): Eukaryota > Viridiplantae > Streptophyta > Magnoliopsida > Myrtales > Lythraceae > Sonneratia > Sonneratia alba. Next base: position 3,280,553 of record FWPY01000028.1, on the reverse strand, counting down.
CTTCATGGACAATGCATATTCAGGGTGGTAGTTCTGAGCTGAAATTTGCCAGACAATAGCTCCTTGTTTTCCCAAAGTTATGAAGAGATTGAATATGACTCTTCTCGAGAATCCATCAGCATCACAGCTGCTGAAGATTTTTCTGGACAAGTTGTAGATATCAAATTATTCAGTTGCACAGCTTACTGTACAGCTTCATTCCTCTCCAGCTGCAGCATTATGTATCGTACAAAATGACCATTCTGCCTACACATTCACAAGTTGTGTGTATGATTTGATCCTCCTCTCTGCCATTGAAGCACTGGTGGGTTTCCGAAGTGCACTATAATGGATCATCTGATTCGAGCTATAAAATTTCCCAGCTCTGCGTCGACAATGGAGTTTCGGATCAATATTATATATTGCCAGATGCAGTGATCAAATCTTTTGACTTCAACGAGAGAGTTATATCTGGGGAATCCTTAGGAGACTTGCCGCTGATAGAGCAAGAGAAGGGGGCTTATAATTGAATATAACGAAAATCATGGAGGAATGAAGGGACTATACCGAGAGAATATCATGAGGTACAGGGACCTTTTCAGGATAAAGCAAACTACTGTGGTGATTTCGAGGAATCAAGCAAATTGAAATTCACCATTTCTTCCGAGCCTCCGCACCGGCGAAGGGACACTCCGGCGAGAATCGAATCCCCGTCGTCGGAGTCATATTTCTTCTTGTCCGCTGAAAGTTAACTCCTTTTCAGGTCTCTCTTCGTTCTCTGTGAGCTCCATCAATGGCCGAACTTTCCCGCCAATTCCATCAAACTCCAGTCTTGCGCTTACAGTCTCCATCTCTCTAGCGTCGACATGTCCACAATCAGCACCTCCCTCTCCCTGTCTCTGCTCGTCGCCGTTCTCTCCCTCTCTCTTCTCCATCTCAGGCCCGACTTCAACTCCTTGAAAAGCTTAAGCTTAAGTCACTTCCAAAAGGAACCTGATTGCTCCAATCGGACCAACTACATCGTCCGATTCACTCACTACAAGCTCGCAGGCGATCACCGGGCTTGCCTCGAGTCCTCAGTTCGGTTCGACGGTTGGCAGTGGATCCAGCGCCGGAATCCGGCCGCCAAATTCCCTACCGATTTTGGATTAATATCAATCGATGAATGCGTGAAGGAAGCTGTGATCAAGGAGATTGAAAGATTGGACTTCGTGAAGGATGTGAATGTGGACTCTAGCTATAAGAGGTCTCCTCTCCAGGAACGTCAACGCAAGGTTGGCGCGTTCGTAGACGGCAAGAAGCGGCCGGGGAAGATCTTCACTTCTATGTCGTTTAGCGACAGAGGGGAAGAGTTTTGCACTCCCACTAGCAATGCCTCGATTAATTGGGGACGGCATCTAATGATGCAGGCAAGATTTGTAAATGCTTACTTAAAAAGCTTAATGAATAACAAGACGACACAAATTCATATTTGGCATGCTCCATTATACAAGAATTGTAAAATGCTTTGAGCTCTCTCAGTGAAACCAATGAAGATAGCACGTACGCATATTCAGAAGCTTATTTTGTCATGCATCTATAGTTCTTGCAAAGTGGCTGAAGGTTGTCAAGTTGGTGTTGTGATTTGTGTGTCGTAGGTTTGCAGGATAACTTGATTGTAGGTTATGTAACGGAAAGGTAAAGTTTCATGATTATTTCTGAAGTTAATCGATTCTTATCTTATAGAAACTGTGAATTCTATACTTTCTACATAATGATTCAAAATGGAAGAAACATTGTTATGTCAACTTTGTAGACAGTTTCATCGGATTTGTGGAGGATATTAGAAACTACACCCAAATTCCTGGCCTTGACATATTCAGATCATTTCTTTGTCCAGCGGTCTTATGTCCATTTTCTAAGTATTTTTGCAACCTATGGCAGAGATCTCAAATTACCTCTTTATTTGGAGCCGAAGCACTTTGGAAAAAGGGATATACTGGTAAGAAAGTCAAGATGGCGATATTTGATACAGGAATTCGAGCTGATCATCCTCATTTCCAGAATATTAAGGTATGCCTATTGAATGATGCTGAAGGAAGGCCTTCACTACCAAGATTTAGTGCTGACTCATGATTCTTTCATTTATTTGATAGTGGTACTTAGTGAGGCTTGACTGCTAGATTAGGGTACTTATGATTGCCTGGTTTTATCTAATATCTGGATGACTCCTAGGAGCGCACAAATTGGACAAATGAGGACACTTTAAATGACAATCTTGGCCATGGGACTTTTGTTGCTGGTGTTATTGCTGGTGGAGATGCAGAGTGCTTAGGATTTGCACCTGAGACTGAGATCTATGCCTTTCGTGTATTTACAGATACACAGGTAATTCTTGCTAGAGTCGGAAGCCATGAGGCGTTCATCGGGTTCCTATGAACTGCCAATATTTATGAATTAAAGTCAGGCTTCACTCTAGTAGTACTCCCACAGGGGGCATCTTTTGTGTCAGGAGATGAAATGCTTGTTCAATTGTTCATGCAGTCCTCGACATAGTCAAATAAATGAGTTTGTGTGCTTCTGATTTCAGCATGCTTCAAAACTTTTTGCTTCCTGATTGTTATTGATCAATCACTTTTTTCTAGATGAGAATTTTGTATTCAGCTTAGTGCAGGTATCATACACTTCATGGTTTCTTGATGCCTTTAATTATGCAATCGCAACCGAAATGGATGTGCTTAATTTGAGCATTGGAGGACCTGATTACCTGGATTTGCCATTTGTGGAGAAGGTTTGATTCTCTTAGTTTCCTCTTGCAAATGCTACTTATGTTGATGTCAGGTTTTATTGCCTTACGGTTCAACTTTCAAGCATTCGATAGTTCGCTTTATTAGTGTCTATTAAAAGTGGAAGAGTGAAAATTAGATTTTGATTATATAGAGAATTTCCTGATTCTAATCCATTTGACTGTTCATGTGTCATCTGTTACTTCTTAATTAATGCATGTGACGCGTAAACAGAAATGGAGTTAATGCATCGGAAACTTTTCAGGTTTGGGAATTGACTGCAAATAACATAATAATGGTTTCGGCAATTGGAAATGATGGACCACTCTATGGCACACTCAACAATCCAGCTGATCAGAGTGATGTTATTGGAGTTGGTGGAATAGACTACAATGACCACATAGCATCATTTTCTTCACGTGGCATGAGTACTTGGGAGATACCTCATGGGTAATTGAAGTTACTTTATAAATGTTCCTTGGTTCTGCTTAATTGGGCATGTTTTTGGGTGTTTCCCTTATGAACAAGATCAATGAGACTTTGGATAAGTGTTTTGATTCTCTTGGTTCAGGAAAACTTATTATATCTCTGCCCCAGATCAATGAAATATATCCATCCAGTAGAGTCCACCTATGTTTCTAAAAGGATGAACCCAAGTGTATCATCTGATCCACATCTTATCTTGTCGAGTCAATGCATGGGCTCTTTTCTGTCATGTTCATCCCTTTGATGTGTTTCTTCTTTCCGTTCACTGCAAAGAATGTAAATTTCTCAATGTTGCCATTCTAGTCATAGTTGTGCCATATTTCTTTGTCATGAGTAAGACTCTTCGGTCAGTTTCATGAAATTGTATGATGTGGGTTAGAGCAATTGTATTATGATGTGCGTGCATGGAAATCTTGATGGTATCCGGGCCTGATCTTTTCATGTTCTTGAGCTGGCAAGTCTAGTCAAGTTTCTGAATTTGCTATTCTGACATATGCATTATATATTTTTGAAATGATTGTATTCTAAATGGTGAGTCAACATATGCCTTACAGTTATGGCCGGGTGAAGCCAGATGTTGTTGCATATGGAAGAGAGATCATGGGATCAAAGATTAGCACAGGCTGTAGAAGCTTATCAGGAACTAGTGTTGCAAGCCCTGTTGTTGCTGGTGTTGTCTGCTTGCTTGTCAGTGTTGTTCCTGAAAGCAAACGTAAGGACATCCTAAACCCTGCTAGCATGAAACAAGCATTGGTTGAAGGTGCTGCAAAACTCTCTGGACCCAATATGTATGAGCAGGGGGCAGGCAGAGTCAATTTGTAAGTTCGCTAAATCCTGTGTGCATGCAGTTTTGATAGTTCTGGGATGTTTATGCCTTTTCCATTTGTTCTAATTTGTGTTTTCCCAGGTTAGAATCATATGAAATTCTGAAAAGCTATGAGCCTCGGGCGAGCATCTTCCCTGGTGTACTAGATTATACTGACTGCCCATACTCATGGCCTTTCTGTCATCAACCATTGTATGCGGGTGCAATGCCTGTCATCTTTAACACCACAATTTTGAATGGCATGGGAGTAGTTGGCCATCTCGAAGGTTCACCAACATGGCACCCTTCAAGTGAGGATGGGAATCTCCTAAACATCCATTTCGCATACTCTATGGTGATATGGCCTTGGACTGGCTATCTAGCACTTCACTTGCAGATTAAGGAGGAAGGAGCTCAGTTCTCCGGAGTCATTGAAGGGAATGTTACTGTGAAGGTGTCCAGCCCTCCTGCTCAAGGAGAGAAGATCCCTAGGAAGAGCACCTGTATTCTTCAGCTAAAACTTAAAGTGGTCCCAACCCCCCCAAGATCAAAACGAATTCTCTGGGATCAGTTCCACAGCATTAAATACCCCCCAGGTTACATTCCGAGAGACTCTCTGGATGTTCGAAATGATATTCTTGACTGGCATGGGGATCACCTGCATACTAATTTCCATCTGTTGTTTAATATGCTGCGTGACACGGGATACTACATTGAAATTCTTGGTTCACCTTTTACCTGCTTTGATGCTCGCCAGTATGGGACTCTTCTGTTGGTGGATCTTGAAGATGAATACTTTGAAGAAGAGATAGAGAAGCTGAGGATCGATGTTATTAATTCTGGACTGGGTTTGGCTGTGTTTGCTGACTGGTATAATGTAGATACCATGGTAAAGATGAGGTTTTTTGATGATAACACTCGCAGTTGGTGGACCCCAGTTACAGGAGGTGCTAATATTCCTGCATTGAACAGTCTTTTGGCTCCATTTGGGATTGCTTTTGGAGATAGGATATTGAATGGTGATTTTTATATGGATGGTGAGCAGAGTCGATATGCATCTGGAGCTGAGATTGTTAGGTTCCCAGCTGGTGGCTACGTTCATAGCTTCCCTTTGCAAGACACTTCGGAGAGTGGAGCTACTCGGAATGTGCTGTTGACAAAATCAATGGCTAAAGTAAGTACATCTGCTCAATTTTAACTTTTGTCTTTTTGCCAAGTTCAGAGAACAAAGGTTTCATCCCTGAAGGTATCCATAATGTGCAGGGCCATGTAGATATGCCACAATGAAAATCAATTATGAGCTTCTAGGAAAGTAAAAAAAAACGAAGTCTTATAAACTCCTCTCTCAGGCTTTAATGGAATTTAGAAGTTACATATTTATATCCATTTACTTCTATTAGGGAAAAATATACAAAAAAAAAAATTCTATCATGGAAAAATGCTGTGACATCTCTTGCTCTTTGGCATGATTTTGATACTATAAACAGAGGTTGCAGTTGCAGATAACTGCAACATAGCGGCATCTTCTAGCTGTATTTCCCATGCATGAAATTCCTAAATATCATTGAACTAATTCCCTAATGCTACAATAAGTGCTGAATGTACTTTATCAGTTACGGTACATTTCCAACTAATGCAAAACCTTGGATTATAATCAATGATTATAGGGCATCATAACATTGTACTCATTACAGGAAGATTCTCCAATTCTCGGCCTCATCAATGCTGGTCAAGGTCGCGTCGTAGTTTATGGAGACTCCAATTGTTTGGATAGCAGTCACATGGTCACAAACTGCTACTGGCTTCTGAACAAGATATTGGACTTCACCAATGGAAACATAAAAGATCCTGTCCTTTTCTCCCGTTCTGGGAAACTAGACAGACCTTTGTTCTTAGAAGCTAACCAGTTGCCATCTCGTAGGACTGATGTGAACTTCTCCACCTATTCGCATGTCATTGAGAAGGACTTGGTCTGTGGGACCGATTCTAGATTTGAAGTTTGGGGAACAAAGGGATACAACATACAGGTTCTGGGAAGGAACAAGATACTTCACGGATATCCTGCCATTGATCTAGGAGGAGGTTTGAACTCCACATCTGATGGTTCCAGACCAAGAGAGAAGGGCTACTCTGATGCAAATGGGTTTCTCAGTAGGCTGTATAGGGATGAGGTAAGAAACTAAACATGGGTGTTTAAAATGGTTTGAAAGACAGGGCAACCTGGTCTGTTTCAGAAGTTCTCTTGAGATTGTATTGAAAAATGTGTTACTAAAAGCTCGGAAAACACATCTAGCGCGATTTCAGAAAGCAAAGTTTCTAGATTCGGCTAGACTATCACTGCCATGCCACTACCACCATACCTCTAGCCACTGGTTGCCGCCATATTCTTGCCCCCTCTTTTCCTCTGTTTGCCAAGTTAGGACCACTGGTGGTAGTGTTAGAAACTGTCTGAAGGATATTTCAGGAACTTGCAGAAAATTTTTCAAGTGGTTGGGAAGCCAAGTCTACAAAACAACTTTTGGAGACATTTCTGTACAGTTTCTGAATATGTTGCCTAGTGAATTTTCCCTTTCAATTAGTTCCAGTTCTGTGCGAATGCCTCTTTTTGGCCCCTACTTGATGTCCAGTTTCTTCTTGCTGCAGGTTGATGCACCTATTGTTTGGGGTCAGTGGCTTGCTCCCGCAGTTATTGCAGTTACCGGTAGGCTCTCTACTGCTGCTATCTTCAAAAAAATAAGGGGGAGCTTTCGCTAAATTTATCTTCTGGCCTGCTTGCTTGCTCGCTTGCTAGGAATTTTGCTCATTTTGAGCTTCTTGAGGATTACACAGAGGCGGAGACGGCGGAGAAAGGGATCTGCTTCGGGCCGTCTGGGAGATTAAAAGTTTTGGTCTGGTAGAGTTCCCTTCATGATCACAAACGATAGAAGCAATCTTCTGTTGTAACACCATTCATCGCCGAGCAACACGTGTAGTTTTTTTGCAGCAAACTCCTTTGACAGCAGCACGGAGAAGTTCTTCTAGTGATCGAATTTCCCGTTGAGCAGAGTGAGACTTCCACCCCCCCTTTTGTTTTCCCGTTGACCAGTGGCAGGCTCCTTGTCGCGTGAGATATATGGTAAAGAGCGTCCAATAATTCATGCATCGACCGACCTTTCGAACAGAACAGTCCGGATGAGAGGGCTTCCCACCTGAGCTTTTCGAGCCGAGACGACGAGCTCAAGCCTCGGAACTTTATGCTCTTCAGGGCTCAGTTACTGCCGTCCACCGCAAGACCGACATCCCAGTGCGAAGATACTCAATGGCCTGCAATTTTTCTACGCAGCTTTGAATCGAAAGAGCTAAGAAGTACTTCATAAAATCCGATCGACGCACTACTGCTCAACCGTGGGAAGGGTGCATGTTATGAGCAGCAACTCAGGTAAATGACCTCCTTACTGGCCGATATCAACCTCATTCCCCCTGCATGATCAGATAGTGTGCTTGCCATGTTCCCCCTCCTATTCTCGTATTAGAAAGTTAAGGAATATTAGTTAAAACCAGTCCCTCCCTCTGCAATTTAACTGTAATCCATATTCGTGATAATCACACCGCCTGCCCTATCTTATCGACACACCCGGGACATGTCTCAAAGATAAATGCGAGGTCGACCTTCATGAAAATAAACTGGATGGTGGTTTAATTTTGCAGAATAATTGGGTGTGCAAGAACACCATTTCAACTAGACTGGTCTAATGATTCTTGAAAATGGCGTGCAGCCGAGCTCAAGTTCAACTTTAATCCCGAGCCTTTCAAGTGGAGAGGAGCACAACCTTCCGAGTGTTCGGCTCGATATTCCCCAATCAATACACCATCAGACTAACCCACGATTGCCAGCGCCATAACTAGAGGAAACGTACCTATCCAGGTTTGGGCACAAGCATTGCTGATACGGAAAAGCAAATTTCAGAAAAAAGGATCTGAGGGAAACACTGCACAACCAATAATCCAGTCCATAAGATCTCCAGACGAATTACACGGTAGTGTGAGTGCAAAGGTGTACTAATAAGACGAAAATCAGAAACAGGTAGCAGCCATATATCCTTCGTCTCAGCAATGCCCAGATATCACATTCCATTTCCTCAGCAGAAGCAACCTGCGGACATGAAGTGCGATGCAGTGTATGACGAAGGCAGAAACCTCAAATTGCCCTTGATTGAATTGAATAGCAAGAGAAAAAAGGGTTCTCCATGAAGAGGGGAAGAAGAATCCCATTTAGCATTCACATCCTGAGGATCTTTGCTGCTGTCCACCCGCCACATCAATTGTATCAGGAAGGTAACTGTCATTTTATTAACCCAAAAGTTAGAATCTAGAAGTCGAAAGATGAGAAATTTTCTTCAATGATAAACAAAACAGCAATGAGGGCCCAAATAAGTTGAAGGAGATGAGACGGTGATCAGATAAAACCCGATAGGAAATGCTGACATTCAGTGATCCATTTGGAGAGCACTTACATTTCTTCTTCTGGTTCATTCTTGAGGGCATTCTTGGCTATACACTGAAAAGCAGCTTCAACATTGAAACCTTCTTTAGCAGAAGTTTCGAAGTAGGGAATGTTTCCCTTGGAGGCACACCATGCTTTTGCCTTTTTCTCCGACACCTACAAGGGCAGCCATAAAATCCATCAAAATCACGTAGGGAGGAAAAAAGTAAAGCAACAGGCACATTCAGTGAAATGCTTGTAAATAAAACGATAGTCAATAGTCATATAAACCAAGTGTGGTTTGTTTTGTATGGCACAGAAAGCCTTATCTAATAAATATATATCTACTTTTTTCCTATAATCTCATCCCCAGGAAGGACAGACATATCAAAAGCATTATTGCAATTAGCACTTGCATGTGGACAAGAAATTGTATTACACCAAGTAACATGGTTAAGTGTTACAATCAGGAAAAAAAGAAATGATCTTACCACTCGACCGTTGCCACCATCAATATCAATCTTGTTTCCCAACAAAACAAACGGGAAGTTTTCAGGGTCAGAGGGGCTGGCCTGGACACAAAAATCGACATGTAATTACTAAGATTCAGGGAATCGAACTTCACAAGTCAAATCATATTAATCCAATCCTACCTGCATTAGAAACTCCTCTCTCCAATGGTTAAGATTGTCAAATGATTTCATTACATTCACATCATAAACAAGAACACAACAGTCAGCTCCTCGATAGAAAGCCACACCAAGGCTTTGAAACCTTTCTTGGCCAGCAGTATCCCATATCTGAAGTGATTAAGGTAGTGTCAATACAAGGATCATTTGTAGACTTCTGCCGATTATGTGGAGCAAGCATATTAGAAAAATGATTCCTATAAATGAAGAGATCACAAGTTTCCTGAAATGTAGTGTAAAACTTTTCATTTTGCCATCATGCATGAACACTCTGCCAACATATTTACAACTTTACTCAAACAGGATCAGCGTTCTTGAGTTCCACTGAGAATGTTTAAATCCTTTTGCAAGTCAAGACACTTCGTAAGAAACTACTAAGCACATGTAAGAGCAAAAAAGGCCAAGGAGCCATTAGGACACAGAGTTCACCTGTAAAGTGAAGAGCCTATCCTCAAACTGGACCTCCTTAGTCAAGAAATCAGCCCCAATAGTTGCTTTGTACTGATTACTGAATTTCTGATTCACATACCTAAATTCAGAGTGTAAGGATGACACGCCTCATACAAATGGAAAACCATGCAAGAAATGTAAGCAAAGATTCCATGATAAAATTCAAAGCAAGCCAATTTTTCGAGGATACTGATTCATCAGTGATGTCTTCCCAACCCTGCCAAAAGCAAAAGCCACAGTTCAGAATTGCTAGTACACATCAAAGTAATATGTCAAATAAACACCCCATAATAACGAAATTGGAAAGAAGAATTTATGACTTATTGAAGATTAAATTAATTTGCGACAATAATACCGAATAGAGAAAAGTGGCTAGTTTCCCATGCTCACGATCACGACTGCAACAGTTAGCTCGATCTGCTGGTGTGACTTATTCTAAGATTTCAACAACAGAACAAAGTTCCCATAATGTCTTTCCAGTAACAGAAGTTAACGCTGCAAAGTCTGCTTAATCCAACACCACAAGAAGCCAGGGAAAATGCAATCTGAATTCGCCTAAAAACGTAGAACTTTGCTCTATCCCCGCCTCCCTCGACCGAAAATACAAAACTAATTCCCACTCCTACGTCAATCGGCTCCAAAATTCTTCCATTTTCCACCTCCACCTTAACCGCAGATCAGATAACGGATCGAGCCAAACAGATCAGAAACGCAAAAAAGGGGGGAAAAAACAAAACAAAACACACATACACGATCAAGCGCGCATATATAAACCAGAAGCCTCCCAAGAAACTCACCCGCTGTCGCCGAGGATAATGACCTTGAGAAGCATGCGCCGCCGCGAAGCCATCGCCGCCGATTCAGAATCTAGGATCTCCCCCCTCCCTCTCCGGAAATCTGAATTCAAGAAATCTCTCCCCCGAGAGAAGAATCGGATCTTTTCTGTTTTCTTGAATCACAGAAGAGACCCAAATTGTTCGTTATGGAGGAGGACCCAAAAATAGAATATGCATTCGCAGCAAAGAGATTCTCCTCCCCTGCTCTAAATTATTTTTCCCCTTTTTCATTTAAATAATAAAATAAAATTATCGATCTAATATTCGAATTCAAATAGTTAAGATCAATTGGTTCGACTGTCTCTCATCTATCGAGTTTTACTTGATCCCTCGTATAAGCGTCCATTCCATTCATTAGTTATTCATCATACCCGACCTTCTTTATTTTAAAAATAAATATTTTTTATATGAATATTTCATCTGTAAAAAATGATTTTGCTGGATGAAAAAGAAAAAGAAGAAATTATTGATGGGATCTTCTGGATAATTTTCAACAACTAACGGTCCACGGAAGGGTTAAAATATAAATTAAAAAAAACAATAAACAGCTGAGCAAAGAATGGGAGAATTATCATGGGCCCACTAAGCTGGTGGGGTCCACGAGACTGGCCTACGGAGCTCGCTTAAATTCCAATCCCCAAGTGCTGAGTTGTCGAATAACAATGGAAAGCGCTGTCGAAGGATGAGATTAGACACTGCATGAAAGACCGGGGGCTTTTCTGTGATAGAGAGGTAAGCCGGGGACGAAATTTCGATATATATATGTATATATATATATATACACTCTTTCTCATTGACATTACTACGTAAATAGCTGTCGGAAGCAATAGCCCCGTGCACGGTTCATGTAAATAGCACCAAAAAGTTTCCTGAATAATTTAAATTTAAAATCACATTTATCCATTAAAAAATTAGGATTCATTCATTCAAAATTCATTCAAAAATTCAAATATGAGACAAATAAACCATTTCACTTAGTGTTGGCAGATTCCACAGTTTAGCTGGCCATTATTTCTCTGCTTCCTATTTGTCACCACCATGATTCTAATCTTGACGGACATTCAGACAGCATTCCAAGCCTGATTCTGCCTCCCTCCCATGCTATCAAGCTGCTTTGAGACAGATCTAGTTTGGGTTCGCATGTCAGGTCAATCACAGTCCACAAAATGATAATCTGCTTTGATTTATGGTAAGATGGGAACTAAGGGAAATGAACAGAGAAGGGATTACAACCACCATTGTCATTCAAAGATGCTGCCGTTTGATGACTCTGATACTACAGTGAGTGCTAGTGACCAAGATCGTGTCAAACAGATCCAACTCAATGATACAAACCGAAGTCAAGCCATATCAGTATATCTCAACAAGCAGTACGAAAATTGGGCAGTTAAAACCAGAAGGGAGGGAGGATGAAGGAATAGAGACTCATATTATAAATCAGGATAAAAGTATAAAACCAGTCGGGCGGAATCAAAAGAATCAGAAGATAAGAACAGAAACTTTACGAGGATCATTCTAGGGAGCTGATACCTAAACTCAGGATCCTCAGGTGAAGCCTTGGCTGCTCCCCTTCATCTTTCCCATTTCCATCTCTTGGCTCGTCTGGCCTTCACTACTTGATCCTAATGGGTTGACTCCGTACCTGCTAGTAGGCTTACCGTGCTTGCTGCTGCCATAATTTTCTGTGCTTGCAAGCGTGATTTTCTGGAACTTCTTGAGGTCTTCATTGCACTTGATTGCATCATACTCCAAGCTCCCGTAGGAGCCGAAGAGGCCACTCCGACCTGGCCTGATATCCTCGTTGAGGTCCGACAGAGAGACATTGCCTTCCAGGGCACGAACAATCTGGCTCATTTCTTGCCAGAGTTAATAGTAATTATGGGCATCAAGCGCCAATTTAGAGCAAGACCAAAATAATATTGAGTCAAGTCCATGATCACCATGACGATTCATCAAATATTTGGGAGTATGTTTGGTTTTCAGTGGGAATGGGAATCTAGGAGAAGTTGGCATATCCCTCTTCATATAATAAGTCTTACACTCAATATTGAGACAGTACCTGGCTCATTCTTGGTCTTCCTCGTGCAGAATGGCGCACACAAGCAGCAGCGCAAGCAACCATTCGTGTCATCTCATTGTTGTTATAGTCATTCTGAAGCCTTGGGTCAGCCAAAGAATCAAAATTCCCGTCTTCCAAGGCACTAGTGAGCTGCGGCCTCGCCTATAACAACCAATGAGAAAGATCAGCCAATCATAAAAGTAGTCCACAACAGAAAAACACATTCCTCTAGTGTTACACCACGACAATGAACGGAGATATTAATTACCCAGTCAACCAAACTGTCATCCATGCAAGAATGTGTAGGATCCATAGGTCTACGTCCAGTGATCAACTCCAAAAGCATGACACCAAACGAAAAAACATCTGATTTTTCTGTGAGTTTCCCGCTTGAAGCATATTCCGGAGCAAGATACCTATAGGAAGCAAGAACAGCCATGATAATAATCCCATGGAGTAATTCCCATGAAAAGCGGCTTTCTCTACCTATTTTGCTGAGGAAGAGAAGTTCATACCCGAAAGTACCCATAACCCGAGTGGACACATGAGTATCGGTATCAGAAAAGAACTTGGCAAGTCCAAAATCCGCAACCTGAGAAGATAATTTAGAATGCGCAAAGACGAGTGGATTAATACCCAAGAAAATATTGAAGAATCATATGGTACATAGTGAATATGCAAATGAAGGACAACCAAAAATAACCGATCCACATATTCCAATAGTATCCTTTGTATCAAGGCTTGCTATTCAGGACAGGTCACACAGAAAAGATAGGCTTATGCATTAGACCCCTCTTGCTAATCATTTATGCCAGTTTTGCTCCTCATACATGGAAAATAGACATAATTTGTTTCTCCTTACAGGAAACAAAGCACTATTGAGGGTTATCCTACACTGCCTCTAGGTTGACAGAGGTTTTGGAGACGGGGAGTTTGAATTATCACAGACCATCAGAAGTTCAGAAGGCAGTAGCTTATTAACAACCATTTTCGAACTAGCTTTCACTTGTTATTTAAATTGTATATGGATTGAAAGGAAACTTAAGAGTTTTTCAACATAGGAATCACCATCTTTTGTAGTTTAGGAGAAGATCATCAGACTGCTTAGACATAGAATTGCTTTATTGCCTAAGTTTGAGTTTAAGATGCGGAATTGATCTTTTAACCCTAGCTCTGAACTCAGTAGTGCTTTCACAATGACATTTTTTTGTGTACATTTGGTAGATATCAGTGAGATACTCTTCGTACTCATTGAAAGGAAAAAAAACGACAAAAGGTATCAGGCTATCAGCACATACCTTCACCTCAAACCTGAAATCCAGAAGTATGTTCGCCGCTTTAATATCACGATGGATGATCGTAGGATGACCTGTACATCAGAGTCTTTCTAGGTAAACAGTAGGTAGCTTCAAATGGTAATTAGTTCCAAAAAAAGGGGAAAAACTATCAGTTAAAGCAAGAGCATGTAAAGCAATTGAATATCTTACAATCTTCATGAAGATAGGCCAGTCCTTTAGCAGATCCCAGAGCAATTTTCAGTCTTGTGGCCCAGTCCATGGCAGGTCGCCCCTTCCCTGCAATATTCAGTTTCTCCATCAATGGAGGCTTGTGATAATGGAACAATTTAACCTGATAAGAACTATGGAGAGACCTCGAACAGTTAAGGTAATAAGATTCTGTACGTGTACATTAATTTTCCAACATTTTTTTATAGCAACTCTAAAGTGAGCGCGTAATAAAGACTGCCATTCTTGAAACTTATAGCAGCAGCCTTTCAATTTTATCTATCCTGCTTCTATGCAAATGAAACAAAAAGTCTCAGGACTCACCATGCAAATGGAATTCCAGAGTATTATTTGGAACAAATTCATAGACAAGTATTCGCTGGTACCCAGTCATGCAGTAACCCACCAAGGAGACAAGATGCTTGTGATGCACCCTGCTAATTATCTCAACTTCCGCTTGGAACTCACGCTCTCCCTGCCCACTCCCAGCTTTAAGCTGCTTCACTGCAACCTCCTTACCATTAGGGAGAACCCCCTTATGCACAAACCCAAAGCCACCCTGCCCAAGGAGGTTGGCATCTGAGAACCCATCAGTAGCCATGACGATCTCATCATAAGTGAATGAACTCTTGGAGGAACCAAGGACAATTCCTGGGGAAGGAGGATGGTATACGCCCTCGGCTCCTGAATTGTTGGAGCCTGAACCACCACTGCTGCTCAGAGAAGGCGGCAGCCTGGGCCTGTGACCAAGTGGGGGGGCCAGTGGCGGCTGTGTTGTTGGGAAGCTCAACTTAGGCTGCGGAGTAGCAGCTTCTTGCCGGTAGTGCGGCAGACGACCACCATTGGGATCATTAGCTAGTAGTAGCAGCAGACATGATATCAATACGGAATCAGGTCATGTTCCAATAGCTAAATCTTTCTTGTTTGGGTTAAAATTAAAAAATATGATGGCATGTGAAAACAGAATTGGTTTCTGTCATCGTTAGAGACCGAGTTAAACAAAAGTCAATGATTCTAACTTAACTGGTCGAATTATGAATGGTGCAGCCCAACTTTAATAGATTGCAGCAGTAGTGGATATGTTTATGAAAATAAAAGATATTTCTTTTCTTAAATTGTTTATCATCTGACAGCATAGGCAGATCTAATGCAGGCTAAAAAATAGAAACCTTCAAATTCTGAGAACAAGCCATAGCAGGAACAAAACAAGGGGAGACAAAACAAGTTTTCATGTCGGAATAGAGTTTATACTCAGAACTCCATAGAGGAATACCAAAAAAATTAAGATGGAATCAGTAAAGATCTAACCTTTGAGGATCTGAGGAGGCGGCGGAGGTGGAACATGGTAGCCCTCCCGGTTCTTTCTTCTTCTCCGTCTCTCCCTAGTATACCGAATAAACAGCAAGCAGAAGACAACGAGCAGCACCACTCCTCCAATCGCGATTCCCGCCACAAGCCCCGTCGATGTGGAGCTCGATGGCCGCGGCGGCGGCGGCAAATACGGCGAAGGTGGCGGCCAATACGGCGAAGGTGGCGGCCAATACGGCGACGGCGACGGCGGCGGCGGCCAATACGGCGACGGCGGCGGCCAATACGGCGACGGCGACGGCCAATACGGCGACGGCGGCGGCCAATACGGCGACGGCGACGGCGGATCATCCGCCAGCTGCCGCCGCCGCTGCGGGGCTGATGGAACCGGCGAAAGTGGGACGGTGGATTGTGGAGGTGGAGCGGCGGGAGACGAAGGGGATGGGGTGGCGGTTGGAGACGCTGATGGTGTTGCTGGCGGAGGGGGGGTCGCGTAGGTTGGCGGCGGTGGAGGATCATCCGGCGGCGGCGGCTCATCCGCCAGCTGCCGCCGCCGCTGCGGGGCGGATGGAACCGGCGAAAGTGGGACGGTGGATTGTGGAGGTGGAGCGGCGGGAGACGAAGGGGATGGGGTGGCGGTTGGAGACGCTGATGGTGTTGCTGGCGGAGGGGGGGTCGCGTAGGTCGGCGGCGGCAAATACGGCGACGGCGGCGACCAATACGGCGACGGCGACGGCGGCTCATTCGCCAGCTGCCGCCGCCGCTGCGGGGCGGATGGAACCGGCGAAAGTGGGACGGTGGATTGTGGAGGTGGAGCGGCGGGAGACGAAGGGGATGGGGTGGCGGTTGGAGACGCTGATGGTGTTGCTGGCGGAGGTGACAAGGTGGGAGCCGGCATAGACATGGCCAATAAGTGCTGATGGCCTCCGGGAGAATCCAATGGGATCGAATGAAAGACTCCGAGACAGTCAAAGGAATCGGAACAAACAATGAAAAGCTTCAGTTTCTGAACTGAGCAGCGTCACCAAAACGTTTCCATCTCACTCTCTCTCTCCCGCTCTGCCAAAGATCTGTACAATGCAGAGAGGGAGGGGGAATCTAACAGGGGGTCGTGAGGACGGTAGGAGACATGTGCTTCTTTCGCTTTCCCTTTCAATGCAGAATGACATTAGTCAGCAACGTGCAGGGAGGGAGAGGGAGTCAATGGAGGCCGTGAGGATCGTAGGAAAAGTCCGCTCTTTTTTTTTTTTTTTTCGCCTTTCCTTTCAACGCGGGATAACATTACTGAGGCTTCTTCGATGGCACGTAGGAGGGGAGAGAAGACGGCAGAGAGGGGGAGAGTGTGAAATGGGGCAGAAGAAGAGGAGGGAACGGAGTCAACCGTCGGAATCTCGGGGCCCACATGACTGGCCCGCGCATTTCTTCGGCGATTGCCCCTTCGGATGAGCAAATGATACGGTGCCTCGAGTTTCTTTTTAAAGGGTAAATACATCGTATTTAAATTTGTTTAAATTTTATATAACCTAAAATCGAAGTGTAATGATAACAAATTTATCGGCGACAGAATGTCCACTTTGTTGATGATGGGTATTGGCCACATCAGAGTACACTGCAGGCGAAAGCATACGCAGCCCCTTCCGGAGTGTCCACGCTGCACCTTGGGGAATGCCAAATCGATGAATCTCATGGGCTTCGTAGTCTGCTCTAATCCAGTTTTCTAGAGAAGCAGTGAGCGACGCCCTTCTGGACCTCAGTTTGCCCAGATTTCTCCAAAATCCGACGGACGTGGTGTGGTGTAGCTTCTGGGGACACGATCAAGATCTTCCTGCTGCGGCATACAGTGCACCGATTATCCATCTGCAGGTCACTGTGTTTGCAGAGGGACCTTGCCACGACAACATAACCAAATAAGATCTTGGACTCTCGAGTTGGCCCAGGCCTTCCCAAGAAGTTGTGCTCACACAGTCCTTCCCGCGTGCAATCGGGCATGCAGACTTGAGAGTCCCGAACGACCCATCACTGGACAAGACAACCTCCAAATTAGTCCATCTTCGCCAATCACAAGATCGGCTGTTGGAGATACTATCACTCTGCGGCCATTCTCAAACCGGGTTGCAGCTCCGATCCCATCTACATTCACCACGACGACCATCGACACCCGCGTCTCCCTTTCCTATTGTAGACCGCCGCCAGGGCCACCAGAGTACCTTCGCCACCCTACTTGTCCTCCAAGGAGCCTAATTGACGGTTCCATTTCCAACCCTCAGGATGCCCTGAGGTCCAGACTAGTGGGCCATTTAGTATAAAGCAGAGAATGTGGATGCCCAGACATTGAGAGATGGCATGTCTTGCTAGTCAATCCGTGCAACAGTTCCCTTCTCGATAAGTATGTGAAACACGAACAACTTATCTCCATGTTAGACACTCCGAAATATCTCATACCACCGATTACAAGTATGATTGGCATCGTGATGGTGAGTCTGAAAACTACTGTTGAAGTCCACTTCAAGTATAATTCGTGGACAACCTATGGACCAAGCATACGGGTATATAGTTTGTACAAAAATTTTTACTAATACAATATTTTAATATAAAAATTTTAAAATATAACTATGTGATACATTTTTTTTTAAATATGTTACAATTTAGTACATCACGTTAAGTTTTAACTAACGCCATCAATTTTTGATAACGTGGACGGCTTACGTGGAGCTCATTGATAACATGATTTCATGTTTAAAATAAGTAGATTATCATGTGGTACAATAACGAGATACATACGTGGTCTCTTTCTTCCTTTTTCTTTTCCACTATTCACTTTCTCTCTCAACCTAAATTCAATTAAAAATTTCTTTTTCTCCATTTAATATTATCTAATTTTTCCTTACTACCTTTTATTTATTTTTTTTTAAAAAATAATAATATAACATAGTAGTATATTAAAAGGCAATAAACACGTAACTCGATCTTAAAATTAGAATAAAAATTAACTTAAAATAAGTTAAAAATTAGTAATAAAAGAGTAAAATTAGCACTAAATGTTTTCTTGATTTCTCTCTCACGTTAAAATTTTGTAATAATTAATTGAACCTTCTCATTCTTTTCTTCTCAGAAGTAAAAAATGAAACTCTACTTTTGTTCATCTTTGAAAAAAAAGTAAATTTTAGTTAAAAAATTGTTGAAAAAGAGGGAGGGAAGAGAGTTTTGTATTCTTATGCGGGGCCTTCATGATTTGGAAGGTAGTTAAAATTAGATGAGAAGAGAATGATGAGAATGTTCAATTAATTGTCACAAAATTTTAATTTAAAAAAATGGTCATAAAAATATTTAATACTAATTTTACTCTTTTATTACCAAATTTTACCTTCTTTTGAGTTAATATTTTATTATAAAAAAATTTTAAAGATCAATCTTAAGATCAAATTATGTGTCAATTTTCCTTTAATATACTATTATGTTATATTATCATTATTTTATAAAAAAATAAATAAAAGATAATAAAAAAATTAAATGTTATTAAACAAAGTGAGAGTAAAGTGTGGGGAGTGAGAAAAAGTGAATAGTGGAGAAGAAAATGGAAGAAAGAGGCGGTAGGTCTCGCTATTGTGTCACGTGGTAATTTACTTATTTTAAATATGAAATCTTGTCATTAAGGGTTCCATGTAAATTATCCATATCATTAAAAATTGACGATATTAGTAAAAAATTGATGGAATATATTAAAATATAGCACATTTTAAAAATATATATATATTATAAGATTATATCTTCACATTTTTATTCCAAAGTATTACCTTATAAAATATTTTGTACCTACTATATCAGTTACCCAATCATACTTATGCCTAATTATCCTAGTTAACGGTGGATCTTCCAACCTAGATCTCCATGCTAGACCTCCTAACATTGCCAGATTTCTTTCGCTTGCCCTCACTATTCCTAACCCCACACCCTCATCCTCTGCAAAGTTCATCATGTCCCGGTTGACTATGTGGATTTGCATGGAATTCTCCAGAGAACCCCAAAGATCACACAGTTAAAAATAAATAAATGATAATTATCGCATATCAATCATTTTTCTTACTGAATAATAATGCTGTACTCATTTAAATCTTGGAACAGTGTTACACACTCTGATGCCCCTCCACTTGAAAAGGCATCCCTACTCGGCCTAGTTCTCGGGCTACCCTACATCATAGGTGATTAGTAGATTGGATGCGTGACGTGTACAGTAGCTTCTTGAGATACATTACTTGGCATTGTGGCATCATGCACATCGATGGATTGATCTGATAAGTCACTCTATATAAATTGGGTATTACGGTTATTAAGGATATTTTTGAATTTCTAAAAATAGATGAAAATACACATTATCTCTTAACTTGATGGTAGATATAGATAGTGATCCCTACTCTATATCCCTCTTCTTATGGTAAGTCAGTTTCGGAGAACATAAATGCGTGTTATTGATGGTCAATGGGGGAGAATCTCCTCCCCAACAAATGCCACTTCACCTTTTATATGACTTACAGTGCTGAGCACCCTTTACTCCGATTTCATGCACTTCGCCTCGCCAACTTCTTCCCCAACCTAACAGGCTTTTAACCTGCTAGAAAAACCTCTCCCCATCTCAAATTTCAAATCAGATTCGCATCTTCCACATCTCTCTCCCTCTCTCCAATGGAGTGCGCTCAAGTGGGGAGGCGAACAGACCCAGAAACGAAGGCGGCGTCTTCTACTTCTTCTTCTGGTAGGAGGAAGACCCGGCCGAACAAATATGTCCTCCTCTGTGCAATTTTGGCCTCCATGAACTCCGTACTTCTGGGCTACGGTGAGTTGAAGTGATTTCCTTGTACCTGGTGTAAGGTCCGTAATTCAGCTTGTAATATCCCGTGTAGAATGGTCAATTGGCCGCTTGCGTTGCTGCTGAATCTCGATTTCTTTCACCGTCAACCATGTTACTGCGCCAACCCCTTCTCTTAATAAATTCTCGATGTATTTCTGCTTTGACGAGAAATTGGACTTGGAAAGAATTAGATACAGTGCTAGGAATGACATGGAAATGACGAACATTTTGTCTTAAATCTGGGTTATTTTCGTTGGTGGGGAGAGATTATGATGAAGTGGGAAGCTTTTTGGTTCATTTGATCAGAGTTTACTGTTGATAATGATGTCTGCAGACATAGGGGTGATGAGTGGTGCTGTGATCCTCATCAGGGAGGAGCTCAAGCTCACATCAATTGAGGTGGAACTCCTGGTGGGAATCCTCAACGTGGTCTCCCTGCTCGGATCCTTTGCCTCCGGAAAGACTTCTGATTACATCGGGAGACGCTACTCTATCTCAGTGGCTGCAGCCACCTTCCTAGCCGGCGCCCTCTTGATGGGCCTAGCCCCGTCGTATGCATTTCTGATGGCTGGCCGGGTTGTGGCGGGGGTCGGGGTCGGTTACTCCCTCATGATCGCACCTCTGTATAATGCTGAGTTATCCCCGGACCTGTCCCGGGGGCTCCTTGGCTCTCTTCCCGAGTTCTTCATCGTCATGGGGATCCTCCTAGGCTATATTGCCAACTACATCCTCTCAAGCCTCCCCAGCCGCATCAACTGGAGGATAATGCTCGGGTTGGCAGGGCTACCTGCAATCCTTATCGTGTTTGGGTTAATCTTCATGCCTGAGTCACCTCGATGGCTAGTCATGAAGGGCAGGGTGCGTGAGGCGAAAGAGGTTCTTGTGAGAACATCGAGCTGTGAGGAAGAAGCTGAGGCGAGGCTCACAGACATAAGACTGGCTGCGACTTCAGCTTCAGTTTCAGTCGCTGCATCTCCTGGAGATTGGTCCGGGCAGGGAGTGTGGAGAGAGCTGCTGAGTCCGTCGAGGCCCATCAGGCGGATTCTGATTGCCGCCATCGGCATTAACTTCTTTATGCAGGCATCGGGCAACGATGCTGTCGTATACTACACCCCGGAAGTCTTCCGGGCTGCTGGGATCAGAAACAAGAAGCACCTCTTCGGGGTGAATGTGATCATGGGGGTCTCAAAGACTGCCTTTGTCTTAGTGTCAGCCCTTTATCTGGATCGGTTTGGGAGGCGGCCACTCTTGCTACTGGGATCAGTTGGTATGGCGGCCTCGCTGGCTGCACTGGGCCTCGGCTCCAAGTTCCTTGAGCATTCGAATCCTAAGCCCCTCTGGGCCACTGTGGTATGCATAGTAGCCGTCTGCACGGATGTTTCGTTCTTCTCAATCGGGTTGGGCCCCATCACATGGGTGTACTCTTCGGAGATCTTCCCCTTGAGGGTTCGAGCACAGGGCACAGCCTTGGCGGTGTCGGTGAACCGGCTCGTAAGCGGGGCAATCTCAATGTCATTCCTGAGTGTATGCCACAAGATAACGTTCGGAGGGATGTTCTTCGTGCTGTGTGGGGTGATGGTCCTGGGGACGATCTTCATCTACTTCTTCTTGCCAGAGACCAGAGGCCGGAGCTTGGAAGAGATCGGTGCTCTCTTCGAAGATGATTATTACAGAAGAGGTAATACCAGGAAAGTTGAATTGACAGAGCAGGCGTAGATTAAAGACCATGAAGGCCAAACTCAAATGGTTGTGTGTGTGTGTGTGTGTGTGTGTTTTCAATTTGGATACTGTCATGTCTGTTTTAGCTGTCGAAATCCGAGCAGTAAGGTGCAGTGAATCCCACAACTTCTAGGTAAAATTTGTGCTGGAAATTATCTTTCGGTAATGCACATTTCGAACATTTTGACTTCTGGAACGTGAAAACATCACATTATTGGCAGAGATTACACTTCGATCGTCATGGTGCGAAATTAGAATTCCTCGGAAAACGACGTCTATGCTGATTTGGCAGTTCAATGCGCAAATTCAATTCAATAGAATTCGGCTAGATCACTGGCAGTATGGACCAACAAGTACGAGGACGAACATCATAGTTGGGCCTGACCTTTTTTTTTAAGGATGGACATGACAATAACATGAAAGTTTTGGGCTTTGAGATCCCAAAGTATCTGGAATCGAACCATTATAATCAGATCAGTAAAATTCATAATGATCAAGTTGGATTGACTTTTCTCGCTAAATACCCAAAAAAAAGGGGGGAGGAGGAGAATTCAAGAATCTCATAATTGAGTACGAAATGCTCTTGATTTAGGGGCTCGACAATCCTTATAGTAAAATCTCACTCACGTATGAAAGCTTTAGCGCCACTGAGCAAACAATCATATCTCAAATTCAGGGGGGAAAAGCAAAGATGATCCTTTCCTTCACGAGCTCATTCTTCCAATCTGGATCGATTATTGCATCACCCGAACGTCTAAATCAGGACTTTTATCAGGAATTGCTAAACCGACGAGGTGATCGATCCGTGTTGGAAACAACATGTCCATGACCCTCATTCCAGTTCCCTATGCGCGCTTTGTTTTCGACCTAATCGGCCGCAAACGAAAAAAATTATTGAGCCGCTTGAGGGGACAAAAGGGAAAGAATGCACAGTGTCACGGGGCCGGGATCAAAGCAAGTTGGTGGCCAAATAGTTGGGTCATGTGACTGACGGTAAATACACGATCCCATAAATCTAGGGCATAAGATCAAAACACTCGTGGCGGCACACCCGCCTCCCAAATTGTTTATTTGAGCACTTGCAACCTAAAATCGAACACAAACAAATCAGGGGACTGCATCGCCACTCAGTGCCACAAAGTTCATTGAATAAGAAAATGTGTTGACGCGGCCCGTGACACGAAAAGCGAAGAGATTAAGGCACAGTGTGCTGCATGATATGACCCCCGACGTGATAACCAGGCGTGAAATGTAACATGACAGGAGGAGGAAAGTACTCCGTGAAGAGTTTGAATTCAGGGGGAGCCCCGTTGGACTCATACGCAATATGGTCAGGACCTGGAGTTGTCTTTCAGCCGAGCAGCTGAATCCTTCGGCCGTTAGGGTTTCCACTCATTGCTACATATATAGCAGTTCAATTGTCGAATCGTACAGCTGAAAGGGTTTCATGGAAAAGCTGAGCTCCAAACTGAAAGAAACTGTCTCGTAGCTCTTGGTTGGAGAATTTGAAAGGAAGTGAGCAAATAGAGAATGTCGCCCTTTTTCATGTCGGGTGTGTTCTTTTCTTGCTGGAACCTTCTATGACTTTGTGATTCTTATGACAAGTGTAGGCCTAGATCAGAGATTTGGGGAAAAAAAATACGTATCTTTTCCCCATGAGTTTGACCCGGAATTCGAGCATAAGCAAATTCATATACAGTAAGATCTATTTATGAGAATGAATCATGAATTTTTTGATTTAACATCAACAATGGTACTATTACAACGATCCTGCTTTCTCTGTTCATGTTATCGACTTTTCCCATCAGAAGATTAATATAGTATGAGATTTCTAAGAAATTCTTGGGCGAGATTATTCAGAACTGTGAAGTGGTGATAGAATTGAAGCATCGGTCAGCGATTTGCTATTTCCTATAGACTATCATGGATCGAATTCAATATTCTTTAGCTGGATTGTAAATCCGCCAAGCTCATTCTTATTTATGTATTATATATACCGTAAGTTGTCGGCGGAGGAGCCCGAGGGCTGAGGATGAAGGGAAGGGTGTCGCTTAGCCTATGTACGACTTCGTCCGCAACAGGGAAATCATGAGGGATGTGCGCTATACGATAAATTGCATCTCGTACAACGAGGAATTTCGATGACGTTAAAGTCGTTTAATATCCCCCACCAACGACAAATATTGTACGCACGGGAACAATATAAATTAGTTAGTTGAGGCGGTTGTCCAAAGTTTTGTTGATTAATGGGTAGGTAAGTTCGACTCGATTTTTACATCTCATGGTACTAGGAACTATATAAGATTGATTAATCAATATACGTGAGATATAATATTTGAACCGTTTTGGGCCGGAATTGCCATGCAATGGAATTTGCAAACTGACTCTACACGAAACCGTGAGACAATTTTCATACTCTAAGGCTCATTAATTTAATGTTGCCTTTGGGAATCTGTAACCGTGAATGAGGAGGTTTGAGAGGCTATATTATACTGCAAGAGTCTCCTCTCCCACAGACCATATTTTCTTGATGAGGACAGAAGGCAAAGGGACAAAATTAGGAGAATGATATCGGCGCCATCCTCCTCCACTTGGACGATTATTTTATGCTCCTCAATAGTTTCAATTTTCAGCCAGCTTTTCATTTGATTAAGGAGAAATCGATGGGGGGTAAGGAATAATTAATCAAGTTATAGTTGATAAGGGTCTCGACTAAAGGATAAATTCCTCAAAATTACAGATTTCCTCTACTTGCAATTCTTGGACTTGAAACTCGACTTCCGGTAACCTGACCGCCCCCAAACAACCCATGTCGATGGGGGAAAACGCACTTGCACAGAGGAATTCCGCCGCGACCCCTCCCCATGTGATTTGAGAAGAAGCCAATCGGATCGTAGAAAATGAATAAAGATTTTTCCGGTTTGACGTGGAAGGAGTGGATAAAGATGCACTATTGCTACTGTGGATCATCGAAAGAGACGGGGGAGGGGATGATTAGTGTAGTGTAGTGTGAATGATACGCACACTCACCATCATTTCTGACGTCAACGGCTCCATGTTGCCACCCTTGGGCTCCTTCCCCGAAGTATAAACCAAACCGTCTGGCTCCTTCCTCTCCATTCAAACTCCCTCCTCCTCGGCTCTCTTCCCCCTCTTCTTGTGCTCGATCTTCCCTGGGGTCATGGAGGAGATCACCAGACAGAAGCCGAGGGCATCATCCTTCGGCATGTTCCGGTCTTCCTTCGCCTCCTGCAGCTCTCGAACACTTTCCGACGTCGTCGAGAAATCCGTCTTCTTCCCTCACCGGAACTCCTTCCACAGCTTCCCTGCCATGTGCAGGGCCAACACTACCCTCGAGCCTGTCAGCAGGTCAGGCCCGATCTCGATCCCGAAGGTGCCACTGCCGCCAGACGACAAGGCACCAGTCTTCACCCTCGGTGACTTCCTAAAAGGACGGCTCTGCCCGGCTGCATCCATGGTTTCGCAGCTGAACCACCCGTTCCATGACAGGAAGAAAAACAAGGTTCGTGTACAGGGTAGACATGAGTCCTTGTTGATCATACGTACATATGGAGATGCATTTTTGGGAGAAATTTTCTACATTTTTGTATTGAAAATGTACCAGGAATCATTTTTATGTTCTTTTTTCTTTTATAAGAAACATGTTTTGTTCGTTTGGCAGTGCGAGCCGCCGCCGGAGGACCAGTGGTTCAGCAGCGACGACGAGAGGGAGGATGAGGAGGAGGAGGAGGAGGAGGAGGATGAGACTGACACGCTCTTCTCCTCCAGAAGCTTCTCCTCCGACTCCTCCGGCTCCCTCCTGCAGCGATGGCGCGTTCGCCAGAGGCGGCAGAGGAGGAGGAGGAGGAGGAGGGACCGATCTGACGTCGGGGTTCTGCCAATGGACAACGAAGACGGGAACAGCATCAGGGGCAGCTTCGCGGTGGTGAAGAAGTCAAGTGACCCATCTGCAGATTTCAGGAGCTCGATGGTCGAGATGATAATCGAGAAACAGATATTCGGAGCCAACGAACTCGAGAAGCTCCTCCAGTGCTTCCTATCCCTGAACTCCCACCATCACCACAAAATCATCATCGAAGTGTTCACTGAGATTTGGGAAGCTTTCTTCCCTCACTGGCCTAATTGAGAACGCCATAACTGCCTGTTTTGTTCTTCCTTGCTCTTCTGGGGCTCGATGGATATATGATATGCTATGTCTTCAAGAAATTCAGGTTTTCGTAAATCATCGAGAAGATGGTCGAGTTGATCCATACACCAATCCACGAATTCCGAACGTTTCTCCCGGGACCTGTAGGCGGCCGTAGTCTAGGATATGAATTTGGGTCTACTTCAATAGCATTATGTGTACCATCGATCGACAAACAGAAGAGGGCTGGTCTCCAAGCACGCACATGATGAGTGGTACTCAGCAAAAAGCTTAACCGAAACTCGAATTTGAATCTAAAACACACCGTCGTTTGTCTAAATGATTCTGGAGATGTTTGAAAACTCAGTCTTAAACTTCTTATATGTATGTATGTATGTAATGAATTGGTATGAAGGCATTCCAACAATCAATTTTCAAAATTTGGTGGATTCATTTTTCCTTGTTTGGGATAACTCTTTGTTTTGCTTAAATTTGGTAAGTTATAAAACTTGAGTAATTTGTTCAAATTTAAATTGATTGATCTCATTAACTATCGAGCTTTTGAAGTGATCCTCCTCTCTCTCGTTTTTTAATATTTCATTCTTATGGCCTTAAAATTTAGATGAATCAATATTAGTTTTTTTTAATATTGATCATATTTAATATCGTAATAACTGACTAATTTATCAGATAGTGTATTGTATAACTTGGGACCCACCAATTAAATCCCAGATATAGACTCAAGATAGATTCAAATCTTAAATATGATCTATTATATGTTATCAGTTTACCAGGTCTCAACTCGATGGTAGATCAATCATTATTGTTATAATTTTTCAAAGTACTTATTGTCATAGTAAATATTTTAAAGATTAACTCATTTAATTTATTTATTAGACATTAATCTATTTCACACACGGTGTGTATCATCTCAATATAATTTATTAAAGTAATCTAACATAAATTTTCTTATAAAAGTATATATGATAAAATTGATAAGTTTAATTTAAATGTATAAATTGATCAATTTTTAAATCAGAATTAATAATTTAAGTGAAAAAAAATAAAATAAAATATATAATTTATTGTGATTTTTAAGTGATATTTATGATTTTTAGGAGTAGATTTACTATTTGATCCTTAATTCTCAATTTTTTTTCTGTTACTTAAATTCATATCTTATTAATTACATTTTGAAAAAAAATACAAAAAAGAGACCGACCACCTCTCATGTCTGCTTAAATAATAATATGGAAGATGACTGCAAAAAATGTATAATTATCTTGAATTAATTATTCATAAATATATTTGTCATTATTCCTTATAATTATTGCTTGAAATTGGTACAGAATTAAACTTTTTTTCAAAATAATTTATTTATCATTTAAAGTATTTTTAGAAATATGTTTAAGGGTCAGAGTGACCGCATATATGTTTACGCTTCCATTCTGTCCTCTTTTCTTTATTATTCTTGCGAAGTGGATCAAGAGCTTAATTCGTGTGTACAAATATGTGTGTATATATGTATATATATATATTTGGCCAGAGAATATTCGTGGGAAAATTTACTTTTGAATTTTAGTTTCTGAATTAATAGTTAAACACGAAATAAAATATGCCATATTTCCACAGACGTCCTGCAGGTAGAGCGGGCCCAGCGGGGCACAAACTTCAAAAAAAAAGAAAAAAAAGAAAAAATTGCACACACATCAGCAGCACCGGTCCAATTCTGAGCACGTGTGGAGGAGAGAGACATGTATATCGACCATATGTAAAACAACCAGTCCTTTTTTTTCAATTTATTTTTAATAAAGATTTCTAAAAAAAATTATTTTTTTCCCATATTTAGTATTGTAAATTGCATATATATATATATATATATAGCTCAATCTTCTCTTTTTCCTCTCCCTCCCTCCATTTTTGCTTCCCCACTAGTTTACAAGAGACCAAGTTGGGCTTGTTGTTCTCTGTGAATGGTCAGATAGATGCATGCAGTAAAGGGACGTTACATTTGATTTTGTTTGAGTGCTTCCACGTGGGAGCAATATCCACCAAATTCAAATTTGACTACATGATGTATATATAGAAGCAATCCATGCGTTAGTCTTTGTTGTACGTACACGTGTACATTACGTGGTTCAACAATTAAACCATTTAATAACACGGAAATCGATAATTAAGTGTTTTGACCTCTAGAAAAAAAGAAGATGAAAATCTTATAAGGCGGTTCAGTTGGTGAATTATAGAGTTCTAGACTGGCAAATTGCAATACTACTTCGACACCAAGCTTGCAGAGGAGTAGAATAATATATTAAAAAATATTATATAAAGGATAATAAATCCTATCATTTTATATTTTAGGTTAAATATAAATTTATCACTATAAACAAGGTGAAAATTTTTATATTGTATCTACCAACTTAGGGTTTAACTAGTAGTTCACTTATTAGATTTCTAAATTGGTGATTTAAGAATTTTAGATTAGGAGGGTCGACTTGAATTTTTCTAGGAATCCCGACTCGATCGTAGACTAGTCTCAATGTACGTTTCGACTAGCTCAATAATACTATGCGATGTAAAAAAACATTACATGGTATCAGATTGAGTTGCCGATCATACAACACTAAGGCATAAGACCAAAATAAAAGTTTAAGGTCAATTGTTAATAAGTTTAAAATCCCAAAAAAATATTTATCTTATGGTCGTTTTCGAGACTTATAACCTGATTAGTTATCGAGTTAGTTTACTTCGAGCATGTGAGCAAAAAATATAAAAATCTAAGAAAATTTTATTTTAATCAACTTATCTACTCCAACTTGTATTAAATCCAGCCATGACTGTACTCCTATTGAAAGGATTGATTTGCTGATTATAACTTCTCTGAATTTACTTCCTTGGAATGGATTGATGTTGGAATTTGACCTAGACAGGCAACTTGAATACGGGCACAGGTCCTTCATCCAGACTGTTAATGTAAGGTCTATTTCGGAGCCCAAGGGCAGGATAAAGATGGGTTAAAGAGCTGAGGTGGACTGAGACAGCTGTGGTAAGGACAGACAGAAGAACCTCGTTGCACAGGAGACATAAGCCCTTCTCTCCCTTTCAAGGATCTGTTTGATTTTGGTGCTCCGTGTCTGAGCCTTTTTTTTTTTTTTCGAGAGCAACGTTTGATTGATTAATGGGGCATGGAATCAGTTCGCAGGTTTCTGACAGTATCGGAGAGCAGAGGACAGCCTGCGTACAGAACCCGAACCAGTATCATATCCATGGTCATTGCATTCGATCTTCCAAGTGGGCCAAGTAATGGGGGAAACCACTTCTCAACGAGGAATTTTCCATATGTATGTATCCCGACCGAGAGCCGGAGAGGGCCGGGCGCCACTGGTTAAGTGATGCCAATGCCCAGCCCACTGGGCAAGGGAGATTGGGTCGTCTACACGAAAAATCCACGAAGCCCACCTGCGCTTCAATAAGGCGGAGGGCTCCTCTATGTCTTCATGCCCCTCACCTTCCATCCATTGCCTTAACCAACGGTCAAACTGGTGAGGTCTTATGGGGGACTGCTCCCTGTTACATATGTATATATGATACATACAAGTGAAAAGTTTCGTGGAGAGTGGGATCGACTCTTCATTTAACGGTTGGAAAGGACTTAAAGGTAGAATGTCTTAAAATTCAGGCACATGATTTGGGATGACACTGACTATCTCTGTGAACTTGACGAGATTATCCACGGTCATGGAGCAGCTGACTTATTATATGACTTTTTCACACGATCGTGAATATCCATCTGTTAGGGTCCGACGGCTGAATCGGAAAATTGTCAATATAATCAAGCTACAGCGTTCTGTGCTCACGTGGAATCTATCGGCTATTGACATTAATGATCGGTGTGAACAGCAGTAGATAGATTTGTTAATGCCGATAACCCATTCTGTCGAGCTGCATAGCTACAGAAAATCTCGATCCCTGCCCTTCTAATTGTGAAGGAAACCGGGTGAGTGCGTACTGCTAAAAGAAAATACGACTGATTCGATATGGAGGCTCCATGATGGAGCTGGTTCATCCATCGGACTGTCAGAGCGGCACTAGGGGGTGGGGGGTTCCATGTGGTAATAAATACTAGGGCCGTGGAGGTGCCTTCGGGTTTGATCATGGTAAGGGGAACTTGTAGATGTGAATCATGTGATGTGACCAGTAGTACTCCAGAGAGGAGAAGGGAAACGAAAGAAAAAGTCAAAAAAGCACAAGGAAACGAATGGAGAAGGAACCATACGGACTAGACAATTAAGACCGACCCTAATCGGTTTAGTTCGGCGTAAGGCATCTCTTTTCAAGTAAATCTTCGGGCTTTGAAACTTAAAAGATGGAGAAGCCCCATGATCATAAAAGCGCCAACTCCTCAACGATTTGACTCGACCCCTATCTGAACAATTTAGGATTCACTGGACTGTGGATGGTGTGTGACAAGCCAAGTGAACTGGACTGTGTCGACTAGATGATTGGGAACTAACTGAACCAGCCAGTCAGGCGGACGAGGAAAGGAAGGAGAGAATAGGACAAATGGAGTGAAGAGGAGGAGGGGTTGCACTCAATTCCACAGCGGGTCCAAGAGGATCCCTCCTCCTAGTGGGGGACGATCGATGGTGCAGAGAATCCTGCCTCCCCACCAGTCTATCTAAGCATTTTTCTCGTACACTTCCCCTCAGCACTTTGTACCGTCTTCCAGTCCTTTCAGTCTCAGGGTCACTCTCCTTAGCTTCCCGATCTCTCCTTCCACTCTCAAAACTCCATTCAGCTCTCAGCAAAATATCATCACCCCACTTGCCAGGACGGGGCATTGATTTGACATTTGTTAAATTAGGAGAAACATAAAAATCGCAAAAGCAACTAAATTTCTATCATAATAAAATCCCTTTGAATCATAAATCAAAATGTATATAAGACCATAAAGTTAATTGTAATATAAAAATTTCAGGCACTTCAAATATATGTATCTTATCAACCATACATATATTACAACTCTTAACTCATATAATTTGTTATTTTAATAAATTTGAATTTGCTGTTATTATAATTGGAGCAATAACTTTTGAATTTTATGTGAAAAACACTCAAACCACATGCAAACATGCCACCCAGTTAATTTCTCCATATCCCATATGCGCCTTTGGAAGTTTATAGAACTAGTCATGAAGAATAAGACTAGCATGTTAGAGGTTTCCCCATTACAAGTTATAGTAGAATTGGAAACTCGTGTTACTGTTTATATACGGGGCCTTTCTTGCCTTGCCATTGTAGACAAGATGCTGCATTCTTCGCTCAAAAGCCCGAAGAAATAGAGAGCAAGAGACCATTTCGAGGTCATTTACTGTGTGTTAATGGATCCTGGAGATCAGCATCACCACCACCACCACCACCACCATCACCAGGCGATATTCACGGCGAGCCTATTCAAGTGGGACTCCAACCGGCTGACGGAGCCAGTGCTGCCACAGCCTGCGTCGCTGCCGCAGCCCCTTCCGGTTCCTCTGCCGTTGCCACCGCCGCCGCCGCCGCAGCCGCAGCCGCCGAGGATGGTTGGGATGGAGGAACTGTTCCAGGCGTACGGGATCAGGTACTTCACCACGGCGAAGATCGCGGAGCTCGGGTTCACGGTTAACACCCTCATCGACATGAAGGACGAGGAGCTCGACGACATGATGAACAGCCTCAGCCAGATATTCAGCTGGGAGCTCCTCGTTGGAGAAAGGTACGATGATACACAAGCACGTGCATATATATATATTCTCTGGGTGGACTTTTCGTCGATAAAGTTTTCATATATTAGACGCAATATATCTCGGATGTAATAATCGGACGATGCATTGAATATGTGGCTGCTCCCCACTACAAGATACGGCATTAAGGCCGCCGTTAGGGCGGAGCGGAGGCGGCTTCTCTACCCCTCCTCCGATGGTGCTGCCACTGCGGTGGATGCGCTCTCGCAGGAAGGCCTATCAGAGGAGCCTGTCCAGCAAGAGATCATGGCGGTGGAAGGGGCGGCTGATGCAGGCGGCGTTGAGGGGATCCTGGGGAAGAAGCTGGCTGGACAGAGGAGGAGAAGGAGGCGGAAGCCGACGAGGAGGCAGAGAGGCGAAGACAATGAGGAGGACGAGGGGGAGGACGAGGAGGAGGAAGATGAGGAAGACAACAGGCGGCAGAGGGAGCATCCTTTCATCGTGACGGAGCCCGGGGAGGTAGCGAGGGGCAAGAAGAACGGCCTCGATTATCTCTTCCACCTCTACGACCAGTGCCGAGAATTCCTCATCCAGGTCCAGAACATCGCCAAAGAGCGGGGCGAAAAATGCCCCACAAAGGTACGTAGAACCCTAAATTACACCCAATAAGCATAGTCGGAAAAAACGAAAACCTGTAATAATATTTCTCAATAATATATGTGTATAGGTGACGAATCAGGTGTTTAGGTATGCGAAGAAAGCGGGGGCGAGCTACATCAACAAGCCGAAGATGAGGCACTACGTCCACTGCTACGCGCTGCACTGCCTGGACGAGGAAGCGTCAAACGCGCTGAGGCGGGCGTTCAAGGAGAGAGGGGAGAACGTCGGCGCCTGGAGGCAAGGCTGCTACCGGCCGCTCGTGGCCATCGCGGCCCGTGACGGCTCGTGGGACATCGACGCCATCTTCAACTCCCACCCCCGCCTCGCTGTGTGGTACGTCCCCACCAGGCTCCGCCAGCTCTGCCACGCCGAGCGCAGCCGCCTCTGTGCCTCCGCCGCATCCAGCTCGGTTTCCGGGGGAGGGACCACCACGGCTGCTAGGCACCATCACCAGCAACAGCATCATCGGCATCAACTTCTGCCGCCTTACTAGTCAGGGTCAACCTCCGGGTTGCTTGTTTTCACGTCATGGATGGGTACTGAATTAATATGCTTAATGTGCTGACATATGCTTGCCGTTTATTTGGACATCATATATATGTGTATATATATATATATATCTTGTGTGTTATATGTTAGATCTAATTAATTAAGGGGTGAGAGATATTCTAAGCTGGCAAATTAACGATCACCTTTGTTTCTGTATGTTTACCTTATTACTGATCAGCCCTTCTAATTTGTCAGTTTTCATTTTGCACACCGGAACCTGATTCTTGGAAAGCTTCATGAGTCTAATAAATTGACTGAAAAGCATAGATATATCAGCACATGAAATTGTTTAATTGTGTCGTGAACTCATATCGACATGAGCTGCGATATAGGTAGATGCTCCTCGTAGAGAGATGCTGAATCAAGCCTCGGTTTGTATGCAGTTAGCGTAGGATTTGCAGAGCTAAGCTAATGGGCATCAACCTCGGATTAGCTGCTGGACCTATCAGTACTGGTCCCGGAGTATTGTACCTGTCTGTCTCTGTAGGTATGGGCAGAGGTCAATCGGAGACATGCGAATGCAGCCAAACTTTGCTATGCTAACTCCAACTTGAGCTGAAGCCCGCTGGCAACTTATTCCCCTCTGATCAATTCTTCTATCCATGTCTCCTCTTTGAAGAACAGTGAATGCTTCTGCTTACTCTGGGAATTCTACACGATCCGTAACTGTGTGACCATGTCGAATGCAAAACATGCTGCATTTTGTAGATCCTATGTTTCCTTCCCCTCGCTTATCCTGCTGTCTTTTATGTATAGTCTCTTCTGCATCTTCTTGCTTGACCATAAAGCTACAACTAAAAAATGGACATGGATAAGATCTGGCACTGTGTGTAATGCTGATGGAATTCCTGAACATGGCAGAGCCGTGTGGATCTCTAATGAAAAACTCTTACGAAATACTGGAATTCGGAAATTTTCAGCATCATAGGCTCGTGACAGTGATAGCTCTTTGCTGCCGACACCAATTTTACTAGTAGAGAAAAGGGTAAGTTGTTATATTACAAGCTATTTTGTGTTCCATGATTTCATTTTCGAGGAACATCAGTTTGAGGAAAGTTGACCAGAGGAAGAAGACAAAGGACCTTAAATTATGGATTCTTCTGTGATCAATTAAACATCTAACGTGAGATCGATTCCAGAAGATCTGATATATTCACTCAGTTCAATCCAACAAAAACAACACTTTGACGCTGCTGCCATATGATCCCTCCAGAGGAAGATGAAGAAGAGGAAGAAGATCCTGAAAGGAAGAGCCAGAGGAGTAGGCACCCGTGCTAGTGAACCCCAGCCTCGATACCTACAATTGACCCCTTGCATAAATCGGCTGTGAGCTCAACAATGGAAAGTTGACGGCTCATCATTGCAGACGATAAATTTCGCGAGTACCGTACTTTCTGTCAGTTTGTCTTCGCCCAGTTAAAAAGAATTACATGAGGCTCGTATTGGGGTTAACTATCGTTGAAGATCAAGGTAAGTAGTCTGTTAGGGGTGTTATAAACTCTGTTCGGAAGATCATCTGACAGTTATGAGAAGACGGATCCGACACTTGCTTGCCTTCTTTTAGATTGCTTTTGCTGCTGTGTTCCCGACGTGTTTCTTGTATGTGTGATTAATGCAATTTACTATTCTTGTAGCAAGTGATCACTTGCTTCCTAGGAAGCTGAAGCATGGGAAGACTCTGAATGAGGATGTAAGGAATCTACTCTCAGAAATTAGTATCTAATTCTCTGGGGTGAGAATTAAATAATCTGAAAGGAAGAACCTAATGGACAGATCATTCTGTTTATCTTGCTTCCATAACTGTAATGGAGACACAGTTCACTGAGTGAGCTCCTGCACCACTAGAGGATTCTTCACTGCCACACCTTCTGATGCAGTAAGCCGGCTGTTTCTGTTCAGGAATAAGTGCATTCTGGTTCATGAGCAGGGATATAACCTCGGACATAGTTGGCCTGTCACCGGGGGACTCCTGAACACAAAGGAGACCGATATGAATTGCTCTGAGCAGCTCATTCTTTAGGGCATGATGAGCCCATGCTTGCATCCACGAGCTCCAAGATCTCACCTTGGTTCCACAGTTCCCACGCCTGCCAATTGGTCGCAGATTACTCCCGTAAGGTCTCAGTTTGAATGAGCACGGAAATAGGGAAAATTGCCCACCCAACCAGTAATACGAATTTCAAGTGAAAAATGTTATTACTGGTCTCATCTGCCATTTTCTTGCAACAAATGCCTCTATTGCAAAACAGCATTGTTCCCTCTGCATAACTTACTTGTTCAATGATGCCAAGGAGGGCCGAGGATGCTGTAACGGTGTTCCTCTTCCCGCTAATGATCTCTAGCATCAGCACCCCGAAGCTAAAAACATCTGATTTCACAGAGAAGATCCCCTTCATCGCATACTCGGGAGACATGTAACCACTGCATACCAGCAAAAACACGAACATATTACTACAAATTGGAATAAAAGAAACATCAATGAGAGAAAGGTAGGTGCCTTATGCGCTCCAAGCTTACTATGTTCCTACAATTCTGTTCGTGTTTGCCCTAGACTCATTCTGTCCGAAGATCCTTGCCATCCCAAAATCGGATATTTTGGGGTTCATATCATTGTCCAGCAAAATGTTGCTTGCTTTCAGGTCCCGATGTATCACTTTCAGTCTAGAGTACTTGTGCAGATAGAGAAGCCCTCGTACAATTCCTTCTATTATCCCAAGCCGCCTTTCCAGTCAAGTTCTTTCCTCTTAACTTCATCTGTAACAATAAGTTGATGTCTAAAAGGCTCAAATATGACAGCTCGTGAAAAGGAATGAAAGAAATAAGCTAAGTTCAATAAAGTCATTGACTTACCAATAAGAAAAAAGTCTAAGTTCTTATTGGGCATGTACTCGTATATTAGCATCTTCTCTTCTCCTTGTGTGCAGCAACCCAAGAGCCTGACAAGATTTGTATGCTGGAGCTCTGCGATCAATGTGATCTCGTTCATGAACTCCTCGAGCCCTTGCCCTGAATTCCTTGCAAGCCTCTTCACTGCTATTGGTTGCCCGTCCATCAAAATGCCCGTCAAATCGGACTTCCAGTGTCAGCAAAGCATCAATATCCCAAATTTCATTGTTTTTGCCGTATCTGTTAATTCATCCTCTGTAAATGCATATATATGTCAACAGATGGTGCATCTTCCTACTGACTCATACTCCTGTTCGGTTCTAAAATTTGGTAATGGAGAATGTTTCTGATTTTTTTGGTTCAGATCACTATGAACTATACCCGACATACTATGTTGGTTCAATTTTCTAATTGTTTAAGATTTTAGGAAAATCAGCCATCTTAGCCGCAAAGAACTTGCCTTGTAAACAGGACCAAAACCTCCCTCCCCAAGCTTGTTAGCAGGGGAGAAATAGTCTGTAGCAGCCTCCACCTGAGAGAACTGATACTGCTGAAACTCGATACCCTTCTTTTTGTTTCGTGTGGCTGTCTCTGAGTCATTGAACCGATAGAAAGGTAGGATCTGAGGCTCAAAATGCAGTGGTGCATCGCTTTGAGCTTCTCCCGATGGACCTGCTGGGAAAGCAATTTATTATTTTCTTTGGCTTCTATTGTTAGTCAATCAGGAATTGCATTTCACTGATAAAATGATCGAAAGAATCACCTGTTTGTTGTGAGAGTTTTTGGCTTCTCCTCCGTATGTATAGAAAGCAGCCCAACAGAAAAACAGTTGAACCCAAGATGAGGACTAGAATAAACCACAACCACCACTTCTTCATAACATCTCTCGAATTTCTAGCAGTTCCTCCATCTGCAACCACCCAACATGAACACAATTGAATGTCTGTCTCATTAGAAGTTGATTAATAGAGCCATTTTCCACTGTAGGGAGTGAAAATAGCAAAGTTCTAATTATACCATTCGAATTCAAGCTTCAGCAAAACAGTCTTGATCTGAGTGTTTCAATAGTTGAAAAAGGTTACCTTGAGCATTCGTCAGTGTGAGAACATAGAGTACATCAAAGTTGTCATTCGCCACAAAACTTGCACCCTTACTCCAGAATTCACACCCAGTCCCATCTGTGAAGAGACTCCCGAATGAGACGCAGGAGCAATTGTTCCAGCAGATGGAATGGCAATCGCTGAGAGACAAGCTCGAGTTATGCTCCAAATATAGCAACTCGCTGCTATTATAATATCCTCTCTGTGGGATGAAGATCTCCGAACTGTTCCTACACTGTGATGGTTTCTGATCGATGCAGACAGCGTCGGAGTAGTTCCCACTTTGACTGCACGAGCTTGTAGTCGAATACAGCCAAGTAGTCCCGTCTGAGGCCAAGGTCGATTGCACTATTTGGCCCCACAGGTTGATTTCCCACCTAGAAACCGTTGAGTTGTTCTTAGTGGTGAAGGAGAAATACTTCCCATCTTCGTTTGACACAAACGTGAAGTCATACAAGTTCCCATTGCTCGTCAGTTCACTTGCCAATTGAAACTTCCCCCCTTGCCAAGGCCCACTAGTCCAGTATGTCTCGTCCGGCTGCCAGATGATGAGCTGGTTGGCTCCACCTGGGTCAACCCCAAGGCGGAATGCTCCTGGAGTGGGGTCCCGGTTGCTGAGCCAGGAGGTCAGGGTCCAGTTCTGGCCCGTCTTCCGGTCAAGGCCCAACTTCATTCCTGGGAGCAGCTCATTCCTCGGATAGTCGAAGCTCTGCCGTAGGACTAGTCCCGTGGACCCTCCAGAGCTCACCTCCCTCAGGACTAGGTTGCCCGTATCGAGCAGGTTCAACGTCACGTTGCCCTGCCCAGGCGGGTTGGAGCTCACGAGGAAACTCTGGCTTCCGTTCTGAGTTGTCTTAAGCCGACCATCATCATCCAAAAGGAGGACCCCGGAGGAGTTCAGGATTGGGTTGATCAGGTTCCCGACCCAGACAGCCTCCGGGTTGTGCGGGAGCTTGCTGTACCATATCCCGAGGTAGCGGTAGCTCGAGGAGCTCGGGCTGAAGAACCCAAGCTTGAACGTGCCCCTGGGCAAGGAGAGCAAGTGCTCCCAGTCCCTCAACTACTGCCCCTGCGTGAGTTGATACACGAGCTCCCCATGACCAGTAGTGAGCAGGCATGAGAGGAAGACGAGAGCTAAGCTTCCTATATTGGCCATTCGATACTTCCAAGGATATGTTCATTGACATGAACCTCAGAGCCATTCGTGAGTTCTGATCTCCCTTGCTCTTTTAGCCTTTGACCATTTCTGCAATCTGAACTACAGTTGCCCCTCCAAAAATGATTTCTGATACACAAGTCAACATGCAAATACAAATCTTGCCTCATGTTGCATGGATATATTATCGTTTTATTGATTATTTTGATTTTTTTTTGGGTGTGCATGCTGTATATCCTAAGTTATCCAGATCTAAACGAAGCCGGCCTTTTTTTTTTCAGTCCTAAAACTTTCTCCATTTACCTAAAAATTTAATTAAAATGAAAAAAATGAAATTATTTCAATTAATTGATCCTCCGTTAAGTTTTAGATGCATGCACAAAGACTGTCAAAAGGGAGCAATAAGCTAAGGAAGCTTCCACTGTGTCTCCCTTTTTTTTTTTTCTTCTTCAAGTGGGGGATGATACGTTCGATCACCTTGCAACCTGTAGACTCGTGCGCTTGACTTTGAAAAACAGGGGCATGTGGCGGGCCCAACGCCACCATCTATTTCAGACCCTCATGGTGCAACTTGGTACGTTAAGAAATTCCGGTGCATTTATTCTTTTTGACTTGGCTGTTCAAGCTTTTGAAGTATAAGTATACTTGTATGATGGACTTGGTCATCAGCTCGTTGCGTTCACACGTAGCTCCCGACGGTGTGCGAATCGTGCAAAGCGTTTCATACTATAGTAGTCGAGACGGATATGTGCCTAAAAGCCAAAAATGCCCAAAAATGATGGGATTTATTTGAGCTACGGCCGCCCGGCTAATGCACATGGAACTGTCGAGATAACAAGTTAAGAGATGGGATTCCTTCCCTTGGTTAGTTAGTGCCAAAGGAAATCGACCCCAAGGATTCCTGTTGACTCTGAGATGACATATATCGGGGTAGCTCAGCTGCCATTGACCGCCGCATGATAACTCGGGTATCTGAGGCCGCTCCACATCTTACCGGGTCACACGTGCTGGTGCCGTGGATCGCATCTACCACATTCGATCGTTCATTATGCATAGGATGGTCATTAATAAAGCTAGAGGTTTATCCATCAGTGACCTTGCCGTCGATTGGGTTCACCGTGCCGTGCCAATGCAGACACTGTTGATGGAAGAATTCCCCCCTTGACACCTTCGTGTTACTGTGAAGCTTCTCAATCGGTCAGTCATCTCCTTGCTTCTGCCAAGTGAAAACCACGTGGACAATAGTAACTCAAAAATCCATTCATGGAGTATTGAAAAAAATGATTTGATAGGGTGATATTACTTTTATCCAATAGAATTTCTTCTAAGTATGGATTGGGCAAACTGCATGTCTGTTACATCTCTGGCAGTCACATGTGACTCTGGCAATCGGTTGCTAACTAACATACAACTGAAACTGTACTCTCGTCTCTTCCCGTACCAGAACTTCAAATTTTCCCAGGTGCATGGTGTTGGGATTAATGCTCTAAACCCAATCACAATTGATGTATTTTTATTCATGAAATAAAATTAAGACATTATTATTCATCATATGCTGCTATATTCTATGATGAAACCCATAAACTATGATAATGATTTTAAGGTCATGATGAGATCATGCCAGTGAGACTTAAAATCCACAAGTTTTAGTTTAAAATGTTCCTAGTTATAGGATCACTGAACAGGGGATTAGTGATCTGGTAAGACTAGTACACTTGTTACATACTCTAAGGTAGAGGGTAACTGATCTCACAGTTACTTGTGAAGAGTCACTAATGTAAGAGTGTAGGTACTCATTATGGAATGAGTTTACTGAACTGATCCGCTTAAGTATTAACCTAATGGATCTTTAAATAAATGTCAATAGGTTATTCCTTAGGTGATAGTAGGTGTAAATGATCCTTAGACTTGAGATTACCATAGTATCTTGTAAGAGTTAAGTTGTGTTTTGGTTTATTCCTTTACATAGTTCTCTGAACCATGAGTAGGATATTCTGGACCCAACAAGACTCTTATGGAGATGGTGTGTAATCAATAAAGAATCAGTTACTTCTCATGAGAGGAGAGAATGTCCTATGTATTCTATTAAGTATTGACTCAGAAAATCTCTGGCCAGAGTAGGATGAAATATCAGAAAGCAGTTTCCGATATTTCATTGTTGAGTTAATTACTAGAGAATTGAGATGCATATGGATAAAAATTAGGGTTTGACATTTTATCCATACCTTAATTTATCCGGGACATTGTATAACTGAAGGATTGAATTACACGAAAACTAATCACCAAAGGGTGTTCGATTCTTTGATTGAAATCTTCACTATCCGGGTGGTCATGATATGTTGCTAGACGTTAATCTTGACTTGTGAACTTAATTGATTAAGAGTTAATCGATGATCTTATTAAAAGGTTTAATAAGATAAATTAATTCACTACCGGCTTAGTGTGGAGCCTAATGGGTCACACACTATACAAGTCATTTCTCGTAACCAAAATTTAATTGATTAAATTTTGTGTTGGACAGTTAATTCCGTTAGCACGGAATTGTCCATATCGGTTACACGTCTTATTAGATAAGGTTGTTTCGGAATTAACTGTAAAATTAAATTTATAGAAATTTAATTATACTCTCGGTTATATACGCATGCTGAATTATCGAATGAGATTTGATAAATACATGTTTATATGTATGTACATGACTAGTACATGTCATGTAGACCAATGTTTGGTCTATTCTCAACGGCATAATATTCAAAATGGCATAACGTATGCCAATAGTGAAAAAGCACATCTCTTCGGTGAAAGAAGGGCACGTCTCTTCGGTGAAAGAAGGGCACGTCTCTTCGGTGAAAGAGGGATGTGTCTCTTCGGTGAAGGAGGGGCACATCTCTTCAGTGAAAGAAGGACGCATCTCTTCGGTGAAAGAGGGGCGCGTCTCTTCGGTGAAAGAGGGGCGCGTCTCTTCGGTGAAAGAGGGGCGCGTCTCTTCGGTGAAAGAGGGGCGCGTCTCTTCGGTGAAAGAAGGGCGCGTCTCTTCGGTGAAAAGGGCGCGTCTCTTCAGTGAAGGAGGGACACCTCTCTTCGGTGAAGGAGGGACACCTCTCTTCGGTGAAGGAGGGACACCTCTCTTCAGTAAAATAATTCTAAAGGTGAAAACGTTTCACCCACCAAAGGGGACAAAAGTCCCCTTTCGTGTTCTATATATAGAAAAACCGAAGGGCATCATGTGTGTTAGTTTTAAGAGAAGAAAAGAGTGCTACCCAAAATACTATATCCGAGAGTGATTGTAGAAGATAAGTTCTATTAAGTGCTAAATACAAGCCTTTTATTCTGAAACAAAAAGGCGACCGATTGTTGGGAACAGTTCTCAACGCTTACGAGAAAAACTTGGTGTGGATACCGTGGAGGGCGTACACGTGTGCGTCTAGTCAGAGGATTGACTCTTGAAGTCATTCGTGAAGGCGTTGTGGGACATCGCCGAATTGAGGATTCAAATACAAGGACCGATTCGAAGTCTTTGTAGGTATGTATATTCTCTACTTGTTTCTTCAATTTGAATTTCAAATTGCATCAAAGGGATATTGGGCTCGGGAATATAATTTAAATGAAATTGAAATGCACGCTTCCGCCGCGTATCGATTCCCTAACAGTGGTATCAGAGCCACCTTTGATAGTAGTTTGAAATTCGGGTGTTATTTATTGAAATAACGAATTACTTAATGTGCCATTTTGTTATGAGAATTTCGATTTTCCTAATTACCGCAAGAGTTGTGGTTATTGTACATATATAGATATGTGCATAATATATTTTATTTTTTAATGAGATTAAAGATAAATTAGGAAATAGAGAAAATACTTGTAAACTAATTATGGGTTGAGTATCTGTAATACGGTAGTACAATTGTTGTGCTGGGTTTTACATTCGGCATGCATACATCAAATATATACGATATATGAATGATGGGTTTTTAGTGTAGGATGATTTTAGTGACACCTTGTGGCTCGGGTGTTTTTACGTTAGGAACGTCCATAATCATCCTTCTTCTTTTATATGCCTTTTATTATTATACATATTTGATATTTATAATAATTGCATAAAGACCCTCCGATAATATTAAGTTGAAATGGCTACGATATTAAGAATATCAGTCATGCCTTCCATCATTATGAGATGTAGAGTGTGTCAACAAATATGGTGGGTTTGTTGTGCACACACAAGGCCCATCACATGAGTTGGCACGATGCTTCCTCATTAAAATATATGAGATATATTATATTACATGCCTAAACGATTCTATCTTGTTGAGCTACACTCAAGGGTATTTTCTTTTTCGTATATGATATATGAATGATGGGTTTAACTTAACTAAGATTTTATGGTTTGTTGTGCACACACAAGACTATAGTAATCTTAGAGGCAAAATTAATGGAAGTTACATGAGATGTAATTGGTAAGAGTTACCTACCTGTGGACTTACTTAAGATTTGTCGTGTTACATGCGAGATCTAGGTAAGATAAACTGGATTCCATAATCTCCACTAGGAGGCCTTCCAACGGGGTCTCCCGTTTTCCATTTAGAGGGCAATGGGATTCGTCAAATTTAGTGGGAGACATGATTAGATCAGAAGTTCTTGATAATCATGCATCATATTTCATGAATAATTCCTCATGCATATTGTTCTTTATTTGTAGATAAATCTGTCATCATGTCTACATCGTTGTCACTTCGAAGCATATTAGATGCAAACAAACTTACTGGGCCGAACTATGTGGATTGGTTGAGAAATTTGAGGATTGTCCTCATTCAAGAGAGAGTCTCCTACGTCCTCGACTCTCCTAAACTTGCTTCTCCGGCAGAGAATGCCACCGAGGAAGAAAAAGCCACTTATCAGAAGTGGCAAGATGATAGCACTCTTGTGCAATGCATCATGTTGGCATCTATGAGTAACGAGTTGCAAAGACAACATGAGAAAATGGATGCCAATGCTATTCTTGTTCACCTCAAAGATTTGTATGGTGAACAGAGTAGAACTGCTAGATATGAAGTATCGAAGCAGCTCTTCCAGGCCAGAATGACAAATGATATTTCTGCTGAAGCCCATGTTCTCAAACTAATCAATTTGATTGAGGAGTTAGGGAAATTGGGCTTCACAATGGATGGAGAATTATGTCAAGACTTAATTCTCCAGTCTCTGCCAGAGTCGTTTTCACAATTTATCATAAACTTCCACATGAACAAGTTGGATGTCTCGTTACCTGAGCTCCTCAATATGTTGAAGACCGCAGAAACCCACCTTGTGAAGGATAAGGGTAAGGTCTTATTAGTGGAAGGTGCCTCACAGACGAAGGCAAAGAAGGGTCCCAAAAAAGGGAGGCCTAGTGATAAATTTATGAAACCAAAAAAGCAAATCAAGAAGAAAAAGGGAAGGAGAAAATCTCTGAAAAGGGCACCTGCTTCCATTGTGGGAAAGATGGCCACTGGAAGAGGAACTGCAAGATATACCTTGCAGAGGTGAAGCAGAGGAAGGCTTCAGAAGCCAATTCTTCAGGTGTGTTCATTATTGAAGTTAACTTATCATTGACGAATTCTACTTCATGGGTATTAGATACCGGATGTAGTTCTCATATCTGCAATTCGTTGCAGGGATTGAGAAGAAGTAGATTCCTAAACAAAGGGGAGTATTATCTGCGAGTCGGCAATGGAGCAAGAGTTGCAGCCGTAGCAGTAGGAACCTTTTGTTTAGATTTGCCTTCTGGCAAAACTATTGAGCTAAATAATTGTTATTATATTCCAGTCTTAATAAGAAATATTATTTCTGTTTCTTTGTTACTTGAACAAGGATATGAAATAAAATTGAAGGGTAATAGTTGCTCTATTTCTCACTCCGGTGAATCTTATGGAACTGGAAAGATCACCAATGGCTTGATAGTCTTGGAAGTTAATGATAATATACTTCATGTCGAACAAACTAACAAAAGGAAAAGAGATGATCTAAACTTTACATATCTCTGGCATTTAAGGCTTGGTCACATTAATGAGAATCGGATTAACAAGTTATACAAGGATAGGTACTTCGACCCATATGATTATGAATCACTTCCAACTTGTGAATCT
This sequence comes from Sonneratia alba, assembly GCA_900174645.1. NCBI lineage: Eukaryota > Viridiplantae > Streptophyta > Magnoliopsida > Myrtales > Lythraceae > Sonneratia > Sonneratia alba. Next base: position 3,236,313 of record FWPY01000028.1, on the reverse strand, counting down.
TGTCTCAAAGGAAAGATGACTAAGACTCCATTTACTGGATATGGAGAAAGGGCGACACAGTTGTTAGAGCTAGTCCACACTGATGTTTGTGGACCGATGGCAACTCAAGCCAGAGGTGGATATTCCTATTTTATAACATTCACAGATGATTTGTCTAGGTTCGGATACGAGTATTTAATGAAATACAAATCTGAAGCCTTTGACAAATTTAAGGAATATCGAGCTGAAGTTGAGAAACAAACTGGAATGAGTATCAAAACACTTCGATCAGATCGAGGGGGTGAATACCTATCTAGGGAGTTTTTGGATTATCTTAAAGAATGCGGAATAGTTTCCGAATGGACTCCTCCTAGTACTCCACAACACAATGGAGTAGCCGAAAGGAGAAATCGCACTCTATTAGATATGATGCGATCCATGTTGAGCTTCACTGATCTTCCAATTTCCTTCTGGGGATATGCCTTAGAAACTTCCATATACCTTTTAAATAAGGTTCCCACTAAGTCTGTGTCACGCACACCATATGAGATATGGAAGGGCAAGAGACCAAGTCTTAAACACCTTAAAATTTGGGGTTGCCCTGCGTATGTGAAAATGCAAGATACAGATAAACTTGGTGCGAGATCTGAAAAATATAGATTTGTGGGTTATCCTAAAGAGAGTTTAGGATATTATTTTTACTCTTCTGTTGAACAAAAGGTGTTTGTTAGCAGACATGCCACCTTCTTGGAGAAAGAGTTTGTCCAAGATAGTGGGAGTGGAAGGAATGTTGAACTTGATGAAGTTCTTAACTCACTATCAGTCTCACATCGACTTATAGAGGAACAACAGGTTGCTCCAAAACCAATCCATTTACCACAACCTTCTGAACCTCCTCGTAGATCCATGAGAATGCGTAAGGCACCTCAAAAGTTGAATTTGGCAATTGAAAATGATCCAAGTTCAAATGTCATGGATGTGGATGATCCACAAACCTATGACGAAGCTATCAATAGTTTTGATAGTAACAAATGGCAAGAAGCTATGGAGTCTGAGATGGACTCGATGTATTCCAACAAAGTATGGACTTTGGTGGATGCACCAGAGGGAATTACTCCTATCGGGTGTAAATGGGTCTTTAAGAAAAAGATCGGAGCAGATGGCAATGTTGAAACATACAAGGCCAGACTGGTTGCAAAAGGATTCAAACAAAAACATGGTATTGACTATGATGAAACCTTTTCGCCAGTAGCAATGCTCAAGTCCATCAGGATATTGCTTGCTATAGCCGCATACTATGATTATGAGATATGGCAAATGGATGTGAAGACAGCTTTCCTTAATGGAAACCTTGAGGAAGATGTCTACATGACACAACCGGAAGGGTTTGTCTCATCTGTTGGTCCAAACAAGGTATGTAGGCTGCAAAAATCCATTTATGGATTAAAACAAGCTTCGAGGAGTTGGAACATATGTTTTGATGAGACAATCAAAAAGTTTGATTTCATCAAAAATGAGGAAGAACCTTGTGTCTACAAGAAGGTTAGTGGGAGAGCTATCGTCTTTCTTTTGTTATATGTAGATGACATATTACTTATAGGGAATGACGTATCAATGATGCAATCGGTCAAGGTTTGGCTTTCCAAGAACTTTTCCATGAAGGATTTGGGAGAAGCATCCTATATATTGGGAATAAAAATCTATAGAGATAGATCTAATAGGATGCTTGGTTTATCCCAATCCAGGTATATAGATACTGTGTTAAAGAGGTTTAACATGGAAGGTAGTAAGCGTGGTTACTTGCCTATGAGTCATGGCATTAATCTTTCCAAGAAGATGTCACCAAAGACACCTGAGGAAAGACAAAGGATGAATGGAATTCCATATGCATCCACAGTAGGATCCATCATGTATGCCATGATTTGTACCAGGCCTGACGTGGCTTATGCCCTAGGGGTTACAAGCAGGTTTCAGGCTAATCCGGGAGAGGAACATTGGAAAGTTGTGAAAAACATTATCAAGTACTTGAGAAGGACTAGAGATATGTTTCTCATATTTGGTGGATCAGATTTGAAGCTAGAAGGATACACTGACTCTAGTTTTCAAACTGACCCTGACGATAGTAAATCAGTATCAGGATATGTGTACACCCTGAATGGTGGTGCTATAAGTTGGAAGAGTTCCAAACAGTCCACTATAGTTGATTCAGTGACAGAGGCAGAATATATCGCTGCAAGTGTAGCTGCGAAGGAAGGGGTGTGGATAAAGAAGTTTATCAGTGAGTTAGGAATTGTTCCTCAGATTGAGAATCCTGTGCCCCTATATTGTGACAATACTGGGGCAGTAGCACAAGCTAAGGAACCAAGATCCCATCACAAGTCAAAGCACATCCTAAGGCGGTATCACCTAGTGAGAGAAATCGTTGGAAGGGGTGATATCAGTATTGAACGAGTCAATACGAAGAACAACATTGCAGATCCACTGACTTAGTCATTACCACAGCAGCAATTTGATCGCCACTTAGATTGTATGGGTATGAGATACCGAAGCGATTGGATTTAGTGCAAGTGGGAGATTGTTGGGATTAATGCTCTAAACCCAATCACAATTGATGTATTTTTATTCATGAAATAAAATTAAGACATTATTATTCATCATATGCTGCTATATTCTATGATGAAACCCATAAACTATGATAATGATTTTAAGGTCATGATGAGATCATGCCAGTGAGACTTAAAATCCACAAGTTTTAGTTTAAAATGTTCCTAGTTATAGGATCACTGAACAGGGGATTAGTGATCTGGTAAGACTAGTACACTTGTTACATACTCTAAGGTAGAGGGTAACTGATCTCACAGTTACTTGTGAAGAGTCACTAATGTAAGAGTGTAGGTACTCATTATGGAATGAGTTTACTGAACTGATCCGCTTAAGGATTAACCTAATGGATCTTTAAATAAATGTCAATAGGTTATTCCTTAGGTGATAGTAGGTGTAAATGATCCTTAGACTTGAGATTACCATAGTATCTTGTAAGAGTTAAGTTGTGTTTTGATTTATTCCTTTACATAGTTCTCTGAACCATGAGTAGGATATTCTGGACCCAACAAGACTCTTATGGAGATGGTGTGTAATCAATAAAGAATCAGTTACTTCTCATGAGAGGAGAGAATGTCCTATGTATTCTATTAAGTATTGACTCAGAAAATCTCTGGCCAGAGTAGGATGAAATATCAGAAAGCAGTTTCCGATATTTCATTGTTGAGTTAATTACTAGAGAATTGAGATGCATATGGATAAAAATTAGGGTTTGACATTTTATCCATACCTTAATTTATCCGGGACATTGTATAACTGAAGGATTGAATTACACGAAAACTAATCACCAAAGGGTGTTCGATTCTTTGATTGAAATCTTCACTATCCGGGTGGTCATGATATGTTACTAGACGTTAATCTTGACTTGTGAACTTAATTGATTAAGAGTTAATCGATGATCTTATTAAAAGGTTTAATAAGATAAATTAATTCACTACCGGCTTAGTGTGGAGCCTAATGGGTCACACACTATACAAGTCATTTCTCGTAACCAAAATTTAATTAATTAAATTTTGTGTTGGACAGTTAATTCCGCTAGCACGGAATTGTCCATATCGGTTACACGTCTTATTAGATAAGGTTGTTTCGGAATTAACTGTAAAATTAAATTTATAGAAATTTAATTATACTCTCGGTTATATACGCATGCTGAATTATCGAATGAGATTTGATAAATACATGTTTATATGTATGTACATGACTAGTACATGTCATGTAGACCAATGTTTGGTCTATTCTCAACGGCATAATATTCAAAATGGCATAACGTATGCCAATAGTGAAAAAGCACATCTCTTCGGTGAAAGAAGGGCACGTCTCTTCGGTGAAAGAAGGGCACGTCTCTTCGGTGAAAGAGGGATGTGTCTCTTCGGTGAAAGAAGGATGCGTCTCTTCGGTGAAAGAGGGGCGCGTCTCTTCGGTGAAAGAGGGGCGCGTCTCTTCGGTGAAAGAGGGGCGCGTCTCTTCGGTGAAAGAGGGGCGCGTCTCTTCGGTGAAAGAGGGGCGCGTCTCTTCGGTGAAAGAGGGGCGCGTCTCTTCGGTGAAAGAAGGGCGCGTCTCTTCGGTGAAAAGGGCGCGTCTCTTCGGTGAAAAGGACACCTCTCTTCGGTGAAGGAGGGACACCTCTCTTCAGTAAAATAATTCTAAAGGTGAAAACGTTTCACCCACCAAAGGGGACAAAAGTCCCCTTTCGTGTTCTATATATAGAAAAACCGAAGGGCATCATGTGTGTTAGTTTTAAGAGAAGAAAAGAGTGCTACCCAAAATACTATATCCGAGAGTGATTGTAGAAGATAAGTTCTATTAAGTGCTAAATACAAGCCTTTTATTCTGAAACAAAAAGGCGACCGATTGTTGGGAACAGTTCTCAACGCTTACGAGAAAAACTTGGTGTGGATACCGTGGAGGGCGTACACGTGTGCGTCTAGTCAGAGGATTGACTCTTGAAGTCATTCGTGAAGGCGTTGTGGGACATCGCCGAATTGAGGATTCAAATACAAGGACCGATTCGAAGTCTTTGTAGGTATGTATATTCTCTACTTGTTTCTTCAATTTGAATTTCAAATTGCATCAAAGGGATACTGGGCTCGGGAATATAATTTAAATGAAATTGAAATGCACGCTTCCGCCGCGTATCGATTCCCTAACACATGGCTAGTCGTCAATGGACTAGCTAGAGAATTTCAAGATGATCGGGTGAATTGGCCATCCTCTCGTTAATATATGCGTGCTGAGGAAACGGTTGATCAGTCACTGATTAAATATTCGATCCCGGTCGATCACTCGCCGATGTTTAGTCATCGTTTCATTGATGCAGCATATGCGAAAAGAACAACCGCACGACGTTCTCTGGTAACTGCTCAGATGCGTCATTGGTCCTTCTGGTTCGTCCCGACTTGGACAAGATGCCGCGAGAACATTAGGTGAACGGAGAAATACCGTTATAGTTTACTTCACCTAACTTTTCACGAAAGCACTTAAGACGTACCCTCCGTGGTGTGCGTCTCCCAGTACAGCTAGCTCCACTGTCGGGCTCTTTTCTTGCTATCAGCTTTCTGCTCCGATCGGAAATCGGCCATGGTAAGCTCTGCAAATTCCTTTGATGCTCTCGGACCGAATAGAGTGAGATTTTCCAGTCGTCCCGCGGTTTCGACTAGTAAGCAGCATGCTGATGATGGTTTGTTCTGTGCTTTTCGTGCTCTCTGTCAGACGGTAGCGCCGCTGATGTTTCGGTCGTTAGTTCGGCTGATGGCGGCGCTGGTGGGGCATCCGGTGGCCGCCATCACGACGCTGCTCTACTACGGCGAGCTGCTGCCGGAGCACAGCACGCTGGAGCGATTGGTCCGGCATGAGTTCCTCGCCCGGGAAAACCACCTCTTCCACTTCCTCATCAATTTCCTGAGATGCTTCTGATAAAAAGGATAGGAAGAAACCGACGCAGCATGCCGCTGCCTGCAAGTTTGTGTCGATTCGAGACGCTCACTTCCGGCTTTTGAATGTTTCCTTTTGCCCGTGTTCGACTGGCTCGAGAGCAGAGGAGGATCTACGGTCGTACGAGATGCGGTGGGACTCGACCAGACACGTGTTAACGTGGCTGCACCCTCGCGAGTTCGGAAAACGGTTCGCCGTCTCCTCGGCAGAGAATGCCCGACATTAAACGTTGTAGCGAGAACATTAGGTGTAGTAGAAGACTTTCTCTGTGACCGAGGAATCTTAGGTGATTGACTTTTAAGTTAGTGGGCATGATCGGTGTGGACTTCTAACCTTGATAATTGGTTTCTTCTGTAGCATTGCTTACCTTCGCCTTTCTCGGGGGTGGGGGACACTGCTGCAAATCTGGAATAGCGAATAACTGCAGTATAATGTTATCAATATGAGGTCGACTAGTTCGATACGGTGCTACGGTGATGATCCGTAGAGACTACACGAAGATTGTGGATGAGCCCATGGGACACTTTTTCATGAGGGATAGGGAATGGGCAATCTGTGGTGAGGCCCGGATGAGCCCAATTCGTCCCAGTACAATCTACATTAAAAAGGCAAATCCGATCTCAAAGAGTTTAATCGAATGATATCACCGTACCAAAGGCTATTCCTGTGATTCCGGTGATGAAGAAGGAGCCTCATCCCCTTCAACTTCATGCAGCCATCAAAATGTCAACCCGTGCTGCACTGCACCCTTCGATGAGATTCCCTCAATCTTATTCTTTTTTTCTTTTTGGACCGACAGGGAATTATCTTCCATCTTATCCGTTGACATCAGCAACTGCACGTATCGTGTCAATAGGCTGTGCATAAAACATAAGATAGGTGGATCGGCATACAAATTTAATTGTAAATTATATATATTTATTATTTTTTATACTTATATCATATATCTTCTATAACCCTAATTTTGATTTATGTTTACGTAGACATTATGTGACCTCGTCACCGTGTAGTATTATTTATGATGCAACATCAACTAATGAAATATATGAATAAATTATCACTTTTTTTTAAACTATGAAACCTGAAAGAAATTTTTATAAAAAAAAGTGGAAAATCATCCTGAATAATCAGGACTCCTATCTCCCGGGAAATCTCTGCTTTGGCTAGGGACACCCCTGGTTGGATCGAATTTTAATGAGCCTTTCGGGAATTTCTAATAAAATAAAAATGGGAATTCATTCAAATGATAAGATAAGAATGGATTTTGTCATTACATATATTTTTCTATTTAATGTAGAGAGATGAATAAATATTATTTATTTCATTCTACATTCTTTTAATTAGACATTCTTTGCATTTCTTTATATATATATATATATATACTTACTTAGATACACTTAGCATAATTACATACGCATTATAATTATTATAAGATATGTTTATAACAGGTAAAAATAGTACATCAACGCCCGACCCAGAGATGTGGATCAATCAAGGCACATTAGCATGACGTACTTCTCTTTCTCGAACTGGATTTGAAACCTAACTCCCCCTTAGATTTGTTAAATGGGCCATTTTGGCATGGAATCGGCTTGGGCCACCCCCAAACCAGTCCACAATTGCTCTTATTAGGTTCAATAATAATTACAGGTTAAATTCAGGAAATATGCATGCTTGAATTAGAACTAATCCAACACATTTTCTTGTTTAACTGCCCAGAATTGTAACTAGCCTAAAATCATTGCAAAATTGGCTTGGACCGGCCTAGACTATTAAAAACCCGGTAAATCAGTTGTTAAATTTTGTTAGTTCAATTTTAAAATTAAAAAATTAAAATGTTCATTTTATATAATTTAAAAAAAAAAGAAAAAGAAAAAAGATGAGAGGGTCATAGCCTATAGTTCAAACCAGCCTAAATAATAGACCAGCTTGCTTAGAAATAATTATAGGTCAGTTTATATTGTCATAAATCATGACCCGTAATTTAATGAATTAATTATACTTAACGGACTAAACTGTAATAATCAAATACTTTCAAGTCCACATTTATGCTCATATATACCTCTCCTCAGGATGATAGGTGGGACGATTCAGGTGAGGTCTAATGTAGATCCAACTTGCTATCCATCCCCTCTTTTCTCGAGAATCCATGCATTCCTCATCATTGCGTGGACAGCTATCTCCTGAGCACAAGTTTAGGTTCGGCCTCGATGGGAAAATAAAATGGAGCACCTAACAACCAATCTTCACGGACCAAGAACTAGGAGATTGGCCCTTTGATTCTGGGGGTAGGCTGCCGGAGGCCATGCCCACTCTTGCACTCGGAAAAATCAATGGAGCGTTATTTAGTTTTACCTAAAAATGTTAATTATATTTTACTAAATTAAATGGATTTCACTCTCTGAATTTAATCACGTACATCAATTAATACTGAGTTCCACCGCTCTTAAAACTACCTATCGGTGCAATTCTCATTGGCCGTCGTTTGCTTCTACGCAAATACTGCTACGGTGCAGTGGTGCTGTGCTACGGGAAAATTTCCGAGCCACAGCCATCGATATGGGAAATCTCGATATTAAACGCGTGAAATACGGAGACGTGGGCTCCCCCCAGCGATCCAATGGAGTCGACTCGCTGTAGCATTTATTAGTTGGGTCCTTCCTCTTGCCATGCCATTAATTGAAGCCTGCCAGATCGGGAATTGAGACATCACATGGAAGAATTGGTCCATGCCAATATATATATGTATTGAAGAAAATTGGGCACAAGCGAGCTTCCAATGCAGTTTAACCCACATGGAAAGCAACTTTCAGATAACACCATGGGAGAAGAAGTGACGCCATGGAAATGGAAGGTGGGATCTGTCTTGCGTGTAGATAAGACAAGTCGAGCTTAAATTCCACACACGTATACATATAATATATAAAACTCTTGTCTATTAATTGCTTTTATATGAAGAGGGCATAATGAGTTGACCTCGTGAAAATTACCCAAGAAAAGAGGGGCTGTCTGCCGGATGATACTCGAATGATCCGCGGAGCTGACTTTTGTATGTGTGTGTGTGTGTACAAAAAAGAAGAGATTTAAGTTCATAAATAAACGTCATTATTATCTCCGTATTATAATATGTCTTTACGGGTTTATATGGTATTCTTTTTTTTGGTATAAACCGCCGGTATCCAGTTGGATTTTGTCCAGCTGACTAATCCGGATCACCCCGGGTCGTCCCATTTAAGGGGTTAAGAGCTCCCTGCCGCAGGTGGAACTCGAACTCGAGTCCTCCCATTGGGATGATGAGTGCCGAACCACTCGACCACGCCTACGGTAGGTAGTTTATATGGTATTCATGTGTGTGTTATATATGCTTAATTTAATGTAAAATTGCAGCGAAAATTTTACATATTTATTATTCTTTATAAGTAATTTATATATGTTTAAAATTAATTATTTCAATCATATACACTTGATCACATAATGTATTTGAGTTTTGATTTTAATAGTTAGCAGTATCACGTGGTATTGTATAATCTATCAGTAGAATTTTTACTACGTTATCACGCTATATCAACCTAAATTTATTGCATCGGCATGCTATGCCAGTAACTTATCATCGACATATTATTTGGACACACTAATAATTATATCAATATTACCTGCTGGTAACACTAGCCCCGAGGTCTTCCGTCTCGAGAACCGTTACTTCTCTCACGGTTTCTCTGGCAGCTCGTAGCAAGGCATTACTAACGCCACCTCGGTTGATCTGTTCACATCGGTGGGGCTCACTCCCCTCGTCCTGCACATGAAATAGAGCATCGATTCGCTTGAGCTGGTCAGTTTGCCGGACGGCTGCACCCGCGCACAAATAAGCCTGCCATGTTACATCCGCATTTGCATTAATCTCGTGGAACTCAAATTAATTAAGTGACGTATCTTTTCCTATAAAAATTCTCTCTCTTTTTTCCCGGGTGGATTGGAATATCAGTTAGTTTACTTGTATCGTCAAATTGAATTTCTCTAATTTTTCCTGATAGAAGAAGACATTGAGATTTTCATGAGAATACGGCTCACCCGTCCCGTTCGAGGCTAAATTGGAAGTCCTCTCTTTTCTATGGGCCTTTTCTAGTAGCATTTAATTGGGGTAATTTGCAGTCTCATTCTCATGTATATTCCCTTAATTATAGAAGAGGTATAGCTAAAATTATATACAAATACAAATTAATTATGTCACTTTCAATAAATTATAATATAATAAAATTTTAAATTCTATTCGCTATCAAACTATCGATTGTTTGCGCTGGGTGCACATGAAATCCCATCTATCAGTAGTGAGAGGGGACCGCGTCCGAGCAGATTCTGATTGAGGAGTGATTGGAGCAAAGGGTTGACTCGAAGATTTTATATATATATATATATATTAATTATATAATACGTCATTAAAAATCAAAAGAAATATTTATTAAAAAAAAGTCTGAAAAAGCGTGGCACTTTTATATCCGGTACATGTCACTCCGTAGGCCTCCTTATTAATGAATGATCACCACGTTATTGTATGTGTGTATATATATATATTATTAAATTTATTATAAGTAATTTATTTTTATTTAAAAATTTAAGATAATAATTGATAATATCTAATTTTCTTATAAATTTATAATATTTTTTTTATTTAATCGATGTGAGATGGTATATCTCAACATTAGCTCTCACATGACAATGTGATTTATTTTGTCACGTGCCATTAAACACCCGCCCTTAACAACTGTCTACGAGCCGAGTATTTTTCTTTCAGTCTCGGACGAGGGGATAATTAGCCACAAGTCGGGCAATTTTCTTTCGTATTCGGGCTTATATCAACTTATCACAAGCCAAGTTTATGGATTCGGGTCGGGTTAGGTATGAGCCCACTAGCTCTGATATCATGTTAAATTTGTTGTGAGTTCATAAGGGATAAAGTCCGTTTTCACTTAAAAACTCAAACTAATAGGTGATAGTACCCAAATTTCTTATAAACTTACAACATTTTTTCCATTTAATCGATGTAGATTGTATATCTTAACCGTTGTTGTTATGAACGATACAAAACAACTTGAGATGGCTGGCTGGCTGGCTGGCAGTGCCAGTGGCCCGGTACGGTGGCAAGGACCCTCCTTCAAGTGGGTGGGTGGCCGCCGTGGTGGACTAGCTCGGCAACGTCGTACCGAAGCTTCTGGTCCCACATCAGTCGCACCGTGAATACTGCGTATTTGGCGCTAGCTAGCTAGGTCCTCTCTGGAGTTCGGGATCGCTGCTGCAGCAATGACGAATGTCGGTTCGGGATCGGATCGTCGCCCTCGTGGTTGAGAGACACACCCCGCCCCCACCTCCCCCCCCACGACCAACGTAGCCTGATCATCTTCCCTTAACTCAATAGATCGATAGCAGCACGTAGAAACATTATCAGTAATTAGAGCATTGGTACTTATATATATTATATATTTTTTTCCTTTCTTTTTTTTTGGCTATAAGAAAAAGTAAATGTCGGACGATGGGCCAGATCAGACACACTTGCTGTTGCTGGATCTTTTTAGGCGGTGCCGTGATTCAACATATATATATATATGTATATATACAATTTTTTTTGGCTGCAAGATAATTTTTTGATAAATAAGATATTTTTATTTTTTAAAATAAAAAGTGGAGGGGATTATTATTATTATGATTATCATTTTCTCAATGGCCAATTTTCCTATCTCGTTTCAGTCTGGGAGTCTTATTAAAGAAGTATTTTGCTATCAATATAATCAATCTTAATAGTAGACTAGTTAATATTAACCAAAAAAGAGCATAATTTTACTGATAATATATTAAATTTTTATCTCACCGCTCATTAATTTTATCCAAATGGTGTTGCAATCTGTTTTTTTTTTTTCCCCCAAAACCATCTACATGCGAAGCGAGTTACGCAAGACATAAATGCAATTAAATATGCAGTTGGATGGGTCCCCAAATTGAGTAAAGTCAAGAACACCTACGTGGTCGTTCCTCTATATATATGTGTGTGTGTGTATGCGCTCACGCAGTGCAATGCTCCTTCCCTGGCTTGAGGTAGAAAAGATAGACCAAGCAAAGAGCAGGAAGGAACAGAGAGATGGCAACTCATCATCACCATGGCAATGGGAGCACGGAGGAGGGCCGTTTTGAGATCCCGCAGATCAAGTTCACCAAGCTCTTCATCAATGGCAGCTTCGTCGATCCCATCAAAGGTCAGTGTTCTCTGGCTGTACAGGTATGCATGTACAGCTAACGTATCCATCCTCACGAGCATATGTGTTCCTGTAGAGTTTCTTTCCTCTGTCCTTCGGCCCTTTGCTTTTCCAGCTCAAGAAAGTTGTTCTTGTGACTATCACGAGGATTAGTCTCAGCGGACAATTAAACTGAAGATGACCTCGACCAGGAAAAGAAGAACGGTTTTCTTTTGGTTTACCTGTCACTTAGATTATAATGAACATGGAGAAGTTGATTTCTGAAATCCATCCATGCACACCCGCTTCCGCTTGGCCATATCCATATACTCTCAATTGTTTCTCCCTGAAAAAGTACACAAAATTCAGGGATGCCTCCATGTATGGTGTCATATCTGGAGTCATTCGACGCCTTTCCTCTACGATAGATGGAAGTAAGGCTGCACTTTCCGCTCCCATATCAAACGATAAAAAGGGTGTTGAACGATTGCATGCCTGGAATCATAGAATTTCTTGGAGGACTGACTCACATCATGCTTTTTGGTTGAATATTTTATCTTCTTTCCCTGTGAAAGGTGACCCGTCGGATGGGTCTCCATAACGCCCTGATTGCTGGCAAGAGAGAATAGACCGGCCCCTGTCAATCTATTTTGACTTTGAAAGTAAGGGACCAGCTGAACCACCTCAACGGCTGGAAAACTCAGTGTGAGAGCTGGAGCTGGCTCTGAATGATCGTACCAAATAGGAAAAGCCCGTACAGAACGATCAAATTGCTGAACTACATGGCTTTGAGTGAGATAACTGGAAAAGTCATAGAGATAAAAATTTTGTCAAAAACTCGTACAGGGAGAACGTTTGAGACGGTGGACCCAAGGACCGAGGAGCTCACAGCAAGAATAGCTGAGGGAGATGCGGAAGACGTGGATGTGGCTGTGAAAGCAGCCCGTGAAGCTTTTGATCACGGTCCGTGGCCCAGGATGCCCGGCTCCGTATGTCTACTCTCCTTTCCCAATCTGGTTCCCTCTCAATTTCCTTCTTTCAAATCAAGCACTCCATTTTGACTACACTGTTCTTGACTATGTTTTGAATTCCAATTACTTGTTACACAACAGCAACGGGAGCGGATCATGCTTAAGTTCGCGGATCTAATAGAGGAAAATCTTGAGGAACTGGCGGCCTTGGACTGCGTCGACGCTGGAAAACTGTTCTTCTGGGGCAAGGTCGTAGAATTCCTTCAGCATTCGAGATTGCTCCGGTACTATGCTGGTGCAGCGGACAAGGTCCATGGTGAGGTGCTCAAGTCGACGCGATCGCTCCATGCTTACACGCTGAAGGAGCCTGTCGGGGTGGTGGGCCACATCATCCCGTGGAACTTCCCATCGATCATGTTCTTTCTCAAGGTTGCCCCGGCCTTGGCTGCGGGTTGCACCATGATCATCAAACCTGCCGAGCAAACACCTCTTTCTGCGCTCTTCTACGCCCATCTCGCCAAGCAGGTGATACTAGAATCCCTTGGTGGCTTCTAATTTGCTTCAACGTCGAAGAATTGCCAGTATGGATCTAATTTACAGAATGATTCTTGTGTTTAACTGTAATTCAGGCAGGTGTTCCCAATGGAGTGCTTAATGTTGTCACCGGTTTTGGACATACAGCAGGTGCCGCTATCAGCAGTCATATGGACATAGACATGGTGAAGAATAATTTTGAACCTGCCTTATCCCATTATCTTAAAAGGAACATACGGTTACCGCTTTGATTTTTCTTTGTTTCTTTTCTTCTTCTTTTTTTTGCCTACTACTGAGCCTGTTTGATGAACTCAGGTGAGTTTTACGGGGTCTACCGAGGTTGGAAGGCTGATAATGCAGGCAGCAGCAACTAGCAACCTAAAATCAGTATCCCTTGAATTGGGAGGCAAGTCTCCTATCATCATATTTGATGATGCTGATGTCGACCAAGCTGCCGAGCTAGCTCTTAACGGCATCAGCTTTAACAAGGTAACACAAACATACTTCTTCTCAGGACAAGCAAAACTAGTTCGGCTTCATCCTCAAGAGCTAAGTTCTGGTGTCAAATACAGAAAGTGCAGGAAATCAGTGGATCCCTCCATTAGAACAGATAAAAATGCTAATCTGGAGAACATAGTGATTAATGATGTTGTTCTCTCGATATTTTCAGGGAGAAATATGTGTGGCCGGCTCTCGGGTCTATGTACAGGAAGGGATATACAATGAATTTGTGAAAAAATTAGCTGAGAAGGCAAAAGCCTGGAAACTGGGCGATCCTTTTGATCCTAGTACCCAGCAAGGACCGCAGGTCTGACTAAGATAACAGCAAAGATACATTATGCTTGACGAGAAGTAATTCGGATCACGAATCTTCAGGAAAAAAAAAGAAAAGGGGTAAAACCATGTCTTTCTTTTCGAGTAAGAGCGTAATAACTTGCAGTGTTTATTGTAACACGTGCAGGTTGACAAGAGACAGTTCGAAAGAGTGCTATCTTACATCGATATCGGGATGAAAGAAGGAGCCACCCTGTTAACTGGGGGGAAGCCTTGGGGCACCAAGGGATACTACATTGAGCCTGCAGTTTTCGTTGATGTTAAGGTAGGTCGGCCGAACTTTCATCTGAAAGTGCATCAGATTCTAATTATGCCGCTCATGTCTTTCGCTGTCACGGGCAAATTGTCCTTACCCTCTGAAAGCGCATCATTAGGACGACATGCGAATAGCGACGGAAGAAATATTCGGACCGGTCATGTCTCTCATGAAATTCAAGTAAGAATGCCTTCCAATAGTATCTGTTTCTTCCGATATCGATTCTTTTGGCAGAAATATGCTATTTTGGAAGTGGGTCTTGGAAATCGTTTTCCAAGGTTTCATAAAATCAAGAAAGGAAAACTCTTTTCAGCACAAGTGTCATAAACTGCAATTTCCATGTTTTCTATTCTGAAACGGAAAACGCTGATGTCATCTGATGTGCAGCAGTGTTCTCATCTGGAACTTGCAGGACTATTGAGGAGGCAATTGGAAGGGCCAACGCCTCCAAATATGGCCTTGCAGCGGGAATCGTGACGAATGATCTGAACGTGGCGAACAGAGTCTCGAGATCCATTCGAGCCGGAATCATCTGGATAAACTGCTACTTCGAGTTTGATTCCGACTTCCCTTACGGAGGCTACAAGCAGAGCGGCTTCACTCGAGATTCAGGGCTCGAGGCCCTGCACAAGTATCTCCAGGTCAAGACTGTCGTGACCCCTCTGCACGATTCACCTTGGCTTTAAAGAAGTATGCCAGCGACCATCGGTTGGATATAACGCGCTCAAGTTTCACATTACAGAATGGTATAGGAAGACAAAAATAAATGAACACAGGGAGTTCGGGTGGTGTTCTGTTCTTTACATTGATAGTGATTGAAAAACAGGAAATGGGAATTGCTTGTTTAATTTTTACCTCTCAAGCAGCATTACACACCGTTACCCGTGAACTCACCTAATCAAAAATCGATCGTCATCGATAAGCCTAAGGAGAAAGGATTGTTCTTTTAACACTCCCGCCACTTTTTCACTGACTCGATTCGCCCCATCTATCGTTCCAGTCTGATACTTGCATTGTTCTTAAAAGTCGATGGAGATATTTGATTCCCGATGAGATGAAAGATAATTTTCAAGAGTATCTACGCTCCTCGGACATACTGTCGTTCGTAACCGAGGACCCGTGGCCTTCCAGTCTCGAGATCCATCTCAATAAGAACTAAGATATGAGGAACTTTGTGTTCCTCAAACTCGACCAATAAGCTGGCTTGGCCCGAATTGACGACTGAGCCTGTGCTCATGATCTTACTCAGAGTCGGGAGTTGGACAAGTTTGATTTCCTGCAAGGCGGAGCTAGAAGCCACGAAATAGCGGAGATTGCCCAGCAAGATCAGGTGAACAAAGTTTGATTCACATTGCAGGTTCCGAATAAAAGAGCGAATCGAGAAAAAGGGTTCCATGAAAAATGTCTGGACGACAGGACAGAACTGACTGCAACCATAAGCTCGAGAATTATAAAGCTAGCAACTTTACCGACTACACAAACCAAAAAGAGCCTTCTTTTCCATTGGAATTCGCTCACTCTTCCAGGAAACAAACTTGAAAACATGACAAAATTCGAACATCCTTTCCATTCTTCAACCAGTGATCATGGTTCCAGTCCCTTCATCGGTCATAATCTCGAGAAGTAAAGAATGCGGGACTCGCCCATCAATGATGCTAGCCGTCCTTACACCCTGAGCAAGGGACCTCACGCAACAATTTACCTTGGGGATCATCCCACCTGCGATCTTCGCTTCATCTACCATCCTCTTCACGCCCCTGATGTCTATTTCCTTCACGAGGCTGCCGGGGTCATCCCGCTGCCCAAGGATCCCAGGTACATCAGTCAGCAGGATGAGTTTCTCGGCCCCGAGTGCTGCTGCCAGCTCACCGGCCACTGTGTCCGCATTGATGTTGTACTTCTGTCCACTGTCGTCCATTGAGACAGAGGCGATCACGGGGATGAAGCCCTGATCAGTGAGGTGGCGGAGCACGGAGGGATCCACCTTCGCCACCTCTCCAACGAAGCCGAGGCGGTCGGCATCAGGCCCCGGGCGGGCCGTGAATAGACCGCCATCGAGGCCCGAGAGGCCGACCGCGGTGGCCCCCGCCTGGGAAATGAGAGAGACGAGGTTCTTGTTCACGCTGCCGACGAGGACCATCGAGACGACCTCCATGGTGGCAGCGTCAGTGACGCGAAGGCCGTCAATAAACTGAGGGCGGATCCCAAGCCGGGTCAGCATGGAGTTGATCTCGGGGCCGCCACCGTGGACGAGGACAGGGCGGAGGCCGACGCAGGAAAGGAGTACGAGGTCATTAACCACGGATGCCCGGAGATGCTCCGACTTCATGGCGGCGCCGCCGTACTTGACCACGATGGTCTTGCCACGAAACTTCTGGATGAAGGGGAGGGACTCGGATAGCACATCGACCCGGAATTGGCCCTGAACCCGGGGGTCCGCGACCACGGTGGAAGAGTTGGTGATGCGGAGAGAGGAGGGGTGAGGGCGGCTCTTGCGGCGGGAATAGAAGGTGAGAGGATGGAGAGGGGGCCGCGATGGGCTTCTAAGGAGAGGCGGAGATTGACGGAGCAGGGTGGGCTTAGGGTTTTTAGCGGCAAACATGTCTCTTCTCCGATCTGAGTGCGTCTGATCTCTCTCCGACCCCCCCACTTGCACAGTAGACAGAGAGAACCAGTTTTGTTCCTTTAAAAAAAATCCAGAATTTTAATTTCTCATGTGTAATGATCTTGAAGTGTTGGGATATGTTCAATGTTTGATGGGCTTTACCTTGTCGAGCTGGGCTTGCTTTCCATGGACGTTGCTTCATGCATTCTGGCTCAGGTCAGTGGCCATTTTTGAAGGCGATCTGTTCTTCTTCTTTGTCAAGTATTAGCTAAGATATATTGTCACTCGATGCACTTGTCTCTGCCATTAGTCTCGACCAAACCCCAAATCACATATGGTACTATCATCTTGTGATCGGGTGGTTCTGATCTTCAAGATTAGCATATGCCGTATATCGGTCAGGGCTTCAAACAAGGTCCGAGTGCCAGTACCTGGCATGTGCGCATATCCCCCTAGGCTTTTCTCTGTACGTATCACAAACATGTCCATAACCTTCAAGATTAGAGCTATAAATAAAGACTTGTCCTTGAAAATTTTGAAGGAGAAAGATTCAAGTAATTCTCTAAACTGGCATATGAAGGGCAAACTGATCACCCATGTAATTCTATGCTCATTTGTCATTGATTGCTTCTACTGTCAATTGCATGTTTTTTTTTTAACTAAATAAAAAGGCGGCACTATTCAATAGGTCAATGATTTGGAGACAGTACTATTATGGGCTCATGTCTCCTCCAATAATTCGAACACTCATGTGTCCCATCAGTCCACTAACAGCCAGCGACAGATCTACAAGTTGAATCTGCAAGGAGTGATATTTAGGGCGAGAGTAAAAGAATGGGATTAAGGGATAAACTAGGATGATAATTATAAAAAACCTATGTGTGTTCCGTTCCATTCAATGCACATCCTCATTTCTTCAGCTCACAGCTCGAATCGTTTCTTCCCGGAAGTTTTAATTGTTTTCTTCCTTATTCAGCTGCCACTGTTAACATCACCCACATCTCAGTTGCAGAAGCTCACAATCAAGGAGGAAAGGGGAGTATAGGGGCACATGGACGAGAATCTAATTTGAATCTCTTGATGAGTCTCTTTTGCTTTCCGGTCTCAATTGATGTGTCTCTTTGTATATTTCTTAATGATCTTCCAATGCTAATGGACTACACCCCGTAAACATCACATCTATATTCATAGTTTGGTTGAACAGGTAAGATATATGTTGGTGAAGATCCCTTTTCGTCTAGCTGTTAGAAGCTTATCCACACACACTACCGTCGTGGGCTACGTATTCACATGGAATTCCTCTGTTCTGATAAGAACAAGAAAGAAAAAAAAGCTTCTGCAACAGTAATATCATTAAAAATGGCTGCTGCCTTCATTAGTTCATCACCACCGCATGACAAAGATCTAGTTGTGAGTGGTTGCAGCCAAAGGACTGAAGATCAGGGTTCCCTTCTCTTCTTAGCCTAAGTTGATCGACTTCGGGAGCTGAGGGCCCCTTTGTGGCTTCTCTTCCTCTTTGTTTCATCCTTTATTCCATCTACAAAAACTTCACTTGGTCTTCGTTTTTATCCTCTATATGTTGAGTATTTGGTGAGGTTTTTTGAGGATTGACGGTGGGGACATTCCTAATACTGTGACATGGGAAAGATGATGGGTGTCACGAAGATGTTAGAATGCTTCAGCATGAGTTCATCAGGCTGTTTCTGTACGAACTCCATTGACGAAGAAGAGATCGAGAAGTTTCCACTGATGGAGATTGACAACAATAGAGGGCAAAATAAGAGATATGTTGATGTTGCTGCTGAGAAGCAGACACTGGCTTTCCAGTTAAAGCCCAAGGTTCACCGTTATGCTCCACTAATCTTGCTTTGTTATATTTCGATTGAAAGTGAAAATGGAATGGAACGGAACCATGGCGTTGGATAAATTGGTATGTTTGTTGAACGGATTATATTAGCCTTTTGTATTAAGCATGGCATCACACTCTTGCATTTTCGATCATGGCATTCGAGTCACACAGTCTTTGCATTGGATTGTAACACGAAGACGACAGGAAACATCCCCTTTTTCTTGGCTCTTCCAGAGCCGGTCAGGAAGTTCAGCATTTTGTTTTTGCAAATGACTCTGACGGATCCTTATTTCTTGCAATTTTGATGAACTTTGCAGGTGGTGATGCTAAGGGTGTCCATGCATTGCCATGGCTGTGCAAGAAAAGTTGAAAAACACATCTCCAAGATGGATGGTATGGAACTTGACTTCCTCTCTGCTTCACATCTATGATTGCCGGTCCAAATTTCTGAGGATTCATATGCGTACACATGTACCTATACTGAATATCCACAGTTTCCAATGTGAGCAGGTGTGACTTCTTACAAAGTAGACCTAGATAGCAAGATGGTGGTGGTAGTTGGGGATATAATTCCTTTTGAAGTGCTTGAGAGTGTCTCCAAAGTTAAAAAAGCTGAACTCTGGCCTTCTGCAGAAGCCGAAGAACAATCCCACATAATCGAAATTTAAATGCATACTTCTCTCATCAATATATAGGTTTCCCAGGTGTGTAAACCTGCACGTGATGAAGGCTGGATGGCTATACCTATGGACATGTCTGCTAGCCATATGTAAACACTTTGCAATTACTTGTAAGCGTGTGCCCCTGCGTGTGTATACTGCAACCATGTTTCATTTAAGTGAATGACACTCAGTTGGAGCTGGGAACTCCTCAGGATCTTGTAACTTTGAAGTGTCTTGAGATTAGTTAGGAGGACATCTGCTTGCACCTGGCCACCGTCCTAGCTTCGCTTTCTGTAACATGTCTGGGAATCATCGACAATATTCCATGGCCATAAGGAGTCCCTCGAGGTGCTCTTGATACCAAATGCACCCAGACAAGACAATGCGGTACAGGATTGTCTTATTACATTCTAGTATCCGAGGGTTCTCTGCTTGAATGTATCCATTCTACCATTTCCCTTCGTCAAGAAAACTATTACCTGTCGCTCATTGTATAGAGAAAAAGGAGGAAATGGCAACATTATCTAGTGCTTTTTAAATTTGGTGCAATCTAACGGTTTTCTAAACAAAATGCAGGAGTGAAGATGATGATCTTTTGTAATTATAACTTACAATAAATGTCATATAACACATCTTCTCATGAATCTGGAGAAGAATGACTTAGCGTACAATCACTAAGTGAGCAGAGTGAGCAGTGAGCGGAGAGCGAGAAAAACAACTTGGCGAGTTCATGCGACAGCACTCTAATAAATGGGTCCACCTTCAGCAATTACTCCGCCGGTATCCAGCTGACTCGAGTCCTCTCATTAAGATGATGAGTGTCAAACCACTCGACCACACCCACGGCGGGTAATTATTCCGACTCTTATTTGTCTCTCGGTGAGAACTCTGAATACCGAGCGAAGATTTCCAGTTGACTCGAGTGCGAAGCCCACGTTGATCAGGAGTTTTGGGCTCAAATTTTCTGACATGCTTCAGCCTCAGATCGGAATGGGCTCTGCAGTGAGAAAGTGGAACTAGTTCTGGGGGGCTAAGGAAGGGCCGATTACGTACGTAACATCTTAGCCTCCTCGATTACGTCTGATTCACGAAGCCGTTCATGGGTATTTTTACTTTCAAAGCTTTTGTCCAGGGCAAGAGGCTTGGTCGACAGATATGGAGACGAGCTTGATTCTTTCTGCCAGTTAGACCTGGATCACTTCTAATTTGCGGGCGAGGATTGTCTTTCGTAGTTGACACTTGCCAACCGGACAGGCCGATCTCATTTGAAGCTGCAGGGAATAAGAACTAACTCCAGTATATTTTGAGACAATTAAATTGAGTTCAAACGTTTCGATCCTCCGAGAATAATATAAATTGTGAAACTATAAGCAAATTAGGATTTTACATTCAATTCCATTCCCTTTCCTTCCCCTCCCCTCTTTTAACCTCAATCCGAACAGAGGGGTAAAGGGCAGAGGAATGCGAATTCAAAAACAAATTGAACATTGACCAGAGAGAGCATTTAAGAGTTGGCCCTTAACCATACGGTCGTAGGAACCGGCCTATTAATGAGCAGCGCACCATCTCTCCTCACCAAGAGACATCACCTAATAGATTGCATGGTCGGGGTCGACGCTGCTTTCGGACCCTTCGTGGATCCAAGAAGCTCCACATACCATGGAATTCCATTGCTAAATAAGATCAAAGTGGATTTAACCGTGCACGCACGGAAAAACTAATTGATCTAATATATTTTTCTACCAAATTATAGAAAGCATATTTTTATAATAGTTATATCATATCAATATATCATTATTTTTTTCTTTATTATCTACTAATTCATCATTTTTTAATTTTTTTATTAAATAAGTATATTGTATCAGCATCTCACATCATATAACGGTTACACATAATAATTCCCCTAAAGTGGGCCGTAATTTCCCAGCTTTACAACTCCTTTGTTGTTTAGTCAAAAAGCAAATAGGTATGGCTCGGGCCGGTCCCTATCGAAAATCTTCTGGATTTAATTCATCTTTTGCATTAGTTGAAGTTGCGTGATCTTTACAACACTCATCGACATTAAAAAAAGGTATGAACTGGGTTGGAGCAGCCTGTTACATGCTCTCGGTCATACAACTACTAATGTAAAGGTTCCGCTTTTAAGTGCTACGAAGAGAAAGGGAAAAAATTTTCGATCGATAGAGTTTTTTTTAATCCTTAATTAATAAACATTTCTCGAGGTTGAATTAGCAATGAACGAGAACAAAATAGTATAAAATGTGTGATTGTACGATGAGTGCGAACATTCAAAAGTTATCATCGATCCAATTGATGGTTATCGAAGTATTTACCGCGTCACTGTTGAACATTTTATCGGTTTAATCAAATGGTCCGCAATCTAAAAACTGATGATTGATAATTGGTTACAGTTTGCTTTACATGGGTTGAATCCATGAGCGGGGGGTGACCAAGAAAGCCCCGAATCTGCACTTTTCCCCCAACCTTTTTGTTGCTTTCTCTGACTGATTAGTCGCATTTTAGGTGGCTGAAAATTTCGAAAGTTGGGATATTCTACGAGTTTGATTGCCTCGCGTGAATGTGATCATTTGAAATCTTCGGTAATCTATTAATTTAATTAGGAACTATTTTTTTTCTCCCTAATTTTCTCGATCCCGACATCCCATGGGACCCCGATGGATCTTACTTAATTCAAATGCATGTGACGCAAATGCAATCCGATGCCCATCTCAATCTCCCGACACATCGAGAAACCCCTTGAGAGGTTCGTGGGCGTTTCTATCTCTTCCGAGAAAGTCATCGATGAGAAAAGGCAACTCCGGAAAACAGTTGAAAGCAAAAGCATCAGAAATTCAAAATCCCTTTTTCCTTAGGCTTATTAGGCGCTCGAGGAAATGTCAATTAAATTAGAGTGATGGGTATATCAGTATTCGCCCACAATAGTTAACTTAAGTGGATACGTATGATTCACGGAATTGTGCACTCGATTCCGTCTTCATCGCCGCATATCCTCTAGTGAGACCATTCAGATGCCTACATATGGACCGACCTAAATTCATACCGAAATAATACTAATATTCCTTAGGCCAACAATTCTCCTGGTTCTTTCTATAAAATAAAATTATATACCCCTTTCAGCTAAAGTCTCGACTGATCAGCAACAGGATCTAGAAGGTAAGATGAATGACAAACGCATGGAAAACTGAGCAGTTAGGAATTTTTTTTTCCGGTTGACTTTTCCTCGATAAATTTACAGTTGACTTGCTGATGAGACATAATACATGAATGCAGGTTTATACCGTAGGCGTAGGAATTCAAGGTTCTTTTATCTTCTCGTCACGCTTCCCTGTTCAAAGTCGTCCATTGCGGCCGGAAAATGTCGTTGCTCCGAAGACGCCTCATCAAGCCGAGTTCCCATCAGTTTATGGTGGGTGAGAGTCGAGAAATTGAATGCTCGTCAGGTTCTGTAGGCCACATGCAGGAGATATTGAGCATTAATAATGGATTGCCTCACCGGTACGGCATTCCTTATGCAGTAAATAGTCTGTGATAGTCTGGGGAGGAAAAAAAATCATTTCGATGGCTCATCAAAATATGCCAAAAAAAAACCTTAATCATCAACTGAGTAATTGTCGTAACTGTCATTAACGGGAGTGATTTTATTGATACTTCCTCGCCGCCGGGATTGCGGAGGAAGACACCAACTAAGATCTTCTCTCGATAATGACATTAGAAAGGGAAAATTGTAGAAGCAACATTTCACCACAACAACAACTTGAGCTGATTGAGTGAAAGTCAGGAATTTGGTACAATAATATCGCTTTCAGTCTGATAACCAAAATGTTATAAATTCGATTCTCATTATAAGATTTTTTTGTATATCTTTATTCCCTTATTGTCTATATGTTCATAGACTCTTATGTAACCAGAAAAAAAATTGTATTGATTGAGTGACAAGTTAATCCAAATATTTATTGTTTATATATGTTTGTGGTGTTTCTCGCATTCATCATATCGCGTGGTTGGCAATGAGGCCTAAATTTAGGGTAAAATACTTCCACTCTTATATTAAATTAAGAGCAAGTTAAAAATTAAAAAAAAGTGCATATATTAATTTATTATTCTTTAAAATGCTACATCGGATTTTTTTGGGGACGAGAGCTTGCTTTGGGCTAGCGACCTCGCCGGTGAACTACCGATAAAACCGTTGGCGCCCCTTCAGATCGTGACATCGCCGGTGTCATTGGTGACCTCATCCGAGGGCGATTGTAACGCGTCGTGCTAAGGGCCAACGATCTTCCCGACGTCTTAGCCCTTTTTTTTTCCTTTATTTTTTCTTTGCTTTTAAATTAGTGTTTTTTTTAAAAAATTGTTGATTTTATTTTTGTCTTAAGATTATTTTGTTAATAAATATCGACATCAGTAGACAGAAAATTTGAACGGAAGATTTCAAAGTTTGTGATTTCTCCCGTTACGGGTGATGGTCACCAGGGAGACCACAGCCCACGTCGATTCCCGTCACCTTGATATCTTCATTCTTTCCTACTCTTCTACTTTAAAGTTATTTTGTGTAATTTAAAACGTGAAATTATGTTTACGTCCATATGGTTGTGAAATTTACCAATTGTTCATCATCTATATCTCCTGTCGGTTTTTATTTTCGAGGTGCATCGCGTACCCGTTAGTCTCATTGATGGAAATGAGCCAAGAACATAAGGGCAGCTCTTAATCGAGGACGAACCAACGCCCCGGACACTGGACCTCGACCGTCACTTGATCTGTGCGGTTCCTGTCCTGACACCCAGTGCACAGCATCAAACATGGAGCACAAATTGGCCTTTAAATATCTATCGTCTCTCCTGTGAACAGTCGCAGAAGACATTGGATGACTTGCTGTCGTTTGTTTTATTTATCGGTAGCGTCGAATCCCCTTCTCATCGGTTTGTCCTCTATAGAATGCAAGAATCTTCTCATTCTGGGAACGCACGGAGCACCGTATCCATTGATCCAAAAGAACAGCTGGATTTGATGTCCCCTTCTGACAATGAAAAGCTATCTTATCATCTATAATCGAATCGAACCAACATTTTTCTTGATGGTAGAAAAAAAAATTGAAATAAAAGTAGTATGAGAACCGAATATATAATAAGGTTTCTTGATATCGGGGGTTGGTGAATGAGCCTTCCACATCGAGCCCTCATTTTGCAATTTCTTATAACCCTTTGAATGAGCCCAACAACGCCTTCCCCCACTTCTCCCAACAGGACCACACGGGGCACTGATTGTCCCCCTTGTGTTCGATGCTGCGTGAAAATACGTGAAACTTGACTGACCCACCAGTCCATAAGGGGCTTCGACACCGTCCAACTTTCAGCACTGAACGCGGGATCTCTCGGATATTTATCGATGATATTGAGAAAAGGAACATGGGAAACGAATTCGTGACCACAAATGACAACGAGCTAGCTGCTCCGGCGACAACACTAATAATTCGTCTTAACGATCTTCAGTAGCTGCCCGACTTCTTCATCGGTTGTTGTTTTCGTCGTATAATGCATAGTCAAACGAAGACGACCTACACGTTGTTTACTGTCAAGATCTATTTTTCACATAATTTCATGACCTATATCAAACTTCACGATATTATTTTCACTGGAAAAGAAAAATGAATAATTTTATTGTGATTACTCGAACTCACCATAGTCCACATATGCGGCAAAAATAATCTCACGTTTTTCCTTTTTTTTTACCAGTAATTTTTCCCAACAGTAATACTTAGTAAATTAGGATTTGTTAATTCATGATTCAAAAAGTTTCACCATTTAATACACTTATTAGGTTTGAACCAAGATTAATTGTCGCATTCTATACCCACGTGACCCAAAAAATCAATCTCATCAACAGCATATTTCCATAATTAGTTGGCCAATCAATTCACCCTGAGCGGCCCCTTCTTGAAAAATCCCCTGCTTTCTTTTCCCGATGAGGAAAAGTCTGCTAGCTTTGCCTTGTTGGAGATGTGGTCTACGAATTCTTCCTCCTATTTTTCGAGACATTTATAGATAAAAACATATGATTCAATACCCATTCACATGTACCAATCAAATAGATTAGAATGTGTATTATTAATTTGAACACCGAATTCTCACTTAATATATTATTTGTTCATCGCATGAGAATTTTAATTTATTGAAACTTCGGCCTAATACCTCACTAATTTGGCATGCACACATTTCCTAAAATATTTTGAGAAATTTGTTAGATGATAAAAGCGAGAGAATTTTCTTTTGTATGGGTTCTTCTGTAACTCCTACATCCATTCTTTTTTTTTTTTATCGGTTGTACCTTCTAATATCCACTTAATGGTCATTAATTCTTCATATTAAAATATATTGAACAATTTTAAATCATAATATAAAAAAACTGAGAGTTAGCGGATGCCACTCAATATTCAATGTTCAATCCCACTAATCACGCACTGGCAGGACATTATATTCTATTTCCGTCACTGATTACCTCACATAGGATGCTATCATCACAAATCTAAAACTTTTTTAAATTTTATTTTAAAAAACAAGAGATAAATCAAAGTTTTTAATTATGAAATCCAGCACGTCTCTGGGTGAACGTAACGTGGTGGGCCCCACAGCCTTAAATAGCGGAAAAGGTCGACTTTGGATTTATCTCAAGCCGTCCTTTTTTTTAATTAAAGTCCGACATATCAACACAAAGGACAAAAGGGACCTTTTGGTTGCCATATTAATTTAATTCTTTTTACCAGTTACTTAAATATTTTGACAGACCCTTTTTTTTTCTTCATCTTTCATTATATTTCGAACTCGAATTTTGTTGCCGGAGAACATTCATAATTATGAAAGTTATCTTATAATTAATCGGTTCAAACATAAATTATTATGTCTTTTTAGTATATAATAGTTACCGATTGGTGTGACATAAAAATTTCAAATATCTTTCTTTTATTTTTTTAAGTTAATGATCCATTTCATTTATAAGAAAAATTTTATAATTCGGTCACTGGTATATCAAGATGTACAAAAAAGTTCACATGGTTCATTAAATTCTCTTTTCTAGTATATATCGTTAATTATAAGTAACTGATTAATCTATTGAATGTTTTTGTAATCGAAAAGTATGAACTTACCCGTATGTAATTGAAATAAGAATATATATATATATATATATATCATATCATATCAACATCATGGCACGTATCTCTATTAGCTGAGAATTGAATGTGCATTGGGCATCGGATGGCAGTTTTCTTCCCATTGAATACCATATCAACTCATAGTGGAGTAGTTCGATTTTTCGTATCCTTATGAGTCGATCTTATCCTCAACTAAAAGCAACCACTCATATGTGTATGTACCTCCACCGTTCTATTTTCATAAGCATAAAACTATACAAATATCATTATGAAAATAAAAGGTGAGCTAAATTGGTTCAGATGTATTAACAATATCAAAGATTATCCCGAAGGAAAAAAAAAAGACAAGTTATTTCACAAGCATTTCCATCACCAGATCAAGAACATTACTTAACATACCAAACAAGATATGATAAATATATATATCTAAACTTTTTTCACCATTGCCCATCTAGAAAATAGAACTTCATCTATAATCAATATATCATCCATCATATATGATGAAATCCTAAAAATAGGAGAATATTTGTTATCCCTAAAGCAGGATATGAGCTAGCCGAGCATAGATAACAACCTGAATCGGCTGGAATTCATTTATATTTTAAAATACTGGATAGTGTTATACGAAAAATTTTATATATTTTTGTGTGCTCTTTGGAAATGAATTTTGGAATCAAAACTCAACGGGTTGCTTGTTATAGAATCTTAAGAGTGCCACCAACATGATCACCAATAGCACCTCCACTTTGTCTTCAACACACTATAAATTGTTGTTGCTTGTAAGGTTAGTATTGCTTAGAGGGCGAAAAATATTTAATCGAAACAAATGAGAAACTGAAACTGACCTTTGGAAATGATCAAAATGGTAATTTAACTCCCTTCCAACCAACGTGGCCAAATCAAATTGGGCTTTTGTACGATATTAATTTGGAATTAATAAGTTTTGAATTCGATCTTTGCTAATTTTAATCCTGTATTCCTCGTGTCTTTGCTAATTGGAAGAATATTTTTGTTTGAGGACGATGCATATCGCCTCTCCCATTGTCACACGTGGACCTCACCCAGAAGGCTATCTATACCTTCATCAAATGTATACCTAAATGTATTTCCCCAACCGTCCGCAATAAACCCCCGTCAACATTCCCCCCGGCTAACAACCTCACCCGTAAATTGGCAAAAAGCACGTAGAACTGCAATCATCCATCACTAATTAGACCGTTCGCATACATATAGAATACAGGTATTGTGTCCATCTTGAAACCATCTTGCGCAAACACTCATGAGGAGAATGTTGTGATCGACACGAGATTCGAGACAAAGGTTAATTTTTACATGTTTCATTTACGAAAGAAAATTATGAATTTATTGGAAGGAATAACTTTTTTGTTTTTCTTTTTAATCCAATGGATGACATGAAAAAAAGAATAAATGAGGATGAATAATTTTTATAATGGGGAGGAAATTTAAAATTTATTGATTTTATTTTTTTAGAAAAACAAAACTTTTCCCAACCCAACGACTTGTGCATTAATTATCAAAAGCTGCCGTGGACCACCCCCACCAGCCCCCCCAAGTGGTCGGCCTTGTGCTCCCTTCATCCCCTCTATATAACAGTGATCCCTCCAGCCAAATGAACAAGCTAATAAGCTCCTCCATAGTTCTACTGTTCTTCTACTGCTTCTTCTTTCTCCTTCTTTCTCACACCCCCCCACCCAAAAAAAATGATGGCACAGAACAAGCCCCTAGCAGCCTCCATGAATGCGAAGATCCTAGGCTCGGGTGCAGCCACCGTGGTCTTGGCTCATGGGTTCGGCACCGACCAGTCTGTGTGGGACAAGATCGTCCCGTCCCTAGTCCAGTCGAACTACCAGGTCCTCATCTTCGACTGGGCCTTCTCTGGTGCAGTCGAGGTCCCGGGCCTCTACAACCCCGCGAGGCATGCGTCCTACGATGGATTTGCCTCGGACCTTGTGAGCCTCCTCGAGGAGATGATGGTGAAGTCTGTGGTGTACGTCGGGCACTCCATGTCGGGGATGATAGGGTGTCTCGCCTCCATCAAGAGGCCCGAGCTGTTCCAGAGGCTGATTCTCCTCTGCGCCTCTCCCAGGTAAAATCGACATCTCGGCTTTTCATTTAAAGCTCTCCATTTAATGAAGCAATTTATTTTTTCCCCACCTCACGAATTTCGTAAAATATAAAAAAGGCTCTATCATAGCATAAACACATATAAGACGATTATATCAAAATAAGTAAATTATTGGCCGTTAATATTGCTAGAATAATTTTTTTTTACTAAATAAATTACGTATATTCAAACACCAAAATGGGGTGAGCCTCCCCTACAAAATAATGTTCTTAAATACAAAAGTTAGTTCACATAGTTAAGAGCATTTCTCTGCTTGACATAAGCCATGAGGTATACCGTTCATCGCTTGGGAAATCCAGCAATAAAACTAGCTATTAAAGTTTACAACACGTAAAAAAAAAAAAATAGAGAGAGAGAAATCAACTTTACAATTCCAGCTAGGTCCCTTTTTCAAATTAACAAAAGCAATAATCTCCTTAAAATATGAAAGGAATTAGACGTTGGTCCAATTTCTCGAACAGGAGATTTGGGTAGCCAAGACTATAGCATGAACTTCAACTTGTGTAGGAGAGTGCGCTTGGCAGAGTTGAATCCGGGAGAGCAACTCTTGTCCATTTCTTTGTGCCACTCCTACAACATATGCTCATGTTTTGTCCCACGCCACACCTGTATAAATACCGATGTCAGTTTCCATTTCATGAGAGCTTTCTTTAAAGGTTGTAGAGGAAGAAAGACTTGCAAAATAAGAAGGGTTAGAATCGAAGAAATCATAGTCGCATGTCTATATTCTTCGAATGTAGAGTAAATCAAGTCAAAGAAATCTTTTAATGACCTTTTCTTCCCATTATTATGCAGCACGTTGTTTCTTTCTTTCTAGAGGTTTTGAAAGAGGATAGTCTCAAAGATAACAAAATTAGTTAGGTGTCAGGCTTCAATGTTTGAAACATCTGGGAAGAAAAGGATTTCCAATATAGTTTTGGGTGGGCATTCCAGTTTTGTGGTATGCCATTAATGACTTTTAAGTCTCCCTCTCTCAATGTAATTCTGTCATGGATTTTGAATGGTCACAACTTTTTCCAAAACTTTTTAGAGCCTCTATGAAGTTTATTTTGTTGTTCAATCAAGTAGTAACTTTTAACCAAAATGTTTTCCATTTTTATCCTTGGTCTAAATATAGTTATTTTCATTTTCTTCTAGTGGGAGCTAGATTTTGAGCATGTCATTGACATATTTACTATCAAACAACTCGTTGAGGGCTGAAACATTCCAGCTATTATTTACTAATAGATTTGCCATTGTTAATTTGTTATCTAAATTTACATGATTGGAAGCGGGTGGAAGTTTGAAATCCTTATTACTTGGAATCCATAGTTCTAACTAGACTTTTATGTTAATCTATGTACTTATCATCTTGCAACAACTAGTGGAGAAGACATTCTCACAAGCTTGTAAGTCTTTTTTAAAAGGGAACCAACTAGATATTCTTATGTTATTTGGGTTTATCAAGTTTTTGTATTTCTTTTTAGGATTCTTCCCACCATTCATTTGCCTTCAATAGTTAAGTTCCAAGTCATTTTTTACAACATTGTTATATTGAAATCTTGCATTTTCTTGGATCCAAGTTAGCCATTTTCTTTTGGTTGGCACATTTTTTTTTCCCAACCTAAGGGGCATAGTATCTTCCTTTATCAGAGTCTTTTCCCCACTAGAAGTTGCGCATGAGTTTATCAATTTGTGTACAGAATTTGGTGGTTAGTTTAAATGAACTTACTGGATATGTTTGAGGATTGATCTCACTAACGTTGTCCTGCCAATCCATGATATTGTTTTGCGTTTCCATTCTAAAAGTTTTCCTTGCATTTTGTCGATGAAATAGTTGAATGATTATGCTCTCTTCCTCTTTGCAAACGTGGGTTTTCCTAGAAACAAGGGAGTAATTGCTAGAACAATTACACTGCACACAATTGCGGGATTGGCTTTGCACTTGGTCCCATATAAAATGAATGCATGATCAAAGGTTTACCTGTCATGATCTGTCACACAGTCCACACACACACACACACACACACACACACACATTTAGATCGTGAGTTGGGAACCACATGTTATTTGTGTTGCCTTCGGCGGAGCTCTATATTTTCAGCCTGCAAAGTGTGGCTCTTATTCCTCCCCATATCATCGTGATCTGTATCAGGTGGCTCTTCCATGGGCCACAAGTAAGTCCTGAATCCTGCAAGAGAAGAGATTCAGTCAATGAAGTTAGCGAGACCCCATAGATAATCTAAAGCATGATATTGTCTATTAATAGCCGTGAATATGACCGAAGTAGCCTGATTCTGCAAGACCTCTTATCGGTGCTTAACGAGTACTAATACCCGTGGAATTATACCCAAAAAAAAGTTTATACCCATGGCCTTGTTGCAATTGCCCGTTTTGTTCGACACCAGCTTCGACTTGTCAGTGGAGAATTTCTATGATTAACATAATAATGCATGCATGCATGCATGTCTTGATTTTGGCAAATACATCCAGAAACCCACTTTTTTGACCCGAAAGTTGATTCTCATTCTTCCGCTATAGTATATTTTATCCTTCTTCACCGACAGACAGGAACGTAATAGTAATTTAGAGGGACAAAACATTTCTTTGTTTACTAGGACAACTGAAGGCACCACATCCAAAGCTACACGTAGTTTTGTGTGTCAGTACACATTAATACCCAACCCCTTATAATTTCAATTATAAAGCTGATCCCACAAAAAAAAACTCGATATATATGTTTATCCAATATATTATAAGTCATTTCTCTCAGTCTGAGCACCAAAAAAATTGCTAGTATTTTCGCTTTTTTGAGGATAATGTATGAGAGGGCATGTGGGTCGTGTTTTTTTCCGCGTATGTTTTGCTAGAACTTATGGTTTCTCTGCAGGTACGTGAACACAGACGACTTCGAAGGCGGATTTGAAGCCTCGGACGTAGAGCAGCTCATCTCCAGCATAGAATCCGACTACGCCACCTGGGCCTCTGGTTTTCCCTCGCTCGTCGTGGACCCCAACCACCCGGCCTCGGTCGAGAAATTCCGCAAATGCCTCCTGCAGATGCGCCCTGAGGTCGCCCTCCCCCTGGCCAGGACCGTGTTCTACTCCGACCAGAGGGACATCCTCGGGGACGTTTCTGTCCCCTGCCACATCGTACACACCACGAACGACATCGTTGTCCCAAACTCGATCGCGCACTACATGCAGAGCCACATCGGCGCTGGGAAATCGACCTTGGAGATGATGGACGTTGATGGGCATTTCCCACAGATGACCGCACACAGGCAGCTCATCGGCCTGCTGCACAGCCTGCTGGGGGCCTCCGCTGTGGCCATGGGGCACATCGAAGCCGGCACCAGATGTGCTGTTGAACTGTAGTAGAATGCTGTTTGTTGTCTCTCTTCCTCCGGCTTCCTCCTATATGAATTAGGGTTTGTACACTCAGTATATGCATGCTTCGACCTTTTCATTAGGATTTAAATCATGTGTGATAGGAGAAAAGGGGTGTGTTTGTGTGAAATTTGTGGAACGTGGATCGACTCTGTTCATCCGGTTATATTCATTTGGGAGTTCTGCTGTGGATTACGTTTTGGTCTCAACGTGGCATCGATTTGGAGCTTCCTATTGGCACGACTATAGCTGGACTATAAGACATTTTAGTTCTTGGTTGAATTGGATATCATTCGACAAAAGTTGGCTAATTTGCTGCGGTCCGCCGAACCTACATGAGGTTATCTGTTTGGTCTACACCCGGGAAACGTTTTTGCCCCAGTAAGATCCACGCACGATCTGTTAATTAAGACATATCCCGGATCGGGCATTGACTATGGTACATGCTTTGGGGAGAAAACTGTTGGTTTGATGGGTAGGCTGCATCTGGTTCGGGATGGGACCAACACCATAACTTCCCTAATTTAGCAGAAATTGAACTTGATATCGCCAAGGCCCGAGAAATGTGCAGCGTATGAATACCTTGGGTTCTGCACGTGAAACAAGGGCCCGTAGGCCCATAATGAATTTTAAGGCCCATGCGTGGACTACCCGGCCCACATATGAGTGAGGTTGGGATGAGTTCGTCAATGGCGCCATTCACTGGGACGGCCCGGTCGTCATCGTTGCGAAAAATTATCTTCAATTGTTTTATCTTTTGCCAGTGGATTTTCAACTTGAGTCTGAATGTTGAGATGAGGCTTTATATCCAACTATACTTAGGAAAGTGCAAAATTTCATTGGTCCGACCACTGGGCCAGCAGCTGTGCCGGGCTTGGAGTCGGTTCAGTTATAACAAACAAAAAACCATATGACCGGACGGTCCGGTCCGGCTTCTCAGGCGAAGGTTTAACTTCACCGACGGATGATGCTGACGCTTCTTGTCTGTCTCCTGGAACAGCGCCCAACGAAAAACCTATTGTTGACAGTGAGGTTGATCCCAGCAAAGCCCCACTTTTTTCGTCTCTCTCTCTCTCTCTCTCTCCCACCTTCTCTGTCTGTGTGTGCGTGTGGGAATTGTGAATTGAATTCAATCCCAATACGATCTACAGGCCTCCGATTCCGGTCCCAATTGAGCCTTTGATCGTCCCTTCTCATGGAGAAATCAGCCTCAGATGATCATCGTCGTCCATGGTGATCGGGCGAGCTATCTAGCTCGGCTGCGTGCAGAGCTGCGGAGGACCCGAAAACTCGAGGCCTCCGCCTCCCTCCACAAGTGGCAAATCCTGTAATTAAGCCATCAGACTGGGGGCGAATCAGTCGTCCCACTCTGAGGGCGGTGGGCTCTGGTTCTTTCTCCGCCCCAACAATGCCCCCAAGTACCAAACCCTAGCCTACCTCCCGCAGTTCGAGTCCGCCCAGACGCGTGCCGCCCCCAGTCGCCGCCCCACCATGGATGCCTCCACCTACTCCTCCGCCCCCGCCCCGGCCCCACTCGAGGAGCCCGAGTACCTCTCCCGCCACATGGTGATCAAGCACTCGTGGCGTGGCAAGTACAGGCGGATACTCTGCATCTCCAGCTCCGCTATCATCACTCTGGATCCCAACTCGCTCGCCGTCACCAACTGTTATGATGTGGAGAACGACTTTGAGGGCGCGTCCCCTATCCTCAGCCGGGACGAGAACTCTACCGAATTTAATTTGAGTGTGAGGACTGACGGAAAGGGGAAGTTTAAGGGAATCAGGTTCTCATCGCGATACAGGGCGAGCATACTCACGGAGTTGCATCGCATCAGGTGGAACCGACTCGGGCCAATTGCTGAGTTTCCAGTATTGCATTTGCGACGCAAGAATGCTGAGTGGGTCCCTTTTGTAAGTTTTCTTGCCCATATTCTCGTTTATATGCCTGTCGTATAGTGTATATGTTAGAGATGTCTCTTTTTGCGAGATGTCGAGTTACTGCTGCAAGGGTAGTTAGCTTAAAGGTGTCAAAACCCCATCTTATTGAAGAGGTATATATTATCCACCGCCCATACACTTCAAGACATGGTGTATGAGTGTTCAAAATGGTTGAGAGAGAGTTTTTGACGCTCGCTGGATGCTGTGTAATCAACGACAGTAAAAACGCAATAGTTATGTTTCTGTCCATGCTGAAAATTAGAACCGCACTGTGCCCATTATTTTCAGTGTAAGTAATTGTTTCTTGCTGATAAAACATGCAAACATCCTTTTGGAATTCTCGTGGCTTTGCTCAAATGCAGTCCAGCAATTTAAGTTAAACGTCTAGTTTCTCGAAGAATTTGTGGAATTTTAGTTATATGAGGAAACGATATAAAATTTAAAGGGTCATGGGATTGTAGCGAATAATGACAAATTATCTTTTAGAATAATTTGTTGTCAGAGGGTGATATATATAATTGGAGAAATTCCCAGTGATGGATTCAATAGAAAGTGCATAGACAGTAATTACTAAAGTGCATGTTCCTTGGTCTCCTTAGAACCAGCCGAGCACTGGATGAGATTTATCCTAATACAGTCTTGACATTATTTCCTTTGAATGGATAAACCAAATTTGATCTCATACTTTCAACTGCTTGACATTTTTAGTATGTGGTAGCATTTTGGAAATATTAGTCTGTTGTGTATGTAGTGTCTATTACTCAAAGAATTAAGTAGTGCAGCCTATAAAGACTAAGCAGACTCATCTGTCTATGAAATAAGGGTAGTTTGCTTTTGGTAGTCACATGTACATTGATTAATTTGTAAACACAGACTGTCATATGTTAGTCAGCGCCAGCCGAAAGATCTCAAACTTTTCATTTGGACATTTTCTGCCGACCACTTGTTGGGACTGCACAACCTTAACTGAATTACTCAGTACTCTTTGAAAGTTTTTCTTCTTGATGTATGGGAGTCTGTATCACATTCACTTCTCTTGCTTCCTTTACAAACTTATCCTCCTATAAACTGATCAGGTCGAATATATGATTTATGCAGAAATTAAAAGTGACCCACGTTGGGGTTGAACTCATTGACTTGAAATTGGGTGACCTCCGCTGGTGCCTGGATTTTAGGGACATGGATTCCCCAGCAATCATCCTTCTTTCTGATGTTTACGGTAAGAAAAGTGGTGGCCATGGTGGTTTTGTTCTCTGTCCGCTCTATGGAAGGAAGTCTAAAGCCTTCCAAGCTGCTTCAGGGACAACAGATGCTGCTATTATCTCTAATTTGGTAGGAGAGATACTTGTCTTTTAAGCTGGCTTGGCAATATTT
Source organism: Sonneratia alba (assembly GCA_900174645.1). NCBI lineage: Eukaryota > Viridiplantae > Streptophyta > Magnoliopsida > Myrtales > Lythraceae > Sonneratia > Sonneratia alba. The sequence continues at coordinate 3,200,876 of FWPY01000028.1, read as the reverse complement.
ATTTTTAATTTTAACTAATTGCATTTAGTTGATTTCCTTATGTTAGTATGTTTTATTTTCGCAATGATTTCTTAAACTGACTTTGTCTTACATAAATTGTTCTTTTTCTATGGCAGACTAAAACTGCTAAATCCACAGTTGGTTTATCAATATCAGTGGATAGTTCTCAATCTTTTAGTGCTGCAGAGTATCTAAAGAAAAGAAGTAATACCCCATGCATTTTTCATCTATTTGTCTCCACCTCCTTTTCCATTCATTTGGCTGTGTGCTGTTTATTTAATTTTGAAAATGCTGAATATAGATAAGGAGCCCCTTGGAGCTGAACAAGCACCATGCGGGGGATGGTTGGTTACAAGATTGCGGACTGCAGCACGTGGAACTTTAAATCTTCCAGGGTGGACGTTCTCTGTCGGTCCAAGAGGTGGTATTGGGGAGCATGGTGATACTGTATCACGTCAACTCATCCTTTCCAGGGTGTCTCTCATTGAAAGGCGTCCAGAGAACTATGAAGTAAGAACTGACCTTATAAAGCATTTCATATTTGCTTTACTGATCAAAAGGGTAAAAACAATTTAGACTATCTACTATTGCTGTGTTGCAAGAAGCCACTCCTTGAGGATCTTGTCTCCTCTTTTTTTTAATTGAACACAGGAAATATGAATCTTCTACGGGGTAGTACTTATAGGTTATGGATTCTTGAGGATGAGTTTAGAGTATACAGCTATTGAGGGAAATATATTTTTTTGGGGATATAGAATAACAAGGAGATATCCAGGAAGATTCTTGTACCAAAGAAAATTTTTTGCAGAAAGCCATATACAAGACTTCAACTATCTGTTGCATGTAAGTGTGCATCTGCATGCTCTTTAAAGGGCATGCTTGCTATTATGTTGAGAATCATTCTTAGATTTGTGCAGGCTGTTATTGTCCGGCCTTTAACTGCTGTGAGTGCTCTTGTTCGGTTTGCTGAGGAGCCCCAGATATTTGCCATTGAATTCAATGATGGATGCCCAACCCATGTGAGCAATATCTCCTATATACAGTGTTAGCATTCTCCAGTTACATGCGCTGTTTTAATCCTTTTGTGAAATCTCCTCTAGGTTTACTCAAGCACATCTCGTGATAGCTTACTTGCAGCAATTCGTGATGTGTTGCAAATAGAGGTCAGCAGATGCATTCTCAAATGATTCCATTTATTTTTTATGAAGTGACTCAGCTAATGAGGGAATATCTGCAATGTTCTTTTTCTTGTGGGGATTGAGGTTTTGAGGTGGCAGGCTTAGTGATTGTCTAACCTTTTACTGAAATTAAGATTTGTTTCATAACTGTTCTCTGTAATTGTCCAGGGTCAACACCCCATTCCTGTACTGCCAAGAATGACCATGCCTGGTCATCGTATTGATCCACCATGCGGAAGAGTTCAGATATTACTTTCTGGTCAATATGCTGCTGTTTCTGATGTGGAAAATGTATCAATGCATCTAAAACACCTGGCAGCAGCTGCCAAAGATGCAGTTGCTGAAGGTGGTTCTATCCCTGGCTCCAGAGCAAAATTATGGCGCAGAATAAGAGAGTTCAATGCATGTGTGTCTTATAGTGGTGTTCCTCAGAGCACTGAGGTACCTGAGGTTACCCTAATGGCATTAATTACTATGCTCCCAGCTGCTCCAAATATTCCTCCCGACTCCCCTCCTTTGCCATCTCCTTCTCCAAAGGCAGCTGCAACAATTATGGGATTCATTGCTTGTTTGCGCCGGTTACTGGCATCAAGGAGTGCCACAACACATGTCATGGCTTTTCCTGCTGCAGTTGGTAGAATAATGGGTCTTCTTAGAAATGGCTCTGAGGGTATAGCTGCAGAAGCTGCAGGGCTTGTTGCAGTCCTTATTGGTGGTGGTCCGGGTGATCCAAATACAGTGACAGATTCTCAGGGAGAGCAGCGTGCAGCTATAATACGCAATAAATCTTATCTGTTTGCTAACCATGGTTATGTCATCATCATTGCTAACAGGCTCAAGCCTATGTCTGTATCACCTCTACTTTCTATGACTGTTGTCGAGATTCTTGAAGCCATGATATGCGATCCTCATAGTGAGACAACGCAGACCCCTGTCTTTGTTGAGTTGTTGCGGCAAGTGGCAGGTTTAAGGCGGCGTTTGTTTGCATTGTTTGGTCACCCAGCTGAGAGTGTAAGAGAAACTGTAGCTGTGATTATGAGGACAATTGCAGAGGAAGATGCGATAGCTGCAGAATCTATGCGCGACGCTGCTCTTCGTGATGGTGCCTTGCTGAGGCACCTATTACATGCATTCTTCCTTCCTGTCGGGGAGCGCCGTGAGGTTAGTAGACAGCTTGTGGCTCTTTGGGCAGATTCTTACCAACCAGCACTAAATTTGTTGTCTAGAGTTCTACCTCCCGGTCTTGTTGCTTATTTGCATACAAGAACGGGAGGAATTCCTCCAGAAGAGACATACCAAGAAGTGCCACTCTCTGGTAGAAGACGCGGGCGTCTACTTCAGCAGAGGAAAGGTCGCATAGAGAACAAATTTCATGAACAAACCATACCTTCGGTGAACAATTTTGATGGTGCTGATAGGCTGAAGCAAACTGGTATCAGTGTTCTTAGCTCTGAACAAGATGCTCACACTGTTGAAAATTTGACTGGCACTGTGGTTTCTTCCGGGGTGCCTCAGAGTGATCTTTCAGCATCTATTGCTTCTGTTGGTTCTCCATCAGTGAACATGCCTGAGGCTTCAGAACAAGATGTTTTGAATTCAAGTGAGCTTAATACCATTGGTAATTCAGAAAGCGGTCTTCCGGCTCCAGCACAGGTGGTTGTGGAGAACACGCCAGTGGGTTCTGGAAGGCTCCTTTGTAATTGGCCAGAATTTTGGCGTGCCTTCAGTCTTGATCATAATCGTGCTGATTTAATCTGGAATGAACGCACAAGGCAAGAGTTAAGGGAGGCTTTGCAAGCAGAAGTTCACAAGTTAGATGTTGAGAAAGTGCGCACTGAAGATATTGTACCTGGAGGTGCAAGTATTGAAGGACTGACAGGTCAAGAAAGTGTACCACAGATCTCATGGAACTACTCTGAATTTTCTGTTCGTTATAATAGCTTATCTAAGGAAGTCTGTGTAGGCCAGTATTATCTACGCCTGCTCCTTGACTGTGGCAGCAGTGGCAGGGCCCAGGATTTCCCGCTGCGGGACCCACTTGCCTTCTTTAGAGCACTGTACCACAGGTTCCTATGTGATGCTGATATAGGGCTGACGGTAGATGGTGCTATACCTGATGAGTTGGGCGCATCTGATGATTGGTGTGACATGGGAAGATTGGATGGATTTGGGGGAGTTGGGGGCTCTTCAGTTAGAGAGCTCTGCGCAAGGGCAATGGCAATTGTATATGAACAGCATTATAAAACAATAGGCCCTTTTGAGGGCACTGCTCATATTACAGTTCTCCTGGATAGGACTGATGATAGAGCTTTGAGGCACCGTCTGCTTCTTCTTCTGAAGGTACTCGGTTGAAATTTCCTCTCTCTCTCTCTCTCTCTCTTGGTTACCACTGATAGACTTGACTGTGTGTAAAATGGAGGTAATGAAGAGAAAGCAAGATCACGATGCTGATGATGTTGGTGATTGAATCTTGCTTTTCTTTCTTTATGCCTGTAGGCTGGTGATTATTGTGTTTCTTTCTAGCCTTGGGGTATTTATGCTTTTTGTTGTTTTTTTATCTGTAGGCTCTCATGAAGGTTTTATCAAATGTTGAAGCTTGTGTCTTGGTTGGTGGGTGTGTGTTAGCTGTAGATCTTTTGACAGTAGTTCATGGAGCATCAGAGAGGACAGCAATCCCTCTGCAGTCGAATTTGATAGCAGCTACCGCTTTTATGGAACCTCTCAAGGAATGGATGTTTATTGACAAAGATGGTGTGCAAGCTGGACCAGTTGAAAAAGATGCTATTAGAAGGTTCTGGTCAAAGAAAGCTATTGATTGGACAACTAGGTGTTGGGCTTCTGGCATGCTTGATTGGAAGAGATTACGTGATATTCGTGAGCTACGATGGGCATTAGCTAATCGAGTTCCTGTTTTGACACCCGCACAGGTAACATCTCTTTGACATCAATAGACCTTGTTAAATGCAACTATATTCATGATTTGCTGGGATTCTTCATTACATTTTTGGAGACTGAGCATGCTAATAAAATTTTATTTAGAATGTGTTTTTATGTGCCACATTTCTTAATGTATGGCTCTGTTTTTTAAAAAAAATAAATAAACATCTTAAACTAGTATCATCTATACTCTTCTAAACCTTGGATATGAATTAATTAATACTGTTAACATTTGTTTCTATGTTTTTTATAAATCTTAGACATCATTTATTTATTAATTGATGATGTTATTTTTTGCTTACACCGATTGCCACTTTCTCCTTGATTGTTTCATCTTTGTTTAGTTTTTCTTTCTTTTCTTTGTTTTTTTACATCTCTGGAATTTTTTCTTAATTTCAACACTGTGTTAGCAATTTTTGGGCACATCGGTTGATGTGTAGGTCGGGGAGGCAGCAGTTTCCATTTTGCATAGTATGGTATCTGCTCATTCTGATATTGATGATGCTGGAGAGATAGTTACTCCAACTCCTCGAGTAAAATGGATCTTGTCAAGTCAGCGGTGTCTTCCACATATAGCTCAGGTATGTTGGGTTGACAGCTTGTATAATCAATTTACGATCTTGCAGGTTCTTCTTTCATGATTACATTTTACACTAGGTGAACTCTATTGGATACAATGTGACAAATGCTTTTTGAAGAATAACTAATTTATTTATTTTTGAAACTATCACAGAAATGAGAAGGGAAAGCCAACATCTGGAACATAATATATCTATATATATATTTGTTATTATTTGATAACCATAAAGAATCTATGGTACAGCACTGCTGTCAACTTTGTCAACTGATTGGTATTATCTTTGCTTTGCATAGTTTCATCGACACTTCGCTTTTCCCTTCATTCTATTTTATCACATCCCTGCTGAACCTGTTGAATGGTTACTTCGGTTTTGATGCACAAGTCACACCTAGTTGGGGCAGTGAACACAAGGTCCATCATATGTGATCAATTTGGTGGTTCTGGTGATCTTTAAAGCCCCAGTCATGCTCTAGAGCATTCTTTTATTGTTCACTGATAACTAATGTCGTCCATAATATTTTTATGGTTTTTACTTTATTCAGGCTATGCTTTCGGGTGAACCAAGTATTGTTGAGAGTGCAGCTGCTCTGCTGAAGGCTGTTGTTACCAGAAACCCCAAAGCCATGATAAGACTTTACAGCACGGGCACATTTTATTTCGCACTTGCATATCCTGGGTCTAATCTTCTTTCAATTGCGCAACTATTCTCTGTAACTCATGTTCATCAGGCCTTTCATGGGGGAGAAGAAGCTGCAGTTTCTTCTTCTCTGCCACTCGCAAAAAGAAGTGTGCTTGGTGGGCTTCTTCCAGAGTCATTGTTGTATGTATTAGAGCGTAGTGGACCAGTTGCATTTGCAGCTGCAATGGTTTCTGATTCTGATACTCCAGAAATTATATGGACCCACAAAATGCGAGCAGAAAATCTTATCTGCCAGGTAATGCACTGTTGAAAATTTCTCCTTTTTTTCTGGTTGAGGGACTCCACAAGGAATTGACTTTGGTCACGAGCCCATGGACTCACAGAAGTCGGCCTTTTCGCAAAGCCTGATTTGGTGGCTAGACCATGCTAGAGAGGACCCAAGTTGAGATGGGTGCCCCCACCTCACTCCTGCTTCTTTATTAACATGAGCAATCTGTGGGGTTCGAATATTAGCCTGCAGTTTGTCATTCTTGAATACATTTAAACATAATGAGACTAGCTAAAGTGTGTATAATAATCTATTCTTCCTCAAATCTGTTCCAGGTTTTGCAGCACTTGGGTGATTTCCCGCAGAAACTGTCACAGCACTGTCATTCTTTATATGACTATGCTCCTATGCCACCTGTGACTTATCCAGAGCTAAGAGATGAAATGTGGTGTCACAGATATTATCTTCGCAATTTGTGTGACGAGATCAGGTTCCCTAATTGGCCAATTGTTGAACATGTGGAATTCCTGCAGTCATTGCTTGTTATGTGGCGCGAAGAACTAACAAGAAGACCCATGGATCTATCTGAGGAAGAGGCGTGCAAGCTACTAGAGATTTCTCTAGAAGACATATCAAGTGAAAAAAAGAAGCCTTCTTCCGATGCAAGTGAGGAAATATCTAGCATTTCCAGGAGTGTTGAGAACATTGATGAAGAGAAGCTCAAGCGTCAATACAGGAAACTTGCAATGAAATACCATCCTGATAAAAATCCTGAAGGAAGGGAAAAGTTCCTTGCTGTGCAGAAAGCATATGAGCGCCTTCAGGTTGGCTACCATGTTCTGACAGTTTTTTACCATGTGAAATCATGAATGACATCATTTTACACCATCTTGGTGATCATTTACAAAATTACTCTGTTAAAAAAAATCATGGATGACATAACATGGCCTCTTCATAGTTATATTATGAAGATCAGTTGCCTGCCATATTAGTAGTGTTGTTTTGTTTGTTTAGCTCATTTGTGATTCTTTCAGTGCTATGATTTCACCATTTTTTATGGATATCATTACACCATTATTTAGTTTATTACTGTAGATGCCAGATATTGCTTATGTAATACATATGTTGATCTGAAATGAGATAATTTTCTCTTGGGATTTCTGGATAAATGAAAGAAAATAATGACATCTTTTAATTTATTTTAACAAATGTTGCTTAATAGACATGCTGAATGTGTCAGGCCACCATGCAAGGACTGCAAGGTCCGCAGCCCTGGAGGTTGTTGCTCTTATTGAAAGGACAGTGCATCCTGTACAGGCGTTATGGAGATGTGCTTGAGCCGTTTAAGTATGCAGGCTATCCTATGCTGCTCAATGCTGTTACTGTGGACCAAGATGACAACAATTTCCTGTCCTCAGAGAGAGCTCCCCTTCTTGTTGCCGCCTCAGAGCTTCTGTGGCTAACGTAATACTTTTCATGTGTCCAGTAATTATCTCTGAATGATTTGCCAGATGTCCAATTGGTTTTTCTAGTCTATTTGTTGGGGAAACTGATGAGGTGCATATGATACTCTTTTGCCAGCAAATTTCACTGTGAAATTTTTGTAAAAAGTAATATCTTTGCAAGTCTTATTCAAACTTAAACATGATGCCTCTTTCCATTTTTTGGGATTTATAGTTAGCTGAACCAGACAGTGTGTTGAACTTCTCTTTTTATTGTCTACTCTTATTGAATGTAGCTAGCTTCTCTATGTTTTCCTAATGACAGTTACATATTAACTTCTACATTTTCTTAAAAAAATGGGGAATGTGATTGAAGGATTAAGTCAATTGGTGAAACTATAAAGAAGAGGAATCTGATGATCATTATTGCAGTTAAGTGCATATAATCAATAGTTACATTATATTTGTTACTTTGTATTTTCCTGAGCTTATAGATTGATATTTGATCAATATTTGATCTTTTAGGTGTACATCATCTTCACTAAATGGCGAAGAGCTTGTAAGAGATGGTGGGATCCAGCTCCTTGCTAACCTCTTCTCTAGATGCATGTGTGTTGTCCAGCCAACAACTCCATCCAATGAACCTGCTGCAATTATTGTGACAAATGTGATGCGAACATTTTCTGTCTTGAGTCAGTTTGAGAGTGCTAGAACTGAGATGCTTGAATACTCTGGTTTGGTTGAGGACATAGTTCACTCCTCTGAACTTGAGCTTGTACCTGGAGCGGTTGATGCTGCCCTTCAGACAATTGCCCATATTTCTGTTTCTTCTGAGCTGCAGAATGCATTGTTGAAGGCTGGTGTCCTGTGGTATGTTAGCTTATTTTCAGTTCCTTGTTTTTCGGTTGGGCCATGGCCATACCACCTGCTTTTTGTGTTGGTGCTCTTCCAACCAATCAACAACTGTGGCTTAGTCAAGGTTCTTGAGAGGAAAGTGATACATTAGTGCACACAAGTTGGTTACTTATGGAGGAGTCGTGGCTTAGACAATATGGAGCTTGCTGTAAAATGGTGCTATCTGGTGCTGTGATTTTTAGTTATAAAAGAAGTCTGAAAGTTTTCTAGTAATTCTTAGTTATAGGCTTGTATATAGTAGTTAAGCCGGTACATGTGCATGGCGATAGATATGATCAACTCTCTCACTCATTCATGAGAGTTCACTTTTTCATTTTCCAGTCTAAACTCCTGTATATTGTGTGCCTTTCTGTTCACTATGAGATTCATTGTTTATGTTCAAAATCATAGAGAAAGAAGAATAAAGAAGTAAAGCAGAGACTGTGGATTGGTAAGGTTTGCTTTCTTTGAATAAACAAAAAAAAGGATTAGTGTGATAAGATCTTCTAGATAGAAGATTTATTAGAAATCTAAATTTCTTTTTGAAATGATAACTATGTAAAGCTTTCCTTTCCTTGAAATTGACGTCTCTCCAATCAATTAACTCCTTTTGTTCATCACCATCTCTTGCCATCTTTACCACATCTTATGACAGTCTTTCATACCTCCTTGGTACAGGCCCTTAAAACAATTAATAGGTGTGCTTCTGCTTTGAATGTAGGCTGACACTTGGCGTTCCCATTCAATTTCTTGTTTGTTTGCATATTTTCTGCTGACTGCTTGTATTCAGTTGGTACCCACTTATGGTTTTTGCTATAATATTAGGAAATATAGGGCCATTGACCTTGGGGGGTGAAAATGCATTTAGCGTTTGACTCTTGTGCTTTTTGAACCTATAATCTTCATACTTATGTTCGCCCAAATTTCTGCTGCATTTGATTGTAACTTGGAATGACGAACATATAAAGATATCAATCTCTTGGTCTGATATAATTTTGTTTTCCCAATAAAACTCTAATTTTGGTATTTTAGGTACCTATTACCACTATTGCTTCAGTATGACTCAACAGCGGAGGAAGCTGAACCAAATGAATCACCTGGTGTTGGTGTCAGTGTTCAAATTGCTAAGAATCTGCATGCTCTTCGAGCAGCCCAGGCCCTGTCCAGGCTTAGTGGTTTGTGCACTGATGAGAGTTCCACACCTTACAATCAGGATGCTGCAGATGCCCTCAGAGCGTTGCTAACTCCCAAACTTTGCAGTTTGTTGAAGGATGATATACCTAAAGATCTATTATCTCGTTTGAACACAAACTTGGAGTCTCCAGAGGTATGGATCTTACCTTTTAGGTATGGGGTGTTCATGGATCTAGGGAGAATCAACTCCTTGTAATAGGAAAAAGATAGATTTTACCATTTATGGCCAAAAGAAGATTTTACCTTATAATTTTTAATTTATGTTGGAGTACATTTTAGTTGAACATTTTTAACTTTATGTGCGATAGGATGCTCCTTTCTGTTTTAAGTTTCTTGTTCAGACCTGTAAATGACTCAGAGCATGAATGCTGTACAAGATGACAAATTGTTCTTGCCATAGCCTGTTTTGAGCCTTTAATAGATGAAATGAATTCTGAACTCTGTAGAGCCTGAAATGGATAATCTACAGGATGATTATTGCTGTGTAGACTTTTATTTATCAATGTTGTGGATGTTCATATGAGAAACAATATGTTTTTGGTGCTAGATTATTTGGAACACCTCAACCCGAGCAGAGCTGTTGAAATTTGTGGACGAGCAACGAGTAGCTCAAGGTCCAGATGGTTCATATGATTTGAGGGAATCACATGAGTTTGCTTACAAGGCATTGTCAAGAGAACTCTATGTTGGACAAGTTTACTTGAGGGTTTACAATGATCAGCCTGATTTTGAGATCAGTGAACCAGAAGCTTTCTGTGTTGCTCTAATAGACTTTATCTCCCATCTTGTGCGGAGTGAGTCTGCTGCAGATTCATATATCTCCAGCAAAGGTGGCTCATTTGCAGAGGAACTTGAGTTTGAAGGCGAGAAGACTGCTGAATCAGTTGATTCTCAGCCTGCAACTGCCGAGTCATCATCAGGTTCTGATGGACAAGTAACAGAAAAGGAGGAACTGCTTTTGGTAAAGAACCTTCGATTTGGATTGACATCTCTTCGGGTAGGTTCTTTCTACATGTCTACCCTGAGTAATAACTTACTGTTTTAAATACTACTTAGAGAATTGATCTGATAATTGGCAATTTTTTATGCTAATTGCAGAACCTACTTAGAAACAACCCAAATGTGGCATCGATATTTTCATCTAAAGAGAAGCTCCTACCAATCTTTGAGTGCTTCTCTGCACCTGCTGTATCCGACACCGACATCCCTATTATCTGCTTAGGTGTACTGTCTCTTCTGACAGCCTATGCCCTTTGTTTGGAGGCTATGGTAGCAGATGGATCGAGTCTGCTCCTCCTATTGCAGATGCTCCATTCTGCTCCCAAATGTCGTGAGGGAGTCCTTCATGTTCTCTACGCATTGGCAAATACACCTGAGCTTGCTTGGGCAGCTGCAAAACATGGTGGAGTGGTCTACATTCTTGAGCTTCTCCTGCCCAGGCAAGGTAGTGATATCTATCACTCAGACCTCTGCTTCTATTTTAAAATTAGGCATTAATGAGACACTTGTCACATGCATTATAAATGAGTTCTGACATTCCACTTGTGCCTGCTTACTCTCATATCAAACGTGAGAATTGATGTAGGAGAAAATTGAGCCGGAATTTTTTGAGGTGATATTTGAAAAGAGTGAATGCTCAAATTTCGCAGAGTTGGAGGAGGTATGTGAGAGGAGAGGAATCTGGAAGAAAGGAAGAGAAATGTAGGAGAGATGAACCAAAGAACGTTGGCTTAAAATTGCCAAGAAGATCCTTTGTTAACTGAACTTTTGGAGGGCTGGTGAAGCTTAACTGTGTTGTTTTTTGCCAGTGACATTGTGGGAAATGGAGTATTCTGTCTTTATTTGTATAGATGTAAAGATGTGCATCACATTTCACCTTATATTGATTATGTAATTGATCTTGTGCAGAAGAGATACCATTGCAGCAAAGAGCAACAGCGGCCTCTCTGTTGGGAAAGCTTCTTGGTCAGCCAATGCATGGTCCTCGAGTCGCAATTACCCTGGGGAGGTTCCTTCCTGATGGTCTTGTCTCAGTTATCAGGGATGGACCAGGTGAGGCTGTTGTGTCTGCCCTTGAGCAAACAACTGAGACGCCAGAACTTGTATGGACACCTGCCATGGCAACTTCTTTATCTGCACAGATTGCTACCATGGCATCGGACCTTTATAGAGAACAAATGAAGGGTCGTGTTGTCGATTGGGATGTCCCAGAGCAAGCATCAGGTCAACAGGAAATGAGAGATGAACCTCAGGTATGTAGCTTGATCTGTATTACCTGTACAATATTTCAAGCAAAATGGACCTCATTTCCCCAACTAGGAATGAAAATGGTCAGTTGCATATGTCAGTGATTACTAGTTGCATACAGTTCCAAATTGACTTTTCCAGTTTCTGTTTCTCCCATCTGAAAATCCATCTACCCACTCTTTCTCAAATAATGAGGGCTACATCCTCCAATAATTAGTGGTAGTAGTACTTGTTTCCTGCCCATGAGCTAAGATACAGTTGTTCACTGCAGGTTGGTGGGATCTATGTGAGGTTGTTCCTGAAAGATCCAAAGTTCCCTCTCAGAAACCCAAAGAGATTCCTGGAAGGGCTACTGGATCAGTACCTATCAGCAATAGCAGCAACGCACTATGAAGCACCAGTGGATCCTGAGCTTCCCTTGCTTTTATCAGCCGCCCTTGTTTCTCTACTGCGGGTTCACCCGGCACTAGCTGATCATGTAGGGTATCTTGGTTATGTGCCCAAGCTTGTAGCTGCTGTTGCCTATGAGGGAAGAAGAGAAGCAATGTCGTCTGTGGAGGTCAATAATGGCCATCATGCTGACAGAGAATATGAGACTGAGGATGGTGGACAGCCCACTCAGACTCCTCGAGAGCGGGTGCGCCTTAGCTGTTTACGTGTTCTGCACCAGCTTGCAGCCAGTACAACTTGTGCCGAAGCTATGGCAGCAACTAGCGTTGGGACGCCTCAGGTATATCTTTGTATGCACATCGATGTAGAAGTCAGTAGTGAGTCTTTATTGATGTATTAACTTCTGTAGGATCAAGGTATACCTGAAACAGTTGAGAGGATAAATATTCTGACTGGCTTCATCTATATTCTTTCGTTTCAGGTTGTTCCACTTTTAATGAAAGCAATAGGTTGGCAGGGCGGAAGCATATTGGCCCTTGAGACGCTAAAACGTGTTGTTGTTGCTGGAAATCGAGCTAGGGATGCCCTGGTGGCTCAAGGACTCAAGTAAGTTTATGTAACCAGGATTAACCCTGCTATTCTCAGACATCAATGCCTTTTATGTGTGGAATTCCTCATCAAGCAAAATGACATGCTGGACATTTGCAGAGTTGGTCTTGTTGAGGTACTTCTTGGGCTTCTTGATTGGAGAGCTGGAGGAAGAAATGGTCTCTGTGCTCAGATGAAGTGGAATGAATCTGAAGCATCTATAGGCAGAGTTCTCGCAATAGAGGTCAGAACAATTTCCATATTTTGTTACTTAGTGGAAAAAGAAAGACCAAGAGATTTATAAGCATATAGCTACCAAGGTACCTTGATTTGTGGAACTTCTTTTCCAGGTTCTGCACGCATTTGCGACGGAAGGTGCCCATTGTACAAAAGTTCGGGAGATACTGAATTCATCTGATGTGAGTTGACCCAACTGTCTGCTGTTGCATATATATCCCTTTTTGTGCTGTATTAGGTTAGAGCTGATAATGCATTCGCCGGACTCATTGAATTGTTTTGGTCCAGTGAATGCTATTATGCTAGTTGTTATTGTGAAGGATCTATCTGAGGATGTCTCGAGGGTAGAAATAATATCTTCTCTCTAAATTGGGGAGAGCATTGTTGAATCTTGCCTAAGCTTAGAAAATGTGCTGGTCAGATTTGCGGTGGCACCTGATATCTGGATCCCGGTGGTGTTTCATCTGTTTGCAGGTTTGGAGCGCATACAAAGACCAAAAGCACGACCTCTTCCTGCCCTCAAATGCTCAGTCAGCCGCTGGAGTGGCTGGTCTGATCGAGCACTCCTCATCCCGACTCACTTATGCCCTCACAGCCCCACCTCCCCAGCCTGCAAAACCACCTTCTTCGTCATCTCCTCCCAGGTCAAACGGGAATGAAGACGTCTTCCATCTCTAAGGAGCAGGAAAGGACATTCAACTGGCAGGCCTCAGCCTCAGCCTCCGGCAGTATATCATACCCTGATGTATAGTTTCACCGGGGCTTCTTTTTACCTCCTCTTCTTTTTTTTTTTTCTTTTTTCTTTTAATTCCGAGTTTGTTCCTTTTTTCCCTCTCTACACCTTATCTTGGGGTTAGATCAGCACAGGAAATGCAGTTTTATCTATTTCAGGATCGGACATGGGAAGCTATTCTTTTTCTTCTCAACCTCTCTAAATTCACTGTAAAATCGGCTCGGATCTTGCCTACTTGTGTAAATGGAGTGCTCAGATTTCTTGATTGATTATATAAAGCAGAGTGAAATTCAGTAAGTTCTTGCCAATATACAGTTTGTATCCTTATTTTTCATTTGGAGAGAAATTGTGCGGTTCTTAACTTATGCGAATGAAAAATGAATTCATGGACTCTGTCAATTTCTCCTCAGAAAATCGGCTACTTGCCCGATATCGGGCGACCAATCAGCAATTAGGTAAACAAGAAACAGACAAAGGCGTGGTTAAGATGACAGGGCATTTTGTGGTTCAACGGTCACCTTCCAACACAGAGAAAGAGTCGACTAGATAGATTTGTCCCTTCCTACGCTTCATTGTGGTTCGGACCGACCATCTACATATGCTAAGCTTGCCTGATCGAATACGATCAACCTCTAAAGAAGCTCGCAAAAGGTCTTCTTCATTCGATCGATAATGGCTGAAAGGGGCTTCTTGAACATGGCTTGATGGGTCGTTCTCTACTGGATCTGATTCATCGAAGGGTCTCGCCCAAGATGTCGATACTGATTATTTCGAGGACTTCCTCCGAGGAGGAGGCTTCGGGTTATTGCCCAGAACAGGAAAAGTGCCACTTGAAGGAATCCAATTTGAACAAGTCACTCGCTTTATATGAAAGCATTAAGAGCCTTAACTTACGTACCACAAAGATTCTGGACGGCTGAATCATCCAGTTATAGACGTGTTTCGTCATGCAAAAGCTAGAAGCTAACCCGTATAGTACGGAGAAGAAGAGGAGGGAATTTTTTTTAAAAAAAAATTATTAATTCTCATGTAAGAAGAGTATGTGAGGTTTTACTTGATCAATAAATCTTATGCTTAGGTCAGATCAATGGAGACTAACACGGCGCACTAATGACTGTAAGATTACGGTGTCCGAGATCTATTATAATCAACGGATTTCCGGCTACTTTAGCCGTGGTTTTTGCTCTGGAATCCGAGTCTATATAATATAAAATCCGAAGGACCTTCGAGGAGGACGAGAAACTGTCTCCAACCATTACGATCCCTCAACGGTAACCTGTAACCGGCAAGTTACCCGGCAATGGAGTTTCACGTAGTGTGTAATGAGATTGGTAGTGTGATGTGTGTTTCTGACAAACGTCATTGATTATTTCTTTGTTGGGTCGCTTGCCCGGTTGCCCGAAGCCAACCACATATATAAATGCCGCTGAGACCAAAGGCCCCTGCCACCCTTTGATTCGCTGTCGCTGAAAAACATTTGTGAATCTCTGTCCTCTCTCTCTCTCTCTCTCTCTCTCTCTCTCTCTCTCTCGATTGATTTGCATTTGCGGAAAGTTAAACGGACAACGGGCAAGGAAGAAGAAGAAGAAGAAGAAATTCATCGAATGCATTAGAAAACCAGAAGCAAGAAGATAATTGATCCAAGAAATGATGCTGTTTTCCTTGCCCTCCTCAAGATTTTGTTTCTCCTGAGAAGTTTTCCTCTCTTTTGTTCTCGCATTCGTTGAGCTGTTTTTGTCGCCATTTGACCTGCACATCAGGTACGGTAATTGCTTCAAAGTTATGCAAGCATCTCTGGTCCATATTTTCTTCCTCTGCCACTGAAAATTTTACCCTTGATTTGATTTCCGATTGGTAGAAACTGCTACATCATTTTTGACAATTTGCTGCTGCATAGAAGTTTTTTTTTTCTCCTTTCCTTTTATTGTTTCGTTGTCTTTCTTTCTGGAAGCTGGATTTGTTAATCTTCTCGCTTGACCTGTGAAATCTCAGAATTTTCTGGATAGACAAATTCATCTGAATATATTAGTTTTTCTTCGTTATTTCTGATCAAGGTGAGCTTCCATTAAAACTCTATTTTACTTGGCCTTCAGTATGTCTCCTGGCATGAAAGCTTTGAGAGGTGTAGGAAAATGAATGCTTTTTAATGAATGAATATATAATCAAAACATCCCAGCTTTTAGTTTTTGGTTCTGTATGCATTAGTTCCCCACCCAGTTCTTCTTGTTCTGTAAGTGTTTATAATTCTTTGCTTTTTCTCCATTTTCATCTAGCTTGTCAAAGAATTTCATGAGTACCATTTACATTGTATAACATTGACAGAGAATGATTCAAACCTGGCAAAGTTTTATGGATTTCCACGCTTTCCCTCCCTTCCGTGGCATTGACCACTCATACAATCTGAATTGAGTCCTTGGATGCCTAGAAACAAATTGATGACTGGATGTCTAGTGATCTCCTGAAATCATCAATTTTTTTGTCTTTGAAAATTATTTCCCCACCACAGACAATGGTCATAAAGCACCCCTTCGGTTTTGTTTAATTAATTAACAAAAGAAATCATTCCAATTAGACTTACTGGCCATTGAACTTTTGATTTTCAGGCTAGATCATGGTGACTACGGCTGCAACTTCTGCATTCTTCCCTATCCCTTCACCAGACTCTTCCCTAAAACCTGAAAACATTGGGAATGGGTCCAGGAGCTTCAGCTTCATGAAACCTAAATCAGGCACAAACAGCAGGATACATATCAAGGCAAATGCCCATGCCCCTCCAAAGATAAATGGCTCCTTAGTCGGTCTAAAGTCGAGCAGTGTAAAAACTCAGGATGATACACCAGGCCCTCCCCCTCGAACTTTTATCAATCAGTTGCCTGACTGGAGTATGCTTCTTGCCGCTATTACAACTGTCTTCTTGGCAGCAGAGAAGCAGTGGATGATGCTAGATTGGAAACCTAAGAGGCCTGACGTGCTAGTGGACCCTTTTGGTTTAGGAAAGATTGTTCAGGATGGGCTTATCTTCAGGCAGAATTTCTCAATCAGGTCGTATGAGATAGGTGCTGATCGCACTGCATCTATAGAGACTCTGATGAACCATTTGCAGGTACTGATGCAGATTCTGTTCTATTTGTGTTTTCATTGGAAATGCTATCCTGCAGTCGCCAAGTCCATACTTGGCAATGGGAAACATTTTGTACATTTCTATAGAAAATGGAACCTTTCACCGCATAATTCCATGTCATTGTTCACATCAATGCGTCAGGTTGAGGATCCATCAGCTCTGACCTTCAACAGCATATCCTTTTGATCAAACAATGCAACTTATTTCTTTCTTGTGGGAAAACAAATGGGAGAAACAAGGATACCTCATTTTTTTTACTTGCGGAAACAAAACACTCCCCATTAAAATAGAAAACTGGAAAATTTTTCCGATCTATAAAAATGAATTCTTTCAGATTTTGTCTTTACAAGTACTGCATGAACTAGTATGGTGTCATCCTTACCATGGCAACTCTTTGTGAAATTTTATGTTTTTCCCATGTTACAGGAGACAGCTCTCAATCACGTTAAGAGTGCTGGGCTTCTGAATGATGGCTTTGGTTGTACTCCTGAAATGTATAAAAGGAACCTCATCTGGGTCGTTGCAAAGATGCAGGTCTTAATGAATCACTATCCTACTTGGTAAGTTATAGCCTCAGCTTGCTTGTCTTTAGTTTCCCTCTGTTAAGAAAAGCTAATCCTGTATCAGAAAAACATCAAGAAAATCCAAGGAATGCAAGTGATTAGGCTTTTGGGTGGCACATTATCCCTGACCAAGTGTGCTGTCACATGCACTATGCACCTCTTCAAGTGTTATGAGTTAACATATTACTGAGATCTAATGTTGAATGTAGCAAGTGAGGATGATGTTCTAGCAAGTTTCTTTTCCATCCATTGACAATGATTCTCATTTACATTGTGGGACCTAATAGACTAGTCTATGTGACAGGGGTGATACTGTCCAAGTTGATACTTGGGTATGCAAGTCAGGGAAAAATGGAATGCGTCGTGATTGGCTCATAAGCGATTGCAAAACCGGAGAAATTCTAACAAGAGCATCAAGGTGGTAGATTTTCATGGTGCATCTCCATTAACTTTTCAGATCGAACATTCAATTTTACTCTACAATAGCAGTTGATTTACAGGTTTAAGTATTGAAGGTTGATTTTATCAAGCTCTGATATTTCAGTGTGTGGGTCATGATGAATAAACGGACAAGAAGATTGTCAAAAATTCCAGAAGAAGTTCGAGGGGAGATAGAACCTTATTTCCTGGAATCTGCACCAGTCGTGGAGGAGGATGATCGGAAACTGCCCAAGTTGGACGAGGAAACAGCAGATTTCATTTGCGAGGGTCTAACTGTAAGTCTGTAATTTTATTGTGCATGATTGCCCTTGCTTATGAGATCTCTTATGTTCTTCATGCCAAAAATTGCTTCTACATTCATGATTTGCAGCCAAAGTGGAATGACTTAGATGTCAATCAGCATGTTAACAATGTGAAGTACATTGGATGGATTCTCGAGGTAACTAATCCAGATGGTTTCTCATATTTTATCAACTTGTGACTAGCAAGTAAGCTAAAGATCTAGATTTCTCAAAATCGGAGGTCCTGACAATGGGCCAAAGATGGCCTTGACCCAGCTTGAAAGCATTCTCTCTGTTTGGTCAAGTTTGGACCATTTTAATTAAGGGACTTAGATATCCAAGTATGTCCTTCTTGTTGAGAAATTTCGCCAAATTTCATTAGTTGCAAAGAATCGCCAATTCCCATTCTGATCTAACATCTTGTGATGGTAGGGCCTTAGAACCATACAATGTTCACTCTGTTTTTCTTTGGGGGATGACGAGATCATATGAAACACAGCCTTTGTCCCTTCTAAACATTTCGAATTTGATGGGTATGCCCGCAAATTTAGAGTAGATGTGCTAATCTGGATCTAAGGGACCTATAGATCACTCGTTCTGATATCATCATCGTCAAAATAAGAACATGGAGAAAAGAAGGTAACCAAAAGGAGGAAATGGATTACTTTCAGTCCCTTAAACGCCAATATTTGTTGCAGAGTGTTCCAGCAATGATTTTTGAGATGCACGAACTCTCAGCCCTCACCCTGGAGTACCGGCGGGAATGTGGAAGGGATAGTGTGCTCCAGTCTCTCACTGCCATTGACCACCCAGCAGATGACGGTGGAGTGCAGTGCCAGCACCTTCTTCGGCTTGATGACGGGGCTGAAATTGTAAGGGGGAGGACTGAGTGGAGGCCAAAGCATGCAAGCAACCATGGAATGACAGCACCGCCAGAGACTTCAGGCAAAGACGCTCAGAAGAGCTCGAAATCTCCCGAGTTTTAAGTTCTGAGTGAATGGTGTAAAAGCAATCAGTAGATTGTCTCTCGTCGGTTGCTTCTGATATGGCTCTTGTTTTATATCCTGCTCCTTCCTCTATTCTCGTCTGTCGTGTTCGACTACATCTATATTCTTTCAATTTGTTTTGGACTCAATTGAAGGGAAATTCAGCCCTCTGTTGTAAATATCCATTCGGCTTCTCCATCTAGTTGGTCTTCATCATTATGTCTCCCAAAATTGTGATACATGTTTCCTGAGAAGTCGCACAGCATGAATTCTTGAACAGTTCTCAGCAAAACTTTGGCCTGTAAAATGTATGGAGCGGAGAGAGTATGAACCTCTTGCAAAAGAAAGAGAAGTGCAACATTACAGAATGGTGGATTATCCTACTGGTACCTTCCTAGGCAGGAAGACAGCTAGCTAAGAGGACTTGAATCCTACTGAAAAAGAATCGAGGAAGCTCATGAGAATTCCTAGGATCCTCCACAAAATCCTCCAATACCTGAAGTTCATTCAGAAGATTGAGTATTAATTTTCAAATCATTAGACCAATCTGATTCGCTATCCTACCAGGAGAAGATCACATCCCTGAAAATTAGGGAAAAAAAATCTTAGAAATGCCACAAATTGGTGCTTGAAAACTCGTATACCACTCACACACGCACTCCCAGTTTCCAAGACCATATTGATCCACCGATCATGCAGGACCTCAGTCAATACGATGCAGACTAGAGATGTTAAATGGGTCAGTTTGACCCGTTAGAACCCAAAACAGGCCAGGACCGCCTCCAAACTGTCCCGTAAATGCTCTTACTAAGTTGAGGGTGATCACAGGCCGCATCAAAAAAATAGGCCCGTTGAACCAGAACCGGTTTCGAATTGTTTAGGAATTGGCCCAAAATCGTTGCAAAATCGGCCCGGAACACCAAAAATCCCGTTAAAATTTTAAAAATATTCATTTTAAAAAATTTTAAAAAAATTAACGATTCATAGGTCAAATTAGCTTGAATTGTAAACCAGCCGACCCTCTTATGAACACTTTCAAGCCGGTTCATATATTTTTGAACCGTAACCTGTAACCAAACCGGTCCATTATATTTAATCGACCGAACCGTAATCGGATCAAATGATTCTATGCCCATTTTGAACCGAATCAGACCGTCCATTTAACATATCTAGTGCAGACTCCATCTCATATGGGAGGCTGCGGTTGGGCAACCACCTCGTGGTCCTTCAAGGAAGAGAAACTGCTTCCCGAGGTGGCCCTGGCCAAGTTGACGTATGGACCAATGCGGCTTGCCCTATAAATCGCCAGTCAAGAGACTGCCTAAAAGGTCGTCGGTGTTAATTGGTCAATATATAGTCCTTGGATTAATAGAATATTTACTGTACCGAGTCACTATTTACGTGGGAAAGTTATTTGCATTGCACTTCGATTACAAGTCATTAGTCCAATCTGATTCATGATCCTACAGAGCATAGCAGGCCCCTAAAATTTAGGAAAATTTTCTTACAAATACCACCGACGTGAGCTCAAGAACTCGTACCACTCACCCACACTCTCAGTTTTCTAAAGCCATGTCGATCCGTCACGCATAGATCCATCGTGTGACACGTCGTTGATACGATGCAGCCACCATCCCACATGGCAGGCTGCAATGGGATGGATGGCCGCCCCGTAGAGCTTCAAGGAGGAGGACAAGCTGATTCTCGAGGCGACCTTGGCCGAGTTGACGGATGACCAATGCCGCTTGCCCTACGAATCACCGGTCGAGAGATTGCCCTGGAGGTCACCCGATGACGCCATCGAGCGCTATCACATTATGACTTACCACATTTATCTATTCTAATATATATATATATATATATATTATTTCCTTATCTTATCTTATTTTAAAATTTATCATAGTATGATAGCATACTTGATATAAACAACACTAATAATTTTAGTGAAACTTATAAAATTTCAAATTATCATGACCAACTATTTTTCTTATTGCATAATATTTTCTTAATCATTGTAAAAATACTTATATTAATTGTCATTTAGAGTAAACATCCAAATAATATTTCAATATTTAAATTGCCACTACTTTAGTCCTTTAATAAAATGTGACACAATTTTAGTCATTGAATCATTCAAATTGTCACCACTTTCATCGTGCTGGTGTTAATGCGCTGTTGATATAACTAATAGATTCTTTTCCTTACTTGACGGATGTAACTGAATGACAGTAGTTAAACTTATAAAAGATTAAAGTGATAGAAATTATGACAATTCAAACATTTGATGACCAAAATGAAAATGTACTATAGCATTTATCTTTTAGGTTCCATGAATAACTTCTCTAATATTATATTGTGAAACTCTACCTGTTGCATCTTTTACAAGAAATACCTAAATTACATTAATTATACTTTTGAACATATAAAAGATATGGAAACTTCTTTACTTATACATATGGTAGACGATAAAAATAAATAAATAAATATTACAAGCATCTTCGTAATAAATAATAAAAATATTATGAGAAGATATTTTATATAAAATGCATAATATGTTGAATTTATTATGATAAAATTAATGAAAATATAGTTCTAATTAATTAATTCGTAACAATATATAAGTGTAGAGTAATGTAGTTATAAAATAGCATATTATTCTAACTTTTTTATTTATTGTGTATATATTTGTTGTATTTGTTCTTTATCTTATATAACATATGAAGAATTTTCCTTAATATTATATTATAAAACACATATCTCTAGTTCATTTTCAAGAAATATTTAAATTTTCATATATAAAGTCTTTCGACATCGACATCCATAATATGACAAATCAATTGTGACATAGTTCATAATATATATATATATTTTTTGGAAGAACACTAGTCAAAATGATTCAAAATTCTTGTAGCATTAATTTGCTGTGCAATGGGAGACACATGCTTCATTGGGCTCTCGTCACCTCACCACCCTGACGACGCCATCGACTTTGTGGGTACTCAGAGGGAAATGGTTGTTACTGGTTTTGATAAATCGAATCACAGGAGATTGTATGTGCTTGCCTGCGAAGAGGCAAGGCTTGTGAGATGAAGAAGAGCAAAGGTGTGCGTGCTATACGTATATAAATATATACGCATATATGCATGCATATTTTACGCACGAGTAGGTATCGATATTAAAGTTAACGTTCACTAGTTTTATGTGTAATATTGGATGGAAATTTGCAGGAGATTTCTTCTAGGGTTGAGCAAGTGCGGATGGAGTAAATGGTCGCTGACAGCCAGCCGAAAGATTTTCGTGACGACAAGAAATCCGCCTCAGGTATGCAGCCACGCCCAGAAGCATCAAAAAGTTCTATTACGAACGGTAGGGCCAAGCATTAGGGAAAAAGTGGCGACAGAGCATCTCTGATATCGTACTGAGAGATGATCATGCATGGCAATACGTCGCCGCTTCCTATTCCTCCGTGGCCGCCTCCTGGCGTGGATCCCGGCCCGAGTAATCCAATTGTGCTGCCGTGGCCATCCCTTGCTATGCAACAGTCCCAAACTCAGCCACCGGTGGCGGCTCCTCCACCGGAAACGTATTGCCCTTTAATGGAATGGACCCCCTCATCATGCCGTCGCCTGCAGTCCAATCATCTGTTGATTATCCAGAAACTGGCCGCCCGACATTGATACATGGCCGAAGATCAACCACCGCCATCATATTCGATTGGCCTCTTGCGGACAATCCCGATTGCTACGACATATAACTTATCCGGAATATTAATATACGAGGGCTTGAATCCTGCCCATGAACATGCTTAGTCAAACTTCTTCATCCCAATTTCAGCGTTTATAGTAATATATATATGGATCAGGACCTTAATAATTCCCTATTCTACTATTTGCTTCTTCATGTTGTATTTCATTTACTCTCTGCTGTTTGCATTAGTCGCTCATTATATGTGAAGGGCTGCGCGCGCGCGTGTATATATATATAGCACGTGCATCCACTACATGTCCATGCATTTCTGCTGCAATTTCGTAAGGGGGAAGAGAACAACAATTTATGGCCTGAATATATATATATATATATAATTAAAATATACTATTTCATATTAATTAAATAAAAAAATTATTAATTTATAAAAATGTTGATCACCATCACCTACAAGCTTAAATTTTTAAGTAAAAATTGATATAATTTCTTATGAGTTCACAATAAATTTAACTTGATATCAGAGCTAGTTGGCTCACACCTCGCCTGATGCCTGGCTCGTGGTTAGTTGTCCCCTTCATCCGAGACCGGAAGAAAAATACATCGCTCATAAATAGTTGTTGAAGGCGGATGCTTAATGACACATGACAAAATAGACCACATTACCACGTGAGGACGAGTATTGAGATATACGATTCCACATCAATTAAATAAAGAAAAAGTTGTTAGTCTATAAGAAAGTTAGACACTATTACCTATCAGTTTAAGTTTTTAAGTAAAAACGGATTTGATCTCTTATGAGCTCACAATAAATTTATATATATATATATATTCAAAAGTTATTTTTCGTAGCGTCTTATAATGTCGGATCATCTCAGCCATAAGACGAAGGAATCGATAACCCGAAATCTCCTCACCCGTATCCTATGACCATTTATCGTGAAATTATACCAAAAGAGAGGATGGCCCGGTCCGGTAATTCATCGAGCTGAGCCAAGTTGATTTTCACCCTCTCTCTCTCTCTCTCTCTCTCTCTCTCTCTCTCTCTCTCTCTTAATGAGTTATAGAATCCTCTAGCTTTGGATACCTTAAAAGGACATGCATATATATATTTAAATCCATTTTCTTAAAGTAATTTTTTTTAAAAAAATGTCTGCATAAATATATTATTCAGTAATATTTTCTCGGGGTACGATACCGTATCATAAATCATTGATCAATCAATAAATTAATATAAAGTACACGTAAGGGACAATGTCTTCCAGCCAGAGGGCCCCCGACCGCGGGACATATTTTACGCTCTCTGTGGGCTGTCAGTTGAAGTGGTTTAAAGATGATCCGACCGTCGCGCTAATCCGTTCCCGTCCGCTTAATTCGATCGCATTATCGAGTTGCACATCTTGCTCGGGCACTAAACCAATATCAACCCACTGACACGGTCTTCTTTTAAGGGACGGCGTAAAAACTAGAGTGAAAATTAATCCAAATGGCAAAATCATACTTTTTGTGACATGTAATTTTCTGTAATTTAAATTATTTCTTTTTAATTTTATATTTTAACGATGTAAGAATTTTTTTAAGATATTTTGTATAGAAATTATTGAAAATTTTATGCAAGTTTTGGATAAACGGTTTTATTAAAAAGCTGAAATGGTGAAAGGGGATTTAAAAAATTGAAGATTTGATTAAGAAATAAAATTAATATTTAATAGTTTATTTGACATTTTTAATTTAAAAAAATGACAAGATTGCTTTTATAAATTAACCCATTATTTCCATTAGGAGAACAGCTATTGGATATGGACTGATACATACCATTCTACGACTGACTGATGAGCCATAGTAAATGATCTGTACTGCACATGGTGAGAAGCACTTTCTCGGTAATTAGTGGGAAAACTTATTTATTCAATGTACGTTATTATTATTACTCGAAAACTCAATAAATTTCTAGAATTTTTATCATCCTAGGGATGGTGAAATTCAACTAAAAATAAATATTTTTTAATTCATAAAATTTAAATATTTTGGTGAAAATATGCAGAGTGAACCCACCTGGTAATTATTTGGTTAGTTTAGTTGGTGGGTGGGAGTGAACGGTGAGCTATGCCTGCAAAAATCTCAGAAAATCCCATCTCCTTCCTTCACTTTCCCCTGTTTTCTTTTTCTTTCCTTTCTGCTCTCTCTCTCTCTCTCTCTCTCTCTACTCAGATTTCGAGGAACCTTAATTGAGCCTCCATCAGTACTGCTGGCCTTCTGTTCATTTCCATGTCATGGAGATCAAGCCCATAAAGCTAACCGACCAAGGAGCACAAGGAAGGGGGGAAAAAAGAAAAAACAGCACGTATACATAATCAGAGAAATCAGTAAACAGAGTCGGAGAGAGATAGGGACACTGTCTATCAAGAACAAGAACTCCATGTGGGGACGACCTCAATGATACAAAGTGAACCGCTTTTGTCTACCCCCACATCTCTCTACTCCCCCTTCGCTCAATCAGAATCCCAAGAAGAGAAATTTCGAGTGCAATGAGCTGAGCTCCCTCCTCATCTCTCTGTTTCTGTGCAAAACCAAATCTCTCTCTCGCCTTCTGAGCAGTTGAATCAGGTATGTCGCAGCACTCTCTTTCTTGAGCTTTAAGCTGTGTGCCTTACTTTCAACCTTCGCCCGCCTTCTCGTTCTTGTTTAAAGTTGCATCTTTTGCGATGTATGTGGTCTCTTGTCAAGATGATTTTTCTGGGTTTTGCTCATAGCCCCTAATCTGGATCCTGTGCGATGTCGAATGTAGATCCCCTGGGAATCTCTCAGTTTTGCTCTGGTTTAGGTCACAGATCTGAAGCTGCACCTTCAAAAAATCGCCTGTGCGAACTAGTGTTCTCTAGTTTGTCAAGGAAATCCTGTGCTAGGTGCCCCTGTATCCTGGACCTTATTGAACATGCTGGGCTAAATCTCCTTCTTGATCTACAAATTTCTAGCTTTCTGGGACTGTGGATTGCAGACCAGGAAGCAGTCCTGTAGGTTCGTTGCAATATCGGGTTTTGTCCCTCCCACCAAGTGAATCGGGTAGATTTTGGTTTTGGCTCAGTTCAGCGATATTAAAGATTATGCTTCTAACTGCAAGTCTTGTAGGATCTGATACTCCTCTTGATTGGAATAGTCTTCACCCTGCTGTGTGCATTACCTTTAACTACAGTTGCAAGCGATTGATCAATATGACAAAATCCATGTTGAACTGTGATTTGATGTCCATAGCAAATGTAGCTTCTTAGCCATTTAAGCTTTTAGGAGATTCAGTCACTTGGCAGTTTGTGCGCATCATGTAATTTAAGGAGCAGCAAGTTTAGATTACTGAGGAAATTCACATGTTGAGTGTACTGTCTTATTCTTATATGTGTTCCAGGTGTTAGGCATCTATAGAAGCCACAACAATGCTCAAGCAATTCCTTAATAAAATTCCTCGGAAATCACCGAAGCTTGATTCTCTAGACACTGACGGAATCGAACCGGGAGACAACTCTAATGGGTTCCAATGCACTCTAGGTGGGACCACATTCTCAAGCCGGTTCAATGTTGTGAAGCGAGTCTCCTCTGCAGTGTTCCCGACTGGCGGAGCTGAAGCCGTGGACCCCCACATGTCCTTCAAGGATGTTTCTAACTCTCAGAAACAGAGTCTCTTCCTCAGTAAACTAAGCCTCTGCTGTGAGCTCTATGACTTCAATGACCATGATAAGTACTATTCTCAAATAAATCTGAAGCATGAAACTTTGATTGAGCTTGTCGATTTCGTCTTGAGTGGCTCAGCAAAGTTCAATGAGGCGGCAATTGCTGCCACTTGTAAGATGTGTGCAATCAATCTCTTCAGGGTTTTCCCCCCGAAGAACCGTAGCAATTCAGTGGGAGTTGCAGCTGAAGATGTTGAGGAGCCAATGTTTGATCCTGCCTGGTCTCATTTACAGATAATTTACGATTTGCTCCTTCAATTTGTGAGTTACAGTTCTCTCGACCTGAAGGTGGCAAAAAAATACATGGACCATTCATTCATATTAAGGTTGCTTGATTTGTTTGATTCTGAGGACCCAAGGGAGAGAGACTGCCTGAAGACGGTCATGCACAAGGTGTATGGAAAGTTCATGGTACACCGGCCCTTCATAAGGAAGGCCGTGAGCAATGTAATATACCGATTTGTGTTTGAGACAGAGCGGCATAATGGGATTGCAGAATTACTTGAGATCTTTGGGAGTGTGATTAGTGGGTTTGCACTGCCTCTGAAGGAAGAACACAAGTTGTTCCTGCAGAGGGCTTTAATCCCTCTTCACAAGCCAAAGCCACTTGGAGTTTACCACCAGCAGTTGACTTACTGTGTCAATCAATTCATTGATAAAGACCAGAAGCTGGCGAGTGTGGTAATTAAGGGCTTGCTCAAGTATTGGCCAATCACAAACAGTCAGAAGGAGTTGATGTTTATGAGTGAGTTGGAAGAGGTGTTAGAGAGGATCAGCATAGCTGAATTCCAGAAGGTCATGAGCCCACTTTTTCGTAGAATTGCTTCTTGTCTCAACAGTTCCCATTATCAGGTTAGCAGCATGAGCTTTCTATTTGTCTTCTCTTCTCAAGTAAGTCACAGAGATGTGCATTTGATTAGGAAGAATTGGGAAAACTAATTGTTCTCTATCCTTGACAGCAAAGAATATTGGAAAAAAGGTTGAATAGTCATTCTAAAATACTTGTTTGGTTGCAAAACTTAGTATGAATTGCTATTCAACTTGATTTTCACTACCTCACTCCCACCCCCTTCCACTCCTCGTCTTTTGAGATGTGGAAATAATATGTCAGGATGCTTCTGTCTTTTGCTGGTATTGGTTGAGCATCATACATGAATGAATGAATCTGTCAAATTGCATAACAAAAAATTGAGGCAGAAAAGGCACAGGGCGTTAATTTGTGATCTTTACCTCCAAACGAAACAATGACAGAAATATTTGCATTTATTATGTTTGACTGCATTAAGGTTGCGGAGAGGGCCCATTTATTGTGGGATAATGAGCACATCCTCAGCCTCGTGTCCCAGAACCGCCAAGCAATCATACCGCTCATCTTCTCTGCCCTTGAGCGCAACTCCCAGAACCACTGGAACCAAGCAGTCCTCAACCTCACGAGAAACCTCAAGAAGAGCTTGTCTGAGATGGATGAGGAGCTTGTGATCTTGAGTCAGAGGGCTGCTGAGGAGGAGAGTTCGACCTTGAGTTCCACCTCAGAGAAGAGGAAGGCTGCATGGGAGCGCCTCGAAGTTGCTGCCAGAGATTCCCTAATTTCAGCCGATAATGCAGCGTGTCCCGTCACTTGCTGATGTAGCATCAAAGAGAGGACATGATTGTTAACTCTCACTTCTTCTCAAGCTGATGTATGTAAATGTTTTGTGTAAGAGCACGTTCAAGGCCCCGGTTGAGTTTCTTCTTTTTTACATTTCTATGTGTCAAGATGTATGATTGATGCCGAAGCAGTAGAGAGTAATTTTCTAATTTACCGCTGATGGCATTGGGTCGGGCTTCCACTGTATGGGGGATCTATTGCAGTTAAAAGATGAAGAAACCCCTTTCGCTTGCAGGGTGACCGCATACTGGTTGAATCCTAGTGCCCCTCCTCATCCTCTACTAGGATGTTTGATCTTCTGCTGTTAGTGTTCATGAGAAGTTGTTTCTTCATTTCCCTCTTCTGTTTACAGTGAAGAATCAGCTTGCTGTCAGATATATCGACGACGTACTGAAAATTCTCTTAATATGATGAATCCCGGTCTCACATTCGAGCCTTGTCAGGGGAATTCACCCTGTTGATTTTCTTTCTGGTCCCATAATTGGCATAATTTTGTGAACGCTGTTTACCTTCTTGGACAGAGGATGCAAGTTTGAAAGATGGAAGGACGAGGTTGCATTGCCATTTATCTGTTGAATACGGTCGATCCTAACAGTCAACTGACTTTGACTCAGTCTTCTGACCGTCGGGTGATGCTGCAGCCGTGTGAGCAAGATCACATTTACAACCGTCTAAATAATCTTGCCATCAGTTGCCATCAATGACCTTGTTTTCGACGATAAATCATGTAAATAACTGCATCAAGTGCTAAAGCGCCACGGGATCTAAGTCAAGATCTTCGATGTCGTCCGAGTTTGATACCGCATGTTGAACAATCATTTTGCCTACATGCACACGGTGTCACCCACGAGTAATACGACTACTGCGAGTCAAAAAAGATCTGTAATATATCATATGACGATGGCCACTGAAGTTGGAAAGAAAAGGAGAACAAAAAAAAAAACTGTGTGATATCATGAGATGAGTTCAGCTTACACTGGTATCCGAAGAGATGAATTCAATGGACTCGGTGAAGGAGATGAGACTGGGGATTGAGACGTACACATACATGTATATTGTGTTATATTTCTGTCTGATCCCTGGTCTTACGAAACTTATTTCTGGGGTCCCTCCAGCTGACGACAGTGTGCTTATTGTATTTATGTCTGAAAGTATCTCATTCAATCAACTTACTGACAAATATACTTTTGTGTTCGAAGAGACAACCTGTTTTCTCTTCATAATTGTTATGAGCATGTTATCTTGCTAATGATTGCCACCGCGGGTTCCCACCTGGACCAATTGTCAATTTGTTGTTGGATATAATTACGCTAGGGGAGCCCTTAAACTTCGGGAGAATTGCAGTCTAAGCACTTGAAATTTTCAGCTGTGAAAAGACTTGGACGATGCAGTGCTGGAACATGAAATGGGAGGGGCTTCATGACGTACGAACATTAAGCAACATCCGTAGTGGAAAGCGCAGCACAGGTGCGTGCACGAAGTTTGGCGGTGATGAGAATTCGATGTCTCTTGTACGCTCTGAGGCGAGAGCTGAAGGGCACGAGCTTGCAAAACAGTCGGTTTTCTGGGGATGTATCATGCAGCTTACCCTTTTTCTTCACCTGTTCCTTTCCCCGGCCGACTTTTCCGTGAATCATATTGTCAGCACCGTGTGCAGCTGCAATCACGACTGCGGAAAAGAGAAGAGAAGCAGAGAGGAAATATGGAACATGTTGATGAAGAGAAATGATGTAGGCATCATATCAAGATCAGACACGAAGGAAATGGATGCCCCCATGCATGGTGTGAGGATCGTTCATTTTGTCTGAACCAGTTGTTCAGCATTGACTTCTTCTGCTAGTAGTGATCGACTCCTCTTGTCTTCCTAATTTCTTTTTGCTCGTGCTTCTGCTTCTGCTTGACCTCGAGATCATTGCTCATCATCATTCATCATGCCTGTACACGGTCGGTTCACTGAATGCACACCTTTGCCGCTGTGTACCTTTCTATCTTGCTTGCATTCATTTTCCTCCTTTTGGTGTTGCCGTGTGCCGGTGCGCATGAAGCTTGCTCACTACGTGCTGCTGCTTTTGAGACCTGCAGTGTTCCTTGGAAACGCTCGGATCTTGAGAAAGCTTTCTGCTTCCGTTTCTATACCATAATGCTGCAGAGAGGTGATGAAGCAAGTACTGATTCTATGTCAGTGAGTAAGAATTCTACCTTCCAACCATGTCCGATGAGGAACGATTGGATTCAATAATCTTCTCGAATGGTAGTTACATGTCTTTGCCAAGAATTGCACTCCATTTACCGGATAAAGTCGCCCATAATCAAAGGTGTGCCCTTTAATGATCACATGGATCCAACTCTCTTGTAATAAATAGAACATGAGTCCCATTGAGAACTCTGTAATTTCAACTGATTATGCTGAACTAGAAACAGCAAATACTTCAAATAAAATGCTCTTAACCGCTCAGAAATATAACAAATATCTTGATTTCCTTGAGAACATGAATCCCATGTGAAGATTCTGCAGGTTTGTGCAATTCTGTTAACCACAAGAGACAGCTAAATCACTCTAGTTATTACGCTCCAACGCACTCAAGATACAAACAGAAATTGATTCCAAGAGACGCTAGGAACTATCAGCCCCAATACAATAATACCATACGCTAATTTCGTTATAAGATGTTACAGTCATCGTACATCACCTCCACAATAATCCTTTTTTCATCGATAATCATCAACAAGATACTGCTTCAGATTCATGGAACTTATTCATCAATGTGCACCCGATAGATACACTAACGGATTGATTACCTGAACTAAATTAATCCCTGCAAGCTTACAAGACGACTAAACTTTAGACGTGAACTCAGAATACATACATGGAAGCGACCGCGGTCAGAACAGTGGTCAGAAATATGGACACAAAATTCACTGCATTGTTGTCGAGGATGCTGAGACCTGAGATCTTCTTGACAGTGGGTCCTGGTTTTGATACGACCTGCAGTGATAGATGCTAAATCATTAAAATTCATATTAATCTAGTGTTTGCTGGCCATAAAATAACAATGTGTGGAGATTTTTTTTCTGGCCTCAATGCTCTCGAGCTTCAATCTTAGAAAGACGATTCCCATGGAGGCAATATAAAAATAGCAGTTTCCAACTCAAGCAAAGCTAGAACATGCAAAAACCTCCCCTGGTAGCTTGATGACTGCTCAAGGGGGAAAAGAAGAGACTATATGAAGGAGAATAGGAAAAACTCGAAAAAGTGGAAAACATTCTGAAAGCAAATGATTGAAAACTTCTTGTTAATTGCCAACCTTATTTCGGACGGTACAGAATCCACTGAACTGCAGTGTGGCTCCGAGCAATGAATCTATGATGCTTCCACTGAGTCCTGCCAAGGTAGAGAGAGGAATCACCAACAGCTGCCTTATAGCCACCTCACGCGTGCACTTTGCAGTGGCAAACCCAAGAAGAACAAATGATATCCCAATAACACTTCCAGCAGCTGCAGCTGCTACCAATCCTGTGATTGTTACTCCGCCATTTGTCCCCTTCCTCACAGGCTGATAAACATGCAAAAACCAGTAAATAACCTTAATAAAATACAATACAATGCAACACTGTCGTTCCCTTCGACTAACAGATAAATATGTTTTCCAGAGTAATTCAGGATCATCAGACGGATCCTCATTTCCCTAAATAAGGCCTATAGGTGTTGAACATGAAAAACATTTACCAAAATAAGTTCATCGTTTTAGTACCTTTTGAGCCTTCCTTTTGATGAATTCACAAGAAATATGATCCACGTTTCATGAAAATGATTCTTAACAAAATCTCGGCTGAGGGGCTAATATTTCTGTGCAATTAATTATTATTACAGGCCTAATCTAGATCAGATTCTTTAAGAGCATGTCCATCACCAATTTCTGTGGGCCTGATCTTAGTTACGAGGCATTTTTTTAGTCAGTTCATGTAGAATATCATGAAACAATTACACAAGAATAGAGAATGAGAATGCCGGGCACTTTGAGAAGAAATGAATCTGTGCACCTTGAAGGTGGTGATTAGCCAGGGTTGGGAGTCGCTAAGTACCCCGAGCTCTGAGGACCAGGTGTCTCCATTGCAGCAGGAGTAGTGGCCGATGACACCACCGATAAGGGATGTGATGAGAGCAGATTGATTGGAATCCAAGCATCTGTCCTGCCAATTCGTCAATCTCCAGAGAAGGATCACCAAAACACCGGCAATACCACTATTGCATAGCACCTGGATCCTGAAACAACAATGATGGGAAACTCTATTAGGGAAGTTAAAATTTCCACGAGAGTACACTAAACTCTATAAATGAAGGCGGAGCAAAAGATATTCTAACCAGTTCCTTTGTCCTCCCTCCTTAAAATCGGCATCAACACGCCTCTTCTTCTCCACCCCAACCTTTGTTAGCTTCGACGAAGTGAAGAAAAAGACCAGCAGCATAGCTCCATACCTGCAACAGAAACAATCCTGTCGAGCCTTTTAAAAGACAAGATACATAAAAATACTCGATGTCAATTCATCAGAAACAAACAGCGGTGGTGAAACAAGAAACTGCAGCATCTTGAATTCTATAATCAAGGACGATGACGGATGAAGATGCAACTGATGAAAGATCAATATTGGAGTCCTGAGAATTCCGACCAAATTTCAGATTTTTCTCACCAACATAGCAAGATATACAAATGAACGGAAGTGGGCAATCCAAGAATTGCAAATTTTGCACGTCACCTGTACCCAGCAGCAAGATGAACGGACATTACGAGGAACCCTGCGAGCGCCCCGGACAAATCAAGAGACTTTCTTCCGTAAGATCGGAGGGCAATTAAGGATGAGATTGAGACAGCAACTAGTGGCTGAATTAAACGTTTTTCCATTTTGGAAGCCTAGCCGATGGATTTGGAGAGAGTTTCTTGTAGTGGGATCTGCACAGTGAGCAGAGCTGCAGCCGCTGGTCTCGGAAAGATGGAGGTCTACGAGGGATTGGTTCTGTGCCCTGTTTGCAGTCGCAGTACCACAGTTTTCCGTTATTTCCCTATTTTTTCGCGCGATTAATTTTTTTCCTTATTATCTTTCATCCTCCATTTTCTGCTTGCCAGACTGCTGCCAACTGGTTCGAGCAGTGCATGTGCATTGCCTCCTTATTTGAAGTGTGAATTTCAGTTCGAATTAATGGTTGAAACTGAACTTGCAGGTAATGCACACTAATGGATCTCAAACCGTTGTCGACAATGACATTTGCAATTAGGTGCTGGTTAGTTTGGACGTGGAGAAATGATCGCATGCATGACCCAAAATTTTCATGGCCGGCCCGTGGAGCATCAATCGTAGCCCGTGATCACTCCTTTGTTGAGGATATGAGGTGGCTGAAGCAGAATTTGGTGAAAGGAATGTGGAATGTTGGAAATTAGTAGGATGGGATAAATTGGATCATGGTCAGGTCAAATTGAATACGGATGGAGTTGCCAAGGGTAACTCCGGTTTGGTCAGTGCGGGGGGATTATCTGTGGTGAGACAGGAGGTTCGGTAGGAGTCTTTATGCGTAATATTGGAATCTCCACGTCTATAGGGACCGAGTTACAGAGAGCAAAATTGGGACTTGAAATAGCTTGAGAGTTGGGATTCAACGAGGTAATCCTAGAAGTTCATAAAGAGAATTTGATACAATGGTATCGTACTCGGTATAATAATCAAGAGATTATGAATTCAATTTCCATCATGTGACTCTCGTATCCATTTATTCCATACCAAAAAAAATAGTTCAAATTTTATTATAAAGATTATACATATTTTTTTTGTTTTTTAATGGTCCGATTTATTCTAATATAAATCAGAAGGGACACATCATCTCCCCCATACATGGAGTGTTACACAAATAATTTTCTTTGTTACCATAGAGAGGGGTCAGTCTCGTCCGGTTATTGTTAGATCATAATGAGTGTATGGGATTGTTGTAAAAAAAAAAACTACTAGTATACATATTATACTGTTACGGTTGGAAAAATACAAAATTATGTGTGAAAACCATAGTTTTAAAAACCAAACCGGGCCGGCCGGTTCGATTGAGAACTGGTCACTCACCGGGTCCGGGTCCAGGTCCGGTTCCTATAAAAGACCCAATTACACTTTCAATGAGGTCAATTCTGATTGAGCCGGTCGATTCCTTATCCGACCAGTGAATCCAATTGAACAGTTGGAAAAATCGACCTACTTAAAATTAAAAACAAAAACAAAAATTATTATAATATACCTATTTTATTTTACTATACTTATATTTATATTTTATGTTAAATTTTTGTTTAATATAATTGTTATATTAATGATTTTGTTATAAATCATATTCAAATTATGATATTATGTAAATTTATAAATAATATTATTTATTAAATATACGATTCAACCCATTGAACTCCCAGTCCAACCTATGAACCCATGCCTACATCAGTTCCTCGCCTGGTTCGGTTTTAAAAACTATGGTGAAAGCCTAGTGAATATTATGCATACAAAAAAATTATTATTATTTTGTTATAACCAAAAATTTTTAAATATTTTAGATGCCAAGAATCCATCAACCACTAAAGTTATAACTTACTCTCTTTCTCTTAAGTAAGATCGCATTCGAGTATGTAAGTTGAAATAATTAATGTTAAGGTTAATGATCGGACCTGATCCGAGCTGGTTATAGAACGCAAGTGAGGCCCGAAAAGAATAAGGGGGCCCATTAGATGGAGACCTAAGTATCAATGGGCTAGTGGCCCATGGGCCTCTAGGCCCATCCGCCGTCGGAAACCCAAAAACACTGCACCCCAATCGTAACCTCTCCTGATAGATGTGTACAGTAGTAGGCTACAAAATTGTATACATTTCATTTTTTTTCCCTATTTGCCCTCTCTCTCTTGGTGGGGGAAGACTCGATGAGTCTGCATTTTAATTTCCCCAAGTGTGTACAAGTATGAATATCCTCTTGCCCCTTGCTCGAGTTAATGAGAGAGTACACAGTTAGATCAGACACAGATCCAAATTCAACTCTGAATATTTGATATATCTTTATGGTGCTACTGCACACCGGGCTCGATTGCGCCGAGCATCATGTGTGTGTGTGTGCCCGGCAGCTTGAAACCTCGAAGAAGTCGATTTAGTAGTGTTTGGTGAAAGTTTTCCCCATGCAAAAGTTAACCTAATTCCCCTCGTTTACCCTAACTTAACCTCCCCACCACCCCCACCCGTTTTACTTCTAGTTTTTTTTTTCAAATTCGTTAATCAACAGATCTGATCGTGAGAAAACAGAAGGGAGATTGTTTGGTGAACAAACCAGCTTTGCCCTTAAAACTTAGTCCTGCATGCATGTGTAGTAAGTTAGAAATATACAGTATGCTGTCCTCCCAAGTACACTTTTCACATCCCCCAAATGCCATTATGTTAAGTGATAACCAATTCCGACAAGACAGGTAAGTTGGTGTGACTCTTCACTCCTACTTCATCCGAAATAAAATACCATATTATGAACAAAAAAATACTTTATTCTTTGAAAATAAATCCTACCTAGTGAACTAACTTAATTTAAACATAAATTAGTTATTTTATTTTTATATCGAATGTGAAAAAGAATACGCATGCATGTTGCATAGTGATATTGACCTACACCCGCAACTTTTTTTTTCCTTTTGTAATTACTCAAATTTCATTCATTCTAAGTGACTTTACATCGGCCTGCCCTTTTGATATATAGCATGGATGTACAAAATGTGATGACTGAACAAGAAGGCCACACCTGGCAAAATGGGTTTCAATTCTAGCTGCCTAGCACATACACTAGTTGCTAGCTAGTCGGTTTCTCATATTTGGAAATTGAGACCATTCACTTGAGGGGTCCGAGCTACAAATCCTCGCAACTAAGTCCGCGTGGACCGATCGATGTCGGTGTTCCGGAATAGGGATGAGTTCCTTGCTTGCCAAACGTAGTAAGCGTATCCCGTGGTCTTAACCTGCAACTTCAATGGTGGAGAGTCTAAGAAAAGGAAAATTACGAACAGTAGGCACTTGGGATCGATATATCTAACATGGCATCTCCATTAACGGTGATAAGGGTGCAGCTCAGGGTCGAATATTCAACCAAAACCATGCACTCGACCTTCCCGTGTATGACTTGCTTTTGTGGGAACAACTGCCTTACCAAGCACATTAAATGTATACCCTATCGAGAATTCATATGTGTGAAGGTATCGGCCCGATCGGGTTAACTTGTTCCCTTGTAAAACGGTCCCTTTGTAAAGGGTTAATAGGTGGTGAAGAAAACAAGGACCTGTGGATATCATATATATATATATATATATATCAAATAAGAAGTCTATATAGAATTTATGAGTAAACGCGAGACCATATTGTGATGATGAGGGGACAAACTACATATATACATATATATATATATATAGTCAGTGGGGCAGGTGGCTAATTAAAAAAAGGCATGTGATGATGCACACATAATTCGCTGTCGACGACGAACACATGAATTTCAAGCATTGCATTGAATGCTTCGGTTGCATTCTTATAAGCAAACCGAGTGAGTGATGATAGTTATATTAGAACTCTCTATATTATAAATACTTTTACCATTTATTTAACGAAAAAATTGTGATAAATCATTTTAATTAGTTAAATTATATATATATAAACATTTCATGGAATGTGATTGGTGACGGTAGCGACAGTTCTCTGCCTCGCAAGGGGCAATCAGATTCACCAAACTGCCGTAAATTATGAAGTTCGCTTAACCTTCTTCTTGAGGGTTTCATGCAATATTGTCTCCGTGTTGACGATGGACGGAGGACAGATGAACAACCCCTGCGACTACAACCCCTCGAGCATTTAACCGCACGTTGAAAAACGTGGCCTTCGAGTTTCAAGCAAGCTAGCTACAAAGCACACACGTTAATTAATGAACTTTCTCTTCTCTGAAGCCTCGAAGAAACAACAAGGAGGAGGTAAGAAAATGACCTCCCGATGACATGGATCTTATCGATGAATTAATGCATAACCCTTTTATTACAGGCATACGATGGCCTCAGTGTATTGATCAGTCACTTTTACTTACAAAGATATGGCCTTTTTCAAGCTAATGCTTCCGCATTTTAGCCCCCATAAGTTTCAGGTCCCATGGTTCACCGAGGTACGTAGTCGTCATCGTAGGCTTCTTGTAAATTTCCAAGCTTTAAATAGTAAAGATTATTGGTCGAACGGATCGATTTGACCAAGTAATTAACAGGCTTTCAATACTCTGATGCAGTGAGTCTAAATGATGATAGGCGACCGCGGAACGGAGAAAAGGGACATAGACGCTGCGCTGGCTCGAACTTGATACTAAATTGATGATGGAATAGCTTTCGATGATCGAGTTGATATCTATGTTATAGCACACCTTCATAAACCCTAAAATGGAAAAGGGGGTGAAAGATTGTGTTTTCGTCGACAAAAAAATTTATTTATTTGCATGAATCAACCGGATTCATTTAACCTCTCTAAAACAGAGTTAATTGAGGTGATTCGATATTTTTTCTGATTTGATTCGATTTAAACTAATAAGAGTCTAATAAATTCATATATTAATTAATTTATATTAAAGAGATTCACCTCTAAGAATCATGTTTACTGCCGTACATCCATTTACAATAATAACAATTGGGGGGTGTGGAAACCAGATCTATACGAACTTACGTACTGTGTTTATCACGAATTTAGGTACTTATCTCTTTAGATTTATTTTATTTGTCCCCCGTTATCTCCGTCACACTCCAACATGTAGAGGACATGGTCGTCCAGAGTCGACGGAGAATAGGTAGAATAGATGCGTGAAGTTCGATTATTCAAGTGGAATCGAAATAATGAATTAAAATATAAATGTAAATTAGTTTCAATTCTAGTACATGGTTGCTTATAGTTGGTTCCAAAACTATAAGCGAAAATATTCGACTCTAATTCTCGATAAATTTCTAACTCGAAAATTTTTTATTTAGTTTAATGGTTAAGTGTACTTAATAAATTTATCATATCTAAATATGTATTATAAAAGCTTATCTAAGGAAAAAAAGTGCCCAGAATAACTTAGATGTGCGCATAATTATTTGGTGAAGGGAAAAACCGATAAAGTTAATTAAAATTTACTAATTTCTAATAAAATAGCTACAGTAAATTAATTAAAAATGAAGAAAAGCTTTCAATGAATTTGACTATTTAAGTAATTAGTTAAATCTATTAAAAAATTATATCAAAAAACTGTATTTTTGCTGGAAAAAGGACAATTAATATATATAATACATTCCGAGTATTATACAATTCCTTATTTCAATCGTAATAACGTGTTTGAAATTAAGCGCCGCTCATTCTTGCATACGATAAGTTATACGTGTCGACTTAAAGTGGCGGGTGCGGAGCTTAACGGTACTCGAGGGCGACTGAGATGCACCCGCCAGATTTGTCCTTCCCGCGGCCATTAAATGAGAAATGAGCTTTCCATCTCAGTCCGTCCAACTGCTTTAACGTTGAGAGAGAGAGTGAAGAAGATGCGAGCAGATGCGGGGGTGAGAACTACATAGAGAGAGAGAGAGAGAACAAGAGGAGAGACGCCATTAATGCGACGAAGCTCAGCCACCAAACCTTGACCACTGTTAGTTGTGGCACTTAAAAATGCGGAGCCCTACTTTATCATTACTCCACTGCTTCTGTTGCGCGCTCCTTCTCTCTGCCTTTCTGATGCAGCTCTCGGTCTCCGCTTTTTAGCCGCGGCTTGTTCTTCTTTTCACATCTCTCGGACGAGAGGCGGGGGCCGAACGATGTGGAATGCGGAGGGGGATGTATTCGCCAGGATGGCATCGTCCTCGAAGAATAACGCCCAGGAGGACGAGGAGGCCCTCCGGTGGGCTGCGCTCGAGCGGCTCCCTACCTACGCCAGGGTACGACGCGGCATCTTCAAGGACCTCACGGGCGGCGCCAAGGAGATCGGCCTGAGCGAGCTGGAAATGCAGGATCAGCGTCTTCTGCTGGACCGGCTTGTCAGCTCCGTCGACCATGATCCCCGGTGGTTCTTCGAGCGGATGCGGCAACGTTTTGAAGCGTAATTGATTTGTCTATTTGTAGTCTTCCCAACACCTTCATGCCTTTCTAAATTCATCTGATATCGAACAGTATAGTTATTTCACTGCAATGAGCATCCAAGACTTCCTATTAAAGTTCCTATTAAGCAAAGTAAAAGCGCTAGAGTGACGCTTTAACCCATCATCGTCCTAAAATCCTTACCTTTTTCATTATCTAGTATATTTAGCTTAATTTTATGGCCGAGGAGATATCCAATTATTTGTTTAATTTTCCATTGTCAAGAGAATAACGTTATGATAATTAATGTTGTTAGTTTGGGCTTCAAAGGTTTGATGGGCTTCTTGTCATTACCATTTTTTTTTTTATCCTTTTGGTCGAGCAGTGTAGATTTGGAGTTTCCAAAGATTGAGGTCCGGTTTCAGAATTTGACTGTTGAAGCTTACGTTCATACGGGGAGCAGAGCCCTACCCACCATCCCGAACTTCATTTTCAACATGTCCGAGGTACATGGCGGGCCTACTACTATTGCAGCTATTGCTTTGCTGTTAATTGTTCAATATTTTAGTCTTTCGATTTCATCTGACTTTATTTGATTGTCCTTCAGGCTTTATTAAGGCAGTTGCGGTTATACAGAGGAGAAAGGAGCAAGTTGACAATTTTAGACAATATAAGTGGAATAATCAAACCTTCAAGGTATCATTTGTAAATTGGATTAGGTGAATCCTTGCCCCTTGGTGCTAATTATTCTAGCTTTAGGACTGACAGGAGTTCTTGTCCGTGTTATAGATTAACACTTCTGCTGGGTCCTCCAAGCTCTGGGAAAACAACTTTGCTGTTGGCTCTGGCCGGACGCCTCAAAGATGATTTGCAGGTGCTAAAATCTTATGTCTTGCTATAGTTATAATTGGAAAATGTTGAATTTTTTTGGCAATTTATTCTCTTGCTTGTTCTCTGAAGATCTCCGGGAAAATCACCTATAACGGGCATGGTCTACATGAGTTTGTTCCACAGAGGACATCTGCCTATGTTAGTCAACAGGACTGGCATGTACCCGAAATGACAGTGAGGGAGACTATTGAGTTTGCAGGATGCTGTCAAGGAGTTGGCTTCAAATATGGTAGGTTCATGTGGTATTCTGTCTGCAAGGCATTAAACTGTACATGTCCTTATGAACAGGTATTTGACTTTTAGATATGTTGCTGGAACTTGCACGGAGAGAAAAGCTTGCTGGGATAAAACCTGATGAAGATCTTGATATATTCATGAAGGTACTTGCTTATGCTGATCTCGTTTTACTTTTGCCTCTAGCTATTATTGCCATGAATACTTTACAAGGATGGTTTCTTTGTCCAGTCATTAGCTCTTGGGGGACAAGAGACAAGCCTCATCGTGGAGTACATCATCAAGGTAATATCTATTATGGTTTCCTTTTCCCTTTATGAATTCCATGACTCAAGCTCGTTATGATATGATGTCTATGGATATATCTCAACGAACTTCAATTTCTGATGCTTTATAAATTAAACTGACTGTGCCGTTTTGATTATTTCCAACTATTCCATTTTGAAAGGGAGAAAATCCTAAGCTGCAGCACTTTGGTTGAGTTGCAGTTCTCTAATTCCATCAATAGAACTAAAATGTTTCTGATAAAGATTTTAGGGTTGGACATATGTGCCGACACATTGGTTGGAGATGAAATGATCAAGGGAATATCTGGAGGCCAGAAGAAACGGCTCACAACAGGTCTGATACATTTTCTTCTTCTTCCCCTGCCTTCCATAAAAAATGAATATATTGGGATTCTAATTAATATATATTTTTATGTCATGCAGGTGAATTACTAGTTGGTCCTGCTAGAGTTCTCTTCATGGATGAAATATCGAATGGACTTGACAGTTCAACTACTTACCAGATTATCAAATATCTTCGCCATTCCACACAAGCCCTTGATGGCACAACCGTGATATCTCTGCTTCAACCTGCACCTGAAACTTACGAGTTGTTCGATGACGTGATCCTCTTGTGCGAGGGCCAGATTGTCTACCAGGGGCCACGTGATGGTGCTATGAACTTCTTCCAATCTATGGGGTTCAGCTGTCCTGAGAGGAAGAATGTGGCAGATTTCTTGCAAGAAGTAAGCAACATGTACCTATGGATATTTTAAGTAGAGCCGCCTCTTAGTCCGTGACTTACAATCAAGTTCCTTTATGCAGGTGACATCAAAGAAGGACCAAGAGCAGTACTGGTCTGATCCTTATCGTCCATACAGATATGTGCCTGTTGGCAAGTTTGCGGAAGCTTTTTGGCTTTATTCTTCTGGGAAAAGTTTGTCTCGTAAAATGGACATTCCCTTTGATAGACGTTATAATCACCCAGCAGCCTTGGCAACTTCTCTCTATGGCATGAAGAGAACAGAACTACTTAAGACCAGCTTCAACTGGCAAGTGCTTTTGATGAAACGGAACTCATTTATATATGTCTTCAAATTCATTCAGGTGATCCTTCAATTTTCAAGTTACTTGTGGATCCTCTCATGTTGGTCGGTGAAGGACTGTTCTAATTAATATGAATTCTTTTCCTGTGTTCCAGCTCGTTATTGTTGCATTGATCACAATGACTGTCTTTTTCCGATCAACCATTCACCACAGCACAGTTGATGATGGAGGCTTGTATCTTGGAGCTTTGTACTTTTCGATGGTCATCATTCTGTTTAATGGCTTCACAGAGGTTTCTTTGCTTGTCGGAAAGCTTCCAGTTCTTTACAAGCATAGAGATTTGCACTTCTACCCTAGTTGGGTCTACACTCTCCCTTACTGGGTCTTAAGCATTCCAACTTCACTTATGGAATCTGGGCTCTGGGTGGTGATTTCATATTATGTGATTGGATATGATCCTAACTTTACCAGGTAAATATTGAAAAAGCTAATGAATCTTAGGGCTTGACTGAAGATGACTATCCCTTTTAACCACACTGTTTTGCAGGTTTCTCCGACAGTTCGTGGTATTCTTCTTTTTACACCAAATGTCTATAGCTCTCTTTCGTGTAATAGGATCTCTGGGTCGAAACATGATTGTTGCCAACACCTTTGGGTCCTTTGCAATGTTGGTTGTGATGGCTCTTGGAGGCTATATCGTTTCTAGAGGTCATGCCAGTATTCTTCATTAGTTGATTATATTTAATAATTGATGCTGTAGATCCACTGATTATTTGCATGCTGTGGCAGATTGTATCCCGAGATGGTGGATTTGGGGTTCCTGGATCTCTCCATTGACATATGCTCAGGATGCGGCTTCAGTTAATGAATTTCTCGGGCATTCATGGGACAAGGTGATACATTGTCATTTAGAATACAATTTCCACTTTAGAATCAATTTTTCTTCATCGAAGATGGGGAAATAAATGAACCATTATGAAGGAATTTATTGCCCTCTAGGCAATTTATTATAAGGAATTATGTCTTATTGATGATACCTGTTGTACGAAAATCGTTGCTGGCCATCATTATTTTTTCTATAACTAAAGCAGACGCAAGCACTAGTATGAGTAGAATCATTTTTGCTTTTTCCTGCTCGAAGCCTAAGCTTTCTGGTATGTGTTTTGATTTTGTAGAGAGCTGGGAACTCATCGTTAGGAAAAGCGTTGTTGAGAGAACGCAGTTTGTTTACTCAAAGCTATTGGTATTGGATTGGAGTTGGTGCTTTATTTGGTTACACGGTTGTGTTCAACATACTCTTTATATTGTTCTTGGCTTATCTCAACCGTAAGTGATCCTTTTCTTTCATGTTATTTGTAGAGAATTTGCAATGAACTGATACATTTATGGCATCTATAGCCCTAGGGAAGCACCAAACCATCATCTCCAAGGAAGAGCTTCGAGATAGTGAGAGGAGAAGGAAAGGTGAAATAATAGCAACTGAGCTTAGAGAATACTTGCAGCATTCCAGCTCATTAGGTTTGGAACTATATTTCAAATTCCTTACCTCTATCATAGTGTAAGCAAAAGCCCTCACTTATCTAACTGGGCAGGGAAGTATTTCAAGAAAAGAGGAATGGTTTTACCTTTCCAGCCAGTATCAATGTCTTTTAGCAATATCAATTACTTCGTGGATGTCCCTTTGGTGCGTATAAATATCTATAAAACATATATTTCTCTAGTAAACCTCCTGTCCTCCTTTTGCAACTGATTTCCCTTTAAAATGCTGTTATTTTAGGAACTGAAACAACAGGGAATAATGGAAGATAGGTTGCAGTTACTCGTAAATGTGACTGGAGCATTTAGACCTGGTGTCCTTACAGCCCTTGTGGGGGTTAGTGGTGCCGGTAAGACAACCCTCATGGATGTTTTATCTGGAAGAAAAACAGGTGGCATCATAGAAGGAGCCATACACATTTCTGGGTACCCAAAAAAGCAAGAAACTTTTGCAAGAATATCAGGTTACTGTGAGCAGAATGATATCCACTCCCCCTGCTTAACCATTTTGGAATCTCTTCTATTCTCTGCCTGGCTACGATTACCCCCAGAGGTTGATCTGGAGACTCAGAAGGTAATTACTTCTTGCTCCATTTTATAATTTGCTAGATATGGAAGGTTCTTTTCTCAGGAATCTAGTCATAGCAGGCTTTTGTTGAAGAGGTAATGGAACTTGTGGAGCTCACTCCACTGAGTGGAGCATTGGTTGGCCTACCTGGAGTAGATGGTCTGTCAACAGAGCAAAGAAAAAGATTGACAATAGCTGTGGAGTTGGTTGCAAATCCCTCTATTGTTTTCATGGATGAACCAACTTCAGGATTGGACGCAAGGGCTGCTGCTATTGTGATGAGGACTGTAAGGAATATTGTGAATACAGGCCGAACAATTGTGTGTACAATCCATCAGCCCAGCATTGACATTTTTGAATCTTTCGATGAGGTCTGCCTTCCTTTCCCTTGATCCTTCTCTCTCCATCTCCCTCTTCCTCTCTGATTTTCTCTTCGATCCATATTTCTAGTGAAATTTGCATATTTAGAATGAATTTCTTGAAGAATTATTTCTTGTCTCTCCTAGGAAAACTTTCCCGCTGGATCTCTTTACTTGCAATTATACATATCTATATACCTTCAATATGTATGTTGGATTAATGAGTTTATGATTGGTGACTCTGTCCTGAAAGTTCTTCCCCTCGTAACCCTCAGTGGTTTTGCGAACTGTGTCCCAATTCAAGACTCATTCTCTCCCTTCTGCTTATTTGATTCTTCAAATTTCAATAGAAAGTAAGATTGTAGAGGTCAAAAATATAAAAATAGATGGACAATGCGAACCCTGTGGTTTCACTCCATTGATCTTGCAGTCAATTTTCATGAAACTGAATGTAGA
Source organism: Sonneratia alba (assembly GCA_900174645.1). Lineage (NCBI taxonomy): Eukaryota > Viridiplantae > Streptophyta > Magnoliopsida > Myrtales > Lythraceae > Sonneratia > Sonneratia alba. The sequence goes on along the minus strand of FWPY01000028.1, from coordinate 3,156,618 downwards.
TAAATTGTAGAAATCTTCTCAGTATGTTAAGATTAAGGCTGTTAACATGAATATCTAAATGGAGGAAAATCAAGTAAATTCCTATTGTGGCAGCTTTTATTTATGAAGCGTGGAGGCAAGCTCATATATGCCGGTCCTCTAGGTGGCAAATCCTCTCAACTCATCAAGTATTTCGAGGTAGGAGTTGGTCCTGTTTCTTAGCTCAAGGCTTCTTCATTTTTTTTTAAATATATGTCTGTTGCTAGTTAATGAGAGTTCTTGATGCCTGTCTGCTATGCAGTCAATTGAAGGAGTGCCAAAGATCAAGCCTGGGTATAATCCTGCAGCATGGATGCTCGACATTACTTCTTTAGCTGAAGAAACTCGCCTTGGAGTGGACTTTGCAGATATATACCAGAGATCTAATCTTTTCCAGTCTGCATCTCATCTGTTTCCTCCGAGAAATTCTGAGTCTGATTTGTTTTTTAGACTTTTAACTGTGGTCCATTCTTACAATTTCAGATGGAACAAAGATTTGGTTGAGAGTCTAAGCAAGCCTAGCAAAAACTTCAAAGAGCTCAAGTTCTCAACTAAGTATAATCAATCCTACTTTGAACAGTTTATAGCTTGTCTGTGGAAGCAGAACTTATCATATTGGCGTAACCCTCAGTATACTGCAGTCCGGTTCTTCTACACAGTAGTAATCTCATTGATGCTCGGGACAATTTGTTGGAGGTTCGGTGCGAAAAGGTATTTTCATTAAATCCATTTATTCCCCATTATGCAAATTCCATAGAACTTCAAACTTTATTCTGATTCTGGGAAAATCAATGCGGATAGAAAGTTTTCCTTTCTTTACAGAGAGACCCAGCAGGATTTGTTCAATGCAATGGGATCAATGTATGTTGCAGTTCTGTTCATCGGGGTCACTAATGGCACAGCTGTTCAACCTGTAGTCTCTGTTGAAAGATTTGTCTCATACAGAGAGAGAGCAGCGGGGATGTACTCGGCTCTTCCTTTTGCCTTTGCTCAGGTCCATGCCTTTCATCTATCTGTCTGTACTCAGAAGTTGACAAGTTACATATTTTTTATCTATTTCATTCTTCTTAGTGCAGGTTGTTATCGAGTTCCCTTATGTTTTTGCCCAGACAGTAATCTACTGCTCCATCTTCTACTCCATGGCTACATTCCAGTGGACTTTCCTCAAGTTTGTGTGGTACTTGTTCTTCATGTACTTCACTATGATGTGCTTCACATTTTATGGGATGATGACCACTGCTGTGACTCCGAACCATCATGTCGCTGCGATAATTGCTGCTCCATTCTACATGATCTGGAATCTCTTCAGTGGGTTTATGATTCCTTACAAGGTAAATTACAGGGACACATTTTGTTGATAGTTCTCTTCGTCGCTTTCATCGCTGTACCCAAGAAATGATCATCTCCATCTTCTTCTCCTCTGCATCCTGTAATTTCACAGAGAATCCCAATATGGTGGAGATGGTATTACTGGGCAAACCCCGTGGCCTGGAGTCTGTACGGTCTCCTGACTTCACAGTACGGTGATGATCCAAAGCCCTTGAGGCTCTCTGACGGCCAGACTCTCGTGCCTATCAGGCAGCTCCTCAGCGAAGTCTTCGGTTTCAGGCATGACTTCCTGGGTGTCACCGCTATCATGGTGTTCGGCTTCTGCATCTTATTCGCTGTCATTTTTGCATTCGCAATAAAATCCTTCAACTTCCAAAAGAGGTAATCATCAGCATACAGATATATTGCATTCGCAGGAGAATCTGCAGATGTATAGGGATCACCATTCTTAATTGTAAGTTATTCCTAAACTTATGAATCATGAATGCACGATACAGACCATACCTCGAGCTTTTAGGCGGTTCATTCTGCCAAGTTATAGATTGGTCATATACCATGGGGAGGAGCCAGGGGAGCTGCTTTATGCCACAGAGTGACAATCACTGCTCGTAATGTATTGCATCCATAGTTTTTTTTTTTCAAATAATCGGATTTTGGTCTTCTTTTTATTATTGCATACCTCGTCACTCGTTGATTCTGCATGTCAAATTTATCGGATCGGATCAGGCCATGGCTGGGCTTCAGCTGGACCTGGTTTTATAACAGGACTGTGCTGACCGTGGCACCTGAGCTGATCTGCATAGATTTTCTGGGCTTCACTACATGCATTCTTGTCCTCCTAATTCGACATGGAAAAATATTCAGACTGAACCAATTTGCTTGCTTTGTGATAAGCAATCATCTAAAATTCTTGATAAATTTCAGCTCGACTTGTCGGATCAGATTACGAAATTATTAGATAGAGTAATATCTTTTCGGAGTTATTTGGAAGATATAAAATTAGTTGTGATGCATTAGTTCATGATTATACTGTAATAATGGAGGATTACAACTAACCAAACGCTCCCAGGGAAAACGAAAATGGGAAAAAGAGGGAAAACCGAATCAAACAACGCCTAGAAGCAATCATGGAAGTGGGAAAACGTTTTCCGGTGATGCCAGCTCCAGCTGGACGACAGTCCCGCTTTTCAGCTTTATTATTTTTTTACTACTTTACTCCTTTGCCCTTCCTACCTCGTGATCACTTGATGCCACACCACTCTCTCTCTCTCTCTCTCTCTCTCTCTCTCCAGTCCCTATCTCTCCTATCATCCTTCTTCCTTCCCCCTCCAATGGCTCCTGTGAACGGAACGTTCCCCTCAATGTCCTTTAAGCGGGAGCAGCTCTGAAACGTTCCTCTTGAGCTCGTCATAAGTCATCCCGTTTCCGTTCTCCCTCTTTCTCTCGGCGACGACAATGCGGGCTTCGGTGAACGTCCTCGGGCCTGCTGTTTTAATCTTGTACCTTATTCTACTGTGCTGCTGGCGAGTGGACTCAGAGCCGACCCAGGAGAAGCAGGCTCTTCTCGACTTCCTCCGCCAGGTCCCCCACTCCCCCCGCCTCAACTGGACCGCCTCCTCCTCCGCCTGCGACTGGTTTGGTGTCGGCTGCGACTCCACTCGGTCATCCGTCCTCACTCTCCGCCTCCCTGGGGCTGACCTGGTGGGCCCTATCCCTCCTAACACCATCGGCCGGCTTACCCAGCTCCGGGTCCTCAGTCTCCGCTCCAACCGCCTTTCCGGGCAGGTCCCTGATGACTTCTCCAGCCTCACCCTGCTCCGCAGCCTCTACCTCCAGGACAATGCCCTCTCCGGCGAGTTCCCCAGGAGCATCACTCAACTGACCCGCTTGACCCGCCTTGACATCTCCTCCAACAAGTTCTCAGGCCCAATCCCCTTCTCTGTCAATAGCTTGACCCGCCTGACGGGTTTGTTCTTGGAGAACAACAACTTCTCCGGGACACTCCCGAGCATTGACTCCGACGGACTGAACGACTTCAATGTTTCAAACAACAACCTGAATGGCTCGATTCCCCTGAGCCTATCAAAGTTTCCCGAGTCTGCCTTTGCAGGAAATCTCAACCTGTGTGGCGGGCCTTTGACACGTTGCTCCCCGTTCTTTGGGTCGCCATCTCCGTCGCCGGGAAGGCCAGCTGGGAACCCCGTCCACAAGAAGTCGAAGAAGCTTTCTACAGCCGCAATTGTGGGTATTGCAGTCGGTTGCTCTCTGTTCTTGCTGCTGCTTCTCCTCGTCCTGTTGCTCTGCCTCCGGAGGTGGCAGAGGAGACAGCCCGCCAAGCCACCGAAGCCCCCAGCGGGTGCAGCGGCGGGGACTCGCGCTGTCCCAGGAGAGGCGGGGACCTCTTCCTCCAAGGATGATATCACAGGTGAGTCTGTCGGAATTCGTGTTGAGCTTTCATTGGTAATGATTTTAATTGAAAATGACGGACGAATCTAAAACTCAACAAGTATTTCTATTTTGGCAAATAAATTCATTGATATATTATCACATTGGTACTGTATATCCAGTAAGTAACCGGTAAGTAACGCAATAGCTTCCATTCTGCAATTTCCAAGTTTTTTTTTTTTCCGGTTTAGAGGAGTTTTATGGGCCTCGACGGGACAAGGGAAGAGGGAATCAGAGGGCGTCCTGGGGAGTCTTGATCGCCGTTGATAATTACATCACTGATCAATTAATTCCCGTTTCTCTCCAGCATAATTACTTGGAAAATGATGTTGTTGAAATGGACTTTTAAACCGAAAAGTTTTGAAAGGGAATTGATAAATTATTTAACTGATGGACCATGAATTGCTGGATGTTTCCCTTTTCTGTAAAAGCTTCTGATGTTGCCATCCTCAAGTAATTTTCGATCGCAAAAAATTGCTGTTAGAGATTCGTTTAGACTACACCAACTCCCTTGCCAAAATCCAGCGCTGTCTTAACCAATATTCAGCTACTGCAAGTTTTTTAATTTGCTCACTCATTTGAAAATCAATTGCGTAATTCTTCCTATCCAATCAGAGTTTCATTGCGCTCGTAATTATTGCGTGAAAGTTGCAGATTTGATAGCGCTGATCTGACTCATTACTATGATCTGACCGCATCACTGAGGAAAAAGAACTCATTTTTTGTGACCCATTAAGAAATAAGCCATTGCTCAGCTTGAATCCCTTAAATAATTTTTCTGCCTGATTGTTGTCTACAATTTAACGGGAAAATCGTACCACATTTCCGACAGGGTCCGCGGAAGCTGCGGAGAGGAACAAGCTCGTGTTTCTGGAAGGAGGGGTGTACACGTTCGACTTGGAGGACTTGTTAAGGGCATCCGCAGAGGTCTTGGGGAAGGGCAGCGTCGGGACATCATACAAGGCCGTCCTCGAGGATGGGACGACGGTTGTGGTGAAGAGGCTCAAGGACGTAGCTGCGAGTAAGAAAGATTTTGATGGGCAGATGGAGATCCTGGGACAGATCAAGCACGAGAATCTGGTTCCTCTCAGGGCCTACTACTACTCCAAGGATGAGAAGCTGCTGGTCTACGATTTTCTGTCCGCTGGGAGCTTGTCTGCTCTTCTTCATGGTATGTTGTTCCCTTCTATAACTTACCTTTTATTCTCCATTTTTTTAGCATATACATATTTCGAAATGCTACTGATTTCTTGATTTAGCTTGCTCTCTTGACACCAAAAACAATAAAAGAGGGAAAAAAAAGGGGGAAAAAAGGATAGGTAATCATGTATAATAGGAGATTAAGTTAGATGTAACATCACCTAATATTTATATTTATACATCTGATGAATCTTGAAATGTTGAAATGCGAGTCAGTTTAAATATAAAAGGACAACCTTGATCATTTTAAGAAGGAAAAAAAAAATGTCTGGCATGAAAGGGAGAAGAAGATGCCAAACATTTGACGCTCTGGGATCAAAGGGACTTGTGCAAGCTTTTCGATAGTAACTTCATATGATTGCTGAAATGGCCAGTACCGATGAATTTTATGATCGCAAACTTCGGCTATATTACATCCAATAGAAGCACTTGGCGTTTACTTGTGTCAGGGAAATTCTGTCGAGATTCTAAGCTAACTCTAGAGCAGATTTTGTCCTGAAAAACTTGGTCAAATCAATAATGGGATTCAAATTAAAGGCTACATTGGCGTCTTACTTGTGTCGTGTACTCACTCTGTATTGACAAATGGAGAAAGAATGGATGCCTGGATCATTTTCTCGGACAGAAAACCCGTTTGTTTTCTTGTGGAACGGTTTGACCCTGTCTCTGATGCAACAAATGCTCAGGCTGCTTCAGACTTAGTAGTAGTCGAAGACAACTTTTTTATTTTCTCAGCCTCTTTTTCCCCCCCTTTGGTTCAGTTTCCATTTACCATCGTGAAGCTTGTTTCCAGTCTCAGCTTTGCTCCCTTACAGTTTGATATGAAGTTACCTGGAATCCCTTAGACAACATGACTGGTTTGAAAACTGGGATTCCATGCGCATAGATTTCTCAATTGAAGTTTGGGACATCGCACCAGTATGGGTTGATTCAAGCAGTCATGAAAGTAAAAAAAAATATATATGCACCCTCGTAGGAAATTGTGGGTGGTGTCTGTTGACCAGTGAACACAGGTTGACTTCAAAGGTTAAAAAAGATTTTTTTTAAAAGAAAAAGAAAAAGAAATTATTTCCTTTTCTCTGTCTATCCCTCTTTTTTTTTTTGGGTGCAAATATTCCTTTCTTTTTGATTGAGAAATACGCTCCCGTGCATACAGATACCATAATTACGGCCATGCCACTGACAGGGAAAACTTGTGCCCATGATCCTCCATGATGTCGCCAACATGCTTCCACCCGCTTTTTCCCCCCTACTTTTCCTTTTTTCCTTTTTCTTTTCGCTTTATTTTTTCCATCTTGAAATCAAATTATCATCCGACGATGTAATCTGTCCCGATGCGGGTCAATCGGGGACAGGTGCTCTATCCATCGTTGGATTGACTTTGAATTAAATTCGAGAACTACTGCTGATTCTTGGCTATCGCTCGCGAGAATCAGAGACGGGGTGAATGGTGGCACGATGTTCCACGTCGAATGTTTTATGTTATGGAAAAGGAAAAAGAAGAGAGGGGAAAATCAGGAGATGACCGGATCTTCCTTTATGTGTGCTTGCAGGTAGCAGAGGATCGGGCCGTACACCCCTGGACTGGGACAGCCGGCTCAAGATCGCCATAGGCGCCGGCCGCGGCCTGGCCCACCTCCACCACCCGGGCAAGGTGGCCCACGGCAACGTCAAGTCATCCAACATCCTGCTCCGCCCTGATCGCACCGCCTGCGTCTCGGACTTCGGCCTCAACCCGCTCTTCGGAACGTCGGCACCGCCGAACCGGGTCGCGGGATACCGTGCGCCCGAGGTGGCCGAGACCCGGAAGGCCACCTTCAAATCCGACGTGTACAGCTTCGGGGTGCTGCTGCTGGAGCTGCTGACGGGGAAGGCCCCCAACCAGGCGTCCCTCGGCGAGGAAGGGATCGACCTGCCGAGGTGGGTCCAGTCGGTGGTCCGAGAGGAGTGGACGGCCGAGGTCTTCGACGCAGAGCTGATGAGGTACAACAACATCGAGGAGGAGATGGTTCAGGTGCTTCAGATTGCGATGGCTTGCGTGTCCGTGGTGCCCGATCAGAGGCCTGACATGGCTGAGGTGGTCCGGATGATGGAGGAGACCAGCCGGGCAGAGCCAGGGCAGTCATCCGACGACCCATCAAAGGGGTCGGAGGGCCAGACTCCACCATTGGTGGCCAGGACTCCTCCCAGGGGGTCCGCACCATAGACATCCGTGAAAAAAAAATTATGAAAAAAATTGTGCAGTGGTTCGGATGAGTGTGGAATTAGGATGGAACATTAGCATTCTCAATTCCTCTTGTTTTTCTTCCCCTTTTCTTTCTTTTTCTAAATCCCATTTTTTTTTAATTTTGAAAATTGTCCTTAATATGCAATTAATTCTCATAGCTGGGGTTGCAGGGGGTGTGCTCTGAATCGTTGTTTCTCTGAGGAGTGGTGTTGGTTGAGATCCATGAGTTGATTGGAAATTGACCATTTTTATTTTTATTAAATTTACCAATTTTCTGTTTGTGTTTTTACCTAATTTTTCTTGCAATTTTATTCAAATCCTGATGCCTCCTTGTCTATCTCGCGAGTCGCATTATCTGGTACTTAGAGGCCGGTAAATTTAAATTATTTTTAAATTTAAGTTTATTTAACCTATTAAAATAATAAGACTTATTCAAATATAAAATTCCTTCCCTTTAAAATTTAAATTTAAAATTTTATTTAAAGAAGAAATAATTTAATTAATTCACATGCTGACATCAGTGCTTGTTCTTTCCCCTCGACTTGTCACTTTTCTATGGCTTTGTTTAAGTGCTTTTTGAAAAAAAATAACTAGTAATTAATTAATTATTATTCATAAACAACTAATTAATAATTATTAGTATTTAATTCTCATTGCAATACAGCCAATTGTAAATTGGAGCTCTCAAAATATTCCGACACCTTGTCTTGGTTCTCCCACGTAGCAAATGTCGTGGCTTTGTCGCCATCTCTTGCGTGGCTTTGTCCCCATCTCTTGCTTAGTTTAGTTCACTCGTCGTTAAGTGAGGACTCTGAAAATCATACTAATATGAAAAATTTGATTTCTTATAATGATATTATTCTTATTTTAAAATTAGAATATTTAAATTATAAATATCATCGACAAGATTCTCTGTATCAGTAAATTTGACAAAATTTTTTAAAAAAATACATGTAATAAGAAGAGAGCAGAGATTTTGAAAAAGATGAATGCGGTACACCATTGATCAGAGCCACTGACCTTATTTAACAAGAGGAGCTTCAAAGGCTGTGCTCCTAAGCCAGTCGTGAACTCATGACGGAGATCGAGACATCGAGGAGACGATGGCTAGGTTCGATTTCTGTCGGCGGGCAAAACGGTACAGAAAAAAAATCATAAATAAATAAATAAATGTATATATATATAAATATAAAGAAGACAGACAATTAATCAATCAAAGCTACAGTCAGTGGCGACCCTACCCTTGGGTGAATCAGTCGTCCGTGTCTGTCGCTGTGGACCCATCTAAAGAACTAGAAGAAGAATGCGTTCCAGTGTCTTGGCACATCGAAGTTTGAACTTGGACTAGCGATCCGGAGAAAGGTATGCGTGTAACGATCACGGAGATCATTTAGTGAAGGTGTATGGAGCACCGATCACGGAGTGGATTCTATCTAGCTGTCGCTTGACCCGGACCGATGTCAAGAAAACACGATTGAACTCGTTGGGAGCATGGCGAGCTTGCTGCTGGAACAGCAGTCCGACCGCGGATGTAAAGTCATGGGAAAAAATCTGCGAAACTTCCAGGAATTCCTGTCCTCGGCAAATCTCCTCCACAATAGTATCCTGCTCTAGCTTCTACTCTAGGCTCCCATCAGACTTTGGCTTTCCGTGGGTTTTTGTTTTCTCAATTAGCTTGGTACAGTCCAGCGATGAGACGTGGCAACTACGGAGAGGGAGCGTGACTGTGGGGGTCGGGTTGGTCGATCGAGCAGTGATTGGAGACAAATGAGCATTAAATAGTTTGTTGTCTTGCTTGTTCCCTGGCCCCTTTTGCGCAGTGAAGCTGTTATTTTTCGTTCCTTCACCCATCTGTATAACTTAAGACTATGCTGGGTTGACCGAAAATGCAGTGAACCAGAAGCTACTGATCAGAGAAAATCCGACTGCAAGGACCACGTCATCTGTGAGTGAATCGGTTCGGCATAATTCATGCTAACATGAGTGCATTACTGATCTTCAATGTTCGTGAAATGCAACGGTGCAGATGAGCTCATACCCAAGTAGAATGGAAACCGAATCTTGTCTTGCACGTACAGTCTTTCTGAGGATGAACCGAGCAAAATCGTGGAATGTTTAAGAAGTGAAACCAGAACCGTGTGGTAAGTTAAAAGGAGGAGCAAGTATTTTGGACAAGGGTTTCTGTCTGCATAAAGGTTGTCCCTAATTGCTTGGTTGGATCATGACATGTCTCTGCAATCCTTCCTTTTATTATCACTTTCAAACGTGGGGGGCATTTGATCAATCTGTGATTTAGACATGTACCCAAACTGAATCCGGATTTGCAAAAGTTTAAGAGGTTAAATTTGGCAATGTCCTGATAAACGAATGGGACATCAAGAACCTCACCGGCAACAGTAATATATGCATCATTAATAGGAATTATTATTAGCTTTTCCTTTCGCTTCTTTTCTTTCCTCTTTCCAATCCCCCTTTTGTTTCCTGTTTCTTTCATTCATTTACAAATGTAACTAAACTAAAAGCGTCTACAATCTAACCAACAGAGGTTGGTAGAGTAGGTTGGATGCCAGATTCGTGAATCGGGTTCATATGGGATCTTGCAACTACAATAAAGCCTCTCCCAGATTACCAATCCGATAGAGTTGACCAACCCAACAACGAGAATGCTGCTAGCTCAGCTTCAGGTCATGCTTTGAGATCGATCCCAATCAAAACCTCAGTGATCTCAATTTCTAGCCCTGCATGACCACGGGGAGATCAGATTTAGTGAAAGCGATGTAATCAGATTTCATATGGCCCGTGTCTGAACAGTGCAAGTGCTTGATCAGCATGTCCATGATATGCATAAGCCAATATCGATGAGTTATAGACTGGCAGTTCTTTTTTTATTGAGATTGCATCTGAAGCAATTTTTGCTCCCTCAGTGTTTCAGTACTTAGCATAAATGTCGATCATGGAGGTCAAGATTTGGATGGACGAGAGAAGGCTGTGCCTTATGGCATATCGGTAAATGGATCTTCCAAGCCATATATCTGTGCAAGCAGGGAGAGCAAAAGTGAGGCGGGCACTAATAGTTATAAGCCCGGATTTTTGCATTTTCATGAAGTATTGGATCAACTTATTGCATATTACCGTTCTGAGAAAGACCAGAAATGAAGGTACTCCCAGCAACAAGGTTCGGTTGAGTCTCATGGAATACCTCCATCTGCAAAAACATTTCCCTTGTCTAATGTAGCTGAGTGAGAACTTTTCAGGAACCACGAAATCAAAAAGTTCCCTGGCCTCAAGCCGAATTTGATTTGACAAAAAAATTCTCAAGGCCTCACCGCTTTCGCCTTGCTCCACACTAAGTTCCACCGATGCTATTCCACATGATGAGATCTCCCCGAACAGAGAGAACCAAAAACACCTATCGGAAATCAATCAACCCACAGTTTGCATATACCAACATCCACATCGTGCTCGAGGCTGTTCCTAAGGCAGTAACAGTGTCACTCTTTTCCCGAGTTTTATGTCGAGAGTCTGGCTGAAGCAGTAAGCAGTCAAAGATGATATTATAGTTAAATAGTCGAATCTCAAAGTGCAGAGCTTTCTGAGGCCGTCCTTGATGAAGTTAACAATTGCAGCCGATGCAATGGCCTTTGCTCTATCTTTGTGGTTGGGAAAGATATTGTTCTAAAGCTTCGTCCCGTGCCACGCAAGGACAATATAGTTATACTCTTTATATATATAGGTATAGGTATAGGTATCTATTTAATTAAAAACATGATTTGGTCAAACCCTGTCCCCTCTTAGCTTCATCACACCTTCGTTCCGTCTTCTTTATGGTATTCAAAGTCAAACTCCCTCTATCTGTCTCTGTACAAGATTCGGAAGTGAGAGTCAACTGATGGAAAGATTGATAGAGGGGAGTTTGTTAGCTGCTCTCCTTCAGCTTCGGGCCAGTGATGAACCTGTGAAGGTCTCTTCTTCAGTTCTTGCTCTGCTGCCCCTTTATTTGATTCCTTAGAAGATGGGTATCTTGGCACATTTTGGGCCTGTTAGGCTTCTGATATCACATTGATTCTCGTCAGATTCTGGCACTGCAATTGGGTTCTTGAAAATTCCCAGAAAATGAGCCTCCGTATTGGTTCAGCCCTTCCTGTTAGGATTCTTGCACAGTTGATTCTGCCTTTTGGATTCGATTATGCTGATGAAGCTGTTCATCCTAATGTTGTAGCATTCACATGCCTGAGAACACCCAGCATAGAAACACAATGCAGCCCTTAGCATCAGCATCTGAGCTAAAACCCAATGATACTCGAGTGTCTAGGATCAAGGATGAGCTGTCCGCTTCTGGCAGGTACTGGGAGCAGGATCATGGTGGGGCTGTCCCACTGATGCCATTCGATGATAAGGAAATCCCATTGGTTATGTCCGCTCCCTTTTCCGATCCCTTAAAATTGGCAGGATTTGAGGTTAAGGATATTAGTCCAATCCATCACTTGAAAAATGCAGTCTCTGTTGGTGAAGTTCTGTCGATAGTTATAGGCAGAAACCACTCCATTGATATCAGCTTCAGACTCGATCTGGGATTCAGCAAAAGGCCGGGGTTCTCCATGCTTGTCATCATAGTTGAAGGGGTTTATGTTGAAATGGAGGGAGAAGAAAGATTGATGTGCTTGTTAGGAAGCTCAACCATGCCTTCTCAGGAAAGGGTCGAGAATTTGAATCCTTTCAATTTCTCGAATATCAACAGCTATTCCTCAAGTAAAGATAACAGGCATATACACCTCTTGGACGATAATCAGGTTCTGGTCATTTTGCGCTATCCTCCAACATTCAATTTGACTAGTAGAGCAATTGGAGAGATGAGAAGTTTAAATGAACGAGGAAGCACTACATACTTTGATCAAGTTCGCATTACATCTCAGCTAGGCAAAAATTTGAGATACAGATTCTCGGAGACAGTTCTCTTAGGAGCTTGTGATGAGTCTCCGTATCAGGATGAGCTGATAGAAGATGGTGCCTACACGTTTGATGCAGAAAACTTCTGCTGGATTCTGCATAATATCTCATCATTTGACCGTTTCAGCATGGAACCAAACTACAACTTCAATATCACAGGCCTGGAGAGCATAGGAAAGAAAGGCCCATTTTCACTTGCCATGGAGACGTAGAACTCAAATATTCGCTGTGAAGGCTTTAAGCTCAGCTTGCAGGGTGTGAGATGCGAGGAGGTGGAGAGGATATAGATGGTGACACCCGCAGCACAGCCAAGGTTTCTGCAGTACTTCGAGTTATTCCCACACTGATGGACCAAGAAACCGCAAAATTCAGAACAGGAATATCAGGAATAACAATATCTGCAGAAGGGTTGTGGGACTCATCGAGTGGGAAACTTTGTATGTTCAGCCATAACCTCGAAGATGAAAGGTGCTGTGATTCTCAAGTACTATTCTAGTTCCCCAGGTTTTTTTCAATAAAGCGAAGGAGTATCATCAGGGGGAACATTTTGAGCGTCGGAGATCAAGATAAGCCCTTCAATTCATTGCTGTTTAATTTGGGGATAACTCCAAATGATTTTATGTTGAAGTACACCTTGCACTCTACCCCTTGTAGTTACAGGTACTCGAAGATTGATCTTGCAAGAGAGTTTCAGGAAAGAAGGCAGCCAAATGAGGTAATTCATTTCGTTTGGCAATCGTTCCCGAGATATCCTTCACTAGCAGATCGAAGAATATTGTTCAAGACTCAATAAGTTCTTGAACGATCTTTAGATTGACTCCCACACAATCCTGGACAGTTTTCGTGCGGGTCGAGCCGCTTTCTGTGGGCGCTCTGTGCAGCTACTACAATACCTGGCGATATAATTACAGCTCAGTCGACATGGATGCTCAGGAACCCGAGAAGAACAACACCCGACTTTTGAATGTCTCGCTGCCCATCTAGTGTTCACGGAGGAACCATATCTGAGGATGAGAATAAGTCAACGGAGTGTCAAACATGTGTTCCTGGAGGGCGTAGATGACTCCTTGCTTGGGGAAATGAACCTGATAGTTGTGGAAAAGTTGATTTCTGGAATAATTATACTGAGCGTGGACTCGATTGTTTAATCGAAGCGAAGGTTGCGTACCCCTCCTACACTGTGCGATGGGTGAAAAATTCAATGTCCAAGATCACAATCACGAGTCAATGGAACAGCAGCTATCCACTCTACTTTTTCCCGATACAACTCCTGACTCGCATGACCAGACCTCAAACCTTTGAGCAAGATGTAGCCTTCTGGAAAGTCTTTGAAAGATTCGTTCGGGCTCTGATTCTTGCATTGGACATTGAGGTAATATTGAGCCAGTCCCCTTTCATGAACAAAAAATTGGAAATAAACCCACGGATCTCTCTTGTGATGCTCGGTATTCAGATTCTCGGGTATTGCTTTCCTCTGATCAGTGCCTCAGGGATTGTACTCAAGTCGAAGGAGTCGGACTCCTACCGAATACAGAGCCTTACAACTCTCATCACTTTCCTACGCTGATCGAAATTCTCGATCACAGCACTTAGTTGTGTTGGCACTTTCTGTTTCAATTCTTCCTGAAAGTGAAGCACTCTCTCGAGGTGGATTTGAGCTTTGTGAAGACAATGACCTGAAACACGTCCCTGATGACAAGAGAGTCCTATTCTTGACATTGGCCATTTATGGTCTTGGATTTCTCCAGTTTTTCATCCCAGAAATTTTGCTTCACCAACGAACTGACGTCCTTTTCAGGGACAAGATGTTAAAACAATTTCTTTGACACGGTGCAGTCTCTCTTTGTCCTTCCTCAGATCCTTGCCAACTTCCTCTGGAAGAATGAGACTCAGCCTATTCGTAGAGCTTATTATTTGGGTTTTATCTTATCGAGGCTGTCACTAAGCTACCATGAAATTTCCAGGGACCCAATTCTGGACCGTTACAATCCTCTGGACATTGGGAGCACAACCGAGTCCAACATTGTTTCTCCTTTGCTTCCTCGATAATCATAATCGGAGCATCAGCAGCCATTAAAAGTCATCACCACAGGGACAGCCCGAAGCTGAAAAGGCTGTTGAGTCCGAGGCTGTTCAGGATTCTGCCCCTCGGTCAAAGACAATGAGTCCATCATCTGAGAACCCTTCAACGCATGATGACCTGTAACTGCAAGGTATCTTTGTAATCTCAGTTTCTTCTTCTTCTTCTTCTTTTTTTGCCATTGTTACTGCAGCTCCTTCATACATTTGAACACTGCAATCTTAGTTACTGAACTTCTTTCTTATATTTTTTTTTCGATCTACATTAATTTCTCAGTATAACTCGTTTCATCAGAATCTCTACTGATCTTTAGACCGAGTCTTGCTTGTTCAGGAACCACAGTGACGGTTGACGGGATTGTGGGACGAGTCGACTTTATGGAACCCGATGAAGCCTCATCTACCGGTGCAAGGGAGTGTGCTCCGCAGATGCAAAGCAATACTCTGGGACCTAGCAAGACCGTATTCTCTCGTTACCGGGTCCTGCGTATCCGGTGGCTTCTCGGAAATGAGTGATCTTTCTTTCATATATAGGCAACATGACGGGTAACCATTCATTGGGTCGGATGAGGTTTCCTGGCCCGCTAAACATGGGCCCAAATCGGCCCATATAATACTATTTATCCACCCCGCACAAAAAATGTAGCAACCACATGGAACTGCAATCAAATCATGGCCTAGCGCGTCTCTACCTCCCTCGCAAGCATTCGCATCTGTATGATATATATAACATGGGATAACCTTCAGTTCGAGCTATTCGATCGACTACATTCCGCACAAAATCCACGACTAAATCAGTGAATCTTTACATATATTCGAAGTGGCTGGACCACCGATCGATTCCAAAGCGTGCGGGAATTCGATTTCTCATGCATAAGCTGGCAAAAGAATTCGGTTTGAGAACGAAAGGTCGTACTTAGTGTTGACAGTCACGATAGCAACAAGGTCAAAGGAAAGAAAATGAGTGTGTACACATGAACATGAACGTGTGTGTGTATATATATATATTCAAATCGAAAGTTGCTGTCTTCAACAACACACAATTTGATCGCTAAGACGCTTGCTTTTTCCCTCGGAATTCCGTTCCGACTTTTCGATAGAGGCCGACCAAAGGGATTCTAATTCCATCCTCCACTCCACTGCCCCTCTCGCTTGAAGATGCTATCTCCTGTAAATCATATGAACAATAATAGCCCTTAAATTCTTATCTCCGGGTCAAAATAAAAATCTGAAAGAAGAACCTTCAAAAGGGTTCTTGATTGATTCCCTTGAGACCGATCCTCTGCACTCCTGGAAAATAACGATTTACTTTAAATCAATCGGACAGAACTCAACTGAAGGAAAATATAGCAATAAAAGCTACCAAACAGGCAAGAATACGATAGAGGCATTGTAGATATTAATCAAGAAAATCCTGGTTAGGATCCAATAGGCTTCTGTTCTGAATGCTGAATGGTTTATACCGAAAACAAAATTTGTTTGTTTTTATTATTTTGATAGGAGAAATTCTTTTTAAATACATATATATATATATATGTGTGTGTGTGTGTGTGTGTGTGTGGCTTTTTTCGGGACATTCTATGTATCTTTCTTGGGGTCTCTGCACGGGAGAAAGCAGCATATTATACTATTCCTTTATAAAGGGGTGGAACAAATCAAAAGTACTGATCAATTTGGCAGTACTTTTGCTAAACTCTTTTCAATTAAGATAAGTTGGGTGAACAAAGGCATCCACAACAATTCAATCAGCAGCCTCCTCCAATCAGCCAGTCCATCATAATGATAACAAGAAGGAGAAGCAGAAGAAGAAGAAGAAGAAATAATTCCATACTTCTGTTTTTCATGATCGGACATATCCCGAATTAGGAATCCGATTTTTTTTTCTCTCCTTTTTTCCTTTCATACATCGATCGGAGAGGAGACGAGCGAATATTTCCGTCGTATTCGGCATAAGAAGCGGGCGATTTAATTCCTCTTCATCAATCTGATGATTCTCTTGATCGGGGGAGGAGAGCCGAGCCCTTGCAGCCCGTAAATGTATTCATCATCCCCCATTAGCTTTCCGTAAAGCCTCCCCCGGGAATATCTCATTTAAATGCAACATAAAGTTAATTCCTTTTTCCTTTTTTTTTCCTCTCTCTCTCTCTTCTTCATATTCTCTCTACTGACCAAGTTGAGCACGATTTCTCGATTACTTACACACATTTGAAATCGTGTCTTATAGACACAATTACAAGCCCCCACATAATTTTTTAAATTTCAAACGAGTTTGTAAATCCGAAAGGATACGGAGAAGAGGTAGGTGGATGAAACATTTGGACTCATGAACTCTTGATCCTAGATAATCCGGAGGCCATTAAAAGTGAATTATTATAGTTCTTCTATAGGGAATAGAATATTTCTTTCTAATTTTTCCCCCCTTTTGCTCACTATTATTCAAACTTTTTACGTAATTATTCGGGTATCTCGTAAAAAAAAAAAAAAGAAGCTATCTTTCCTCCATGTGTATGATTGTAGAGCTGTTGGTTTACATGGCGTACCACGATGAACTGTCCAATTAATTAATTTAATTGCTCACAACTATATGTCAGCTTGCCAGGCGATGGTGAGAGACATTTCTCATTGATTCATGACATATGAAATTGACCGGCGATATACATATATATGATTTCTAAAGCCGTAGGAGCTACATGATTATTATCAGTTAACCGTGAGCAGATATATAGTAAGCCCATCGGCAAAGGATACACCCAAAAAAAAAAAAGTAGTCGGATGAATGGCCACCATCCACCCACCCACCCACACAGCCAAGTCCATCGCGTACCGCACGTTGGGCTACGCATGGCCTTTTCCCTCAATCGACCATCGCGACTTGCGCAGGATCATTTGACAATATCAAGTGTCTATCAGAGATTTGGCTCAACCCCACCTCAAATACATACATACGTGCATATATACATATATATATTGATTAAGTGGTGGATAGTGACCAATCAATGCACCCTCTTATTTCCGTATCCCAGGATGTCTCACGGAGCACATGGAACATATCTATCACAAAATATGTGGCTCTTTCTCCATAATCTCCTTTTGGACCATTGTAAGCGTAACATATCCCGGTGGGAGGTCCAAATCGAAAGCGTGCATGTGTATATGCATAAAGCATAGCTACCTCGAAATTCAGCTTGTGATGTACACTATATATATATATATATGCCCTGCATTTTTCCCCTCCCAAAATTTGTACCTAACACGGCACTTTGGTATAAATGAAAATTTATCGATTTAATGTGATATTGCCATTCCTAACTTAAGATTTTCTTACCATTTTACTTTAAATTCATATATTCCCAAAAATATATGAAAATTATAGGATGTAACTCGAAAAAAACTGATAATAATAATGCGGTTAGATGGCAGTGTTGATTTTTGTCAAATTCTAGTCACTCAACGTGGCCCAGACACCAACCAAATCTATTGGTCGAGCGAGGAAACTGAGGGAGAAAGAACAGACTCGCGGAGTTAGTGGGGGAATATTCTTCTGACATCGGGAGCAGACAAAAGGGATATTCAAGGGTGTCGTTACGGGGGAATCTCGATGACACGTGGAACGAGGAGAATCCCTCTCTCTCTCTCTCTCTCTCTGTGCCAGCCAGCCAACCGCTTTTCTCCTCTTTTTCTTTTTGGGAAAATTATCCTTATCCTCCCGAACTATGGACTTGGGAGCCTGTCCGCCTCGCCTCCTAACCATCTTAACCATGTTACGTGAGGGCTGGCCGCGGGCCTAGGGTTGACCGTAGCCGAGGCTGCTGGCCCATGAGCAATAGACCTCTTTCTCTCTTTCTCTCTCTTTCCTTCTATGCATCGCGAGTCCCTTGTTGGAATTGGTGGGACACTTCTCCCTCCCCGGGTTGGCATGGCTGAGGAGGAAAATGTCTCTGAAAATCAGTTCAGGTGGTAAATTAACAGGCTCGGAGCCAGTGGCTCAGGGAGGGGATAAGGTTGGTTTTCCTTTTCCTTTTTGCTAAAGCTTTGTTCTTTCTTCCATAGAAGGAAGAATCTGCAGGAAAGGTGAAGGTTGGAGTCTTGTACGAGAAGACTGGTTTCAGAAAGTGACTAACGACCTTCTCATCATCATCATTATTATTATTGCTCTCTCTCTCTCTCTTTGTACCTCTCTATACTGATAAGGGAATTTGATGCAGTCTCTCCCTTCCCTTCCCCCCCAACTTTTTATCTCTTTCATGAAAAAGCTGTGAGTGTCTGATTTTACAATGAGGCCACAGCTCAAATTTTCCCTGCCCAGAAAAAGGAATAAATTGGAAAGAAAATATACCCCACAGTACACCACCACAAAAAAGGGAGAAAAGAGAGAGAGAGAGAGAGAGAAAAGAGAAGAATTTTACATTTGTTTAGCACATGCATGCATGTTCTAGCCAGTAGATATATACACAATTTACATGCATTTCCCCCTCCCCATATCATTTCTCTTGTAATATTCTAAATCTTGGTCAGGTGTATGAGAAGCCAAGCCCAGAGTGGCAAGTTATCGGGAACAAGGTATGATCTATATCAGCCATGTGGGCGCTATACATACATACATACATATGGTGAGCCATTTAGGATCAGGAAATTACACATGGTGAGCCAAGCCAAATCTCGAGTCCCCTCACCGGCAACGTGTGCACTGATAATCACTTGTACGTGCAACAGCTAGCATGATGTATGATATAATCTGCACAGTGTCATGAAATATTGATTATCTGGCCTTAATCGACGGGGGTGGGGGAAACAAACAAAGACGTACAATCAAGTCAAAAGTATATATTGAAGAATAATACAGTGAGAGAGAGAGGAGGGGCGGGGGGGAGAGAGAATCTTCTTACCTTCAAAGCCACTTCAGTAAAGGCAGTAGCAGAAGAAGATTCCCTAACCCCAACCCCAGAGGCTCTCTTAATTAAGCCCCTCTATTTAATTCTCCCTTTAGATAGAGATAGAGAGAGAGAGAGAGTGTGTGTGTGTATGTCTCTTTGTATTGTGTCTTTCCCCACTCCAACTTTAAGCTTCGTGGGTGGGTTCCCTTAATTTAGAGTCGTAGAATTGGAACTTAGATATTCCTTCCTTGCCAGCAAATATTTTATTCCTTTATCATCATACCTAATTGTAGAATCTCGGATCTAACATGGCGTGAACTCACACGGTAACTACAACTGATCTGATACCATATAAAATTTCTACCGAACTTACAAAAGAATTTGGTCTGTGCCTAACCAAAAAGTTTGAGATGATAAGATAATAGTACACGGTCTCTTATACACCACGATCGTTTCTCTCAAACTTCCTATGTGGGATCCCCATGTCTCAATACTGAACGTTTCATTCCTCGGAATTTAGAAGGAAAAACATAGAGTTATTACCCTGACATCATGGTTGATTTAGAACCCTCTTCCAATGCCTCTTTTAAACTCGTGTATGTTATTTGACATACCCAGGAGATGATCAGATGTTAATTCTCTTTTCCTTCATGTGAGCCTGCACTCAATTTTAGAACAGCCACGCAACTCTTTTGGAGCCAAAAAGACAGCGGTGCATTGCATGGGTGTTGTTGGTTGATACTAATTATACGTACTGTTATTGAATATCTATGTCATCTTCCCTTTAAATCTAACCCCAGAAGGACCAAGACCTAATTCTGTCATTCGAATAATAAATATTATATAATAATAAAATTGGAATCATACAAAAATAGAGTAATGAGGGAGCGGAGTGCCCAAGGACCTGGGTAAAGTACTACTTGGGCGGTTCAAGTTTCAAACATCTATCATGTAGCCTACGGCAAGAGACAAGGTTCTCTCTTCTTATAGGAAAATTAATGTTTTCCCGAGTCGATTAATTAAGGTTAGTCGTATACAGTCCTGAACAAGGTACGGGACCATAACGGTTGTGTAAATGTTATCGATCATACTATGACCTTTGTTGGCGGGAGACCCCACAACTAATTTAACCCTTTTTAATGTGATATATTATGAAACAATTCTTATGCGTACGAATAGGTGATGCTTTTTCTCTATACAGAATAAATCTATGCAATCCCTTATTTGAAGTGTCTCACGAGGATTCATGGAAGTGAACAATGGATTAATCAAATCGAATTCCAGAAGGGGTGCATGGGAGTGAATCAGTGGTTATGAATGCTATCATGATATGCCCACTAAGAAATTAGAATCATGCTTGGTGGATTACATACGCACTGTTAATGAATTTTGATGGAAAAAGGTCACAGATTCATAAGTCTTATTTTTGGAAGAAACCAAAGGCAAAAGATTTCTGGAATAAAAAAATCAAGAGAGAGAGAAAAGCAGAAAAAGGACAGTGCAGTGAAATTGGAGGAGAAGAGGAAGAATCATCCTCTTTATTTCTTCAGTGATAATTATTTGAGTTGGTACCTATATACTTATTCACTGCAAATGAATAATATTTGATTAGAATTTATTCAAGTTCAAGATATTCATGTTGTAATTCCATATATCTCCTCTTGATTAAATTTTAATTGAGTAAGGCTCAACTTATTACTGTAAAGGTTCTAAAGAACGAACCCTAAGCACATGAATCCCTCCCGGTGTCAGAGTCCTTTGATTCCCTTTTCTCACTCCATCCCCCTTTAACCATACCCCCTGATGACTTTCTTCTCCAACAAAACCCATCAGCAAACCATCCCCTCATCGTCTTTCATGTAAAGGGCATCGCTGAAACATCTGCAATATTCGGCATGCTAGCTAGCTAGTTGAAAGTGCTGCCAATGGTACAGTCATGCAACAAATTGGCAGCACCGAGTACAGACGAGATCATAAGCTAGCGTCAAGGAATTCGTGTGCTTACTTGGTACTGAATTAAACTTGTTGCGTAAAACAACGTATGTCAGCCTATTTAATAATAGATTAACTAATTATATTATGCTGAGTTTACATATAAGACATTTTATTATTTCACTTTTTCGGAGGGACCCGTCTGTTTGTGTTGTTGGAAGAAGTTACCATCCCTTCCTTGGGCTTTATCTTCTTTGCTTTAGTTACTTTTCTCCCCTCCCTCTCTCTCTCTCTCTCTCTCTCTCTCTCTCTCTCTCTCTCTGTGTCTCTCACGAACCCCGCTTTATTCCCTGAAACTCTGCCCTAGAAAAGCAGGCGATCCTCCCTCGAATCCTCCTTGTGTTCACAAACAACATCCTCTCCCTTTTGCCTTTCTCTCTCTCTCTCTCTCTCTCTCTCACACACACACACACACACACACACACTCAATTCTCATCAAATCCTAGAAAAGGGAAGAGTCGTCCAGAGACCTTCTTTTGCTCTTGTTTGTTCCCACATATCCTTCCATTTTGCATGTTCAGTCATGTTCTCTCGGACACGACCCAACATATAATCATATTCACAGATCCAACAACCTCGTTCCTCGAGAATATATATCTATATGCACACATATTCGTATTATTATAGTTGAGCAGTGATTGTTTTCCCTGCTGAACTGTTGATCATTGAAGCGCCGCACCAACCTTTACGTTTATTGAGTTCCAACAGCCATGGCTTCTCCCTCGGAACTGAGCCTGGAATGCAAACCCCAGAGCTACTCCATGCTCCTGAAATCCTATGGGGACCAACAAGCACCCACGGCAGACCCCAGCCAGAAGCTTGAGGACTTCCTTGCCCGCCTTGAGGAGGAGCGCCTCAAGATCGATGCGTTCAAACGCGAGCTGCCTCTTTGCATGCAGCTCCTCACTAATGGTACGTGCATCCGCCATGAATTAAGATCCATCTGGGTAGTGAGAGAAATTTTCTTTGCTCTTCATTGCCCAAGATTTTAGGCCAACAATCAGAGCTATCAAAAATTTTGTATTAAGCTTTTTAAGATTTTGGTTGTATCCGTCAGTTCAGTCCATGTTTCACGCCACAGAAGCACCTCTTCTCTAGCTATACTAAACCTGAGAAGAATTCTCCAAGTTGTTTCATCTCCTGCTCCGATTTTCTCAAGAACTAAAAGCTCTCTCACTATCTTTTGCTGTCGATTTTTAATTTTCTATATACTCCGAAATCTCGAACATGCTTCTGATAATTTTAGCGCAATATGAGATCCATGTGGAGTTTACATTCATCTATTGTTTGCACTTATTTCCACCAGCTCATAAACTATTTTGCCTTACCTAATTTAAATGTTTTTTCTTTAATTTCCTTTTCATTTACAGAATTTAGGGTTTGCCTTTAACATGGATGGCTTTCGTTGCAGTCCCTTCACTCAGGAGTATAAGTAACCAATAATTCCCTGCCGGTCCTATAAATTTATGTCGGATTGTAATTTATTTATAAGGATGCATATATACTGTATGCCAAGTTATCAAAAGTTCAGCGAAGAAATCCCTTTTTTTTTTGGCTATTCTAATGGCCTTACCTGGAATTTGAGTTGTCTGTAAGCTCGAGAAGGATAAACTCCTCATTATCAAGAAAATAATTTATCGAGTTTAATTGCCTTGCAGCCGTTGAAGCTTCAAGGCAGCAGCTACAGGTGTCCAGAGCGAATCAAGGGCCAAAGCCAGTCCTCGAAGAGTTCATTCCCTTAAAGAATTCATCCTCCGAAGGCACCGAAAAAACCTCCAACAGTGTCTCTGACAAGGCGAATTGGATGACTTCTGCCCAGTTGTGGAGCCAAGGAGGTGATGGAACCAAGCCACAAGCCACCGTCACCTCATCACCAAAAGAAACGGATATAAACTTCAATGTTGGCCCCAAACTAGCCCTGGACAATAAACCAAGGAATGGAGGTGCTTTCCTCCCATTCTCTAAGGACCGTAACTCGAGCACAAACCAAGCTTTCCGGGCTCTTCCTGAACTGGCTCTAGCTTCCAACGAGAAGGAGATGGAAGGCAAGAAGTACAATGAGACAGAGAGTAGAATTCCATGCCC
Source organism: Sonneratia alba (assembly GCA_900174645.1). NCBI lineage: Eukaryota > Viridiplantae > Streptophyta > Magnoliopsida > Myrtales > Lythraceae > Sonneratia > Sonneratia alba. Next base: position 3,133,422 of record FWPY01000028.1, on the reverse strand, counting down.
AAGAAGAGATAACAACAACACCACAAAGGGTAGCAATACTATGAATGGAATGGTAATTGAGCAGGCAAAACCATTGGCAAGCTCTCCCGAAGGGCAGGCGGTGACCAATACAGCTGCCAACACTACCAGCACCTCCAACGCTCAGACTCACAGGAAGGCGAGGAGGTGCTGGTCGCCAGACCTGCACAGGAGATTTGTAAACGCTCTTCAGATGCTCGGTGGTTCTCAAGGTACACAGACTGTGAATTTCCTTATATTTATGACAATGTTCTGCAAAATATGGGAAACTAATGAATATGATTTCCTAACGTTGTGGTCCAAAATATTATTACTATAATGATTACCAAACTGGCCAGTGATGTTCTGAACTTTGACTGACAGTGGCCACCCCAAAGCAAATCAGGGAGCTGATGAAGGTTGACGGTTTGACCAATGATGAAGTTAAAAGCCATTTGCAGGTAATTTGCATATTTCTCTCTCCGTTTCTTTAATTTTTTTTCTCGTTATTTCCCTGAATCAGCAGAATTATGACTCTCTCTTCCTGTCTCTCCACTTATCTCTTAATCCTACCAAGTCGAACTCTTATGGATCAAAATTTGTCAACCTTTTCATTGATCTAAGTAATCTTCTTATCTTCAGTTTCCTGTTTAAATAAGATTATGATGCCTGCACATTTTTTTGTTCGATGGATGGTTGCACAAATTTAATCTCATGGCTATATATTTGTCCTCCTTGTTTGCAGAAATATCGGCTTCATACTCGACGACCAAGTCCTAGTCCACAGACCACAGGTGCCCCAACCCCTCAGCTCGTAGTCCTGGGAGGCATCTGGGTTCCACCCGAATACGCGGCAGCAGCAGCAGCCACACCCGGTGGCACAACAGCTATTTACGGTGCACATCCAGCATCCCATGCACCTCCACACTACTGTGCACCGGCTGTTGCCACCCAGGAATTTTACGCTTCAGCCACCACCGCTGCCCCGGCACCGCCTCCCCCACACCACGAGATCCACCACCACCCACTCCATCACCAGCTCCTCATATACAAGGCCACATCTCAGACCCACAGCTCGCCGGAGTCTGGCATGAGAGGCACAGGAGACCGGTCGGAGAGCATCGAGGATGGGAAGTCTGAGAGCAGCAGCTGGAAGGGCGACAACGGGGAGAATGGGAGTGAAAGAAAAGGATTGAGCAACCTGAGGGATGACAATGAGGAGAGCAATGAAAGTGAGATCACTCTCAAGTTCTAATAACGACGATCAGCATCTGCGTGTTAGGGTTAGGTCTTTTCTTCTTTCAAGATTTTGCTCTTCTCTTCCCCTTTACGGTTACGATTATTATTCCCATCTGTACGTCAAAGTATTCGAGGGAAGGGTAAAACTGGCATAACGAAAAGGCGAGTGCTTGTCTTGTATTCAGGGCATGAGGTGCATGCCTGGTTGGAGGAAAATCTGGTCATTGGATTTATGTGCTTGGCTTTCACCGTGAGACCTGCGTTCTCTCACTTTTATTGCCCGAAATGCCCTTCCACTATGTACAGACGACGAGACGCGAACACCCACCACTCTGGGCCGTACTACACGTTGAATTTCACGATCGTGCTACCGACGAGGATTAATTAAGGCATATTGACATCTCTGCTTTGTAAATTAAGATCTCGGATCGAAATAAGTTTTACACCTTTATGGGCGTACTTATGGGTTCGACTCCAAATTAGTTTGATTTTCCTAAATAACGAGAGGTGCATCGACTATGCATGTCATGATTAGCGTAAGCATGGCTTTGAAGGAGGCTTTTTTTATTTTCAAGCATGGCGGGAATTTGAATTTTCGACAGGGCATTATAGTTCAGTAATTTCAACAGGTCGGTATATCACGCTGGACTAGACTGCGCCGTTTAGCCCGTGGGCCCCCGGGTCGAGCCGGAGCCTAATACTCTTGACGCCGTCCGGCCCAACAAGCCTCGGCTTCGTGCCTCGTCTGTACGGAGAAATTTCTCAGAGACCCAAATCCAGAGTTGCGAGCACGTGGCAACAACACGCATGAATCGGGAAATGGTTCAAACTTATCGGGTCTTCGAATTTGTGTCTTCTACACTTACCCAATCTGGCACGGGCCGAGGCCGAGTGAGTAATACTTGTCGCACACGGTGAAATGATTGCTCGATGAACCAATTTAAATCTCTCGAATAATACACACATGGCTAATTAGAAAGACCCGCCTAATGTTCGGTCCTAACAATACTGAGGACAGCAGTGCCTTAGCCTCTGATCACGCAATAATCATCGGACACAGGGCATCCGAAGGTGAGGTGGCGGGCGCGCATCTCTACTTATCAAAGGGGGAGGAACATTGATCCATGATGATGATGGTTGAAAATGATGGTGAGAAAATATCTCGCAGAGCTGGAAATTGGGCACCGACGTGTGTGGACGTGGCCTTTTTGACCAAGCCCCCCTCACCTCCCCGGAGATCGAGGGAGAAGTGGGGCCCCTGCCTCAAGAGTACAAGTCTGACTAGGACTGTGAAGATGTCACATTAAACCATCAATTTCAATGGAGTTACTTCCATAGACCTTTAAGGCATGGAGAACACTACTGTAGCTATAGCACCCACAGTCAATATCTCGAGCCTTCACTTCGTTCAATCTGGTCCTGCCAGGCTTTCACCCATTCACTTCGGTATTCACATGCGGGCCCGTTGATCGGTAACAGCGATCGATTGGGGCTATTGCGGTATGTATGTTTAGGTCAGACCGCAATTTTCATATAAGCCAGTGAGGTGATTTTGTACGGAAGGTTGACGAGAGCTTGAATGAACGCAATTTATAACTTTAGAAATACTAATCTCATAATAAAAAATTTTGGCTTAAATTTTAATTAATCCAATCTAATTAGTGCATATCTAGAGAAAAAAAAAAACAGATGGAAGTTGCCGGGGTGGGGCCTGATATTACAGTACTGGCCGGGAACACGTGGGGCTGGAAGCTGCACGTGGGTAGGGTCAGCTGGCCCACTTTTGCAGTGTCCGTGACTCCGTGAAGGTGAAACGGCTGGAAATGAAGCTCGGAGGGAGGGGCAAAAGGAGAATTTCAGATGCCATCGTGTCCAATCTTACATGTCGCCGGGCCCCCTACGTGGCACGTGGATCCCACGACTTCCCAAAATAGCAATCAGAGCCGTGTTTCCCCGAGCTTTTTCTTGCCAAGCTAATGCAAGTGACTTTTTTTTCTTTTTTTTCTTTTTTTTCCAAAAGGGAATAAGGTCAAGAAGAAAATAAAAAATAAAAAGGTTTTTTTTTTTATTGGATGAGGAAGAGTGTGTTAAAACGCCGAGCACGAGCACGGGTAAAGACGCCATCACTTCACTGGACAGGGTCCATCCACTATGCAAGTCCGTCGAAGGTTTCCGAGATTTTCGACAATCCCCACTCTCCGAACCTAATACTAACACGGTGGGAATTATTCACTAGACCATGCAAAATGACGTGGCAGAGTCGATGGGGTCCGTATAGATCCAACCAGCGCTATGCATTCTATATCTCGTGCGGACAACAACGACATCCCCTGTAATCAATTATCTGCTGGGAGCTGGAGTCTATCTATCTTTATTATCTGCACTTTTTTACCAACAAAACCAGTGGAAATGTGTCAAAAATTGTGCCTTCATCTTCCTCAAATTTGGCAGATGAACTGGTTTGGTCACACGCAAAGAATGGACAACTCTCCGTCAAGTCCTTCCACCTACAGGACCAATCAGCTCGTTTTCACATAGGTAACAAACCTCTCTGGGAAGGGTTATGGAGTCTGAAAATTCGTAACTGACTCAAGATGCGTATGTGGCGTGTTGCCACGAACTTTCTGCAACTAGAAAGTCATATCTGGTAAGGTTGGGCCTGATGAAAGTTCTCACCCACTTGGTGATTGAACCTACTTTCATTCACATTGCATGGAGGGAATTCAATTGGAAAGTCTATCCTTTGTAACTTCGAAGTACAACTATTTCCATTTTGATCTGACAGATTTTGTACGTAACCCACCAGACTCTCAACTGGGCAAGAAACACCAGGAGAAATTCACTCTGTTTGGGGCCTCTGTGCTGTATTGCTCGTGGCGGGGAGAGATTGAAAGTAATCTCTGAAGGTATTGAAATTGACTTGTTTTCCTTCTTGGAGAAAAAAAAAACAGCAGCTTGCTGCTACACAGTACATCTGAATAGTCATATTGAAAATGAGATTTTCGAAGATAATCCAGTCGCAGCTGAAGTAAACACCAATCCATCCATTAATAGAGTACATGGTACGGTTCACGATAGCTTGAACGATCTGATTTACTTATTTACTGATGCAGCCTCAAAGGATTCAGTCTCATGTCTCTCAGGTATGGCATATCAGAGGGGAAACACTAGGCTTTCATGGTTTGAAAAGGGAGTAGCATCGTCTCCTACCCGGGCAGAGGCAAGAGCGATTCTGCTGGCCACCGGAGTGGCAAGATTACAAGGGTGGAAGGAAATCGTTTAGTTGTCTGACTCGCAGGAAGTGGCCCATGCCATTTTGGGGAAGAATCAGCCCTCCTGGGATTGTAAATCTGTGGTCAATGATGCTTTGCTGAGTCTAACTTTCTTTGATACTGCTAGCAGATGTTTATGGATCCCCAGGTCCCGTCATACTCCTGCCCATGAACTTTGTCCAAGAGGAAAGACCTCTCTCAGGAATCGATTGCATATTTTTGAACATAGCAGTTGTCAGGGTGTCCATAGTTATTATGTAAATACCATGCCACCGCCACCCAACCCCCCCCCCCTTTTTGGTAGCCTTTTTTCCACAATGACCTGTGCACTTTCATCGATTCCCCCTTCTCTCTCTCTCCCCCTTTTTTTTCCTCGCTTGCTGTCAATCAAAACCGCCCACTTTTGTTGAACATTAAGGTGGAAAAAAAAACGTACACACACACACACACAAACAAATCATCACGAGGAAAACATTTGTGCATTATTTTGTCTCGCTGGAGATTGCAATCCCCCCCGGTCGCTTTTCCGACCCGTCTAATCGCTCGACAACCGTTGTTGGCTCTTTTTTTACTATTATTATATTTTATGAATGAGATATAAAAAAAAAGAAGTAATGAGAGAATAAAGGAGTTTTATAATAAAAATTAAATTTATAATTTTTAAAATTATCAGATAAAAAATAATATAACAATAACAAACTCTATTTCTTAAAACAAATATTTTATTTCCAAAATAATCTCTTCCAGTTTTCAGCTTTCACATGCAAAGGTAATAATAAAGTAGGCAAAAAAAGAAAGAGTCTCCCTGTCATCAAGTGGACGCTAATCTCTGTAACATTCAGTACATGTCATGTCAATGGAATCAATTAAAAACGCCGATTTGAGGGTGACTAAAATGATTAAACGTAATTTCTTGCACAGATGGATAAAATAAAATCGAAAAGGACTATTCAGATCCGTAAATTGATTGATTTTTTATATTTAAATCGTAATATGGGCATAGAAAAGTTTTAAAAATTTTAAAATGTTGTATTTTACGAAGTAGAAAATGTGATTAACTCTCCCACTCGTTTAAACAATACAGAAAACACTGATGATTGGGCACAAAACTTCCCACGATTAGTTTTCCTTAATCACTAAGCCAAGGCAAAAAAAAAAGCAAACGGGACGACGAGAAAATGGCACTTCAATTTAAGCACGAATTCGCTAAAAGCAACCGATGTCGTAGCCTTTCAATCCCAATGCCCTTTCTCGATGGCTCATCCCTTGTTCCAACCATAAATCGTTGCTATAGTATCTCCGATCAAGTATTCATACGTTCATCGTGAATAAATAACACAACACAGAATTACAATTCATCTGAATTAAAATTCGACATAGGCGTAGGCGAACGTGCCCTCCATCAAATTAATTCTTAGTGAATATCGACTAATTATCGAGATAAATGGCTCTTCAAGAAACTTTTAGGGCCGAAGATTAACAGCTTCTCACCTACGTGGCTAGCTATGTACCGCCGATGAGTGAGTTCATTCCGAGAATCCCTTCTGGATTGGAACGAAAATAATCCATTAATATTGGCAAGAGAGGGGAGCCGAAGTGGTTTAATTCGCTCATGTCGTGATCCATTGGATTTTTATCTCTTAGGTAGTAGTAATTTGGTGCAAAAGGAGAAATGAGAACAACATAATTTTACATGCTCAATATAGCTTGCCAACCCCACTCCTGGGAGAAATCGAATTATAGGCTCGTGAAGTAATTTCCTTTTATTTTATTATTCCTTTTTATTTTAAAAGGGATTATAATCCAAAAAAATTATTTTTTTGATGGGTAGTAATATTCATTACAAGAAATTCCTTTTTTTTTCATCGTGGGGGTGCCACAAGAAAATTATTGGAAAATATAAATGCCAAGATCCCTAATTATAATTTACTAATTATTGTCATTCGCCTCAGTTTGGGGGCCAACCACGGCCGGCGAGGCTTGCCAAGCTGAGACCGCAAAGAGCGGTCGGCTGTGCCAGCCGAGCGTCAGGCACCCTTCATTCTCCTCCACGCTGTAACCCTCGGCCGAGAATAGGGTCAGCAGCATGCTCGCCTGCTTAAACGCTTTTGAGCTGAGGTGGACCTGCCTGAAACCAGCCCGGCCGAGCAGGTCCCTCCACTGAGCCAGCGGCTCGTGCCTCTCCACGCGTGCCGCACCCTCACAGCAAACGATGTCACAAATCTCCCTCCGCAGGTACATCTCGGCGAGCGCCTTGTCGGGCTGGACGGGGCAAGCCGCCTCGAGTGAGTCAAACATGGTTGAGTAGTAGTATAGTGCCTCTGTGAACCGGTCGAAGAAACCAGCCCGGTTGTGGCTTGCTTCTTGCTCGACGACGGTCACTATCTTAGGGTTGAGCTCCCGTATCCAGCGGAGAACCGGTTCGATGTGGGTGCTGGGGGAATCCTGTTGCACCTGGTCGGGGCCGAGGAGCTTGTGCAGCTGCATGATTGAGTTGATGGCCACGGCCTCGTTAGGGCCACCTGGAGCATCCACGGCTTCACGTCCTCGAGCCGTGATGCTGCCACGCCCCGAAATGCGAAGCCAACGTTGACCGACTGGGCTAGCTCAGTGAGCCGGAGCCCGATCTCTCGAAGCGTATTGCGTCCATCCGGGGATGGTGGACCTATCCCCGTGAGGCGAAAGAGAGGCGGCCCGCCCGGGCGGAGGGCCAAGGCCTGGATCAAGGCTGGCCACTGGAGGCCATGCATGAGACTGAAGTCGATCACGTGCATGCATTCGTGGCCATCGCAGGCCTCGAGGATGGCCTGGTTAGCCGTGAAGTGGGCGAACTTGAGGTAAGGGCAGGCTTCGTAGAAGTGGTGGTAGAGGACCTCGCTCTCGTAGGCTGGTCCATGGGCCGGAGGACCCAGGCGAGGATGCGGCGGCTCAGCGCCTCGATGAAGCACTCGGCGACCTTGCCAATCCCGCATCCAGTGTTGACACGCGTAAGAAGGGCGTTCATCTCGTCAATCAAGTTCCCAGCCAACTGGAAGTCGCCACGCTGGACAGAGTCAGCGCACATCATCAGCGCGTGGACCAGCCTTATCCCAGAGACCTCCTCCACCGTAGCCACCACCGTGAGTTGCTGCTGGGGCTGGGAGAGCGGCAACTCGGGGTGGAACCATGAGGTGGTGGTGGGGGCGTCGAAGAGGTCGTCGAGGTCAACGGGGAGGGAGCGGGACGAGGAGGCGGACGAGGAAGAGGACGGATGATTCGACGACTCCGAGAGGAGGGACTCGACCCAGGTGACGAGGTCAGTGGGGTTGTAGTGGACTGCATGGGAGGCGAGCTGGGAGAGCTGGGACGGGGGGCTAACCGTGGCGGACTCCAGGCGCTGTGCGACGTGGCAAAGGTTGGAGGAGCCGACCTCGTAGCCGGTTCCAGAGAGGTGGCCATCGAGCTCTCCCTGAGGCAGAGAGGAGGAGGATGGACCCATCTGTGCTTTTACTGTTTTACTGGACTCCGTGCGTTGGAGGGTGGAGAGATGTATTAAGAGTGAGAAAGGTCATGAACATTGAACGACCGACGGAGATATCAGAGAGAGAGAGAGAGAGAGAGATGAGTAGATGCTGACTCAAGTGTGCGCAGAAGTAATAGAGTGTGTGAGAGAGGGGTTTGCTTGCAGAGAGGTAAGATGGTAATTAGCCAAGTAGGCAGATCATCCACTTGACTGTCCGTCATTTGGTTAAATCTATTCTCACCCCCCCGGTGATGAACTTCACATTTGTTCATCCAGGCCTCCTCAACTAGCATTTCCACATGAAAGAAATGATGACTTTGAACAGAATCGTAGATTCTTTGTCGTACTAATTACATATAGTTAGAACAGTTTAAATAGTACAAGTAAAATACCATGCTTTCCTACCCAAAAAATTTATGGGTTGTTTTTTTTCTTTTCTTTTTGGGTTCTACTTTCAAGAAAAATAAAAGGAACGACAGCAATGAATAGTAAAACTAGCTAGTCGAGGCAGTCAAGACATCGGTTACTGCCATATTTTATTTAGGCTAAAACATGCAATTAGACCCCCCAGTTTTCAAAATATTATTAGCAGGTACATTTTTATCCTAATTCAATTATGATTGGAATATTTAGATTGAAACTAATTAATTATAAATTCTTACCTCGCTACCATCCCATGGCTTAGCCATGGGATGAAAACGCACACGAGACACGGCACCGTACTATACGCTCTTCCCCTCTCTCATCACCGTCAAAAAACGCCTTAGTCATATGCATTCTAACGAGTCGAACTTGCGGTCCATATTAAAACCGGCCCGTAATTCTCCATCAGATACATCTGATCTGATATAGATTGGTATGTACGTATAGATGTGATCGGTCAGTGTCAAGAAAGTGTGGAACATACAGTTGATGTGGACTGCACGTCCCACGAAGGTTCGTCTTGGGAGTGATTGGTCTCGATATGTATTCGACGCGTGCCATTGTCTCATGTCGGAATCTGTGCCCCGCTTAGGTTTTCTATGTGTACGTACATAGAGGCCACATGGAGGAGGGAAGATGGGTACAACAATGCATTCCCAAGAGAACATGTTGTGCCTGGGACGAGCAGCTCTCACCCGACCACCCCGCTGTTTGGGCCGACACTATCACGTTATTCTATTCGATTTTCATATTCATCATATAAACAAATACGCGTATTCAAAAGATTTGGCGTATGCATGGGTCCCGCATTGACTGCATCCGAACCACGGCCGAAGGGAATATAGGATAGAAGTTCAACAACCCTGGAGAGCTCGGGGCTGTTCAGGTTGCTTGCCGACTGACTTGTTTCGAGTTTCAGGACATGCATGACACTGTGTACAAAAACAGTTCTCTCCATCAACAAGATCATTTCGATAAACAGGCATTTCGACTGCTTACTCAGACTCGGCTGTTGATGGATCGCATTCAGTATACTATTTCAGTTTCCGAATGCACTTCTCAAGTAATGGCTTTAGGAGGTTTTCCTGACAGACATTTTAATAAAGCCAATTGCACAACAAGCTACAATTCGAAGACAACGGAAAAGAAGGTGAAGAATGAAGTGTACAACAAGTATTGGCACCCAGTCGCCATGACCATAATGCAAAGCAAATGTGCACAGAGATCCTGAGAATGCAGATTCAAGCCTACACCAAAAGATGTGCAAAAAAACACCAGAAAGGGCACCATAAATCCATCGCAAAAGATGCAGAAGTTGCAAAGATATGGGATATCAAATTCTGCTCCTAATTCTAAGTGAGGATCTCAGTATTTGGAAAAGAGCAGCAGCTCGGTAAGTTCACAGATCTCTTCAAGGCACCGATGACGTAAAATTCCTGTCACTCAGCTCAGGATAACAAATAGTACATAAAGAAGAGTAACCGTTCATACAGATGCAAATTTAACGGATATCCCTTTTCCCTGGGGATCATTTTCAAAACCGCCACTCTCATTCTTTCTCTCCATCTGTTTAGAAGCATTAGACTCGATGCTTGGAGGCTTTGGACCAGTGACAGATTGCTGATATATGACTCCTCCAATGATTGTGAAGCAGAGGCAAACGATTCCAAACGGACTGGCATGCTTATCCCAGATGAGAACATTGATGACAACAGTGAGGAATTTATTTACTACTCCCGTGACAGTAAATGCTGTTGCAGAGATCGCCCTTCTCGCGGCAAACCCAAAGAAACTTATCAGCAGGCCAAACAGGCAAGACAGTGAGACTGCGAAGAAGGCATTGAAATCAAACCAGTTGCCAGCATTGGCCCCGAGAACAGAAAAAACTTCTCTGTACTCTGCAGTGAGGACCCAAAACACTGGGGCCATCATCAGAGAGAGCAAATTGTTGTACAGGACGAAGCCCCAAGTGTTCAACCCGAGATTCATCACCATGTGCTTGATATAGACCATCTCGGTAGTAATAGCGATAAGGTAAGCGACTGCCCATGAGTATGCAGTCAGAGTGAAGGCTGAATCAGTGGCCACATATCCAATGGCACCTCCTAGTATGATTAACAAGGAGGCAAATGTAAGCTTTGAAGGGCAGGGCTGCTTCCTGAAGGCCGTGTCAGCAATGGCCACAAGAAGGGGCGTGAGGGACCTGAACACAATGAAAGTGTCCACATTTGCATGCCGGAGAAGGTTTGTGTTTGTGAAGATAGCAAGGTAAAACACAAACGCGGCAGGGAGGAACTTCTTGGCGGTCTCGATCGTGAAGGCATCGTGGTGCAGGAACCCGAGCTTCCCCAGGACCCAGACCCCGAGGGCGGAGGTCAGGTACTGGAGGGCGGTCAGAAGGCCCGGGTAGTTGAACAAGGTGATGGCATACTTGTTGATCACGGCAAGCAGGCTCGAAGAGAGCGCATAGCCTACTACGAGCCCGCTCGTGGTGAACCTAACCGAAGACATTGCCCCAATCTGAAAACCTAGGCCTAGACCAGAACAGGTCCACCAATATCCGACTATAAGATCGGGGGAAGTTGGCAGCGAAATCAGAAAATGCAGCAAACAAGAATCAAAACCACATTGTTCCTAGAAAAATCTCGAGCTAGGGCCAATGAAAACACAGTTCAAATAGACACAGATACTGCAATTGAAGAGATCAATACTTTATAACGAAATAGGAGGTCTGAATGCTGTGGATGACGATGGTGGGGGGAATCTCGATATGGGATATGGCGGGAGAGATCAGAGATTCGATTAAGAGACGAAACAAGCTGGAATGGCCGAAGATCTAATTCCGACGACTAGACAAGAGGAGAAGGGCTAAATTGAAAGACAGGGCTAGAGAGTTACCAAATTGAGATTCACAGCTCAGCTCCACGTTATGTAGACGAGAGATCTACTATCGCAGGAGGATAAAATGGAGGAATCTGAGATTGTTGCAGACAGGAGAGAGATCGTAAATTGGAAGGGAGATTCTTCAATGAAGGGTCATCTATGGCGTCGGTGACTCAAATCTACAGAACCGGGTTCTTTTGCATTCCTGACCGGATTTCGGGGCCGCGTCAAACCGGTTCACCGGTTCGGATTCTGATCATATTCCACTGGAGTAACCTCAAAGAAACTTCAAGTCACGTTTTCTCTCATTCTCCGATCAAATCAAAGAGGAATTCCGACAATGGCGACGGTGGCTATGGAGGCCAAGAAGCCGGAAGAGGCCACGATTCCGGAAGATACTTGCTCGGCCAAGTCGGCTTCCAAGCAAGGGGAGGGGCTGAGGCATTACTATGTTCAGCGCATGCACGATCTCCTCCTCCTTGTCCGTCAGAAGGTTAACAACCTCAATCGACTCGAAGCTCAGAGAAATGAGCTTAACTCTCGAGGTTAAACACGAATCCTTGATTGAAAATTCTTTCTTTTTGTTAGATCAGGATTTCATTCTTGGGAACTGTACCTGATGGAATAAGGCGTGACATTTAGCTGCTTATTCGAAGTTGGTGTAATTAGGATTGTTCAAGCGTGTTGAATTTATGATAAATGTAGACAACTGAGCGCTAATATGACGTTTGATGCGTTCGAGGTATACATAGCAGCATATGGTGCCAGTTTCTATGATCGCTGCATAGTAATATTATTCTGTTAACATAGCGAAAAAGTTTGCTCAAAAGATTACTAATTTGGGCAGTGAGAATGCTCAGAGAAGAATTACAGCTTCTTCAGGAACCTGGATCATATGTAGGTGAAGTCGTTAAAGCCATGGGGAAAAACAAAGTTCTGGTCAAGGTATATGATCCCTCACTTTGTTGATTTCTGTGGTTTTATCATAATATACCCCTATATCACATGCTTTTGCATTCAGGTTCACCATGAAGGAAAATATGTGGTCGATATCGATAAAAGCATTGATGTCACAAAAATTACTCCTTCAACCAGAGTTGCCCTCCGAAATGATAGCTATGTCCTGCATCTGATCTTGCCCAGTAAAGTGGATCCATTGGTCAACCTTATGAAAGTTGAGAAAGTTCCTGATTCGACGTATGACATGATTGGTGGTCTTGACCAGCAGATTAAGGAGATAAAAGAGGTACTGATGCTCTCTTTTCTTGCGTTGATATTTTCTGAATTTGCAGACCTTGGCACCATGGTTGGCATTTTTAATTTCTATTCTCGTAGTCCTCTTCTTGCTGTATTTGTGTCAGGTTATTGAACTTCCAATTAAGCATCCTGAATTGTTTGAGAGTCTTGGAATAGCTCAACCAAAGGCAAGTGATGTATTTTGAGTTGGACTGAGATGCTCTGCCTGTCTCTTTCTATGTTTAATGTCTAACAAGTTACTCTGTTATATAGGGTGTCCTGCTATATGGGCCACCTGGTACTGGGAAGACATTGTTGGCCAGGCTGTGGCCCATCACACTGATTGTACTTTCATAAGGGTCTCTGGTTCTGAACTGGTGCAGAAGTACGTGGTGAAGGATCTCGAATGGTTAGAGAACTATTTGTTATGGCAAGGTTTGTCTCTTTTTCTTCAAAATGTTATGGCATTTTGTGGTTCCTTTCTGGTAGTTGATTGTGTCTTATCTTGAGAAATCAACTGTTTAGGAGCATTGGCTCTTTCGTATTTTGAGTTCTCGAATTTGACCTTACCGTGGATGTTATGTTTGTGCTTTGCTTGTTCGTAGGGAGCACGCTCCATCTATAATTTTCATGGATGAAATTGATAGCATTGGATCTGCTCGGATGGAATCTGGAAGTGGTAATGGTGATAGTGAGGTGCAGAGGACTATGCTGGAGCTCCTCAACCAGCTTGATGGATTTGAAGCGTCAAACAAGATTAAGGTACTGAATCTATTGATATCATTTTATAATCAACTGATTGCAACGTGTGTATTTTGCTATCCAGATCAACAACCTACATTACACTCTCTTGTTGCAGGTTCTGATGGCTACAAATCGTATTGACATTCTGGATCAAGCACTTCTAAGGCCAGGAAGAATTGACCGGAAAATTGAATTTCCAAATCCTAATGAGGAGGTATTGATTAGTTCCCAATTTTATTTCTGATGGCATGATGTTTTCCCTTGGCAATTCCCCTCAGTATGCGTTTATTAGTCTGTAATTCATGATTTTTATGTGGCGTGACCTATGTCCAATTAGCCCTTGAATTTTCTTGAATAAGAGTGTTATTAAGAAAATGGTGCTTATCCCTTAAAGTAGGATTATAACTTTTTGTTTACTGTGAACAAAATCCAGTTCACTTTACATAAGGAGCTAGGCTCATATGTTAAAGAATTTATCTTAGAAGTATTTGATATTTCACTATTAAGTCCTATTTCTCCATTTAGTTAAAATAAAAAAATTGAGAGAAAAGAGGCCCTATATCTCCATTGCTGTTGATTGTTCATTTTGAACTGTTGCTCATTCAGATTTTTTCTCCTTTCTTGTTTTTTAATTCAAATATTTTTCTTCTATTTGGTATTTTCAAAGAGATATTAGTCACATGCTAAATATGGATATTGAGTGTCAGTTGTTAATTTCATTATCCATGAGGCACATCATAAGTACTTATCCCCAAAACAATGAAGCGCATTGGAAGTGTTTCTGTTTTTATATCTCGTTGTACATGTACTATTGCCTCTATAAACTGTGCTGTCTCGCATTTCTTAGCAATTTCTATTGCTATGCATATGCAGTCTCGTCAGGATATTCTTAAGATTCACTCAAGAAAAATGAATCTGATGAGAGGGATTGATTTGAAGAAGATTGCTGAAAAGATGAATGGCGCATCCGGTGCAGAACTGAAGGTGTGTCAAATCATCTTCTTAGTATGAAAATACAGTGTGCTTTTCACTGTGTCAGTTCATTCACGCTGATAGGAGCTTTGATAAAATCCCAAATGTCTGTTGATATATGACCAGTGCTCGACACTTAAGCTTCAGTCTTAGCATGCCTAATGCATATCCTTGCTCTCCACTACTTCTTCCGCCCTTTTTTTTTTTATTTTGAAGTTCTAATTCTGTGGGTGCATAAATCTCGTGCAGGCTGTTTGCACTGAAGCTGGGATGTTTGCTCTGAGGGAGAGGAGGGTCCATGTCACGCAGGAAGATTTCGAGATGGCAGTGGCCAAGGTTATGAAGAAAGAGACTGAGAAGAATATGTCTCTCCGCAAGCTGTGGAAGTGAAAGGCCATCCTATTCATTCTGCACATATGTTGCGGTCGATCTATGTTTAGCCACTGGAAAGAAGGTTTCAGCAGTGAGCCAGAGCTTTATTAACACGTCTGGCTTCTCATCTCATTTGTACTCACTGCTTTTATGTTGATATAATCTCCTTAAGAAATGGTCTGCGTGCTTTATCTTCACAGCCTGATGTGCAAAGGGAAGGGTAAACACAGAGCACTTCTGCGTGCTTCTCATTGAGGACTGTCTCTTGACATGCGGTGCGTTCTATGCAGTTTCGGCATTGAGATGAAATCATTGACTGCTGTTCTATTGGCTTTATCAATGCTAACATTCCATACACTTTTTCTTGGACTCAACTGTGAACTTTCCTCTTACTTGGACGGTTCTTCCTTTGGAAATCCTGCCGGGCCTGCAGTATACTGCCCCAAAATTCCGGTTCCAATGATCACTGAGGTACCCATCAATGATTCCTTACCGTGGGGATGCAGTGTAAATGAAACTGATTGGTCCACAAACTTTAATAAAGCCATAAACATTTAGTTATTCCAGTCTGAAAAATCCAAACGTAACGCAGATAGAGGGTCACAATGTCCCCTAAGTAAAGCTCCTAAGGCCAACAGGCTTAATTCCTAGCGAGAGTTATTTGACTCTGTGATGGAAGTTCCTCCTCAATTTGCTGAGGCTGACAGGCTTCCTTCACCGGCTTCTTGAGGGGAGGAAAAGAGGTAAACTCGCAAAGAGGAAGGTGGAAGGCTGTTGCATTTGCACCACTGTCCAAAGCTTCTCCAAAAATTACCAAACTCTCGGACATTTTTAAAGTGTAATTAACAAAACACACAATTAAATAAGAATTTGTGTAAAGTTCATGACTTTTCTTATATATACTGCATTGAACTTGGAAATCATATGCATTCTCTTGAAATCCATTTTCCCGCACGGTTGGTACTTTGAAGCATATAATTCCATATAATCCCAATTTCGGGATAAAGAAAAAAAAAAAAGATGAAAGGAAGGAGGAAGCAGGTAACAGAAAGGGGAGGAGCAGGTCAATGTGTTTGACTAAGACATGGACTTTTAATGCAAAAGTTGACCTGCGAAGTTGGGCTTTTCTAGTCATATGGGTCAGCAAAATCCAGGCCCAAATAATCTTGGAATTTTTTTTTAAAAAATTGAAATTAAAATAAGGTGCCCTCTCTCAGTCTCAGCCAAACAATGAACCACGACAGAAGTATTTGCCAACATATATGACATACCCCGAGGCTAGAAGTCGGGTCATCAGATGCGGAAATGGCCGAAATCTTACTATTCAAAGTCTCCGGCTGCGTCGCAGTCGGCACGGTGTAGGGCGGGCAGAAAAAGACGGCAACGGAGTGTGATTCCTCCGTGGACCCACCGTCGCTCGGCCCGTGGGAAGCCTCCAAAAAACTGCCCTTCTTGGCCTCCTCCTCCGTCGAAGGGGAAAACGACCACGTGCGCCATAGCACGCGCCCAAGAGAAGCTTCTCAGTGAACCAAAAGAAAAAAAAAACTCTCAAAAATTAAAAATTTTATTTAAAAATGAAAAAGAAAAAAGAGGAGGGGCATCATGATGATGCATCATCTCTTGAATTCCATTTTTTTTCTTTGGAAAATGAAAACGAAAAAGAAAAGGAGAAAATTAGAAGGAAAAACAACAAGGGGAAAAAATAAATAAATAAAAAGAAAAGAAAAGGGACCGAAGCACTTGAGCAGTCGGTAAAAAGCGCATTAGAAAAGCGAAGCGATCCCACAATCTCCCCAACCGTGAACCTCCACGTGTCCTTCCTTATCCGCTTCCCACCCCTCCTCTTCCCTGCTCTCCAGCATGACTGCTGCAGCTCCTTCGTCACCTCCATTGCCTTCCTCGCTCCTCCTCTCTCTCTCTCCTGTTCTCTGCAACAAACCCGAAAGCTCTCTCTCTCTCTCTCTGTCTCTTTCTCTCTCTCACTCTACACAGCGTATACTTCATCAAACCGATGGCCACCAATCTCTTCCCTTTCGGACCCGCCGGGATCTGTGCCTCCGCCTACTCCTCCGAGCGCCGGAGACCCGAGCAAACCCGACGGAGCTCTTCCTCCTCCGGTTGGTGGGCCCCGCTCTTCGGGTGGTCCTCCGAGCCCGACTACATCGACTCCTCGAGCCCCGGCAAGCAGGAGAAGGCCAATCAGACCGCACCGGGCCCCGAACCGAACCATAAATCAGGCGGGATCCGGTTCGCTCCGGGATGCTTCACCGAGGAGAAGGCCAAGCAGCTCAGGATGATGACGCTGGACACGTCATCGTTCCACGACGCCATGTACCACTCGGCCATCGCGTCCCGTCTTGCCTCCGAGTTTGGTCCGGCCAGGCCGGACATGTGAGGCCAATCCTTAATAAGGGGGTGTATTTTTGGAACCCTTATATTTTTTTTACATCTAAAAAAAGTTTCTTTTTTTTTTAATTTGATGATTTTGCAATTAGTAATGTATAATATATCTTTAATTATTGGGATGAAAGTGATGCATGGTTTAATGTATTATTATGACATGACCGAAGATGTAATTGTTGGTGAATAAACAATGGCTTCTAAGTAGCAATTACCCTTTGGACTATACTTAGCTTTATTATTCTTTCATTTATCCATTCAATAATCAAATTACGATCAAGGTGCATGCATTTCGGGGTCCGGCTCCATTATGTTCATCGTAACTCAAGGTACAATTATTTTATTAATATTTCTTGTTCGTGTTTTCCCTAAGTTTTTGGTGAATTTATGACCCAATTTGGTAGCCAATCTGATGGTGGTTGCCCGCCAGAAAGAGATCAAGTGCCTCAATAAATGGGTCTCCCTCCCCCTTTCACTTTCTGATGATTAGGTTGGCCAATGACTGTAATGATTATTATTCTTTTCCATTATGTGCAGATTTTTCTTAATGAATAAAATCCATTTCGGCTCCTCTTGTCTCAGATTCCCCCGTGGATCTTTAGATCCTGAACTTTTCCAGAAGATTAATGGGCTGCTAGGTATGGAGTCTAAGGGTGTTGTGCTCCATTTGTTCTTGGGCTGCCTTTTTTGTGGATTTGAATTTCACTTTTCTAGACCATGGAAATTGATATTTCTTAGTTTGGCGCAATCAAAAAAGATAAGTTTTTTGTGAAAATGATCTTCCATAACGCTGGAAAAATATGTCAATTTACCGAGGAAAAAAAAATCTGAAATCCCAGCACTCTGAAGGAAGTCCCGATTGCAAATGCTGTAAAATGAATCGATGATCATAACCTTTGTATGGGATCGCAGCAACTGTTGATACGTTACTTATGTGCTGCCTTTCATAAATATGATTTAAAAGATTACAATGTTATACATTCCCTTGGACTACTTTTGTCATATAAAGTCGAGAATTTGGTTTAGATGGGGGCAAGGGAGACTCTGGTGGCAAGTATGGGACAGGGATATTTCGTTTCTTCATGGCATATGAGAACAGAGGGAGAAATTACAGAGAACCTGGTGGTCCTTGTCCATTTTGGAATTGAGGTCATTTACTTGGAAAAATCATTCATTCGCTGTCTCTCTTGTCATCTATAGATCTATCGACAGCACGTGATGGAGGATTCCCACCATGACACTGATAGCAACACTTCAACTTGCATTTCCAGGACCCAGAGGTAACCAACCAGGGAGACAGAGAGAAGGTTGAATGTCAAACCCGACCAACACATCATTTAGCATTTAGCAAGAATGGCTTATTCGTAGCAAGAAATGCATTCATTCTCATTTAAAGTTAGATCAGTTACAATCCCATCGGCCAAAAATGCATCTTATTCATGTTTACCGGACAATTCCTGCCAGTTACAACACAGCACTGATCTCAGAAATATCAGTAGATTACTTAAAACAGTGAAATAAAAGATGCAGCAGCGCTGTGTCCCACTTCTCCGTGGGTCCTGATCGTAGCATGTTCACTTACTCTCAATGTCATATAGATCCGTTCTGAGTTAGCAGTTAAGGAAAGAAAAATGGATGCTGAGGCCTTGATAAAAACGACTTCACCTACAGGAGTAAGAATGGCAATGCAATAATCTCCTGCACGAGAACATCTCGACGTTGAACAGACAGCCTGAGTAAGGGCAGAACACCAGTATGTCAATGTTCCAATCCAGTAAGATAATAAATGGAAGTCTATGGCCACAAGGGATGTTATGATAACAATAAGTGTGAAAAAGAAGATTGGAACAACCTTAACAATTGATAAACATCATAGCAGGAGATCGCTACTAAAATTTGTCAAACACCGTAAAACTCAGCCATCACAGTAAATACAAAAACTAGAAAAATTTTGTGCTACTTTCTGATCAATTATTTTTGCTCTAAGATGCAACAATGGTCTATAAGTTAGAATATTTATATCTGGATAGAAGATATCTCAGCAAGAGATTTACCATAAAAATAAGATTCATATGAACAAACAACTGAACTTAGCAAGTTAGCTTCATACTAAAAAAATGTTGCCAATTTCTCAGCTCTCAGTACACAACACCAATAGGATTACTGCAGAGTACACGCCTTGATTTCTGAAGTAATCACCTGCAGATAGTTTATAATTCTAGCACCTCCTGAGAAGATGAGTACCACTAACAATGAAAGGTTAGAGCTTTCACATCATCATCTCCAGAAAATTTTCAGCAATTTGGTAACCAAAATATTGATCATATTTTGACATTTCCACTTCAACTCCCGTGCAACAGTCAACCATATGCTCAATAACCATCCATGGAGGGACTGCAAGCCCTCTAGGGCCAATGTGCATCATGAGTGCAGGCCAGATATTGACCAAGACCCATACTTACAAGAACAAAGGCAACAAATTCAGTTGAAATATGAGCCATTACGATTCATATTACTGTGATGGACCAAGTTAAAGGGTTCATTAATAATGAGTAAAAGACAGGACTCTAATTTATCAAATGCAGACCCTGATGCCCATAAGACTCTGAAGAATTCCCCACATTATTTTGAAATACTTTGGATAAAAATTCTCTAATATACAATTTTAGGTCCAACATAACATATCTTATTCTCCTCTTGGGGATTCAGTTTACTCCTGATCCCAAATGCCGGGCCATCCCTGCCTCGAATTAGAAACAACCAAACAAAACCTAAGCTGATCCAGCAGAACAAAACATCAAGAAAAATAAAAAGAAAGAAAGAAAATTATCTGTGGGGGAAATAAAAGGATACACCAAGTAGAAGCCATGAGCGAATGCCCCAGCTAAGACAAGAGTGAACAGTCTGTCTCTCACCACAGGATTCTTACGCAGCGAAATCCTGACTGCAAAAACAATCATTTTCAAATAAATTCATCGGAATGATAGCAACCCATCAGAGATCTGGCAGAATTTATCGATGACTTGGATCGGATCAATGGAGAGGACTAATGATGAAAGCACTTACTGAGAGGAAGAATGGGGGCGTACACGAGAGGAACCAATAATTTGAATGGAGGCCCATTGCCCTGCTTTCTTGTTACAGCCTCCCTGAAAGAAAATCACAGCATCGAATAAGGTGTTGATTGCAGGAGACAAAGACATACATACGGGCATGTCTTATTCCCGGCTCGTTACCTGTCGGAGTGATTAGAAGACGTGGCCATTGGAAGATCTGCCGAGGCTCAGAGAATGTGGAAATTAAGAGAACTAGCTGAAACTCGGACGTAACGTGCGAGAGATCCCCAGTGGTCAAGGTTACGCCTACGCCTTTATCTAGCAAAATTGCAATTGAATTGGTCCACTGCAAATTGCGATACCTCGGAGCGCCAACCAGATGGCCCTTTTGCTGATTTTTCTTTATTTTTTCCTTATAAAATTATAAATCAAACCAACTGTTAGAATAGGCCTGTTAACTTTTGTTATGTTTTGTCTATATATATTGTATTTAAATGGTTGGTATAAAAAAATCTCAATCTGATAAATTAAATATATCCAAAACGTATCGATTGCATTTAATAGGATTATAATATGAATTCAATTAAAATATTAGTCATATAATTATAGTAACAAATTATAATAATAAAGTTTAACAAATAAAATTTAACATTTACAACTCAAATTACATCAGTTCGTTAATAAGTGAAATTATTTAAATATAAATAATTTATTAATAAAAATATTTGCCGATAATAAATATAGTATAAATTACACAAATGTATATATATGGTTTACGTGATATATATATATATTTATTGGTAGAAAGGAAATTTTGAAATGGAAATTGCCTGAAAGGAAAATATTTGAATTGTGAAATGAATGAAGAGAGAGAGAGAGAGAGAGATGAGGAGAAATCACGCAGTCAACAGCTGGAGAGAAGAAAGTAATCAAATCCGACGGGCCACGTTGCTGCGTCGTTCGGAAGCCACTTCATCAAAATTAGGGTCTTCTTGCGTCGCTCCCCCATATAAACCCCAGCCGGAGTGTACTACTCTCGCCCGTCTTGCCTCTTTCACTCGCGCAGCTCTCGAGCAAGTTCTAGCAAGTTCTCTTGATTCTCTCATTGAATCTCAGTTCTCCGATCAATGGTGAGTGGGATTTCACTCTGTCGTTCCGATTGCTTGGACCTTGATGCTCGTTCTGGGTCTACGGCGTTGGTCTGAGCTGGATCATGATTCGCTTGCTCTGTTTGTGTTAATTCCTTTTGGCAGGCGCTGCCGAATCAGCAGACTGTCAATTACCCGAGCTTCAAGCTCGTTATCGTTGGCGATGGAGGCACTGGTAATTTATTCATCTGTGGCTTTTGATTTCTTCGGTTTGTGTTCCGGGGCTGCTCTGGATGTTTGGTTTTCGAGATTTGATTGTTTTGGCATTCTCATTAAATTTAACTTGTGGGTGTAAATCCCTTAATATAAGGGATACATAGATGTTATGTGGGCTTCCTTTCCTTGCACTAAAATGATCTCTAAAATCAATCAAATTTCAGTTCTTTCTTCCTTCTCAAATTAGGAAAATCTTGTGTAAACTGGTTTCTGCTCTGCGATAGGATTGTTAAGAATCAAATCACGTGTCTGGAAAACAGAAAGTCAATCTTGGAAATATACAAGGAATGGACGCACCACATATATATATATATATATATACAGTCGGTTTGATAATGATCGAGTAGCATTGCTTCTTCGGCCCAAACCAAGGAATCCCTTAGATATGATGCAAAATGGATCTTGTTCTATCGTTGATCAGAGATTTCTCTATGAAAAATACGAATTATATATATATATATATGACTCTATCTCGTGTAAGCACTGTTGAAAATTTGGCGAACCTAGATCAGAGTAATTCACATATACGGTTGCAGGGGCCATTTGGCCTGATAAGACTAGAAGCTTGAAAACTGTCGAACTGCATAATTATGTAGACATAAGATTGACCTAATTTATTGAATTAAAGTAGCATTACATAATAACTAATAACCTCTCTAGGATAACTGGTTCTCTGAGTTTGCATGCCTTTCCCTTGTTAATATTTCATGCCAAATGAGCTCTTACAGCCTGTGGGAATAACAGGCTGTTGTCTTGAAATCAGAACTACAAAGTTATCATCTACTTTGAGTCACAAGTTTTGAGTATTCTGTCTGTTTTTGAAATTTGTGAATTGCAGCTAGCTCTTTATGATGGTTCTGTCTAAGATTTGTAATTTTGCTGTCACAGGTAAAACCACTTTCGTGAAGAGGCATCTTACTGGGGAGTTTGAGAAGAAATATGAGCGTAAGTGCTCTGAACAACTGATTTCCAGTATTCTTTTATATGAACTTGCATTGTTTGATGGATTGTGAATATTACATCTGCTTTATTCTTTTCAGCCACAATTGGTGTTGAGGTCCATCCATTGGACTTTACCACAAACTGCGGTCCAATCAGGTTTTACTGCTGGGACACTGCTGGGCAGGAGAAGTTCGGGGGTCTCAGAGACGGTTACTAGTAAGTAGAAGTCTCTGAAGAATTGATACTCCTTTACTAGAAAAATGCTGAAGCAGTAACTTCTCCAACTGTCGTTCTGCATTTTATTTGAACAGCATCCATAGTTTATTGAATTAATTAGTCACTATGGGTTCTTTCATTGTTCTGCAGCATCCATGGGCAATGTGCCATCATCATGTTTGATGTTACAGCTAGACTTACCTACAAAAATGTGCCGACTTGGCATCGGGATCTGTGCAGGTTATATATGTGTGTGTGTGTGTGTGTGCATCCCCGTTCTTGCAGTTGTCTGTTACTACTGTAGATGTTTTCTGACTCTTTGATAAAATTCAGAGTGTGCGAGAACATACCTATTGTTCTTTGTGGGAACAAGGTAGATGTCAAGAACAGACAGGTCAAAGCAAAGCAGGTGACCTTCCACAGGAAGAAGAATCTGCAGTACTATGAAATATCTGCAAAGAGCAACTACAACTTCGAGAAGCCATTCCTATATCTTGCTAGGAAGCTCGCTGGGTAATTGCAATTTATTCAACAAGTTTATCTTTTCATATGAAGTTCTGGTCGGTCCAATCATCTCATGGCTGCTTTTTTGGTAATTGTAGGGACCCTAATCTTCACTTCGTGGAGGCTCCTGCTCTTGCTCCTCCTGAAGTACAGATTGACGTGACTGCCCAGCAACAGTAAGAATTTTATCTCACATTTTGATTCACTGCTCCTCCACTTTCATCTTGACATAGATGTGCACTACTTGAGAGAACGTATATATACATGCTCGGACATTCAACTATCACAACATGTAGTTAAAGCAGCATTTCCTGAAGTTTCACTCACGGAAGAATTATGTATAAAAATTGACGCTTCAAACCTTTATATCCAAAGTGGAAGATATGAATAACCCCATGGGACAAACATCTAATCATCATCTGAGCATCATCAACATTGTCT
Source organism: Sonneratia alba (assembly GCA_900174645.1). Taxonomy (NCBI): domain Eukaryota; kingdom Viridiplantae; phylum Streptophyta; class Magnoliopsida; order Myrtales; family Lythraceae; genus Sonneratia; species Sonneratia alba. The sequence continues at coordinate 3,109,859 of FWPY01000028.1, read as the reverse complement.
GACTTGTAATCATGTATTAATCCTGGCAGGCACGAAGCAGAGCTTGCTGCTGCTGCTAGTCAGCCTCTTCCAGATGATGACGATGAGCCATTCGAATGAAGAGATCCAGTTTCCCTCTTTGCAGTCAAATTTAATGCCCTCTCTTTTGTCATGATGGATTTACCCATTTTCTTAATGATATTATGGCGGTTGGAAAGGTGTGACTATCAAAAGGAACCACTATACTGGTTAGGGCCTTTTTTCTCCCCTGCGTCAATGTCTATTCGGTTTCTTTATCTGGACAAGTTGGGTCTTGCGTCATCGAGGTGTTTTCACTGTGGTGTTTCAGTTATTACTTGGAGTTGAATCCTGTGACTGTTTTCTCCAGCTGAGTGAAGTTCCGGTCACTGTCTCTCGGTTACTGGGTCTCCTCTGATGTTGAAGAGGCAGTTCATGGCTTGGCTTTAACTGGAGGGTGGTTGTTCGGGCCAGTAGCCCGATGCTGTTTTGGCCCTAAAACAGGCTCAGTACCTGATTTTGATGTTTAGGACATGAATCCTAGTGCTCAAAAAACTGTTAATATACATAGAGACAACCGCATAAGGGCTGGGTCAGCGAACACGGTTCACCAAAGACGAGACCATTTGAGTGAGAGGACTTGTTATGAACAGGCAATAGGTGCCACGGAGCTGTCACAAATCATAAACTGAACATGTTTTGCAACTTTGTAGTTGGTCGGATGATTGGGGAGCACTAAAACATCCCCGTTATCTTCAACTCATATTCGAGTCGCTTGGAGTACATTTGTGGACCATTCCATCTCCTACTCGTCTGTATTTGAAGCAGATGCTTGCTATGTTCCAGATGGGGACGATGAGAATGGGTGGGTGCAAGTTTTCGGGTACTAATGGCTCCAAGCCCGAATGCTTTTACAGCCTATGCAAGGAAAGGGATTGCAGGCTGCGGTCTACCTGTCGGTTGCTGCCGGTGATTGGGCTGTGACCGAAGCAGGGGAGGCCTTATGTAAGTCACAATTTCAGAACAAAATGTTTGCGGTTTTGGGTTTGGTCTGGGGGCATAGTTTTAAAAACCGGACCGGGCCGGCCGGTTCGACCGGGAACCGGCCACTCACCCGCTCCGGTTCTCACAAAAAATCCAATTATAATTTAAATAAGGTCAAATCCAATTGAATCGGCCGGTTCTCACTTGAACCAATAAATTTAATTGAACCGATAAAAAAATTGATCAACGTAAAAATAAAAATAAAAATAAAAATATATTATAATATATTTATTTTATTTTGCTAGACTTATATTTATATTTTATGTTGAATTTGAGACTAATATTATAACTATATTAATGATTTTGATTATAAATTATAGTTAAATTATAATATTATATCAATTTATTGAAATATTATATTATTAATATTATTTATTAAACATGCGGTTCAACCCATCAAACCCCTGGTCCGATCCATGAACCCATGAACTCATACCTTGATCGGTTTCCGGCCCGGTTCGGTTTTAAAAACTATGTCTGGGGGTGTGTTATTATTCATCTCAATGGATCCTCCTATGACAGGTTCATCTCTGTGTACCGTTCATTCTTTCCGATTAGCGTGGACGGTGTCCAAGCTTATCGGAAAGAATAAAACACGACAAAGTTAAGGTCCAAGCTTAGAGTTTTTACTGTGTTGATGACATTCTTTAGACCTGTGAATGCTAACCGGGTCTATAGTTGATCTGAAAGTTCTTCCATACTGACTTCAATGAATCGTGGAACAAGACAGCCATGGATATCTTTGTCAAGACGGTCTACCCAATTGCTTCCGGGCTTGGGCAGACTGAAACTTGCAATCCGGATCTACTGTTCCATTCTACTCTCGGTCACAACTGAAGGAGCCCAGCTGGCGATGATCAAATCCGAGATCTCTTGATCCTAACCCAATGAATCCTTCCTCCGGGTCTACAATATGACCCTCAATTTTGCGTTTGGATGAAATGGCTATCCTTTCCTTTTCCAACCTTGCTAACACCACCATTCCTGCGTTTGGTGGCCATATTTAACAGTGTAGTCTGACCTGTGAACATCATCCCCAGAGAGGGAGAGCTATCATCACATGCACTTGCCCATCGATTCAGTTTTGACCCAACAAAAACGGGGAAGGGAAATCGACTGTGGACAGAAACATCATATAAATCTTCACTTATGTGTGTTGATGAATCTGTGTACATGTTTGTTTTTGGAGCCCGATTGTGCTATAGGGGCCAGGGGGACAACTCCCAAACATGTGAAATGAGCCTCACATGCCTCATGAAAGTGCCATCGAATGCCGCTCGGACAATCCGAGGGGGGACCAACTAGGATCCTCATAGTAATTTATGAGTTTGAAATCGCTTGGGAGAGCAAAAAAAAAAAAAAAAACCCGCCCATTCATACACTTCTCTTGAATTGAGAGAGAGAGAGAGAGAGAGAGACCACTTGACCAAATTACTCCGAAAGATAAACTTCTCCTCTGTCTCGATGCTGCTGCTAGGGGCCATGTTCTCAATGCACAGGTGGGCCCAACCAAGGGCACAAGGTCCCCTGGATGTAAGGCCCTCCAGAGACAGGATGAGGGCAAAGTGCCACTGGATTGGGGCGCATCTGCGCTGTGTCTTCACCCCGTTGAAAGCACACAAATATACGAACAAAGCTTCTTAATCCTCCCGATGGTCCCTCTCCTCTGTTCCCAATTTGCTCCCCAGATTAAACAGAGACCCATTCCATATGTTCCAAACTTATGGAATACTTTTGTCGCCCCGTTCCTTTTGGTGAGTTCCACCATAAGTTAACCCGTCAGAGGTTTGACTCCAACGATCCGACTGCTACTGTCAATGGAAATGATAACCGCACCAGACAGACGGCGTCGGATGGTACAGTAATAATTTTATTACTGTTTCACTCATTTAAACTCATGTGCTGCTACCCTAAAAATGGTTCCAACTATCCAAAAATTAGACAAAAACAATGCAAGAATTGAATTATAAGCGACCAACATATCATGAGATATTTTACGGTAATATTCAAGAAAAAAAAAATCCCCTTTTACCTTTTCAATCTAGTTACGTATGGGAATTAATTGAATTGATATTTCACGCATTTACTGAATTATCTATTACATGGGCATACCTATTACGGTTTACATGGAGACTTCCTCATCTCCCTGGGGGCAATGCTCTCAAATTAATGCAATCGGCAGGTCAATCTACAACCCAACAAAAGCTGCTCTGCTTTGTTCTATGGCCTTCTCAGCTCTCTCCTGAAGATACAGAGGCTCAGCGAAGGAGAGGCTTTGTCTAGGATGGCTGATCATCAGGGGCAAGAGCATCACAGGCTTCAAATCTCGGCAGCGTCTCTGAGTCTGATGATGATAACACTGTCAGTGATTGTGGTGAGAATGGTGGTAGTGAGACTCTGGTGGAGACCCCGAAGAACAGAGAGACACTTCTCAAGGCAAGGGATCAGAGGCCCGGCTTACAGGTTCTTCGTCGGTAACGCGAGGGAGATTGAGGAGATGATGGTGAAGGCCTCTTCTCAGCCCATCCTGCCTCCTTCCTCCCCTCACAACATCCTCCCCAGAGTCCTCCCATTCTACCACCGCTGGAAGAAGATCTATGGTACAACTGCACCATTCTCCTCCTCAGACCGACCAAGTTTTCCCATCAGCTTTTCAAGCTGCTGAAGCGCCGGTCTTGTTTTCACGGAGTTATTTTCAATCGAAAAAGAAAACAGGAGCATTCTCCACACATTTGTTCAATTACTGCACACGTTTTCTGCCTCCAACTGTGTCAAGCCTTTCATCTCGTCGAGCTAATTGTGGCCCTGTAGTCCATGTTGCAATTTGTGAGCTCTTGAGCTCCGTATTAATACAATCTTAATTGCACGTTGATCATTCATGCACAGGTGCAACGTTTCTCGTGTGGTTCGGGGCCACGGCGCGCCTCACAGTCTCGGACCCGGGCCTCATCCGGGAAGTTCTCATCTCGAAGTCGGAGTTGTACGAGAAGATGGAGCCGCACCCGCTCGTGAAGGAGCTCGAAGGTGATGGTCTCCTCAGCCTCAGAGGGGAAAAATGGGCTCACCACAGAAGGATCGTCGCCCCTGCTCTTCTTATGGAGAATCTAAAAGTAAGTTTATATCAAGTACATGGAAATCGATCAGCAATTAAGTGAACAAACATTAAGAAAATTTACTCCAAAGGAAGAGAACGAGGTGCCTCTTAATCACGATTGAACAGTGGCATCACCATGTTAATTTTCCTTTCTTAATTTTGGGTTTTTCTTTTTTTTTTTAATCTTTGTTGAGGGAAAAAAAACAGAAATTTATCGGAATGTTAATTTCTCCATCTAAATGGCTATTGGGCAATGCCAACCATAAAAAAAAAAAAGCAAGAGTCAAAACTACAGCTTTTGACGGATGTCTTCAGTGGCGAGTGGCAAGTCAAACTTCGACTTAGAAGTCAATTGATTTCTCCTTTGGGTCAATTATAGTCTCTCCTTTTTTTTTAAATTATTTGTCTGTGTAATTTTATATAGTAATTAAGCGATTCCGACAATAATCTTCTGTTATTTTTCTCAATTAATTGATTTTTTATTTGGAATTCGAAAAACAAAAGTAAAAAATTAGATTACGCATAAAATCTGATTGTGGATTATGATCATTAGCTTTCTCCGAAATTATGCTCTGTTCGGCATGTAGCTGCTGGTACCCGCAATGCTGACAAGTGTGGTCAACATGCTGGACAAATGGGAGGAAAAGTCAAAATCAAAGGGAGATGGCGATGGTGATGATGCTGAGGTGGAAATTGAGGTTTCTCAGTGGTTCCAAACCCTAGTGGAAGATGTGATTTGCACAGCTACGTTTGGCGGCAGTTCCCGTGAGGAAGGAAAACTCGTTTTCCAGCTTCAATCCCAGCAAATAGCTCTTGCTGCCGAGGCTTTTCAGAAGGTCTTCATCCCTGGCTACAGGTAAGTCCTTCACTGCTAACTGACGATGTCTCGGTTTCTCATCGGACGCGGTCGGGAGGAGACATTGTCCTACCGCCTCTTTCCGTAATTTGAATGGGTTTTCGAGCTGGTGCGTTGATTTGGGCACTGATGAGATTTGCCTCAGATACTTGCCCCTAAAGAGAAACGTGAAATCTTGGAAACTCGACCGTGAGATCAAGAGATCGTTGGAAAAGCTCGTCCGCCTCCGCAAGAGCAACATCCGCACCGATAAAGCTCCGCTAGACGACGACGACGATGACAACCACAGTAACGGTGATAATAGATGTCCGAGGGACCTGCTGGGGCTGATGATCGATCGTGGATCGTCCACTGGTTGTATGACCGAGCGGGACATCGTCGAGGAGTGCAAGACCTTCTTCTTTGCCGGGAAGCAGACAACCTCGAACCTGCTGACGTGGACGACCGTCCTGCTGGCGATGCATCCGCACTGGCAGCAGCTGGCACGTGAGGAGGTGCTGACTGTGTGTGGGGCACGCGACTCCATGCCCTCGAAGGACGACGTCCCCAAGCTGAAGAAGGTACGAAAACTCTAAATTCATGAGGTCCCTACAATCCAATCCATTAACGTTTCCTGCCAGGAGTACAGTTTGAAGCAAATTCATGACGAGAAGAATTCATGCTTTTAATAAATTGATTTCACCTAAATTTAGATAGTAAGGTTTATGGATCCGACAATAAATATAGAGCAAATTGCCCTTTTGTTTTCGGTGTTTCCTCACCTTTTTCGGGAAAATCTGAACGGACAAACCTTTATGTAGTTTATGTTTTGTCTGCCTCTTAAGACGCTTTACAAGGGTCCCATTTTTACGTTACATGGCCGTAGCCCGTAGCGGTCTGATAAGCAATCCGATCGACTAATATAATATGTTTGCAGCTGAGCATGATCCTGAACGAATCACTGAGGTTGTACCCACCGGCGATTGCGATGATCCGACGGGCTAGATGCAGCGTCAGTCTCGGCGGCTACAAGATCCCAACTGGGACCGAGCTCCTGATCCCAGTCCTAGCGGTCCATCACGATCAGGCCGTCTGGGGGGACGATGCGACTGAGTTCAACCCGGCTCGGTTCTCCGCAGAGTCAGCTGGGTTGCGGGGCCGTCCCGGCACATTCATCCCATTCGGGCTCGGTGTCCGCACCTGCATCGGGCAGAACCTTGCCCTAATGCAAGCGAAGCTAACCCTCGCACTGATGCTGCAGAGGTTCTCGTTCCACCTCGCCCCGTCCTACCGGCATGCGCCCACGGTCCTTATGATGCTGTACCCGCAGTACGGTGCGCCGATCATCTTCACGAGACTCAGCAGCCCCGCATGATGGTTTTTGTTTCGGCGACAGTCGGTCAGGTTCGTATGCTAGTTGAGAACAGTGTACGGTGATTCCATAAGATGATATCATTTGGCCCTTTATTGCTATAGACTGAGGTGTATGGATTGACATTAGATATGAAATTGTGGGGGATAAGCAAACCAGTCACTAGCATAACTGAAAAAAGATACAATAGTGTGAACGTTTATTTATGAAAATTAAATTTAAAATTTCATTATAAATTGAGAATAATACTATTAGATCATACATATTTTATCATATAAAGATGATTACAATGACAAGTAAATATAAATATTAATCATTATAGAGTCATAACATGTGGTATAATATTAGGCCTTGGAGGATATTGTAATGCTTCCATAGGAGGAAGACGGGTTTAGTAATTGGACCATGGCCGATCACGAGAGCTTATTTTTTGATTTTACGGACTAGGTTTCAATAATGATCGCATGGATATGAATGTGCGTTTTTGCATTGTGTATCATCATAGTCGATGTAGCTGTCGGTTGGGAACTGCAAGCATTGCTTATTTTCTCTCATGATCAATGGCGCCCTCTTGTGGCTTTTTTATTTTATTTTATTTTTGCCTGACAGACAAGACCAGAGGGATTTGAAACCGAATTGAATGATCTCCATTTTCTAGGGTTCTCAGAGACATACCTCAATTCAATTATTCTCGTCGTCACCCAAAACGAAATGAAATGAAAATGGATTTTCAGTTGACAGAGACTCTCTCGGTGCCTGCCCATGGAAAGCTGGAAATCGGTTTCCTCAAAAATGCAGGAGGTGGGGCTTCCCTGCTGATCATTGGACCGCGGAAACTGATTTCCTGGGATGCACAATTCCTGTTTTCTTTTCTTGTTCACTCCCGTTGCCCACCCCCCCACATGTGCCCATTTCTTGGGGAACCCGTTACCCGACCCTTCATTAACCCTAAAAAATTAATGGAGAACTCAAACAATTCACTCGTCAGCAGAAGGAGCAAAGAACTAAATGAGTACAAAAAAATAAAAAATACAGAACCAATTGATAATATAATCGAATGATTACTAACATTATGTGTTTCTGGTTCCCTCTCGTCTTGTCGGGCGGTACTGGTCGCTTCACTTCTTAAGCAAAGCAAGCAAGCAATAGCACATGTGTTAGGGAACTTGGGGATTGATCTTTCCCTTCTGCTGACCCCCGATATCGTTCCTTGTGTCTTGTTAACTGTGTCGGGATGAGAGTCTTCTTCTGTCGATATCCCAAGGATCCTAATTTGATTTAAGTTCACACCCAGATGGCCTTTTAAATGATCTCTTCGTCTTTGTGTCTTGCACGCGACACAGCCCTCTCTCTCTCTTGTGCTCTTGGTCGTGACTATTAATGTAATGTATTAACAGTCTATCGTGCCATGAACTAAAAGATTATTGAACGGACCGATCTTTCGTTATTGGATAATTATTCTTAGTGTGATTAGGACATTCTCCTAGTTCTTACTAATCTAGACTTCCGAAGAGCCAAGATTGCCTTTTGATGAATTTAAAATCAAAAAAAGTTGTAGCATTATTTTGGTACTTGTGCACCTCCTCCTCCTCCTCCTCTTTTTTTTTTTCTTTTTTGAGTTTTGGGCTGCGATGTTCCCTAATTACGATTAATTATATTGCACACCCACTTGTCGAAAAACCCAAAAAAATGCATATTTTAATCCTCAATTGCGATTGAAAGTGACAGGGAACTGATAGAAAATTCTCTTAATATAAAAAAGATAGTAATATATCAAACCCTTATAAATTAGTATTTTTTTGTGCGCACATATGTATGTATAGATAAGTATAAATATCCAATAATTTGATCTCATCTCGACTATCTGATTAATTAATCAGTCGAAAATAAAAGCTGCAAGAGGGCTGCACTTTTCTATTCCCCACCATAGCTTATGCTTGGAAGCAAGCACCACATTAAATAGTTTTTCTGTCTTATATATACATAACCATTTGAGTATACTTGTGTGCTATACGTACACAGTTATATCTATGTGTTTAAATGCAAATAAGCTTTTCCAATTCTTGATTCCTGATTTGATATTATTACACCAAAATTAACCTAACCCTTTGCAAATTACAAAATTTATGATTGTCATTTACTATGACATATGACCATTACTTTCTCAACAGAACGAGGACACAATTTACCCAATATATATATATATATATGTACATATATCTAGTTGTAGCATGAAGGATTCCAAATCACTATCATATGACTAATGGGTTGTTAAGTGAATGCATGATAATATTTGTGTATGTGCATACACACACACATATATATATTGGATGATTGCGTTGCTGAAAAGTGTGCATGGGTGTTGATGTGTATAGCTTAGCCTTCTAGGTTGGGGGCCAGGCTCAAAGTCACCCACCCCACAATTAACAAAAGGGAAACTGAAATTGATTAGTGAGTGGGAAGAAGGGGCCTAGGGTTAATATAATATCCGTGTCTGCCCCCTCCATGATTAATGGGGGACATTGTCGGGCGGGCAGTTCAGTTTTATAATTAATGAGCCTCTTCTTTCTTTAATTAGGATTAGCGATTAGGCTTTCCTCTACACGATTGATTGGCTATCTAATTGAGGTCTCCCGCTGCTAGAATCCTCTACGCATACATGTCCGTAGCATGTTGTTGTGCAACGTAAAATATATGAAGAAATTTTAGAAATATTCCAAAAAATCAAACCGATGAACTCAAAATCATGATGCATACACTTGCACAAACATGCTGCCATCGGTTATCAATTGATCATGATTAATTGGGGAGCCACTCCTCCTTTTAAAATATTATTAATTAAAATACCCGTTACACATAAATGCCACATATCAATGCATTTAACTCAGGCCGGGTTTGAATTCGATCGGGCAAATCTAATTTCTTACCCTCCCATCAATCCTTCTTCTCTTTTGAGTAACGAGCGCTGGAGTTTTTCCCAAAGAAGCAAAATCCAGATGTTGGCAAAGAAATACTGTCAAACAGCTAAGAACAAAGTAAAACGGAGTTAATCCTTCACTTGCCCTTTTCACAGCCATATCCTGTTATCGGATCCCGACATCTCATGAACATCGGAATAGATAAGGATAGAGTGACTGATTCATCATTACGGCTAAGATCCTGATAGCTTCTGTTAGTGTGGGTTGAGAACAAAAGGAGTTTTGGGGGAAGAAAGGAAACTGAAATTCTTATTCACCCCTTCTCAAGGGTTGATGGTTCCTTTATACAAGCGTAGGGCAGTTAATTTTGTTATTCCTGCTAACTATTCAACTGAATTAACAACCCACTATGTACTTATTACAATGGAGGTCCTTCTTCCAACCAATTTCTCAACAACCCACCCCTTCCTCTATTCTTTATTACAATTGAATCCCTCGACCTGTATCAATTCCCCCTCCCCCCCTTTTGAAGAAGCCTTGTCCTCAAGGGTTTGATCAGGGAAGCGGAGCCGTACGTCGTGGAGGAATTCCCAAGAGGCATTTTCGGGTGATGAGTCGGACCAGTGGACGAGGACTTGGGTGGCGGCAACTTTACCCCTCTTTACCATTCGGCGATCTAAGATAGTCAATGGAACAGGCGGTATGTCCAACCCAAGATGATTTGGAATGTGGGCAACCTGATGAGGGGGTCCAAAAGCCTTCTTAAGCAGGGAGATGTGGAAGACGGGATGAATTTGGGCAGAGGGTGGTAATGCCAATTTGTAAGCGACTGGTCCAATTTTGCCAATGATGAGGAAGGGCCCATAATACTTGGCAGCCAATTTATGGTGCCATCTGAGTTGAACAGAATGTTGGCGGTAGTGGTGAAGCCTTAAGTAGACCCAATCACCTTCAGTAAATGACTTGTTAGTTCGCTTTTTGTCAGCCTGTGCCTTCATCCTACTTTGAGCTCGTTGAAGTTGGAAGCGTAAATCAGTTATTATGGCTTCTCTGTCCAGGTATTGTCGGTCGACCGCCCATATTAGGAAATCCCCTGGAACGTAAGGGATATGAGGGGGAGGAGGGACACCATAGAGAGGTTCATATGGTGTTCGTCGAATAGAGGTGTGGTAGGATGTATTATATCACCATCCGGCTGTCGGAAGCCACTTGTGCCACTGAGTGGGATGCTAGCTGGTGGTGCAACGTAAGTAGCATTCCAGACTTCGGTTGACCACCTCAGTTTGGCCGTCCATTTGTGGGTGATAGGCGGATGACATTTTGAGGGAGACACCCTAAACTCGAAAAAACTCCTGCCAAAAGGAGCTCATGAAAAGGGGATCCTGATCACTGACTATGCTATGTGGGCTGTCGTGGAGTTTGTAAACACTGTCCATGAAAACCCGAGCTACTTGGGCAGCCGTGTAAGGGTGGTTGAGCCCCATGAAGTGACCATATTTGGTAAGTCTATCTACGACTACCAGGATGGTGTCCTTTCCCTCCGATCGCGGAAGACCCTCTATGAAATCCATACTGATTTCTTGGAAGGCCTGGCTTGGTAAGGGCAGGGGTTGTAACAATCTAGCAGGAGCAGCAGTTTCAGTCTTATGGCAAAGGCAGGTGTCACAATTCCAAACGTAGTTCCCGACTTGCTTCTGCAGCCCCTTCCAATAGAATTGAGAGCGAATTCGTTGGAGGGTGGCGTGCATTCCGGAGTGACCTCCCCCGACTCCATCATGATGTAATTGGATGATTAGTTGTTGTAGGTCTAGATTAGAACCCACTACCAATCGGCCCTTCCTGCGCAATTGCTAGTTTTGCCAAGAGAATTGTTGAAGACCTGTTTGACCCTGTTCTATCATATGGATAACACGTTGTAAGGACCCATCTTTCTGCCAACTATCTTGGATCCGGTCATAGAGGTCGGTTTGAACGAGGGAAAGAGAGAACAAGTGCAACTCTTTATTGGTTACTCGGGAAAGAGCATCTGTCGCCACATTGTCCTTCCCCTTGCGATAGTGTATTGCATAATCGTATCCTAATAGCTTGGTGAGCCAGACATGTTGGAGGGGGGTATGAAGCCGCTGCTCTAGCAAGTATTTTAGACTTCGGTGGTCAGTGCGGATGATGAAAGGCTTGACCCGCAAGTAGTTATCCCATTTCTTGACAGCAAGCAGAATAACAAGTAGCTCTTTCTCATATGCGGACAGTCCCTTATGTCAATCAGCAAATGGCTTGCTAATATAAGCAATTGGGTGGCCTCCCTGTGTCAGAACCATGCCTATGCCTAATCCTGATGCATCAGCCTCAATTTCGAAGGGTTGTGAGAAGTCAAGTAGCGCCAGCATAGGGGCAGTGGTCATAGTCTCTTTCAACTGCTGGAACGCTTGAGCGGCCTGCTCTGTCCATGCGAAGGAATCCTTCTTAAGGAGGTCAATCAAGGGTCTACTGATGGAGCCATAATTCTTCACGAAGTGGCAGTAGTAGCCAATGAGACCGAGGAATCCTCGAAGTTGTCTGATAGTACTCGGGATAGGCCAATCTATTACTGGCTGCACCTTCAGCGGGTCTGTTCGCACTCCTTGCGCCGAGACCAAATGTCCCAAGTATTCCACCTAACTAACCCCAAAGATGCACTTAGATCTTTTAGCATAGAGTTGATTTTCTTGTAGTAGTGTGAAGGTGGTTTGTAGATGCTCCACGTGATGTGCCAGATCCCTGCTATAAACTAGAATATCGTCAAAGAAGACATGAATAAATTTGCACAAATGGGGCTTAAAAACAAAGTTCATCAAGCCTTGGAAGGTTGCCAGAGCATTGGTCAGGCCAAATGGCATCACGAGGAACTCGTAGTGACCCTCATGGGTACAGAAGGCCGTTTTGTAGACATCCTCATCTACCATTCGTATCTGGTGGTAACCAGCTCACAAGTCCAATTTGGAGAAGATGGTCGACCGTGTAGCTCGTCGAGCAGATCCTCAATGATGGGGATGGGAAATTTGTCTTAGATGGGTGCAGTCATTGAGGCTTCGATAGTCGATACACATACGCCACGTCCCATCCTTCTTCTTGACCAAGATTACTGGTGAAGCATAGGGGCTTCTGCTGTGCCAAATGACCCCAAAATGTAGCATCTCTTGCACCATCTATTCGATAACATCCTTCTATGCAGAAGGGTATCAGTAGGGTCGTACATTGATGGGTGGTACCCCAGCTTGCAAGGTGATCCTGTGGTCTTGCTCACGGTGTGGTGGCAGCTGCTTGGGTTCAGCAAAGACATCCTGGAATTCCACAAGGACACTGTTAATGGCTGAGGTGTTTGCAACCCTATTGTTAGGCCCTCCCTGAGGTCCCCTAGCTCCATTTATTGCCCACAGATGTAGCACTGCTAATTGTTTGGGTCTGCTTAGCAATTGCACCATCGATTGATGTCTTATGAGCTTGATATCCTTCCAGGAGTTGCCCACCAAGCTGTGTTCCCTTCCATGGCTATGGAAGGTCATTCGTAACTGTCCGAAATTCCAGAGGATATCCCCCAAGGTTTGGAGCCACTGTATGCCCAAAATCATGTCGTAACTCTCCAAGGAGACGAGCATCATGTCCGTGGAGTATTCTTGCCCATGCATACACCATACGAAAGTTTTACAAATTGAGCCACAAGTCAACTGACCTCCATTGATTGTCATCACTTGAATCAGGGGAATGGTTGTGACATGGTATCCTAGTCGCTTCCCAAGGCTTAGGCTGAGGAAATTGTGAGTACTTCCCTAATCAATGAGCATTTGTAGTGCTTTCCTTCCCACGAAGCCCGTTACCTTCATTGTGCGGTAGCTGGGGCTACCATCTAGTGCGTGAACCGAGATCTTCGGTTTGCCCTCCCCATTGTCCTCGTCCTCCCCATCACTGTCCCCCACGCGGATAGAGAATGCCTGCCTCTTATGACACCGGTGGCCTAGTGAGAACTTCTCATCACACCAAAAGCACAACCCCTTTCGTCTTCGATCCTCATATTCTGCATTCGAGAGGGTCTTGGTTGACTTGCCCGCCCCAGCCCCTTTTTGTTTATTGACTGCTGTTGTGGAGATCGAGCTTAGGTCCTTGAAGTCATCCTCAGTTATTGACTGTCTTGGGGTATCTTCATAAGCTGGCCTAGCCAATGAGCTTCGGGCCTCGGGAGGACCTGCGCGAGGGGTGGTTACGGAGTTACCTTGCATTCGCCCGATCGCTTTATAGTTGGCTTCCTGCAATTTGGCCAATCGGTAGGCCTCATGGATAGTTTGCAGCCCAAGCATCCTAACGTGGTGTTGGATCTCTTCCTTTAATCCGCTCAAGAAGAAGCTAACAGCCATGTCTTCAGGGACCTCGATCTTGGTTAGCACCCCATCGAAGGTGTCAACGTAGTTGGAGAGTGTACTGACTTGCGTTACATTCTTCAGATCCCCCAAAGGGTCTTCATATCCCTTGGTGCTAAATCATGCGTTCATGGCTGCTGCATAATCCCTCCATGTTACCAAGGCTACTGAATTTCCCTTGGTTTTCATATACATCTGATGCCATTGCAGAGCTTGGCCCTCCAAATGTATGGCTGCAATGCGGACCTTCGCCATTTCAGGGGTGGTGTCTAATTCAAAAAACTGCTGGCACTTTGTACAGCCACCCATCAAAATTCGAGCCATTGAACCGAGGGAACTCCACCCTTCCTACTCGGCCTACTAGAAAGTAGGAGTATGAGGTGGGAGTGCGGGAATGTCCTGAACCCCCAGTCTCACCAGCAGCACTCCAATGCAATCCTCCTTGCTGCATCCCCTGGTTCTGTAGGAGGTTCATCACCTCATCAAATTGTCTTTCCATCTTTTCAAACCGTGCTTGCATTTCTTCCATTCGCTAATCACATTCATGCAACAAGGCCTCAAACTTCCTATTTTCTTGTGCAGCTCGTGTCTCTACCATTGCAACCCAAAGCCGAGGAAGGTATGGCTCTGATACCAGTTGATAGCTTCTGTTAGTGCGGGTTGAGAACAGAAGGAGTTTTGGGGGAAGAAAGGAAACTGAAATTCTTATTCACCCCTTCTCAAGGGTTGATGGTTCCTTTATACAAGCGCATGGCAGTTAATTCTGTTATTCCTGCTAACTATTCAACTGAATTAACAACCCACTATGTACTTATTACAATGGAAATCCTTCTTCCAACCAATTTCTCAACAACCCACCCCTTCCTCTATTCTTTATTACAATTGAATCCCTTGACCTCTATCAAATCCACTCTCTGGGATCGTCTTATCTTCCTGACCTTGTTCTGGACTCCACCTTGCTACAATCCTTCCTTCCACGCCATATCCATTCAAATTCAAGCACGAAGGCGAGGCTTCACCATGACCACATCTCTGTTGATGTAGGTAGAGTACCAATAGATTCTTCGTGACACTTTCCACAAAGCCGGGCAGCGCAATGAACGTCGGACCAAGCCCTTAACCCCTGCCTCGATTCATCAACTCCCTCCTCCAGGGCGAGGACAGCATAGTCAGAATGGACAAGAAACGGATGGTGACGATATGCAACAAAATCTATGCTGTACTGAGATCCCGATCTCGCAACCCAATTTATTGCCTGAAGATGCGAGTGTGCCCTGAAGGATTCGGGGAATGTGCTTGTCCTCTTTGCCATGTATTACCACAGATGATGATCAGTTACAATTCGCTTATCTCCGCTGGAAATCTCAAGGCACTTGAGGTAATAATGGAGGTAGAAGGCTTCTTCAACGCCCAGCCGAAACCGCGGTTTCTCCTTGTCTGCTGTCACCACAGGTCGACCAAAAGACGCAGAATTCAGTGGGTCGCCCTGGCTCTGATGGTAAAGCGAGTGTAACACTTGATCCTGGGAGCAGCCCATGAGCATCCAAGTCAGTCGGAGAGGGCTTACTGCTGACACGGGATCATTGTGAGCTTTCGCTTCGGAGCCCTCCCTTTCCATCTTGGCCCCCATTGGTCCACTGGTTGAGAAGTTGATGTCAATTCTCGCAATCTAAAAAGCAATAGGACAGGTAAGATAAACTTCCTTATCAACTGATATTAACAGATATTGGGTCCTAAGGTGTTAAACCGAACCCAATGAAGAAAAGAGGACCAACATTAGATATGAATTATTGAACCACAATTGACAAGTAGCCTCTTCTTATCGGCTGTAAAATCCACGTCAGCATTTGTTGACAAAAAAAATTGTCATCACGGCTCCAGTAGCCAATAAAAGGCAAACTTTTAGGGACGAGAATGGTCAAATATAAAGATTTACAACCAAAATGACAGAAATACTGAAGGTTAACGTATTAAACTGTCTTGGACTCATGTTCCTTAATTACGTTTTACACTGAAAGAAATGTGAACAATGCCAGCATGTCCTGAAATCGGGGGCAGGGGGGACAGATTGTCGATTCAACGAAACAAATGGGAAGAACAAGAGAAGCCAAAAGAAAATGAAGGGGGAAAAAGAAGGCAGAGAGGGTTAGGACAATAGGTTAAGCAGTGCATCTTCCCTCAGCACAACACAAACACTAAAACTTTTACAACAAACATGTCCTTGGAGGACAACTTTAGTGTCCCTTTTCCAAGATATGAACCTTCACATTCTTGGCTCTTTAACAAAGGCCACTTCCATGTTTGTGGTAGGAAACGGCAGCAACTGCTGTTCAGGATCGGTGTCATCTATTTCAGTTGATTCCTGAGGAGTGGCAGTAGACAATGACTCACACCCATCTTCCTCTGCATGTGGAAAGTGTATCAGCGCAAATGTTTTGATAAAGACCAAAATCCTAAACTATATAAGCACATGTAGTTTCAGAGTCATGATTTGCTGGCCTGAATTATCATGATACACTGGTGACTGTTTAACGGTGGTTACTTGAAGGCTTTCAGGAAGAAGACAGCTGCATACGGCACCTAAAGTTTGAAAGGAAAACAAAGCTGTAACTTCACAGACACTGTAGATAAACATGTCGGAGCCAATCCAGAATGAGAAGAGGGACGCTTTGGCATCATTAACTTTCAAGATTCCAACAACTTATATGATATGACTTATTAGACTAGTAATTATACAATTAATCAATTCATCGAGCCTCCACTATTGGGAAATGGCACCACTGTTCATTGTCAAACTTAAGAATCTGAATTCAAGAATTTTCTAACATACAGACAACTTGATGGAAAATGAAGATTTAATTCAATTGATGTTCAAGAACTGTAGAAACCAGGAGGTATTACTGGCAAAAGATCAAACTGGAAGCATTCTATAGAATTCAAAATTCACCGCATGGCAAGGATTTCTAAAATATTACCTATCCCAGCAAGTCTATTCACCCACCCAGGAATGCCTCTTCCTGTCAATCTTCGAGATAGATCATCCGTGAAGTGATTGCAGTTCTTTGAGATGAGGTGGTAAGTATCTCCATGATACTCGGAAGCCATGCTCTCGATGAATGTCCGAAACTCGGTTGGAGGCATGCTAATCTGGCCCAGTGATATAGAGCATCTGTATATGAAACCTGGGCAGATCCTAGGCTCCACTTCAAACACTCCACTTGCTGGGAACTCATGTGCTCCAAAGCCGTACTCCTTCCCATGAACTGTCCAATGAAGTAGGATATCAGAGTCTTAATTGATCATTATGAACTCAGAAGAAAAAGAGGAATGCTGAAACTTGAGAAGACCGCCTGTTAAGTTTGGAAAAAAAAAATCCACACTGAGTTCCAATAGTCCCTGTAATGTGAGAATGGATGCGTTCTTGCATTGTCCCGACCAACCAAATCTCAATTCTCTTCTATAACTCGCCAAGAAATTGTGCTGGGAGCCCCAAAAATTATCATTTTTTTGTGACCTTCTATGTAATACATAATTATTCAAAGCAGTTTACAGGAGCCTTCTAGAAATCAGCTGGAAACAAGATAATCAAGACTTGCTTTTACACAATTTCTCAGTCTCTTATCCTCTAAGATTTTTACATATATAGGATGCATCAGTTCAACGAAGGGATATAAAATCCATTTTAAAGGCAAATCTAGATGAAGGCTAAGAAAATCAAATTGCGTCAAAGATGAAACGTTTCCCATATTGACCTCAAGCCAGCAGCATCATCATCATCATCATCACATAAGTGAAAAGATTTCTTTCAAATAAACTTATGAGAGGCTTCTACTACTAGGACTTCAAAAAGCAACCTCCGTTTAACATTAGCGTCCACCAGGTTCACAACAGTTGTTCTTAATTGGGCGAGAAAGGGAAATGAGAGGAAGAAAGAAAATTCCCAGCCAGAAGCGCCCTGATTTCAGTATTGCAGCAAAAATCAAATGATTGATGCAGCTCGAACGGCGAAAATAACGCATGCCCGGATGACAAGACTAGCTCAAATCGGCATGGAACAGAACAAGAAGCAAGGGAAGAAAAGGATCCAAGATCGACAAGGACAGTAACTGTTCGTCTCTTCTAACCTTCAACGCCCGAATGGAAGATCCCAAAACCGAACCAATAGGTGTAGTTGTTGATGTCGGTGAGGTCGTAGACGTTCAGCACCACCTGGGCCTCGCCATTAGCCCCCATTTTTTCAATCTGGAGGAAGAACTCAACCCTCAACCCACCCACTTCACAGAACCCAGAAAATTCTCTTTCGGGGTTCTGTGGGAGACAGAAAGAAAGGGGCCCAGCGGTTAGGGCTGAGGTTCATAGACAGTGGAAGAAGGGGAAAATATTCTCTTTTCTTTCTTTTCCTTTTCCCGTCTGTCCGTGAACTCGATGAACTAGAAATGTAGTTGGGGGAGCTGCGTCCAAAATTTAGGCGAGAAGAGAAGATGGCAATGATTGATTGTCCTGAGGGCATCAACATCATAACGACATCATCCTTATCAACCCCGAGCACAAGTACAAATTTGATGGATAATGTTCTAATTGAAATTTGACGAGATGGATGGATAAATAATTCATCATTACCAAATCTTAGTCCTTCACCTTAAAGGTCAATACAAGATAGCTCGCTATAAATTGGCATGGCAGTCGGGCGTAAACTACGCTCATGTAAACCCGTTACATTGACATCCTATTAGTCCTCCTCAGTCTCAGGACTGGCCGCTTTGTCTTGATTACCGATGAAGTTCTTGCTAGGATAGCGAGTCGACTCGGAGTGGAGGTGTATGCCAATGAGAGTGGGGGTGGATGGATGGAAGGCCACAACATCACACAATTCCGATTTTCCACCTCCTCGATTAGAACTCCATCACAATCCCGTCACTAACATAAAGACCCAAAACTGTGCGATGCAAACAACGCTCACGTTACGCCCAGGATAAACCAGTGGACACTTCAGATATAGATGAAGATAATGGATTCACTCTGTTGAGCTTCCGACTTGCAGAGCGAATCCCAGACTGAGGCATATAGATTTATTTCCCTTGCGTCAATATAAATGCCCCGACCAGTTTTACTGAATTTCCAAGGCAGTACCAGCCATGGAAGCTCGCCCACATTTCTGAAACAGATTTTATTTCCAAACAAGCAAGGTGTTCAATAACATCCAAACAAATGTACATACTTCATCTTAGGATTCTATTTTACAAATCATTCCACACCTTTTTGCAGACATCTGAGTAACTGTAACCGAAAAAGGCTGGATCCGGTGCTGTGTAGAACAGAAACAGTAAAGCGGAAACAAGGAGCTTGATTCACCTCCCTTTTGTTCACCCTGAAAAACAAAGGGGAAAAAAGGGTAAGTCTACTTCATTCTTCTTTAATTAATACCAAATAGTAACAAAATCAAATCAAAGGAAACAACAAGGCACCTATAAAGGTTGAAATAACCCAACATAGGCTTGGATAAATCTTTCACAGTGATCTGCCGTCAGAGCTCATCATCAGGAGTTGTCCGTCGTCGGGTGCGCCTGAGTCGCCTCCATGCACCTACTTCATCACCTGAGGATTCATTATCATCTTCTGTGGAGAAAGAAATTGTCTCCCCATCGTAGCTCTCACCCCATAATCTAGTCGATCTCCTAAACCTCAGTGGAGCTCTTGCTCTAGAGGTACCAGACGAGCTGCTATTCCTTGAGCTTGACTCAGGCCGAAACACTCGTATGAGAAAAAACACAGTCAGCCAACCCCTGTCATCCATGCGCGAGAGGCTGTCCTCGCCTCTTTCCTCCTCAAAGGACTGGAGGGTGCTGAGAAGGTCCCCGAGGTCCCTCTGCCGCTCCAATCTCCTCCAGTTGCGCTGCCTCTCAGGGCTGGCCTCAGTTGGTCGAACAAGGGGATGCTCAAGCCTAGCATGTTTTCTTAGGTCCGTATAAGTTCCCATATACTCGCAAGTCTCACAAGCACAACTTCTCAATTTTGTGTTCATAAAGTGGCGAGCTCCCTCCACAACAACCCATTCCTTGATCTGCCCTCGACAGAGTGGGCAAAGGAGCTTCACTTCAGTTGCATTCTCAGAAGGTGCACTTACAGGCCCAACTGGATGGTCTTCATGCAGCTCAGTGACGGTTGATTCAGTGGGTGAGCCCATACTTACAGATGCATTCCGTTGTTCCTGTGGAATATCTGAAGACGGATCAGCATTTGCAGATGGATTTGGATCTTGCTGTGGAGATGTTTCATTTCCAAGTTGAGGTTCTTGTGGTGTGGCAGAAGA
Organism: Sonneratia alba; assembly: GCA_900174645.1. Classification (NCBI taxonomy): domain Eukaryota; kingdom Viridiplantae; phylum Streptophyta; class Magnoliopsida; order Myrtales; family Lythraceae; genus Sonneratia; species Sonneratia alba. The sequence continues at coordinate 3,089,898 of FWPY01000028.1, read as the reverse complement.
AGGGTTTTCATTAACAAGAAGACTCTGATCCTGCTCTGGTGTAATAGGGATTGTTGATGGGTTCACTGAGAAAGATTTGCGGAACTGGTCAAGACAGTTGGAATGTCGATAGCTTGTGTCACACATGTAAGGACGGCAGCCTTTTTTGTGAGAGGTGCATATGAGGAGAACAGCATTGTGAGGATGTTCCATGCACACAGGGCACCTAGCTTCTTCCCATTCTTTGATATTTGCCTCTGCTTCGGAAGAGAATTTTGAGGATGGGCATTTTGGTTTACTCGAGCTGCAAGGGAAAGGAGATGCTCTGCACCGATCAGAAGATACAGACCGCTCTCTTCTGTCCTTTGGCATCTTCCAATGTCAATGGTATACCCGCAAACTCTCTAAGTCGGACTTCTGACAAGACCAAGGTAGCTAGCTGCTGCAGAAGCAAACTAATGTAACTAGTTAAAACTTAAAAACCAGAATTTTAAGGCAGGAAAAAAAGAAAAGAAGCAAAGTTGAGATCTTGAAAAAGAGCAAAGTTGAGACCTTGAAAAGAATTCAATTAGCCAGAAATTATAATCTAATCAAACATGAGCAATTGACATATGGAATTAAAAAAGACAAAAAGGGATATACGAGTCATGCTACTGAAAATATAGCAAATCGACCTTCAATGTATGTATTAGTGTAAAGGGCAGTATAATTAAATGAGAACCGAAATGCCTCAATCAATCTCATAGCATTCTCTCAACGTCTGAAATCAAAAGAATTGTTTCAAGTAATAATAATAAGAACAACGCCTAATACAATAAGATATACACAATAAGTTCTCCTTTAATATATAGCTCAGCACCAGGCAGCAACCACTTAAAGATCTAAGAAGGATTTCATCTGTGGCAGCTGAAGCCTGAAGTGACATAATACAGCACAATACTCCATAAGAGTCTTTGGCATATGAGACATGGCTCCGTATTTCAACATAAGCTAAAAGCTAGGCCTGTCCTGAGCATCAATGAGAGAGACAGAGTAAGAAAACCGTCCAGACGTGTTACAGCTAAAGATAAGGAGCTCAAAGAAGGACCTAGAACATGCCTTGCAGGCAACAAAGGACAGGCAGGGGGAAGGGGAGAACCATCGCGAAAACCGGTTGAAAGACAACATCGACACAACCCGCTAAGGAATCGATTCGCACGACTAAACACAGCCACAAATCAAAGAGACATCCAGATCCGGAACGAAAGGCCCGATATTGGACCGAGATGTCGAATTATTACCAGAAGAAAGGACAAAGATCAAAGAATCTCAATCAGATGGATTCCTCCCGGAACTGAAACTTGGACTTCAAATCCGTTTCGATTTCGTTCAGAATCAGAATTGACCCCCTTATTAGGGATGGAGACGAGCTCTGTGCCTCTGCGGCAGCTGGCTGCTCTTTCTAGGGCTCCTCCAGCTGCACAGAGAGAGAGAGAGAGGGAGGGAGAAGGAGTTGAAGAAAGTGCGAAGGAGAGACCCAGAGAAATTTATAGGGAGTTTCTCGTCCTTGGAAACATTATGTAGGGGCGATGCGCTGACGTGACAAATTTCTTCTTTTTCTTCAATTTTCACCGCATCATCCACCGTCTCAGAATAAACTTATAAATTCATCCACCATATCTAATTCAGTAAATAATTTTTATTATTTCTTATCACTGAAATATTTAATTAAAATAATCCTTAATTTTTTTATCTGTGACATATATTTAGTAATATACTAATAATCTTGTATAATTTTTTTAATTAATAAATTAATATGATATTAAAATAATTAAAATTTATATCAAATGAATTATAAATATAATGGATTAAACCGTGGGTTAAATAGGCTTTCACTCGAGGATTTAATTCTTTCACTGCAAGAAATCAAACCCACAATCTCAACTTATCCCCCACTGAATTTCCACTTCAAAAATCAGTATTCGATGTCGATCTTCAGAAGCGTAAAACGTACTAAAAAAAATATGAGAGTGTGGGAGGCGGCCTACTGACGTGGAAATTCCACTCGAGAAAATTTTGGACGGAATTCGAAGTCGGCGCCGTTTTGCAGTGTACACTGTGCCGTGATGCCCACGCGCTCCTCCAGCACTGGGTCAAACGCTGCAATCAAAGGTCGAGCTTGGTGTAGGGGTTTGTCTATGGACAATGGCTACGGCTAATACTGTTGGAAGAGGGCTGCTGTTGTGCGGGTAGAAGTTTTCGGGCCGACCGGGTCAAAATATTCCAAGAAAGTGAACCACCAACTTAGCCCGATCAAAGAAAATTCAAAACTAGGAAAACTGATTCAGCCAAGGGAAAAAATTTAATTAAAAGAAAATTGGTTAATGCTTGCTACCCTTCCGAATTCAAGCTCACCAATGGCAGTAATGTTTTTTTTCTTTTTTAATTACATATACAACCCATGATTCAAGAAAGTGACGGAAGAAGAAGAGGACAAGAAAGGATGAAGAGTTGCATAATTGATTATTATTATGTTAAAATTAATATCATTATATCAAATCATATTTTTTGGTAGTAGTTATTTTAATTTTACATGTTTCTTTTGCAGCACAAGAGGAAAATGGAAATATTGTCATAATGAGTCATACGATCTAACCAATATGGCGGCATACTCAACTCCATCGAGTAGAAGAAGAATATTACTTGGGAAAACTAGTTTGACAGGATGACCATTCGATATCATAATTAAGGAACCGAGCACATGCATTCCCGATTCCTTTCCAGATTGCCGTGAAATTTATCAAGGCATAGCGCGCCACACATCGGGAATCGCATTTGACAGTGCGACCAATTTTTGTGTCGACGATCGTGGTGTTTTTTCTGCCGGTGGAGCAGAGACGATCGCGGTCTTGTCTGAGCCCAATCAAACATTGGCATCACATTATGTGTCAGATCCCACTCGAAGTCCTCATGGGCTTTGTGGCTCTCACAAGTTGCACTACTTTCGTTGATTCGTCGGAATTTCCCAGCCCAAATGCCCAGTCGATTCGATGGAAGAAGAAACCATGTGCCCGTTACCTGGACCTTCGTGAATAAACATCTGCCGGAGATTATCGGACGGGACATTTCAGTCCGATAGATTGCATCAATCAGACTGGATGGACTATACAAAAGCCGTAATGCTAACTGATGTTGTTACTATTGGAACACCGGCAAACATATCCATTTCCGATAGTTCTACCGGTGATCGAAGTCTCTGTCCTCCGAAGTGATAAATACACCAAAAATAAATTGGGTATTTTTAGAGATTGGAAACATATGAACGACCAGATTCAACCCGGAAGCAACAAACAGAAGATAAGTATTAAGCAGAGTAATTAAGATATGGTTTATTAGGGTAATCTAATGTTTGTTTTTTCTCTTAAGCTAGATCTTGAGTTTGGATACTTTCAATAATGAGATTCCATTATCTTGAGAATTTTACTCAATGTCGGACAGAAACTACTCAAACTTAAATGGAATGAGTTAATTAAAGTTATAAATCTAAGGTGATTCTCGTTCGAATGTATATGTTATTAAGTAGGAAACGAGGCCCATTACTTTCTGCACTGCTCACCCATAAGTGTTGACGAGACAGCGAACATATCAAGAACTGGATCCTTTCCCCTGTCTTTGTAATACTGTAGTAGCAAGCATGGATTCTGTCTCTCCTTCACTGAATTTTATGATTTGGAGAAATGAAACACTTCAGAAGAACCCATCACTGATAGCTGAGGTTCTCATGCATATCCAACCCACGACCACAAAAGAAAGATAAATAAATATTTTGTGTTCTCCTTATTTATATTGAGCTTGTGGAGCCTGTCAGATGTCCCGTGTTTCCGCTTCAAGTTTATCTTCGTTCATGGGATAATGACAACCTTCCATGGGCTCGCCACATCGGGCATTTATGTCACCGAATGATATAAATATTGGTAAGAAGGGTGGAAATCGATTCACCCCAGGGTGGAATTCACTGCTGCATGATATTATGATCATATCAGTTTGTTTAATATGATAATAACATATGCTGATACCGGGTATGATATATCAAAACACATATGAAGACTAGAAAAAAAGGGGGTGGTTCCACGTCCATGCTGGATTAAAGGTTGGAAAGATTTAGTGGGGAAATATGTGGAGTTGATGTTATGTCGTGAGGGGAGAAGAACGTATGGGCCAAGTTATGGAGCTGTGAGCACCTGGTGGGAGATGTATCTCTGCCTTGGCTCGTTCCTGCAGACACTGCAACAGTTGTTTGCTGGGTCTGCTGCCCGAAATTGAAGCCAAAATGCATGAACTACGAAGATTCTGCACACAAAATGACAGGCAAAAATTCAAAGATAAAGAGAGAGACAAGTTTGATTCGCTAATACCATTCTTAAGAATGCAAGGGTTAGAGTTTCTCCTTTGAGATTTTTATATTTCTTTATTTCTCTATTTTTCATAACCTATTAAACCCACATGCACTTGTCCATAATATTCCTTGAGGTATTCACTTTCATGTTGCGTATTTGAATGTACCGAGACATTGAAATAATTCGATCATGTTGAACGTATTCGATACCAATCACTTTTATCATTGTCGCTAACCTAGCCGGATGAGATTGTCTTGTAAAAGCTGGAACTTCAACAAGGCAACCAAAGGAAAAAGGACCCTTGGACCCAATACGTGCCCTAGTTGTTGGGTGTCACATGCATAATGAGAGAACCATAAATATTAAGAGAGAAAGATGCATGATTTGTAGAGCTAGTAGACACCTATACATAGAGAGAGTGATGATGGTGATGATGAAACAATGGGACTTTCTCAATTCTCCAATAGGGAGAGGTGGCATTGAATTTTTAGGGCACGGGTGATTCGTGTCTCTTCAGAGCCTCTTTTCAGGCTTGCACCTCCCCTTCCCCCAACTTTATCGAATTCATTGCAATTATTTGAATGATTCTTATTGATTCAATTCAAGTCGAGCTAATTCATAACAATAAAATCTTTATAATTATAAATTCTCTTCATTATTAGAATTTATAATTTTACACATTTTATCTCTTACGTGAATTACTATTTCATAAATCAATGCTGAGGACATATTTATCCTCTATCACACCAATCCTGCATTGATTCTCATCTATATTGGTTGTGTTCTACCATATGTCATAGTGCCACGCATAGGGATGGGTCAAAGAGGGTGGCTGAGGAGGGACATTTGCCGATCATTCTACGGTTTTCCTATCAAAATCACTTCGAATCCTCTCCTCTCGAACAATTCACCCCTAACGACCCCGTCTCCTGTTGACCCAAATCCGGGGCGATTCCGCTGCAACCTCTCAGATGGATTTCGATGAATGCAGTGAACTTAATTATATGTAGGAGGCCCCGGACACATAATAAGCTCAGACAACTTTATCGCATCCACAGTTCTGGCTTCGAAAATATTCCCTTTTTTGGGCAAATCCATAATATTCCTTGGAACTACTGGAATCCACTACAAGTAGATGCATACGGAAGAACAAACCCTAGTGGGCATGAGCTCGGTCTTGTCAGCAGTGTTTTTTCCTGCACATGCTTGCAGTAACTTCGATCCAAATGTGATCTTTACCTCTTTTTTTTTTTTTCTCTCCTCTCTCCTTTTAAATAATTTGAGGTTGTCGACTACACATGTAAATGTTCTGCAGTCTGTGATTTGTGCCTTGATCCTTCTTTCCACATTTATCTAATGCCACCGGAGATTGCATTGCCTTGCATTCATTCCCCTTTAAGCACATCACTCTCCGGCTCTTTGTTTAGTGCATTTCAATCAATGAAAGAGGACCAATGATCCATCAAGAAGAAAAAGGGGCAAAAGGACCGAATTTATTTAGTTGAGATAATATGATATCTCGTCATTTTGAACAATATTTTTAATTGGAAGATTATGAATAAATATAGTTTACATCTAATGTAATTTTATTCTGTTTCAAATACGGATTGAACATGATTTATTAAGTTTTAAATGTTTGAGCAATACACACTAAAAGAAAGAATATTCAATATAATTAGAATTTTTTCGAACTAAGATTGAGAGTTGTCAAATTTGACTCACATGTAATACTCTCTATACTTCTCTCTTTCTTCTCTTTATGAACTTTCTTCATGATATTTCATATTATTATGGTTGAATAATAATAATTTAATCAAGATATTTCTGTATCTCTTTCCATTGAGTAAGTTTACGGATTCAAGAACCGTAAATTGAGGTAATTTATATCGGAAGGAATTATTTATGCGAATCACCACCAAAGAAAAAAGAAAACCAATGTACATTTTAAGCCTGCAGATGGCAATCTCGTTATACTTTCGTACAGGAGGCGCAATGTCCACCTTCCCTGGAAACATGTGCGCCTTCCCTCGCTGATGACTGCATATTCTTCTCCTCTTGCGATCTCTCTCTCTCTCTCTCTCTTCTTTTTTAGAATTACAATAAACGATGAAAAATAACCTTTTAATTTTCTTTCCGAGCCATCTTCCTTTTTCACATTTTAATCCAACCCCTTTTCTTCATACGGAGAACAGGGACCAAAATGAAAATAATGGAAACTTTCTTTCCATGTTTCATCCCTACCATAAAGATTTTTTTATGATTTTGAGCAATTTATATTTAAGTAATATCGTCATAATAAAATATAAAAAATTTTAAATCATAAATTTTCTCCCAAGCCGAGACTCTCGTGTTATAGGATTGTAAGGGATACATACACCTTTACTTTTTGTGCATATGTCGTACTTTATGCCACAGGCTTTGAATATTCTGAAAAGGGAAAACATCAGCTTTGAAATGAATGGTAATCAGCAGTGATTTTCTATAACCATCAAATTTTAAATTTTTTAATTATAAAAAATAAAAACTTTACCAAAATAAATTGACCTTAAAATATAATTACAGATGGAGAGCGACTCACTTGTCATTAAGTACAACCCACCTAACAAGTTGTATATAAAGGCACCTCATATGGCGAGGCCAAGGGAAAACCCTTCCATCCCGACGAACTCCATCACAGCTTTATGTTCCCCCACGATGGCGAATACTTCCAACGTCTTAGCTAGGGATGAATCTTCGGATTATGACAGCAGCTGCTCCTCCACTACCGTGCCGGAAACTGGACGGAGCTGGCTGAGCAACCTCAGCTTCAGCAGCCGCCGCACGAGTTCTGTCTCCGTCAGCTCCTCGGCCACCGAAACGGCCTCTCTCGGCGGCTCCAACAAGCCCCACAAGGCAAACCAGGTCGCCTGGGAGGCTATGAAGCGGCTAAAGAGCACCAGAGGCGGCCGAGTTGGGCTCGACCACTTCCGTCTCCTTCGCCGCCTCGGGAGCGGCGATATCGGAAATGTCTACCTCTGCCAGATTAGGTACATATATATATATATGTATATATATGTATCGCATTTGCGTATAGATACAGCATTACCATGACTTTGTATTACATACTCTAAATTATCTACTGCAATTCGGACAGGAACCCGGGAGCGGCGGGGATGCCGGAGCAGCAGTGCTTCTACGCGATGAAGGTGGTGGACAGGGAGGCGCTCGCCGTGAGAAAGAAGCTGCAGAGGGCGGAGATGGAGAAGGAGATACTGGAGATGCTCGACCACCCTTTCTTGCCCACTCTCTACGCCGAGTTCGAGGCTTCCCACTACTCCTGCCTGGTCATGGAGTTCTGCCCCGGTGGTGACCTCTACGCTGCTCGGCTCCGCCGCCCCTGCAAGCGCTTTCCCATCTCAACTGCCAAGTATGAATAATTTCTGTCCATAGACCAAAGGTTCATGGCATCAGTTACCTAATCCATCCTTCTACAACATCCAGTGGCTAGAGACATTCCTCTTACAATTACATTTTTCATGACAAAGCTCTCTCTCTCTCTATATTTTTTAATTATAAAAAAATCATAAATTTAGAAGATATGAGATGAAAGAAAATTTAATATATATATATGATTTTTTTTTAATTTTTAACTTTGATTTAATTGTGTTCCATATCACTGCACCAACTGCCATCATTTTTAAGCAAGTGGTCACTCATTGTTTGCATTGATATGCTTATGGTTATCATAGCTGGTATTATGAGGAGGAAAGAGATCATTACTGTCCTTTGTTATCGATAATTATCGATCATTTGGAATATTGAATTCCATGCAGGTTTTATGCTGCCGAGGTCCTCTTGGCCCTAGAGTATCTACACATGATGGGCATCATCTACAGAGATCTCAAGCCCGAAAATGTGCTCGTTCGAGAAGACGGCCACATCATGCTCTCCGACTTTGATCTCTCCCTCAAGTGTGATGTCGTACCGAAGCTCCTCCGATCCAGACGCTCCACCTCGGAACCTGCTGGCAGGGACGACAACGCGCCTCTGAATTGCTACACACCCACCTGTGCTACTCCAATCCAGCCCGTGCTCTCGTGTCTCAGGTCTACGTCCAGGAGAAGGTCCACGGCTGCCGTAGCAGGGATCATGGCGGCGGAGCTGGAGGAGTATGACCCCGAGCTGGTGGCGGAGCCGATCACCGCCCGGTCGAAGTCGTTCGTCGGGACCCACGAGTACCTGGCGCCGGAGGTGATCTCGGGGCAGGGCCACGGGAGCGCGGTCGACTGGTGGACCCTTGGGGTGTTCCTCTACGAGATGCTGTACGGGAGGACACCCTTTAAGGGGGAGAACAATGAGCGAACCCTAGTCAACATCCTGAAGCAACCTCTGACGTTTCCTAGGATTGGAGTGAGCTCCACCAAGGAGCACGAGGAGATGGTCAAGGTGCAAGACCTGATCAGTCAGCTGCTGGTCAAGAACCCGAAGAAGAGGATCGGGAGTGCCAAGGGCTCGATCGAGATCAAGAGGCACGAGTTCTTCAAGGGTGTCAACTGGGCCCTGATTCGGTCGGTCAGGCCACCGGAAGTCCCGAGCGACCTCCGCAGGCTCGGCTCTAGGGTCTCTAATGACTCTTTCCCTAAGCTAAGCAAGAAAGAGAGGGAGGCCCCTTACCAGTTTACTCATAATTTCGACTATTTCTAACGACAGAGCATCATCCGCTCCCTAGCTTTCAATCTCAGACCCGCCGGATCAGTGCCTTCCACTGTACATTTGAAGCCGTAGATTGAGTTAATTTACACGAAGGGAAGCGAATGTATCCTGGAACTAACAGAGAATTTACATGCCCTCCTATTTAATTTCTCTTTAATAAGTTGATATATTCACTTCTTTCACTTCTACGAAATCCACGCCATCCCGTCGTCCCATTGAAATTCTAATTTTTAATCAATCAATTAATTAATCAATCTATTTAGGATTCACTTTCGATTGAGTCCTCTCTTTCCTACCTGTAAAAGTAGAAGGGATGCAATTATTGTCTTGGTGTGAATCTCATGAGAACCCTACGGGAACTCATGTGGAGGCCATAATTACTCCAACTCAGCGATGGCAGAAAAATAACCTTATATTAAACGAAATTAATCAAACCCATATATATATATATATTTGTGAAGGGGGCTACTTTATGTTCATGATATGGGCACTTCACATTACGGTGATCACATCACATGTCCCTTTCACCGATCAAACAGAGAAGAAAACCCAACAATTAAAAATAGAGAAAAAAAAAACCCACCATAAATCACAACCCATCATTGCTTTGCCTTGCTCCCCACCTAGATTTTCATCTGTTTCGTCGACAATTATTGTCTTCGACCATGGACACTACGTGTCCTTCCCTTAAAATGTGTACTCCACCCCGTCGCGAATTACGTTACCGTTTCCTACCATCGTACTGTACACGTTCAAGCGACTACTAACTAATGTTGTGTAATGATACTTGTCATGGAGACCTGGTTTACCTCTGGAACAAGTTGATATATGGCCATGACTGATGTGAGCACGACAAAATTTGCAACTTCAAGTCTCGTTGTCAACAGTTGTAAGGTATAAGGAAAGCCCTGTAGGACTATCATGCAAGTGTATAAGATTTTGTTTAAGGATTTAAATAATAATAATAATGGTAAGGGGGTGATGGGCGACGATGATGATCGGTCAAACAAACACCACCTGAGTGGGGGAATTAATCAATGGAACATAAAAGAAAAGGTCAAAAGGATGAAATAATTGATAGGCAATATTGAATTTGATTTTCCAAATTATAACCATCGATTGGAATTGGAACTTGGGACCATCGAAGTTGTCAGCTTGCAGAAGCACGCGAGGCTTTTTCCTCTCCCACTCTGCATGTCGAAAGTGACCCTTTCCTCTCTCTCTCTCCTCTCTTTTTAGTGTCCTCTTTTTTGCCTCATAAAAAAATACCATATATCATAATAATATATAATGATTTAATTAATTTATATTCAAAAATTAGTATAAAATTTTTTAATTTATTTTAAAAAACAAACCCATCTTGGTATTTTAACTAACTTATATTAATTCATTTATTTTGATGAAATTATGTTTTTCCATTGTTATGTCTTGTGGGTGGTTTGGTACCATGGAGGAAGAAGAAGAAGAAGAAGAAGAAGGGTAGCTGAAGAACAATCATTTGATATGCGATCGATACTTTTTTTCACTAATTTTCATATGAAATATTATTATTATTATTATTTTACTCTGACGAGCTTAATGATTGTGTGCAATATTTACATAATCTCGTGGTAAATCATCCAGCTTTCCTCCCCCTTCAAATTGATTATAATTTCGGGGACATTATTCTACTTGTCGAGCTTCAAAGAAAATGATTCGGGGCACAGGCTTAGCACGTAACTCGCAATCAGCAGCTACTGTGAAAAATGGGTTACCTTGAGCTATATCGTTCAGATCCGAAACCAGAGCAAGCCCTTTATAATATGGCATCACGAGCATCGATCCGTCGGCAGAGTGCGGACCATTTATGGCCATTTTCACTTCTCGATTAGTTATCATGCATCAGAGTTGCTCAACAGTTTAATTTTGTTGGAGCAAACTAATATTGTCTGTGTGTATATATATATATATATGTATATATGAAAAAAGGAGGAGGGATTGTAGTCCGGGAGGGGGGTCTCGAACAAAAACAGTGAGACACAGAGAATTTGGTCTGTACTTTGAGGAACACCAGCTTGGCACAAAATCAAACGAAGGAGAAATACAACTGTGTAATGGGGTCCTCTCTTGTTGGATACAATTATAATTACAATTGTAATTGTGATTATTATGTATGATGAAAACCCCCCAAAATTAAAGCCTTGTTTGTAGGCTTAAAGTCAGAGACCGAAAAAAAGGCTTATTCCATTGTGTGCTGGTTTGGTTAACTTTAATCCTGCAGCTTTCTTTCTAATCATGCCTTAAACCCCCCCTCCCTCCCTCCCTCCCCCTTTATTTGTTTGAAGATTAGGCTGGACTTACTGTTGGTGCCGAACCCAAGTCGAATCAGGATTCGTTTCGACGTCGAATGGTCTCCTTTTCCCCCTCCATTTGATATAATATTCTCACCATTATTCTTGCCATTTCATAGTAATTTTTACTCGAGCTGAGCGTTGATCACTGATATCATACACTGGACTAAGATCATCGATCGGTCGGTCGGTCCATCGAGTAGGGCACGGACCAAAGGAGAAAAGTTGCTCAGGATTTCTGATATACGACACTGCAAATGTGAATCTGATGCTGCAGCAAGGACTGCATTTGCAGGTACAGTAAGTTTTTTCCGCTAGCTCATGGCACTGTCTGCCAAATTCTGATGCTTCTTCAATCTCCTGTGCTAACCATCCAATCAAACTGTCGAGTTCATGAGAGGTTTTCTACATGTCCGTTCAAATACCATATCAAATGTCACGATACTCTCATAAGAGATCGACTCCTTATCTTCCCGAGAGTCTATAAACTCATAAGAAGTGATGTCTGAGCTCTACGATCATATGAGGATTTCACCGTGTGTTAACTTAATCCATTCGGAATATGAATTAATTAGAAAATATCATTTTTCTAAATGTGGACTGGCGCGAACCCCCCACAAAAAATGAGTTTGATATGTGGCCACTAATGGCGGGATGGGTTATGGATTGTGAAAATCGCCTTCTGAGCAGCTTTCGTGGGCCCAGCTCTGTGAAGTGCAGGCAAGACAAGGGAACAAGTCCAAATGGTTCCAACAGGGGGCCCTTGTTGGTCTCAGCTTGATCGAGAAAAGTGGGCCGTCCGATTGACTACACGTGTTTTTATTGTTTGCCACACGTGTTATGTGGACAGGTCCAATTGGCTTTGTCCTGTCCTGTCCCTGTAGCTAATGGTAAACAGACCCCTCGGCCTGCCTTTGGACTCGTGTAAAGGTTGGATTTTTAGGTAAAAATCTCCTACTTTGAATCGTTCATAGTAACATTTCGTTGCCAAATTTACGATGATTTAAGAGAATATGAGAAACCACACGCCATCTACTATGAGAAGATGGATTAATCAAGCGATTCCATCACGAATTTTTTCCCACAACTTCATGCAATGTTGTTAAGTAATGTGTGATTTAAGGACAAGAGTTAGGGCACCAATTAGGGGGGAAAAAAATCACCTGATAGATGGGTGGCCTCTTGATGGTGGGGTTTTTGGGGACTTCGACTTCAACAAACAACCGATTGTTTGAAAAAGGAGTAGCAGTACGTTGCAGCTGTTGGCCACCTTCTCCCTAGTGTTTATAATTCCCCATCATTGCAATGGCGGCTAGCAAGGGTTTTGCTCTTGCCTCTGGTTCATACATGCATTAAGTCTGAATTACCCTGTCTCTATGGATTCTAATCCTTACTTGCACAAAGACACCTGTAGAAAATTAAAATTTGTTTGTGTCTCTGGTTTACTCATTTGGGTTGTGTTGATTTGTTTTGATCACGCACCATCAGAAATCCGTTGCTCTGTTCTGCGTCTTCAATCAAGAATCCGAGCTTTCATTGCTGTCCCTCCAAGAAACAGGGATTAACTGGTTGTTGACTGCATGCTATTGAAGATTCCTAGTACCTTATACTGATTGATAGCTTCACTGAATTTAGATGGAAGTTTCAATCTTCTTTCTTCTCTGAAACATCATTTATTACTCATAGCGATTGCTCAGTTGTATGAAATTAGAACTTTCACAGCATTAGGATGAGTCTATCTGATCCTAGACCTCCTGTTATGATGCCACCTCAACATTTCGGTGATTCGGCCGCTATGGCAATGACCAACTTGATTCAGAATCCCAATTCAATCACCTGAAGCCTCATCTTAAGAAATCTCAGAATTTTGATGGCAATCCTTCGAGTACTTCTCCTTACTCGTGGCCTAATCCATCCGCTAACAAAGGAACCACTGACATTTTTTTCAAGACCCGACTGTGTGCAAAGTTCAAAATAGGCACTTGTGGAATGGCGGGGACTGCAACTTTGCCATTGGAATCGAGGACATGAGGCAGCCACCACCTAATTGGCAGGAACTTGTGGGTGCCTGTGAGGATGATCACCAATCATCAGATAATTGGGATGATGATCAGAAAATAATTCACATGATGAAACTGTGCAAGAAGTTCTATAATGGGGAGGAATGCCCTTATGGGGATAGGTGTAACTTCTTCCACGGGGGTCCCTCAAAGTTTAGGGATGACTCGGGAGGTTTAGAGAGACCTCAGCAATTTGTATCAGAACCTCAGGGATGCCTGCAGTGCAGGGGAATTGCTCTGATCAATCTGAGGCTAAGAGAGCTGCGAGTTCTGTTGTGGATCCTAGGGTAAATATGAAGCCAGTTTATGGGAATACGAGGCTGTGCACAAAGTTTGAGATGACCGGTCATCACCCCTTTAGGGACAAATGCCATTTCGCTCATGGAGTATCAGGTATATATTGTTGTTTTAAGTCCTTGAGGTCTTGTCTTTGTGATAATCAATCTGAGGATGGCGCCAATGGGGATTTGCTTGATTACAATCTTCTGTTCTCATGTCTTTTGTTTGAATTATTAAGTTTGACTAAGAATGATTTTGGATAAAGTTCGTTTTGAATTACATCTTTATTAGAGTCCTCTTTGTATCAGTACTTCTCTATCATGTTTACCATTATACACTCTGTGCTCTTGATCCAAGGGGTGTATGATTGATAGGAATGAGATTGTATTTATAGGTCTAAGAACAGCAGAAACTATCAGCAAGAGAATCAAGCTCTTCCTTCTTTATTATCCGTATATAAAAGAACAGCACGGGAATCAACTGTCCATTGCTTGGCTGTTAAAAGTTAATGGCCTTTTGATGTTCTTCGGAGCTGATCTCCTGTTTGGTTTTTGTTTTGGCTTCGAATTCTGCCTAAAGAAGATTAGGTTTTACTTTGGGCAATCTCCTCCAGGTTTCAATACTCATATAAATAAATCGATGGAGAATAGAACACTTAGAACACCTGGCTTTTCTCTTATCAAATATAAAAAGAAGGCCTTTTCTCTTGTCCATCTTGAAGTTCAATGCCTCGATCTGATAATTACTGTACCGGAATATAAGCCAATTTACTGGTTTGGTTGATTATTATGAGTTGGTTAATCATAATGTGTTGGTTTTACTTGGAAATACAGAGCTCCACTCTTTCGTTGGACAAGTTGAAGGAGAACCAATGAGTCTGGTACCCACCGCATCAAAACCTCAGCAGGTACTCTCCTAGGAGCCATCTCCCATGGCCATGGGAACTTCTATGGGTTTTAAAGCCAAGGAAGGTCAGGCAAAGATGACCCTGCTGAAATGTAAGGGGAACACCCTCCTCCACGACACCCTGAACAAACCTGAGAGCTGATCAGTTTTTGGTGAAATTAGCAGAGCGAAGTTCGGGATTTTTGGGACATTGTTAAGGGACACATTCTGTTATTTTGATTTGCTACTGGGTCATTGCGGGCTGGTCATTCTGGCTCTGCAGGTTTTCATTTTTTTTCATTTCCATCTAGTACCAGTGTTTTTTACTTACCATTGTCGTCCGCTGCCTAACATTTTCTGCATTCCTGTTGACAAGTGCATCTGTCGAATTGTTGTTGTTCATTCGATTAGGTAAAGATTAGTTATTCACTGAGAAACTTTCGCCTATGAATCGGTGACATGTTTGTTCTTGAGCTTTCATAATAACATGGTAGAAGTTATTTTACAGCAATGGCCGCCCATGGAAGTTGAAGTGCATATATGTTTCTTGTCGAACTGAAGCAAAAAAATGGATGAACTTAATTAAACTTCTGTTGAAGAATCGATTTCAAGTTCGGAGTTAACATCAAAAGCGAACCCATTTTCCAAAATGTGAGTCGATTCTACATAACAGACTGCAAGAATCTCTTGAAATTCCTCCCTGGAGAAACGGCCTTCTTGTTTTTCAATCCCCACTTCTAGGTTTCAATCGAGTAGGAAACCATTTTCCCAGAGAAACGTTTTCCGTGGCGACGTGGCAGTATTGAAAGTCTCTGGCCATTGAAACGCCGCCAAGTGCACATTGCAGGTTGTGGCGACGAACTCATGACCTCACCGGATCACTCGCTGCTTCCCTTGAAAGAGGAGTAAGCAGGACTCCGAGAATATTGCTCGCTTCTGTTGTGCTTTCGTTCCAGAAGAGCTCCAGAAATGGCTGCAACCTTCTTCAGCAGACTCGCCAAATCCACAACTTTAGCATTCTCCAGAGCGTACGGGGGCCAGTCGAGCTCCAGCTCCGGCGCGTTGAGGTTTCCGCTTGGAGCAATTGCCGCGGTTTCCGGCGGAATCTCCTATTACTACTCCTTTTCCTCTCCGAATTTGGTAAATTGTTTATCCCGGATCTATTCGTGTACTCGTTTCATCGAAATGGAGATCGTGTTCGTGTAGGAATTTGCTGATAGATGTGGTATCTGCACACTTAACAATATGACTAGTCGTGAGCAAAATTTGTCGCATCCGAATGGAGATCACTCTTGTTCGTGCATTCTTGTCATTCTCAGTTACCTTCTACTCGGATATGGTGGTATTATGTTCTCCGGAAATGACATGAAGATAGAAATTTTACTTACTTTTTCCTTTTGGTGGCAAAAACCAGTACCTTTCATGAAGAACAGGGAGGCTAAAAATTGTGATGATGTTATTTCTAGTGAAATACAGCCTGGAAAGAACTTATAAATTGAACAAGTGTCGGATATGTGACATGAATCTGTAAACTGGTATTAGTATGCTCACTATTAAAATGCAATCATAACTCTAGGATCCTCGATCTCCTTGTAATCTAACGCCTAGTTTGTATCCCCAAGTCATTTTCCAATACCTGTGATTCATGGAGGTAGAGATGGTACTCTGTACAGAAGGTAGCACTGCCAAAATGCAGCTGCTTAACTGTGCCTGCATATAATATAGTTGCAAACAATGAAGATGACAGAATACAAAATTAGGAAATGATTCCAACATGGAATCTCTTACATCTGACAAGTAAAGCCCTCAAAAGAGTATGAAATGTCCCTGTCGAGTATATGATTGTGGTATGCAGTATGCGCACAATGCGTTGAGTGGAAGTAGATAAATCTTCAAACGGGAAGTGCACCAGTCCTTTACATAGCCATTTTTTTCTGCAGACCAGAAAGATGGCTTGCAACTTTTGACTGCTGAGTGGAAATATTATTTTGGAAAAGAAAAATGGTGTTAAACTGCGTGTATCACTGGACATAGTTTAGTAGTGTTATTCCCATTTTTTAACTTTGGATTTTGAACTGTTCATACCATGATCTGTTTCATGCTGGGGGTCTAATTTACAAATGAAAGTCTTTTTGGTCTTTTCTTTTAACTATCAGATTCTATCTTTGGTTTACTGTGTTATTGGCTTATTGCTCCCATTTTCTGTTTCAAACAAGAAATCACAATCTCTTTTCATATTCCTATTGCAGGCTCATCTGGAAGAAAACAAGGAAGAGACAGGTCCAAAAGTTGGTATGGCATCTCTCTCTACTCTTTGCAATGCCTTTCATTTATTCCAATTTGCTAAGACTGACTGGGGTTGTTTTATGGTGGATAACATGAGGCACTTGCTTAAGCAGTGCTTAGATCATAAGCATTATTTATTAGTCTACGAATTCTTCAAGACAGTGAAGTTGAAGTCACAAACCCAGTGTCTTCTGTTTCATCTCTGTTAGAAGCTAAAAAATTTACTTTCATGTGTAGCGCTCAATCCTGACAAATGGATTGAATTTAAATTGCAAGATACCGCCAGGGTCAGCCACAACGCTCATTTATTCAGGTACATCATGTCAACTACAACCATCATCTCAACCCTATTTGCCTTTTATCATAAATGAGCTGGACCTTTTAGGGCGTGCTTACAAAAAGGTATTGGTAACATTAAGAATTAAAGTTTAACACCTGCTAGTTGGTAAACATTGATGATAGAGTTGAAAACCTATTCATATCCAGTTTAAGATTTGACAAATATGTAGATGTACTGGTTTGACTTTTAAAAGCCGATCTTGTTAAATCACCCAGGAACTGCTAAGTGTACATGGCGTGCACATTATCTCTGAATAGATACATAATAAATTCTGGTATTCACTAAGGTGCCATGAGTGGACTTGACCCTTTTAGTCGATAAATTTATGATTACAATTATTTTAAATTTCGTTGAAATAACTACATATTGTCTTGTTCATGTGTTGGAATCTCTTCAGTTTTCTGATTTTTCTAATGAAAATGGCAGGTTTTCATTTGATCCCAATGCCAAGTTAGGCCTAGATATTGCTTCATGCATCCTGACCAGGTAAGCGAAGTGTGGATATTGTATTATCTAGCTCTACATCTTCTACCCAGAAATAGACTAAAGAGTGGAAGAAAGGAGGAAAGACATACCTCTACATCTTCTATACATTCTATGCAATTTAAAGTTTTGAACTAGGTAGGTCATCTGAAAATAAGTTGCCATCTTTCTGCTGCTGCATCCATTGCAATTGACAAGTGTCCCAATTGTAGGGCTCTGCATGGAGAAAATGCTGAAGGAAAGCCAACATATGTGATACGCCCGTGAGTGTTTCCAGTGATCTCCAAGTTGGAATAATGCTTCTTTGGTTAGCCTTGTGCTTTAATTGTACTTGAGCAGGGAGCTATGTAAATATTTTCTTATTTGGTATTTTCCTGGCAATTTCACTATTGGAATCATTACTTATCTCAACATGTTGCTTCAAGTATGTGTATGCAGACTTCTAAATTACAAAAAAATAATAAGTAAGATGTTGTTCTGCCTTTGAAAATGGCTATGCAATCAATTTTCTGTTGTCTTGAGATGTTTCACTGTTAACCCATCCTGCACTAGATATAACCTGCAGTTGTGTGGAATGGAGACAAAATGTTCATTTCTATTCATGTTGGCTATTTTTAACTTGTTAGATGTGATGTACCTTCAGGTACACACCAATATCAGATCCCGATGCTAAAGGATACTTCGACCTATTAATCAAGGTACCATCCTATGAAAATTTGGAATCATACATTCAGTCTTTCCATATGTGTCCAAAATAACTTATATCATCTTACACTAAATATAATGCAGGTATATCCAGAAGGAAAAATGAGCCAACATTTTGCAAGCTTAAAGCCAGGAGATGTGGTTGAAGTTAAAGGGTATATCATAATATCAGTGATCATCCATCATTAGCCTATACTCTGATATCTTTTTCACTAAGTGCCACCATATATTGCAGGCCCATTGAGAAGCTCAGGTACAGTCCAAATATGAAGAAACACATTGGCATGGTATCAAACAGCTTCATGTAACTCATAATTTAAGTTTTTCTCCGCTATCTAAAAGTGAGAGGAGATGGATGGAAGATAGAATTATCAAAAGAATGCTGACATGAAATTGGTCTTTCTTGTAAATTATTAAAACAGATGGGTGATTTTCATTTTTTGGATTTTTTTTATATACTGCACAAGTTGTTATGATTGCAGGAATTGCACTGCATCCTTAACTTTACACTTGCAGCAAACAGCCCATTAGTTTTGTTATTTGTGTCTGATTTGCATGTGGGGGGACGAGCTGTGGCCCTCTGAATGGAGGAGTGCTTGATTTGTCTCTCAGTTTCATTGCTGTATAATTCTATTTGTATTTCCTTCACCTAGATTGCTGGTGGGACTGGAATAACCCCAATGCTTCAAATAATTGAAGCTATTCTGAAGAATCCTGATGACAAGACTCAGGTGAGTCTGTATTACTGTTGCTACTATTCGGAGTAATTCATCTGGTTGTTTGCTTCTACCCTGCTCAGGGGTGACATTTGTTCCCAACTGAGATACATTATTCAGCCATGATTGCCATTATCAATTAGAATAGAAAAATTTTGTAGTTATCATTGCTGCATTTGCTGACAGTACTGAAATCAGGGTAATTAATTACTCACAGCCCTTTTACTTTGACAGGTATCCCTTATATATGCTAATGTCTCCCCGGATGATATATTGCTAAAGCAGAAACTTGACATTCTTGCTGCCAGCCATCCAAATTTAAAGGTGATGACTCTTTAATCTCCATGTTGTTTGAAGCCTCCATCTTTTCTTTCCCAGGAAATGTGTTATATTCTCTTAACTCATATAAATAACTAGACATCTATTATGGCAAACTTCAGATATTCTACACTGTTGATAATCCAACGAAGAACTGGAAAGGGGGTGCTGGATATATATCAAAAGATATGGCATTGAAGGGTTTGCCCAGTCCTAGTGATGATACCCTTATCCTTGTAAGTCTTTTGCTCCATTATTTCTGCACTTAGTGCTCCTTTATCCTGTCTGCTATCTGCATGTCTTGATTTAGTAGTAAGTACAATTCTTGAACAAATTTATTTTACTCCACTGCTTCCATAGGTATGCGGTCCTCCTGGGATGATGAAACACATTTCGGGTGACAAGGCCAAAGATAGATCACAAGGCGAGGTATGCATGGGTCTTGAATCTCTTCTGCTTTATGCATTTTCTTCCACAAAAAGCCTCAATTTATGTTTCTTTGTCCGTCTTTCTGCAGCTTACTGGCGTACTCAAAGGGCTCGGGTATACAGAGCAAATGGTTTACAAATTCTAACAGGAGAAATTCATGCTCCGCGCGGGCTTCCCCTTTCTTCCCCATTTGGAACCAAGACTTTTGTATATGATGATTTGTTGCTTCCTTAGAGCCTCATTGGCAGCTGAATAAGTTTGAGGTCGCTGCTTCGGATCGGATCGTAGCTCATGAAAGCTCAATGACGATGACGATGATACTCTTTTGAGAGTCTTTGACATCTTGACATCCTCACGTGGTTCGGTTAATATTTCCTCGAGTCATACAGATTTCGGGCAGAAACGAATATGATGAATATAGCGGGTATTCTTCCGTTTGTGCCATAACAATAAGCAGAAAAATCCACCAGGGAATTCTATTTCCCTGTCGTGAGTGCAGGAATCTGGAATGCGATGCAGATGCCCAAGTTCGGTCGGATTTGCTTGCCAGATACTGTCCGTGGATGTAAAATGTCAGAGGTCAATTTCCCCACGAGAGGAGATTCCGTGAGATGTCTCTGTTCTTCTGTCCATTTCTCCCCGTCCATATTAAGATCAGATTCGAAGGCACTCACTGCCCCGTCGAATTCTCTTTGTTTCGCGTCAATGGATGCTAATTCTACGTTCTCGCAAGAATAATTTTGCAAACAAATAGGATGAGGTTCACCGGCTGATGGACGTGCTTCTCTCTTCAAATCCGGAGATTTGCCAATTTGCCATGTTTGGGTGCAATGGGATCCATTCCTCACGCCCGGTTCTCCTTAGTCTTCTTCATGACGACTGAAAATTCTTGCCAAGTTGGGACGCATTTATCGAGATCATGACATAATCTCACCACATTACCTACAAGCATCGATGCATATATTCTCATATCCAATAATCTCTTATGCTTCACACTTGCTACGTACCTTTTGGCTGGACTCGGAGAAAACCCCCAATTTGGTGCAATAACACTCTTCTTCTTGGTCTAGAACTGAGGTGTTCTTATTTGGTTATTGTGAGTAGAGTAGAAGCCCTCGTGCCCTGCTCCCAACCTCTCAAGTCCTATTCTCTTTATACCCACTAGCCCCCTTTACAATCGAATCCAAGAAGCATGACGATAATATCACTCTCGATCAAATATTAAGTGATGGTATATAATTTAATTATCATGTGTGTGATTCGGTATTTATCTTATTCTCTCCGTGTTTTTTTTTTTTGTGGTTCCCTTTATCATCCTAACCTATGTGATTGATATGTAACCCAAAAAGAAAGAATTCAGAAAAAAGGGAATTAAAGTCGCGACTGATCCCTGATATTCCGTTCCATTATAAGATGCTCATATCTTATGCCATATCTCCTGTCGTCTTCCTCTGTTCAATCTTCCTCGCGGTGTCGTCTTCCTCCATCTCGCGCACAGTGAGTTACATGTAAGTATGGGTACATCTATGCGTACGCTCTCTCGCTCTCCTATATAAGACCAACTATCCCTCCACAGTCACATGTCCAAAGCTCTCTTCTCTATGCTTGATTAGAAATCGGAGAGAGAGAGAGAGAGAGAGAGAGAGAGAGAGGCTGAGATTTCATGGCGGCTGTTCTGCAGAGATCGGTGACGTCGTTCAGGAGGCAGGGCTCGTCCGGCTTAGTGTGGGACGAGAGGTTCTTCTCAGGCGAAGTCGACCTGACGATCATGCAGAGACCCAATGAAGAACATGATAAAGATGGCAAACACGTCGGGCTCAGGCAGTCGCACAGCGATGGTTCAATCCGAATGAGGCGGTGTCCAACCAGGGTCGAGGGGCTAGAGCCCCGGTTCCGCCTAGGGTCACAGCCGAGCGGCTGACGCCATCGTCTCCGAAGATCGGTGGTGGTTGTGGGTTTTTTGGGATTTTTAGTAGACCCCGTGGCTAAGAACACCGACTGAACAACAAGGTCGTCGGCAAACAAGTCGAAGTAGTCCTAAAATCAACTGTTACGATTACACTATATCTGTATATGACACTCATCTTCGAGCCTGCACGAATTTTGTCAATGGATGAAAGTCATGTACTCACAATTAGAGATGTTAAATGGACCGGGCTAGCCTAGATTCAGACCGTCCAAATTCGGAACCGGCTCATAACCATTTTTATCGGATTGAGAGAAGGTTATAGGCTTGGTAAAAAAATATAGATCCGTTGAACTGTAACCGACATGAACTATTATCCTATTAAACTGGTCCTAAACAGTTTAGAAACCAACCAATCGTAATTGGCCCGGACTGTTAAAATTCCGCAAATCAATAGTCGGATTTTATCGGATCAATTTAATTTTTTTTAAAAATAAGAAATATTTATTTTAAAATAATTTTTAAAAAAGATGAATGGTTCATGGGTCAAACCAGTCCGTTTATAAACAGTTATCAGTTGGTTCATATATGTATGAACCGTAATATGTAATCGGATTGACCCATTAAGTAAATGGATCGAACCATAATTGGGCCAAACGGTTTTAAGCCAGTTTTGAACTGCCCTTTTTAACAATGGTACTCACAATAATTACCTTACAATTACATCAACATTATACATACACCGATGATTAAGGAAGGGTCTGTTAGAATATTCTTTTTCTTTCGGGTAATAATTGTTACAAACAATTGCACATGTGATCTAATCAATGAAGAGCCCTCTGGACGCCTGTTTTGAAGAGCAATACATAGAGTTTCTCCATTGAGAAGTAGAGGAAGCAACCGGTCGCATGTGTCACGAACGATCCGTAACTCGATCCCACGATACAGTGCCAGGCCGGGCCGTAAACTTTATCAAATTCCTGCCAGCGTACACAATGACACCACAAAGACCCGGTTACTATTCTTTTTCGATTATAAAATAGAAAGTTTATGAGTTTAAAAGGAATAAAAAAAAGAGAGAAATAAAGAATTTTCTATATCCCCACATGACTTGAGCTCATGATATACCATGGTCTCAGCTGATGTAATAATAGTGAATACATCACGGTCGGTCCAAACCGATTCACTTGGCTACAAATGCGGGGAGGGAGGCCCCAAGAAGACAAATATACGTGTGCGTGTATGTACATATATATATATATAGATATAAATGAGGTTGCCTATAAATATTTAATAATCGAGCGCATATAATTTTGTAATGGCGGGTTGCATTACGATTACTTGCAAGCCACATGGGCTGTCGAATCTCGATCTAAGGAAACAACAATTTTCATTAATGACCCGAAATTCAGATTATAATACTATTGCATCCATGCATATGTATGCGTGTATGTATATAATAGGGTCCACACATGCCGTCAATGGTTTCTTGAAAGGTTCGGATTTCATCCAAGAAATTTACTCTCACGGTCAAGAATTCAATCAAGATCCATCAACCCACATCGAGAGCAACATCGCTGCGTCGGGCCTATTTCATCTCCTATTACATGTTAACTATCGAAAAAACAACGACAATCTAAAATTACCAGCATTGACGAGCATGAAGATCAAGTAGAGTTTAACGGAAGAAGGTAGCCGGACGGACGGGTGACTGTGCTTATACGAGAAGAATAATAGTCCGCCGAACGAGTTCGTCATCTATTCATCCAAAGCTACAGATTTAGCTGTATATGTCGGGAGAGAGATGCGTATGTGTATATATGTATATGTATATGTATGTACGAAGGCCTTAGTTACCTTCTTGATGTTGAAAGCCATGTGTTTGGAGCTAAACTTCTCCAGGCTGTCGTAAGTTTCGGGCGCATCGGAAGGCATGGACCTGCATGAATCCCGGCATGTCCGTCAACCATGACCTTGACCTGAAGGAACGCGACCACCGACGCCAAGTTCGTCTCCACCTGTGACACCGACTTCCTTGCTTCTTCGACGGTAACTCCCTTTCTTCTTCCTCCTCCTCCTCCACCTTCCTGTGCAGCCACACCGATCCTCTCTTCGGAGTTGACCTGCTTGATCTCTAGCCTGGATGACGGAGGCTTTCTTGAGAGCAGCCAGTTGCGGGGCTTGCTCTTTGCCGATGCCGGGGCAGCGGGTTCGGGCTCGGGTCTATAGCTTCCGGCAATGTTGCTGGCCGTGTAGAAGGCCACGCCTAAGCCGCCTTTCTTCTGCCTGCTGATCTGATGGGTCGCCATCTCTTGGAAGTTCTGGGGTTGTCTGATCAGATGTTCCCCCAAGACCCTCTATATAGTCTAGTTGGACATGTGAAGGAGAAATAAGGTAAAATAAAAAAAATCATAAAAACAAATGACGACTGTAATTGAGAAGAGGTTAATTTGATTAGAAATTAATTTAAGGTAAAGAAGAGTCGGTGTCCACGGTGAATAGATGTCCCTATTCTCAGATATCGAACATTCGAAGGACATTAGTTGACGGGACATTTTCCTCGGCACTGTTCACGTCCCCATCTGTCCGTGAAGATGTCTCTGAGTGGTCGGGGGAGGATTTGGATGCTGATGCATGCGGCTGTTGGCCGATGGCTCCTTCAGGGCATGAATAATGCACCACACGATATGGGCACCTGAAAGATCGTATGCATTGCATGGCCTAGTTGGAATTGACAGATCGTATATAATTTGTGCGAGGAAAGATCAACCGTGTGAAGTGGACCGACGCTATAATTCAGCAAGGAATGAATAATTATTGTTTTGACATTGTCGACGAGGGTCTTTCTCAACGACGCTGAAAAAAAGGTTCTAACGCAAATCTTCTCAATTCACAGAACTTTCATCCCCACATCGTTCCATTTTATCTACGGGGTTGTGATAAACAGTGGATTGAGAGAGCAGAGGTGATTGTTACACTATTGCTGTTCGTACTGTGTTTGCAATTTTTATGAGTTAGTTAGGAGCTTGAAGAAGAAGATTCGTCCAAACCTTGACGGACATCTCCTCGGCAAAGCGGGCATACTCTGCAAAGAAACAGCGTACATACACATATGAGGTTAGTCCGAGGTAGGGCAGTGATAGAATGCAAAGGCTTCACTTGGATAGGTTCTGAAAATGGTCCCGATATCGAAGTTGAAGCAAACTCTCAAATGGCAGGTCTTCCATGAATCAGTTTCCCAGATCAGTATCAAGGAACAGAGATGACGCTTTCAGTAGATTTCCATGTTTTGACACGAAGACTTTTGAGACACGATTTTGTTTTGAATAAAGCCTTCGAATACAGACCTTATAACTCCAATCAAAACTAATCAATCATGCCACAGGATCAAGTCAAAACTAAAACCGATAGAGTTCAGAAAGTAAGTTGTAAATGAACCAGACATTAATGAAACGTACCCATGTATCTCTTTCAGCCATTTATCAACACATTCCATGTGGTATTCGTGGTGGCAAGGCAGAACCCTAATCTTGTCTCCTTCCACGTACTCAGTAAAGCAAATATTACACCTAAAATGGAGACAATCATCATTGAACAAGAAGCAACAAATTTATCCACCGGGGAACAGAAAGTGTCATACACCTAAAATGAAGAGATGAAGAACCCTGTCACACCGGAAGCAATAGAGTTATTCATTATCATTTTAATTGAAGTGATTATGTGGTGATAATTACTGTTCAGCACCATCTTCATTCTCAGCTCGGTTGTGTTTTTCATAGCTTTTGAGAGGAAAAGATTCCACAATTGATTCAGGGGCAGTAACTGGACTCATTGACAAAGAAAACGGCATGGGCTGGCAGTGCATTTCGTCCAAAACCTGCAAAACCCGAATCAAGAAATAGGTGTAAACAACCAACCATTCAAAGACAATTTTCTTCCCAACCTAAGTTATCAACCAGAATAAAAATACAACAAAAGCACATTGGGTGACCTCAAGCAAAGCTTCAGTGAGCATGACAATTCGGGCAATGCTTGAACCAGCACTGGACTCTTCACACAAGTGTTGATCGCAAGAGCATTCATTGCCATCCAGATGGAGTCCCAGTGGGCATAAAGTATTCTCGTAGAGGCCACTCTGGAACCTGTCCCAGAACTGCCAACAAGAAAAGTCAATTACAGCAGGAAGATGGAACAAATTTTAAGGTATGCCCTTTCACATTGCAGAACAGAACCCTTGCCTGTTGGAATAATTTTTACTGATACTTTTATATGAAAATTAACTGTTTCAAGTTTTGAGTCCTGGCGTCCCAAGATTGCTGCACACTCATTCTATCAACTTACAGTTAAGTTTATTTGCAATGATGTCTGAACATGTCAAGCCCTATTACACGTGAGGGCAGGGTAAAATTTAAATTCACATGGTGCACATTCTCAGCAGTGAAATTCATCAACTGTCAAGCCTGACATTCATCACTGCTGCTAATATTAGAAGAGTTCCTGAATGCAACTTTAACATTTAAACTAAGTGGCACCAAAAGGAACGCAAAGAAATCACCTCGAACCTTTGGCTCCTTCGCTGTTCATTAGATCTCTGAATCCTGCTTTGACGATATCTTGAATCAATTTGAACCCCATCATCAGACAAGTATCGAACGCCATCATCAGATAAGTCAGTATGATCAAAGAGCCATCTTTCTTGATACCCCTGATAATCAGAATCACTGGTGGTAGAGAAGACAACAGCAGGAGTAGCAGTATCACTATGAACTCGAGATCTATGTTCTGAAAAGACATCCCACAGAGATCTTATACCATTCCTTCGGGCCTCCTGACCGGTTGAGCCAACAGCTGAAGAAGATAATGGATGAGAAGAGACACTGGCCTCAGCTTCAGTCACACTTTTGGGTTCTAGGCCATGCTCTCTATCAAATACAGGGAATTCAGGCATGAAGGTTATTGATTCAATGGAAGTGTCATCTCCTGATGGGCTGTCTGGTATTGGTGAATCAGAAGCTCCAGAAATAGAACAGACAACAGCTCTACTTTCAGTCCATTGATTCTCGACAATTTCAACTTCAGAATGTAGACCTTGATGCTCAGGATGAATCTCGGCTATCCCATTGACCATTACATCATTAACGCTGTTACTGCCAATCCATTAGATGAGTTATGATTATTAGAGACCATCTCTGAAGACTCTGGTTCACTGAAGGTACTAGACATAGTCCCTCTGTTATCCCTATCTAAACTATTTGGAGTAGATACACTTACCGGAGAAGGAGGAACAAACCGCCCACTATCACACAAGTGATTCCCATTATTACTTACTCCACAATCACCAGCATCCACTTGCTCCAAATTTCCCTGACCTTCAGTCTCTATACTAACAGACAAGTTTGTAGCCTCATCTGCAGAAGAAACTAATCCTCCAGTATCTATACTGGAGATCAAATTTAACTCTTCCTTGTGTTTCTGGACCTCACTAAAGAGAGGGTCACCACGAAGTTCCAAAGAGTTCACCCAACACTCCTCAGGATAATCTTCTATCTACAGGAAAATACCAGCAGGCATCAACTTAAGTATCTAATATATAGACCATAGCCCACCTTGCATCAACGTGACATTTTGCAAAATCAGAGAATTCATGCAGAAAACCAAGAATAACCATCAAACAACAGCTTAGGAGCTGATAATCCTTACATGGATGTTCTTCTACGGTTATTATCTGCTGGAACCAGTAAACATACATCTGACCAATTTCCCAAACTCCAATTCTTTTCATCCTGTCGTAATTTTGAATGACTTAGCCATAGAAGCATCATATTTTCCACTGGCTTGATGAACTAATAAAAATTAACACACGTTTTTATGGTATCCAACCCCCAAATTTTGTAATACATGATGGTTTATTCTTGGACTTTGTCGACACAAGTAAATCAGCCAGTGATGGTTTAACCAAAGATAAGGCATCCTCACAAAAAATCGTTTCTATCACAGCACATGCAGAAGCTCCATAAATGAAGAAAAAAGGCCATAAAATTTTCAACCAAAAAGAGAGCATATATTCGTCAACTCTTCAATGATTAATTATCAGAATATGATCAAAGCATTCAAAACCGAACGGAGGACCCGAGAATCTGCAAACTAATGACAAGTAAAACAGAGCCCGCCCCTAATTATAATCGATCAACTCCCCCAACTGATTGCCAAAGCTATAAAATTTGTATTCAACCTCGAACTTAGAATAATGGAAGCCTTGGGAGCGCTGTGGTTGACGAGACGATGGCAAAAGGTAAAAGGCGAAACCTTTAAGATCATTAAAGTACCTCGAGGGAAGCGTGGGAAGAACAAAACCCGCAGACAAGGGACGAGAATATGCAAGGTTTCCTGCGCTTTACTTTCGCAGAAGACGAGGGAGAGGGAGGCCCAATTCGGCTGCTGCTTGAACCCATTATGCTCTGTACGCAGACTGATAGAAAGAGAGGAAGAGAAGGGGATGGAAGTTCGAAGAGAGAGGCTGGAAGGTGTTCTCATGGAGACATGCCATGCCACATCACATTTGCCCAAGACAGGCAGCAGAGGGAGGGAAGGGAAGGAGGGAGAGATTTGTCCTTTTGATTTGTAGGAGGCTTTAGCTGTAACTGTTTGATCTTCGAGCTGCAGATCATAATGGATAGTGTTTTCCGATCAAATTCAGTGGATGAATCGCGTAAATTACTTCATTGCAGTAGTTTTTCCTGTCGAGTATACTGATCTTTGGTTTGAAGATCAGAGTACACTGACACAATATGCAAGTATACCAGTTGGTCGTCTCTCACAAGACTAGTTTAAGAGGAAGATCCACTTTATTGTTTGAGTCAATCTATGATATAACCAGAGCTCGGCCCAGGACTAGGCCCAGGATTAGGCCCAGGATCAGGCCCAGTCAAGTAGTGTCCCAGCCCAGCTCCACTTCACTCCGACCGTTTTTCAATCGGACGGTTAGACCGCTAAACCCTAGAACCTCCGCTGCTGCTCTGCCACTCACTTTCGCCTCTCCGTGTCTCTAGCTCGCATCTCGGCCTGCCCCTCGGACCTCCCTCCCCGAGTCCCACCTCGCCGGTTCGCCGCCCTCCACAGCTTAGTGTGGTCTCTTCAGCGCTCGGGCTTCTCCGTCCCTCTTGCGTCTGAGGTGTGTACGAGGTACTATCTCTGTAACTGAATGAATTATTCACGAGCAACCTCATGCTGTTAAACTTAAAGAGCTCCTGGCATGAATTTTTTTTTACCGTTATGCTATAATCCTGGGAAAAAAAAATGAAAACACTCTGTTAAATGCTCTAAAATTTAAGTTATTTTCCCCTTTTTTGTATTCGTTCTTCCTTTTTCCCGGCAAGATTGTGTTCAGTCTTCTAGCTGACTTCAACATTTCTATGCTGCAAGTGATTGCTTAACTTGTGAAAGTTCAGATAAAACATGGATGATAGCCTATATGATGAGTTTGGGAACTATATTGGGCCCGAAATAGAATCCGATGAAGAGTCGGATCGGGAGGAAGAGGATGAGGAGCTTCCAGATAGACCCATTGAGGAGGCAGCTGAATCTGATGGTGAGGAGGCAATTGGAGGGTCAAATGGGTGGATAACAGCGTCCACTGATGTAGATATGGATAGCCAGATAGTTCTTGCTGAGGATAAGAAGTATTACCCTACCGCTGAGGAAGTTTATGGAGAAGACGTGGAGACTCTGGTTATGGATGAAGATGAGCAGCCCCTTGAACAACCCATCGTCAAACCAGTTAGAGATATCAAGTTTGAGGTGGGCGTTAAGGATTCATCCACATATGTATCCACCCAGTTTCTCATTGGTCTTATGTCAAATCCTGCTCTGGTTCGAAATGTTGCTCTTCTGGGGCATTTGCATCATGGGAAGACAGTTTTCATGGATATGTTAGTTGAACAGACTCACCACATATCTACGTTTGACTCAAGAAATGAGAAGCATATGAGATATACTGATACGAGGATTGATGAGCAAGAGAGGAGAATATCCATTAAAGCAGTTCCAATGTCTCTCGTATTAGAAGATAGCAATTCTAAATCCTATCTCTGTAACATTATGGACACTCCTGGACATGTAAACTTTTCCGATGAAGTGACTGCAGCCTTGAGGCTTGCAGATGGTGCTGTTTTAATTGTTGATGCTGCTGAAGGAGTGCTGGTAATTTCTTTTATTCTTTTTGAGCAATTATGTCGCTTCCGTATGTATAATTGTAGTATCATGCTCATAATTGTACTTATTGTAAAGTTGGTCTTGTTGATTTGGGATCATAGTCTTTGTGGCTTTTGTAAATTTTTGTTGCTAGCTATGCTAAGTAGACATTGATTACTTTTTATGCTAACCATTGATCACAGCCTTTGATATTGTTATTAAATTTTTAATGAGGAAATCACATCAATTGCTATAATGCAATAGATAAACCTACTACTGTTTATGATTGTGCTAATCCTTTACTAGCTATCATGATTATGCTGAAGCCTCTTTGGCAGTGTTTGTATAGGTGCCAATACAAGACTAGCCACACTTTCTCCCTATAATTGTTCTTGTGTTGTTTGTGTCTTGCATGTACATGAATACTTTGTAATGTTCATATATATTAACAATATGATATTATTGATAGGTAAATACTGAAAGAGCAATACGCCATGCAATTCAGGATCGCCTTCCAATCGTTGTGGTAATCAATAAGGTAGGTTAAAACTACCGGACGTTCATTTTATATTCACTTGTGTAAAATTAGATTGTGCCTTGTTGATGCTCTTTGCTTCTTATGGCCTATTTCAGGTTGATAGGTTGATAACGGAACTTAAATTGCCACCAAGAGATGCTTATCATAAACTAAGGCATACTATAGAAGTTATCAATAACCACATTGCTGCTGCATCTTCGACAGCTGGAGGCATCCAAATAATTGATCCAGCTGCTGGAAATGTTTGTTTTGCAAGTGCAACGGCTGGATGGTCTTTCACTTTGCAATCTTTTGCTAAGTTATATCTCAAGCTTCATGGAATTCCTTTTGATGCTGAAAAGTTTGCTTCTCGTCTCTGGGGAGATTTCTACTACCATCCTGATCTCCGGGTTTTTAGGAAATACCCTGCTTCCACTGGAGGTGAAAGGTCATTTGTCCAGTTTGTGCTTGAACCTCTCTACAAAATATACAGTCAAATAATTGGGGAGCATAAGAAGAGTGTTGAAGCAACTCTTGCTGAACTTGGAGTGACTCTTAGTAATGCAGCATACAAGTTGAATGTGAAACCCTTGCTTCGGCTAGCTTGCAGTTCAGTCTTTGGTTCTGCCTCGGGTTTTACTGATATGTTGGTTCGCCATATACCTTCTGCCAAGGATTCTGCCAGAAAGAAAGTTGAGCATATTTACACTGGGCCTCGTGATTCAACGATCTATGAGGCCATGGAAAGTTGTGATCCCTCTGGACCCCTGATGGTGAATGTAACTAAATTGTATCCCAAGTCAGACTGCAGTGTCTTTGATGCATTCGGAAGGGTTTACAGTGGGGAAATTCAGACAGGACAGACTTTACATGTACTGGGAGAAGGCTATTCACCAGATGATGAGGAGGACATGACAGTGAAAGAGGTGACCAAGTTATGGATCTATCAAGCTCGATATAGGATACCCATAGCTAAGGCTCCTCCTGGTTCATGGGTTCTAATTGAAGGCGTTGATGCTTCAATAATGAAAACAGCCACTCTTTGTAATGTTTATAATGATGATGATGTATACATATTCCGTCCCCTTCAGTTTAATACACTACCTGTTGTAAAAACAGCCACAGAGCCTTTAAATCCAAGCGAGTTGCCTAAAATGGTGGAGGGTCTCAGGAAAATCAGCAAGAGCTACCCTCTTGCAATAACAAAGGTTGAGGAGTCTGGGGAGCACACAATATTAGGTACTGGAGAGTTGTATTTGGATTCTATTATGAAGGATCTCAGGGAGCTCTACTCTGAAGTAGAAGTCAAGGTAATATCATTTTGTAACTTTGTTCTATTTTTAAGTTCGTCTTTTTTCATTTTTCATAAATTTGCGTTTTTCATGATTATCTGTATTTTAATGTAATCCAGGTGGCAGACCCTGTTGTCTCCTTCTGTGAAACAGTGGTTGAGTCTTCATCAATGCGGTGTTTTGCTGAAACACCAAATAGGAAGAACAAAATTACCATGGTAATCAATTCATATGCTAATTTTTTTGATCTAGACACCTCTCAAATCTAAATGTAATGTAAATTCAGTAGCTAAATGTTTCTCCATGTGTTCAGGTAGCAGAGCCCCTAGAGAAAGGACTTGCAGAGGACATTGAAAATGGGGTGGTAAGTATTGGCTGGAAGAAGAAAGAGCTTGGTGAATTCTTCCAGAAGAAGTATGATTGGGATTTGCTTGCCGCCCGCTCGATATGGGCCTTTGGACCAGATAAGCAGGTCCTCCCTATAGCTCTATTAACTGTTATGTAACACTTTCAGTTTGAATTTGACTTGATCAATGCATATTTCACTCATCTGATTTAAGCCTATTTCTAGTTTCCTAATTTTATGGAAACAGCTTTATTTTGATGATATGAGGCATGCAGGGCCCAAACATCTTATTGGATGATACATTATCAAGTGAAGTAGATAAGACCTTGCTGAACTCAGTGAAGGATTCGATAGTTCAAGGGTGAATTCTGCTCCATAGTACTACTCTACTCTTTCTTCTTGGAGAATCCTCTCGACTATAAACTTATCATGTCTATTGTGGACAGATTTCAGTGGGGTGCTCGAGAAGGACCTCTTTGTGATGAGCCTATTAGAAATGTCAAATTCAAGATAGTTGATGCAAGAATAGCACCTGAGCCATTACACCGTGGATCTGGACAGATTATTCCAACAGCTCGACGTGTAGCTTATTCATCTTTTCTTTTGGCAACTCCGCGTCTTATGGAACCAGTATACTATGTGGAGGTTAGCAGTCAAAATATTTCCGTGGCTTTCTCTTTCTTAAAGCTGCTTTTCTTCTGCTGTTTTCTCTTTTGATTCATTTCCTTATGATCA
The DNA here is from genome assembly GCA_900174645.1 of Sonneratia alba. Taxonomy (NCBI): domain Eukaryota; kingdom Viridiplantae; phylum Streptophyta; class Magnoliopsida; order Myrtales; family Lythraceae; genus Sonneratia; species Sonneratia alba. The sequence goes on along the minus strand of FWPY01000028.1, from coordinate 3,057,034 downwards.
GACATGCAATGTCAAAGTGATAGTTATAATTCTTTAATATTTGCTTTGACCTGAGGAGTCATGTAATTACTTTGTTGAAGAGGATAAGGGTTTATTTTTGTTGATATCTCTAGATAATGGTTTCAGATTGTCTGCATTAGTGGGCATATGGAACCTTTGAAAAATCCGTCTTTCTTAGAGAGTATAAATTTATATGGGGCAACACTTCATCTGCCATGTTGTTTCAGATACAAACACCGATCGACTGTGTCTCTGCAATCTACACTGTGCTGTCTCGCAGGCGTGGACATGTTACTGCTGATGTTCCTCAGCCTGGAACCCCATGCTATATTGTTAAGGTCTGAAACTATGCAATATGCTCATTTTGATCCTGGGAACTTCAAAATTTTTGCAAAGAGAAAAGCTGTGGAATTGCACCTGCTAAGGCAGTTCTTAAATCCAGCACTTCTTCTAATGTCTAGTCCACTACATCTTTTTCCTAATGAAGTATTTTCCCTGTGTATACCTTCTAACTGCTGTATTGCAAAGAGTCCAATTTATAGCTGGCTATGCTGAAACGTGTAATTTGTCTCTGGTTTAGGCTTTTTTGCCCGTAATTGAATCATTCGGGTTTGAGACAGACCTGAGATACCACACTCAAGGACAGGCTTTTTGCCTCTCGGTGTTTGATCACTGGGCTATTGTGCCTGGTGATCCCCTTGACAAGAGCATAGTTTTACGCCCTCTCGAGCCTGCTCCTATTCAGCACCTTGCACGTGAGTTCATGGTGAAGACCAGGCGTCGGAAGGTATGCTCCCAGCCTTTCATATGGTTCTTTTCCTCAAACTATTAAGCAGAGACCAAAGCCTTCTAGTGGTACCTACATCGAACAAATTTTGTGGGTCTTTCGAAGCCCATGATAGTTCCCTGAGTACAGATCCGCCTGTTTTTTATGATGAATTTGTTGAGGTGGTTTGGAATATCGGTCTTGATTTCGATTCTGAAATAAATTCTTTATCCTGTGTTTGCAACCTGTTGCGCCGTGGAGCAAGAAAGGCTTAAAACTTCTATCGGTTTGTTGCAGGGTATGAGCGAGGATGTAAGTATTAATAAGTTCTTCGACGATGCCATGATGGTGGAGCTCGCTCAGCATGCAGCCGATCATCATCATCATCATCATCAAATGATCTAAGTGGTCTCCCTCACGAGCTGGCGAACTTTATAACGTTAATGGTCCGGGCCTCTGCTCCAGCGAGCTGCCTTGGCGCTTTTCGCGTTGGTTGTTCTGTCAACTGCAAAATGCTGTACTTGTAGAGATCGCGGAAACGTCTGTTCATTTGTCGGAGGATTTTCTCGTAAATTTTTCTTCCCGACATTTCAGCGTAGATGATATTAGAACTACCGTTTTCCTGCCCCGATCAAAATATGAGAAGAATGCTGTAGTAACATCGACCGGTCAACGGTAGCTTTGCTTCATGGCATGGGAACCGTTAAAATGTCGAAAATGCCCATAAGCAAATCTCTACTTATTCCAGTGTTGTGTACGGTATTTTGATGGGATTTAATTTCTCTCTCCCTTTTAGTAAGTTTATTAATCTTGAGTTAGTTTTATTTGAACCAAAAGAAAATCATGAACGATTAAAAAAATCTCCGGGGGCACAACGGTCAAAGAGTCCCTGATCTATCGTTCGTGGCAAGCGGGATCTGTCTGCTGTTTGACTGTCAGCAGGCAGGCTTCAACGCCTGAAATTCGTCTCTGTCTTCGCCTTTCTCTCGGTAGTCGTCTTCTTCCGCTCGCGCCATTTTTCTCTGCGTAATCTTCTTCTTTGATTCCCGTACTTAGTACATTCACTAGCACGTTGGTGGATCTGACGTTTCTTCCTCCTAACCGCCGTGGCGTGAACGGAAGGCTTTGAAGAATCAATGAATCATTCTCCTTCCGAAGTTGTTCCTACATTTGCCTTTTTGTAGCTTTTCTTTTTTCCAATTAAAGACTCCTGATTTGCGGGAATGATGATCTTATATTCATGATTCAGTGAATCGGTATTGTATTTGACGCAAGTTCCTGGTTTTCTCTGATCAAGAATTTAGCGTAAATTCGTACCGCCTAATCGAGATGCAAAGCCGAACCCTAGCCCTGGCGCCGGGCATAAATCTGTTCCCAAGCCTTAAACCTCCTAATAAAACCATCGGTTTCCACCAAATTCTTGTTCTGATCATCACCTTCCTTGCTTATGCTTCGTTCCACGCCTCCAGGAAGCCACCGAGCATTGTCAAGAGTGTCCTTGGCCCGAGAATTGACTCCAATTTCACTGCGTTTGCATCTGAGTTGAGCCCACTGGTGTCAAATTCAACCTCGGATGATGCTGGGTGGCCCCCGTTTGATGGGCCGGAGGGAACCCACAGGCTCGGTGAGCTCGATCTTGCATTCCTCTCATCTTACTCGATTGGGATGTATTTCGCAGGACACATTGGTGATCGGATCGATTTGAGGTTGTTCCTTGTGTTTGGGATGATGGGCAGTGGCCTGCTGACCATAATTTTCGGGCTAGGATATTGGTTTAATGTGCACTTGTTTGTCTACTTCGTGACTGTGCAAATAGTTTGTGGGTTTTTCCAGTCAATTGGATGGCCAAGCGTGGTGGCTGTGGTGGGAAACTGGTTTGGGAAATCAAAGAGGGGGCTGATTATGGGGGTTTGGAATTCACACACGTCAGTTGGTAATGTGGTCGGGTCAATGATAGCCTCAGGCATCCTGGAATATGGTTGGGGTTGGTCCTTCGTGATGCCCGGGGCTCTGTTGATCTTCATGAGCGTTTTGGTTTTCTTATTCCTAATTGTGAGGCCTGAGGATTTGGGGTTTGAGTCGGTTGGAAAGGATATTGAAATGGACTTGGAGGGAAAGGAAGCGGAGAATATAGGGAAAGTCGTGGAATCTGAGGAGGCAGGCTTGCTTCAATCCGATAAAATGGAGAACTCTGACTCTTCAGAGGCAATCGGTTTCTTAGAGGCATGGGGATTGCCTGGAGTCGCTTCTTTTGCATTCTGCCTCTTCTTCTCAAAACTTGTAGCATACACGTTTCTGTACTGGTTACCCTTCTACATCAGGCATACAGGTAAAACTCTTTCCCCTTTTTGCAAATTTCACGGAAAAATAGGGATGGTTGAATAGGTAGCACACTTACTTGGTATAGCTTCTCATAAAGCATGGAATGATCACATTGTGGCACAAGAAATTGGGGCCATGGCTGTTATTCTCTGATTGATTATTGTAGCTTAGATTTTATTTATATGATCAGGAAAGTCGGTTGTCCCTGGAGCTCTTTCGTAGTTTGTAACTCCTACACAACAGAGTGCAAATTTTCATTCATTGCATTTGTCTATAGAGATTATTGGGAACAAGAAGTCTCCATTTGTTATTCCAAAAATGAGAAACCTGTTCTTTGCTTTAACTTTTTCTTTTGATCTGGAAACATAAGGGAAAATGCCATGAATTGCTGAACTTTATGGATTGACCATCTTCTGTAGCACAGTCCAACGATCATTTTTCTTGATAATTGAAGAACTGGAAATAAAATATTGTGTTTACTAGACATCTAGATTAGTCTTTCTGCGAATTTGCATTTGTCAGTTACACTTCTGAGTTGCTAAATATTTACATTTTCATCCCAACACAGCTGTTGCAGGAGTGCATTTGTCACACAAAACTGCAGGGATACTCTCAACGATATTTGATATTGGGGGAGTGTTCGGAGGGATCTCAGCTGGTTTCATCTCCGATAAGCTTGAAGCTCGTGCTGTCACTTCTATACTCTTTTTGGTCCTTTCAGTGCCTGCCCTAATCGCATACCGGATGTATGGAAGCATAAGCATGCTCACCAATGTGACCCTGATGTTTATTTCTGGGTTTGTCATCAATGGCCCTTATTCCTTAATCACGACAGCTGTGGCTGCTGATCTTGGAACTCAGATCAGAGGAAATTCCCGGGGCTTAGCCACTGTGACTGCAATTATAGATGGTACAGGCTCTGTGGGGGCTGCTCTAGGGCCGCTCTTGGCTGGTTATATTTCTACCAGGGGATGGAACAGTGTTTTCTTAATGCTCATAATCTCGATCTCATTTGCAAGTGTTTTCTTGATTCGACTTGCAAGGGCTGAGATTAAGGACAAGTTGAATGATAGGAAACAGTTATCTTCTGGCACAACGTGATCTAGTCCTGATTCTTACATGTAGTTTACCATATACAAAGAACCAGAATTTGTACATGTAGCATGTCTTATACATTGTTTAAAGAGACCTGTTCCTCCATCCTAGTCTCTGCATACACATTGAGATATTTTGCTCTGTATCAGTAAATGGTTGCTCCTAATGAGAGGCTTTCCTTCTGTCTACCTTGCACTGTCCAAGCCCGATCGGTCACTTTCTCAAGTCTCCTGCCTGAGAGTTGCTATTGGCAGTTGGTGAAATCGAAGCTTGAACTCTTTACACTCTGGCATGTCCTTCGATTCCATCTTTTATGAATATGGAAAATGCCCGATTAAGACTAAGAAAGTTTTATCTCTTAACGACGGACCGAGGTCAAAACTAGATTAATCAAAGTTTCGAAAACATGTATTGTGGGTGATGTTAGAAAAGAAGGCGAGCTAACAAAGAGAGTTGCCAACACATTGTTTCCATCTTCCCAGCAACATGTTGAAGATTGATCACATCTACACATGCTCCTCTCTTCTCCAAGCTGTGCGTGTAGAAGCGGCACTAACCCAGCTCAATCCCAATGTACCCTAAGAAAACTCTATCCTTCCCTCATTGGAGAATTGTAGAGTTCTGATAATACGTTTTGCTCGAGTTCTCTAACACGATATGGCATCTCGTGTGAGTTTCTTTCCAGCTTTCTTCGTCACACTGCTATCCACGAGCACCACTCCTAGCTGGGCGGCACGTCGCCTGCTGCGGGTGACCCCGCCAGCAGCACCGGTGATAGCTACTCTGCTCAAGGCTCTGCCACCAATGCTGACACTCCCCAAGATCGACTCCCATGCTGTCAATCCCGACAACGTTGCCTCAGCCCACGCTTCCAACCCTACCAATCGTGCAGCCGACCCTGTCTAAGCCCAGAGCGCTTCCACCACTCCCATGCCTGCCGACCACCATGCCCACTATCCCAAAGGCCACTCTTCCGCCGCTCTGAAGCATGCCGTCGATCCCGACTGCCATCCCTGTCTCTTCTCCGCCACCCGCACCCACCCAGCCATTGAAGTGTACACTCACCGGCTGATGTCCTACTCCATGGAGATTACAGACGCGTGTTTTGATGTTTGATATATTGGTCCTCTCCCTATCCTTGCATTCCCTGAATAGGTCGAGTTTATGTCCAATTAAGCCGGACCATCTGGAAGAAATGCCTACATCAAGTCGATTAACATCTGGTTTTTATATTCCATCGCTATGTCCCCCGTGGACAACAATATAAGCAAGTGTCACATTTATTCAGGGCACCAACAATCGATTGATTTATTCAAATATATTTTACTTCCATCCCTCCCAAGCCTCAGAATTCCATGTCCGCCCTCCCTGCGTCCAATCCATGGGCATCTCAAGTCGGGGAAACTTCTGCAGTGAACTGTCAACAGTGGAAAGGCGTCATGCTGCGGAGGCGATGGAAGTGCCGGAGAATGTTCGACCCGATCAAAATCATCTTTACTGTATCCTTGACAGACTATTTCCACAGTCGAATTCGCACCACTTGCTCCGTAATGTCCTGTAAAAAAGAAAAAGGGATTAAAAGAATAAATATTGTACCTCGAAAGATTTGATATAGCTCGGGCCGATGTCAGGCCTGGATTTCTGCTGGGTTGGTCATTCGGTCCAAACCTAGAGGTATCAGAGTTCACTTATAGTCGATTCTCGTCGATTTGACCTGTCTCTTCACCATTTGTTTCCTCTGTTCTTATTCTTCACACCTAGGAGCAAGCTAACTCAAGTTAAACATATAAGAAGAAACATCATAGGAAATAACAAGAATAACGCATATATATATATATATATAACACAGTAATATAGTGCTCTTGTGATTGTAATTGCATACATTGTGTATTGAAGATGATCAGCAGCAGAAGAGGCAGGCAGGAGGCAAGTCCTCATCTTTTGCTTCTAGTTAAAATGGCACTTGCGAGAAAGCGCGCGCGCACACACACACACACGTATACTACGGTCCGATGATTCCTCTTGGGGTCCTGTTCGAGTACCAGATTCCTTGATGATTCCTCGTTCCCCTACCTGAAAGCCGAATAGTTAACAAATGTGACGGTCTTGTAATGTTCCAATTGGCTGGCCGAATAAATGTAACGTACGATTTGATTAAGCAAGACTGAGATATATATGTATATATAGCTAGGGTTACTGGTTCGAATAAACAAATTAAAAATTGATGATACTTTTAATACGACAGAATGTAAGTACGATAAAACCATATATATATATATATATATTAGTAACATAAAATAATAATAATTTGTCGCGACCAATACTTAAATACTGAAGCTTCATGAAGAACGGTGCCTAAGAGCTACCCGACTACTACCTTTCCGATTCTCAACGGGTGGGAGCAAAATAGCAGCAGTGTTACATCAGACCACCAATTTTCAGAGCTTGAACCATCGTGCTTCATGGTATTTTATGCTCTACTTTTGGCGAGGAGATTATTCGATGCCTAATCAATGAGGGACTTCGTTCCCCAGATTCATACTAGACCCACGATGATTCATCGATAAAACTTTAAACTGAGCCCAAAGATTCCCCCGGGTAAAAACCATTGGATCATCAGCAATTCATTCAAAGAGAAAAGCTGCCATAGATGTTATCGGGATTTGTGTGGGAACCAAAATGGTGCCACCAAAAAAAAAAATTCCGTGAGCTACGTTCATTCCAAACACTGTAAATGAAGCTTGTGAAGGAAAGCCTTGAGGATGATGGAGTTAAGGGCGCTCTTGCCTTTTTCCTTCAGAGCAGATGTAGTTGAGCTCGTGACCCCCCAGTTACCACTGTTCCGATGAGTTAACAGAATTCTCTGAATGTTGGGTCAGACTTCGAAAATTGTTCGACATCCAAAGAACAAATGGTCTCTGGTTTCTACCTCCTCTAATTTGCAGAACTCGCACAGGGGATTGTTCAATGGTATTTTTCCCAGAAGACGATCTTTTTGTCGCAAGCCTGTCAAGGATAAGCAAGCCATGAAGTAATAAAAGATGCCCGGGGAATGTGGCCTGAAAGCCAAATTTGCTCGACATTGTCGGGGGACCTCTTGTCTTTTGTCCCGAATGGAATTCCATATTGCTGAGACCCGCAAATGAGAGCATCCCTCCCAGTAGAATGTATCTGAAGTTGCTCTAACTACCAAAGATTCTGTGAGGAGCATGATTTGTTCAACTTCATTATCTGAGCACCCCCTCTCCATCCTTTTGAACTGATGACAGCTTAGCTTGAATGGGGATGGTGGGAAAGCAGCGAGCCACACCCTCTCGAACATATGGAATGCAAAGGGCCTTTAGTCCAATGAATCGTCATGCCAAGAGTAGATGTTTGATTCATCGACCCCTACCTTGTAGGCGATACAAATACGGTCAAGCAAGTTCTTTGAACCGTGCGATCTCTCTTAACTGTGGAATCTTAATAGACCAAATGTTTCATATATATTTTTCGTAGGCTTCGACATGCCAACTGAAAAAAAATTAAAAGAAAAAAAATTGTGGACACTGGTGCATGTGGGATCACATGTTCTCCCAGTTAGCTAGGTCAAATTTGATGGGCCTTGAAGTGATTAATTGTTGGGGGCAACGGGGACCTAGGGGGCCACCTTTGTTATGTGACTTGTCCTAAAAAGCTAATACCAGTTGACTCTCCTTCAAGATGCTCATTTACTCAATCATCATATAGAGAACAACAACATGAGACAACAAACTGAGACATAATTAATTAAAGTAAGCAAGAAAAGTGAATAGATAATTCGATAATTTCCTTATATAGCAAGTTATTTACTATTTACAGAGATAAAAAGCAGGAGCATTTCAAGCAACGCTGCTCTGAACTTCTTCTGTCTGTCCTCCTAATTATTTTTAGTGATCTCCTGAGAACCCTAATGGACTTCCCATTTTTTAAACCATCACTTCTCCTAAGTTTGTTCATCTCATGATCAGTTATGTATCGGGGGTCTTCTCTTTGCTGGAGAGTAATCCATTCCCGCTATGTCTATAACGTCGGGGTAATGCTCGAATTTGGTTGTCAGCGATTTCACTGAGAGACCCTCCTTAGCGTTGCCCTTTGAAGCAGCTTCATTTCTCTTGATGTCCCGGCCATGAGCCTGTGAATGATAATATATGTACTCGTATCAGGTAAAAGAAAAGAAAGAAAAAAAAACAGATGATACATAATTCATTTCCATAGCTCAGAATACTTTAACAGTTTCTCCTACTAGCGAGCAGCTAATGAATTACACACTACGAATTAACAACAGCGAGCAAGAGGGAATTCAATATATAATGCAAACGCTAGCCTTTTGATTTGCCGTTGGAGTTGTGGGGGTGATGGTTGCAGTCTTGAGAAGTTTTCTGTCCTTTCCTGCATCCATAAATATGAACAGGCCGCTGAGACGAAAATCGGAATAAATATGAACAACAACCACTTCTATGAAGATGAAGGTCATGTAATTTCCTTCGTTAGGAACTCGTTCCGAAAATGATAATTCAAAAGGAAGAGACTGAAGGAAAAAAAAAAAAGCTCATAAAATATATGTACCTTGACGTTGCATATTTCTGGGAAGCTCTCCGGAGTCTGTATCGACAGAGTCCACTGGAACGTCCTTCACCAGTCGAATCCCTTCACAATCACAAACAAGAGATTTGATACTAGGTCTGACTATCTTCATTCACCGAAAGGGAAGAAGAGAAAGAGGAAGAATGGAGAATAGGAAGAACAAGTGTGAAGAAGACGAAGACCTAGGCATCGAAGTGGAATAGGTAATGAACGCTGTGTTACCTTGAGCTCGAGGAACAAGGAGAAGAGGCAGCTGCAGTACAAGGATTGCTAGTAGAAGACGCTTCATTTTTATTTTTTTTTTATGAAGTGAAAGTTATCTCTCAAATGGAGGAGATTGTGCTCACAGTGAATGATTGCTAGGATGAATAATGAAATGGAGACTCGTTGCATTTATATATGTGCATGGCTCCTCCCTGATGGCCCACAACACTTGGATGGAGCATTCCCGCTACCTAATCACTTGATAAACACTTTCCTACATATCTGTTAACTATTAATGGGATGGATTTGCAAGCTTCTTCTCTAGGATCCGAAGATTCAATATATCCGACTCTAAATTAAGGGAAAGAGTCGCTGAACCACATCAGCCAATCATGACCATGTCAGTATTCGAGCTTCTCCAGTTACAAGAGATAATTTTAATACATGTGTCTACAACAGCTTAACGTTTACCAGCAAGGACATAATACATGGCTTAACTGATGTTGTTGCTAGCTTGAGTACGTTGTTGCAATTCGACATTGGACATGATCGTACACTTCGAGTTGCCCGTGAATCAACCTGATGTGACACGTGTTTCTTCTTTTTCTCTTAGCATCTATCTTAACTGGTCGAACATGTAACATGCATTGCATCAGACAACTTCTGGAGCCTCATTTGAAGCATATGTACAAGGGGAGCCCATTGAAGAAATTCCATGGAAATTTAATGGGATCAGACAAATTGAAATCGAATCATGCTGTTTAACTAAAGATAGAACTATTCCATAATGAATCTTATTTGTTCATAAAACTTGTAATCAAAATTTTGATTAAGAGAAAAGAAATTGAATCATTTCCATCAATACACATCTTTTTTTTATTTTACCCACGTTTTTCTTGGTTTCTTCCTAATTCAAGCTTCCAAAGTCTAGCTAGCAGAAACCCAGATAGAGGAACATGTATTGCCTGTCTCAATTTCTTCCATGTAAGTAAGAGACAGTTCCTGCCGCTCATATCCTCATCAAAACTCGGATTAAGACGAGAGCCCACCATCAAATGAAAGTGCTGGACCGATTCTCGATGATAATTTCTTTGTCCCTTGATCTCTCCTTGGCTGCTGCATTGCTAGCTCTGTCTGATCTCCACTCACATCCGATTTGCTTCTGTTTGTTCTTGAAATCGTTTAATCAAGTCAGACCGCCATAAATGCGCACAACACACCCACTTCGGGTGTGTCAATCGATCGGACGCCATTGCGTGGATGTAATGGAATCTGTCTTCTAATAATGGCACCTCAGTCAGAAGTTGAGGCAGGTGGGGGAAGATATGGGACTCTAGAAAAGAAAATGTTGACTATAGTTAGATCGAGAAGAGAGGAAAAACCAGTTAGCTAGCCTGACAATGATCTAAGGGTGAAAAATAAATTTCTCTGTCCGGTACGGCCCCAAGTTTGAATCCTATTGGAAATTGGAAGGTTTTATGTCAGAAGGTGATTCAGTAGTAATTAGCCGAATAAAGATCTTGATCACCATGAAAGAGGGATTGAAAGCCATTATAAACTTGTTATTGTGTTCAGATTATATATATATATATATATATATAGTGCACAAAAACATATGTCCAAACTTCAGAAAACAATGATTATACGTATGAATATATGCAATCCGAGAATTGAATAACAACTGAATTCGTAACTTACAAAACACAAACCCGCAAACAATCATTTTCGCCATTTAATGCCATGTTCTGTGACATAATTATCTTTTCCCTTGATAGCAACTGCTGGATATATATATATATATATATATATATAATCATAAGAAAATATTTTATATATGAGATAAATTCTGTGAAGTGCATAAAATTCACAAATACAGATCCCCTCTCTCTTGCAACTTTGCAACTTGCTCAGGACCCCAGTATTTTTGTCTCTGGTAAGGTGTGGTATGTAGCATGGTTAGTATGGTGCAGGAGCAGATGCGGAATTTAATTCGGGGGCCGAGGGGGAGGGAGGAAATGGATATCGATCAATTACGAAGTGAGGATGGTTCCGATTGCTCGACCATGCAAGCCTGAACCATTTTCTTGATCTGGCAACAAACACTGCGTCGGAAACAACCAACCGAGTGTCCGACGGACTGGCTTGTTGTAAACCCTAAATTTGGTAGTCGAATGCGATCTTCAGTGATGATTAACTAGACCATATCGGTCCGATGTTGGCTATGCTAATTCTCATGGCAGATGGCAAATGCAGGAACTTCGATTTAATTTTCTCACATCGGTGTGGGGTCGTAGCCATGTGTTGGAGGGACAACGTGGAGTTAATATGACGGCGACATACACGAGTGGTGAAAGCCACCTATAACCGGTGGCTGATGTGGTGGTTCTGGTCCTTAATTGCTCCCACGAAGCTTTGGGTGGAGGCAAGAAATCATTCACCCATTCATATAACATTTTTATCAATTTGCTAATGGTTTTTTATATATATAAAAAGTTAAGTGAATCAAGCCGTGCCTAAGATATATCCATCATCCTACAGACCCGACTCGATCGGTCGGAGTGCGTCAACAGAAAAATGGCACATAGATGTATAGGATCATAAGAGTCTATATATTTCTTTACAGTTACCTCAATGTACACACCTTGAAACCCTGTTAGACGTGGCTACGAAGAGCCACCATACGGTGGAGGGAAGGGGAGGTGTGGGGTGGCTCAGTTTGATCGGCCCACGTGGCTAAACCGCCACTTCACGAGACCTGTTGACTCTTTTGCCGGCAGCGAGACATGATAGACTCACCGTGTCGGGTGCAAGTTGACTTCCTGGCTCTTCTTCATGGTCGGTTCTCTTCAGATCATTAGGCCAGTGTATGTAAATAATCAAAATTTATGTTCTCCCAAATTTTAGAGAACTATTACAATCTAAGACCCAAAGCCCAGTGTAAATTAATAACGCAAAAGGGTCAAAGAATCTTCCGTCGCCATGCATGCAGGAAGAGCTGACCTGAGCATAACATAGGATCACCCATATAGAACCGACACACGGTGACTTTTACTCGTGAGAGTTAAATCTTCAATTAAGAATAAATGATTTCAATAAAGTACAACTCGTTCTCAACACAAGATCAGTAGATTCATAATTTGATTATCATCCGTGAAATTTTTCGTATTCATACAAGAGCATATGTGTCTATGTTGTTACCATCTTGGGTTACCGTGGGAAGTAATTCACGTGAAATTGCTATTATTCATATGGATAACATGTCTGGAGCTAACATGCTAGAGCACTTTTACTTACTGACATATATGCACAAGTAGGGTAAGCATCATGTTACCTTGCAAGAGGGGATAATTATTTCGTGCATTGGACTAGCTAGTTATAAATGTAAAGGTATAGGTCATAGGTAGATCATAAATCTGTCGGATGTACCCCGCATTAACTGCCACCGATTCTTGGACGGTCCAATTCAGAGGCAAGATTCATCAAATCTGCTAGCCGTATATAAATTAGATTGTTTTGATAATTTGACATTTCTTGTGGTACATGTCTTATATGTGTGTATGTACGTATTATATAGTTTACCAATGGTACGCGTCATTTGATTAAATGAATGATGAGCAGGGAAATGTAACTTGCGTGTCATGTTTGGGGCCAGAACTTTCGTGTCCCCTTTTTCGTATGTTTTCAGGCAACCAGACATGAACATGAACTACAGGAACCCAACACCGTCTTATCGCGCCAATGGTCTGTGTTCTTAGATCTCCAGCACATGACCGAAGATCCCGCATAGAGATTTTACATGCAGATTGAATGTTGGCCTTTCGAATTTTTTTTCTCCATCTAATACAAATGTGGTTCTTAAGGGTGTGGAAAGAGAGAACTCTTAACAGGAAAAAAAAAAAAAAGGGCATAATTTTTCGGATCGTAGATGCCCAAGTCCCAAATACTAACTGAAGATGACAAGCCCATGGGCCCAGAGATACCTGGTGTATGATGTTTTTCAATGTCGATTTAAAGTCGGGACTTGATCCAAGTACCTGCGTCAAAGTTCCCAGCATACAGTGACAGATCACTACGACAAAACCAAGGTAACAGGGCACTAAGGTTTGAAACTACCAGCAACATTAGAGTGTTCTGTAGTTCAATCTCCTTTACGCCAAAGCCACCTTCATTTTTTGATTTACGTACCTCCTGACTCACCCTTGCACCTCCAGGCGGACCAATCAGCTGTACATTTCTGCTGCACCGAATGAAATTATGTTCTTTGGAAGAATGAAGTGCATATATCAGTGGTTAACTGACTGTATCATTAGAAGGGAGTTCAGCGATTCTGTTCTTCCAGGGTAAGAGTAATGCCATGTTACTGGGGCCATGCCGTGTCCTATTCCTTTGGTACGGCAAGATCCTATAGCCAGAAGATGTATGACTGACCAGGATCCTCTGTCTGATAACCAAATTATTATACTTTACGCTTGCCCCCTTGACCTACTTCTTTTGCAGACAACGAGGGAAGGCATTTTCAGGAACCCATCAAATGCACGGAAGGCGAGGTCACACCAGTGATATTCTACCAATCCAATAAGAGAGTTAAGACCTCTTAGGGGCCTTTTTTCTCATTTTTTAGGTTTTTAAAAAATTTTAAAATATATACATGTCCTTCCTTTAATGATTTTCAAACAACAAATTCATTGTGTAATTCATACTAAATATGAGCTCAATCATGAGATAGAGATTGAGCTAGACCCAAATCGTATCGACAAAGAAAAGCATCAGCTTTGCAGAAAGCTCAAGAACTGAGGTCCAACCTTCTCCGAGTGCACTCAGAGTGGAACAGCAGCTTTCGGATCAGTCAGAATACAAACTGTGTTGATAATATTAATTCTGCACGACTGTCTCTCCCTTGTTGTTAGCTCTAGTGGCCATGACAATGCAGATTTTGGTGAAACTGCATGGCAGAGTAGTTCATCATCTATCACAGCTTACTGAACTTCTACTCTTCCTTTTCAGCTTGACTACTGAATTTCTACTCTTTACCGTTATCCTCTCTTCAATATGTCGTATTTTATCTTTATCCTTGACTTTGTGTTGGTGAAAGAAAAGCACCTCCTTCAAGAGTCAAGAATTGATCACAAACCAACAGTCGTCCGGTTTCTATAGAATGAGCAGTAACTATTGCATTCCACTAAACAAAAAGGCATGCCTCTTATTCAGAACTGAACATCAAAATGGAGATAATCCTACAACAACAAAATTTGGGGGCGTGATCCTTGGGAGGAAAGCCAGATCAAGGACAAATAAGTAGTCCTCAATGAATGTGACCCACGGCAATGCCATGATGAGATTGGGTTCACCATTCTTCCCCCATAATTGACTAGCCTCGATCATAGACCATCTATATTAACTTAAACCAAAGCTTGCAACTCATACTCTTTGAACGTTGTCCGAACTTACACCATCTTTGAAATGCTGCTTCCGAATCACACCATGTAGGCGCTGCAAAAGCTGCTTCTTGAGTGTCTCGAATGCTAGATCCAGTCTCTCTAGATGATCCAGAGCATTTACATTGTACAGAAAGAGACCATAGTAGAGATCAAAGCTGTCTCCAGCTGTGTTCTCCACTAAATTCAGCAAAGTCTCATACCCTCTTGTGTTAATAGGGGTTGACTCCAACTTCAGCTTCTCCAGGACTCGACCCACTGTATGTGTTATAAACTGGGATCCAGCAGCATGTCTGTCGTGTTCTGAGCAGGACATCTCCTCCATCTTACACCCTTCTCGGGCAAATACATCAAGAAATCTCTCACACCGGGCTTTTCGGGTTCCATCATTTCCTATTCTGACCTTGTCATAAACAAATGTGAGACCCTCCCACCCATTTTTTCCACTCTCAGGACCAAACATCGGGTGTGTGCAGAGGATATCAAAATCTGGGGGCAGGTTTTGGAGGAACAAGCTTCTTGGGAACTCCTTCACTGACAGAACATCAACGAAAAGGGTACTTCTCTTTAGTCTCTGAACTGGTAAAGACTTAAGCACAGTTTCCATGGAAAGGATCGAAGTGCAGATAAGGATTACTGCCGGGTGCTCTTCGCAGAGGTCATCTGCATCAGAGAAGAATGCAACCCCCATGCTTTCAGCGACATCAGAATAGTCTGTCCGAGAATGAGCAAGAACCCTGTGCCCCTGGCGGACAAAAGTTTTCGCAAGAAACTGCCCAAAGTTGCCAAACCCAATTATTGCAATCTTGAGGTTTGAAGATTTACTCGATTGCTTACCGCCGAGGGCTCCGCCATTTATATGCAAAGGCACACTATCATTTGACCTACAGTTTGACATGGAAAAAATGTGAGAAAACCATCAATAAATCTAAGCCCCACTTCTTTATCAAAAAAATAAAAATCTAAGCCCAACTTTCCATCTTCAGCAAGCAAATGACAAGTTTGATCAGCATCAATAATTTCCCTCATGCCATAGACGAATTCACTGAGCAGAAGAGGGCAAAAATAAAACAAGAAAATGAAAGAAAAAGGTGATCCATCCACTTCATGTATAAAAAGATCGATGTGTCCGCACAAAAACTTTTATTGCAGGCAAACTAGTGTTTCAGTGGTATTGTTCTTTTGTAGTTTTATGCCACAACCATACCTTACAGATTTAGAAGATCCTTCCTTTGAGGCTGAACCATTATGACCCTCCTTAAGAATCCAACTAATATCCAACAAGCTGTTCACCTTCTCATCACATTCATACTGCTGCTTCCTCGCAACATCATCCAAACTCTCAAAGAGCTCATCCTTCAAAGCCTCAAATGCCGAATTCAGTCTCTTCAACATAGCCAGAGCATTCTTGTTATACATGAACAGCCCATAATACAGATCAAAACTATCCCAAGCAGTGTTCTCCACTAGATCAAGCAACTTCTCATACCCTTTTGTATTGATAGGCGTAGACTCCAAATTCAACATATTCAAGACCCTGCCGACAGTATGTGTAATGAATTGAGACCCCGCAGCGTATCTGTCGTGCTCTGAGCAGCTCATTTCCACCATAGTACACTCTTCCCGAGCGAAAATATCCAAGAACTTCTCACACCTCAAAATACGAGAATCCTCACTACCAATTCTAACTCTCTCGTACACAAAGAAGAGATCTTTCCAGCCAAGTTTCGCACTTTCTGGGCCGAACATCGGGTGCGAGCAGATAATATCAAAATCAGCAGGCAAAACTTTCAGCATCAAACTCTTCGAAAATTCCTTAACTGAAAGCACGTCGACAAATAATGTGCTTCGTTTCAGTCTCTGAAAAGGTAACGTCTTGAGGAACTTTCCAGTGGATACAATCGAGGTGCAGAGAAGGATGACCTCCGGGTGCTCCTCGAAGAGATCATTCGCGTCGGAGAAGAACCTGACGCCCAATTGGAGTGCCGCGTGGGAGTGGTCGGAGCGGGAGTGGGCAAGCACGGTGTGGCCCTGCCATGTGAGAGTTTTGGCGAGGAACTGGCCGAAGTTTCCAAATCCGATTATGGCTATCTTAAGGGGATCCGGGGTCTTGCTAGAGGAATAGGAGGAGGATCCCAGGTGAGCTGTGGAGAGCTTGAACTCGGAGTCGTACGGCTGCGCAGCGTCGATACATTGGATGCGGAGAGAGCGCCGTTGGCGGCGGGGAGAGGGGGAAAAGAACGGAGAAAATGGCGGCGCCGACGACTTCGTCGTCAGAGAGAGGACAATGGATGGATGTCGAAGTTGGCGACGGTGAAGGTGGGGAAGCAGTGGGTGCTGCGCCGCCGGCGAGCGGCGGCGGAGCGTGACAGAGGAGAGCATTGCAATCAAAGGATACTCGATTATGGGCCGCCACCTCTACAGCGGCTTGCCAGATTTCCCGTGATATCGACTCTCAATTCATTCATTTTTTCAAGTGACTAAAAGTAGATTCAATTATTTAATTAATTTTCAATAAGGAAGACAACTCACAGACTGCACCAATGTGGCCTACGAGTCGGTGACCTTTCATGGCCGAGACTTTCCGACGTGCGGAACTTGTTATATTGGACTGAAACATCACCGCAGTACGATATGAAGCCCCTGAAAATCGCTTCTTCATTAACTCGAAGATTGGCGAACCAGAGCAAAATTCCCCCCACGACTCTCATTAGATCGATGAGTGTTGTCCTCATTGACTCATCGTCATCGAAACGTTAAAAGTTGGTACCCGATTTCAGCAAGAAACAACAGAGTACAGCAGATTCCCCAGAAAAGGAAAAAAGCTAACATCAGAGTGCGACAAATTGCAAGCCATTAACCTACTCAGTTTTTGGACGGTCAGCACCCTTTTCCCCCTCCCACTTTCCAGTTTCGGGTGAGATGGGAGGGAAGATTTGTGAGGTAGCAAATATGGTGAATTCTATCAAGGCTATGAACATGCCTCAACACGCGACTACTATTGGTGACTCTTCCCGCTCTACTGACTGCAGATGGAGACAGTGCAGTTGTGACTCGGGATCCGGCTCCAAGCCCAAACTGAGCTGTAACTCCGGGTGCAATTGCGATAGAGACAGACTACCTGGATGGAATCTCAGGATGGCAAAGTTCTTGTAAATATTTACAGCTATATATATATTTTTTATTTTTAAAGTCTATTTATTTAACTTTGTATAAACTTGTGACGCAGCAAAACTTACGATGTGAGTCAATGAAGAGGGAGAGAAAATTCAAGAACAGAAACTGACGGTAATCCATCAGGCTTTATCGATCACCTCAGTTAATTGTTCCGAGTCTTCAGCCACTCTTCATTGAATTTTCATATTGAAGCATTTTGCAATTTGAAAAATTTTCATTGCCAAAATATATTTAGCCGTTGAAGAAAATTTTGTTCAGTTTATTTGCGTCAAGATTTTCATTTTCCACAACTGCGCCCGACTATAGTTTCCGTGCCCAGCACGGTCGTTTGCTAGTAATAGAAGAAGAGACAATTGGTAGGACAATGGAAGTCATACTGCCCTACTGTATCCTGTTATCTCGCTGAGTCAGCTTTTAGCTCCATATCTTGAAGAGCAGCCCACCATGGGTGGCGAAGAACGGGGCAAAGACGAGAGACTCGACAGCCATCAGCTTGATGAGGATGTTGAGGGATGGACCCGACGTGTCCTTGAGGGGGTCACCGATGGTGTCGCCAATCACGGCAGCCTTGTGGCAATCGGATCCCTTGGGCCCAAGGCCCCTCGCGTGCTCTGAAGCACCGGCCTAACATTGGGGATAGTCAAGTTTCAGCACAAAAACAATCTGTTCAGGAGTGAAACATAACAGGGAAAGAGGACTTTCCTCAGGTTAAAGGCAGAGCAATTTGATCGCATACGGAATTTAAACTGGATCTCAAAATCAGTTTTCCAGGCAAAACAAAAGGGGCATGGTTAGAGGGAATATAGGTCATCAAGCTCTACCTCAATGTACTTCTTGGCATTATCCCATGCACCACCAGTGTTGGAAGCGGAGATGGCAATCTAATTACACAAAACAGCAAATGGGAATCATTTCCCGAGCCAAGCCTGGAGGGTATTAACACCTTAAAGCAACAAATGTACCAACACCATGAAAGGCATTAATTAAATGACAGCATTACCTGGACACCGGAAACGAGTGAACCTGCAAGGACTCCAGAGAGGGTCTCGACCCCAAAGAAGAACCCGACGATGAGAGGGGTGAGCATCACAAGGGCGCCAGGTGGGATCATCTCCTTGATGGAGGCATCAGTAGAGATCTTCACACAGGTGGCATAGTCGGGCTTGGCAGAACCCTCCATCAGACCTGGGATCGTGTTGAACTGCCTTCGGACCTCCTCTACCATCTTGAGGGCAGCACTACCCACACTTTTCATCGTCATGGCCGAGAACCAGTATGGGAGCATTGCACCCACAATCAGCCCAATGAACACCTTAGGGGTCAGGACGTCAACAGTGGAGATGGCAGCTCGGCTCACAAACGCACCAAACAGGGCTAGGGATACAAGGGCAGCAGACCCAATGGCAAAACCCTAACATGAGGAAAGCAATAAATGATTAAAGCTAGGCATTAGAGCAATAGTCCACTGTCTGTTTCAGAACAAGCTTCTTATTTACAGTATTTTTTACTCATCTCCATTCTAACCTCATCATAATTAGGTTGTCTGATAATTTCCCCTCAATTTTATGTCAATCAAAAGGAAATTCAAAGACAAAATTTTTAAAAAATACAAAATGCAGTCATTCACACATTTTGAACTTAAACTTATATAATGTTGAATCAGCGTGCATGTTAGTCTTCTGAAATAGTAAAACATGGAAACTTCCAGAAAAATTTTGCAAGGGAACGATAGAGGCTTCAAATGCCTAAACTAGAGTATCACATACCATGGTTCCCTTTGAAAGTCGAAGCACTGCAATAACTCCAGTGAGAAGACCAATGGCCACTCAACAAAGTAAAGAAAGCCAAATGAACAAACCTTCCCAATAGCAGCAGTAGTGTTCCCAGCAGCATCAAGGGCATCAGTCCTCTCCCTTATCCGGTGGCTCATACCTGCCATCTCAGCAATTCCTCCTGCATTGTCACTGATGGGACCATAGGCATCGATGGCAAGTCCAGTGGCTATGGTGCTCAGCATCCCAAGCGCAGCCACAGCAATCCCATACATGGCAGCAAAGCTGAAGCTGACGAAGATGCTCAGAGCAATTGCAAAGATTGGGATGATGACAGACTTGTATCCCAGTGCAAGGCCAAAGATGACATTTGTAGCAGCCCCAGTCCGGCAAGAGTCAGCAACGTCTTGGACGGGGCTGAGTAGGAAAGTATCGGAATCTTAGAAAATGCAAGTAATTTTGAATATGCAGAAAAGGTCCAAAACCAATTTACCTGTATGCATTGCTGGTGTAGTACTCAGTCACGAATCCAATGATGAGCCCAGCCCACAAGCCAACACCAACACATAAGAACAGCTGCCTGTATCACATTCAAAAAAAATAGATGTAAATAAAAAGAACAGCTGCCTGTATGGCACATTCTCCAAAGACCACAGAGCCTAAACATTTCTGTAAACTGTGCTTCACGAGATGAACAGCAGTGAGCTCACCAGTTCTTGACATCCTTCTGCGATCCAAAGTTGAAGATGGTGAAGGAAGAAGGAAGGGCAATCCAACTAACTATGGCTATTCCAATGGTCATGAGAACAGTCGAGATGATGAGCTGCCTCTTCAGTGAAGGTTCAATCTCCTTCACAGCCTTGATCTCAAAGAGGTCAGTTGCGAACAAGGTGGTTATTAGACAAACAAGGATACCTACGGAGCTGACAATTAGAGGATAGAGCATAGGAGTCAGCTCATGGTTGATTCCAAAGGAAGAGATTGAAGCCACGACAAGGGCAGCACAGGAAGATTCAGCATATGACCCAAAGAGGTCTGATCCCATGCCAGCAATGTCACCAACATTGTCACCAACATTATCGGCAATCACCTGAAAAAGGAAAGAGGATAGAAGAAATAATAATGAGAAACCATAGTGAAAAGACTACTTTAAGATGCCCAATAGACTAAACCAAGCAACACACTACAATTTAGTAGGTCGCAAGATTATCAATAACAGTTTATTCCACGGAAAAGCTAACATAATGCATTCCAGAGAAAACAATCTTACAGCTGGGTTTCTGGGGTCATCCTCAGGAATATTCCTCTCAACCTTCCCAACAAGATCAGCACCCACATCAGCAGCTTTAGTGTAGATACCACCACCAACTCTTCCAAAGAGCGCCATGGATGACCCACCAAGCCCATAACCAGTGATGGCCTCAAAGAGACCACCCCAATCATCACCATAGTAAAGCTTAAACAGATTGATTGCAATGAAAAGCACCAGAAGCCCGTTTGCAGCAAGAAGGAAACCCATCACTGCACCCGATCTGAAGGCAGTAATAAAGGCCTTTCCAACACCCTTTCGGGCTTCCAAGGTTGTCCTTGCATTCGCATAGGTTGCAATCTTCATGCCAAGGAAGCCTGACAGCAGAGAGGTAAAGCCACCCAGCAAGAAGGACACAGTGCTGAAGAGGGCCGTGGCAAGGGCAGGCTTGCACATCTGGGTCTGGTCAAAAGTGCAGGGCTGACTGCTTGTGCTGAAGCCCTCAACAGACCCAAGGAAGAGAAAGATAAGGATAGCAAATCCGACCATGAAGATCCCAACATATTGGTACTCGGTGAAAAGGAAGGAGGTTGCTCCTACATCATACGAATGCAAAACAATTAGATACAATGAGAAGCTATCCATCAGAAAGGGAAAGCCATACTGAATTAGTCTTCTAACCCAAAAAAAATTTTGCACTTCCAAAGGCATGAGACATGATAAAAGTTCATAGGAAGTATAATGCAGCATAATTTGGTAGCTCCATTTTCATTTCATGAAAATCAAAATGAGTGAAGTTTCTACAGCAAGATATATAGTCATCCAACTAGTTAAGCATGATAGTCTCGAGACAAATGCTTCTTCCCAGTAGCACGCCAATCAAAACTTGATCAATCAACAGTTAGAAACAAACGTAAAGGCATAAGACTCAAGATGACAGACCAAGAAAAATTACACTTAAAGAAAGAAGACTGCAAATAGCAGGCGAGATTAGAATTGCTCTTTAATGGGAAATCAAGTACACAGATAACTAGCGTCAAGACCCACTGCTAGTGCAAAATATCTATGCCTCCAACATTAGTTACCGTGACTTACAATGTATTTCAAGAATTAAAAATCAAAAGCAAGCTCTAGATTGGAGACGGTTTAAAAGCCCGTAACTTAATAACCGAGTAAGATTTTAAAACCATGTAGATAGTAGCTACTCAAACTGTGGCGGGGAAAATGGAGGCTCTGCGTTTTGCATGTGAAATTAATATATTTTAAGGAAAAAAGATGACAGATCTTATGCAAAGTAAACGTGCGAAATTTGAGCCTGGGGAATTGTAGAAACCAGAGCATAACGTCGGGGATGGATCCAGAAACGTTCTCCAGGGAGGCGAAAATCAATAAAAGGATAAAAGGGACAATTTAAGGGGCGAACTAAACTAATTTAATAAAAATTGGAAAAATCTAGCAAATTTTATATAGAAACCCATCTAATTTTTCAAGTCCAACGGAGGCGATCACCCTCCCGCACCCCCCAAAATCCACCCTCGACAAAGTGAGTCCAAAGAAAAAGGATACAGTAGATCCACCAAACTATGATTAATTAATACAAATTTATTTAATTAATATAAATTGATTAAAAGTTGTTGGATCTAATGCATTTCTCACATATCTAGCCAAGATTTATGAAACCATCAAAAATATTTCATCTCTGTCAATAGCTGCAGCAGATGGAAAGGGGCAGAAGAAAACAACCGATCCGGACATTCATAGAGACATTGTTGGAATCATTACGAAGGCAGTCCATAATCTTTAACGAGATGATGCACGCACAAGTGCGAGTAGTAGAAGGAAAAGTAAAGGCGATCTAGCAGGAGTCATAATGATAATAGCAACATAAACGTAATGTCTCCCACTGCACGTATAAAACGCATGATGCCCATCGACAGAAGAGCTGGATACAAGGTATAGATGTGCAATATATCTAATAGGAGACCATGATAGAACCTGCAAAAACCTCAGATCTGAAATCAAAATCTCATGTAAAAAATATATATATAACATATAGTAATACAAGAAAAATGTGCAGCTAGCATATTTCCCAAAGCAGGCACAATGCCCATAAAATATTATCAAAGCTCAAACTTCAAGTGTATAACAACAGAACAGAGGATAAGTTCAGAGAAATAGAGACAACAGCCCCAACTTGCAGATAAAAAAGATATATTCCACCGATACAATTACTACACAAACGACAGAGATTTATTGGTACAGACCGAAACCACAATACAACCCAAAACAGACCGACAGCAATAAAACCCAGAATATAACATGACCCTTACTGGCCTCAAAAATCCAATTTTTAATCCGATTGGGGATAGAAACCGTGAGAAGCTTATCGACTAGGGCCAACTTGGACCAGGAAAAACAATAGAGAAGAACCGACGTGGAAGTTCAAGGTCCAGACCAAATTATGTAATATATCATGAACTATTTGAGCAGAGACACCTGAACGCACTGTCGACGGAGCCCATTCTCAAAATTGAGAAAGAGGAGAATATTAGATTTGCAAGCTTTCGAAATGATTTTTTAATTAAAAGTACAGTAAATATGAGAAAATTAAGCCCTGCTAAAGTAAACACGACATAGAGCATCCGCTCGAAAACAGCTAGCAAACTTTACTACCAAATGACACCAAAAAAATAAAAAAACCTCAACCCAACACAAATGGAAACAAGGCCCTTCGCCTAACAAAGGATTTTTATGGGGAAAAGAACTACGCGGAATACACTGTTCAAGTGTGGGTAGATCATTCAACACCCGAAAAGAAGCAAAGTTTACCACGGAAGGAGCAAACTTTACCGTGAGGACACAAAACGAGCATTTTCATCTAAAACCTTCAGTAAATGGAGATTTAACCATATATTTACCACACTATAGAGGTTCAGACAACAACATTGGAGAGATAGAGATAAAGACCATCAGACCTGGCAGAAAAAGGAGCAAACTGTACAGCAACTCCACACTAAACAAACGAATCCAGAACACCAAGCCAAATACCCAACAACGGATTAATTAAACAGGAGAACGAGCTAAAAGGGAGAAAAATATTTGCAAGAGATGGGTAGCTCACCTTCGGAGATGGCGCTTTGGATCTCGGCGCACCTGAGCACGACGCTATGGTCATTCACGCTCTCCTCTTCGTCGATGAGGTAGTCGGTGTAGCCATTCTTGGAGCCGCTGTTGTTGGACTCTGCGGTGGGCGAGAGCTTGACCTTTGATACGAGGAGCCACTGGACAAGTGAGAAGGCGATGCCAATCACGGCGCATACAGGTATCAGGATCTCGGCCCCGAGAGCCGGGAGCAGGGTCGACCCCATGTGAAGGGAAAACCGGAGGGCGCGAAGGGAAGGGAAGGAGGTGAGGTTTCCCTAGATAGCGTGGGAGACGGTTGAACGAATGGGCGGGGAGGGGAAGTTGGATAGAGGATCGATTATATATGTGAGACCGACAGTGAGGGAGGGAGAGAACTAATGGGAGACGAACAAGGAGCGGTGGAAACAGTAAATATTTTCTATTTTCTGAGCAAAAAGTAAACATTTTCCATTTTTTTCCCGATAGTAATTTTCTGAATTTGAGTGGAAAAAAATAATAAATGTAGCTTCCGCTCCGACCCTCTCTCCCCCATGCATCTCTGTGAATTTTCTACTGATTTTCCAATTTGAGTCTGAAATTACAGTTCTCTCCCTCGGGCCGGCTCTGTTCCAGACTTCCAGTTGGGTTTTGGGGTAATTTCATTTTGGTCCTTTGAGCTCAACTTTTATTTCAACTGGCTCCAATAGTTTTCATTTATACCCACTTATCTATTTAATTTAGCAATCCATCCCATTGGAAGTCGTCCTATCGCATACATTGGGTAGTTTATGGGTTTCAAATATTTCATAATTTATGGGTCAGATAGTATATTTTATAAATAATTATAATAATTTATCATTTATAATTATAAATTAACATATGCATCTTAATATATAAATTTTTTTAAAAAATATTACTTTATTTTCCGTGTAAATCATGTGCAAATAACAAAGATAGTGACCCCCTATCACATACATTGGACAAGTAGATTGATGTGAACCTCATGTGCCACATCACTACATGGATATTAGGCAGATCGTTTTTCAAATATTTTCTTATTTTTTAAGATAAATTAGAAACATCAGGGATTCATTTCTCGAATTTCGAGACTGAATTTGAACATCTACGTTTTATTTTTGTTCCGTTGATCATCAACTAAGAAAAATTAACGGGAACTATGATTGTAACGTGTGGGACTTGATTACCCTCAACAGCTGTCGAGCTTATCCTCGAGCATCCAGCCTTTGTCTGCTACGGTAAGTAACAGGGAAACCCACCAAGTGGGACGAGAGAAAATTTCCAGTAATTTTATCCTCAAACTAGTATAAAGAAAATCAAAGTACTATTAATTTATCCATATTGTGATTATGTGTGACTACTATATAAAATTTTCTTAGGAGGTATTACTATGAGTTGGTTATGGTGATTTGATGTATCGGATTCAATATTCATAAATGTAAAAAATAAATATTTGGAGGTAAGAGATATTAATATGAGTTATTTGTGATGATTTGATACTTTCTTAACTTAAATACGGTCTCAGTTTCAAATTATACTAGTAGAAAAAACTTATATCAGAGAATTTTATGTTTCTAAACATGTCCATTTGACTCGAATATGAATTAATCTTTCGATATATCATTTTTTTTCCGTTGATATTGTCTGTTATGATTGACGGTGGGGAATTTCGAGATGGGGATTGATCTCCCTTTCTGTTTTCCATCACTTTGTTCCATGGATGCAGTGTGGAATTCATTCCGGATAAAAAGCCAGGAATTATTCATCGACGGAATCAGCTTTTCCCCCATCTAACATCACTCTCCCTATCACTTTCTTCCTTTTTTTTTTTTTTTACAAAACAATAGACTTAGAAAATTCGGATATATTATCACAACATCATTTTCGATCCGTAAGTAACATGATCGACCAATCTTTATTCCTCCATTCCTTCAATCCACAGATAGCCGTTCGAGTTCATGGTTCTCTATATGAACCAAAGAAAGATTATATATATATATATATGCAATGTTGCTGGGAACTGATGGTATCCCCGTCAGTACTGACTCGACACATGGCATGCTATGTCCGTTCAATTGTGCGAGGAATTATTAAGACCCTTTTTTTTTCTCCCTATAAATAATTGAGTAGAAAAGAGGAAGGGATAATCGACGCCAAAGATCTCACTGGAGCACATGAATGGGTCCGTCGAGGGATGCGCGCGGTGCCAAATTTGCAATTGGGAGCAAGAGGAATCTAAGTCCCTGGAGAATCCTCAGCTTTATGGAAAGGGTTAGGGGCAGCGAAAAAGTTGTGAAGTGGGAGATATGCCATTGAGTCATCGAAATGGCCATGTTGCGGGACCACTACCGACAGTCGTGTGTTAGTTCAGATAATTTGATATATGTTTTTCTTAAACGAGTTATCTGACTTACGGTGAGCTAATACAATGAACGTGCATTGGGTCGAAATTTATTAGGTTTTAATATGTGGGTCAAGAAAAATACGTGTGCAGTGCAGGCAAGAGATAAGATCCATGCTCGTTTGTCTTGTATATGATTATATTCCACCTCTTTTCCTTTTTCTTTTTTTTTCTTTTTTGTTTTTCAAACATAGGATGCTGCTCTGAAAAATCTCCCTATGTTTTTAAGTTTAATTAATTTGTTTATTTAATGTTGGTGGTCGCGACCTTTGAGCTCGAGGGACGCCAACGAATTTTTTTAATTAATTAATTTACTTGTCTGACACTGACGGCCAGGCCAGCTGATTTGATATTCTTTTTAAGTTTTTTTTCCTGAAAAATTACTATCGATGCTAACTAAATTCAGGTATTCAGCTCTCCGTAAATTTCCTTATTTTCTCCGGTAAACTAATAAAATGATAAACTTGGGGGTAGGGTAGGCACGTTCATTAATCTGGGAAGTTACCGGGGGATTGTGAACGAGATGAGATTACAGTGGAGGGGCTTATCGACCCAGCAAAATCATGAAAAGATGACAGACAAAGACCGAAAATTTGAACCGAAATGTAAGCTATTATGCCGAACTAGCCGGAAAAAAGAGAACCATAACCGCCCGTGACATTGGTTCCCAGTGCGTGGGACCTGCCTCGAGCTTTAATGAGACACGCTCTCGGTTGAGTTGCTGCGAACCAATGCCCTACCAAAAGGCACTGCCTCGACAGGGAAGCTAGGGAAAAGGTGAGTGCCCAGTTGACAGCACTAGCCCACTGTTCCTCGTGCCAATTTTGTACTATCGATCCTCGACTGCCGTGACATCTAGGTGGGTACCTAATCGTCTAGAGCATGGTGAAGGGATGAAATAAGCTATGAGATCCCGAGGACAGATGATTGATTTGTCACGTCCGAAGTATGGCCACTAAACTAATCCGTACCAACTACCAATCGGCAATGATGTGGATAGCATTATTGTTTCTGTCATTGAGTAGACAAAGGAGAGCGATTATTAGGGGACCTTAGAATCCCTGCCCCAACCACGCACGGAACCTAAGATTGAAACCACGATTTCTCGCAGACGAGTAGAAGAACCCGCGTACCGGAATGCTAATGATACTCGAAGAACGTGATCGCCCGAGTCGAGAAGGTGTATTTGCATTCATTTGAACGTGATGAGAAGTGAGTTAATCAAAGGTGGAAACATCGGCCTGCCAAGAAAGTTGGCAGAATACTGTCAGCGGACGCTCAGATGTCAAGAGTGAGACCCACACGGCTGATGGCCGTGCCATGTCTGCCCAAAACTGACCTCAACCTCACAGCGGTCCAACCGACAACATCATCCCATCGCCACCTGAATGCATATTATTATTTTACACTATTCAGTTTTCGTGCAGAGTGAACCGAATCTGCACTAGAGCCCAAGAGCCGCGGAGTCCATGCCCAAGCAATCCAGCAAAAATCACCACTTAGTTCCAACACGCCCGTCGGATAATTAGAGAAGCAAGAAACCTCTCTTGCAGCAAAGGGGGAAAAAAAACATTTACATATAGATGCAGCAAGATGACAGTGACTACTTGCGGGGGAGGTGAGAATTGGGCGGCTCCACGGACCGCGGAGGCGAGGAGAAGACCGCCCACGAGCATGGTGGTGCCGCTCATGTTGGGCCAGTAGCCCTGGCGTCCGGTCGGACTTCTGAAAGCGCCGCCGTCCCTCCCCTCGCATCCACGGTCACCATTTCCACTCCTAGACCAAATTAGTTGTACGGTCGTCAGTCTAGATTACGATGATGAGCTCCTCCTCCGGTTCCTGTTCACATATGGACAAGAAAAAACTCTTTTCCGGAAAAGGATTACGGCGATCGACGTGTTCGTCGGCGGTCTGACACGTGGCGCATGCTACTGTCGTCTGACAAGTGTATCCTAATTTCTATACTTTGGTGTCAGAATTTCTTAGTATAGAGACGTATTGATGTGATGGTTATTGTTGCTGGTCGACGACTACTTTGCTTCGTAATGTGCTGCTTGCCAGATGGGGTTCGAATCGACGAGAAGGCCCAAATGTGATCTTAAGCCGAACTGGGTAGGCCCGGCCCGGCCCGGCATTATTTGTAATAAACTCTTTTATTAATAGAGTTGTCATACGACAAATTATATCATCCTCTAAAGATAAAATAAAATCTCCGGCATGAGTCGACCAAACCACCGCTCGCCACGTCCGGGCGGCATGACGTGATTGCCGGGAAAGGCCTATCGCCACCTCTCTCCCGCCTCTCTCTCTCTGGCCCTGTATTTCTCACGACCACACGTACACATCAGATGAACAGAAGAAGCCCTCCGTCCATCTGAAATCGGACCGTCAACACCCGCATAGAGAGAGAGAGAGAGAGAGAGAGAGAGAGCTTGCAGTATTGAATCCACAACGAGCCGTTAATTTGCTCATCGCCGAGTACAAAATTAGGAATTCGTAGAAGCCACTTGAAGCGTTTACTAATTTATGCTCCTGTTACTGTATGGGCAATAAACGAGAGAGAACAAGAACCGACAATCGCCCCGAAGACGAGGGCGACCCTTATACTTCTTCTCCTGTCCCTGGTAAGTTCCCCTTTCCACTGCATGTCACATTCTCATTTGCCCTAGAAGATGTGGAGAGTGAAAGTACAGCAGAAAGGTTGTAATTTTCTCTTTTTTGTTTGTTGGGGTTAGACGGGAAGGAGAATTTTCATATTGGGTTGTGCCTTTTTTCAGAATTTTTTTTCCGCATCTTTTCATATGAGTGAATAATTTATGTGAGGAAGGTAGCATTTTCTGCCACCCCCGCAAAAAAACTGTGAGATCGAAAAATGGATCATACACTTCTACATGAATTTTGATCCTTTTGACTCAGGTTTCCGCTAATTGGATTTATGTGTGCGATAAACTTTCATTGGATTATTGTTCGGGAGAAATGGATGAACTGGGTTAACTTACTCTGGAAAATGTAGAAGGTGAAGTGTAATATAAAATTTGAATCTTGTCTAGGGTTCTTTTGGTGGAGTTGGAGGGGAAAGAAGGATCGCTCTTGGACTTTGTTAATTCAGACATCTGATTTATTCGAAATAAGCTGAGGATGTAGATTCAAATGTGATTCCTGTTTCTTTGTCGAGGAATGATACGAAATCTTCTTCAAGGAAAAAATGGAGAGGATGGGTTTATCAGTGTATTGATATTCTTTCCTAGTTTCTGTGACTAAGGTTTGTCCTGTTAGCACCCATTTTCCTTGTTGTCCACGTATGGGGATCTGATATAACTAGTTGGCAAGTGGTATATGTTTTTTCAGCAAGTTGGACGGTTGTAATGACTTTTTCTATCTGGAAACATTGATTTCCCTTTATAGGATATGATCAGTATATGCCTATAATTCAGATTCATGAACAACCGTATCTGGAGTTAAGGGTGTTGCATGTATCTTGCAAATTAACTTGTTGGACATGGACGACTAATATGATGATTCATTATAAAGTTAAAATTTATTTTTTCCACTAGATTTCATCTATATTATTGTTCTATTGTGGGGTTAGTTTAACCTTGGGAGTAAGACCTAACTGATTGAGTGGTCAAATTTGAGATGTTGCAGAGGCCATGCCATGTTCATCTGGAGTCGAATCATCACAGAAAAAGGTTCTCTTTCTTTCCTTTTTTTTCATGATAATGTCCTTTATCTAAGTTTTTTCCATCCACGCTGTCATGGATCAGCCTTCATATATACATACACACATATATATATATATGCCATTTAAGCTGCATGACTAATTCTTGATATTGCTTTTCAGAAAGCTTCATGTATAGTTGACTCAAATGAATCAAAGCCCCTTTCTTCTTGGAAGGACAGGACGGACCATTCCGAGAAGCAGCATAATGCTCACTTCTCTTTGCATCGTCATCATCAACACCATCGGCAAAATCTTGGCCGCCCAATATATTTAAAACGCTCACGCCATCATTATGGCCACCAGCATCATTGGAAGAATCCTGGGACCAATTTTCGGGGATCGTCTTCTCATGGGAAGGTTTCTCCATGGGATGGAAAGCTGTCCTTCAAGATTGCTAGCTCTGACTATGGGCAGTATACAGGTACTCTTTTTAAATTGTATCAATTGAATACTGCAGTGTATTAACTGTGGCATGGCTTATTGGGGATTACCCTGCTCTCATTGAATGGTGCTTTTGGGTAAATCGACCCTGAGCACAATGATACTTGATTTTAATGGAAAATGTTCCAATTTTCTGTTCTATAGAAACAATGCTGGCTCCATTTTTTTTTGCTTATTTGTTGTTATTTCTTCCACCAAAAAGATGGGGAATTTCTTTACTATTTTGGAGAAGTGAAAGGGATGATCGAGAAATCTATGCATCAAACTTTTCTATCCATCAATCATACCTCATTTTCTTACACACAGTTGAAGAATGACGATTTTGTTTTGCTTTATTTCCAGTTATAGCCTAGGTTACTAATGGTCTTTTGGGGATTTGGTCTCTGTTTGGCAATCAACCTGTGCTGAATCTACCTGCTGTTTTTCTCTGACAGAAGATAGAGAGAAAGCGTTTAGCGTGCCTGGGATAATAATCCAATCAAACTTCACAGACAACAATTCTGGTTTGCCAGATCCGGAGAAGATTCCATGTGGCATCTGTCACAATCTCCTGAAAAGAAGGCCTCTGCTTGCTCCCTCTGCTGGCGAACATGCAATTGTAGCTGTTTTAGTTTGTGGCCACCTCTATCATGCTGACTGCTTAGAGCAAAGAACGCCTCCTGGGGAAAAATCTGACCCGCCTTGCCCTATTTGTTCAGGCCTCTCTTTATGTGCTGATGAGGCCAGAATTGAGTTGGACTGATCATACAGAACTGCAGATGAGATGGTGGCATTTTGCTGTGACAGTGAGAAGCTTTATCAAAGGAGGGGATGTGTAGGTCGGTCATTAGATAGAGAATGGGCTCTTCCTTTCTACATTTGGACAGTTGGATCCTGGCACATTGCAACCATCAGATCAATGAACTTGCATGGTATGTACAAATGTTTAAGGATCCAGAGGCTGTTTGAGTTGCATGGTCTAGTTGAGAGAGTATCCTTACGTCAAATATTTTGCTTATTGATGCTAATAGGTTATATTAGAGAGGCTGCAGATTAGTATTCTTGTGCAGATTATGTAGGCAAACTGATGCTGGAAGTCTTCGTGGCAAGGCATGCCACAAAAAATGCTACCGAGAGATATTATTTTGTTTTAAGAATGTTCAATAAATAGCCCACTGGTTACTCTGTCTCTGCAGTTTTGGTATATTTTCTTGCCAACGCAGCATGAGATTCTAGTGTCTGAAAAAAGTGGATAAGGTTCCAGGAATAGGTTATTTTTGGACTGGGACATGACTCCGGATTTGTTGCTCGAATCGCTCATTGATTCAGAGTTCTTATATGAACTCCAGGTGAGTACATACACAAAATCTATCTTAGCACAATACTGGAATTGTGTTAAATGATGTGCAACTTATCTGAAGCAAAACTACCCATGCAATCAAGTTTTCTCCCCTGGCGAACCTAGATGGATCGGGGTCAAAATTAGTCCTGATATGAACATTGAGTTTCTGCAAGATTGAGAACTGCCAAGATAACTGCATCATCGGTATTCAAATTTTCACTAACGCAAGCCCAGAGTCTCATCAAATTATATACTTGGATACATGGAACGGGAAGACTGAAATTTTGTACAATGCAAAGCTGTGCTATCTGCAAAATAATCACAAGGGTCGCCGCAAGTTGCCTTGTTATGCACCTTGGCATCTACTGCAAGCCAGCTCCCTCTTCTTGACCTTCCTATCCGGTCTGCCTGGTCTCTTATGAATTCCGCAAGCTTGGTGGCTTTGGGATTTAATCAGCTCCTCTTGAATTGAGAAGCCTTAATAACTGGATGTGCGTGTGTGTGTGTCAGTGAGATCTTTTACTTACTGGATTTTTTTTTCTGCCCTCCTTATCCATTAGCCTTTTGGGGGGCTTTGCTTCGAACAATTATGCAGCATAACGTAGGATAATTAATCATTGGCTCCTGAATATGTTCTCACTTCTCAACACCATACATGGCGACAAACGAATTAAACCATTAATAACATTGGCGTGGGGCATGGCGAAGCAACGTGTGTTAGACTGCAATCCGAAGTGGACATCATACGAAGTTTCCTGTTCCCTTCGCCACACACACACACACACACATATATATATATATATGCTTTTATTCGTTCTCTCCTGTCTTCATGTCTTTCTCCTGCATGCAACATTATTAAGGACAAATTTGGCCCCAAAATAAGTAACAGAAAGGACCAATTGGCTTGTGCATGGACAACACCTCAGGTTTATTATTCGAAATTCTCGTGATTATTATTATTTTTTCATTCCTACCAAATCCTATAGAAGAGCAACAAAACACAGAGCGCACCCAACCCGACACGTTCATCTTGAAGTTTCTTCTAATCTCCCGAACAGAAGATAATTGTCTGATTTTTGTTTTTGTTTTTGGAATTATGGATGGAATGTCTTAGCCAATCCGAAGAAAACATTTCCTCAATCTTTTTTTTTCCCCCTTGATAAATTGAAAACCGAGAAAAACGTCTCCTAAGGAAAGTGGGATTCGATTTCCATTTTTCTCATTGAAGCGCGCGGCATTGGAGAGATAAACCATCGACAATTGCTGAACAGACCGAACATCCCACGGAGGTTATTTCGCGTTAGATGGCATTTCTGTTTTCCAACGAAAGTGCTCGATTTCAGGCAATTCTTATTACGTAAAGGGGTCGAGTCGTTTCATATTACATCAGTTCCGAAAATCAAACTCGCCGTAGTCCCTTCAGTCAAGGCAGGACAGTCAATGCGGAATCCACGACGATCAGGGAAGGAGGGAACTGATCAATGTCCTTGCGTTAGCTACACCCCAGATCACAAGAATTACTACTCGAGGGAAAATGGATATTGATTAATAACATCTCGCCTTATAATCACCCAAGAGGACGGATATTGATCGATCCCTTCTCTCTATACATCTCTCAAATTTCTACTAGCCGTAGCTCGTACCAGAAGAAATCGGACCAACGGACTCTGGCTTCGACATTCATACGTAAAATTTTCCATTATCCCTCTGTTCTCATTTATCCTGTTAACCCTTCAGCCACTAACCGGTCCCATAACTGGAAAAAGGAGATTCTTCCTCGCACGTCTGCCGAGAAATGCTCAACGAGACCGCGCTCTAAAATTTGGTGCTCCAAGACAGGGAAGAGGAGAGAGATTAGAGTCCCATTCTCCGTCCAAGCGCCTGCCTTTGGACTGTCTCCATCGCTCCCTTCTCTCCTCCTCCTTTCCTCCCCGTGTAATCCGGACTGAGAATCTGAGATGGGCAGGGAGAGAGTTCATCAAAGCTGTTGCTTTTTCGATTGAAACGGAGGTAAACCCAGTAAGTAACCCAGAAAAGGGAAGAGCGTGCAGTTGCCACAATTAAAAGTAAAAGATAGCCATGGCTGCTGCTGCTGCCGCTGCTACTGAGTCAAATGGAGGAGACTCGGAGTCTCTTACTCACCCTTTGCTCAGTTCCCAGAGATCCGTCATAAACTCCACCTCCCAGGTGGCAATGGTTGGTGCCAACGTGTGCCCCATTGAGAGCCTTGACTATGAGTCAGTCCTCTCATCCTTTCTCCTCCCCAAGTTCTCATCTTTCCCACTTTGATCTTCCTTTTATTTTTGAAGATTCTTCTGGACTATTGATAAATTGTGCATTATCGATCTGTTTCTGTCTCCAACTTTGTGCAAGTTGGGCATTGTTCTAGTAGTCCCCCGTAAGATGACCTGTATTTGTCATCGGAAGCGGGAGCTCTAATGTTCTCTTTATATGAGTTTTGATATTTTCAATTAGCTCTTCCTTTTTTTCTCCCAGAAAATTTATTTGGGCTTTTTTTTTAAATGATGGATGGTTCGGCAGTTTATTGACTTATCGTATATTCTGTGTTTTCTCAGCGTTGGATCTTTCACCACTTCCACCTTCTCGTTCTGCAATAATAATAATTGATTTTTCTGATACCAAATGAATTGGGAAAGTCTTCGATTATGTGAATAATGTAGAAGTTGGTAATTGATCTCAACCTACTCTATTGATGGATTTGTTACTATTAATAGAGTGGGAGTTCTGTTGTGATGTCTTTTTCTTCGTCATCAAAACTCTGCCTCTTAATGTTTTTTTCTTTTCCCAAAATTTATCTAGAGTAACAAATTGCTCAGCGCTGGCATGTAAGTGATAGACTTTGTCTGCCCTCTGCATCTTGATGATTGGCTGTAACTCACTTGTGAGAGTGAAATGATCTCATCTTTGTTGATTGAGTTTTCAGCTACTTTATGGACATTGTCAGTGTTCATGCATGTGTAAACCACTAATCTGTAAAAGTTTCCATCTTAGATGTCTTCAGCAATAGTTGACGGAGTTCTTGACCAGTTGTTGAACTTGATGGGATGTCGGGATGTTCTTGGTTGTGGTGCAGGATTGCAGAGAACGATTTTTTTAAGCAAGACTGGAGAACAAGAGGAAAGATCCAGATTTTCCAATACGTATTCATGAAGTGGTTGCTGAGCTTCTTGATCGGTGTGACTGTCAGCCTCATTGGGTTCTTCAACAACCTTGCTGTTGAGAACATTGCAGGCGTCAAATTTGTGGTCACTTCTAACATGATGTTGTCTGGAAGGTGTGAAATTTGGAATAAATCTTTTCATCTTCTGTGGTAACTTTGGATCATGCTACTTGAAAGACGAGTTCAATGAGAAGCTTCTGACTTTCTAGAGATTGCGGAAGATTATTTTCCATTCAAATTTGTTCTAAAAGGAAAGTAAAAGCTGGTAAATTCCACTAAGTCCTACCTGGAAATGTTATGGGAAATGCTTAACCAGGGAGCTTGCAATGTTTGTTAAAGTTGGATTGTTAGATCATATGACTTAAGCCATCAGAAATTTGAGTCTGAAAATGTATACCCTTCATTTTAGTCCAGATGAACCAGACATCTTCTGTGCAATAGTTTGGACTACCCTCGTTAGGGTTCAGAACTGTGGGGCACTTTGGCGAGTTAATGTGGTTGGTTGTACATTGCAGGTATGGGAT
Source organism: Sonneratia alba (assembly GCA_900174645.1). NCBI lineage: Eukaryota > Viridiplantae > Streptophyta > Magnoliopsida > Myrtales > Lythraceae > Sonneratia > Sonneratia alba. Next base: position 3,021,679 of record FWPY01000028.1, on the reverse strand, counting down.
GGCTTTTCTAGTTTTCTCTGTTTCCAACTTTGTCCTCACCTTATTTTCGGCTGTTATCACATCCTACATATCTCCTGCTGCTGCTGGCTCGGGTATTCCAGAAGTCAAGGCCTACTTGAATGGTGTGGATGCCCCAGGGAGTTTTTCATTACGGACTTTGTTCGTGAAGGTAAAAAGTTTCCTGGTCTTCTTGAGTTCTCGCTTTTTCCCTTACGCAGCATTTCTGGGCTTTGTCATGCATGTTCAACTTATCACTACTTTTTAGGTTCACCTTATATAAGCTTTTAAGCTTTTCTTCTGATAACATTGATTACACATGTTGATCCAATGGACAGATATTTGGGAGCATTTCAGCAGTTGCATCCTCTCTTTTCATTGGAAAGGCAGGTCCCATGGTTCACACTGGGGCATGTATTGCTTCCCTGTTGGGTCAAGGCGGGTCAAAAAAGTACCATCTAACATGCAAATGGCTGCGTTTTTTCAAAAATGATAGAGACCGTAGAGATCTTATAACATCTGGGTCAGCTGCCGGAATAGCTGCTGCTTTCCGTGCCCCAGTTGGTGGTCTGCTGTTTGCCCTTGAAGAGATGGCATCTTGGTATGTTAGTCTCCTATCAGTTTTCATTTTCCTCCATTTTCTATTGATATTTATGAAGGAGTCTATAGAGGAAATTATGGGTCCACTGCATGGACCCTGGGAAGTTTGGGTCTCATTGAAAAGTGAAGCACATGTTGGTGGCCAGTAGTTGAAATCAAGAGTTGTTCCTATACCTCCAACCCCTACTTTAATTACTTGAATTAAATCCGTGGGGTTATCGTGGATTACTTCTTATCTGAGATTCTGTTTAAATAGCCAACTCCCACTTGAATCTGATATTAGATTCTCTCATTTTCAATGAAGTTGCCTTACTATTTGGAAAATGTTACATCATGGATTTACCCGCCCTTGGTCTTGTTGATTTTCAGGTGGAGAAGTGCACTTATTTGGAGAGCTTTCTTTACTACGGCCACTGTGGCTATCATACTCCGAGCACTTATCGATGTCTGTCTAAGTGGAAAATGTGGGCTATTTGGTAAAGGAGGTTTGATAATGTATGATGTCACTTCAACAAATGTTTTGTATCACCTGTCAGATGTGCCCCCGGTACTTATTCTTGGCATTGTGGGGGGATTGTTGGGTGCAGTTTATAACTTTCTATTGGCTAAGATTCTTAGACTCTACAGCCTCATTAATGAGTATGGCCCTGCAACTTCTAACTTGTAAATATCATTCTGTATTCTATGATGATATACTGGCTTGAGATTTTAGATGCGTCAGAGCTGAAATTCTCATCTGAGTCTCTGTTCTTCCAGGAAAGGAATGATCTACAAGATCTTGCTTGCCTGTTGGATTTCCATCTTCACATCATGCCTCCTGTTTGGGCTCCCATGGATTGCATCTTGCAAGGCTTGTCCCGCCGGTGCTGGTGAAGCCTGTCCCACCATTGGCCGATCAGGCAACTACAAGAAGTTCCAGTGCTCTTCTGAGGAGTATAATGACCTTGCCAGCCTCATATTCAATACAAATGATGATGCAATTAAGAACCTTTTCAGCAAAGGCACTGATTCAGAGTTCCACTACACCTCAATGATCATCTTCTTCTTCACCTGCTTCTTCCTCAGCATCGTGAGCTATGGTATCATTGTCCCTGCAGGCCTTTTTGTCCCTGTCATTGTAACAGGAGCGTCCTATGGGCGCATCGTAGCAATGCTAATCAGTTCGCACTCAAACCTCAACCACGGGCTCTTTGCAGTGCTTGGTGCTGCCTCTTTTCTTGGTGGGACGATGAGGACCACCGTCTCTTTGTGTGTCATCCTCTTGGAGCTGACTAATAACCTCCTCTTGCTCCCACTCATGATGGTGGTTCTTCTCATCTCTAAGACTGTTGCAGATGCCTTCAATGGGAATGTCTACGATATCATTATGAAGGCAAAGGGGTTCCCTTACCTCGAGAATCATGCCGAACCATACATGAGGCAACTCACTGTTGGGGATGTGGTGACAGGCCCCCTCCAGATACTCAACGGAATTGAGAAGGTTGGGAACATTGCGCACGTGCTGAGGACCACAAGGCATAATGGTTTCCCGGTGGTCGACGAGCCTCCAATGTCAGTGTCCCCAGTCCTATTTGGCCTGATCCTCCGAGCCCACCTCATCGAGCTCCTGAAGGGAAGGGTCTTCTCACCAACTTCAGAGTACATTGACGTCAACGTGCTTAAGCAGTTTTCAGCCAACGATTTTGCAAAGAGGGGTTCGGGGCATGGAGATAGTATAGATGATATTGAATTCAGTGAAGAAGAGTTGGCGATGTATGTGGATTTGCATCCATTCACTAATGCTTCACCATATACGGTTGTGGAGACGATGTCCCTCGCAAAGGCTCTAATACTTTTCCGAGAAGTTGGTTTGAGACACCTTCTCGTGATTCCTAAGCTCTCTGGGGTAAGCTCTTCCTCTTCATCAGCTGCATTGTCGAGGAAATGGTCCTGACTCCATTTTTGTTCCTCCTGATATTTCAAGAAAAGTGATAATATATCCTCCTCAAAGGTTAGTCATCTTGGTCAGAAAAAATATTCTCAAGTATAATGATGTGTTATGGTGCTTGTTGGTCTGTCTTGCTGCAGAGATCCCCAGTGGTCGGTATACTGACGAGGCACGATTTCATGCCTGAGCACATACTAAACCTGCATCCTTCCCTGATAAGAAGCCGGTGGAAACGATTAAGGTTCCGGTTCCCTTGCATATTCAAGTTACTTTAGGGCTTTATTCATAGTTCAAAGGATTCCCCTGAAGAAAAGGCAGACAAACAGTACTTCGAGAAGATCGGAACTATGGGTCTGCAACTGTTAGCACTTGTGTCAACTCGACGGGGCAAACGGTAAGTGTCCATAAAGAACTCGGGTTTTGTCGAGGAAGTGTCATCTGCGCTCTGGGAACATGATGTACAACATGTTCTGCCATTGGTGGATGCTATGTCTAGACCTGCAGTTTTTTTCCTTTTGTGGAGCTTCAGCAGCATGTACCCTTGTTAGCCTCGGGAGACGCTCTGTAAATGCGCCCTTCTTGGATCAGTTTTAGAGGCCGTTTGGGTCACAGTCCAGGATCGAAACGGAATGAAGAATTTTAAGTTTTTGTTTGGTTTAGAGAGAAATCGGGATCAAAATCCCCTTCTTTACTTGTTATAACTTTATATGTTTGAATAAAGAATTTAGCACAATATTATAAAAATTATTTATGTCAAACTATAATTTCTATATATGATAATATAAGAAAAATTAATTTAATTATTATATATGTTTCGATTAATGTAACGTTACGGTAATATTTGATTTTTTTCAGCACTAATTATTGTAATTATTTATCATTATAGTAAAAAAGAAAATGAGAGTTTATATGAATGTGATAATGTTATTAATAAACTATAGATTATATTATTAAACATAATCATTTGATTAATAATTTTTTTTTGTGATAATGAAAAATGTAGAGTAGGATAAGTAATTCAATAACAGAAAATAGGTAGTTATTTGGTTCCCTTGATATAGGAGGGAAATGGCATTCCCCTCATTGGGGATTTCAATTCCATCCGTTGAGGGAATCGGATTCTTTTCTTTTTTTTTTCGAAAACAAACACATCTAACGGAATCACCGATTCCCATTCCATTTCCCCCCCACCCCAATTTTTTACACTAAACAAACCGAGCCTTCTAATGAAGGGGCTTGCTTGGGCACCACTCTGCATGAATTTTAAGGATTTCGTAGTTTCCTTGCGCAAAAAATAGAAGGATTTTGTAGTTTCAGAGCCATCAACTGACCCATTCTGTTCCCTCCCGATGATAACTTGAAGGGTATATTTTCTTGGCTCATTGATCCCTTAAAAACTTCAAAACCAATCTGCCATGGGAACAGGGACAGAACAGTTTGGATATCATTATCTATTGTTCGGTTTGAATTGGAACAGAAACATTTAACTGCAAATTACAGAGACAGAAACATGAACCGCAGTCTTGAATTTGTCGAGCAACCTTTCTGAGAACCGAGATTTACCTGATGCTGAGAGATAACCAACATTCCTCAAACCAGTGAGTTGAATATTACAGCACGCCTTACGTACCGGGAAGTGAAATATGGTAAAGCTAATCATCATTTATTAGAAATCCAAGGCTGCATGGCCGAAACCTCCTTGTTGATCTGGGTTCTATACTCGGGAACCTCTCCTTTGTCTTTTGTGATACTCTGCTCGTATTCCCCATAACTGCTCTCCCACTGACTTCATGTCAGGCCGATCAGCTCGCACCGGTGCTGCACACTGAATCGCCAGCTCGAAAAATCGAACGAGTATCTCTCCATCTAGTGCCTCCTCCATTCTGGGATCGACAAGATCAAGCACCTTCCCTCCCTCTAACTTCTCGAACACCTGCAACAAATGGCAGAAAACAATGGTTGAGTAGGTAATTCTTGGGATATGTCCAAGAACCACCTCGTCAAAGTTACAATTCATCCTCCCAAAACAAGGTGTGATGTGCAAAACTAAAAAACGTGTACCCAAATAAGTGTAACACGTTCATTGGCGGGTCTTTTCAGCTCCACAGGCCGACGGCCAGTGAGAATCTCTAACAGTAAAATGCCAAAGGAGTAGACGTCACTCTTGGCAGTTAGCTGGCGGGTCCTCATATATTCAGGATCCAAGTAACCAACTGTTCCTTTAACAGCTGTATCAACATGACTCTGCTCAGAGTCCTCAGCCCCAAGCCTCGCAAACCCAAAATCAGCCACCTTGGCTCTCATGCTGTCTGTCAGAAGAATGTTGGATGGTTTCACATCTCGATGGATGATCTGCTTCTCTGCTTGGCGAACAAAAGAGATGAGACATCAAAATTATTTGGAACAAATTTGCAAAACTGATAATGAAAAGTAAAGTTGGTTCTTCACCTGAGTAAGTGTGCAGATAGGTCAAGCCATGAGCAACATCAATTGCAATCCCAAGACGCTGACTAAAATTCAGGATTGTGCCACGGTTACCTAAACAGAAAGACACAGTCATCAGTTTCAAATAAAGATTTGATAAAATTCATTAAGGAAAAGGGCAAAATATACCATGGCCTACAAGTCTTACCATACAAATGTGACCTTAGAGTACCATTCGGCACGTACTCGGTGATAATAAGACACTCATCTCCTTTATTGATGAACTCGAACAACTTCACTAGATTCTGGTGGTCAATTTTCGCTAGGAGCTCTACCTCCCTGCTGAACTGGTTCTTGCGATCCATGAAATGGTCCTGAAAGTCCCAATACACACTATAACAAATGCAACGACATGTACAGAAGTTTCAATGGCACCAAGAACCATGTAGGATAGTGATACACGCGCCGCTCACCCCTTTCGCTCTTTTTATGGCAACCACTTGCCCATCCTCGAGATATCCTTTGTAGACGATCCCAAATGCTCCCTTCCCAATTCTCATTGAGGGCGAAAAATTCTGAGTGGCTCGGACAACCTGACTGAAGTTGAGGTATAACGGTCCTGGCCTTGTCAGTCTTGGGCTCAAAGACATTGAGAATCTTGGACTATGGGGTATATTACGTGGGCTAGCTGTGGCCCGAGCAGGACTTGGTGGAATTCTCTCAAAGGAGGAATTCACTTCAAAAGAAGAGACTGAATCCACTCCTATAACAAATAGATAAAGTCCATGGCAAATAAGAATCCATTCCTTACACATGAAAACTGGTCATGCAAAAAATCTTCCTTTTCCATTCCCAATATTCGGCACCATAAATGAAAATAAGTTCATAAAAGGGAAATATAATTTCTCCTCACCAAATACAAATTAATCAGTTCATGACATAGTTTCCTGGTAGTACATTCGAATACCTTCTACTGGAATTGTGGTATACTTACTTGAAGAAACATCCTTGGGGAGAACAGTGCGAGGAGTTGATCTCCTTTCTCTAAAGAAACAAGAGCAGAGTGAAGAGCAACATGGAGCAAATATTCCAGGTCCAACCATGCCAATCCTTACAGTGGTGAACTTGGGAGTGTGAATAGTTCTTCCTTCTTTCCCTTAACTTTTCTTTTCCCCCTTTGTCTGAGGATTCTCTCCCAATTTCTCCCCCCAAAAGCTTCCTCCCTCAATACTTTCCAAATAAGATTGAAGGGCAGGGCAGAACAGAACAAGGTCTTGTCCACTATATATATCCCATTAATAAAGAGCAGTTCTTGACCTGCATAAATAGAACATCCAATCCGATCATAAGCGCAGTCCTTTGACTCTAGCACAATCAGAGAAGCCGAGATTCTCAAGAATTGTAAGAAGAGTAGCAGAGCCACCCAAAGCAATTGTCATACTTGTAAATCGGAAGAGCACCAGAACCCCAGTTTTAATGGCCAGATTGTATCATCAGCTGACGCTAAACTACCCATTTACCGAGCAGAGCTTGGTGAGTAAATATCCGCATCACTAATAGCACCCTAATGATCGTAACAGCTGTTTATAAAAGGTTCTTCTTCAAGTTCACCGTAAAGTTGTAATCTTTCAACTTCTTGCAGATAAGTCAACTGTCATAGTTTGATGCCTCAAATGCTTTGATTTTTTTTTTCCTGTACAACGAGCATCAAAAGAAGCATCGAAACTCACCTTGTAGAATACGGAAGAATATTTGATCCCTGCTATGCGAGCGCCAATTAAGTTAATCCGAACGGGGCGAATGGAGTTCTTGACATGCCCGCCGACGGGGGGCACTCGAGGACGCAAAAAAACCGGGTAGCTCCAGAAAGACCTTGAACAAAAGCACGGGGAAGAATTCAACTGAAGACCTGACGGGAGATTCCGCGGAGAGAGAGAGTGGGACTATCCGATGGGGGTCGGTGAAGGAGAAGGAGGAGGAGGAGGAGAAGCTGAAGCGGAGAGTTGAACATCTGGAAACATCGCAGGACAATACAAGTTTCCACCTCTTCCGAGCCTACCTCCGTTCGACGCCTTTCTTGTCAGCAGAGCATCGTTGACCGTTGAGACTTTCACCGCTAGTCCTTGGTGGAAGCAATAGGAAATTTTGGTCCATCCACCAATGATGGCGAAGCTCTGTTTCTTATAATAATTATTGCAATAATAATAAACATAAGAAAGTTTTTTTTTATTATTTATTTTTGGCTAATTAATAGAGTTAGGAAGAAATAGCATCTATGGAATACCATTTTTTTAAAGATAAAATTAAGTTAATTCATTTTACAATCTCTGGATAAGGTGGACGTGTCCTATCTATCGTACCTTCTATCTTGGTGGGGGGAGGGATAAAAAAGGGTCGAGAACTAACAGCCTTTACATCATCAGCAGGCTCCGTTTAGTTGTAATTGTTTTCTTCTTGGGTTGAAGAAGTTGCAGCTTGCAACCTAATTAAAAATCAAAGAATCATGTCAAGTACATATAACCACATGAAACTTTTGCACCGTATATGCTGTATTTGCGTTCCCTTGTGGATTCTCGATCCATCATTTGAGTAATTTAGAAATTTCTTCCCGAAAAGAGGGAGGGGGGAAAACGAAAATTACCAATAGCCTCATCTCGACTTCAGAAAAAAGCAGCAATAAGAAAAACACCAAATGTATGCAATAAACATGATTTAAAGGAGAGAAAAAAAAATTTCCTGTTATGTGATGCAAATCTGCATTTGTATGACGTAGGACGCGTAGATTCAATGTTTTGTCACGGACCTAGAAGAAATGTCAGGGAGCCGAGTGCATGGTGAGAAGGAGAACGAATTTCCAGGAATATCACCCGAGTTGGAAAATTTGGCAACTGGCGAAGAGAAGATTATATCATTTCAAATCCCCCAAAAAGAATAGAATGAAAAATGAGTCCCTTCAGGTGTTGATGATAAGCACATGGTGACAGCCAGCTCTATCCCTCAAACTACAGCTAACTACTTAGCCATCAGAGAAACGCACATTTGAATCATCAACTACTGCAACTCTCCCGTTTAAAATTGGCAGGCAGATCCACTAAGCCTAAACGAACAACTTCACCGCACAAACCTGATGACACCCTAAAGTGATGAAAGAGCGAGAAGAAAAGCTTATTATCTGAAAAGAATCTATATTATGTTACATTTCCCACACGGGTTCCACGGATCTACTGCTATCTAGCTCTAAAGGATGCAACCGAACCCAACATGTCTCACCAGGGAAGAAGGAAAAGGTCATCAGGAAGATTTGCTTGGAGCAGAAAATGGAAGGAACTTTACATGACTTAGCTTCTTTAACTTGGACAGAGCTTCTCGAGAATTTCCCAATGCCATGTGAATGTACACATAAGTTAGAAGGGCTTCTCGACTATTTGCTGAGATAAACAATGCTTGATTGACCAACTCGAGCGCCTTATGAAGCTCACCATCCATAGCATATCTAGCAGCAAGATTCACATAGAGTGCTGCACGGGCCTCCTCGGGTTTTAGGAATGTAAGAAACTGTGGATCCTCTGTCCTCGATATATGTGCACTAACTGGGCCACCTCCACTGTCTGACTCTTCGCACTCAAAGTTCTTCACCACTCGCCACTGCTCAAAGTCCTCCTCAGTGAAGGGCGCCCTCACATTTTTATCTTCTGCAAGGTAGACAGATAAATGCCCAGAGGCTTCGCTTGGCCTGTTCAGCAGGCAGAGAGCCTCCGCTGCATACATGTGACCTAGAAAGCTAAAGACCCTTGAACAGTTGGGAATTTCCAAGAGAGCTTGTGCACTTGAGAGAGCCCCCAAGGGATTCTCCAACTCCAACTCGACAAATGCTTGATTAGCAAGAACTGCCTGTTTGATGATTCTGTTTTTCCGCCGAGAAGCATCTTCGTAAATGGAGAGAGAACTGCAAATCAGCTCTTGGCTTGCCACTGCCTTCTGCTCTTTTATATCACCATTTGAAGTAACTTGACCAACTCCGAGGTTCATAGCTGACAACTTAGCCTCCACACCTTGTAAAACTTTGTTGTTGGGGTTCCTAGGAAGTGACACCTCACTAGATCCATTTCCCTCCAAAGAATTGAGAGGTGGAGAAGAAGAGCTATGCAGACCTGCCTCAGAAGAACTCAAAATGTGCAGGACATTATACAAACATACTCGAGCAAGGGAAAGCGAGAGCTTTAGCTGTCCATCATTACTACAAGTAGACCAATCAATAATTTCAGCAGACTGTGAAAGCTCATTTCTGAACCTCCCTCCCCTTATAGCAAGCTGCCTCCATTTCCCCTTGCCTATGACATAAAGCTTGAGCTCCGAACTTTCCAAAGGATCGCCAGCATGTTTGAGCAGGCCCATCTCTGAAGCCATGAGACAGCACTCAGCAAGTCGGAACCAAAACAAGGGCTTGTCATGGAAAGCAGTCTGAGCCTTAAGAAGACAGCGAGCAGCAAGAATAGGTTTTCTGCAAGCCAAATACTGCACGCCACAGTTATAGGATATGAAGAGTGACTTGTCCTGTGAGAGAGTGGACAGCTTCAGAGGCTTCCCTTTCCGAAGAGATGAACTACTGGTCAAGGCTTTGGTAAATAATTCGCTTGCCATGTGAAACTTTGCCAACTCATGATAAATACACCCGAGATTGTTCAAGAACATGCTCGCAATTGCTCCTTCAGTACGATTATCCAGTGCCATCAATAGTTTAATTGCTTTACGATGGTTCCCACGAGCATACTCGAGCTGTGACTTAAGGAGAATAGCAATAGAGGAATCCCCACGTGCATTCATTGCACCCTTGACCTCTCGCTTTGCAGCTTTCAGATTCCCAGAAAGCAGCAAGAATCGAACTTTGTAAAGCTGCAACTTAAGCTTAAGATCCACAGATGGGACAGACTTATCAAATATACTCCTCGAAAAGTTGTTCGAGGTTGAAAGATCCTGTGAGCTTCCTAAATTATGCCCACCAATGTCAAGTGCTGACATCATAGATTCATAATCAAGGGTCTCATCGGACAATGTCCTCACCAAGGACTTATCTGAGGTATTTAAACCAGCACTGGTCCCAGGATCAGAATTATCACCAACTGATGAATTGCTGGGAATCGATGATGACTTCACAACTAGGTTTGGAGATTGTTGCTGCAACATAGTTCCACTTTCGGGAGGTTTGTCCAGATAGTTGAGAACATCCTGAACAGCATCACCCAAAACAAATACATAAACTTAAGGAGGTGATAGCATATGTATCAAATTTAGGTCTTAGTGCCAAGCAGAGAAGTTTGCTGGACAAGCAAAAACAAAGTCCAAATTTCAGCTGTATAGGAACACAAAGCTTCCAGAAAAAGACACAGTATGGAATATGAAAATCACTGACATCAGACGCTATAAACCCAGATTAGAGGATCACTAAACATGAATATTCATAAATTATTATCAGAAAGAGCATGCCTAATACAGTGCATTTGCAAGCATAAATTTGAAGAGAATCTGTGGCTTAATGAAGCATGACAGTATAAGTTTCTAATAGTTGTTCATGAAACAGCAATAACAACTTCACTTTCCTTCAAGTTCAAGAGATCAAAAATTGTTCCCAAGTAATAATGACTAACAGATCTTGCCCTGATGTAAATAATGGACTATATGAAAATTTAAGACTCACCGCAGATTTTGCTATGTCATTACAGGCTAAAGCCACATCCAGGAACAAGAGACAAATATGAAGAGCAATGGTCTGCATACAAATGAATGGTGATTAACGCATCAATAGAACCAATGAAGAAGATACAGATTGTGGAAAGTACACATTCTTTATACCTCATCGATTGGTTGAATTTTATAGTACAATGGTTCAAGGACTGATAGCGCCTTCGCATACTCAGACAAATGGAACCAAATAACTGCCTATAAAAGAAATTTCATAAGACATCACATCAGTTTAGTGCAAACAAAATTGCAAAAGATTAATGCGATACCATCAAGTAGACCAATTCATGGAAAACAATACTACAAAGGATTCAAGGGACATACCATGTTTAGGATAGCCACGGAATGATCAAACTCATCCACATGGAAGATACTAGTATTACTTGCAGCTGATGTTTGATTCTCGGGAACTGAGGAATTTCCTTTGCTACTGGCTTTGCTACCTGCACTGCTAGCAGCCTCAACTTGTTCCAAAGATGTAAGTGCAAGCTCTTCACTCTTTTTCTAAACCCAACACCCATAAAAAGAAAGTGAGATAATTACTATGAGGGAATAACAAACACAGTATTCCGTTTCTCTGGATGGCAACTGAATCATACCTTGACACTGTTTAGTACTTCAATCAATCTCCTCGGATTTGAGCAACCATCCCGAAAGAATTCTGTGATTGCGATATTATGAAGGACCTGCAATCATATATCCACATACTCAATACTTTAAACTAAATTCATCAGAACACAATAACTATAGCCCTTTAAACATGCCATGTACGCATTAGTAACATAACAGGAGGAAGAGATTATTAGCCTAAAATGAAGAAAAATGGAAGGAAGGGATTGTTTCATACAAAATTAGTTGATAATGTGATGCAGCATTCCTACTGCATAACTGAAACATAATTTATACCACTGGACTGGAAAAAGATAACGACAACAAGAACTACCACTTTGGATTATAATGAGGTTCACACAATATTCCCAGTAAATAATAGAAGTCTTTGATAAGAAGGAGATTCATAAGAAAAGACACTCTCTGGGATTCATCCATAGCATCATCAGCTTGTTCAAAACAAGCTCAAAAATCCAAAATATCAATTGAAAGGGGGAAATGGGGAGAAAAAAAACATACCTTCATCCCACATTCTCTCTCAACTCTAGCACCCAAGCAATAAAACATTAAAACACACACCTAAGCTACTATTCAGCATGCAATTATGGCCGTATATGTCAAGCGATTCTTGAAAACTACTTTATAAGAACACTTGGAGTGCCCGATTCAACCAAGTTGTCCCCCTCCATTAGAAAATGCATACATAAATCTAAGATGTAGTTACCTGGATGGCATTCTGAGCTACCATAAACTTTTAATCATAAATTTGAAAAAGGAAAGATAGAAGACATTCAAGTAGAGAAAACAATAAGCAAGATTTATAGCAATCAAGAGGAAGAGCTGCGAGAGCGATTCACATAAGCAATCATCTCAATGTAAAAACTGAAAACTCAACAGATATTCGCAATCAGATTTGAAGTCAAGATTATTGCAAAGCCACGCCAAATTAAAGCAGTTCACCCAAACGGACATAACAGCATGCACAAGCAGCAGAACCGCTCAGCTGGCGAGGGGAAAACGACCTTAGGATCATGCTCCTTCTTCTGCGACAGCTGATTCAGGAGCTCGAGGCACTCGCTGTACTGGCGAGACTGGAACAGCAGAGCCGCCTCCTTAGCTATGGCCGAGCACGGGGTACCTTCCTCGTCCGCCGACTGATTCGCAACGGAATTCGGCGCTGCTGACGAATCTCGGGAATCCATTTCTAGATCGATCAGCGGACGGCGAGCTGAGGATGCGAAACCCTAGCTAGTGAGGAGGAAATGGATTCGAGGCGGAGGGTAAGCGTTGCGAGACTTCCCAATCTGTCAGAACAAATCCAGACAGTCACAGGGAGATGGGTAAAGTGCCGCTCATTTGCTTGGGATTGGACGACTGCGCAGAGAGCTAAGAGGGATATTTCATCGAACGACTAGCTGTCTTAGGAAGCGATAGAGAGAGAATGCAGGAGTGGAGAGCGAGAAAAAAAAATTAAATGGTTCTTCGGGGGCAAAACAAAAAGATAGTTTATGGATAATATTGTAATTGTCACATACAAGAATACTATAAAATTGATTTTTTTATCCAGCTAATAGAAATATATCTCAAAACTAGTATCTAATGGACTGAAATTTTTAAGAAAATTTTCGTCAACTCTCTTAACTTAATATTCAATCTTTTGATCACTTATTTGAAAGTTTAGTGAAGAAATCACTAGTTAAATATTAGATTGGTATATTATGAAATTGAATATAATTTAAGAATTTGTGCTTTTGATAATAAAATCTTTTTTATCAAATTTTATCCAATTATATTATATTAAAAAATTTTAACTCATATGGATTGGTTTAGATGGTCTATCAATTTTATAACCACTATAATACTAAATAAGAGAGGTTATTTTTCATGAGTTTATAGAAATTCATGTTATCTGTTTAATTAAATTTTGAATAGCAAAATTCCCACAACCATCCTCGATTCTTCGTACTATCCTTTTATGGGCATTTGCCACCGTGAACCGATGAAAAAAGGATAATATTGGCTGGAGAGCCTCTAGGGTGCGAGAAGACGCTCGACTAAATTGCGAGAATGGGTTTGAATTGAGATCTTAGACTCATGAACTTGTACAAGTATATAAGAGTAAGCACTAGCCAATGACAAATATTATATTTAAGAAATTTTAGAGAGTCGATATCTAAAAAATAATAGTAGAACTTAAATTATACATTTTTATTATATTAATTAGTAATTATTTTATTGGGTACTATTAATATTAAAAATGAAACACACAAGGAATTAAGGAAAAGGCTTAAAAAATTGGTCCGAGCCCACATAATGATAAAAGCGAGAGTAGCCATTCCGTGGCGCCGACCGTTTCAATAACCTTAGTCGTCGATCGCACTTCTCTTTCACGGCGCCGTTTCTTCCCTCTCTTCCCACCGCTTGAGGCTTCTCCTTGCCCCTCCTCGTTTTTGCTCGGTGGCGGATCTCTAACCGGTCACTGCCCGGCCGAAGTTAATAGGTGAGGCTCCTCATTTTAGGGTTCTTTTTACAGATTGTCATTGTCAGGTCTAGTCAGTGAGTGGATTGATCTGCAATTCTTACCCCGATTGCCTCTGCACGGGTGAGGAGCTCGCTATCGTTTCAGTTCGGTTGGGGCTCACAATGCTTTTACTGTGAGTAGACTTCGGTGGAGCTCCCAAGTCTCAGTGGGGGCAGCTGCCTCCAATGCCCCCCCAGCTTCTTTCTGTCCCCGCAAATGTTGTCGAGCTGGGCATTCCTTTTCCTACTTTGCAGCCGTCTGACTATAGTGTTATTTTCCCTCCTTAGAGATAGCTGACTTAAGCGTACAGATTGTCAAACTCGACTGGACATCCTCTTGTATTTCATCGACTCGAATTTGATCTGAGTTTTGGATATCGACTAGACTGCCTTATAATTTAATTTCGTGTGAATTGCCTGATCTACTCCGCCTGTATGCATTATAATTTCAATATATATATGTATATGCTTTATAGACTTCTTCAGTAGATACTGTTCCATCTCTGAGCTCATTTAACAATGTTCGAATGCTTCCCATCATTATACAAATACTTGACAGTACTCCTCTGTATTCTATCTCTTTGGAGCCACTGAAAGGTTATTGTTTGAAATGGTGAAGTAATAACTTGCAGCAGGAGCTTCCCCCAGCTTTGTATTTTAGAAGAAAATTTTATATCTTAAACAGAATCATTTATGAAATAGATTTTTCTCTACTGCATTGCACTGCATCAGAGTCTAGACTTGCATAGTTACACTTTATGAAAAGTCATTTGCAGATAATGAACAGAGGAGTTGGAGCAGCAGCGTTGGCGAGTGGCAGTGGACCCACTGCTGCTGCGACAGCAGCAGCTGCACAGAAGCAGAAGACGCTCTTGCAGAGAGTAGAAACTGACATTGGAAATATTGTTGATAATTTCAACCACCTCGTGAATGTTGCCAGAGTATGTTCAGGTCCCAGAGTTACAGAGAGTTCCATCTCATGTAATTCATGATGATTCATTTATCTATAGCATCTTCTAGTAATTTTTATAGTAGAGGACGTCCAGGTGAGCATATAAGCACAATTTCTACTGAGTAGCAGCATTGTGAAACTCATAGTTGTTCACTGTTTTCATAAATAGTGAGCTCTATCAGATACATCATAGTGCTCTCTTTAGAGGCAGTCAACATTTATGCAAAATTTGAATGCTAAATTTAGGTACGAATCTGTCTATGCATATCACCTGCATTTCACAATATTATTCCTGTCCTGAACCATGTAGGTGAATGATCCCCTGGTCAGAAATTCACAGGAAGCTTTCATGATGGAGATGCGTGCTTCCAGAATGGTGATGAACTATCTTTCTCTTCATCCTAAAAATTTGAGATGCATGTGCAAATTAATTTCTTCTCTTGTCCTATAAAAAACTGCAAGCAGTTAGTTATGGCAGTCTAAGGAGTTTGAATTCTAGCTCCATCTGCCATGTGGCTGACTCACATCTTCAATCTAGTGTATTTTACTGAACAACCTAAGATACATAAAGACCTAGAACAACCCACTTTTAGTACCTTCTTGGAAAAACACCCTTTAGCTGTCAAAGATCCTTTTTTTCTTTTTTTATATCCACATGTTGTGTAACTGCATTAGGAGAACATGAGCGGGCCTTCTTCAAAAACACCGTTCTGTTGGGAAAGTTTTGTGTTGAGAGCAATGGTCACAGCACTTTTTTCACATTGGGACAAAATGACCTAATCCCAAAATGCAGAAAGGAGTTTGCAGCACTACCTTAATGTCCCAACTCTTATTTGACTTCCACCAACTACATTGACAGGTTCAAGCTGCCGATTCACTGCTCAAGTTAGTCTCAGAGCTGAAGCAAACAGCCATATTCTCGGGATTTGCATCTTTGAATGACCATGTCGAGCAGAGAATAGCAGAGTTTGAACAACAAGCAGAAAAATCGGATCGTCTCTTATCTAGAATTGCAGACGAGTCGGCTGCAAGTCTCAAGGAGCTCGAGTCCCACTATTACTCTTCTGCACAGAGGACAGATCAGCCTCTGGAGCCATGAACCATTATCATGAATTGCGATATTCACAGGTAAAATCTGTCCATCCAGATGGCAGTCAATATGTTAGCACGACAGATTATCTCTTCATGGAGATGCGCTGCGAGCATTTGCCTTTGCTTAGATTACATTCCAACAGTGAGAAAGTCTGCTTGCAGTATTTAGGGAAAACGTTCTGCTGATAGGAACACAGAAAAATGTCTTCAGTGCATTTAACTTCCGTATGGGGAATACGTTTTCGTTTGATTAACTGGCCAAAACTCTTGCCAAATGTAGAAGTTGTGATTAGGAGGTTTTTCCATGTTGGGAGATGATTGTTTGTCGCGTTCATGCGTAGGGAGTTCTCCCTGGCTTTGCTCGCGGCCTTTTGGACTCTGAAAATGAAAATGGGCCGATGAAAATTGTGCGGGTCGCCTGTTTGGGCTCTGTATGGCAGTCGGTTTCCCTGTTTCAACCCAAGTTTAGGAAAAGATAAAATCGTAGAAATAAAAGAGAGTTAAGGAGGATGCACAGTCCGATCAACAGCTGCTCCTGTCATTCACACGTCATTTGGGACCCACTGTTTCTAATCCGTCAACGACAACGATTGGAGATCAAACGGCCGTGACGATTGAACTCATCTTTCAGCTTTTTTGTGCTTTTTTCCCACCTTACCCGGTTTCTTCGTCTCGGCTCCAGTCCGGTGGTCCTCACCGTACCTCACGGTGGTGAATCACCGAATACTCAATTTTCTAGGTGCTGTGGCAGCATCCACGGACTGTTCCCAGTCGACGTGGACCCTTCATGACGATCCATCAGAATCTTCCGAAGCATCTGGTAATTTCTCCCATCCCCGTGCTGTTTTCAATCCAACACTAACCCTGTCAGATAGGAGGTACTGCAGACATAAAGTACACTGGTTAGCTAGCTCGACGATGAGTTGAACGGAATTCACGTGCGTGCGTATTGAGTTCCTCCCATCGCGTGAAGAATCATCAATTGCATCGGGCTTAGCCTCTCCCCGGACTTAAAGGAGTAAACTGGCGTAGCCTTTGGTGGCACTAGTTTGTGTGCCGGCTTGCTGAGTTTGATGCGGAGAGTCCGGGGCCAGCCCTAGTGGGGCCGATGGATGAAAGGACGTATTTGCCCCCCATCTCATCCTCTCCTGAATAAGTGCACGGACTCTGGTCTAAATTGGGAATCTGAATCCCTGAACAGCAATTAGGGCAACAAAATTAGGGAAGAATTGTATCCCTCTTCACAGATTAATGCGTTCACGAAAACATTTTTAGATAGCGGAGAATTGATTCTCCAGTATAAATATAACCAAACAGAGAATTGATTCAATGTAATCCATCCCGTACGTGGAGAAAATAGTATTATGTTTTGAGTCTCCAAAAAATTGTAATTTAGAGAAATTTATTGATCATGACAATATGTTTTAGATGTTAAATAATCGCTTGAAAAGTTGATACTAGCCAGATTCTGGTGTCATCCTTGAGGGTAGATATGTTAATAAGGCTGGCTTGGTCCGAAACCAACCTGGATTGTCTCAAAACCCGTACATAACCGGTTTTTATTGGATTGAATAACTATTATAAGCCAAGTGCAAGAAATAGGTATATTAACCAAAACCAGCATGGCACGTTTCTCAATGGTGGCCTAGAACAAACCTAAAACCGTTACAAAATCCACTCAGACCAGCCAATTGCCAAAAAACCTTCAGTCAAATTTTAATATTTATTCAAAAAAATATAATATTTCATATATGTAAATAGAATAATAGGACACTTATGGTATAATAAGTTAATTTAAAATTTTATTCATTTTCAAATATTTTGAAAAAATCTTAAACCATCGTGTTACCAGATCATAAGAGAGTTAAATGATTATAAACTAATTTTAAACCGATTCAAAACCGGATTGAACCGTCCATATTACATCACCAAAATTGACGGGCACGAATCGCCGCCCTCTACTTCGCCATCACGTAATTGCTCCCACGACAAGCCGACACGCGTCCCCGACGGGCCCGACCACGAATCGAGCGTGGATGTCTGTCGTTTTGGAAAACTGCAACCGCGAGCAGGTGATTTCCCCTCGTCCATCTCTTCCGTTTGTCTTTCTCTTCCCGTGGAATGTCCTCTCTGTCGGCTGCGACCACGTGACCTAAACTGTAGTGGAACACAATGAAACAAAGGTTGCTGGAATAAAATTTATTGATAATTAAAATAAATTAATTATTTATGGATAAATCATGCTAATAGTTACCATATAATAGGTTAAAACTGCAGCAATTTTTTTCTTATTTTCAGTGAAAAAAGGTACATATTTTGATATATCATATTTGCTGAATGTATTAATTGACCATAAAATATGTTATTGAGTTTAATCCGTATTATTTCATATTTATAAGTCATGTGTAAGATGAGATTAGAACGGGGTTGAAAAATTGAAATGAACAAATACACGGGGGGCCTAATTGCAAAATTTGGCCATTACGACAGTTATTATTCTCATAATTGATATTACTAATCAGACACAGTCACGTCATGGCCTCAGGGAAAGAGACTTTTTTTTGTCTGGGGACAGTGATCACCGCACACGTGTCCCCGACATGACAGAAATGCCTGCAATTCCAACTTCCCGGATAGGAACAAAATTTGGCTCTAAGATGCGATTAGGCAGACAAGCTTATCAGACCAGATTGCGAGATCTCCGGACACCTGTACGGTCCACAACACGGCTTAATACTGTCGAGCAACGAAAAATATTAAAATTATAAGAAATTATTAGTGACAAATATAGTAAAAAATTTTACATCGTGTATTGCAAGTGAAATTGTCCCATTTGAAAATTAAAAATATAGTTAATAGTAAACATTCTTAAAATAAGTAAAATTTTTATAAGATGTATATATAAATTGGTCGGTATAGTTTAATATTTTTTTTGAAATATAATTTTAATTTAAATTTTATAAATAAATATATATATGATGGAATAGTTTTACCTAAGCCTATGTTCAATAGGACCAGCACGGACGGTGACTCTATTTTTGGCCTTATGGGCGATTTGTGGACTGTGTATGGGTCGGCTGATTGCACGGAGACAAACAATGGTGATTTAAGTATATTGGAGAACATATGACAAAACTGATTCAGCATCACATGGGAAGTGACCCATAGGGAGCATATCGCATCGAGTCGATGCTCGTTCTTTCTGGTGGTCTTCATCAATGATCGGGTAGTTTCATGAAACTAGCTAACCTATAGTTAGAGTTGTTAAAATTAGTGGTACAAGTCGGTTTAAAACTGACATGAAAATATTTGATTTGATTACGGTTTGACCTATTTGTTGAGCAGATCGATCTAAGTATGAATTATAGTTCAAGCATATATGAACCGGTCTAAAATAATTTATAAACGGGTTGGTTAATAATTTATAATTATTTAACCATATAAATGGAATATCTTTTATTTTTTTAAAATTATTTTAAAATAAATATATTTTAATTATTTTATTAATCCGATAAAATCCAACCGCTGATTTATATGATTTTGGCTATTCGAACCAGTTTTGCAATAGTTCTAGTCCCATTCAACAAGAAAACAGTTCATGCTTGTTCTTGTTCAACGGACCTATTTTTTGAACTCACCCTATAATCATCAATCAAATAAGAATGATTTAGAATATTCTAGGTCGGTTATATGTTTTGGTGGGCTACTTTCAAGCCAAATCAGCTCATTCAATATCTTTATTATATTAGAGTTGAAAGGTGATAAAATTTGGTATGGCTTAAGAATATGGCAAAAAAAAAACTATACATAAGCCATATTTCGGGCAGTCTAAGAGATTGTACGTATTGTCCCAAATTACCAGCTCTAGCTAGAGGTTTAGCTTCCCATTCACGGCATTGGTCAATAGCGAAGCAGAGGTGCACAGAGAGAGGGGGGGAAAGATATGCACCAGCAGCTCAGGCTGATGCTGGATTGGTTGGGCGAGGATCCGACGTGGCGGACCATCCGCCGTTAAAAGATCGACAGCTGGAATCTTTGAAAATTCTTTTGCCGTTGGATTAGATAAGGGAAGTTGGCGCTGAGGCGAGAGGACGTTTTTCGGAGAGAGAGAGAGGAAGCTTGAAAGGATTTAACAATGGCGTGGCGATTGGGCTGCAGCTCGAGATCTCTGGGTATAAATACGGCACCTCTCGCTCGTTTCTTGCCATCACCGTCCTCTTCATCCGCTTGCACTCTAGACATCTCAAGCGCAGCTCAGAAGCGATCTTCTTATTCTGGTAAATCATGTCTACTGTATCTCTGTCCTGTTTTGTTCCTGAGGAAGCTTGACAAGATGAGCTTGGAGATCATATGATATCTTTAACATGTTCTAAAGGGGTCTCTTTGATTCGGTTCATGTTCCAGACATTCCAGCTTTTGCTCTTCTGGGCGAGCATTTTCCATTTCTACTATCAAGGTACGACACGTTCTCAACCTAATCAGGCTAAAAAGAAGTCGATTTTTTTTTTGTCAGATGTTAATTGGCGAGATAGAATAATGATGAATTTCCACACTAAATTCATAAATGGAATCGCAAGAATGAACACTGTTTGATTCATTTATATGGAAGTCAGTGATTTTATATATAGTCATGACGATTTACCGAATCTGACGTGCGGCCTTATGGTTTGCTTGCAGAGGGGCGAACTACGGCCCTCATTTGAGACGGTAGCTAAAGAAAGTAAAGTAGGAGAAGGAAGAGGAAAAGGAGACATGACGATCAAGCAGGCTGTTCGGATTGCCGACGGGAAGCTGATCGTGAAGGAACGGACCATCCTCACCGGGGTGGCTGACAATGTGGTTGTGAACTCCGGTTCGGACTCCGGTCCTGTGGAGGGGGTCTTCCTTGGGGCAGTCTTTGATGAGGACAACAGCCGCCATGTTGTCCCCCTTGGGAACCTTCGCGATGTCCGGTTCATGGCTTGCTTCCGCTTCAAGCTCTGGTGGATGGCCCAGAAGATGGGAGACAAGGGCAGCGAGATTCCCCTCGAGACCCAGTTCTTGTTGGTCGAGACCAAGGACGGTTCCCACCTGGAGCTGGACGGTGGCAGCGAGGAGAATCAGATTGGGTACACCGTCTTCCTTCCCCTGATCGAGGGATCATTCAGAGCATGCTTGCAAGGGAATGAAAGGGATGAGCTTGAGCTCTGCCTTGAGAGCGGTGACTGCAACACCAAAGCGTCTTCATTCACGCATTCGGTCTTCATCCATGCCAGCACTGATCCATTCATAGCAATTTCCGATGCGATACGGACAGTCAAGTCCCATCTCAAGACATTCCGTCTTCTGCACGAGAAGAAGCTTCCCAGTATTGTTAACTACTTCGGGTGGTGCACTTGGGATGCGTTCTATCAGGAGGTGACCCAGGAAGGGGTGGAGGCAGGGCTTGCCAGCTTGGCAGCCGGTGGGACTCCACCTAAATTCGTGATCATCGACGATGGATGGCAGTCTGTGGGCGGCGATCCCGGCGAGGAGAAACCACTGCTGAGGCTGACGGGAATCAAGGAGAACGCAAAGTTCCGAAAGAAGGATGAACCGGAGGTGGGGATTAGGAGTATCGTAAACATTGCGAAGGAGAAGCATGGGTTGAAGCACGTGTACGTGTGGCACGCAATCACAGGTTACTGGGGCGGGGTGCATCCAGGGCAGTACGGCTCGCTGATGAAGTACCCGATGGTATCAAAGGGAGTAGTCGAGAATGAACCCACATGGAAACATGATGTGATGGCCCTGCAGGTGAGGATTCCCTTTGTTCGTTTTCAGTTCCGAAGAACAAGTTTTCTGCTCCTTCATTCTCCAGTCCTGATGTATTTTTGTATATCTGCAACTAGCTGATTCAAAAACTCTAATACTGTTTTGCAGGGCCTGGGGTTGATGAACCCTAAGGAGGTGTACAGGTTCTACAACGAGCTGCACAGCTATTTGGCAGGTGCAGGAATTGATGGGGTGAAGGTGGATGCCCAGTGTATACTGGAGACCCTTGGTGCTGATTTGGGCGGTCGGGTTGAGCTCACCCGTCAGTACCATCAGGCTCTGGATGCTTCTGTTGCCCGGAATTTCCCTGACAATGGCTGCATCGCCTGCATGAGCCACAACACTGATGCACTCTACTGGTATGTCCAATGTATACTTTTCAGCGATCAGGTTGTTTAAACAGAATGATTTGACACATAATTCAATATTTTGTTGCAAAGTATATTGCTGATAAGAAACTTGATGCAGTAGAAATGGCTTAGTGCGGATATGAGTAACTGTTCTTCCGGCTATAGTAAGTTCTTCGTGATATTTTAAAATTTTGTATTGTTCTAATATGATTTATTTCCTTGCTGTGGCAACAGCTCCAAGCAGACAGCAGTGGTGCGAGCGTCCGATGATTTCTATCCAAGGGATCCGGTCTCCCACACCATCCACATAGCAGCTGTTGCATACAACAGTGTCTTCTTGGGTGAAATCATGCAGCCTGACTGGGACATGTTCCATTCTGCACATCCTGCTGCAGAATACCACGCTTCAGCCCGCGCAATTAGTGGCGGCCCCGTTTACGTCAGGTAATCAATTATATCCGATTTCTTGTAACAGTTGTTTATTCGTCTTGATCAAATAATGGGCTAAAAGAGTTTTGTCTTCCTTGTGTTTCTGGTCAGTGATGCACCTGGGAAACATGATTTCGAGCTCCTCAAAAAGCTGGTGCTGCCAGACGGGTTGGTACTCCGAGCCCTATTGCCAGGTCGTCCTACCTGTGACTGCCTCTTTTCTGACCCGTCCCGTGATGGTGTTAGGTGAGCACTCCAACCATTGAACTTATGCCCATTGCCTACTCTTCTGTTTGTTGCAATTTGCATGCATAAATAGCAAGAGAACCAGACGATTCATAGTTTATAGACAATAGAATAGAACCTTTTCCAATGTGCCTCTGTGGGATTTCCTGGGCATCATAGAATTTCCTGTCCTATTCAACATGCATTCTAGTGTGCTCTTCTTTATGGATTTATTTCCAACTTAAGGAGTTGAATTGACTGAGAGACTCTAATGTTTCGTTCAGCTTGCTGAAGATATGGAACATGAACAAGTACACCGGTGTACTCGGCGTCTACAATTGTCAGGGAGCAGCGTGGAACGTTGCTGTGAGGAAGAACACCTTCCACGAGACCAAGTCTGAGGCCATCACCGGCTACATCCGAGGCCGAGATGTCCACCTCATAGGCGAGGCTGCCACGGACTCCGATGAGTGGACTGGTGACTGTGCCGTCTACAGCCACAGGAGCGGCGAACTTGTAGCCTTGCCGTACAACGTCTCCATGCCGGTGTCCCTAAAAGTCCTTGAGCACGACATTTTCACAGTGAGTCCCATCAAGGTCCTTTCCCCCGGCTTCAGCTTTGCCCCCATAGGTCTGATTAACATGTTCAATTCTGGTGGGGCCGTCGAGAGGCTGGCATACGAAGTCAAGGGAGGGGCGAAGCCATCAGAACTGAAGGATGATAATGAAGCGACGGGAGTGGGAGAGGAGAGGATGGAGAGTCGTAGCAATATGCTGGTCGCAGTTGTTCGGATTGAGGCTAAGGGATGTGGAAGGTTCGGAGCCTACTCCTCGGCCAAGCCGAGAAGATGCCTTCTGGGGTCGAAAGATGTCGAGTTCAGCTACAATCCGTTGTCCGGGCTGGTCACTGTGGAGTTGGATCACTTGCCTGAGGATGGCCAGAGGGTTCACCCCATAGAGGTCGAGTTATGAGTGAACCTAATGCGCGGTAACTGGAGAAGATGCATCGATTAATCTGCCACCAACGGTGTGATCCACCAATTTTATCCTTGGCGAGTTTGGATCTTTGTTCAGGGTTTATCGGGCTCTTCTGTCCATGTGGAAGGGGGAAGTAAAGGAATACAAAACTTGAGCAATAAGCTCCGTTCCCTCCCCTGTATGTTGTGATGAACCCCGTGTGTAATAATCTGCGCTTACAAGGATCAATGGAATTAAAGAGCCGTGGGAATCTTGTTCCCTCTTCATAATTGGACATCGATTCCGAGTCCACCATTTGACCTATGATTCGCATGCTAAGTTATCTTGCCTCCTCCTTGATCTCATATACTCAGTCCCCCGTTCGGAGGAATTTAGGTCGCCTTAAGGGCCCCTTTTGGGCCCAGATGCTGCTAACAGTACTCTTAGGAACTTGCATGTGGGAGTAGAGAACAACTAATTACCCTTAGGAAGTCATTTCATCCATATCTTGGGTTCGCTCCGACTCGCCGAAAGTCATCCTCGTTCTCTTGAATGGCAAGTTGAAGGGCGCTTCTGGGATGCCGATCAGGACCGAGCTGTTTTATCAGTGACCGGACAACTAATAAGGCCACTTATTATTAAGGGCATAAATACAGAGAGGACACTCATTGGGTCACCTTAGGTCCAGCTAATAAGGTTCCACTGGTACTGACATGCACAACATGGCTCCCCATTAAACTACACCCAGTCCCTGTATAATAATCGAGCCAGTTCTCCCTATCGAAGACCCGACAAAGATTAGAAGTCTCCCACGCTCATCAACACATGTCGAAGGTGTAACAGCGCCGATTATCTATAGAAAAAGACGCACACACACACACACACACACATATATATATATAATAGGTAGAGATCATCGGCATCTACGCTGGACGACCATTATAATTGTCGGGCTAAAGTCAAGTCGAGCCATAATAATACCTTGAAAAAAGTGTTACCAAATCACATCAATTGGCCCATCATCTTCGGATCTACACCCCATCAAGAAGACCAAGCAATGTGGTCAACTTTAAATAGGAATATGTATGTATGTATGTCCAACAGTGGTGGGGGTGAAGGGGAAGACAGGCATCCGAGTTTAAAATTGAATTAGATAGAACCGATGCAGTAAAAGTGGCGTTTGTCGGGGACCGTGACGGAGTTGGGTTGGGATGGCAGGGGCTTTTAGGCGATCTACTGACAGCAGGAGAACATGTATTCCCATGCGATTGTCCCCAGCCCCTTCTACACACACACATTATTCACGTAATTTGTACTGAACCAATCCTTGGATCAATTTAACATACACACACACACACATATATATATATATATATCTTACATCCCAATGGTCTGTTCCCTTCTCTTGGTATGCGATGGGTTGGGATCAACCAACCTGAGTACAGGGTGTGCAATAGCTTATCGCCTTCATAAAGTTTGTAATTCGAGTTCAGGTCAACTGGAGCTTGCTACACGAAACATGAAACTTTTATCGGGCTGTGAGGATTGGGATCGACTGCCCGGCACGTTGCCGGTGAGTTCGGAATTGTACTTACGTGTCGGCTTAAAGTCACGCGTGTTTCGAGAGGCAAGGACATTATTTATATATAAAAGAAAACTACTGACTTTTCGAAAAGGGATACATGAACTGTTTGGTAATTATAAACTAAGACGTACAGTGCCAGTAAACTCTCCTATTTTTTGACATTTTCTTCTTTATATTTTGATATGATATTCGCACATAAGATCGTGTCTTAACTCTTAATAAATAATTGCAAAATAGTATTATTCGTAAAATGACCAAGAGATTTACGTTCAATTCAAAAATTAAAAAAAAATTCTATTCACCTTTTAGCATCATTTTTCATTTTATAAAAAGGAAAAAATTTAAAATTCAATGCATAGATAGCATCATCAATTAATAATCAAGAAATTTGAAATATAATCATTATCACTTAATGTTTTATATCCTTTTATTCTCGTATTTATCTTATCTCTAAATTTATAAATCTTCTTTATAATTGTAAACTCCAACTGGTCCACCATTGTTACCCAAAAAACAAAAAGATAAAATGGAAAGTGGGATTCAATAAATATGAATCTCCCATTGACATTTTGAGCTAAGACTCAAAGCAAAAGGATGAGATATGAAATCCTAAGTTTGCATAGTATACCGCTGATATTGGAATTCGAGTACATCTAGGTAACGGTGAATTAATGTCGGGAATGATCGAATACGCATTGTGCAAACAAAATTCCTCAATTAATAAACCCAATTGTTGATTTCTAGGTTCGGTCTGGCCGAGGAAAATTCAATTAAATTTTCTAAATATCAACAAACACCCGACATGCCCTCAATCAATCCGTACGCTTCGATCCGTCTCCCTGTCAGATGAAGCCTACTGAGTAGGAGGAGGCCCACGACAAACATTTGATTTTGAATAACAATAATAATAATAATAATCATGAATGACTTCTTCCCCTAACAAAGAAAACAATTAGCTAATAAAATCGTAATAAATATTAATTAATGAATTCATATGAAAAAAGAGCAACATGTAACGTGCAAGTTGCCCTTTGTCTTTGAATGTACGCATGGCACCCGCAAAATACAAATGATTCAGCATATTATTATATTTTTAAAAGGTTGAGTCAGAGAAGGGTGATACTCTTTCGATCAAGAATTTTTCGATTACAGGCACGTTGGATCGAATCGGTTGAACCATCTTATATTCGTGACTGAGTTTATTTTATTTTATCTTTGTTTGTGTATGGCTTGGAGTTTTCCTATATTCTTTTTCCAATTATTTATAAAAAGAGAAAGGGGAAAAAAAAAAACAAAAGGTATTTTTGTTTGGATCTTGCCCAAAGGAGGACAGGTGAGATCGGCCCCCACTGCTATGCGCCCCACAAGGGCGACCGCCACCGTCAGATGCGGGGAGCAGCCTGCATCCCAACCGCACGTGAATTTATGATTCGTGCGCTGTGCTTGTACTCTACCTTTTTACCCCAACAGGAAATTATTATTATTATTTACGTCTCAATAACAAATTTACTATGACTATAAAATTCGTAGATATAAGATGGATAAAATAATAATAATAATTTTTTTAAAAAAAGATAAGTTCACTAATAAGATAAAATATAAAAAAATAATTTTTAATTAAGAATAATAATATTGTGTGAAAAAAATTACTGAGACATGATATTAAAATATCATGACAACATGGGAAGTGGAGGATGAAAGTCAGCTTTTTAATTGGCTGAAAAGGTTGGATGGATTCGCAGTAATCTCAGGCCCAATATTCTCCTTGGGATTGCCAACCCACCCCCTAGACAAAAAAAAAGGAGTCATTTTCTAATTTAAGATTTTTTATTTATTTTCTCCCCATTTCCACCCCCTCCTATAAATATCCCCACCCTCCCCTCCTCCATTCCCCCAGTCCAGTATTACTTCTCCTCCACAATTCCTTTAGGCCCCGCCTCTCAACCTCTTCACCTATCCATCCGTCCACCTTTTCCATCCACTCCTCTCCATCTCCCACATCTCCTCCACATAACCCCATCGACATTCGCTCTCTTGGTCGGAGTCTCTGCATATCGATCTGTCGGCGGCTGAAGGACAGGGTAGAAGAGTGGCCCTCTTTGTTGCCTTCCACAGCTTTCTTGAACTGCTCACATGGTCACGGAGTTGGGATCTTGATGGTTAATTATCCACCCGGAGTTGTTAGCAGTTCATGGACCCCCCCGGGGAGTTAATCGCAGGAACCTTCCGTGTACCCCGGCGGTTCAATAAAGCTGTGGGAAGCTACAGAAAGGACCAAGAGATTAGATTTTAAGGTGTGGCCGGGGTTGATGATCACATGGCCGGTTCAACCAGTATCATATATTTCAATCCATTAATTCAACTTTGTGATAGTGTTTATGTGAGAAAAATCGTTTTTTCCGTTGTTAAGTATCTCTTTTATCTGTTGACTCTCATTGTTAGTGGTCTCTAATACTATATATACACATATATTTTGCAGGTGGATGAATCTGATGAGTGTTATCATGCTTATACAGAGAGCTAAAGACGATTCTTGAGAGACTCGTCTTCGACATAATCAGTAATGCATACTCATCTTTATCATTCTTGGATCTAAACGCAATGAATGATGAGTTCTGAGACATATTCGTAGATCCACCTGTTCTCGGGTCAGTATTAGAAGTGACGACCCTCAACCATTGTTCACTCTTGTTGATCCTCATAAATTTTGAGTGAAAACCCATTTCTAGACCTATCGTCGACCCAACCGGACCCGATATCTTGATTGATCTAGTGTGCTTCGTATCTGGTGAACATAAATGTCGATATTAGTTTAGATCGTTCCTCCAGTGGGTTGCTTATCCTTTTACCTTGAAAATACTCCAGAAATTTATTGAAATCTCTTTACTACTATCCTACTTGAGGTGTATCTTTCTCAAAGAGGTAAACTAATGTTGCTTATCAACGTATCCTGCACCTGATTGATGTAATACCTATCGAGTCTTGAGTACAGATCGACTAATAGTTAATTGTCTCTAACATAGTCTATGCAGTCACTCTATTTCCTGACTGTAGATTTGTTTGCATATGCTTTACGAAATCAGAAAATTATCTTGGTTGATATGGTTCATGGGATCTGTCGAGAGAGACGGATGGAACAGAGGTGGCTGTCAAGCAAGTCGAGGTTGCTGACCGAAAAGCCTAATGGTATGTAGAAAGCGTGTTTAATTCTGTTGGATTCTTCCA
This sequence comes from Sonneratia alba, assembly GCA_900174645.1. Classification (NCBI taxonomy): domain Eukaryota; kingdom Viridiplantae; phylum Streptophyta; class Magnoliopsida; order Myrtales; family Lythraceae; genus Sonneratia; species Sonneratia alba. The sequence goes on along the minus strand of FWPY01000028.1, from coordinate 2,993,255 downwards.
TGTGTTGTTTTCATTGCAGGAAAGATTCCCAAGTGTTGAAGTAAAAGAGCATTCCTACGCATGATATCTGCAAGTTACATGCTGTTGACCTCATCATATCATCTGTAAAGTTGTACGGTCTCGGTCAACCAATTATTGAGCGGTTAATTTTCTGCCATTTACAAGAGTTCATACCCAGACTCCCATCATCACTTCAGCGATCAACTGCCTGATCTGATATTGCCTATGCAAACATTTGCATCATGTTCAAGCATACGGGTGTTGGTCCCGGTTGCTGATTGGCGAATCTTTCATTCGTTTCATGTTGCTAATCCTTTTATACTGCAATATTCTTCAGATTGAGTCACACTTCTTTAGTTTCGTGAAGATGATGTTGCACTTATCCTGATTCTAACATTCGCTCTCGATCTTACACTAAGACCGTCCACAGCCATGATTGACCTCGTTTCAATCACGGCTGTAGACGTCTTTTCCTTTAAAATGAGGCAAGATGGGTTGGTCCAAAATGTCACTACTTTATCATTTATGTCGAATATGGGAACCCCACAAGTTCGTTTTGAGCTTTGGAGCCACACTGTTAGGTGTAGCTTTTATGACTATGCCAAACCATATGAAGACGATGTACCCGACATAGAGCATATATTCGGAGCTCTGCCAAATTTCTGATCGTAATTAATCGACATGAAATACAAGCGTCACCAATCTGTGGCTAAATTTACAGATAAATAGTAATGAGAAGTCCATTGATGAAGATATAACACCTAGAAGGGCAGTAACTTGCTTATATAGGGCATTAACTAGGTGGTGTGGCGTGGGGGTGGTGCGACTAACAAACCTAAAATAAGATGGGAAAATGGGAGCATAAATGGAATCTCATGGAATATAATTGAATCATGACATCTTAGTTTTAGGTTTAAAGATGATATCGTTATGTTAATCTTAGATATATATATATATATATATATATTAATGGGGCCATAAAATAAATGCTACATTCGCTCTCTAATGCTTTTGCTTTCACATCATCTAACCACAAAGTGGCAAGCGTCTCGTCTTTAGATGACAAACATATCATCAGCAACGCCTTTGGCGCAAGAGAGTTCAATCCAGTGGCGAACTACTTGAGTGATTGCACTAATAAGACACTGAGCTAAGTCAAAAAGGCAAGATTTGCTTGTCTGATTTTTGTCTAAAAACTTTCATCCCCACAACGGTACAAATCGTTGATCGGTCTGAGAGGTCAGAGAGATGGGTGATGACGAGTTCTCTGTCTTCTATAGGTACCCAAAAATGCAAGTATTTGATAGACTACTGATCGTGATAAAACCCTATCCCTGGCCTGTTTTCTGATACTAATCTCTACTCAGGCATCCGTTTATCCCATGTCCACGAGGCGTCCGCTGTATTATTTCGATCAACTCTTTACCACAGCCTATGATTTACATGAATATCCACTACATGGTTTGTCTTTCCTCTTAGCAGTTATCACACACTATGCTTGTGGCCCAAAGACAACCCAAGAGAGCCAACTGATTACCTGAGGCCCTTGGGCCATGAGGCATCGAGCTCCTGCTCATCTCAAGATCTAATTGGCAAACGGGAAACAAAACTTCAGCTTTGATGATTTCAAAAGTCAAAAGCAAGTATTGGAAGGGGAGAAAGGGAAGAGCTGTTTGGAGGCTTGTTTAAGAAACCAGCAGCTACTTATATCCCAGTGAGTTCAATGGTCTGCAAGATGATTCTTCTGGCAATGTATCATTGAGAGCTTTGGACCAATCTTAGGCGATCATCAAACCATATTTCTGGGCTGCAGATCCACGCCACACCTTATCGGAGGATCGGTACATTCCCTTCACAATGCCAAAACCAAATCCGGAGTGAAGGCTGCAAGTTCCCGAAACATAGCCTTGCAGACTCACAAATGAAGAACACAGTTCGATACAAAGCCTCTGATATAATTTATAGAAACACTTCTCTGTAAAGGAGCATAAAATGTATTCCTGCATGATCGGCACATGCTCACAACAAATAATAAATTCATGTTGAGTGCTATAACGGAATATCCATAGCAAAAGTATAAGTCCAAAAAGAACAGAGAAGAAAATTAGGTTTTGACTAGCTCTACCAATTCGGCTGCCATTACTTCATCAAGACCTTGACGAGACTAAGCTTTGAGGACCTGATTTGAAATGATTCTGAGAGCGGGAACTATAAACCAAAGTTCCACAAGCGAACATAAGGAAGATCTGAGCTTTAAAGGGAAGAAAGAGAGTCAATGACTCTGAGTATAGAGCTGAAGCACAGCTATTCAAGTAGGCAACAACTATAACAGTACAATCGCCTGCAGGCTAATAGCTGCCTAGAGCGAGAATGTGGGCTTGCCACAAATACATTTACCCTCGACTATGATCAAGAGGCCGTCTCTAATACAACATTCGTCAGTAGGATTGGCTGTGCCGTCGTGTTTCTATCTTACTCCTATCCCCTCTAGTTCCAGGCATATATACATTGTATATAACAGAAAAAAAATAGTTGCAAAGAGAGAACATAATAAGATCTTGCCAAATAAGAGAGTTCTCAAGGCACATTCTAGGCATTCAAAGACGAAGTCCTTTTTGGATTTGGAAAATGACCATGTCTCTTCTCACCAGCTTTCTTCAGCCAAACACAAGAGATGAGAAATAGAAGAGTGTGCATCAATCCTGCACTTGTGAACAAATACTCACTCTTATATAGTATATTTATCTACCCATGTACGTACAATAATTTCGACCAATGATATACTTGCAAGTGATATAGAATACAGTTGGAATTTTAGAATGTTGCAGGAAATGACCCGAGTGAACGAGAAGGAATATCATGAAGCATAAACTTGCAATTCAATTTGCAGATTTGTTTCAGAAAGTGACTGCCTGCACCTGCAGTAAAACCCTTTTGACATTCTTAAATGCAATCAACCGATTCTAAGTGTGTAGTCGCAATTTTCGGAAATAAGGATAGCAGATCGGATTAAGAGATAAAAGATGATGATCACTTGAGCCTGATTTCATCCACTCAGAGGTGCGTTTGGCTGGATTGATCACCCTCCACTGCCAGCTTAAAGTAACAGAAGAAAATTCTCAGCCAAATTGAAGAAGGTTAATAAAAATGGGAGATATATTTCTAATTTATTTTTTCTAGGGGGGTAAAATCCCGAGGTGACACAGATAGGGACAAAAGTTAACCTTTTTCACTGAAATGTAGGAAGGAGATCTCACGTTGCTACAAAATCCAAATGGCCCCCAACAGAAAGAACTTCAACTACTCTCTTCTCTTCTTTAAATTTATCTAATTTTCATTTATAAAATTCATAAAATTGAGAGAGAGAGAGAAATTTGAAATGAAAACGTGATAAGGTGAGAGGGAATCTTCTCTGCAACCCTTTTTCACCCAACCCCGATTCACTGTGCAGAAGCCTTGCAAGTTTTCTGTAATCAAAATGGCCAGAAACTGAGAAAAATGGCAGTGTAATCCGTCATCGTGAGGATGTTCGGAAACTTACAGTAATTTTAAGGTGTAGATGCATGATGTCTCGTAAATCAACTGACTCTTTATCACTGGTCTCTGGGTTGGTTCAGTGGTCGTATGCTCTGAAACTTTTTTCCCGAGATATCTGTAATTCTGCTGACTCCTAGGAGGTTCAAACGTGTGGCAGTAGATATAAATTTACCCTATTGTAAATGAAAGGAAGCAAAGCCAATTTGCTTTGTTGTTTTCTCGTTTTTCTTCTTTATTAATTAACTCAGTATAAAACACAAGACCAGCGTTAAGAATTGAACATTAATGTCAATAAATCTCACGAATTCGAGTGAATTAAGCCAAATTCTGCACAGGAAATCTAACGAGATTATTGACACATTGCAAACTGCAAATCGACCCGGATTTCTGGGGACTTGACACAATTGTGCAACGGAAACTTTCCGAGGCTATTACCTTATCTTGAATTTGTGGAATTAGAGTTGTCACCTACCTCTGAATGTCAACTCTCCCTTCTTCTTCATGGGATTTTCTCGGCGAGGGAGGGGGCACGGGGTCGAGTCACGAAATTCGCCATGCTTTCCCACAGCTTTCTTGAGCTTCTGTGAAAGCCTTTCTCAAACTTTTGGAGAGACCAAAAAAACAAAAGAGATAAGGGAAATGAGAAGTTCAAGAAAGCTGTGGAAGAGCATGACTCGGACTCCCAAGCTTATCCCCCCATTCCATATCTTCTCTCTTCCCAACCCCCTCCGTCTCCTGAAGACATAGAGATACAGAAAGAAGGGAACAAAGAGAGAGAGAGAGAGGAGAGAAAGGGAAAGCAATTGTAGAGAGAGAGAGAGAGAGAGAGAGAGGGTGTGCAGAAGTTCTTGATGGACCATACAATACTATACACCATATATAAATCTGAGTAGAGAGCACAGCTTTATAGAGATGGGAGTTGAGTGAGAGTTGTATACGACAGTGTGTAGGGTTTTCAGCACTTCTCCATCACAATATCGTATATTTTCATTTTCTCCCGCAATATAATATATTCTCTCTACATTTTCTTCCTATTATTTCCGAAATTAAAAAGAAGAAAAAAAAAAGAGAGAGGAGAAGAATCCAAAAATACAAAACAAACAAGGAAAAAAAAGGTGGTGGCATATGCAACTTTATTATTAAGTGACCAGTGATGAGTGCGGTCTGTGGGGCATATATCGTACCCGCAGCTGCAAGAGAGAGAAAAAAAATTGACAGCTCGTTAAGGTAAAAATTAGAAAAATATATTTACGGAGCAGCCCTCGCTCGACATCATAATTCTGTGTCACCTCTAGTCTACCTACGGAGCCGGTCGCGTATGTATGATGTGTCACGGGTCTGATGCTGAAGTTTCACGGCACGGCCAAGCCTGATGGCCGGGAGGATTGCGTGCGTCTTAATAGTCACGACTGGCAATCCTTCAGCCGGGCCTCGGACACACGCGTCTTTTGGACTATTAAGACACTTGCGGGTGGAGTGCCAACGCTCGACGTGATGTCTTGCTGCGGGGCACGAGGGACCGTCGAGCCGACAACCCCGTGTACTGATAATCGACGAGGTGACATCGAGGAATTGGCGAGTCACGCAGAGTCACGTTTGTGCACGTGGTAGTGTTACCCGGCTAGTTACTACTACTACCTGCATATAGAGCTAATGGGGGAGGGAAAAGGAAAAAAAAAAAATGCAGAAACGGGCAGAGGAATTCTCCCAAGAAATAGAACCGTGCGACGAACTTCACATGTCGCCATGTGATGTGAGGAGGATCCCATTTTGGTTTTTTTTTTTTCCTGAAAAATAGGTAAGGGGGTATGGGGGCTTCATGGTCCCCCAATCTTTTTCATGTTCTGTCTATTTTGCTTCATCATTCTCTTAATAATAATATATGTCTTCAATAGTATTGAATTAATAGATAATATGCAAGATAAGGTCCGGCGAGTCAGGTATCAGCGTCGAATCGTACAAATGAAAAAAAAAATATAATTGGATCGATGAACTGACTCGATTATCGATTTGATTTTAGATAAGTTATACTTTCTAGTCATTAGGTGGGGGTAAGAGGTATAAATTTCATGGCTGACGTTGAGACAGCTTGGTATACTTACACACAATTTCTTTTCCCATATAAACATCCACGTGCTCCCACAACTCCTCTTCGATTGACAATTGCTAATCGATCGACTGATCTGTGATCCTGCAGTGACGATGAAAAGGTAGAATTAGATGGAACGTACTAATGCTGCTAGGGTTTCTCCTCGCAGCGCAGTGAAGAGCGGCAGCAAGTTGAGCGTCATCGAGGCTCGGTCCGTGCGTATGAGCTGCTCCCTTGCTTTGACGTGATACTCTTGGGCCCATGCCTCTGGAGGCCGGCGAGTGAGACATCCCCGGGCATTATAAGGTAATGACTCCAATTTTGCTTTTCCACTGATGGATTTTTGATGTGATGGCAATGCAGTGGTCTCTGTTTTTTTTTTGCTCTGCTCTCTAAGATGATGGGGGCTACGGAACGGACGGGTGCATACAAGGAATGATACAGAATAACGAGACGGGGGCGACGATCGGATAACAAAAGATATTCACCATCACATGATGTGGGTTTGGAGAGTGAAAGCTGGTGGTGGGCCCGTGACCTGACACCTGTCTGGGTCCACTCCCTCAAATGGGCCACATATTGCGTAGAAATTTCACAAGTAGGCCCAATTCTCTCAGGCCCACACAACCCATTACCTTTTGCACGCACATATATATATATATATATATTTACATGTGTATGTACGCATGCATGCATGTATGTATCTTGATGAGACAAGTAACTGATACCTGTTTCTCAAAAAATGGGATGAGCACATCCTGCTAGCTTTATCGTGATGTCTGGGGTGAAAAGCGGATGAGGAGCCAAACAATTTACCACATAAGAAGTCGTGGCAGTTCCAAGTGATGGGGTGCCCATGTAGACTCTGGGGATGCCAACTTTTACCACGACAGGGAGGGGGTCCATTCAAGCGCAAGAAGACATTCATGCGACACGGTCGATCCAGCACCATCGAACGGTGATTTGCTTTGCACAAACGCCCTGAGCAAGACACGAAGATCTATCGAATGTTTCAATTGGAGTTGAGGCGCCGAGAGCCGAAAACGCCTGGGGGTCTTTAGAGGAATATGTGACCCAATCATCAAAGCTAATATCCTCCCCTCCATCCATTTTCTCTCTCTTGTTTATGGGCCAGAGATTGTGACCGAGTATATACTGGCCTCCTCCATTGCCCAAAACAACAGGTCTCGCTCACTCTCACGGCGCCCCCGCGCAGCCCGTCCCTCCTCCTCCTCCTGCTCGACTCGATGATGTGGTTACATGGAATGCATTATTCTCGGAGGTGCAGCGTGGGGCCGAGGCGCCAGTTTTAAATCTTTCCTACGACAGCCCGCGGGGGGTGGGTTCCACGTCCTAAGAAGAGATCAAACAGATAGCTGGCAGGCTGCTGCAGCGGCAGCAGGAGAAGGGAAGGTTTTTTTTTTCTCTTATTTTTTCTCGTGCGAGGAGAGACACGACAAGTCAGGCGCACGTGCAAAATGGAGCCAACCACAGCTGCAGTCTGTTCTGTTGTCTTCCTCTACGTGCGCCAAAACACGACGGCAAACCCCATGGAATTGAATCCAAGTACGCCGCACTTCTCCTAATCTATTTAACGATCGGGTAAAGTTACAGTGCACTCCCTCGTAAGTTAGAAAAAGAAGGGGCAACTTATATCAACCGACGTGGAATGGGCTTGATCATCGTATCCCTAAGATAAGGACACCGTGTAGTTCCCACTGCCGTAAATTCGAAGGCTGATTGTCCCATTTTTGTGGATTTTCCATCATTGATTATGGAATAAGAGGCAGCCATCTCCACTTTTAAGGATTATCTTATCGTGTGAGTAAAAGTTATGGCCTTTATTTACCCAGAATGTTAAATTGATAGTTGAGTTAATTACACCAACACAATTAGTGATACATATGATAATTTTAACCATAATTAATATTTAATCTTACACTATGCCATCAGGTAGGACTATCGCTCGATTTCTTCTCTTCGCGGGGATCTGCTATCCCATTACAGGCATCATTCATTGCAGCTCGACTTGCGAGGACGACGCCCGCATGAACCTTAATGAAGGGCAAGCCCAAAAAATTCGCAAGGTAATTAGATGAATGTCCGAATGGGTGGGTACGGGTAAACTCGAGAAACATTTATTACAACCAAAGCTTTTCCCATAAATCTTCACAGCAAGAGATCGAACAATGATCGAACAGGACTCCCCCTCCTTGTGACTGGATCTTGACTGTGAGCTATTCGACTCTGCCAGAAATTGTACAGTTCGGCTGTCGAGACGTAAATGACAGATGGGCTTTCGGTTTCAGCCCGCCCCAGGAGCCTTTCGGCGCCTTGTGGTTGGATTTCAACCGGGAATTGAAGGAACGGGTAAATGTTCGGGGTGTGAACTGAGATTTCGATTCTCGCAAAGAAAAGAAAAGACCACTCGAGAGGGACCATCTTAGCCGCGTAGCTAGTGACTATCCAAATTGGTTGGATTAGATGGGCCAACCGACTGACTACTGTGCTGTTTGACGGCGTCATCGGCTTATCGCTCTATCTGACGGCAGCGTACGACGTCAGTTAACGGACCGCTGGGGGGTGGGGGTTGGTACAGAAACGAGACGGGGGGGTTGTCGGGTTCCGCTCGGAGTCTCCGTCATGGGGTCGGGGGAAACCGTAATGGCTCGCTGGGGCTGTCCACCTAACGCGACATTAAACACCGTAGGGAACGGTGGGGCCCACCACTCGACGGTGGTCGAGCATCGTTCACGTGCACGCACCATGCAGGCCGTCCCCGTGCTGAATCGTTGGAGGGAATATTTATATAGCTTCATATTAAAAATAAAACTTATCAAACACCTTTTCTTTAATCAATTTTAACATAAATTTCTTTAATTAACTAATCACATTTATGACATTATTATTTGTTTAGTCTATACAGCTTCGGCATATTAAACACAACTCCTATCTCGACTATATTTCATGTAATTTATTGGTGGATTTGAAGGGCAAGTTAATTAGTCTGTGTCTTCTTGCCGCCCCACTCCTCCCCCCATTGGATGCTCTTCTTGTCTGATGCTTCATGTCCCCCCTCCAATCATGTCTCCGAGCGCAACTCACAATACTTGAAAATCTATTCCTTTATTTTTTTTTTCCCCTTTTGAATTAACGGTTCTGCATGGCTCACCAATAATTGAACCATCGAGAGATCATCACGGCTGTTGCGATGAATTGTCTCTTCATGTGTTTTGGCGTAACAGCAATCTTCTCTGAGCACATACAACAGTGTACCGCTTTTTTCTGTAACTGAATGGTAGTTGTGGACACGGCTTGCCCCCGGTCTTCTCGCGCCGTTGACGATGGATTGGTACGAGTTCGCAGGAAACTCATGCCTGTCATCAGACACACATCAAGGTGAATTCATATGATAACCATGGAAAAAAATATTATGAGTAAGCCCACAGTCTCAAAATGGCTCAGTCCATACAAGAAAAGGCCCATTTAGCCACTTAACCCATGTTTGGAGTCGGGGCACGGTGGGCACCACACAAAAGCAATGGTCTACCTTGATGGATCGAACGAGCGGTTCCATTGGGCTTCGCCGGCATATCGTGGGGGTGTATGCTGCAGAAAAAAGAGAGTCGATGCATGAGTTCATGGAGGAGAAAATTGTGGTAATTATAATGAATAATAGTGACTAATTGGATACACATAATACGTGAAATACTTAGCATTTACGATGGATTGATTACACGGAGGACTACCAATCGTGGACGTGGTAGAGTAGTTCGAGACTCATTATTCCAATGGGATGACTCGAGTTCGAGTCTCACCTGCGGCAGAGAGCTCTTAACCCCTTAAATGGGCCGACCCGGGGCGATCTGGATTAGTCAGCTGGACAAAATCCAACTGTATATCGGCGGTTTATACCAAATGGACTTTTCACTATCAAATGGACCGACTACTTAGACGAACTCCAAGGTTTGGGCCGACTTTCATTGTGACCCATCTAGATTTCGAGATTAACTTAAATTTGAATTTGTTAGTAATTTGCACCGTTATTTGTGTTATATTCGACATCTTTGAGTTGGATATCCTACTCTTATTTGCATTAAACACAAATCTCCATCAATATTAAGCATCACCATGATTGTTCTGTTTGAATACCTACAAATAGCGACCGGTAGGTACATCGACAAATTACGGGGACTGAAAATCGTGGGAGGCAGATGATCCATCTGCAAATGTGTAATAGTTTGGGGGATCAAATGAAAAATCTATTTGCAAGAAAATAACTGTTTAAGGGGCATATTGGAAAACTATTTAAAGTTGGGGTACTTCTGCAATTACTCGCCGGAAACATTAAACCCGCAAAACCCCGCACATCGTCGATAGTTGGAACCCCTCTGGAACCCGGCGTTGGCGGAAAGCATGCCTAGTGGCACGGTGGTGGTGCTTGACAACGGCGGCGGACTCATCAAGGCAGGCGTCGCCGGCAATATGGACCCCGCCGTTGTCATCCCCAACTGTCTCGTCCGGTCCCTCTCCTCCAAGAAGTTTCTTCCCCCAGAGCCTCTCCCCTCATCCAACACCTCCGTGGTTGCTGCCTCTTCCACTGACCTCACATCCGCCGCGGTCCGCCGCCCAATCGACCGCGGCCACCTCATCAACCTGGACCTCCAGCGAGAAATCTGGTCACACATCTTCTCCACCCACCTCCGCCTCGTGAGTCCTTCCTCGTCCTCCCTCCTCCTAACCCTCCCGCTCCTCACACTCCCCTCCATCAAACGCGATAGCCTTTCCCTCGTCTTCGAGGACTTTAACTTCAGGTCCCTCTGCATCTCCGACTCTCCGTCCCTTGTCCACCTCTATGAGGCTAGCGTCCGGCCTTCCGGCCTCGCCTCCAAGACCCAGTGTAGCCTTGTCGTGGACTGCGGATTCTCATTCACCCACGTGGCTCCGGTCTTCCAGAACTTCACCCTCAATTATGGGGTCAAGAGAATTGACCTGGGAGGGAAGGCGTTGACCAATTACCTGAAAGAAATGGTGTCTTACAGGTCCATTAATGTCATAGACGAGAGCTTCATCATGGACGATGTGAAGGAGAATCTCTGCGTTGTCTCCCTTGATGTGGAGCGTGATTTGCAGCTGGCGAAGTAATTCTTCACCGTCTTCCTCTTGTGTCATCCGACAGTTCTGGGTTTTTGGTATTTCATTTCTTTGGTGTTATTTTCTTCTCTTGTGAAGCAGTAAAGATGAACACTTCCAGAGTAAAATGGGTAGATGGAGAAAGCAATATAAAATATGTTTTTTCTTTGGTTTGCCTGGTGCCATTTCCTGGAGGATACATTCTTCTCTATATCACTTCGCAAGAAGTCCCTAAACTAGGTTCATATGAAGTTCTTCAGAGCTAGTTTATGATCAATGACTGATCTTTTAAAAGTAATATGACTATCATCGACAATTACATTTATTGCACGCATGAACCTTTATTTCTGCCTCGATGTTCCAAGTGATACTGCAAATCATGCGATGCCAAAATGTTTACCAAGCAATGTATTGCTGTTCGTAATGGTGGCCACTGTTTTTTGAAGTTTTGGAACCACTTTGTAATGTTTGTGTTTTGGGTTCAGTTTCCTTTGTTGTTTACACCTCTTGAAAGAATTTGATTTGCTGCTGCAGGAAGCCTGGAAAGGACAATCCATTCAGGTGCACGTATGTGCTTCCTGATGGAGTTACCCATACAAAGGGCTTTGTGAAGGATCCGGAAGAAGCAAAACGGTATCTAACTGTAATGAACGGGTCAGATTCTTCACCAGGGTTGCAGAATCATGATAAGCCATGGGATGTGGAGAAGCTGGAAGATCGGAAAAGGACTGACCCAACAAAAAATGTAATGTCACATTTCATTGGGAAAAATTGTTCCCGCTTATGGCCTTGCTTAATGAAGGTTTATCCTTTTCCTACAGGAGTTTGACTTGACTAATGAACGCTTCATTGTCCCTGAGATGATTTTTCGACCGGCAGATTTGGGTTTGTACCTCATTAGCACAGTTGATGTAGAATTTTGGTTTACTAGTTAAGCTAATATGCCGTTTGAGCAATACAAGTTTAAATTTGTTAGTCAGTTAAGTCTCTAGAGTTGTTTGCTTGGTGGAATTCAGGTTAACAGTTGCCATAGTTTATTTGCTAACTGAATCTTTATTCCCTGAGTCTATGTTAAATTTCAACTGCCTGGCATGGCTAAAAATGGACAAAGAAGAGAGATCTCCAAAGTTAACAATATTGCACGACTCTGATGTTAACAACATTCACTTGTTCTCACAAGTGCATCCTTTGACAGCACAGATGGTTAATTAATGTTTGATATCTAGCGTTGTAATATGGTCTAAACAAAATTTACCTTGTTCAGTAAATATGCCATTTTTATAATTTTATTGTCAGTTGTAACCTTGACCAAAACATAAGTGTGATATCATCATCTTATTTGCAGGGATGAATCAGGCGGGACTAGCAGAGTGCATTGTACGATCTGTCAATTCCTGCCATCCGCTTCTTCATCCTGTGCTTTATAAGAGGTTTTATCTGAAAACCGTGCCTACTAACTGCATAATAGCAACTTCCAATTGAAGCCTCAATGAGCCTAACATATCTCTTGGGTTGTCGTAGCATTATTTTAACTGGTGGAAGCACGCTCTTCCCACGGTTTACTGAGAGACTGTAAGCACACAATTAGATTTGACTGCATTTGGTGATATTCCAAGCACTTATGGTTTGGTTTCAACATCTTATATCAGAGAGAAGGAGCTCCGTCCTCTTGTTCCCGACTGCTACCAAGTCAAGATAATGACTCAAGAAGAGTAAGTGTTTCATCAAAAACGGTCTTTTGTTTTAAACGTGCTGCCTCTGTTTCACGGGTAACTTTTGAATCTTCCTTTTGCAGTCCCATTCTAGGTGTTTGGCGAGGGGGCTCGCTGTTGGCTTCAAGCCCTGCTTATGAATCGATGTGTGTCACAAAAGCAGAGTATGAAGAGCTTGGATCTGCTCGATGCTGCAAACGATTCTTTCGCTGAGCTTTTGTCTGGGACATATGAATAGTGCTTCTTTCTGACAGTCCATGAAGATACAGCCAAGTGCTCTGCAGATGAAATCATTAGCAGAGTTGTTGGGTGGAAGTTTAGGTGGAGTTCTGATGCTGATTTTGGAGGGTGGACCCATTGAACTCTAATCACCCGATTGTTCTTATGGCTTAGGCTTCTTCCCTTGATCTAGAGATGTTAATCCCAGAAAAGAGCAGCTCTGCCAGTGAATACTCGCTTGAAGAGGAAACATCTTTGCGATGTTCCAGCTCCGAGTCATGTTTAACTAGTGTAATTAGAGCGGTCAGAGGGATGAAACATTGTAACTTGCCTATATAGCCTGTGACAGTTTTCCCTTGATGTTCGATCTGACTTCTGCTGAACAGCTGAGATTCCATAACTCAATCTCAGCGCTCTCAATGTGAAGATCAAGTGGGTACCCCTGAAATCTCGACGTTGTGTTTACATTTGGTGCACCAGCTAACTTCTACGGGGTGAATTCTCCATATGATTTCTCTGCGCGTGTCATTGTCTCGAGGAAGGAAACTCTTTAGCTTTCTATCTTTTGTAAACTGGAGATGATGCGACTAGATAATAGGGAAGTAAGGGGAATGGAGTAGGCACTGCCATGGGCATTTAGGTGTCTACGAAGGATTCTCTCCTATCTTTCAATTCCTTTTACATAGAATAGGAAAAAAGGTTTCTCCTGCTTTCTTTTTCTGTTTTTTGGGGATTCCACTGCTTACTTGAATTTCAGCAGTGAGAAGGGGGGGGGGGGGGGAAAGGTACACAAAACTGCTACAACTGGAAAAATTGACAGAGAGGACCCAAGTTTAAGTTATCTTCTTTAATCAAATCATACCAACAATGTTGATTGAGGTTACTGGTCGTCTTTGTTTCCTTAAACAAGCTATCATGTTCTCCCGTAAGTGCCGTCAATACAGCTCAAAACTTGCCCTGTAAACTCTCAGCGGATATGATTCTATGGATCTAAACATAACAGAAGGAACATCAACCATAAAATGTTGCACGGACGGTCTTTAGCACATGCGCCTGTCTTGGCCATGGGGGAGCATGGGAGTGGGTCCTACACATGTCTTTGCAATATGATTCATTATGAATAAGTAATATTAATCGAAACACTTCCAAATGGGATAGATCAACATGATTCAATTATGCATGTGTTTTACTCATAATTACTAGTAGATGAGAGATACATACCAAAAGGTTAAATGGAATGCCGGTTGTAAGTAGAGTCTAGTGTATGGTGTGACCTCTATGGAACTAGGACAATGCCTGGTTTGGTTTCCGAGCCTTTTCTCATGGGCAAGAAGTGGCATCAAGTCCCTGTCATGAAAGCTTCAAGGCATGAAGTTGAGGTGCGGGTGTGAGGTCCACAGATCACCAAGGCAGAAGAATAGCCATTTAGACCCCCACCAACAGGAATTGTACTGATTCTAACTTTAGGGGCCAAATTCCAAAAGAATAGAGAGGGGGTGAAGAGGGGTGTGTTTGGTTAGATTTAGGTGGGTGGGGGACTTCTTGATGGGTTAAGATCAAAGGGAACTTTATAGGCAAGTCTTTATAGGTTGGTTGGGTTTCTTGGATTTGAGAATCTTTCGCCTCTATCGCAATCACGTCATCGAATATATTGACATCAAGATATACTGATCGGAGTGTGTTACACGAAACATGTCTAGTCTATCGTGAATTCTGTCCGTGGAAAAAAAAAAAAAAGAAGTGATGGGGTCCACAGAAATTCTTGCCAGTTCGATAGAATGCCTTTCTGTTCGCTGTGTCCCTGATACTTCGAGAGCCTCCCGATTTTCTGTGGGAGAATCGGGAAGAGAAGAGCTTGGATGATGGTGATACGAGGGAAGTCCCTTATCCCTGTTCAATTGCTTTCAGCTTTAAAGGCTGTCTACCCCTTGCAGATAAATAGCAAAAAGCAAAAGAGATCGAAAGGTAACAGGGACACACACTGAGAGTCAAGAAAAGGTGAAATGAGAGGTGACTAGTCATGTTGAAGGATTTAAGTAGACTGGCCAGGCTCTTTACCTGCACATTGTCTTGCACCCAAAAACAAAGGCAATCACCCAGCCTTGAACATATGGCGACCGAACTTGAGGTGTTCATTTCCCAGCATATCGAATTGGTTTTGAGTACTGGTTTGGTTTAGTACAAAACTAGAGTAGAATTCAATTCGGGGGGGAAGAAAGGGCCAAGAAAGACTGCCGTGAAGAGCCCATAATAGAGAAACATCGAAACTTAATCCCAAAACTGAAAGAAGGGGCATTTGGTTGGAGGTGATGTAAAATCCGAACGTTATGCGATGCATTTTCATTGTAATATTAATGTTTACAAAACTCAACCCAAACTCCCTCCCATGATCTCACATTTCAAGTTTTAGGCCTCGTCACTTGACTGTGTTGGAAAGGAGAGCAGAAGGGAGCTTTTTTTTTGGATTTGTAATTTAAGTGTGTTATCCAGATTTGGATTTGTGATTTAAGTGTGTTAGCCATATGGGGGATGATTATCTATAATATGCAATTCAAAAGACTGGGGAGTTTTTCCTTTCTTACAAAGTTCATGGGCAGGTTGATAACATGTTCTAGGAATCCGTATTCATTCAAAAACGTCCAAAAAAAAAAGACATTTCCTTGTAAATCCATTCATTATTAAGGAAGGTTCTGCAATCCAATGGAGGAGGAGGCTTGAGTCCTGTAACAGCCTTGACAGCATTTTGGGCATCGGAAAACAGAGAGATTTTCTTCCAGTTTCTCTGCTTTGCAGCAGTTGGGAGCTTTGAATGCAGGGGAAGTACACAGCAAATGGAACAGCGACCCCATGCACTTTATATTATTTATTTGCTGATGCAAGATTTAGAGAAGGTTTCAGATTCACAGCGATTGTGCCCCATCACCAGTGCCATTATTGTCCAGCTTGAAGCAATGTACACTGCATGAGGGCCATTTCTGAATCCTGTCCATGGAAATTCAAATATATATATATATATATATTCAAGAGAACTGAGAAAGTACAGGACGTGCTTTCTTCTTTGGAGCGTGATAATTGTACGATAAATGTAGCATGTCAAGGGAGTCCGTCATGTATATCGTAGATGAAAGTGAATGAAATTGTGGGTTTCTTTTTATCCTCGGTCCATGTTTGGTTGGTTCTACTATGGTAGAAAGTGTTAATGTGGATCGGGCAATAGTGGATTTGAAAGATGATGCATTGTTTTACTCGCAAGACAAGCATTGAGATTCAAAGTATCGAATTTCCCCATGGTGACTGACCGTCCTGGATCAATGTAAACCCCTTTGAATTATTTGGAAGACAAACCCCCACCACCACCACCACCACACCACCAGCAAATAAAAGAAAGTAATGGCAGAGGAAAAGGAAAGCAACTCTCTCTCTCTCTCTCTCTCTCTCTCTCTCTGGCCTCTGTATTGTACCATTCTAACCCGGCCAAAAAAGGACCCATCAAGAACTGGGGGACTCAAAGTGGCAAGAGAAGGGACGGGGCAGCCAAAACAAATCTTCGAAAACTGACCCATCAATAATCCCTCCCTCATGTGCCCTTCTCCCTTAAATCCCAAATATCTCCACTTGCTTTCCTCACTTATTCACCCTCAACAGTTATACGCCCAGTAGGAGGAGGAAGAAGAAGTTTTAGGAGGAGGAGAAGGTGGAAGGAGAAGATGCCGAGGCCGGGGCCGAGGCCATACGAGTGCGTACGGAGGGCGTGGCATAGCGAGAGGCACCAGGTCATCAGAGGTTCCATCATTCAGCAGATTTTTAGGTTCACTCTTGTTTCCATCTGAAATTTGAGAGACCCTTTCTTATGTTTCCAATTGGGTTTTTTGCCCCCCTTGAAAGATTTTCCAATCGAGTCTTGTCGTTGGGTTCATTTTTACGGGGTGATGGATAGAATGCCCGATATGTGTTTGTTCAGGGTCGTCACTGACGCTCACAGCTCCGCTACTAAGAAGAACAGGGAATGGAAGGAAAAGCTCCCAATTGTCGTCCTCAGAGCCGAGGAGATCATGTACTCCAAGGCCAATTCCGAGGTCAGCTTTCTTCCTTTCACTGCTTTGTTTCTCCTGTCCTAATCCAAGACACCTGAACCTCTTACAGCGTCTGAAACTCAGAAAGATCATACTTCACAAATCATGAGTGCCAAATGAAATGCCAAGCTTTTTCGCTTGCTGTTACGCTGGCACTAACTATCGTGTCGTTGGTGCTTTCACACGACCCAGCTGCATGGGATTTGACATGGGCAGTGGACCTTACCTTTGCCCTGGTCAAAGATTTGTCTTCCACACTTTTCTGTTATGGTATGGCCTGAAGCTTCGGTCAAACTCGATTGGCCTCCCTTTTAACGGTTTTATGGGGCTAATCAGGTCTAAAGGCAAAAGTTGAGCCCTATGATGAGGCAATGATTCTGTTTTTGCCCCCTTTTTCTCGCACATATTTTTTGTGGCTTATGTTGCATAAACGGTTTTGTTTTATTAGGCCGAGTATATGAACCCTGACACCCTGTGGGAACGGGTGAATGATGCCGTAGACACTATAATCCGGCGTGATGAGAGCAGTGAGACGGGAGACCTCTTACCTCCTTGTGTCGAAGGTATCTGTTTTTATCAACTTGAATGCATTCGTATATCGACTTGCATTACTGAGAGTATTCCTTCTACTCTTCTGTGCAGCTGCTCTGAATTTGGGCTGTGTTCCGGTGAGAGCTTCCAGAAGCCAAAGGCATAGCAACCCGAGAAGCTACCTTACGCCTCGAGGGCATGACCCTCCTCCCACCCTCTCGCCAAATATGCCTAACAATGACCGTACTCTTCAGTCGCTTCCTGCTCAAATTTCTAACCAGCCAAACCATCCACGACCTGAGGTTGCTCCTTACAGCTACCCGGCTTTGTGCGACAACACTCGGGGCAAACATAACCTGCTGAAGAATGTGGAAGCTGACACGATACCCAGCTTGGGTTCAGTGTATCCCTTGTATTACGGGAATCAATACCTAGCTGAGAAGTCCCATGTGGGTCTGGGCGTTCCTGAGAATCCGAGCTACGACACTATCCTTGTGGGCACTCCAGTACGGACCTCATTTGTCGAGAGAACTGGGGTTGGTCCCTCGCAGAACCTATTGTCCTGTGACAAAACTCCAGACAGCATCAACAATTCTCAACCTGGAGACACCAGCAGGAAGAGGACGTGTGATTTGTCTCTAAGGTTGGGTCTCTCATCAGAACAATGTGAGAGCACGGAAAGGAGCTCAGGAGATGCTGGCTCAAGCAATTCGCAGGAATTCTGTTTCTTCCCGAGGGAGAGCTACTACCATCAATCTATGTTCAAGTAAGGAGGTCTTAGAGTAGAAATCATCGGATTTTCGGACGATGAGCCCTTGCTCCATGGCCCAAGAGTTGGTGGAGGAGTCTCTATTTTGTAGTAATATATGATATGGTCTTTTGGAAATCGAGAGATGCACTGGAACTGTTGTCATTTTGCCATCAGATGATTTAACTTGAGAATGTTAGGTTCCAAGAGCAGAGGGTTTGGCGTGTAAAGATGAGCACTTGGAAGGTTTATGTGCTGAATTTTCCTTAAAATTTTTGAGGACGCAGAGATTAAAGTAAAAAAAAAAAAAAATCTTAACAAATGGAAACGATGGTACAGATGACAATGCCTTGTCATTATATTTACGTTCAGCAGCATTTGCTCTTCACAAACACCGACATCTCACAACAAATTAGGTACAGACAGGAGCAAGACCAAAATTCTCTACTACCACTCGGTCTTATGTTTATCAATAGCATTGAGAGCCGAACATATATCACCACTCTGCGGATGCGAACTATCTGAAGAAACAAACTCATTCATGGTGCCGTCAACTTCAATCATGCTGCAGCCCGCCTTCCTCGTTGCTGGACCTGCACTCATCGAGGCTCTAGTCCTCACCACATCTTCCCATCGATCAGCACCTGCATAGATGCCTGCCATGATTGAATAAACCCCTCCATCTTCGGGGAAGAAATCCATCACTTTCTTAGCTGCTTCTTCTGCAACTTTCACATCCCCAAACTTTCTACATCCTCCGAGTATCCCACCCCATATATAGATATCTCCATTTTCCGGCACTTCCCTTATCAAGTCTATCGCTTCATTTACCAATCCTGCCCGTCCAAGCAAATCCATCATGCAACCGTAATGCTTTGGCTCTCGAGCAACCCCATGGACTCTCTCCATTTCGTTGAAGATCTGGCATGCCTCGTTTACTAGGCCTGAGTGACTGCATCCTACTAGGACTCCCAGGAGGGTTACTCCGTCAGGTTTTATTCGACAATCCACCATTTTCGAGAAGTAACCTAGAGATCTTGAGCCTTCCCCATGCATGGCGAGCCCAATTATGATGGCATTCCAAGTATGCAGATTCTTCCTCGGGTTTGCTTCAAACAATTCGATGGCAGTTTGGAGGGAACCACACTTTGCGTAGAAGTCTACCAGCCCAGTGCAGAGGAAGGAATCAATAGGGACATGGCTCTGGACAATGTAGTCGTGTATATTCCTCCCGATATCCATCTCACCCAACCGTGCACATGCAGACAGGGCGGAGACCAGAGCAATATTATCAGGCCGAAGTTGTGATTCCATCATAAGGCTAAATAGCTCGATCGTCTCCTTGGACATGTCCCACTGTGCATAGCCTGCTATTAAAGTGCCCCACGTTACAGAATCTCTCTCCCGCATTTGCTCGAACAGTCGACGGGCTGAACTGACATCTCCCGACTTCACAAGCCCGTCGATCATAGTATTGTATGACACGACATCCTTGAATGAAAATTCATTGAAAATGCAAAATGCTCCATTAATATGACCCGAAACAGAGTAAACACGGATAAGCGAATTTACTACGAAAATGTCGGGCAAGAACCCCAGCCGCAGGGCCAGCCCGTGAATGGAAGAAGCAGAAGAGGCGTCCCGGTGAAGCCCGCAGGCCTTGAGAGCAAAAGGGAAAGAGTGGAAGTCGGGCGCTGCGGAGCCCCTTCGGAGCATTTCGGAGAACAGATGCAGGGCGTGCACAGGGGAGGAAAGCAGGGTGTGGGCCCTTATGGCGGTGTTATAGCAGAAGGTTGAAGGTTCTTCAATGGAGCCGAAGATCGAGGAGGCATAGGCTGTCAATGGCGATGAAGGGGACGGAAGAGGAGGTGAATTGTGGCCTGCGAGGAGGAGGGCGAAGGTGTAGAGGAGCTTGGGAAGGGTGAGGCGAGGATGGGAAGATACCAAGCCACTGGTAATGGCTATGGAGTGGAGCTGGTAGAGCTGTCTCAATGTTTGGATTCGGTTGGACAAGGTGGAGAAGGTTGACAGGCTCGTGCCGTTCAGCATTTACTTCCTCGCAATCCCTTTTGACTTCAGATTCAATTCTTGTCGCTGCCTTCTTATATATAGCGGTAAAGAAAGCCGCAATCAGGGGTCCCTAACATTCCTATGGAATATCAAAATGAGATTATACTTCGAAGGGTACGCCGTGGTTTGGGTCAGACCTTAAGAATCGATCGGACCATTGTGTTGGGATTAATACTCTAAATCCAATAACAATTAATGTATATTTATTCATGAAATAAAATTAAGACATTATTATTTATTATATGCTGCTATATTTTATGATAAAACTCATAAACTATAATAATGATTTTAAGGTCATGATGAGATCATGCCAGACTTAAAATCCACAAGTTTTAGTTTAAAATGTTCCTAGTTATAGGATTACTAAACAGGAAATTAGTGATCTGATAAAACTAGTACACTTGTTACATACTCTAAGGTAGAGGGTAACTGATCTCACAGTTACTTGTGAAGAGTCACTAATGTAAGAGTGTAGGTACTCATTATGGAATGAGTTTACTGAATTGATCCGCTTAAGAATTAACCTAATGGATCTTTAAATAAATGTCAATAGGTTATTCCTTAGGTGATAATAGGTGTAAATGATCATTAGACTTGAGATTACCATAATATCTTGTAAGAGTTAAATTGTGTTTTGATTTATTCCTTTACATAGTTCTCTGAACCATGAGTAGGATATTCTGAACCCAACAAGATTCTTATGGAGATGGTGTGTAATCAATAAAAGATATGAGAGGAGAGAATGCCCTATGTATTCTATTAAGTATTGACTCAGAAAATCTCTGGTAAGAGTATGATGAAATATCATAAAGCAGTTTCCGATATTTCATTGTTGAGTTAATTACTAGAGAATTGATATGCATATAGATAAAAATTAGGGTTTGACATTTTATCAATACTTTAATTTATCCGGGACATTGTATAACTGAAGGATTGAATTACATGAAAACTAATCACCAAAGGGTGTTCGATTCTTTGATTGAAATCTTCACTATCCGGGTGGTTATGATATGTTGCTAGACGTTAATATTGATTTGTGAACTTAATTGATTAAGAGTTAATCAATGATCTTATTAAAAGGTTTAATAAGATGAATTAATTCACTACCGGCTTAGTGTGGAGTCTAATGGGTCACATACAATATAAGTCATTTCTTGTAACCAAAATTTAATTGATTAAATTTTGTGTTGGACAGTTAATTCTGCTAGCACGGAATTGTTCATATCGGTTACGTGCCTTATTAGATAAGGTTGTTTCGGAATTAACTGTAAAATTAATTTTATAGAAATTTAATTATACTTTTGGTTATATATGCATGCTAAATTATTGAATGATATTCGATAAATATATGTTTATATGTATGTACATGAGTAGTATATGTCATGTAAACCAACGGTTGGTCTATTCTCAACGGCATAATATTGAAAATGGCATAATGTATGCCAATAGTGAAAAAGCACATCTCTTCGGTGTAAGAAGGGCGCGTTTCTTCGGTGAAAGAGGGGTGTGTCTCTTCGGTGAAGGAGGGGCAGATCTCTTCGGTGAAAGAAGGACACGTCTCTTCGGTGAAAGAAGGACACGTCTCTTCGGTGAAAGAAGGGCGCGTCTCTTGGGTGAAAAAGGGGCGCGTCTCTTCGGTGAAAGAGTGACGCATCTCTTTGGTGAAAGAAGGGCGCCTCTTTTCGGTAAAATAATTCTAAAAGGTGAAAACGTTTCACCCACCAAAGGGGACAAAAAGACCCCTTTCGTGTTCTATATATAGAAAAACCGAAGGGCATCATGTGTGTGAGTTTGACGAGAAAAAAAAAAGACTTTTGCCGTTTGAGAGAAGAAAAGAGTGCTACCCAAAATACTATATCCGAGAGTGATTGAAGAAGATAAGTTCTACTAAGTGCTATAAACAAGCCTTTTATTCCGAAACAAAAAGGCAATCGATTGTTGGGAACAGTTCCCAACGCTTATGAGAAAAACTTGGTGTGGATACCGTGGAGGGCGTACACGTGTGCGTCTAGTTAGAGGATCGACTCTTGAAGTCATTCGTGAAGGCGTTGTGGGTCATCGTCAAATTGAGGATTCAAATACAATGACCGATTCGAAGTCTTTGTAGGTATGTATATTCTCTACTTGTTTCTTAGTATTTGAATTTCAAATTGCATCAATGGGATACTGGGCTCGAAAATATAATTTAATTGAAATTAAAATACACGCTTCCGTCGCATATTGATTTCCAACACACTGCTGCCACAACTAGGGACAATTATGCAAGATTATGTGTTGAGGTTGATTTGTGCAGACCGCTTAAGCCTGCTGTTAGAGTGCTTTGTCGCGTGGAGTACGAAGGCTTGCACATGATATGCTTCCACTGCGGACAGTTTGGCCATCGAAAGGATAACTGCACGGAGGTACAACAGCCAAAACATGACACAACCGGGCGGAGGATGGCAAGGCACCGACATTTGGCCCATGGATGCTCGTATAGGGAAGGAGCCGTAAATTACGAGCGGTTACTCAAATTGGTAGCAACTCGGAAGGCAAGTGGTCGAAAAAGAAGGCCACTGGGATTGGGAATGGATCACGGTTCGATGCCTTGGGAAAGGATGTGGTGGATTTGGAAACTCGTGATATCGTTTTGGAGGTCAATGGCGAAAATAATTTGCCAAAAGATAGTCTGATTTTTGAGGTGGGGTCTTCTAAAGTTGCAGTTGGTGAGATGAGGAGCCGTGGTGTAAGAGAATCTCCATAGGCCGGTCCACACCGGACAAGATAAATCCAGCAAACAGAACCCGAGGAAGAAAGTCTTTGGATGTAGGCTTGAAACCAGCCCAATAAGTTTGTGGGCTCGCTACCTTGGTATCACATCGGCCTATCCAAGCCGAGCTTATTCGTTAGAGCTGACACAGATTGGAGGAATACTCACTTACTCAGGAACCATCAGATTCAGCCGCTGGTGTACGAGGCATGCAGGTTACAAGGGAGGAAACCATAGATGTTCAAACAAATGGAATCACTTTGGGGGTTGATATGGATGTCAGTAGGGACCCCAAACAACAGCTAATGCATCACTAATCTCTCCTTAATATTGGCGGGGAATGAATGCAACGAGAAAGAGTCAGATGCTATGAGAATCGACTCTTTGGATGATGAGACTGTCCCTGTGACATCGGAGCAATTTGACACAGCAAAAAACCGAACTTCCCCAAGGGAGAGGTGTTGACGTCTTTGTCTTCAATTTTCTATATGGTTATTTACTAATGCGAGTCTTCTCATGGAATTACAGGGGTGCTGGCAGTGCCCGGTTTAAACGTGTCTTTAAGGGAGTATATTCGTGAAATTTGACCTGATATGGTGGTGATTTTGGAGCCGAGGATAAGCAGAAAACAGTGCGGATCGAGTAATTCATGTCTTTCGGGAATTTTCACATATCAAGCTGGATGCCCGTGGCTTTTCGGGGGTGTATATATGGAAAGTCTCTATCCTCGAAAATCAAAGATATAGAGATTCTTTCCCAGAGTATCCATCTCTTGGCCGAATGGGAAGTGGGGAAGAGCTCATGGTTGTCATTAATATATGGGCATCCAGCTGAGACAATTCGTCGGGAGCTCTGGAATGAACTCCGTGATGTGGCCTCAGAATACATGATAAGTGGCTGGTTGTGGGCGAATTCAACGAATTTCTTTCAGCAGAAGAAAAAAAAAGGGTGGGGCTTCATTCGAACCAACGGCTTGCTTAAAATTCTCGGAGCTCATACACGATTGTGGTCTTGTTGTTCTGAATAACATTGGTCCGAGATTCACATGGAAGGGACCTCGAGTAGGGCCTAACGCACGAGTCTATAAACGACTTGATAGAGCATTGGCTAATTCTGCATGGTGTACTGCATATGCTGATGCTTTCTTCGTGTTCTTCCACGTATCAATCTAGTCTGACCATCATCCTCTGCTAGTGGACTTTCGGGATAATGGTTTGCAAGGAGTGAGAAGGAGGCCATTCAGATTCCAAGCGGCTTGGCAACAACATCCCGATTTTCATCGGTTTCTTCTCTTGCATTGAAAATCGGAGGATTCATCGACGAAAAGCTTAGAGCATTTCAAGTCGGAGACCATCCGCTGGAATTGTGAGGTCTTCAGCAATGTACATCGAAGGGAGAAACGCCTCATGTCAAGGGTAGGAGGTATAATTCAACATGCGGCTGATAGGAATTCCAATCCGTTTCTTTGGCGATTGGAGAAACAGCCTTCACAAGAGTTGGAGGAAAGTCCTTAGACGAGGAGATTTTATGGTTTCATAAGTCCCGTAGCCAATGGGTACAATGTGGCGATAAAGATATGAAATATTTCATTACACGGGCGATCATTGAGGGGAAGCAAATTCGGATTGAGGGCTTGAAGACGACTGAGAATGAGCGGTGCTTTGACACTGATAAGTTGAAGCAGTTTGTTTTCGAGTATCTTCGAGAATTCTATAGGGATTATTGGGTGAGTCAAATGAGGCCTAGACTCTCTCGAGACTCCCCTTGATGTTGGAGGAGTTTATAATAGCCAGATTAGAGGAGGACCCAATCACACCGGATGAGGTAAGGAAGGCATTATAGGATATGTTTCTGGTCAAGGCGGCCGGGCGCGATGGTTTTTCAAGCGCATTTCTATCAGACTAACTGGGAAGTGCTGGGTGGTCAAGTTTTTCACCTCATTCGAAGCATTTTTGAAGGTGGCGAATCTGCTAGCGTTATCAACAGTACATTTATTGTATTAATCCCAAAAGTTCCGCATCCAGAGACGATCCACTATTTAAGACCAATTAGCTTATGTAATGTGTCTGACAGGATTGTTACCAAGCTAACAGCTAATCGGTTTTGTACCCTGTTGCCGAATCTTGTTGCTCCTAATCGGGTTTCGTAGCTGGTCGCCATATTCAAGACAATATTATAATTGCTCAGGAGTCAATTCACGCAATGAAGAGAATGCGGGGTCGAAATGATTTCGTGGCTATCAATGTGGATTTAGAAAAAGCATACGATTGTTTGGTGTGGGAATTTATTGAAGACACACACGCTCATAGCTGCTGGAATTCCATGTCGTTTGCATTCAATTATTATGGATTGCGTAATTACCCCTCAATGCAGGTGCTTTGGAATTGGGAGCCTACGGAGGCATATACAGTGTGAAGGAATGTGTGTGGAAGATGATATTGAGGTGGAAGGGGCCACATCGAATACGATAATTTCTTTGGCTGGTCTGTCATGGTCAGTTATTAAGAAACAAGATGCGAGCCGCACAAGGATCAAGCAGCTCCTCAACCTGCATGGGTTGTGGACTATTTGATGAGACCGTGCTTCATACATCACGAGATTGTCTTCGAGTTAAAGCAATATGGGAGGATCTCGCTCCTCACCATGAAAAGCTACGTTTTTTTCACTGATAATCAGGGTCAATGGCTAGTTCATAATCTACAAGATGCAACAACCACAGGCTCTGGCCCATCATGGGCATTAATATTCGATGTTGGGCGTGGCGTTTGTTACCATGGAAGTTTGGAAAATGCCCGTATACACAACCCGAACTTCTCTTAGCCAATTAGAGGTGCAACAATTGTCCATCAAGTAGCTCAGCCCTTTGCCGAAGATACTCCTCAGGGTTCAAAGCCGGGAGATGGGCGTCAAAAGACGTGGCAGTGGGTCGGATGGGAGAAACCAGACAATGGAAGGATCAAGTTAAATCCAGACGGGGCAGCCAAAGGGAAGCTGGGATTGGCAGGTGCCGGTGGACTATTACATGATGACTCAGGCCGCTAGTTAGGAGGTTCATGCCTAACATTGGAATCTCCACATCCATGGCAATTGAGTTATGGGAAGTGAAGTCAAGTCTTAATTTGGCTTAGGACATGAGATATGGGGGTACCATTCTAGAAGTGGACTCCGAGGTGGTAGCCAAGTCTATCACATCAGGAAGTGCTTATATGTGATGGCATGGTGGGATTTTATTTGATCTCTAAAGTATCTTAAGCCACAACCGAATAATTAGAATTATGCAAATCTTTTGAGAAAGGAATGTATGTATGAATTGGCTCGTCAGTGAAGTTATCCGGTGTTTGATTGGCTTACACAGAATCGCTACATGTCCACCTAAGTTGCATTTTCTACTTTTTGGTAATCTTATAGGGTCTACTATACCCCCATTATACCTACCCTTTTTTATTTAAATTCATGGTGGGCATTTGCCCTGTATCTTTACCCAAAAAAACAAAAAAAGCCGCAAGTAATAGTAAGCTGTGTCTTTTTCAATCAAACACGTGTATGTTTGAAGCTTACACACTCTTGACTGCTACAAGCCGATTGATGGCTTTATTATTACAGTACATATATGACATGAATCGATATATCTCTGTTGATACACACGAGACGGAAAGAACAGGAACATTATTAATCATATTAACGGAGCACTCCGACCATTATGTATAACCGATCGTCTTCAGTTGATCAGATGAAAGAAGACTCCCGTGGAGAGGACTGCCCATAAGGCCCCGATCGCCAGTGCACCGGAGCTCCCATTGTCGTTCGTGGAGGTCTCTGAGGCTGTGACGTTTATCGCCAGCTTCTGTCCTCCCTCGCAGTGAGAGTCGACCGTGCAGATGAAGTAATGCATGCCGCTTGCATCACTGGGGAGCGTGTATGTGAACGCTGT
Organism: Sonneratia alba; assembly: GCA_900174645.1. Classification (NCBI taxonomy): domain Eukaryota; kingdom Viridiplantae; phylum Streptophyta; class Magnoliopsida; order Myrtales; family Lythraceae; genus Sonneratia; species Sonneratia alba. Next base: position 2,966,463 of record FWPY01000028.1, on the reverse strand, counting down.
GCCACCGGTGAAATACGAATTGACCTTCGTGCAGTTATTGTACTCTTGCTCCGATACGAACGCCACGTTGTGAGTCCCGTTCCATACGAATTCTGCATTGGGGGTAAGTATATACCGAAAAGCTAATTTTTGATCAAACTACTTAAGACTTGATCACGAAGATACTCGAATTTATGAACAAATAAGAGCCAAACCAAGCAATTAAATGGATAGTGTTACTCACTCAAACTGTCACCGCCCTTGAAGATCTTGTTAGCAGCCCAGTCATCGTAAAACCCTACGGTGATGTTGGGAGGACCCGTCCAGCCCATGCTATCCCCGACCGTGTACTCTGTTGCCTCTGTGGTTGGGACTGAAGCCAGCGTAAAGAGGAGCAGCAAGCAAGACATCGGAATGGCGACTTCACGGCCCATCTTCGTGCTTGTGTTCGCAGGTCGTCCCTGGACGATGATGGTGGTGATGTGGAGGCTTTCTCGATCTAACTCGAATCGGAAGCAAATGGTCTGAGCTTTGTATATGCGTTTCGGGTGGTGCTGTGACTGGGACGAGTGCACATGTTTCGGGTATATGTAGGGGGAGGGTGATGACAAGGGATGAATGGTAAGGGTTGCTAAGGTGGCGGAGAACCATTCAGCATTGCCATCTAAGAGCTTAACGGGTCCAAATTATGTTTTAGAATTATTCAACGTTTTCCTATCAAAAGGAACGACGATTATAATCTCCAAGACCGGATCGGTGTCGTCGTTCAACAATTGATTACAGCATATTGTAAAATAAATATAATCTACTCAACTTAAAAATCATCCAAACCAAATTATTAAAAGAATAGATTGTTGGAAAAGATTATTTGATGCAGTGGTATTATTCTTGACTTAATAATTAAGATGTTGTAAATTTGATTTTTATCGTGAAATTTTCTGTACCTTTTATCATCTCTCCGCTTCTATTATCTTATTTTATATCCATAAATATGATATGTAATAATAAAAGATTATTTTTAATTTTATTTTATTATCGTTTAAAAGATAGATACCACGAACTACACCTAACAAAATCTATATTTTGATTTTTTTTTCCTTGGATGAAACGCGGAGAAAAACCAGAAAATGGGAGTTCCGTGACGTCTCTGCAAATATTGGTCAATTCCTAGCCCTTTGACTGTCAGAAATGGGGGAAAGCTAATTCAAACAATTCATATCCACCTGTGCGTCTCAATCTCCGCAACGGGTTGGAGTCGGAGTAATGGTCGGTTAGATTAAATCAGAGGAAATGTTATTGCATTCTTTGGGTTAATTAATCGGTCAATGCTCAAGGACAGATCATGGAGGCACGCATGCTTGTTACTACGAGAAACCGATATTCTTAGCTAACATCAAAACGAGTATGAAATGAAATACCAAAAAAATTCGATTCTCTGCTCCTAATTTGAGGGTTAGATAGATTCGTATGAAGGCTCAATAGACTTGCAATCGGATCACGGCATGAGAGTTATTGCGTTGAGTTTTCTCTGGCTAGGACCATGTGCCCAATTGAAATTTGGGCTTGTCCTGCTTAACCCAATATCGTGGTCATAGATATATGGAATGCCATCCGTTGTCTCTATTTTGGTTTCGTGCCCAATTAATTAACTTGTAGCTAAACCAGGATTAGCATATAATTTCCTATCTTTTTCTTGGTTCATTTTTCTAGTACGTGTGTGGAGAGATATCATCCACCTGCTATGCCTTGCCAAAATCGTATGTTGACCCTGTTTAGATGAAAGGAGAAAAAAAAAGAACAGTCGACAGTCCCCACAGAAGTTGGTAAATTGGGCTCCGCGGTGGTCCTACGCTAGCGCGTTACTTTTCCTCTTCTACTTCTTCCCCCATTTTCCAACAATCACAACCCACGACACCCCCCCGACAGTCCAATGAAAAATGGACAGACGAAGGACACTCGGCATAAGATCTGATGAAGATAAAAAAGATGAAGTGACACATGATTTTTGATACGGTGCTGTGCCATTTTCAACTTGGGATTAATGAGTTCGATGCTTTAGTACAATTAGTGGGATCTTGTAGTTTTTTTAATATATATTCTACATGGGTATGAAGAAAAAATTAATGGGGTTCTCCTTAGGAAATTGGATTTTCTTCAAATTTAGCATATTAGATGACGATTACTATGATTGTTGTTGTTGTGCTGCTGATGTAGGAATGACAGCACGAAATTTTCATTTAAGGATCACAAGCCCTTCAAAGAGTTCATAACTCAGCTTCGACCCAAGATTATGGCAAGAATAAATAAATAAATAAATATATCAGACACAGGATCTGAAGTAAACATGATAGATACTACAAGATAAACTTTATTCTGCTCGTGACAAAAGTGTAAGAATGGACGCCCTCTATGTCCCTCTAGCTACGTTATAGATGGATAGGAAAAACTCTCTCCTCATAATATCCTAATACAGCAAAGCTACAGCAATGGACAGGATCGTGGCAAGTAACCCGGTAGCCTTCAAGGAGGTTGCCGGGCTTCCTGGTGAAGGAGGGGTGGCGGAGCCAGTCGGTGTAGGTGGGCTGGGAGTGGTGGACGGAGGGGTAGCCCTGCCTGTTGATGGTGAAGGTGCGCCTGGGGTGGTCGAAGGAGATGGAGCTGCGGTGCTCGAAGGAGATGGGCCGGTGGCTGTTTCAGGTGCGGGAGCAGGAGTGGCGGCAGGTGGAGGAGTAGAAGTGGCAGCTGGAGCAGGAGCAGAGGCTGGGGTAGGAGTGGCCCGGGATCCCGGAGCAGGAGCCGGGGCAGAACCCGAGGCGGCAGAGACGTTAACTGCAAGCTTCTGGCCAGCGTTGCAGTGGCCGGGGAAGGTGCAGATGAAGTAGTGCTCGCCGGCAGAGTCCAACGAGATCCTGGTCGGTCCAGTAGTGTTGAGCGAGATTGGGTTAGTAGCATTGCAGTTATCAAATGCTTGCTTAGTCACTTCGGCCACATTGTGCGTGCCACTGGTGTAGTTGAACACTGCAAAAATATAGTAAATGAATTTCCTTTTTCACAACAAATAAATCAAAAGCTAAACCGTGTCCCAGAATTATGCCGTAGAATTTATTCTTTTTTACATATAATTATTTGGCAGTGATTGATGTGAACCGAATTCAATGTCTTCTTCTTGATGCGTCATCACCATTCATTAACTATTCTCACCGACAAGGTAGACCTCTGTTCAAATCAGAAAAAAATTCAAAACACATGAATAAATGCGAAAAATTATAAAATGATCTCAAGTTAAAAAATTATGCCATTTGTCAAAAAATCCCTAATTTTCGTTTTTTTTTCCACCCGCAAATCAAGTGGATCATATTGAAACAACTTCCCCTTGGCACTTCCTCTCCTACAGATCGTGAACCGGCAAACTTGCACCTGTCCTAGTGCAACTCGTCATGGAAATTAGATATAACACCATCACGAATCCAAGCTCTAAGTTTTGGTGAGAACGAAAGGATTAGGTTTTGTATATCGACTCTTCCCAAACTTCCGCCTCGTAATCATCAAGCCAGGGGCCTCAGGAGCTCGCCCTCCACCAAAACGGTCCCACCGACTGTCAAGAATGGTTCCCAACAGCTAAATCTTCATCATGCGCAGTGTACAGCAGTATTTTTAACTAATTATTGCTCTGCAAACGACAACTCCATCAACAGTGTTCAGAAAGTGTGTCTTACCGAGGGTGTCGCCGACTGTGAAACTCTTGTTGGCAGCCCATGCGGTGTAAGTTGCGGCACCGCCGTTGGGGATGGACCAGCCGAGCGAGTCGAGCACCTGGTACGCGTTCTGTGCGCTCGAACCGACTACTGCGGCAGCAAACAGCACCAAGAGAGCTACGTTCCTGACGATCGCAACCATCTCTTCTTTTTCTACTCAGTGTTCTGAGGTCGCCCCTCTCTCCCTGTCGAGTGTCGTCGAAGACTTGCCTCTCCTCTTTCTGCTATGCTTACTTAGTGTTCTGAGGTCGCCCCTCTCTCTCCCTGTCGAGTGTCGTCGAAGTGTTCCTTCTCCCCTTTCTGCTATTCTCCGACCTGTTTTTTCTTCTTTGTTTTATAGAGGGGACGAGGAGTGGCCTGATGAGATGGCCGGTTGGGTATCCACTAGAGTTATGATACAAAACCTCCAAACCAATAAATAGCTAGGCAGCAAGTGATGGTACTCGGTCAAAGGTCCTTTACTGTTATGATCATCCGTGTCGATGGATGCTATGTAGATGGGAGGCGAATCACATACGGCAAAAATTGTATGAACACAAGTCTAAACGATTCAAGTTTAAAACTTATATTCAATAAGTCTCAATCGTGACTGATTGTGATATACTCTGTTCTACTATGTGAGAAATAGATCCTGTTAGATGATTTTGTTGGGTATTGCGGCCGTGGGATGTGAGCCACGTGGGTGATTATGCCAACCCCGAATGATCCAATTTGTGCAGGTAAATTATAGGTGGAATATGAGCCAATTCGTGTATGGCTGCTGGAAATTGGTGGACTACCAGATCCAGAATATCAGACTCTTCGCTGCCGCGTGAAAATCTCTACCCGAACCTCTCCGGCTTATATATATATATATATGTATATATAGGAGGTGCGTTCTTGAAAAGTCAAGGTCGACCATTTCCAATTAAACAAGTGACGGGTGAATTGAAAATGACATAAAAAAATAAAGTATGCATAAAGAGATGTGAGAGCATTAAAATTTAAAATTTATTTTTAATCTCTTATTAAAAATAATATTATTTTATAAAAATCCCGTCGAATGGATCATCCTTATGCTGAGTCAATGTGGACTGAGCTGTGGGGGCAACACATACAACAATAATAGAGGAAACTAAAGGCGCAAAATTTGACTAGCGATGCGTTTGCTCTCAATTGGTTGTTTAGCTAAATCTTGAATCCCGATCGTATATATGGACCCCTTGAATTCTTCCACGTGCAACCCCCGCTTTTCCTTTACTGATAAAGAAAAAAAAAAGGCACGTCCATTTGTGGCACGGAATTTGACAAGGGAAAGTGTCGATCAAGAATCGGTCGACATTGTCTTGAATCCAAATGGATCTCCTGTAGCCAATAATCTAGTCTTCGCCACTGCTCGGAGCTAGATGGCCTCCGTCTAGAATGGATCATCGAAATTTAGAAATTAACCCAGAGAAGGGGATGCGTATAATACTTCAAAAATTAGACGATCCAGTGCGCTCGTCTCACATCTGGTACTTGGGGACGTGATAATCCCGATAGCCATAGCCTGATCTATTGTCGTCTTAATCAACTGTTTAATACATACAATGACATAGGATATTTGAGGGAACATTAAAAAAAGAAGAAGAAGAAGAAGGAGACATAGTACATACATTTAAGCCGTAACAGCTGCATGTAGGCGCGGCAATTTATGTTGTACCGTATTTGAAGGTTTCGTGTCACAAATCCTTTGACCCGTATATAACCTGTCTGTTAAACGGGTTATAAATATCTAATCCGAACATGATCCATGTAATTATGAGTTGATATAATATAACCCATTTAACCTATATAATTTAAATATATTACATAAATTCAACCTAATTCCTCACAAAATACATTTACACTCACCTAAAATATATCTAACTCGATGCTGAGTCCTGTGGGATTACTGTTTCAAAATTGACAGGCCCCTGTATGTGACGGCCGTTATATCATTCTTTAAATGAGTGGGCCTCGCAGTTGTCCATCTTTAAATGCCATGTGATGGTGAGGACTCAGTCATCTTTCCCTTCGGCTCGTCCATTCATTCCGTCAGCTTACTCGTAGATCCTCAAATTATTGAAACTCAGTGTGCATGAAGAGCCATAAAATCGACGCCTTGGTGCTCGAGGTGAAAATGTATGTCAGATTTATGTGCCCTCCAAGGACCAAGTACGCAGGAGATACTCAAAGAACAAGTAATTTTCTGGGACACCATTATTGAGACTTTCGTGGATTAATTCCAGCCGATATAGCGAGGTCCGAGGATGAATTTGTCATGGTATTCCAAAAAGGACACGCATATGTCGAAAAATGGCCCAAGCATTGATATCGCTGCGTTGGATGCGTAAAATTTCGAGATTTCATATTTGTCCTATCTTAGCCATCCGTAGCACCTTTGGTTGGGACTCCACAGTAAGGATATGGCTGTATGAATGTAAAATTACGGTGTAAATATTATATAATTATTATTTTTTATATTTAAGTTATATATATATTAATATAGTTATTTTAATTATATATATTTTAATTGGTAATATATTTGAATTCAAATTTTAATAGCTATTGACGACGTGACATTTAATGACACACGTTTACAGATTTTTTTATCATATCGATTAAATTTTATCACAACGTGTGATGATAATAACTTATTATCATATTATTATATTACATTAGTATATATTAATACGTGTTAATTGAATTAAAATTTATTATAAAACAAAATACATCCTATTAAAAAGTCATTTTTAAGCTACTTAAATATTAAAAATAATAAATATATATAACTTATATTATAATTATCATATTTTATGAATTAATGCAGTTTTCCGACAATTTTTTCGAAGAAAAAACGTAGTGCAATTTTGTCGACTCCGGCTATTTTCAAGACCTGCGTATACCAAAATTTCTATGGCCGTGAATTTTCCCTTGCTTCGTAAAGCACCCTTTTCACTATTACCAAATATTTCCTTAAAAAAAAGAGAGAAAATAATGAATAAGTAGTGAACAAATCGAACTAAATTATTTCAAAATCACATTAAATTCTATTTTTTTTAATTATCTCTACACTATAATTTTAAAATAAATAATTTTTTTGAACATGCAAGTAATGTCAAGGAAGCTTCCACCCGGCTTGCCCATCCCACACGTTACCATTCGAATAATTATACCCTTCTCTTATTTTCTTTATGGTAAGTCGGCAGAATTCGTTCTAAGCAGAGAGGGACAGAGAGAATTGGTTTCCTGGTACTGATGAGGATGCCTTCACATAGACCTTTCAATTCGGCCATGCTGGCACGTTAGATCTTGTGGTGGCCCGAAAATCATTGTTCAGCTTTATTAAAAGTAGTTTATTTTTTTTAAAAAATAAATTTAAATAATCTCATATTTCAAAATAATTTTGTACTATATGATTGAATGGTTAATTAAAATTAAATGCTAATTTGAAAAAGATAAAATAACTATTAAATTTTAGTTGTTTGTATATGGTTGATTATTTTTTTCAGTTTTATTATAATTTTATTTTTTATTATAAATATTAATTTTATCTTCAAGCAGCACGGTTTTTTGGGCAGTGTCATCACTGACCGATTTATTTTCATGCCTTGCAGGAACGGTTCGTTATCTTGGTCGGTCTAGGCACGGTTTTTCGGTAGATGCCCGGACCGGGCACATTTTTTACAGGCCTACCCCCGCATTCAACTTCTGGCCAGTTCAAATATTTTTCTGGGTTGGATTAAATCAACATATCGCCCCCGACAGTATAATTTGCACTTCAGTTGGCTTCAGCCATATCTCCAAAAGTTCAACGTACGAATCAGTAATTATATGGATCGGATCATGTGGTGATCAAGTGGGAAACAGACTTGATTTCATCGACGGGCAATATTGTCACGACAGATACGAGGTTTTTAACGTTAATCGCCGTGCGGAAAAGGAGCAGATTATATATTGCAATCCGATAGATAGTATAAATAAAGCACGTGCTACTAAGGCACAAATACATAAATCCTGTGTGTGTATCCAGAACCATGGTCCTGGATTAAATAATGCAGTATAACAAGAAGTGAATCCATGCGCTATGAGAAACGAAGCTGTTTCCCTACACCCACATAAATCCCATTGCTATGGCAAGAGAGACGAGGATGAGTTTCGAAGTGGCTGTAAGAGAGGTGGAGCCGGAGCCCGGAGGTGCCAGCGGGGAAGGGGTCGTAGTCGTTGTCCCTGGTGGACTGGCAGTGGGACCGGAAGAGGCTCCGACGGTCACGGCTACTTTCTGACCCAATCCACAGTGGTTGCTAAAGGTGCAGATGAAATAGTAAGTTTTGGTCTCGTTGAGGCTGAAGTTAGTGGGTCCGTTGGTCAGGAGCTGCATCGGAGAGCCGGTGTTGCAGGAGTTGAAGTCCGCCTCTGTCACTTCAGCCACGTCGTGCTGACCGGTAACGAAGTTAAAGACTGCAGAGAAGGCAAGAAGTAAGAGTGGCTCCATGGAATTTGAGCAAATTAAGTACAGATGTGCAGTACTCAACATTTCCTAGAAAGCCATGGCTCGTAGTTCTTACCTAGGATGTCCCCGACATCGAAGGTGTAGCTGCTCGACCAGTTCGAGTATGTCGTGGTGCTGGGAGGGACCCTCCATGCCACGGCATCTCCGACGGTGTAAGTAGTTGCTTCCGCACCCTGCAGTACTATCGTTGATAGTACTGCCACCATAACTATGGCAGCGAGCTTTCTAGTGCTCGAACTCGTTTGCTCACCCATCTGATCGATCGAAGACCGTGTTTATGTGATCTTGCAAGTCTCAGGTCGCCCCCCTCCCTACGTTCACTTCGTCTTTCTGCCTCTCTGGTCTACGGATCAATCGAGTCCTGATGGATGTGTTTTGGGATGCGAAGGCTTGAGATGATGAAGCTGCTTATATAGAGATTGATTAGGGAGTAGGTGGATTCTCTCTGACCGAGTGGGATGTGTGAAAGTAAGCATGGTTGATGTTTGATCTTGTCCACGACACGAGGAAGCAACCTCCGAGGACAACGTAATTATGCATGTGACGTTTAACTTAAGATCCTTATTAAAGCATGTCATCTTATGGGTAATCGGAGGACGACTTGGTCTGATCATATTACTCGAGCATCATCATCTGATGGTAACCGAGTCGGTAGGAGCTTGTGACGCTTTTCTGCGTGTGTTCTTAATCCTCCCCACTAGATTATCCTCTCTCTCTCTCTCTCTCTCTCTCTCTCTCTCTCTCTTTTTCTAATTGCCGCCGTCTTGAGCTTTTGGACCGTTTCGTAAACCCTGGCTAAATAAAACATATTTTATATGGCCGAGGAATTTGACTGTCCTTTTAAACTATGATGTGTTCGGTCTTTAATATGTCGTGATGCAAAAATCTTTTAAGATATCCAACAATCACACCTGCCATTCTTGTTATTTACGAAATTCATGTTCCGATTGATCTATCGCACAGCCGGCCAAGAAATTATGGCGAAGGTAGCAATCGAACTGGGATTCCGACCGGGGAGCGAAATCCCAGATGAGGACATTTTTCAGAGGGGTTCCCTGAGGCAAGAAACGAGAAGCACGCAATGACATTCCTTATTTCTGCTGAAGATTTCTTCTCGTTTCTATAGTTTTGGAGAGCTAACTGCTCCCGACATTCTCAGTCAACCGAAGAATTTTCGTAGTTCATACATGAAACATAACCACATGATATAGATAGGAGATTGAAATAATTAGATATATATTCGTATTTTAACTTAAAAATACAAAATTTGTAATTTAATTCTCATATGCGACTCCTACTCCTTGTTCCCCTTCTTCTATAATTACTCATTTGAGATCCATTAGTCTTCTTTGTTAACAAGGAGGAAAAATGAAACAAATCGATTGAGGGGCAAGAAGAGCATAAAATAGGATTATCAAATGGCGGGTGATCACTTGTCCAGGAATGTCGACCACTTCTTCAATGAAACATGTTTTTGTTCATATTTTAATTCCACGATCCACAACTTGTCAAACTGTCAATTATCAATCAACTACTACTTTATGGAAGCACATCTCAAGTCAATATGTCCAAATAAATTTTCCACGAGCAAAGGCGTTGTCATATTCATCATCAATTGAGGCATTGACAGTTCACACGAATCTTCAACTCGAGCGGAGGAATTTGGCGGACTGCAGCTGATTGGGCTTCTGAGTCGACCTGGATTTTTACTGTTCCAGAACGGTCCTTGGACTCGATAAGCAAGCGGCTGCTTTGAACAACTTACGCGTTAATGTTTTGTGCCTTGAGAGAGAGAGCCGAGTCTTTAGAGATGAACGATTGGAATGTCGAATTCTAGTTGATTGCATTACACCTTGTTTATGCCGCCAAGGTTGATCTCATGGCCGAAGCTAGGCTTGCAGGCTCCCAGTTGGCTATTGGGTTGGGGATTCTGGGCATTATTACCCTGTATATATATAAAACACTTTGCAAGCGATACAACTACACACCGTTCCCCAAAAAAGAAAAAACAATTCACGGAATAATATATGATAGATGTCGGCTGTATGCAAATTGTACGCATGGTAAGACTTGATAAAAGAGACCACATCCAGTTGAGATGCTTTTATATTGATGATAAGAATAGTTTCAAATCTGTCTATCATGACATGTACATCTGCAGAGACCAAAATTCGGCGTTCTCTACTGAGCCACTATGAGGAGGAATAAGAAGTGTCATTCGTATTCGCTGTACCCGGGAATAATAAGAGCAACCAAACCCCAGAAGCTTGAAAACCACAGATGTTAAAGCAGTCCTGTCAACAGGAGCACCACCACAGATGAGGCTGCCAATGTCATGGCATGTGAACCAAGGTAATGTCGAGCGTGGAGATCCTGCAAAGATGAACATGTTTTGACAGAGAAGGGAAAGTTAGAGAATATCAAGTGGGACAAAAGCCGTGTAAAGTGATCAGTTGACATGAATGAGATTGCTCGTGAAAACTATTTCTACAAATGGCTACTTCGATCGTTTTTTCCCCGTGAAATTCAAACTCTTGGAGCAAAGGTATATCGAATATCTCCCCCAGTTAGATTACTTTGATATGAAAAATGAACATTTTCTTTTGTTTTCTTAGAAGCTGAAAAGGAAATGACGAGATTCAATATTGCGACAAGTTGAAACAATAGTTTTGCTTCCAGTGGTGCAACAACTGTTCCAAAATTCCAACATGTTTTCTTCCCGAGATAAAACTTAATGAAAACAAGAACACAATAGGATAAGAACAACATAATTCACCGTTTCATAAAATCATTCATTGCCCTGTTCCGCCAGATCATTAGAAGATCATTTCTCAATTACACTGTCAAATTTCAAAAACACTAAACATATGGTAACAATCCTCGTACCTTCAAAGATTTTGCAGATGACTTGAGCCCATGGAACCCTATATCATATGCAATGCTCCCGTCAGGCTTGAAAAGCCCGAAGTTCCTCTCAGAGGTGGCGCCGGTCTTCTGGTTCTCGTTAAATAACGCAAATATATAAGCCTTCAAGACATTCTTGGGCCTCATGGGAGTCCCTTTCCTCTTAGCAAGCCTCTTCCGCAGATTATAATTATACGTCCTTGCATTGCTGACTGTGGCTGCAGCCTCATTGCTGTCTCCTTTAGATGCCCATCCTGTTTCCGTGATTACAACTTCCATCTTCTTGTAGCCGGCAGACTTTAAAGCAGCATAAGCTGCATCTATTTGAGCATCAAGCATATTATCATAGTGTAAGTCGGTAATTGGGTCATAAATCCCATCAGTTGATTCAAACAATGCATAATTGATTTCAATATTCTCAGGATCGCCCATGTATGAGAGGAACGGATAAGCATTTAAGCAAAAAGGAGACCCGATTTCCTGGAAAAACTCAAGCATGGGCTTCATATAATTGTTGACGTTGTCTTCGAACCGACACGAAGAGGGAGGATAAGAGTTGGAGAAAACGGCCTGGGAATGGGCAGTTGTGATCTGGATCTGATCGTCTAATTTGAGTTTCTTGAGGGCATTATGGACATTCTTCATTGCACCCAAGAGGGCCCCATAAAGATCATAATCACTCCCACCTAGGACCTCATTTCCAACAGCGATCCCACGTATGCGGGTTTCAGGAAGGAAAGATTGGACATTGTCCTTAACCCAACTCATTGCATGGTCTGCACTCGTATTCATGTCCTTCACAAGGCCATTGTTCAGCCCGATTACTAGATTGAGCCCAGACCCACTAAATGCCTTGAGAACAGTGTGATCAGAATCATAGATTCGGACATTCCTGATCTTTGATTGCCTGAGAAGCCTCACAACCTCATCAGGGGAGGGAATGTTATCTGCGATTCTCCCATAGTTTATTCCATATGTGCCAGTGAATCCCTGAACTGATAATATTCCTGGAGAAACAGAAGGTCCATGTTTTAGTCAAGTTGCTGCAGAATAGCATAACAATTAGCTTAGTCACTCTCATGATGATATTTGTGAAATGTTGGTATAAGACTAAATGTATGTATAAATTCTTTAAAACGTCACTAGGTTAAGTCACTAAGGTTATGCAGATTGTGTCCACTATTTTCAACAAGCACCACTAGAAGGGGACATTGAATTTAAGCATATCACCCAGGGAAGGGCAAGGGAGATGAGGAGGATGATCAGGTGTACACTGAAAATCAACGAAAGGTTTCAAACTGGAAATAGAAAATAAGAACAATTGATCATCTCCTACATGGAAAGTGTATCTCACTGCAAACGTGAAAAGAACTCATCTTTGAATTATTACATAAATGGCAACTCTTCAATAAATCAATATGGATGAATTGCCAAATTAATCCAATTCACTAGAATAGCAATGAAGATAATTACCAAGTCAACAAAAGTACAAGGTTCAACAAGATGTGGACTAGTGACATTGGATCACTTCACAGTTCACTGAGACAGAATAATTCATATTGACATGATAATATGTCTCTGCCAGATACACAGACAAATGATTGAAAATTTCAGAGTAGTATTAGGATTAAGAATATAAACAGCCATGATTATCTTCTGTCCATAGAACCATCAATGTCACTAAAAATTGCTGAGAAATTGGAAGGATTCAGCCTTTAAATCATCAAACCACAGAATACTCTGGCAAATTTAACGACTTCTAAAGAACTGCCACAAGGAAATTGATCAAGTATTCCCCACACAGCATATTCAAGGAACGATGCCAAACTATGTCAATATCCCATCATATCAGGGAACTAAAGTGAACGACGCAGAACCATTCACAACCCCTGATTTTGCCGATTACAATCATGAGTGCCCAATCGAACAAGTCAAAAGTAGGACTATCACAAGGCAACACAAATTTTAGACCAACAGCACATCCAATCATATAACTGATAAGGAAAACAAAGAAGTAATGCGAACAGAGATCAATATGAACAACATCAGCGCTAGAGCAAAAACAAGAATTTACCAGCTGGTCAATTGGTGAAGAACACGAGAAGCTAAAGAGACTGTTAATTGACTGGAAAGTCAGCGCGCAAGAGTTACCCAATTTACTAATTTTACAAGAACTGCTATAAAGACAATGATCAAGGAAGCCCAGATGAAGATATTTCAAGCACCCAAATCGATCAACACTACGACCAATCAGATCACCGAAATTTAATCAGAATTAGACCGATAACAAGTGCAACAACTCACCAATCCGGTTAACGGAGCAGAGCAAGAGCAGGAGGTACAGAAACTGTCCAGAGAACTCGGAGCGTTTCATTGGGTGTGAAACTTCCTCGGCCCGCGATTCTGCTGATGCTGGCGGCTGTCACAGAGGAACAGGTACGAGTAGGCGGGGCTCAATAAAACAGGGGCAAAATCAGGAATTCGGCCCTCTTATCCAACGTAAAGCCTTTTCGACTTCCTCCTGCTCAGGCAGTCCATAAGACAACACAGATTCTCTCTCTTTAACTCACTCACTTAGTCACATGTCAAGCTTAGAGCTTTCCACCATCTTCTGACAGGAGCCTGCTCCATTTTTCTCGTAGTTTTATGATTCGCTGATTCTAACTTTCCTTCTCCGAACAGCGGGGATCGTACAAAGAAGTAGGATTCACAGACGACGAAGAAGTAGGAGACAAGAAGTCTGGGCTTGAGCTCGCTTTATAGAAGGGGCCGTGTGGCGGTCGCGTTCGTACGAGCCTTCGCTGACGCGACTTTGTTCTCGAGTGGGGCCCCCATCTTCGTATTTTGTTGAATTGTTTCGTTCGGCTGATGAAGGAAATTCGTATTTTCAAATCCGGTCCATAGACTTTGTGTTGTTTCTCAAAGATCCTCCATTGTCCTTTACTGTCTCATAATCTTGCTCATGAAATCGGCTTCTCTCGGCCTGGTAGTAGCAGAGACTGCCTCTTCTCCAATTAACAGAAGAAAGAGAGTATAGACACATATTTAGGAGCCTTCTCGAATATTTCCCAATAGAACTTCTTTTATTAATACAGTGAAATAATAGCTCATCCAACTTATATCTCCATGCCCCTGCAAGAATTAAAAGGGAATATCAAACATGAGAACCGAACCAAATATGAGTGGAAAAACTTGCCCAATTTACTGTATTGTGGGATAGGAAACTAGAACATCTAGGTAAATCATTCAAAGTTCAAGGGTCAAAAACTACATAGACAGGACGGTTTGCTAAATGTGGTTGTGGGGTTGAAAATTTTCGGTTGCAAGGAATAAATCAAATCCATTGTCTCATTAAAGAGGTGAAGATGTGTAGTTTTCGGATCTCGACTTAGCTCTGCAGCTTTAATCAATCCCTCCAACTGCCCATGCACAAGGATAATGGCAACAAAAGATCACATGATCATGCAAAATCTAGTGAGCTAAAAAATGGTCTTAGCAAGTTATGCTTAGCCAAGCCTTTTATTTCAAAAATACTGCATAATATATGTAACTTACTGTAATTGTACTCTTTTGATATATAATAAGCGAAATTGTTCAAATTTCTACATGTTTTTGATATTCTCATACTTGTTCAGATGCAAAACCATGTCTATTGCAACTTGGTCTCTAAATTCCAATCTCCTTCCTTATGCCACCGCAACTTGCATAGGTAAAGAAGAATGTTGGTACTATCCCTCCCCAACCTTTTTTTTAGCCAAAAGAAAAGTATGGGCCATAGTGAAAATTTAGTGAATTCAAGGTACTTAAACAGATAAATCAGAAGTAGAATGGCTTTGTCGAGAATGGCATAAATTTCGGGGACTAAATACAATTATACATGGTTCTGATGACTTGCTTTGGCGGTCGGTGGTAGTGGTGAGTACGAGGGACCCAGAAAAATAATTCTTGATTTTCAACTTTTTTTTGCCAGTAATTCGAAATTAATGAACCCACAAATCAATCACTTGAACTTTGTCTTAGTTCCATAATCATAACAATAATTCTCATGACAAATTTATTAATTTTTTAATAAATCATTTTTTTATCATGCCAACTATATTCACAAAATTTAACTAATGTTGAATCTTTTTAATTATAAATTATATTCTATTACTTTTTTTTAGGTATTTAGTAAATTATTATATAATAATATTTAATAATCATTGACAATTCCAACAGCAAATGGCTGTAAAATGGATACCCTTTGAGGAACAAAAGCTATGAAGCAACCTAGTTAATGATTAATAATACCCAGTGCTTATATTTTAACTACTAACACCTTTTCTCTTAAAAAAATTGGTATCCGTAGTGATCTCAGGTTGTAATGTACCTTAAACCGAACCCCCGATGTCGCCTTTCTTCAAGGATTCCACGGAGCTATGATTCTTGATGCAAATGAAAGGATCATAATCATTCATCATAGGTTCATGTCCTACATTTCCCCCCCAGTGTTAGAATGCCTGTAAATCTATGTTCCAACTGGCAGTAATTAAAGCCATGAAAAGCAACCAACACACAGTTACATATAAACAGAAACCCATTCTTGTGATCCAGTCCATATTATTGCTGGAGCCAATAAAAAGTAGAAGGATCGTGCCATACATGGCTTTCTGGGCACTGCATCAGATTGTTGTCATCCATGTAAGGGAATCTCCCCTGCCCTTAACCTTGCAATGAAGAGAGTGGCGTATGTGATTCTTTTTCCTCTCATGTTTTTGGTGTAGGCCACAGGGTATTCTTGAATTCAATAATGTTGTCCAATTCAGTTTCAATCAAGTCCATCGGTAGGTGAAATTCTCCATCTTATGGATTCTATCTACCCATAAGTTTGATACTTTGTCTAAGTGAAAACTGATCCAAATCTTGAGATCGGATCTATATTTGTTGGTGATCTGTCTTACTTAATACATAAGAAGACCAACGCATCCAAAAGAACCGCTACAGCCTTTTTGACATCTACACAGATGGGCTCAATGAAGCATACATGTGCCAGCCCTTCACAGTTTACTTTCCAGGGAATCAAAAGATATGCAGAACATGCAACAGCGTATGTGATTAAGCAAATGCGTACTGCAGAGCTTGCAGCGTCACTGTCTGCTCAAAGCCAAGCCATTGCTTACGAGTAATATCCATTCAGACCAGCAATCCCTCGGTCAGTGGCGTCAAGTGCAGTAGCTTCTTGCCTTCTGGCAAATTCAATTTACATGGCTTGCTGAAAGGATCACCTTCTGTGAAGGATATTTTACCTTTTTCCAAAATAACGAGATTCTCTTAAAACTACAGAAAAAGTTTATCGTCAAAGTCGAGATAAAAGTGAAACAGCAGCACAAGAGAAAGTTGACAAGAAGAAATTCCAGTTCAACTGTGTTTCTTATTGCATACATACTTAGAGCTGCATAGCATTACATAATAGGGTATCTGACACCACGAAGGTACACAACGGTGACTTACATACAGACAAAAGGAGCATGAAACTAACTACAGAGGCCTAATCATCCGTTCTACCTGGGAATATAACTACAGAGGCCTAATGTTTTTGTACATACAAACATGAGGGCATAGTCTCAATAACCAATTAGATAACTTAAAACAACTATTACTACTAGTCCAAACATCATCAGCAGCATCACCATTCGGAAACTACAAGTCATTCGATCAAAGATCACCCACCCATAAATCCAAAAGGCAAACTACATCCTGTTACTCTAGAGTGCTGAAAACTAACTTGCTCAAGCCTTCACCTCCTCTCCACGATTCCCATTCTCAACAGCTTCTCCTTCCACCTTTTTGCTGACTTCATCAGCAACTGAACTACTCTTCTGCTCTTCAGTCCCATTAGGCATCACTCTGTCCTTGATTTCAGGCTCAGACGCACCAGGAACCACTTCGTCCTTGGGTTCAGGCTCAGGCTTGCTTTTGCAGTCAGGCTCAGGGGCATCAGATTCATTTCTCTCCTCTCCCTCCCTGCCCCCATTTATTTTGTCAGGCTGGTTCTCTCTACCAAACCCATCATCCACTTCTTCTCCTTCAACCCATTCAACCTTCTCCGTCATGTTTTGTTCCTTCACATTCTCAGTCTCTACAGTTTTCTCAGCATTTTTTTCCACATTAGTCTGCTCTTGCATCTTAGCATCACCCCCTTGAGGAGCTTCTTCTACCTTGTCATCTACAACCTTAGGTTCTCCTTTCTCAGGTTTTTCAGCATCTTCCATGTTAACTTCCTTGGTCTCTTCAGGCACTTTGTTATCTTTCTTTGAGATCGATGATCTTCTGCGCTTCTTTGGGGTCTCAATGTCAGGAGGTGGAGTAACCTTTGCTCTCTCACTGATCCTAGCTGAACGCCGAGGTGTCTCACCAGTACCCCAATCAAACTCTGATATTGCAGGCCCTCCTGGGTGAGATTTCAGGTACTGATCCAGCAATTTCCTGCTACTGATTTCCTCACCAGTCGGTGTAGTGAATATAATCTCGTTCTTCCTTGGGGTCCCACCTTTCTTCAGCACATACTGCAGATCATTGGAGCGCCATGCCAAGAATCAACCAAACGATCCAGAAGTATACACCACAAAACAATAAGACAGACGAATCAATGCAATTTGAGTCTCTGAGGACTTATATTGAATTTCACATTCATGTCCACGAAGTTAAGTTTGGATCAAGTGAAGTAACGTGATCTTCTCACATAAAATACCTCAGAATCACATTGTAGTCTTAAGATAGCAGGAGGTTTCAAAGACCTCTTTGAGGCTAGATTAAAAAAAAACTAAAATCTGGGACTAGATTAAGTCTGTATTACATAATAACAACCTTTTCACACAGATATGACCAACCATGTGAATATTACAGATAAATATCCAGTAATCAAAAGAAGCAAGCTTTGTCATGGTATCTTCAAATTCCTCATCGAGGAACCATGTGATAATAGATCATTAAAAAGATGTTCCAGCTTATTAAGATGTGATACAAATTGCCCGTCAATCCTCATCTAGGAAAAGACCAAACACATCAATACAATGTCTAAGCCATCCCTCAAAAAATTCAAACTTTGCCTTCCTTAAAATAAATGGCTTATTGCTTTTCAATTATACAGTATTGTATCTTCTATAGCCAGACAAAGTAAACAACTTTAATACACTGCATTCCTTGCTCCATTCTACTAATCAATTCCAATTATCTCAGCACTGAACCACCAACATATTAATTTTACCATTCTGAGAGTCAGATCATTTTGTACATACCATAGGGCAGAAAATAAAACCCATGATTAGTGAACAAAAATCAGCTTATCTATTACGGAAATCATAATATAAATGAAAGAAGGCAAAAACATGCAAAAGGATGTACATTCTGAGCCTTTTCTCTTAGATTAGATTATGTATAATTGTCTTCAACAAGATGCGCAACTGGAAGCAATATTTTTATCAGAACTGGAAATTTAACTAATCAGACACTGTCAGATGAAATTCTATTCTGAGCTCAAATTCCTTTTCTCCTTTACAATCAATGACCACGCTAATCAGAAAATTTGCATCATCCAGTACTGAAAGCAAGTCTCTCAAATTCATTTAGATAATAATTTATTCTGAATGAACCTAAACGAATCCAGTAAAAACAGAATAAAATATAGCATCTACAAACCTAAGGTAATTAGGTGATTTCCAAATTCTAGTGTTCCCTGAAGGACAGTATTCACAAAAATGGTGCCTTTGCCATATCAACTTAAGCAATAGAAAGCAAGGAGCTTTTTGTCTAAGCTTACATTGGATACAGCTTTGAATATTGGAAATATTTAATGGAAGCAGAGTTAAGAGATGTTTATTCAAGAACATACTTCCATCAAGGATGATGGAAATGTCCCCTCACTCACCCAATAAACAATGAAATAATATGTTCAGTCAAAAGGAATCAATTTTACAAATATACTCATATATATGTCTGACAAAATACATGGAGCACTAATGCAATAGAAAATTGATAAATAAAATAACTTTAACGGATAAACCAAAGACAAAAAGAATATAGGCTGAGACCGATTTCATTAACTCATGAAAGCAATTTGGGCAAAAGAAGAGAAGGGAGCAGAGATGCAGTTTTGCCATAGAAACAATACCATTTAGGCCAACAACATTTAGTAACAAAATGCCTCCTCAGGAAATATCAATTGAGAAAGTCAGCTACCTGTAAAATGCCTAAAGGGCAGAAGAGAGTAAAAGGACAGAAAAGTGCAAAGGGAGGGAGGGAGGGAGCGAACAGGAGAACTATAACAATGTGGGACATCAGAAACTTCGCTTCTAAAATTTTTTCTTCTGACGAGGGTACAAAAATGGAACATTCAAAATCATTACTAACGGGGAAAAAAATAAAAGATGCATTCAAAAACAATATACTAATAAAAGAGCAGAGTGCTGCTTATAGTTCGGAGGCACAGCATAAGCCCTCAAGTCAGAATCTTGAGAACACGACTGACAACTCAAATGAACAACCCCTAATTCGAAGGAAAGTACGATAGATGAAGCCTGAAACCCTAGCTCTGAAGGGTGGAGAGATAAATGCTCTGAGCTAACAATTCAGCCGAATTCCCAAAACTCAAAGGACAAAGCTTCAAATTCATACGAACTAAAGGTACAGAGACAAAATGAAAGGAAAAAAGAAAAGGAGGGAGAGAGAGAGAGAGGACCTTTTTAGTCCAGCCAGAGGGAGCAGGAAGTTCCAAGGAGACAACTTCTTCATCCCTCTCAACAGAGCTCGCCATTTCAAACTCACCCTGCAAATACCCATAAACCCAAGGCAAGAAAAACAATCAGTTTAAAGAACACTAGCGACTAGCGAGGAGCAAACGGGGAAATGAAGAAAATTGCCCACAAAACCATTAGGCTACCACAAGCAGACAGTGAGCAATAAACACAGTGAGATGAAGAACAGACAGGGGCAAAAGGGTTAGGGTTTCAGCTTACTTGCCCCGGTGCTGCTCCCTTGTGTGCGTCAACTGTCTGGCGTTATCTTCAGTTGGGTTGGAACAATCTTGCAGAGATTCGGATTGATTTTAGGTAGTCATAGGAAGGAAAGAAGCTCTCTTGAAGCGAATTTTGTTTTAATTTTCCTAAAATGTTGCTTGTTGGCCGACACGTGTCGCGTCCCGACACAGAAACAACGGTTTGGATCAGGTCGGTAACATACATACATAGGAAATTGGCCCTGGGCTTCTCACTGTCTCCTGTCATACTGGGCCTGAGCCTACCATATTTCCATTTTAAATCTTGTGTGATTCAAGTTTTGCCACCATCGTGCACACATGAAAATTTCACTTCATACGCCTTCCCGTTCACTGCTTCAAAGTCAACGAGATTTTCGCCATCTAAGTCAAGCAGGTTTTGCATGTGGAGTTTGAAAGAGCTCAACTGCAGTTTAATGCAAGTCTTCCCAACTTACCACAGAATGCTAGTGCTTGCAGGTTTTCCTGCAACAGTTGATCAACGACTTAGCGCATGCTCGGGAAAGTCAAGAACATATTAACATCAGAGGGTTGATGGCCTCCTGTTTTCTGAATATTTACATAAGAGGCTTCAAGGGTCCACAGCACTTCTACCTGCAGACTATCTCTAGGAAACTGAATGGACTTCCCTGAGTGCTTTCACATCTTCCATAGATATAGAGTCTCAGTTTTGATGAGTGACGACAATGTGAGTAATTATTAGATGCATTATTGCAATTTATAGATCATTACCACCACCATGCACGTGCTTTGATCTCCATATATCCAATCAAGTATGGTTCTTGTAATCATTACATAGAGCAGATGCTGAACCTTAATTTCCAGGAGATGATATCAAAAAGACAACTTGGTAAAGCTCGACCAGCCTATCAAACTTGATAATCAGTCAGCAAAACTTGGCTACTCATGTAAATTTATACAGTAATCATACAACAATTCCGAGCTTCATTTCAGTAGTCCTGTACACTGGAGGAGGAGGAAATTACAGGATAAAGACTCTGAACTATAATACACTGATTGATCATCACATACATGATTAAGGCAAAAGGACAATGCTTAGAAACCGAGGAGATTATCAAATCGCATAGATGAGGTTCAGACCACGCATAATTTTCTTCTGCCTTTGGCCCGTTAATTCTATATGATTGATTGCATCTTTAGATACACACTCATGGTTTCAGATGAAAAGTTCTCGGGCGATCCATTTTCTTAATCATACATTCCATCCTGGTCCCACGCTTCCACCAAAAGTTCAATCATTTCCTGTCAGTTATAATTGGTTTTATAAGGCAGAAGTCACTGATCTTAAGCAGCAAATAGAAGAAATGGAACCAAAAGGTAAAAGATGAGACTTTTCTTCTAGTGTACTTACAGAGAGGGGGACGGACCGAGGAAACGGGGTTTTACGTGAGAGCACACTCTCGTAAGTGGAATTCCAGCTGCAAACATAGTCAGCAACAGGAAAAGTGGGTCATTATCTTAAGCAAGAAAGGGCAATGGATGTTGATTGTTATTCAGTGGATTTCAGACTACAGGGGAAAGGGGGGGGGGGGGGGGGGGAAGAAATCAGATACTAACCTCAATGCTCGTGCACGCCTTTGTTTAGTTTGAGGTTTTGACTGTCCGCTTCCAATCCACTTAAGCCTGCTTTCATTCCAGAGATTTAGGCCTGGGAAAAATTTATCATCAAAACAGAATTGACTACAGCAGCATAATGGGTAAGCTTAACTGCCCAAACGAATCTGTTTGATCTCTATAATGATTTATGAATATGAGAGCTACCATGATTGATGAATTCTGGCTCACTGGACACGCTGCCCATGGAATGCCTTAGGTTTAGTGCCGAAGTACTCATAGACGAGTGATTTCTTTGAGATTGGAGAGTGCTGTGATCCAGGTCGAACGTGCTGCTGCTCCAAAAGCCATCAGAAAAGCTTGGTTGCTTCACCGCATGGCCTTGGATTCTCAACCCTTTTGATGGTTCATCCACAGCGATAATTGGTGTGGGTTTGGAGTAGCATCCGAAACAACCCCTGCTCCAAGCAAAAAACATATCTTGACATAGTTTTTGAGCCAGTAATCTGTTCCTTGTTTCACAATAAGAAATCCATGACAGGACCACCTGAATTATTTTTATTTCTAAATGTTTAACATAACATGTGAGTTTCACCTTTTAGACTGGCCCAGGAAGAGATTTTTCACATTTTGACCTTCTATATGGACATGGATCAAAGAAACATTTACCCAACACTCATCCTGTTCGTGCTCAGCAATCAAATTCTAACAACAGCATTTTCAATGTGAAGGTCTCGGTTTTTCCTCCATGTGTATTTTCTAAATAATGGCAAATATTAATCATGCCACTGGTCATAATTTTGTCAGGACATCATAGTTTTTCATTTTGCTGACTCAAGAATCTGAAGGAATTACCTATATACAATTTTCAATCCATTGACGTAACAAATGACTATTTCCACCAGCAGAGCAACTTCTAGCAGTCATCAGCAGTAACAATAGCGGAACTATCTAATCGCACGCATTTGAGCTTCCCACCTCTTCAGTAAACCCAACAATTAAATATGATATACCAACAAAATATCTGGGAAAAAAAATATGTAAAGCAAACACTAGAAAATCCCAATACCCTTCCACCACACTTGAAGCAGAAAAAAACAGAAACAGGGCAGAAAAAGGTAGTAGTAATCATGCTCAGGGGCTTCTCTCGTACTTCTTCTTGATCCCGAACACCCAAAAGAGTAAACTTTCTTTTTCAAAGAATTAACTGAATTGCTTTCGAGAGTTTAATATCTAATTCGCAATATTAGATTCTTACCCCATACAGGCTAGAATATGGCGGATCCAAACTGTCGCAGAACTGCCAAGTGTTACCATTATCTAGCTCTCAACAGGAGAAGCTCCCGAGATAAATGAAACGCCGAGAAAAACTTCAAACCCTTGTCGGATTTGGCCGGTGAGGTGGCTCCGCCGCCGTCGTTTTTCGGGGGGAACGATCAATCCCCGTCAGAATTGTCGACTTCTTGGGGATCCTGATTGAGCTCCACCCTTTTCGATTGCGCTGCCAGTCTGTGCCCTAGCTCTGATTCCGGGACCCGGCCCAGCCCAAATCCATCATCTCCATTTTTACCCTCTGTTACAACAGATGCTTAAGGTTCGTAACAATTTTCTTTATCAGGCTTTTTTTTTAGGTGCATCAGTTAAAACATGTGGTCTGTAAATGCTCGTTGAGGTTAGCCAAGGCAAATGGGATCAGAAATTCGCAACCGCTTATTATATTAAAATCCTCCAATCTGCTCGAATGCCACACGGTTGAAAGCTAGTCCTTTGATGCTCTAAATCAGTCCCAAGAACTGCTCACACAACTTTTAGTACAGCGTCTCAAACGCATCTTAGGTTAAGTTCAAAAGACTCAAGGTAGGAGACATTGCTGAAACATGTTGAGACAGTGAAAGCAAAAAATTTGCTCTCTATTTCGACAGGAGGGATGCGAGTCCAGTTCTCCTCCCGAACAGCATAGAAGGCTCGTGCTTCCTTAGGAAAAGAGAAGCAAAAGTTGCTTGCAGGCCAGAGCTCTGAGTGAAAAATGGATTGCTAGGAGTGATTAGCTGCTTGCAGCTTGTCTTCGTGGACCTGCAGTAAAACCACC
Source organism: Sonneratia alba (assembly GCA_900174645.1). Taxonomy (NCBI): domain Eukaryota; kingdom Viridiplantae; phylum Streptophyta; class Magnoliopsida; order Myrtales; family Lythraceae; genus Sonneratia; species Sonneratia alba. The sequence continues at coordinate 2,942,617 of FWPY01000028.1, read as the reverse complement.
AACACCCTATCACTCCAAAGCCATTTCAAGAACTCAAGCATACCAAGGCTCAAAATTAAACATTGCCCAAGTACTGTGATCTCCTGTATCAGATTCATGTAGGTGAATCCAGCGATATAACTGGGCAGTCAAAAGAGTCAACCAATCATCAAAATTAGTGGTTCAGGGAAAGAAACAATCTCAAAGCATTTTTCAGATGTTCCTAACATCAGTAAGCAGAAGAAGTATTGAAAAATTTTAAAACTTCTCCACATGAACTTGTGGAATTTCAATGATCAGGACAGGCATTAAACTTGTAAATAAAGTTAACAGACTGTTGATCCCAGTAGAGTGTAACTGTAATAACTGACAATGACGTGCATACAGAAAATATAAGTTTGAGCTGAAAAATACACGATTTCTACTGTTAAACATCAACAGATGTTTTTTTCTCTAACATGTTTTATCACTGTCTGCAACATAGCTTCATAATAATTCTGCAAGGCTTCAACATACTTTCCTTCAGATTGAGCTGACGTCCAATATGGTTGGGTCTACGTTAATTGCGATCAAATGTTCCAAATTCTCAGAGTCTCGATATATGGTGCAATGACAATTACCTATCAAACATAAAGGACGAAGAAATAAAAAAAGAGGAGAAGATCCGTACACTGGGGGAGGAAGTTGCCCTTCATGAGCAAATGTCATCATGCCCTGCCGCTGCTTGTGCTTAGGATTTGCCGAGCATATAACATATACACGTCCGCGTCGCTTAACGGTCTTACAGAACTCGCACAATTTCTTGACAGATGATCGTACCTTCATTGTTCCTAACGCCAAAAATCGACACTTGAAATACAAGAGCTCAAAATTGGCCCCATCCGATGTCTAAAGACTCAAAAAACCAAGAAACTGAAACGACAAAATCAAAGCATATATTCTGCCACCAATCAATTATACAACCCTAAGCCCGAAAATTCAGTCAGCTCTTTCAGAACTGCAACTACGAGACCCCGAGATGAAAACAACCGTTACCTCCACCACTTCTGCTGGCTGGGCAGTAACTCAGCGGCTGCAGGGCCAGAAGAAGCTCGTCGCCTGTCAGAGATGGCCGGCAGAGGCGGAAGAACTCTCAGTAACCAAACCGCAGCAAAATAACAGAGCAGGGGCAGGGTAGAGAAGAATCAATCCGCCAGAAACTGGGCTGGGCCCCGAAGATATATGTGGGCCTTTAAAACCAATTGGATAATTAAATCTGGTTTTCTAAAGATAGAAATATAATTTTTTTTAAAAAGTAAAAATTATGAAATTCAATATAAATATCATAATGAATAAACTTTACTGAAGGAGTGAGGAGATGAGTTAGACTACAATGTCTCGTGCTCAACGAAGGACAGATGAAAAGGAATTGGGATTCAAGCTAATCCATGAACAACGCTAGTTCTCTAATTGGTGAGTAAAGGTGGTAGGAGAAGTGATTTGGAGCCGAGAACCTTGGCCGTCGTATCGGGAAAGAATTTAACGCCAGGCAACTCTACAACCTCGCCGCCCTCGGAAATCCCGATGGGGTACATAAGCAGGTGACCCGGCAGATCGCCCTCCATCGTTTGGCTTGAATAGAGACCCCAATTCCTGTCGGCGATCTCGTTCACTCTGCGGATGCATTCCAAGCTCTGGGGTTCGTTGAAGCAGTCAAGGAACTCGCCAATGTGCTCGTGCCATAGGGCCATCCGGAAGCCGTATATCTGACCTCTTGCCGGATTCTCCTTCGCCAGGTAATGGGGTTGGTAGCCGCCCATTGCAATCTCCGTGTCTCTGCTTCCGTCCATCGACCTCTGGTTGATGTTGGCAGATCCGATGATTATGTATTCATCATCGACTGAGAATGTTAGGAAGAACATTATAATTCAAGATATGAATCCTGTCTTTTGTGCAAATAGGATGTTATGATCGACTTATTATCAGCTCAGAAGATTGCAGTGAGAACAATATATAAGCTGTTGTATTGAATTTCTTACCGATCATTGTCTTGGCGTGAACATAGATCATGAATCGTCGATTTTCCTGTGCTCTTCTGTAGTTTGTAATGTCTCCTGGTTTCTCCTGTGGGACGTATTCACCGGCCTTCTCAACTTCCCTGTTTCCCAAGCAGAAGAATGACAAGTACCCTAATGGATCCGCCTCTATTCCCTTATCACTAATGGCCTTTAAAACGTCGCAGTACATCATCTCCATAGTTCTTTTCTGCCAGTGCAATATCGCCTGAACAGATTTGCTCTCAGGAATTCCTTCAGGCCACATCGGGATCACGACGTAGACAGCGAATCTCTCCCCAGCCGCAATCTTGCTGGCAATCTTGAGGGAGAGCTCCTTGGGGATTAGATTCATTGCTCCGACATCCTCGAATTCAGCATCATTCGAGTTTCTCCAGCAAAATGAGCTCCCGATGAAGTATTGGTTTTCAATGTAGATGAAATTTTTTGCCCTCCTAATGGCATTTATGTAAGCATGCTGGATACTTCTGTCAATGACATTCTCTCTGTCTATGATTAAGCCACGTTCAGATGCTTCACCTGCCGAGTTTGGAAGTCCTGAAGCTGCCCCGCCGTCAATTGACCTGAATATCTGGACTTTCCATGTCTCCGAGTCTCTGCAGAAGCCACTTTCTGATCGAGAAATGAAGACATTTCCGAGGTCATCTAACTTGAGGAGCAAATCACCGTCACCTCCTTGTTTTCCCCATCGCTGTTCAAAATTGAGCAGAACATCCCATGCTACAGGCCCTTCAAGGCGGCAATGGACATCGTGCCAGGGCTGTCGAGGCCCACCTTTACATAGTGAGGCTCCTGAAAAGTTTGGTTGACGAAAATCATTCTTATGTGCGGAACTCAGGCTCTCAAAAAGTGAGTGTGTGGGAGTATCATATCTCCCATCACAGAGATCGATCCCACCAATGAAACTGACAATCCTCCTCTTCTGCGAATTAATGCCAGGAACATCGTCAGCATCCACAACCACAGTCTTCTGATGATGCGTGAACATCATAGCACACTCGATGTCTCGAACAAGGCTCTGCCGTTTGTCAGGATCACGTGGGCACAACACGCAATGGACTCTAGAGCCCCGGAAGTAATCCCCAGTGTCTTCATCGTGGGTGGTCATTACTCCATCCCGGTTCAGCAACTTAATGGAAGTTGGGTCATCCCAAACAAGCATTAAGACTCTAACTCCTTGATTAGCCTTCATCTTAAGGAGCTCTCCAAGGGTTAGGGGGGTCTTTTGATTTCCGTCACACCTTTTCTTCCCTGGGTCCCTAATTAAGGTGACATGAGGATATACCGACCAACCTGCTATGTAAATGAAATGTTTCGCATCAGATATCGCATCGAAAATATCCTTCCAGCATTGATAAGGTCGATAGTGTTTCCCTTCTGGGAGATGGAAATCTGGGGTAAAATCATCCGGAACATGAGCATCCTGATAAAGGGAAACTTTACATCCATCCACCTGTGGAAAGAATGTGGAAGGAACTCCAGAGTAGTTCGAACTTCCAATCCCTTTAGACCAGTTTGGGTCTCGAATAATGCTCTCAAACTTTATCTTCACGTGGATTTTCGAACCCTGGAGGATAGCTACGTGTTTCTGTCTGGAGATCTCGAGCCACTCATTGATTGCTTGTCCTGATAGAAGATTCTGATCTATTGGGATGGAGGCGACCCCTAACACTCTGGGGCCCAAAGGAAAGGGATTGAACTCCTTGATGAAGAAGGTGATGTGAGAGGCCGGGTGTGCAGAATAAACATGGAAGGATTCGTCCCACCGGGTTTTGCAGCTTGCAGTCTCGACCAGCCTTGTTCTGCAAACTCTGGCATTTCCGATGTCAACTGCAGTATAAAGTTTGAAAGTTCCTCTTCCGAGCCCAAGACACTTCCCTAAGCTCTTGATCAACTGCGAAATAAATTCCTTTCCTTGATAATGGAAACTGGTAAAATGAAGTGGTTGGAGGAGAATCTTGTGAATTTAATAACTCCTAGCCAGACCAATCTCCGACTAACTAAGAAAAATACACAATCAAGGAAGTTTTACCCTCAGCATTGGTTCGAAAAATAGCCTTCTAAATACTGGGCATTGCACACTGAAAAGAAACTCAGAGCATACATAATCACCCAGCAAGAAAATCCAGGGTATGGCAGTTGGAGTTCCTAGTACCGCATTTCTTTCAAATCTCGCCATCATTCAATTCAGATCTTCATCAAGACAGCATGAATATTGTAAGTGCCATATATCCTATTGTAATGGACCAACAAACAATGTCAAGCATCGAAGCAACATGGACAATTAGACAGCAATAAACCAATGACCTTCCAAACTAAGGCTTGGCGTCAGATGGCATATACTGTACACACAGAAAATCAGGTCCATAGCATCATTTTCCTCGAATATGTAACCATGTAACGATCATTCTGACTTATACGGAAGAGAAAAGATAACGCAGGGCGTGTGTATATATGTATAGATTTGTAAGATACCTTGAGGAAGATAAGGCCGTGGCTTTCACCAGAAACTCTGTCAACCTCGCATACTGTCACATGGAGTATTCCGTGCAGCAGCACTTGATGATCATCCCCCATTACTGGATGTGGACCTCTCAGTTCTCAAACAATTCTGTCAATGAAATGAAGCCCGAAAAAAGAAGAAGAAGAAGGGTCTCTGCTGAATCAACGGCTTCGTCCCATTAAAAACACAACTCAGCAATCAAATGAAGAACATTCCCAACTTCACACAAAAAGAAACGAAACTCGCAGGAAGGCTTCCTCGAGGACACAACATATATATATGTGTGTGCATATGTGCGTATACATGTATGGATTGTCATTATTTTATCCATGTATACGGTGCTCCTGAACCATATATTTTTCCGTCAAATATTCTTAGCAGGAGGACTTATCAATATGGCACGAGATTTATATCTTATTGGTGATATTGGAATTATAATAACAATCAGTGCATGCAGCGTTCATTTCCAGAGAATTTTCTAGGATAGTCGTCGTCCTTCCAGTTCCATGGAAAGTCAAGGTCAATTTGTGCAATCACTAAATTTATACGAACAAAGGGTAGGTTGAAGCATCCCATATTTTATTTTCCAAGGGCCAACCAATTAGACTTTTTTTTAAATAGTCACTAGGGTTGTTTTTTTAAATTGTGCTTTCCACTAGGTTTCTTAAGGATAAATTTTAGGCATAACTTATTATATTAGGGAATTATATATATATATATATTATTTTGTTTAATTACCTTCCTAAACTTATAAATAGGTGGACTATATCATATGTATATCTGAGTTCCACCATAGAACAACGCCCTGCCGATTCCATCTTATTACCATCCCATTTTTCTATTGTATACACTTCCCTTCTCTTGTATTTTTCCAATTTTCTGCAATAAAATGTTAGCTGGGGGTTCCTAGAGTTTGAATTTTTCCAGGACGTGATTTCTTGAACTGGGGAGACAGACAAGATGGGTTTAACGTGCAAGTATTTTCAATGTGAACACAAATCACTGGCGTCGTTTCTTTAAAAAAAATCAGCTAGCTTACCCGTGCATCCAAATCCATTACATGTACAACCGATATAACTCGAGGGTTACCCACCAGGCCAATTTTCCAAGTCATTGTCTCTTACATTTTGACTGTCGTAGATTTTCCTGCTTGTCACCAGTCCCGGGCGACCTCACTGGACGAATACACCAACCAGCCAGCCCGTTGTCTGACCGATTTTGATACAAGAGTTGCGTGCATTGAAATTGATACTTTCCCAGTGCTACAAGTGGTCTAGTTTACAACGAGCACACTGGAGATGAATCATAACGTTGACCCACCAAAGAATACGAAAAATCCAGCTCACATATATATACATTGAGTCATACTTTTAATTTTCTAGATCAAGATTAGCCTCACGTTAATACAAAAATAATAGAATAATGATTAAACATCACCTACCTTATCATTAGTGTTTCGCACTTTGTGGCGTGTCCTAAATTCTTAATTTGCCTAGTCTAATATCCTCTCTGTCATACATATATATATGTATATATATGGTGGAGTGCTGGAGTTCGGATAGAAAAGAGTTGACCCCCGAATCGGGCGCATCCTACCAGAGGTTCCTTGTACTCAATTTATTAGCATATGTTACGATAGTTGAAGGCATGGATGCGACTAATTCAAAGTCATCAATTATGTTTTGCCGTTTTGACTGTATCTCCAGTTCGACGCATAGCCCCGAGAACCACCGGTCTTAGCACAGAAGTAGCAACAATTGATGCACTATGCGCAGATGCGACCAAAATCTAATAATTCGATGTATCCGTTTCGATATATTCGGAGAAAGTTAAAAGGAAGAGGTAAGTGTCGGATGCATATGATATCTGCATGGGACATATGAAGAAATTCCTCGTACAGCTAAGAGAATAGGCCGAGGGTGAGCAAGCGAATCGGAAACTGCGATAGAGCCACGGAAAGATTTTAAACGTTTCTGATCGAACCAGTAATCATGGCCCCGCAGGTGATGTAATTTTGATATAGAGGAATTCCCGGGAAGAATTCCATTCCGGACAACTCTGCACGAACTCCTGATCCGGGCATCACAATTAGTATGCTCAAGGTTCGATTCGATTTAGCTCGAACACTATACCTCGAACCAAAATCATTACATAACTATCAAATTAAATTATTTCAAATAAGTTCTATAGTTCAGTTAACCGATTTAAGCCATATTCTAAAATAATAAAAAATTAACAAATTGAATATAAATCAAACAAAAATCGGATCAAAACATAAAAAATAAAAAAATAACAAAAGGAAAATATTAAAATCATAAAAATTTCAATTAAAAATGAATTAAACATACAAATTTAAGATTAGTGAACCCATTTAAAATGAAATTTAATAAGAAGCGGTCAAAAGTATGATATACAATTGTAAAATAGCTTATATTTAACTATTTTTAAATATATTTATATTTTATTTCTAATATATTTACAATATTTTATTTTTTTTTAAAAATATGGTTCAACAGTTTGAACGAGTTAATCAAATTGTTTAAATTGCAACGGTTTTGAGCTGGTTCAAAGAGAAAATGTACCGAGCCGGTTCCGATTTAACGGGCCTATTTTTTAGGACTCGGCCTGTAATCGCTCATGAATCCACTAAGAGCGGTAATGCGCCAGTTTGAGGATGCTGCGGATAGGTAGCCTCCCATTGGCTATGTCTCCGTCACTGACCTCTGGTTGATTTTTGGGGATTCGATGATTGTGTGTTCATCATTAACTGAGAATAATATGAACGGTATGTGTACTAAATGAATTGCCCATCATGAACTAAGAGACGAAATAAGGGCGGTTACGGGCCGGTTTGGGGTGGTCTGGGCAGGTTATGGGTTTTGACAGGTTGGACCCTGGCCCAATAGGCCCATTTTACATCTCTACTCGAGACATAAAGATGTTTGGGCCGACTTGACTGGATTAGGAGAGTATTCCTTGGGCCCAATATAATCACGTGTGGGTGTGGTACGCAATATGTCACCCACAGCGAGACAGAGAGAGAAAGAGAGAGAGAGAGAATGCTGAATTTAACATAAATTTATAAATCTTTAGTATATAATACATGGGGTTGGATTTCTTTTAGCATGTAAATTATTTGAGAAACTTCCAAAGTCAAGGAATTGCATTATGGAATATCCTGCCGACCGGGAGTTGATTCCAGCAAGCCTCACAAATTTACATCAGAAAAAAAATTAAAAATGCAAACGAATTTATTCCCGTAAATAAGATATCGACATCCAATATCGTGAGTGGTACCGAATCCATAATTACAAGAGGAGTTAACTCCAATGGATTCTAATTCTGTTGAACTTTATAACATCAGGGGCATATATAAGATAAATAAGAAGAGGTTTTGCATAATAATAATAATAATGTAATTTGAGTAAAGTTGACCAGATACTTTTGCTTACTGGTCGAAGGTTTAATACGTGTGGACCGACCAACCGAGGTTTTTCTCCTCTTTCTTTCTTCTTTTTTTTTTTCTAAATAATTGTGGTGGACCTGTGGAATGGCACAAACTCGGGAATATGCTAATCGTGTTTTTCATTTGATAATGACGATTGTTTGCTTTCGTCGCTGTCGAGCCACCATAATCGTCTCCATTCTTAATACAAATACATCTACCCCCAAGTCCTCTAAGTTCAAAATTTGCAATTTCCCCATCTAAGCTCACGTGACAACATATCATTTTAACAGACACAATTATTATAGAATATTGTATGTTAAATATAATTATTTTAAATATTGGTATTGATTAAGAGTGAACGTGAATATATCGAGAATTGGTGTCACTCAAAGTCTAATAACCATAGTAAAGAAGGGGTTATGGCTCGCACGGTGATACTATTTTTGATTTATTAACATGATACATAGATTGGATTTTTACCACTAAAATTTGAAACTCTACCATTGCCTCATTTTTAATTACTCTTATACCCTTAATTGAAAAAAAAAAGGAATTGGGGGACTGAGGGGGAAAAAAGGAATTTGGGGACCGTGGCATTGATTAACGGCACTAAAAGTGGGAATTTGTGGGCCCTTTTTTTAAGGCAAAGCACAGAGATAGGTGAAGAATATCTCCCGCCGCATATCCGAATCTTTCCCAATAGGGAATGACGAAAATCTCATCCCCGTAGGAATATTCCACTATCTATACCATTCCTTCATCCAGATTTCTAATGTTGCACAATAGTCCGCGGTGAAGGCCTATCTTTTTCATTCACACCCCTCTCGGTTCTTTCCATCTCGATCCACCACATTCACCGGTGACTCCCCTCTACCGTTGGATTAGGAGTAGTAGCTCGAGCACCTGCAATTAGATGATCATCAAAGAATGATAACTGCACTCTTACAATAAGTGATTGTTATAATAGTCAAGTGATTGTTACACTAACTTAAAATTTCACGCATATATATATATATATGTGAGAGAGAAAAAAGACACTATCTATCACTACTATGCATGAGGAAGAAAAATATGACCCTTATATTATTGGAAAATGACATAAAAAATAATGACATTTTTCTATTTTCACTTAAATATGCATTTCCTTCAATGTTTTCCGAGGTTTACACATTCTTTTTCATAAATTGTCACTAGATGGCATTAATTTTTTCTTGTTAAATGCTGACGTGGCATATTCATATGCCACATGCCTTTTATACGTGGAAGCTTATAGGGAGTGTTATGTGTGAAAAGTGTGTCAGCAATTAATGGAAAAAATTAACATGATTAGTAATCGTATTATCTCGTAAACAAACTATTAGATGTCTTGTATAAATAAAAGAATATTTAATATCATATATTTCAAAGAATTTCAAAAAATGCCTTAATTTTCTATAGGAAACGTATAAATGATGTAGCTTCTGTCGGACACGCAAAGTTGTATCCTACTTTGTTTTTTTCATTTGTTCTTAACTTCTAAGTCACACATACACAATCGTTGCTCTTGCTAGGATGGCAAGTGAATAATCTTCCTTTTTTTAAATATAATAATAATAATGTCTTAGAGAAACATTTATCGAAAATTGAGAAATTCGAGACATTGAATTGACCAGGCCATATGAATATATAACATGAATTACTTGTCCAATATATATATACATATACATATACATATACATATGATATGAATTGTATTACCTATAAAATGAAGTCACGGCGCCTATTGTCCTCTTTTCCTGTTATGATGGGCATTCCACAGTCCTTGGAAGCATCATGATTATAATTTCTAAAAAAAATTATTTTAAATTTATCATTTTTTTCACCGAATATCACTTTTAAAGAAGTTGAGCTAATCGGGGGATAAAAATTTATCCGAATCTAAATTTAAAATGCTCAAATTTGATGCAGTACTTAGAATGGAACACAATTCGAACCACTTTAATTTGCTTTATACTTAGAACGACCATCTAATTGAAGAAAAGGTGAAAAGGGAATGTGGGGAAGATTGAAGAAAGCCCGAATGGGCACGGGGCAGTCTCCATAACAGCAAAGGGGTGAGAAAGGAGGGTGAATTAACGTAGCTTAGTTTGATCAAGCGCCGTCTAATAATATGTTATATTTAATTATAGACAAAGAAAGGAAATGAAAACTTTCCAGAAATAAAGTTGCATCTAAATTGTCATGAGTCGTCGGTATATAAATTCAAATTTTATAAATGAACAAAAGTTTTTGATTTGAGCAGTTTATTCCTGACTTTAGATGGCATGGATCAATCGAGGCCATTATAGTCCATGTGCATTGAAAAGACGAGGTGGAATAAAACCAAGAAATATACTCTGCATTTATTTTATTTTATTATTATTTATAAACTAAAGGGAAAAAAAAAGGGAGGGATATTCGAAGAACGGACCGCCGAATATTCTTGTCCTTTCCGTTATATTCCCCTTCCCTTCCATCGGCCTCCTCCCAGACCCAGAGTGCTCACTTCGCACCGCCACGAAGGTTTTTCTGTTTTTTTTTTCCCTGTCGTCATCACTTTGTCGCTGACTTTCTTGTCAGCCAGCCAAGCAGTCCCTCACGCCATGAAGTTCGGGAAGAGCTTGAGCAACCAGATCGAGGAGACATTGCCGGAATGGCGCGACAAGTTCCTCTCCTACAAGGACCTCAAGAAGAAGCTCAAGCTCATCGACCCCAGCACGCGGGCCGGGGAGAGGGCTTGCAAGCGGCCGAGGGTCGACGGCGGGGAGGCTGCCGATGGAATGTCTAAGGAGGAGACCGAGTTCATTCAGCTGCTGGAGAACGAGCTCGAGAAGTTCAACTCTTTCTTCGTCGAGAAGGAGGAGGAGTATATAATCAGGCTGAAGGTAAGCAATTCGGTTCTCTTCCTTCTCGGGCTCTCTTTTTTGCTTCTGTCTGCTTGCTCTAGTAGATAACCTGGTTGAGGAGAGACAAGATCTACGTGCTTTCTCTGAGATTCATCAGAACTTTGAGCTGAAACCGAGCCCATTTGGTCGACTTTCAGATTAATTTCTGAATTGTGGATCTGAACTCCATCTAGAATGATGCTTCTTATTGAGAAGGCCCTGCCTTGTCTCAGTTGCTCCTTTTTGTATAGCAAACCTACATTTTGAACTCTGGAAACATATATTTGACAATCAGTCAGTTGATGTTAACATTAATTTTTTTTTTTTACTTTTATTATGAGTAAGAGCAATTTAACCTGTCACAAAAGCATTCGATTATGTGAAGACTATGGATAGATTCATTAATAATAAACTCGTCCATAGTCAGGAAAAATATTGCCCTTTTGTCGACTGAAGCTTTGTTGAATCTCATGCCTGCCATCCATCATGTAGTAAATAGACCAGGTGACATCTTTTACGTGCTACAAGTTGGAATAGAAGAGTAGGTAATGGTAGGATTAAATATTGAATTCTGATGACTCCACCATTATTTTTAATAATGGCGGTCCAATCTCATGTGGGTCCGTGTCTTTTCTGACTGGATTATATTTGACTCATTGTTGACCGAGTACAGCTGCAAAAGATTGACCTAGTAGAAAAATGTGGTATTTTAGAGGGTATATTTAACAGATTGAGCGCATACTAGCAATAGGACAGATCGGATTTGCGATTCATTAGATTTCATACTAACCGTGGAGCTGAGAACTATTATTTCCAAGTGAAAGAATAGAGGAGTTTAGTGGACAAATTAATAATGCACAGTGAACCGTTGTTGGTATGGGAACATGTACCCGACGGCCTAACGCTATATAGCATTTAAATTATAACCTGATATTTGAGTTGGAAGGTCTGTTCATAGTGATGCTTCAAACGGAAGTTGACCGCTGAATGGTTTCTTTCCAGCAGCAAATAAGTCTGGGACTTTTCTGGGCCACTCATAGTCTCCATTTCTTGTTTGTGTGAACGACTGATACAGGAACTACGGGATAGAGTGGCTAAATCGAAGGACCTAAATGCAGAAATGATAAAAATTAGGAGAGAAATTGTGGACTTCCATGGAGAGATGGTTTTATTGGAAAACTATAGCGCACTCAATTATACAGGTACCCTGTTTTCTTAGTTCTCTCTTGCTTACTATATATATGTTTGTGCGTGTGTGGGGGGAGTTATTTCCTTGACTGGTATAAACTTCCACAGTCGTACGTTCATCATATGCAAGTAAATATCTCTAAAGAGGGACCACTGCCAAGAAAATCTTAGCAATTGGTGGTCTGTGTTGTTTGGTTAGTCAAGTTCATGGGTTTTTCTCTGGTTTCTTGGATTTTACTTATGGCTGTCTCTGTCCCTGTTTGTAAAGATATCATATCCCAGAGGCAGATTGTGATATGTCCATTTTAGGCAGAGCAAGATTCATTATGTATAGACAAGGTATCGCTTAGCTCTTTTAATTGTTTGCTGTTTTGAGAAATTAATTTTTTTTGTGATCAGATACATGACCTTCAAGAAACCAAGAATCCTTTTAGCAATTTAGAATAGTGGTTGCGTTCCACCTGTTTCCCAGCTAACTAGATTCTGAGCTAAATCTATCTGCTGCACTGTGCAAGTTGTGAAAACTGAAATGGGGGTTGATGATTCAGCGTCTCATGTTACCTTGATTGGTAAGGTCAATCTTTGGTTCTTTGACAGGACTTGTGAAAATACTGAAGAAGTATGACAAAAGAACCGGAGCCTTGATCCGCTTACCCTATATCCAAAAGGTCTTGCAGCAGCCCTTCTTCACTACGGACCTCCTTTACAAGCTTGTGAAAGAGTGCGAGGCGATGCTCGACCACCTCTTCCCAAAGATTGAACCCCCCTCTTCACTCAAGCCTACCATCAGTGGAGACGGAGATGCAGCATCTGACCCATCAACCTCTGCCTCCACCTCCACTTACAATGATAATTTTCTGAAACCAAGCAAAGAACTGACGGAGATTGAGCACATGGAGAGCCTGTACATGAAGAGCGCGGTATCAGCTTTACGGGTACTGAAGGAGATCAGAAGCAAGAGCTCGACCGTTAGTGTTTTCTCTCTACCACCTCTGCAAATGAGTGGGGTTGAGGAGACATGGAAGAAGATCCCGATTCTTGAGCAAGTCGCCAAGTAGTTCAGCCTTTTCCTTGAGTGTTTTCGTACCCATTTTTCTTGGGCCGTTTCCACGTCAAGCAGCTAGTATGCATGATAATACACTGACACATATATGGATGATGCTGTATATTAAGCTGGAACACAAATTTTAGGAGCAAGGTAGAAGGTAAGTCGATCTGTATAATTAAGAAAACTACATACATATTTTCTTTTCTTTAGTTTCACGAATCTTCTATGTCTGAGTTTTAGTGTCCTGCGCAAAGCATACCGGAACGAAAGTATTTTGCAAACGCTTTTAGAGGATCATTAATATCCTATCTTCAAGAGTTTGATATCGAGGCAATCTTCAAATAGGCGTGGGAGATTTTGCAGATTCCCATGTTTCTTGGAGAGGACTGCAGAGCGCATTGCTGCGACCGAGAAAACAATTTACAGGGAACACGTGAATTTGCTTGTTTCCTCCCTCCTGAAAGAAGAAGATGTGCATTTTCAAGATTGTACTCTTCCGATTAAAACTAGTGCTGTAGGGTGAATGCTCAACTAGGCGACAATATGTGTGTTCTTTAGGATCTGTTTTCGGATCTGCATCAACTGAATCAACTGTGATCCAATAATTTGCAGGTACCTGGGAGTTTTAACTCGAAACAATTCAAATGAGAATACCCAGAATATGCAACGGCTCCGAGGAAACGATAAGTCACGTCCGCACTTGGCTTTTGCCTTTAATCGAACAAGTAATGCAACCCTTCTATATATCAAAACATTAAAAGCTGGTGGGGAAAGGATAAGGAAAAGGGGCCGGGCGGATATGGGAAGTAATTTTGTATCTTCTGGATCTCGAATATCTTTTTGCGATGAAGAACGCGTGAGATTGTCTTCCTTTTTGTTTCATTCAATTCTGAGAAGGAAAGACGAATGTATTTTCCAGCATCACACCGAACGGATACACCAACAGGAAACCGCCATTGATGGGCGCACGTGCAATTGAAGTATTATCTCTGGATGACTCAGCCTTTTATCACCCTGGCCTGTAGGATATTGTACTGTTACTGTAAAGATAAGTCAATCACCGCGAGCGAAACAAGTTCCTTTACCGTTCGTTCAACCTCGACAACTCAAGTTCTAAGCCATGTTAGTTTCGCCTTGTTACAAAATTCACACCTTCGCAAGTCTCCATGAGAGCATATGTAGTTGAGGAAATGGATGTTCTCGATTGACGTTTTCCAAGCCAACCAGAGCGCGCGATTTGACCATCACCAAACCAATGAAAGGTAGCATTTTTAAGTTAAATGGTGACCAAAATTTCTATCATCAATGTCTTGGGAAATGTTGCAGTCGATCTGAACTCTGGAATCCAGAGAAATGTCAAACCGATCGTTGGAATGTTGTGCGCCGCAACTACTCCACCGGAGAAGAACATCCTTGGTACTATCCGATGATCATCTTTCCGGCTCAATCAGCATGGACAATGGATGGAAGAAGAAGAAAAGGAAGAAACTTCATTCTCTGGAAGGCACCCACAGATTTAACGGCTGATTACAATTCCACAAGTCATCTGAGGCGAAAACAAGGACTTCTTGCAGTTACAGAGCCTTCAACCGCAATAATGGTGGTTGCACCCGAAACCATTTATTTTCTTATTAAATAATTCAACTACTTTCCGTGAAAAAATAGTCCCAATGCTTATCTCTTTGCCTTGAACACCATTCCAAAATCCTTGCTTTATCCCTTTTCCTTCCATTTCTGTCTCCGTCCTTTCTTCATCCTCCGCTGAACCCATTCTATCTTTGCCCTGCTGGAAAGGTATCGTGTACGCGTCCGATTCTCTAATTATTTGCTATTACATAAGCGATACCCAATTGAAGTCGACCTCAACCCACCTCTCCTGTCCCTTCAAATAGCCTAACTTGTAAAGCAATATTCAGATCAAGAAAGCTCCGGAATATTGCCAAAATGACGCTGACATCAGCAGCCACCGTTGAGGTTCCGAGAAGGAAGCACGGTGGGTTGTGGATGAGATGAGGTCTGTGGCGATGAAACTACACACGAGGGAGCAGGCAAGGGAGGGAGAAAAGGAGGCTAAGGGGCCAGAGGAGAGGTCTGTGGCTAAGTGGGAGCCCACTATTGATGGGTACCTCAGGTTTCTCGTTAACAGCAAGCTGGTCTTTGACACCCTTGAGGACATCGTTCAGAAGGCTGCCCTTCCTTGCTGTAAGTAAAAAATTTACCTGATTTATGCGATTTTGATCTGATGCACGATTGATGAGTGATCGTTATGTGGGCTATGTGGTCTCCGTATCCTCTTTTGATCATCACATAACATGATCACGATCATTGGATGGGCCCTTCAGATTGGCCGGAGTCCAGCGGCATGACCGGGATTTTGGATCGGGCTGAATTAAGCCCGTATAAGATGTTCGAGGAGCTACATGATCTGGTAGTATGCAGCTCACACGATCAGATGCATCCATTGGCAAAAAAGTTTGGGGAAACCCATGGTGCTGATGAGTCGTGCCATGACGCCCCTCAGCACCTAAGAAAGTTCCCAGTTTGACTTTTCGATATAAGTCGTCGTTAGCTGTATTGGCTGTGGAGACCACATGATGGTGCAGCAGGTCTCACTTGATTGATATAACACCGTTCTCACATCGCACAGATCATTCGTTAGACAGAGGCAAAAACCATGTGTTTTCGATCTGCCCCGTCAGTTTGTCGATAAATTTGGTTCTTGGGATTACATTCAGTTGTTTGTCTTCGCACATGGGACATAGTTCTAATCTTCAGCGTAGTTACACTTTTTCTTGCTGAAGAGAATCGGGAGTATGGACATTTCGATTAGATCTTTTATATTCATAGTTCCCATCCAGAAGAGTAAATAGTAAATACAGCCGTGAATGGTGTATGAATATCAACATCTGCAGGAGTTTTTCCTCTCACAGATCGTGGTGTTTGTTTGTGTGATTGCTGAACCATTGCGATTCTTAACTGTGTTTGCTTTTCGCTCCAGATGCTGAGTTCAGAAACACCAGGCTGGAAAGATCGGAAAATTTAGGCAAGGATCTAGAATGGTTCAAAAATCAAGGCCACGCCATTCCCGAACCGTCCGATCCTG
Organism: Sonneratia alba; assembly: GCA_900174645.1. Classification (NCBI taxonomy): domain Eukaryota; kingdom Viridiplantae; phylum Streptophyta; class Magnoliopsida; order Myrtales; family Lythraceae; genus Sonneratia; species Sonneratia alba. The sequence goes on along the minus strand of FWPY01000028.1, from coordinate 2,926,391 downwards.
GCATTTCTTATGCAGGGTTTCTTGGGGAACTGTCGCACAAGGATCCTCAGGCATTTATTTGCCACTTCTACAATATCTACTTTGCCCACAGTGCTGGTGGTCGGATGATCGGCAAGAAGGTAATGAAACAAAGACCATCTCTGCAACCTTGTTCTCTGTTCCCGGCTGTTATCCAGATTCTGTTCTTATTTTTCACTCTGGAAACTTGTACTGCAGGTTGCTGAGAAGATACTCAACAAGAAGCAGCTGGAATTCTACAAGTGGGATGGTGAGCTTCCCCAACTCTTGCAGAATGTAAGGGACAAGCTCAACAAAGTAACGGAGGTAAATCCTCTTCGCCATTTCTCCGCACTAATCTTCCGATTCACTGAGAAATGCTGTTTCCATGCATCTTAACTGCCTTGGAGGAACCAAAATCAACATTGTTTGGTACTATACTGATCTGAAAAATGTTCTAAGATCGAGCTCAACACAAAAGTGACCAGATATTCTAGAGGTGTTTGTTAATTACCCTCCCGCTACTGTTGTTTCTCTTGATCCAAACATACCATAACAGATATACTGGGACTAATAACTTTGCAGGAGGTATTCGTTAATGTTTCTCACTGTGTCGACAGGGTTGGACCAGGGAGGAGAAGGACCATTGCTTGGAAGAGACGGAGAAGACATTCAAGTACTCGGGAGACATCCTTCGTTTGATACTAATATAGTGTACCACACACAATATGGATGTCAATTGTAGGCTCTGTGGATCATGTGTAAATAATTTATCGGCTTCCAAGAGGCTTCCATCGTTCACTGACTGAAGCCAGAGCCGTTATCTATGTATAGTCATGAATTCAACGAACATGTGGTGGTTCTAGTTTCAAGGTCATCGTTACCAATAAGCGCCTGTAGCTCAGTGGATAGAGCGTCTGTTTCCTAAGCAGAAGGTCGTAGGTTCGACCCCTACCTGGCGCGTTTCAATGCATTTTTCTTTTCTTGTGTCCTATGCTTTTGCATTTTTTAGTTCTTTTTTTTTTCCTGCGATTGCAAATCGAACAGATGGAAGAAAACGAGGTGGGTGAACGGTGGACACACGACAGCTCGAATTGCTTGTAGAGACCGAATTCAATTTTTCCTCGTGGAGAGGGAATATCATGCCCTGAGTCCCAACTTGTGAACGCTCTGATCTCACTTGCTAACATCAGATGAATGAAAACTACACAAAAGAGCACCAATCAATAATGGCGCTTGTCTCTCCTAGCCAGAGGATCGATGCCCAAGTTTGATTTAGTTTCTAAAAAATAGTTTAAGGGGTAAACATGAACATATATGCAATAATGGTTGGCTCTCCCTCGAGTGAACATACAGGTGAACAAGTGAAGAAGCACGAGAGGAGAAGAAAAACAGTCGAACACAATCACGACGTCAACTTATTATCCATGTTGAGAAATTACAGACCCTGGAACTCTTTTGATTTTCAAGTCAAACCTTCTCCTCCACCGTGGACCCGTCGACTATTTTATTTTCCATCTCCAGGACCGGTTTAAGGTTGACCTGTGGCTTGAACCAGATTGCACAAAGCAAGGTACGCACCAAAGTTTATGAGACTTAGGACAGTGAGAAGGGCAAAGAAGAGGTCGAGCCGTCCATAGTTAATATTCTTGGCTAGCCACCCTTGACGACCTCTAGTTCCAGTGATCTGTGTGTCACAGTCATCCGTAACAGCAACAAGTCAAAGTATAATAATAAGGTGTTCATCTGGTGAATAGGTTGTTTAACTTCAGCTGGTGATATTATTACCTGCTTCACGACAGAGACGAGGAAACTGCTGACAAAGAACCCGAGTGACTGAGTGGTGAGGAAGAGGCCGGTGCTCATGGTCTTCATCCCCTTTGGAGATTGGGTTATGAAGAAGTCGAGCTGGCCAGTGTACATGAAGGCCTCGCCAGAGCCAACCAGGAAAAACTGTGGAATCAAGTAGGATGCACTCACCGGAAGGGTCGGGGTTGTGGGACCCACGGCTCTGGCAACTGAGAGCCGTTTCCGCTCGGTCAACACTGCAGCAGCCATGCCAAGGGTCGATAGCACCAGCCCTAACCCCATTCTTTGTAGGTAGGTGAAACCTGCATCGTGAGATAATCCCATTGCCTTCTTAATCGAACACCATTCAATGTCCTAGGAAATAGAGACAAGCTTAAAGTAGCACTGTAATTCAGAATATATATGGAAGTCCTACCCTGCTTCCCTTTCCACTTCTTCCAAAAGTGCATGATCAGTCGGTCATAGACAGCTAATGTGATCCAGATACCAGCAACAAAGAAGGCGGTCATTGACCCAGCAGGGATCAAGAATCTCCTGATGGTCCTCTCCATAGTGGAGGCTTGCTCGACAGAGAACGTCATCATTTGCGCATAAGTCGTCCAGAATAAGATGGTCGTCGCCCACACTGGCAGCAGCCTCACTACCATCTTCACTTCCTCGACTCTCGTTACTGAGCTCAGCCTCCAGGGGTTGGGCCGCATGGATGCTTCGCTGTCTCCTGAGAAATCACCCTCCACCACAACTGCCGCACGGTCCAAGAACCTGAGTGGTATGATTCAATGTGGTATCAGGTCGACGCCACGAAGTTGTAAAAATAAATGTGGTCGCAGGATTCATAAGTTGGGGGAAACTAAGTGATGAACTGTACCGGAACTGATCACTGTGTTGAATCCTCGAAGAATCCGGGGTATCCTCGTACAAGGCCCCTATGTTTGAAGGGAGTTTCTCATTCCTTTTCCTGAGAGCGCTAGCAAGGACCTGAATGATGTGAACTATGGGGTTGCCCAAGCTCTTCTTGTACCTATACCTCTTTGTCCCCGAAAGAAACACCAGAATTGCACCGAGCATGGTGATTGAGCAGATCCCATAGGCCCAGCTACGCCCAACCTCATCCTGGAGGTATACCAGCACGGTGACTGCCACCATCGTCCCGGTGCTGATTAGGAAGACAAATCGGTTGAAGAAGTAGGCCATTTGGGCCTTCTCCTTGGGGTCATCCGAATCAAACTGCTCAGTCCCAAAGCCCGAGACGCTTGATTTCAGTCCGCCAATACCAAGGGCCATGAGGTATAGGGAGAGATAGAGGATGCTCATCTGGGAGCTGCTCGCCTGGCGGCACTCCCTCTTGGGTGGCTGGCATGGTGGCGGCCGTAGATGTGGCAGTTTCGTTGATACTGCTAACAAGGCCGTGCCCTGGGAGGAATATTTTCGCATCATTGAATCAGTGGATACCCTTTCATCAGCTAAATTTCGAATGCACGGTGCAATTCACATGTTAAAACTGAGACTTACCAGGGCTTGGATTGTGGAGAAAATGGCAATGGTCTTGTATCGGCCGAGAAAGGAGTCAGCGAAGAAGCCACCGAGCAAGCAGAGCATGAACGAGGTGCCCACGAAATCAGTAACTATATTTGCTGAGGTTGCACTTGGGAGGTGCATCGTTCCGATCAAGTATGTCACCAAGTTCGCTGCTATTCCCATTGTCCACAGTCTCTCACATATTTCAATCACTGTGAGATAACCAAAGTAAGAACTACAGAGGTCAAATAAGCTGATGGCTTCTCGTGTTAACATTTCGTCGAGTTCTGAATCTTCTGAATAGTATTTTTCTTTCTTTACGGATGCATGGAATTTGATGAACTATATATAACCTACAAGACGACGAATATATTTTCCATCCGTAAACTAAATCAAAGGATGGAAAAATTGGCTGTTTGAGGGCCATCAAGAGAGAATGCGGTCATCTGCAATCATTCCTCGCTATTATGCCCACCATTATCCTCTGTAGCTATTGAAGAAGGTAACCACTACCCATAATATTGTAGTGAAAGGGTTCATATCCTAAGCAGCTCGATCTGACATGGCCGCGTTATGAAGGCAGAACTCTCAATAATCATTATCCCGCGGATAATTAATTCCTCACGGATATTAATTCCACGAAGATGGAATCAGGAGAGACAAGCTCAAATAAGCTAAGAGATTATAGGATCTCTACTGTTTACAGAAATTAAGATTATTAGGACCCACCTCTACCTTTTACGCCCTGAGAAATTAGAGACTGTTCGTGAATCGAAAGGGGAACTCAACATGAATCGCTTAACTTACTAATGATGTACATCTCTGCACGTGTAAGTGCTAGATTCGGCGAGTCGGCTCTGTGATTTGTCATCTAGATGGAAAGAACCCCAGCAAAGGAATGATTAGATTACGGAGACCCATAGGGAAATCAAAGTGGGTCGGTCACTTGTGTCGTATATAGTAAGTGATTACCGCCCCGTAATGAGCAAGAAATCTTTGGTTGATAAACATGTCGAGTTACGACTATAACAGGCAGCTAGATACCTCCAATCCCAGGCGCAAACAAGAGAAGATAAATGCACATTAGCGATGTTGAATGATTATATGATCAGATTTAAAAGGGCAGACCTAGGATGAGAGCAGCGGGAACCCAGCCCCCAGTTTTGGCCTTGTCAGCGGGGAGCCCTTTGTAGTCCACAGCATCTGCAGCTGCCCAGCTCATCTTCTCCTCCTGATGAGCAAGAGCACGATCGTCATCATCGCAAGGCTATTCTACATGCACAGTTTTATCAATGGTGAGGAGAAAGAAGAGAAAATAAAAATTACCATTCGTAGAATGATCGGATCGGGAGAAGGCCAACTTGGCCTTGCATGTGATTTGAAGTTCCATTCATATATGTGCGTACTTACTAAAACTCATTTACTGAGCGGTGACATGGAAGCTTATCCATTTTAGAGCAGATACGAGTGTGTTGTATGATAGTATCGTATTCACTAAATAATAATAATGGTCATTATCCTAATAATAAAGTATAGAGTTTAACCAAAATTTCAAGTTTAATGTAGACTTTTTTTTTTATATATTTCGATCATATATCAATTTTACTAAATTTATTTATATTCATTTTCCGTCAAATTCTCTTATGTGTCACGTTAATTTTATTTACATGACTAACGATATCTTACCTAATACTGACGTAGTATAATCCCACATAAAGAACTCGGTGGAAAAATGAACGTCATACTAAATTTGAAAAACATGCGCATAACTTGTGTACGATTAGGATATGTGAAAAAATTTATGTTAAATTTGGAAAAAAAAACATCAAATCTATTCTTAATTAAGATATTAATCATACTAATAAATAATATATTATAATTGAAAGAACACTTTGTGGTGAAGAGTTGCAACTTTTTGTGTTAATAGGAGGGAAAATTAGTAATTTAAATCAAAGGGACTATTCACCACGGGTGTTCTTTCAATTTTTAATTAGTAACCTAAATCAAAGATTAGATAAATTTTTTAATAATTTAAAATTTCCCTCCAATTCCTCCTACTCCTTTATTTTCCATTTTTTCTATTATATTTTAAATTTATAAGTGTGTGAAGCACTCACCGACTCCGATCAGGAAGAACTGCAGGATCAAGTAGGACACGCTGATTGGAAGTGTCGGTGCTGTGGCGCTTGGTCACTGCCGCAGCCACCGTCACAAGAGTCGAGAGGGCCAGCCCCAAGGCCACGAGCTGCAGGTTAGTGAAAACCTACGTGTTGAAATGATCGCATATCGTCTTGGATTATCAAGGCAAATTTAATGAAGCAGACTGTGATTCAGAATGTTATGCCCATGGAACTTCTACCTGGCTCCCCTTTCTACTTCCTCCAAAAGGGAATGATGTTGGCTAAGCATTTATTTGATTATGAATGAAAAATTGTTCTCATACAATAATTCTACGGATTCATTGAAATATTTTTAATGCTTGAATTCATTGAATCATTTTAATACTCGAATTCCTTAAATCATTCATAATACTCGAAATCGTTGAATCATTCTTAATTATGAATCAGCCATTAATAGTCGATTAATGGTAAGGCACATTTAATCTAACAATTAAGAGCTATTTATGAATGATTCTTCGAATTCGTTCTTAATGTTCGGATTAACGATGAATGTGCTCTTAATGAATAGATTAATGGTAACATACTCTTAATAAGACAATTAAAGGCTGTTTATGAATGATTCTTCGAATCCGATCATAATACTATAACAATTAATGGTTATTTATGAATGATTCGTTGAATTCATTATTAATGTTCGGATTAATGATGAATCAACCATTAATGGATAGATTAATGGTAACATACATTTAATTCGATAATTAAATGTTATCGTGCCTATTGGTATGCTAAGCCATTACCCCTATCTTCTTCCTATATATTGAGCAAATTGCTCAACAAACAGGAAAAACTCTCTTTCTCAGATTCTCAAGCATAGTTTTCTGTCTTGGTGTTTTGTCATCTATTGGTTCGCCTTTGAGCTCAAGGTCCGGTGCTGTCCTCGACTCATATCGTCGTTGTATCCTGGGAGACAATCGACCAAGCCACCTCAGCACACCCAGGAGGGGTTGAATTTGTCTTAAGGACACTGTGACTGCCACAGGCCTCGACTTCGATTGGTTTTCCATTTCTATTCATTTTCGTCACTGCATTTACGATTTTGTGTCGTAAGTATTTATGCATTGTCATCTGAGTTTATTGTGCGATTGAGAAATTATTGCCGCTAACACTCTTAAGACAAACCTTTTTTTTTTACTTCTTCTTTTCGTATTGTGATCTCAGATGGCTACTGACAGTTCGACTATTTCTGATAACGCTACTGTTGTGGCTACTGCCCCTACTATGCATGTGGGAGTGTCCACTTCTGCACTTGCTCCTGCTTTGCCTCTTGGAGGCTCGGGCTTTGTCCCAAATGTGGCTGTAGGAGGCGCTGCCTCGGTCACTACCCTTCCTTTGGGAGGAACCGGTACTATACCAACTGCGGTTCCTGTGAACCACAGTGAAAAACCTGAGAAGTTCAATGGGTTGAACTTCAAGAGGTGGCAACAGAAAATGTTGTTTTACCTTACCACGCTGAATTTAGCGAGGTACCTGACTGAGGAGGCTCCAAGCCTCTCTGGAAAGGAATCAGATATCCAGGCTGTCAATGCTGTAGACGCCTGGAAGCACTCTGATTTTTTGTGCATAAATTATGTTCTGAATGGTCTGCATGATTCGTTGTACAGCGTGTACTGCACGCTCAAAATAACGAAACAACTGTGGGAATCCCTGGAACACAAGTACAGGACAGAGGATGCCGACACAAAGAAATTTGTTGTTGGACGATTCCTTGACTATAAGATGGTCGATTCTAAAACAGTTATCAGTCAGGTGCAAGAAATTCAGGTTATCTTGCATGAAATTCATGCGGAAGGCATGGTATTGAGTGAAACCTTCCAGGTGGCTGCGATTATTGAGAAGCTACCGCCCGCATGGAAGGATTTCAAGAATTACCTTAAGCACAAGCGAAAGGAAATGACATTAGAGGACTTGATTGTCAGACTTCGTATTGAAGAGGACAATAGAGGATCCGAGCGGATCTTTCCTGTACCAACAAGTGCTAAGTCAAATGTGGTGGAGCATGGGCAGAACTCGAAGCCCAAGAAAGGCAAGGCCAAGCTAGGGCCCAAAGGAGGCGTTTCTAAGACCAAGTTCCAAGGGAAATGTTTCAATTGTGGCAAGAAAGGACACAGATCAGCTGAGTGTCGTCTTCCTAAGAAGAAGAACCCCGAGGCAAGCATGGTTGAGGCTATTGCAAAGGACGTATCCGACATCAACCTATCAGCTGTAATTTCTGAAGTGAACTTGGTCGGGTCAAATCCTAAGGAGTGGTGGATTGACACTGGAGCTACACGTCATGTTTGCTCCAACCGAGACCTCTTCACATCCTTTGAGCTGGTCAATGGAGAGAAGATCTACATGGCAAACTCAGTTACCTCTGCCGTCGAAGGTCAAGGGAAAGTGGTGCTGAAAATGACCTCTGGGAAGCTGCTGACTTTGAATAACGTGCTGTATGTTCCCGAAATCCGAAAGAACTTGGTGTCAGGTTCGGTGATGAACAAGCACGGTTTCAAAATGGTGTTTGAGTCAGATAAAGTAATTTTGTCTAAGTCGGGGATGTATGTGGGCAAGGGATACGAATGTAATGGGCTTTTTAAGCTCAATGTTATGACAATTGTCAATAAGAATAATGCTACTTCCGTCTACTTGCTTGAGTCTACTGATTTGTGGCATGGTAGACTAGGACATGTTAATTATGATTCGATACGGAAATTGGTTAACATGGAACACATCCCGCCGTGTCAAATCAATTATAAGCACAAATGCAAAGTTTGTGTAGAGGCAAAATTAACAAGGAATTCATTTCAAACAATTGAAAGAAATACTAAACCACTTGAGCTAATTCATAGTGATGTTTGTGATTTAAAGTTTGTACAAACAAGAGGTGGTAATAAATATTTTATTACCTTTATTGATGATAGCACGAAATATTGCTATGTGTATTTGCTTAAGAGCAAAGATGAAGCCTTGTCAAAATTTATTCTCTATAAAACCGAGGTTGAAAAGCAACTCGATAAGAGAATAAAAAGATTGCGTAGTGATAGAGGCGGTGAATACGAAGCACCAATTGGTGAATTTTGTGAACAAAATGGAATAATCCATGAAATGACTGCACCATATTCACCTCAATCAAACGGTGTTGCTGAACGGAAAAATCGCACATTAAAAGAAATGATGAATGCGATGTTAATAAGTTCGAATTTACCCCAGAACATGTGGGGGGAAGCTATTTTAGCAAGTAATTATCTTTTAAATAAGATACATCGAAAGAAAGAGGAAAAAACCCCATATGAGTTATGGCATGGTAGGAGGCCGTCTTACAAACACTTACGAGTGTGGGGGTGTCTTGCGAAAGTAGCAATACCAACACCGAAAAAGGTCAAGATAGGTCCTAAGACAGTGGACTGTGTATTTATAGGCTACGCACACAATAGCAATGCTTATCGATTCCTTGTGTATGAATCAAAAATTGATGCTATACACAAGAATACGATAATGGAATCGAGGAATGCATCATTCTTTGAAGATGTTTTTCCATATAAATCCAATGATGGATTAAGTTCATCAAAACGAACATTTGAAACTATGAATGAGCAAGAACATGGTGAAGACCATGAATCTGAATGTGACATCGAACTAAGACGCAGCAAGAGGATGCGAGTGGAAAAATCCTTTGGAAATGACTTTCTAACGTATTTGTTAGAAAAGGAGCCACAAACTTACAAGGAAGCAGTAACATCTCCCGAGGGACCTCTTTGGAAAGAGGCGATAAACAGTGAGATTGATTCTATTATGCAGAATCACACATGGGAGTTAGTGAATCTACCTCCCGGTTGTAAACCTTTGGGATCTAAATGGATCTTTAAAAGGAAAATGAAGCCGGATGGCTCTATAGATAAATATAAGGCTAGACTTGTTATCAAAGGGTACAAGCAAAAGGAAGGTCTTGATTATTTTGATACTTATTCTCCGGTGACGAGAATAAATTCTATAAGGATGATACTTGCAATTGCAACATTACGCAATTTAGAAGTACATCAAATGGACGTTAAAAACAGCTTTCTTGAATGGAGATTTAGATGAGGAAATCTACATGGAACAACCCGAGGCTTTTATGGTCCCAGGCCAGGAAAGGAAAGTCTGTAAATTGGTAAAATCATTGTACGGCTTAAAACAAGCGCCAAAACAATGGCATGCGAAATTTGATAATACAATGATTATCAATGGATTTAAAATCAATGATTGCGACAAATGTATATACACAAAAGAAACTGAACAAGGTTATGTCATTTTGTGTTTATATGTAGATGATATACTCATTATTGGTAGTAATGAGAAAATCATCACGTCTACAAAGAATATGTTAAATTTGAGATTTAACATGAAAGACATGGGTCTTGCTGACGTGATTTTAGGAATTAAGATCACAAGAACTTCAGAAGGACTGATATTGGATCGGTCGCATTATGTGGATAACATTCTTGGAAAATTTAACAAGGACGATTCCAACATAGCTAGAACTCCATTAGATACTAGTCTCCATCTAGCAAAGAATAGAGGAGAGAGCATTTCTCAGGTAGAATACTCAAGGATTATTGGTAGTCTAATGTATCTAATGAGTTGTACTAGACCAGATATTGCTTATACAGTAAGCAAATTAAGTAGATTTACGAGCAATCCAAGTGTTGATCACTGGAAAGCAATAATAAGAGTGTTGAGATATTTAAGATACACTCGGACTATGGTTTTGCACTATACCAAATATCCAGCAGTACTTGAAGGCTATAGTGATGCAAATTGGATATCTGATATAAAAGACTCGAAATCTACAAGTGGATATATTTTCACATTAGCAGGAGCAGCTGTATCCTGGAAATCCTCTAAGCAAACTGTGATAGCTAGGTCCACAATGGAGTCTGAATTTATCGCTCTAGATAAGTGTGGAGAACAGGCTGAATGGCTACGCCATTTCTTAGAGGGCATCCCAAAATGGGAGATACCGATGCCTCCAATATGTATACATTGTGATAGTCAAGCTGCTATTGGGAGGGCACAAAATCAAAATGTATAATGGTAAGTCTAGACATATACGTCGCAGACATAATACCATTAAACAATTACTCTCAACTGGAATTAATCACTATTGACTACGTGAAGTCAAAAGATAATTTAGCGGATCCGCTAACCAAAGGCTTAATTAGAGCACAAGTTGAGAAGGCTGGCAAAAGGAATGGGACTTAGCCCATGAAAAGGAAAAGTTTTATAAAGGGAAAACCCAACCTCATTGACTGGAGATGCCAAGATTTTAGGTTCAAAGGGACAACCTAATTATAGGCGGAATAAGATCACTGTGGAGGTTATTCCTCAAACCATTCCTTCGATAGAAACAGTGATATGAGGAAGAAAGGTTAGCATATTAATGCTTTAATGATTTATAAAGAGTAAACAAGATACTCAGAGTTTATAAATCACCTATGTGAGAGAGAAGTGGGGCCGCTTCAAAGGAGAATTAAAGGGCTTAATTCTTTAAACACTCTTGCAGAACCAGGTAGATGTTCATGGCCAAACGAACATAACCATGAGAACTTAATTAGATGTATGGTGGATTCTGTGTACAGTACATGATCCTTTACACAAGACAGCAGGACAGTTCAAGGACATCGCGATTCTACTGGTCAGTCTAGTAAAGTAACTGTACCTATACAAGGGAGGGTTCAAAGGGTAATACCTACCTATCCTATGCAGGATTCACGTGTTGAACACCATTTTACAAAGTCAAACTCAAAAAAACAATTTTCATTCATGTGGGGGATTGTTGGCTAAGCATTTATTTGATTATGAATGAAAAATTGTTCTCATACAATGATTCTACGGATTCATTGAAATATTTTTAATGCTTGAATTCATTTGCAAAATCATTTTAATACTCGAATTCCTTGAATCATTCATAATACTCGAAATCGTTGAATCATTCTTAATTATGAATCAGCCATTAATAGTCGATTAATGGTAAGGCACATTTAATCTAACAATTAAGAGCTATTTATGAAATGATTCTTCGAATTCGTTCTTAATGTTCGGATTAACGATGAATGTGCTTTCTTAATGAATAGATTAATGGTAACATACTCTTAATAAGACAATTAAAGGCTGTTTATGAATGATTCTTCGAATCCGATCATAATACTATAAACAATTAATGGTTATTTTATGAATGATTTCGTTGAATTCATTATTAATGTTCGGATTAATGATGAATCAACCATTAATGGATAGATTAATGGTAACATACATTTAATTCGATAATTAAATGTTATCGTGCCTATTGGTATGCTAAGCCATTACCCCTATCTTCTTCCTATATATTGAGCAAATTGCTCAACAAACAGGAAAAACTCTCTTTCTCAGATTCTCAAGCATAGTTTTCTGTCTTGGTGTTTTGTCATCTATTGGTTCGCCTTTGAGCTCAAGGTCCGGTGCTGTCCTCGACTCATATCGTCGTTGTAACCTGGGAGACAATCGACCAAGCCACCTCAGCACACCCAGGAGGGGTTGAATTTGTCTTAAGGACACTGTGACTGCCACAGGCCTCGATTTCGATTGGTTTTCCATTTCTATTCATTTTCGTCACTGCATTTACGATTTTGTGTCGTAAGTATTTATGCATTGTCATCTGAGTTTATTGTGCGATTGAGAAAAATTATTGCCGCTAAACAAATGATGACTTGGTTGTAGACAGTTAGCGTGATCAAGATGGCAGCAACACAGAAGACGGTCAGTGACCCGGCAGGAATCATGAAGCTCCCGATGGTCCCCTCCACAGTGGAGGCTTGCTCGACCAAGAAAGTAATCATCTGTGCATAGTTCATGATCGCTACCCATCGTCACTTCCTCGGCTCTTGTTACTGAGCACAGCCTACAGGGGTCCTGGTGGCACGGATTTTGTTGCTGCCTCCTGGAAAATCATCCTCCACCATACCGCTGCCTAGAGCTTGCAAATCAGGCCGGCTAATTCTTAATGGGCCGAGCCGGCACGACCCAATATGCTATCGTGCAGGGCTGGCACCGCCCAATTCAAGTTAATTATCACATTTTTCCTCTATCTACCCTCTAAATCCCAATGATATATACAAAAATATATTAGATGCATTCTAAGACAGTTGCTTTTGTTTTAATGTAAATAATTTGTTAAAAACAAAAATTAATATTCAATCGTGAAGTGAAAATTAGGCAGTACGGTTGGAAGTTTTTTCTTTTCTTTTTTAAATGGCCGAGTCATGGAGACAGAGAACTTTTAAGTGACCGGTCTCAAATCGGACAATTAATTCTTCACGGGCATTAATTCGATGAAGACGAAATTCGCACTGAGAACAAAAGGGGTACTCGACATGACTCGCTCAATTCACTAACGGTATAGATCTCGGCGGATGTCAGTGCTAGATTCGACAAATTGGCTTTGCAATTGAAAATCAAAGTGGGTCGTCACTCGTACCGTTCATAAGAAGTATTTCATAAGTGTAAAAATGGCCCATAACGTGTAGAAAGAAACCATCGATCGATATACGCGCCGTATCATGACTATAAAGGTCGGTGTACAATGTGTCCGGGCAGTGCTTATTGGGCCGATCCCATTTTTTGCCACTTTCGCGCGGTGAATAGATGCAACTTTTTGGTGATTGAAAGAGAAAATTAATAATCTAAATGAATTTTATTTTTTTATGAATAATAATAATAACCAAAGTGAAAGTGAGTATTCAACGGCAAGTCTTCTCCATTTCAATTTTAAATTAATAATTAAAATCAAAGATCTGATAATCTTTTAATGATTTAAGTTTTCCCCCTCCAATCACTTTAATTGACACTATTCACTACTAGTGTCCTTCCCAAATCCCAACCATTAATTACTGACACTCACCATGAAGTGAACCTCCACTATGAATTTGATATCCGCGTCTCCCGTGAAAGAGGTACAGGTGACTAGGTTTCTGCCGGGGCAAATTTAGAATTTTGGATCTTTCAATATGATATTTATCGAACCTATAAATCTATTAGTTCCGACAAACTTAAATCAAATTAATTCATTAATAAGTAAAGTTTTCATAGTACAAATTATATCAATTTATAATGCTCGGATTAAAAACCGTACCAGAAAAGATATCGAAGCATTTTAGATTTAACTTGTGGCAGTAGAAGTGGACATACCGACTCCTTGTCCGTTGCTTCCGTCTTTCCTTTCCCCGACTTTGATTATCACTACCACTTCTAGTAATGAAATTAATATATTGTCAAGAGTAGAACATGCCTTCAATACGCAGAAAGAAAAAAAATATAAAAGGTCAAATACCACTATTAATTAATTGGAATATACCTCACCTCATAGATCAAATTACCATCATTTTTCAAGGAAAGTAACATTGTATTGGAAACAGAGATCAGAGGTGACTTAATCTTGAGTCGAATTTGGCGAGGAGTAAAGGCGAATTTGACAATAGTCATGAACTTTCACTCACAAACATCGAACATTTATATGCATCGGTACATGGCTCCACCATGGTGTACAGGAGAAGAAGTGAGGAAACGAGAGAGGAACAAAACCCCCAAACCCACATTGCAGGCCTAAATTAATCCAGGAGAAGAGATTACGAGACCACTATGAGTCCTTATATATTTAGTATACCACTGAAACCCTAGAGCTTCTCTTCCTCCTTTACAAGTCAGACCCTCTCCTCCGCTTTGGACCCACTGCCCATCTTGTTCTCCATCTCCAAGACTGGTTTAAGGTTGACTTGTGGCTTGAACCAGATTGCACAGAGAAGGTAGGCCACAAAGTTTATGAGGCTCAGGGCAGTGAGAAGGCCAAAGAAGAGATCGAGCCGCCCGTAGTTAATGTTGCTAGCTAGCCACCCTTTGTGGCCTCCAGTCCCAGTGACCTGTATGTTTCAGTCATCCGTAATGGCAACACGTCAAAATATGATTCGATTTACACTCTTAGGTATCATTGTAATGTCACTACGTTGTTCTCCAGTAATATAATTACCCGCGTCACGACAGAGACAAGGAAGCTGCTGACGAAGAAGCCAAGGGAAAGAGTTGTGAGGAAGAGGCCGTGCTCATGGTCTTCATGCCTTTGGAGATTGGGTTATGAAGAAGTCGAGCTGGCCAGTGTATATGAAGCCCTCGCCAGCTCCGACAGGAAGAACTGCGGGATCAAGTAGAACACACTTATGGGAAGTGTCAGGGTCGTGGGACCCACAGCTCTGGCAACCGAGAGCCGTTTGCGCTCAGTCAATGCTGCAGCTGCCATCCCAAGAGTCCGAGAAGAGCCAAACCCTAAGGCTATGAGCTGCAGGTTGGTGAGACCTGCACCGATGAAAATGACAGTATACTGTCTCAGATTATGAAGGCAAAGCTTAACGAAGCGGACTGTACTTTAGAGTATATATCAATGAAATTATGGAAGTTCTACCTGGCATCCCTTTCCACTTCTTCCAAAAGGGAACGATGACACGGTCGTAGATAGCTAGAGTGATCAAGATGGCAGCAACAAAGAAGACGGTCAATGACCCGGCAGGAATCATGAAGCTCCAATGGTCCTCTCCATGGTGGAGGCTTGCTCGACCGAGAAAGTAATCATCTGTGCATAGGTTGTCCAGAATAAAATGGTCGTGGCCCAGATCGGCAATAGCCTTACTACCATCTTCACTTCCTCGACTCTTGTTACAGAGCACAGCCTCCAGGGGTTCGGTGGCACGGATGTGTTGCTACCTCCAGGAAAATCACCCTCCACCGCCACTGCCGCTCGGTCAAGCACCTTAATGGTAATGATTATAACATGGTATCAGATCAAAGTGTGGAAATATGATAGCTGGATGCATAAGTTTGTGGGAGCGTGGAAAAGATGAATATAATACCTGAACTGATCAGTGTGTTGAATCCTTGAAGACTCAGGGGCATTCTCGTACAAATACCCCATGCTCGGCGGAAACTCAACGTTCCTCTTCTTGAAGGAGCTGAGGAGGACCTGTAAGATGTGAACTATGGGACTGCCCAAGCTCTTCTTGTACCGGTACTTCTTCGTTCCTGAAAGGAAGATCAAGATTGCACTGAACATAGAGACCGAGCAGATCCCGTAGGCCCAGCTACGGCCAACCTCGTCCTGGATGTACACCAGCACCGTGACTGCCATCAGAGTCCCCGTGCTGATAAAGAAGAAAAACCGGCTGAAGAAGTAGCCCATCTGGGTCTTCTCCTGGGGTTCGTTCGCATCAAACTGGTCAGTCCCAAAGCCTGAGACACTTGATTTCAGCCCGCCAGTACCGAGGGCAATGAGGTAGAGGGAGAGGTAGAGGATTCCCATCTGGAAGCTGTTTGCCTGGTGGCACACCGTCTTATGAGGTCGACATGGTGGTGGTCGTAGCTGTGGCAGTTTGGTCGATATCGCTAACATGCCGGTGCCCTGTACAGGAATGTTAAGCCGTCAAATTAGTTGACGTTAGGTCTAAATAAGGGCACAACTTGCACTTAAACAAGGTCTACTGTACATTCCAAGTTGAAATTTTAGCCAATTTTATATAAACTCTGGTCTTTCATTTTGCCTACTGTATTGGGAAACATGGGTATTGCAAATAAAAGTATGGTGGCCTCTGAGCAAATCATCGACGAAGAGACTCACCAGAGTTTGGAGCAGGGCGAAAATGGCGATGGTCTTGTACCGGCCGAGGAAAGAGTCGGCCAGGAAGCCACCCAGCAAGCAGAGCAAGAACGAGGTGCCCATGAAATCGGTGACGATATTTGCTGAGGTTGCACTTGGAAGGTGCATCGTCCCGTCCAAGTATGTCACCAGATTCACTGCTATTCCCATCGTCGACAGTCTCTCGCATATTTCTATCCCTGCACCGTACACCAAATACGGAACTAGACAGGTCAAATGGTCTGATTGACTATGGCGTAAGTATTTTTTTTTCTATTTCTGATTAGTATGTTACTTTCTCCACCGACCCAAGAATTTGATCGATCAAAAAAAGATATGCTAGACTCTAACAGGCAATATATATATATATATATATGTGCGTGTGTGTCATGAAATTGCCGTATTATGGAGAAAGAACCGTCAATAATGAGTCAATTATTGAGAATGGCATCAAAAGAAAATGTAACACATGGAAGTGGAGCCAAAAGGCAGGGGTAAAAAAGGGCTGAAAGTGAAGCCTTTCCAGGTGCATTGAAAAACAGACAACCAATAAAAGTAAACAAAATCCTAAAAGTAATCAATTTAGAATCGATTTTTGAATATAAATTAGTTATTAAAATATTATATATTGAATGAATATAAGAATAGTTTTTTTTTAGAGAACTATATAAAAAGGAGGTAACTTTCATCACCCTTTTCCATGTACATGGACTTGAGAGCTATTATTAGTATCCACCTCTGCCTTTTAACTGAGAAGTTGGAGAGTGCTTATGAATAGGGAATCATATTAGGCACGTCATTTTGACTAAAGAGATGGGTCACTTCATTAAATAATTATGTTGATCTCTACACCTGTCAATGCCGTATCCGCCGAATGGTTCTGTAATTTGTCATCCAGTATGAATTAGTGAATAGAATACTAGCTTGGAGAAGATCAGCAAATGAATGATTAGATTGGATAAAGGCACAGGGAAATCGAAGTGGCCCATTTATTATATGTTTTGTTCACCTCCAAGTACTCAATTTTTCACTTTAAATTGAGTATGGTTTAAACTGTGGTGTCACCTTGCTGGGAAGAGATGCACAGATTCTCCGTAAACTGATGAAGAGTGTTTTTGTTCATTAATTAATATATGAAAATCTATGAGGGTTTCTGCAGAAGGTCTTGAAACCATATTATATATAAGTCAGACATATGATATATTAATCATATGTACGAGTGGTGCGCATGCAAGTTGATTGAATAAGAGATCGAGGTCCATCCATGAAGGTTTGCATTTCAAAATTATTTTGCACCATATATGACACATAAGTGAAGAACTCATGTTGTATGCAAGAAAGCATTGATCGATAAAACACGAATGCAGTACAAGGTTAAAGTTAGATAACTTGAATTCAATTGCAAAGAGAGAAAATAAACACACAATAAGAGATGTTGAATAATGAGATATGTAAAAGGGCGAACCTAGAATGAGAGCCGCAGGAACCCAGCCCCCAGTCTTGGCCCTATCAGCAGGGAACCCTTTGTGATCCTCAGCATCTGCCACTACCCAACTCATCTTCTCCTCCTGAAAGAAGAAGAATACAGCCATCATCATCACGGAACTATTCTGCACTATTTATGATTGGTGAAATTAAGAGAGAGAAGGGAAGATAAGAATGACCATTTTCAGGAGACTGAAGAGGAACACCAGCTATAGATTCGTCTGGGGTCTGAAGCTATATGCTTGTGTGTGTTTGCCAAAACTCAGTACTGAATAATGGCGACTCGGGAGCTTGTCCTTTTATAGGCTGAGACGGGGGTGTGTTTGTGTGTGTCTGTAAGTCTCAACACTTAAATTTACTCACTCAGTACAAAGTGAACCTCCACTATGAATTTGAGATCTCTCTCTCTCTCTCTCTCTCTCTCTCTCTCTCTCTCTCTCTCCTCCCTATAGAAATGGTGCAAGAGAGTAGGATTGTCGTACTTTGGAGGATAGAACTGTTTAAGTTTCTAGCTATGGGGCAAATTTAGAATTTTTTATTTTTTAATTGTAATATTTGACAAATAAATTGATTTTTGTATCTCTCCTTTCATTATTCCTCCCGTCTCTTACAAGATTTACATATTGTCTTGTAATAAAAAATATCAATCATTTAAAAAAATCGAATATTACTTTAGGAAACTAAATAAAGATGTCATGTGGATATAAAAAAAGATTTACTACAGTGTTGCTACTCAATAACTTGAATCTTTGGATTGCATGTTAGCCAATATCTTATTACAAAACCTTATAAATATCTTAACTTGTATAAAAGCGAGTAACAACGTGGGCTGGGACCTCACATGGCAAGAGTATGAAACTCTTGGTAAGTGAGAACACGAGTCTGGAAGATCAAATGTGCAATGTGTCTAGTTATTGCTCCATAGGAGAGTTTGGAAGTGGATACTCATCTTGATATTTGTAAACCATCACTTTGAAAAGAAAGCTCGATTCATAATCAATTGCAGAGGATGAGCGGTTAAAGGGATGTAATAGTAGACATCAAGTTGTCACATAAACATGGATGCTAAGAATAAATATCTGCTAAAACTATAGATTTATGTAAAAAATGAATAAATATTAAGGGCTTATGATAAATTCCTGTCTAACAATTCAAGAAAATGGTGGGAAGGATAAAGATGCAGGAGGAGTTAGGGAAGGCAGATTCACATGAATTGATAAAGAATTCAAACTCTAGATTCACAGAAAGCTCGCTTGGTTTTTCTTGAAAATATTTCCGAAATACGAAACTCAAAGCTCCTCCACATGTTGGTTTCCCAATCCTTTCTCCTTCCTCTTGTTCTTGAGGATAGACGCTGCGTCTGTTGGTGATGAATATTAGTGAACCACATTTGAATTGGCCCGGTTCTTGTACTTGGTGCTTTTGTTGCCCCACCAGCAATACCGATACCAATCCCCATCCCAATCCCAATCCTCACGCCACCATTTATTTATATATTTATTAAAGAGGCACATAACTCTTGAAATGAACATAAAAAAAAGAACCAAATGGAGAACATATGAATTTATTGGCAAATATTAAATTTAGAATCTTTTAATTCATAACAGATATAATAAATGCAATCTATTTTGTTAAATCTCGGAGGAGGTGGGGGAGGAATTCGAATTGACTTTCCACGTGAACACACAGGAATAGTTCGGCTCAAGCAATTTTCGTGGTGTCGTGCTGATCAATAATCCTCCATCACTATCGAGATATACAGTGAGTTACTGTAAAAGGGATTGCCGATACACGACTAGAGGAGTGACTATCTGTCCATTCACTACTTAGTTGACTATGACGACATTCTCTGCGTCTGTGCAGAGAGAATGCTGAGGATCTGGATCGGCAAAGAAGATGATACCATGTACCGTGCAATTAATCTCTCATGGAATATACCTTTCCTTCCTCTTTCTAAGTTAAAATTTATAGGAATAATTGGTCCGGTTATCCTATAGTTTTTTTTAATAATATCCGGACATGTCTCGAGCGTCAATTTCCAAATTCTTAAATTATACCCTATCATATTAAGAATAACTTGCTCTATACTATATATTTCAGATATTATGTTAGAATTTATTTATTAACTTTTAATGTTTGATCATATAATTGAATTTTATAGTTTGTTTTTGGTTTAGCATATTCATTTTTCAAAATTTTAGTGTATTATACTTAAATTAAGTAAAATTTTTGTACGTCGCATTTTTTTAGTAGATACCTCTAAGTTAATAAATATTTTTGACACCACAAACTCGATTAGAAGTACATAATTTATGTTTGAGACGAAAATTTATCGAGTTAACATTCTAATATTACAGACAGGTATAAGAATCGGAGTTGGAATGGAAAAAATCACTAACAATAACAAATTAATTGTGTAAAAGAGTTTTATATTCATACTCGGCACCCGTTCAGATATCCTGTGAGCAAGAGTTCGAACAGGAACAGGAACCGATCGATTCTCAAACTCTTTACTATGAACCTGACTCCACTCTCATCAAGATTTAACCGGACAAGTATCTACCGGTTCCGGAATTACCCAATAGCCGTGCCGTGCACACGCTAGACAACCTTTCTGAAAAGTTCCTCATCCTCTGGTCTGCCAAATTATTGAAATAATGGTTTGGAGAAGAAGCTGAACTATTAAAATCGGAGAGGTCGACGATAGTGCGATGCAGCTCAGCTCACCGTGGCGGTGGGAACAGCAGACATCTGTCGAACCAATGATGTACATATATGGGAAGATTTGGAATATTATGAGTTGACTATCACAGACAATCACGTTACAGACAAGTTCTTATGTTATAACGCAGACAGCACACACACTTTCTTTTAGGGTCAAACTCCCAGTTGTTTACAAATTCATCGAGAATTTGTATGCAAAAATCGCCTTGCATTATCCCCTCAAACCAAACCGTACCTTCTTATACATGTTTCAATATTACACTCCATGGAAAAATAAACGAAAAAAAAAACAGACATTTCTCAATTCCTTAAAGGTTACGGAAATCGCTCTATCTCGAGCTTAAGCCAAATGGGTATTTGATGTGGTAGGTGTAACAAGAGATCCATTGATAGCGCCACAAAGGTGCACATTATTGGCAGGACAATGGAATATGATAGTGTATCTTTCTGAACGACCAAATCAGAGAGCACTTGGTTGTGATCGGTGGGACTGACCTTTGTAAACGAGGGCCCGATTACACCAAACTATGTGGTAGAACGTCCGCCTGGCACGTGCGAGGGGAAGTAATGGTCTGTGCAGCTTTGCACGTACCAACAGACAGGGGGCAGTATTAGTGGGTTATGTTCCATTGAAGCCCACCCGGCCATTAGGGCAAACATGCAACATGGAAAAGCAAAGCAGTGCTGCCCACTCCACACAAGAAGGTGATTGCGGGCCCCGCCAAAATATGCCAAATTGTTCTTATTTATAATCTCCCTTGATCAACGATAATCTCTTCCCCCCCACTATAAGCCTTCACATGGGATCAGAAAAAGGGAAAAAACAAAAAAAGTGTATGGAGCTCATAATTTCTTATAATAATACCCCACACACACACATATATATATTATATGTATCGATCACAGTATACATGATCTTCCCTTTTGACTATCGAATCGTGATATCACATCAATGGGGCGCGCACAACCTACTAAGTTTCGTAGGGCGATCTTCTTGTGACTTACAACTGATGACGATCATCTTGTGGGCAGAGGACGGCAATCCTCCCGGAGGACATGGATCGGGGTCCTTAGAAAGTGTGTGTCGACCGGAGGCCAGCGTACTAAATGCAAAACCTGGAACTGGAAAACGAGACGGAAGTGGGACTGAATCGGTGATTAATTTGATTCTCCGACGTTCAAGTCGGTATTTCAATTCCGTCTCAATGATAATTATTTATGAGATATCTCATTCATTTAAGATTTCCAAATCAGTAACCCCGGTTTCCGAGGATTAATTTGCACGGTCACAATTAAAAGGGAATTAGTTAATGAAAGTGCTTCCAATTATTGAGCTAATTATGAGCTTATCATATGATTAGCGTCCCGACTATGGCAGTTCACGGTACTCAAATGCCTCGCTTCATTAATTGCCACTTTACACAGGAGCCACCCTCAATCATTCTCTCTGTTTTTTTTTTTTTTTTTTGCTCTTGTTCTTCTACCATTCCGTGAATTCGTGGAACTTGAGGATCCGGTCCAGATTCAATTGACTGCAACCTACTAAATTCATACTAATGCCAATATATGTATGTCCCTATCCAGTGCTTGTTAAAACTGGACATTCTTATGTCTGTGGACAATGAAGATTACGGTGAACTATTTGCGCTGTATCTTTATCTATAATATCCTGTGAATTTCAATATGATTCCATTATATCTATTTTTAGAAAGATTATATGTATGTATATATATATATATTTGTAGCTTTAGAGTCAATGGTATTTAACTCTTTAGAGTTTTTTTTTTTTTTTACGTTAGATGGATTCATTTTGTATTCACTATTACTCGATGATGACGACATTGCTAAGGCTCGTAAGTCCATTAACCGTTTCGACCATTGCATATCGAACAATGTACACCTTGTGCATATTGCCATTTGTGTTACACGTCGCTCGATCTTCGTTATTTGCGCGGTCCATTTCTCGTGCCCTTGTTTTCTAATCGTAATCTACTCTCCCCAGTGATTGGTGCACACTGCACACCCAAAGTCTCTCACCCACACACCCCCTCCCCCACTCCCACCCCAATTGCATACATAGATTGTTAAATAATAGATGGACCGATGTAGAAAGTTTGGAAGTTTATGGATGAAAGAAGGAAAATAAATAAATGAGTGAGTGAGTGAGTGATCGGGCAGGGGGAGAAGGAAGAGACAAAGGGGGTGGGAGAGTGGTGGTGTTTGATGGTGTCAAAAGGTGAAAACGGAAAGGAGATAGAGCGCTTGCTGATTGAGGGATGCCAATTTAGTTTATATTATCATGCCGAGAACATGCACTTGAAGATGATCGAGGCAATTTAGTCAAACGGGTTAACGAAAATCAATGGGAGATGCCAAACTTTTGCCTTTACTTCGGTTTTATTTAATATAATTGCACGGTAGAACGAATTCCCTGAGGCCACTATTTCTTTCATAGATAATGTATTTGTCATGAATTTTTTTTCTCCTACACTGAGAATATTTAAGTTCGAGATACTTTCTCTAAAGAAACAAAGGCCATACCGTTCATTGCTTTAAGATATAAGGTAAAAATAAAGTCGGTATAATATAAAGAATTGCTAACTTTTTGTTATATAAATCACATGACTTATTCATATTCGAGTCGAGTTGAGACAGTGGACTAACGGATAAAGTTTTCTCAACATAAATTCTGTCTATTCATAAGAGTTAAACTTGAAGAAAAGAGATTGCATTCTCAATCAACTTAACTAAGCCAAAGGGTAGATTTTTAAACTAGTAAGTCATGTATTTAAGTATCGTTGTCCTCCATGGGAAGGAAACGTGCTAAATATATATCTTATATATGTATATATATAAAGACATATGAAATCAAAGATAGTGAAACTATCCCACCCAAGAAAAAGATAGTGAAACTTAGATGCATGAATTAGTAATCTCCGAATTCGACAATACAATAGCAAAGCACAAACCCCAATTAACGCACACCCAAGTTAACCATCTCTGTGCAAGACCAATGCTTCTGTGACAGGCCACTCTGATACGCAACAACAGATTCATCAAACTAAGGAAAACAAAATTGAACAAAACCTTACTGTTTTGGTGCATATCTCTCGACATACATTTTATGATGCTAAGCAGCTTGTCATATATTAATTAAAATAACGTACTTGCGGCAGTCGATATTAATTCAAAGGAGTAATTGCTCATCACTTTCATATGCGCAATAACCTTTTTTTTTTTGGGGCTAATAGAGGATCTAGGCTGCAGCTAATTAATTACAGATAGTCTCCCACCATCGGTTGATGATGATCATTATTAATATATTCTCCTAAGACTGATAATGCTCGACACTGTTCCTTAGTATATACCGATTTTAATTACTCACCGTGAAACGTTACCAGCAGAATTATTTATTTATTTAATAAAAAACTTGTTCTGATGTCGATAAGATATGTGCATGCGCAAATTTAACAGAAATTTGTCGGGAGACGGTAGATTGGTGTCGTCGTCAGTCGCTTCAGCCCCCTGTTGATACTGCACGTATACTTTATGTCGACCAAAGAAACAAATCATAGAGCCGCCACCTCCATTTTCGACCTCGAACTGACTACCATCACAATTTCTCCTTTTCCTTTTCCCAGTTCCCCCGCGCAATCAATTACTCGAAATATCTTCCTCTTTAGTTTGTGGATAATAACTACTTTTCTCTCTTTGAATTTCAACTATAGAGAGAAGGGAGGACCGGTTGTTGGGGGGGTGGGGTTGCGCGCTTCCCGCCGCCCCCTGTGCCCCTCCGGCGACCTCACCGGCGGTAGGGCGGTGGACTCAATAAAGTCGAGATTCTGCAATACAAAAGTTATGTGATACACACATAATTATAGGGAAGAGGTTTTGTTAATTTCGGACATTTCATTCATTTGCTTATCAACTGATAATAAACATGGGGACTGGGACCACTTCTCCACCCAGCAAGAGGGCTGACCGGGGGTGCTCTTCGAGCTGACACGTGGACTAATCCATTGATTAGTCAATTGATCTTCCACTTATGAACGTCTATTCAGGGTTTAGTGAAAGGGACTCGTAGACAACTACAAAAAGCATAGGTGTCGTCCGTATCGACCGTACCCTTGCACGCTCGTATCCGACCGTAACCGGTTACGGTCAGACGAGTAACTGGGATCATCGTGTACTAATACCGGTCCAGGGAGATGTCCTATCTCAAAATGCGCCAATTCTGTGCTGTCTACGAGTCATCAACCCTGTTTGGGACACTCAAAAGACCACCGATGTTTGGATATGTCTGTGGCATTCCTTTCTAGTTAAGGGTATGAACTTTATTTTTCCCTTTTTTCTGCTCTCCCTCCACTTTTCCTTCTCTTTTCCTTTTCATGGTGGCTCGTGTTGTGTGGGGTTGATACTTGATGGCATGTGAGTGAGTGGCCACCCCCTTTGATCTTATTAAAAGAGAAGCTTTCCGATTGTTTATTGCAAGTTATCTTCCATTTGAACTTCTCTCTCAATTCTCTTTGTTTTTATCTTCTCTTCTCTTGTCCGTGTCAACTGTACGACTGAGACATGACATCGATCTGATCGCTCTCCGAGGGAGTGACTGAGTGCAAACAACAGCGTTGAATGGTGAGACTCTCTGTGCTTAACAGAGAAAGTGGACGCTCCTGTGGCTGGCCTGAGCACGTACGTCGACTAACAGTCGGAAGTGAAGTGCCAGATTGAGCTGAGTGGCTTAGGAGTAGTAGAGTGGCCTATGAGACAGTTGACACTTGGTCCGCGAATGTGTACAATATGTCAAATCTAATAAGAGAGCCGATTCCGAAAACTTTATGGTACTTCTTGTCATTATTATTGTGTCTTTTCTTTCCCCTTCCCTTTTATGATGTTACATAAAATCATGTTCTCAGTGAGTATATATGTACGGTCTCTATCAAAAACCTTATCAGTTCATGCTCCCAGCTCTTCAAAATTCAGAATATATGATACATCGACAACATTGACATATCAAGAACTATGTAACATCACCACTAAGTGATCATTTGTATAAAACAGCACGAGCTTTTTACTTGTACATCTCTATCATCATTCGCACACTATCATACAGCCTTCATATTTGCAAAAACACAGGATCATAGCGGACAATAAGGATTAAACTCCCTGTTTTTTTTTCCATTGAAGGCATGGGTAAATCATAATCCATGTACATATTCAAAAAAAAAAGCTCATTTCAGTTCAAGTGACAGTAATCTCATCTTGATTTTTACTCGTATGCAAACTTCCTTTTTTTTTTTTCTATTTTCTTGTTAATGAGACAAGCTGCAAAATCAATACACATATTTTGAAGAATGCAAACTTCAGTTGATGATGAAAATATGGGAATACAACTTGTTAATATGAATAACTCGATGGATTTGTAGAGGGAAATTTTCGATTAAAAGGAGGCACAATTGAGTTATACCTTGAAACACATATTCAATATAAGTAATATACAAATTCTATTTAGAAAATGTCCTATATCTAAAATTACAAAGTACTCGATGTGATTTCATGTTAAATTAAAAAAAATGATATGGAAAAAAGTAAAAGGGAGAAGGGGATCGTGAGCGGCAGGATTCGAACCTGCGCGGGCAGAGCCCACATGATTTCTAGTCATGCCCGATAACCACTCCGGCACGCCCACTTTTTGGTGAAAAAACAAAGTGAAATTATTAATCTTTTATTGTATTTTACAAAACTAAAACCCTAGTCGGTGTATTTTTGCGCTGTTGCGGCCGGTCTCATCACCTCCCGCATGCGCCGAAAGCAGAGGGAATAGGCAGTCAATCCATACCGGCAGCAGGTTTATTCCTCTATCCGACTCCGACCTCATACCACCGGCCGACGACAGGTACCTTTTCCCACCGATCTCCACTTCCCCCCGGTCCCCTGATGCCAGAGTTAATGATTAGGGTTTTTATGTGAAGGGCACAGGAAGCTGGGCTTCTTAGTCTGGCGGAGAACTATGGAGACTAAGAACCAGCTGGTAGACGTCGGTAATCTCATGGCTTTTGACTGCGCCCACCAGTTCTCTTCTCTACCCTCTTCCAGGTTCAGTAATTTCTACTGCTATATCTTCATATACTCTGAGCGAAGTTTTGGAGTTCCTTGGAAGGCCGAACTTGTGGGATGGGCGAATCTTCCTTAGATATGTAGTTTAAAGTTCTCATCTTTGGGGGGATGTTATCTTATTTCAGCTTCTAGGGTTGACCCTGTGGATCCTTTCAGTTGATATATCTGCTTTCTTCTTGCAATTATTTGTTCTTCAGTCACATGTATGGTGATTTTTATGGCTACAATGTGCAATTGTTTGTTCTTTGTGGAGTTTGTAAATTAAGCCGGAGGCTATCTGTCTAACGTGAAAGAGAATGTGGGCAAAAAGATGTGCTTCCAGAAAGTTAAATGGTTTTTTCCATATTTTAAATAATGGTTAGTTACTTATCTTTCTGTATAAGTTATTGTGGTGAATCTAATGATAGTTAGTCGAAATTTGAGAAGTTAACCAAAATTTGAGGGGAACTTAATTTTTGGAATTCAATAACTTAGCAGGATTGCTGCTCCTAACAGATCCATTTTTGGGAATGTATTCTATTTGGGGATCAAAACATTTTGTTGAAGGTTTCGGGTGTGAGTATTGGTTTGACAAGTGTCGGTGCTTTATATATTTTTTGTTCGTTCTCATATTTCTGTTCAAATATTTAGGGAGGAGTTGGTGGAAATGTGTCTGGAGAAGGGCACTGAGCTTGTTCAAGCAGTTGCAAATGCTCTTTTTGTGTTACCTTCAACTGAAGATGTGGATGGTCCCATTGTCAAGCTGCCACCACCTGTGATAAAGTTACCAAGAGAGAAGCATGTAAAGTCCTATCGCTTGATTCATTATTATGTGTCTCTTACCAAGGAAATTACATTTCTTGAGTGCTTAAATAGAACAAGCTGCACCTTCTTGCTTTGTATAAAGTTTCACTCTTGATGGTTGAGTTTTTTCCTCTTACGAGTTAACCTGGCGCTGCCTTATTATTAGTTGAGGAATACTGTGGATTGCTGCTAATACTTTTGAGGATACTAGCAAATCGGGTGCTTTTGTGCTGGTTTATGTGCTCTGACTGATTGGGAAGGGATGGGATGCAGTGAGGGATGGCGTAGTATAATTGATTTATTTGGCCATGAAAATCAGTCTTATGAGCAGATCCTCTACTTAGAAAGAGAATAAGTTATGAAGGCAGCTCTCTCTCTTTGAGAAATAGCTGTTATCTAATTGAGAATTGAAGTTTATACATATATAGAGAAATCTGGTATGCTTGAAGACAGTGACAGAAGAGATAGATATAAGATGCTGAGACTTATGAGATTCTTGTCTGACACAAGGAAATTTGCTTAGGCTGTTATTTTTTGTTTAAATAAATTCTGACGAAGAAATGTTTCCCAGGCATTAATTGCTGTCCCCTATTATGCTAATTTTTACATTCAAGTTGGAAATACCCCATTCAGTCTTTAGGAAAAGTTGATTTATTTTAGTTAATTGATTCAAATTAATCATCTCAGTACTATTTTTTTTCAGCTACCAAAGCCTAAGCCTCCCACTAAATGGGAAACCTTTGCCAAAACGAAGGGTCTGTAACTCTCGCTACTGCAAAATTCTTGAAACTTATTTGATTTTTCATATTATATCGTGAGAATAAGTTGTATATGAATTCGAATATTTCTTGATAATGCAGGTATAAAGAAGCATAAAAAAGACAAGGTTGTTTGGGATGAGCAGACCGGTACCTGGAAGCGCCGGTATGGGTATGACCGTGTAAATGATGATCAAGATATACCCATAATTGAGGCCAAGAACACTGATGGTAATTTTTAAAATTTTCTGATCATATAAGAAATTGAGAAAAACACTATAAATGTTGTTATTTAGATACTTTCAAACTGCCTGTCCTCGAGAACAGGTCTTTCTCAGTTAGTCATTGGTCTAGATTCTCTGAATGCAGAACCAGGAGAAGACCCCTTTGCAAAAAGACAAGCTGATAAGAAAAAACGAGTTGACAAGCAAGAGAAAAACAGATTGCAGAACTTGAAACAAGCTGCTAAAGTTGGAGCTCTTCCGAGGTTTTGCTCCTAATATCTTTAAGTTTGCTTCTTAGATAATCTCTCATGGGCACCAAGAGTTCCCACTCTAATTTTCTAAATGGTGGAACTCAGAGAGAGCGAAAACTGAAAACTACATGGAAGATTAGAAAGGTACCTCAATTTCAGTGTATTTTAACTTCAAGCTTCTGATGGGAGACATGGAACTTTTTCCCTCTTCTTCCAGCCATGTTCAACTAGCTGCTACAGCTCTGCCTATAACAGGAACCCAAGCTGCAGCCAAAAAAGTTTCCAAAGACGAACTGGGAAGTGTTGCTGGAATAGCAGCCACTGCCACAGCCAGTGGAGGAAAGTTCGATAAAAAGCTCCAGGGAGAGAAGAAGCCAAAGCATGAGCACAAGTACCGCAAGGTTTGTTCCTCTTTCTTGAGCTTTTGTAGTCACAACATGATTCAAGTTTCTTTGTGTTTTTGGATAGTAGGCCATAAAGTTTCTAAGACGGACTTACCTAATTACTAGCCTAGGCATGAATTTTTTTTACAACGGACAGAATCATTGTGTTGATCCTTCTCTCTCTCTCTTTTTGTTCCAGTTCCTTCCAGTTGCAGAAGGAAAAGGAACTGGTTCTAAAGAGAAGGAGCAAACTGACAGAGTTCTCAACAAGCTAATCTCTAAGAACTCTCACGAGATTCTCAACATTGACAAGGTAACAATGAGATAGACTGGCTTTTTGGTTTAAGCAGTAGAAAAGACGTGTGTTATCATGGGAGTATGCTTCTCTTTGTATGCAGGCTGTTACGATGTACAACGTGAAGAAAGAGAAAAAACGTCAGAAACAGAAGGGTAACTCAGCCTCTTCAACCATGAGCAAGTTGAAACCAAAAGGGAATATCCGGAAGAAGTCCTCGAACAAGAAAGGACCACCAAAATCGAATAAACCTAAGACCAGGTCGAAGCGATCAGCTTGAACTTCCATCTCTTTTGCATGCTCAGGATGGAGGATAAAATTTTGTTAAATGATGCAGCAGGTGTTCTTTTCCTCGGATTCTAGTGAAATTTCTTATATTGTACCTGAAAGAATTCTCTCTTGCTCAAGACTTTTTCCCCTTATGATTATGTCTGACTCGCTTGTTTCACGTAAGTCAGTCTGAACTGAAGATGCCTAAGATCTACATTAGAATTACTCAATTCACTTAGTTTCGGGATCTGTGGTGGCAGAAGGTTTTCTCCCAAAAATTTAAGTGACCGCAAGATGCATTCACAGATGATCATCTAACATGTTTGAGCCATAGCAACCTTTCTTTGTTTTTCCTGTGTTTTATCTCCTTGGAGCTCGGATAATGGAAGGAGAGACAGGATAATCCTATAAGCAAGCACTGCTTACTGTGAGAATTGGTCGGAGCGATCTTTACAATGTCCCATCGAAAGGTGTTAATTGAGTTAACTCAAAGCCTGTTAGTTTCCTTTTGCTGTGTCGGGCAGCAATATACCAATTTGAAGGGTCAAGTCCAAGTGTCGTGTTGAAACACAGAATTAATAGCAATAATAGTCCTGTCAGGGCTCTGATCAACGCGATTTCATGCCCAGAGTTTTTAATCAGTGTGTCAAATCCATGAAACAACGCAACACCTAATGGTTAAAGTAAAAACACAGCCTTCAGCGCATTGAGAAGAACCTTGGCAAGATTGGCATAGATTATGAAAATGGCGAGATTGACATAGATGAAAAGAGGGTTTATTGGTCTTGGAAACTAGGATTCGTTTCCTCATCTGCTGGGCATCAGCCCCAAACCTACTCTCCTAAAGCAATCTCCGTGTTCCCCTCGCTCTATAGGATTTAACAGATCGACATAAGAAATTGTTATAACAGAGTATTCAACCATTGTCCTCAAAACAGAAGCAACAAGAATGGACCTGATCCATTGGTGTCGCCCTCTACATTGAGACTGTAAGAATATACAGATCTTACAAGTTACATGGACAGCATCTGCTAAACAGAATCGAGAAATTGTTGCATACTATAATGCCAATATTCTAACCACTTATAATCCGTAAACCACCTAGAGTATGCCCACATGAGATGAACATGGAAGTTCAACCAGAATTCCTAACAGTACTAAGTAGACTGATAGAAAAAACTTCTTTTCAAGCAGCATCAGTTTTGAGCACTGAAAGTAGCTGCTTCTCTTCCTGTTCAAGTCTATTCAGCCATTTGAACCCGAGATTGCATCCTGCTTTTGCTGCTATCTCGAATTGCTTTCTAGCCATTTCCACCGGGTCACCTGTTGGGGTTTCACCACTCTGCCTTGCTTTCCAGGCAGCAGGTCCACCCTTCCGGTTGAATTTCGTAATATATTCTGGGACTTGAACACCTGAAAAACATTCCACTAAACTATTAGTACAGTAAAGATCTCCAAGATCCATATTTGATGATCAACATAATGCACCTTCCAGGAAAAAAAAAGGGGGGGATTTCACAGATCATGTAAAATTAATATCATGTACGGAGGCATTAATGGATGAAATGGAACAGAACGACTTTTTCTTTGATCCTTCCATTCTACTAATTTTATTTGGTTATGTTTTTGAGATTGTAGTTTGCATTCTCTCGAATGGACTTTATTTATTTGACTTGATGCAAGAGACAAGTTTTCAAATACGTTCAAGAAAGTTCATTCCACTGCCTTTTTGAATTGCATTTCCACATCTTTTCAAGAAAAACATGAAACACAAATTCTCTTTCATTGCAAATGCAAGCTCATTCTATTCATGCTTACCAGACGTGGCCTAAATGGGGAAAATTGGAGAGAGGAAACTGAGAAGATGTTCATGAGATTGTGAAATGCAGGAGCTTACCTCTCAGAAGGAGAGCCCCATACGCTATAGCAGCACCTGCATGTCCCTGCATTTGATTTCAAATAAGATTTTAATCTTTATGGCTAGAGCATCGAGCTTCAAGCAACAGTTCCTATTTAACTTCCAAAAATCATAAATAATCACATAAATTTTAAACTATGTAGCTAAAATTACTAAGAGATAAAAACCCACAGCTAGATTTACCTTCTCTGAGGCCCGGTGGAAGCACCACATTGCTGATGCAAGGTCTTGCTTCACACAGTCCCCGGTCAAATATACAGCACCAAGCAGGTATAGGGCATTGGGTTGCAGCTTAGAGTAACAAGAAAGTAAGATAACCTCTCACTATATACTCAAACAGTTAATGCTAATGTATTTCAGGTTTAAGGAAATGTACCTGATCAGCAGCCTTTTCCAAATAATAGTAAGCCTTTTGATCATATGGTTGATCATCACGCTGTACCAAAAAAGCATAGGTAAATGAGAAAATTAGTTCTGATGTGCTCGTGTCTAGAAAAGAACAAGAGGAGAAAGACTGATGAATTGAAGGGTAAAAATCAGTTGTGATGTGATCATATCTCAAAGTTGAGGTACATTCACCATATTTGTGCCAGATACTTGACTCTAAATGAGAAAACAGGATTCCATCCACTAGATACAGTTACACGGATCTCTTCTATGTACCAGTATTATAATTAAAAACTCTGATTAGAGTTCAGCAACAGCACTATGCTCTACATGAGCAAAAACCCTAGTGACAATTATGATTCAAAGGAAATAAAACCATATTGTATGAGAAGCAATTTTGTATTCAACATTTCTTCATACAAAATGGCATAAGAACATTATCTAAAACTAACTATCAGGTGAAAGTATCATAACCGAGAATCTCAGACGGCAACCCAATTCATACTGGGCATCAGCATTTCCCATATTTGCAGCTTCCACCAACAGTGCAACGCCTCTGACAGAACAAGATAAAAGAATGTAATCAACAAATTATTTTCAT
This sequence comes from Sonneratia alba, assembly GCA_900174645.1. Classification (NCBI taxonomy): domain Eukaryota; kingdom Viridiplantae; phylum Streptophyta; class Magnoliopsida; order Myrtales; family Lythraceae; genus Sonneratia; species Sonneratia alba. The sequence goes on along the minus strand of FWPY01000028.1, from coordinate 2,894,025 downwards.
TTTGTATGGTGCTGCCAGAATCTAAATGAATAATAGATGAACTTCCATAAAGAACCTTGGAAGGGCAAATATGAAGCTATGATATAAAATAACAATACCCAAGAGAAAACAGTTTTCTTCTTTTGTACTTTGGTGTCATTCCAGTACATCCCAAAAAAAAAAAGTGGTCTCAGGAAATTCTTTTTTAATATAATTATAGCAGCTTTCATATGAATTTGTAACAAAGGGCGAAAGAGTCAGAATGAACAAGAAGATTTGACTTACATAGCAACACATTTTCCAGGGACATGATACTTCATATGGAGTTTAGCAAGCCAATATCTTGCATGGGTATTTGAATTGTCAGCTTCCAAAGCCAATTCAAAGTTTTCTTTTGCTTTCTGACAAGGACCAGGTATTTTTCAAGAGGAAAACATGAATTCAACAAACCTTCAAGTTAACAAGCGTCTAAGTAACAAACCATCTAAGAATGGCCAACCAAATAGTCAGGGTAAAACTTCCTCCCCAAGCATTTCTCATACTTGAATTGATGTTTCCATTTCAATATTAAACTAACTCAATCAAGATACTGTTAAAAAAACTCAATAAAAAGAGCTCATAACTAACTATAGGTTCATGATTTTACCCAAACAACTGAACTGTGCTACTTTCCCCAGAATGCTGACACAAATCATACAATAATCGTAAACAATGCATTGAGTTTTGTAGTGAAACCAAAGTTGCACTGCTAGATAATAAGATGTACATCCTTAAACCTTTCAAGCTCGCCAATCTGTCTGGTCTTGCTCAACACTGTACCGGTAAGAACAAAGGGCAACTAGACTCGCTAATGGAGGAAACGCTTCCTTACCACAGGTATCTTTGGACAAGCATCACTATTAACATATTTAGCTAGACTGGAATAACTTGATAAACATTACAGCTTTCATTGTTCCTAGATGTGAGATTATATTGGAGTTTCCATTGGAATATAATTAAAATGCAAGAACATCTGAAAAATGAATACTACAATTCCGATCATTTCCCCACCTGGATTCCACATAGGATTCCACCGGAAGAGACATTAGCAAACATAAACTCTATCCCAATAAGATTATGAATTTCACTTCAGTTGAGCAAATGAAACTCAATTCGATCCCTCAGAGCTCATACTATCGATTAGCGAAGTCACTGGAAGTAATAGGGAAGACAAAGCATACTCTGAGGAAAGGAACAAGGCGATAATCGTTGCGCTCGCAATGGTCGATTACACGGTCGACCTCCTTGAGAGCGTTCCAGCCTTTGGCTATGAACTCATGGGCCTTCTTGTTTCTGCTATGAAGACCCCTCTGCGACCCAACAACAGAAGAAGAAGACCAGTGGAAAAAATTGAGAATCTGGTGTAAGATAAAATGAGAAAGGGAGGCGGAAGGAATCCAAAAGCCACCTACTTGAGATCTGAATAGGAGAAGGCGGTGATGGGTCGATGGTGTCGGGAGCTTCCTCACAAGCGATCGCAGCATGTTCGCCGTAATGTCTCTGAGGGAATCCCTGCAGAACAGAGAGCATCAGACTACGCTCCTCTTTCGAGCAAACGAGGACTCCGGGGATGTAGGCTCCCGGTTCGGCCCAAAAGCGAAGATGCCCGAACCGGATACCGGGTTATCGCCGGTTCATCCACTCACCTAGTGCTGCTGCCGTCGCTGCCACTTTCGGAAGCCGAAGCATCTACTTGAAGAAACATGTGGAACAATTCGCGCATCATCGAAATCTCAGCATGTAGTTCGGATCAACGAAATGCTTGTTGGGATGAATCTAACTGTCCGAAGACACCTCAAAATCTCGGTTCTCATGCATGGGAGATATCCCAGGCTGATCCATCTTGTGCTCGGACTTTCGTATAATGAAGAACAAGCTGCCCATATCAAGAATGGCACTCATTGGATCGAGGAGGAAACGTCATCTCGTGCGATCGAAAACGCAATAGAACAAAACGGCACCTTGGAAGTCGGATCCACCGACCGCTGTCAATCTTGCCGGAGATAATACATTGCCGATAGCGATCGTACGTATCGTTATATTGACCATCGCCGTCCGTGAAGAACATGCACTGTACTTCCACTGAACCAAACCAAAGCATGTGAAAGTGATGTTGCCTGTCGGAAATGGCCAAACCCAAAGTCTTGCACATTTTGGCTGTATGGTAACCACCACGATCTCCAGTTAAAGATTTGACGTTGCCCGCGCATATTTTGTTAGGTACACCATCAAACGTGCAGGAATTCAATGAATTGATTAATTCTAATTGGATTGAGTGTTTTGAAAGTAATTCCAAAACCCTAGTTGGTCTCAGCTCGTTCACTCCAAGATCAATTAAAAAAAGAGAGAGAGAGTTGCATGCATAGACATATAGCCGACATGTACATCCACGACTACATACATGTACAAAATTAAGATCCCGACTTTTCTAGCTCGGTGTGTTTACAAAATTGGTCTTCATATGAATTGATTCCCATGCTGCTGCCCTTTTTTTTTAATGCAACAACATACGTTACATGCACATGTGCTAGTAGGTGAATTCACAATTATTTTTTTTTAATGTGCTCCTCCATATCTAAAAGTATAATGAGTTATAATTAATCCAAGTTTGAGCAAGTTTGATTCATAAATTGTAAAAATTTCTCGGTCATTGATTTTCACAGTTCATAGGATATGAACTCGGAACATGTGAGGGATAAAACTCACTCGACACTAAGTTTTTACTATTCAGCAACCCAATTTCGAAATTTTGCTTAAAAGAATGATATATCGAATTATTTCAATCAACTCATACATATAACTTAATAAATATATTTTTATGGATTGTGAAGTAATGAGCTTTCATAATGTCACGTTCATATTAGAATAGGTTAAATTGCTGTCAACTTGAGATTATGTTTATTTGGTTCCAACCTTAGAACGTGGAACTGACATGTCAATTGTCGACCAGAGCCCGTCAACTATCCCTTTTGGCCCCAATCTGGCATAAAATTAATGATAAAGTGGATCACATTGGTAAGGAAATCAATTACCATTTTGATTTAAAAAACGAGTTTGATATAATAATATTACACATTATAAACTTATATCGTTTAAGATTTCAAATTTTAATTCTTATTAATAGAATTTCATGCACTAATTCATTCTTACCCTTCTTTTATCACTTCTAAACTTGAGTTCTCACTTGCAGGCTGGAGGAAAAAAAATTAATGTTTCCTGTCAAATGACATTTAGTTTTTCTTCATCCGTTAACCATAGTGCTTGTCCTCCATTAATGTTCTTGTATGTACGTACATGTGTGCGTATATATATATATATATATATATATCTACGCGCAGTTTCCTTTCCGACCCCTCAAGTGCGATCACCAACAGGTTCCGTTGTTATTTGCAGGCTTTTCCTCAAGCTCGATATTTCTTGATCTTCAATCGTCCTCCCTTTTCCCAGCGAGAAGAGAGAAACTCAGAGATGAAGGGTAGATCGGTGAACTCTCTGCACCTCAAGTCACTGAACCACATCTCCATCGTCTGCAGATCAGTGGAACGGTCCGTTGATTTCTACCAGAACGTCCTCGGCTTCATCCCCATCAGGCGGCCCCGTTCCTTCGATTTTGAGGGTGCTTGGTAGGTTTCATGCCATTGTTTCGAACCTGAGAAATCTGCTTCTTCACTGGGCTCAGTCTTGTAATGGATATATAGTTGTATTTACGTACTTTCTTCACTTGTTTTCTGTTAATTTGTTCAAGCAGGCTGTTTAACTATAGAATCGGCATCCATTTGCTTCAGTCCGAAGAACCAGAGGGGATGCCGAAGATCGGCCAGATCAATCCCAAGGATAGCCACATTTCTTTTCAGGTATATACGTACGGTAAATAATATCATGGCGACATCTCCCGATCTTGCTCCTAGATCTTGCTATAAATGGATATCCCGCTTAACACCCACAGTAGAGGACATATCAGTTTTCACTCTTTGTACGATTCGATATTGACTGTTAAGATGTTTTTGTGAGTACATATATTGACATGCGAACTTGTAAGCAGTGCGAAAGCATGCAAACGGTGGAGAAGAAGCTGAAGGAAATGGAGAGAGAGAGTACGTGAAGGGCCGGGTGGAGGAAGGAGGGATATCTGTCGACCAGCTCTTCTTCCACGACCCGGACGGATTGATGATCGAGATCTGCAACTGCGACGGCCTCCCGGTAATCTCTCTCGACGGAGACGCCATCTCCCAGTGCTCTCTGACTAGCTGCAATGTCATGAAACAGCAGCAGATCCAACCAGCTGCAATGCCGATGAAGCGGCCGCAGCCTGTAACGCTATGATTGTTACGAAAAAAGTTGTGTCCCGTCCTGTCCTCTCGCGAATGGTTCGTGAAATTTCCTATGGGCTTGGTCTCCTTTTGTCCTGTCTGTGAAAGCCATTTAATAAAAAAAAAGATATGTAAGAATATAATTTCAAATTAAAAAAATTAAAAATTACTATTATTATCGTATCAATTTAAACTTTTAACTTAAATATAAATTTACAACTCTTATAAGTTTAGTATGAATTTATATTTTTAAATAGTTATTAAATTAATTAACTGAGATAAGATGGAGTTTAAGAATTTACCATCAATAGATGGGTATGAGCATCCCTGATCGGGCCGGACCGGACCGTCCCAGCCCGAGCCCATTACGAAGAGGACGGAATTTGGAATGTGGGGGCATATGCCGTCGAGAGGCAGAGAGATTCGACAACTCACGATGATGAAGGGGCATGGACAGTGGGAAAATAGGGAATTATACTATGCATACTAAATGAGTAAAAAAGAAGATGCTTTTTGAAGGGAAGTTGGAGGAAAAGAAAAAGAAATTATTTTGGGAATGCAGAAACCAGAGAGTGCCACGTGTGACACTACCAGGCTTACAGGCATCGCATCTCCTCCCGAAAGAACAAAAAAAAAAAAAAACCCACTCCTTTACCTTTGTCATCCCTCCTTCCCTCATGGCGGTCGCTTCATCTCCTCCTCCTCCTCCTCCTCGTCCTCCCCATCCTTGCCATCTTCGCCTCATCGATTTGATTGGCCTTTGACCTCGATTCCCGTTGGGTTTTCTCCCACAGCTCTGATTCATTTTCTTTTTTTGAATCCTGAACCAGTTTTGGGCGAATTCGAGGTCCTGAGTTCCTTTTTTCTTGGCATTTCTTGTAGTTTTCCGGCTATTTTTTTGGGTTCTTTTTTTTCCCCCGGTTTTCACGTGGGGGTCTCGAAAAAGGTTGCCTTCTGGTGCCATCGGATCATTTCCCTCCACAGGTACTCCGTTCCCACTCTGCCCTTTTTTTTTTTTTCTTATTGGATCAGATTTTATTCATTCTTGGGCTGCGCCATTAAATTTTTTAGTGGCAGAGGTGATTGATTGAGTCCATCAGTATTCTCCTCTTTGTCTATTTTGTGCATCAAGATAAGGGTTTTGAAAGGTTTGTAGGAATTGCGAGCTTTTGTTACCTGTACCGTTTGATCTGTTCGGTTCTACTGTTCTTGAATGAATGGTTGCTGTTGTTCTATCTCAAATGGGCTCCGTAATCTGAAAAAGAATCCACTCACGCTGAATAGAACAGTTAAGAGTTTGAGTCTGTCGCCATTGTTTGATCTCAATCAGCTCCAGCCCCATAATCACCATCCTCATTGTTAGGCTGTTCCCTTGATGGATAGCCCTTCCACGGCTTTGAACTCTGCTCCAGGCTCAGTCTCAACTCTCAGTTCAAATGATGAGACGCAACGTGTAAAATTCCTCTGCAGCTTTTCGGGCAGCATACTCCCCCGTCCACAGGATGGGAAATTGCGATATGTTGGTGGAGAGACCAGAATAGTTAGTGTCCCTAGGGACATTAGTTATGATGACTTGATGAATCGGATGAAGGAGCTCTTTGAGGGGGCAGCAGTGTTAAAGTATCAGCAACCTGATGAGGATCTTGATGCCTTAGTTTCGGTAGTGAATGATGATGATGTGACCAACATGATGGAGGAGTACGATAAATTGGGTGCGGGAGATGGGTTCACGAGGCTGCGGATATTCCTATTTTCCCATTCTGAACAAGATGGTTCCTTGCATTACATTGATGGAGATGATCGTAATTCTGAGAGAAGGTATGTTGATGCCCTGAATAATATGAATGATACTTCAGACTTCAGGAAACAGCAACTCCTTGATTCCTCCATGATTGGTGCTGTGGAAAATATGCACTTAACAGAACAGTTCTTCAGCCCAATGAGTGGTGAAATGGGAGTTCCTCATCCTAACTTGCACCACCTCACGATCCCAAGAGTTGGGTCTGGGCAAATTCAAATGGAACCTCCATGGAGCCCTGCTTACTATTCACCAAGGCATCATATCCCCCATGAGTTACGGACAGAACTTCAATCTTCATCCTCCGCTGTGAGGTATGGATTGCCCTTCAGTGGAGATACATCGGATGAATATCCATGGCAACAGCAAGTTCATCGTGACCACCACCAACAGCAACAGTTTCCTGAGAATATGGTGTGGGTCCCTACTAGTGGGGCCGCTTCTAGTGATATGGGCTTCCCGGGTAACCTACTCCATGTTCCCAATGTGTTAGATGGTAATGTGTGCGAGCACTGTAGAATGTCCTTTGAGAGAAGCCAACCACACAGGGAGATCAATACCCAATGTGCTGAGTGCCCTTCTGCTCGGGATAATTATTTATTGATAAATGCTAACTTGAAGCCACTCCATGTGGCGCACCCTAGGGAGCAGGACACCCGGGTTCTTTACAGTGAAGCCACTTCTCAAGAACGAGGATGGGCCCATGCTCACGAGTTAAATCCTCATAGCGAGGAAGGGAGAGTTCATGCACCAGGAACTGGAACAGTGAGATTGAATGATTATGCTGTCAGAGACAGTCCAAGTATGACCTTTTCTGCTGGGCATCATAATCTAGTTGATGGCCATCATCTGTCTCCCAACTATGCCCCTCAGCAGGTGGGGCTTGACCTGGGTGGTGAAGTCTTCCATGACCCATCCATGGCTGGTCCCCCACATGTGCCTCTGAATTATGTGTATGGAGTGGATAGTAACGTCCACGGGCTTCCACATGGGCTTCATCTTCATCAACAGACCGTGTGGGGAAATGCCGCAAATGCTATGCATGGCAGGTCTTCTTATGAAGCATCCCTTTCACCCCGGCCATTGAATGGCACGACTGGCCCAGGTTTCCTTAGGGCCACACCAGATGGCAGCCCAAGGTTTTGTGTTGGGTTTGATAATCAAATTCCAAGACTTGAGCCTCCTAAGAAGATGCTTGGCCTTGATGGCCCAGGCCCTGCATTGGCTGTCAATAGGAGTGGTCATTTCCCAGAGAGCCAGCATTCATATGCCCAAGATATGTTGCAGGTCCCCCAAGGGGTTCCAAGTAATGGGATTCATTTCAATGAAGTAGCGGAAGTGGGCAAGAGAGAGCAGAATGAAGATGGAAATGAGGCTAAAAATATGGAAATACCAGGCGATGAGGTCCTAAATATGAAACCAAAGGTGAAATCACATGAATCTTCGAGTGCAAGCTGCTTAAGGGAAAATGGGAGTGGTGGCAAAGTTATTAACTTGTCTGAGGTGAACGTTTCTGTAAAAGTGGCTCCATTAGTAGGTGAAGGGGATCTGAAAGGTAAGCGTAAGACTGAAGATCCTGATTCTGCAGATAAGGCCAAATCTTCAAAAGAAGCCAAGTCTAATGGAGCTGAAGTAATTGTGAGTTGAAATTGTTTCTGCTTTGATGAACTTGCATGGTTCAAATTTTTCTTTCATTTTCTTTCTTCTTACTCTCCTCTTCGTGTAAATTTTTTGCTGCAGAATACACAAGGGGAGTTGGAGGTGGGTTCTGATGACCTTGTCAATAATTCCAAAATCGAGCCAACAAAAGCAGAAGAAGAAGCAATTGCTCGAGGATTGCAGGTTATTGATTTCTTTCATCCTTTTGGATTGTATTTTGCCCATAAAACGGGCTTCACCTTGTCAGAAAATTCTCAGTGAAGAGATTCTATGGAAAAATACTTCTAAACAGCATTCTTTTTCATGTATAAAAGACTAGTTTTAACTGTGTCTTATTTTTACTTTGTTCACATGAAACACTTAAATATGAGGAAATAACTTTCTGATAGCATCTATAACTTAACTTGCTGAATATGCCTGTTTTGATTGAAATTGATTTATCTTCTTGATCTTTCTCAGACAATAAAAAATGATGATCTGGAAGAGATCCGAGAGTTGGGTTCTGGCACATATGGAGCAGTTTATCATGGAAAGTGGAAGGGTTCCGATGTAGCAATTAAGAAAATAAAAGCCAGCTGCTTTGCTGGTAGACCTGCTGAAAGGGAACGGCTGGTAGTTTCTATGCCCTCTCTTTAATGGGTGAATGATGTTCTTGGTTGCAATGAGTATTGTTGTTTGGGTAGTAATGATGTGGTGATTAGTTATAGATTATGTATGATATGGTGGGGTTTATAAGCAATATATTCTGGACTTAGTTATTTTCCCATTTCTTTTTTGGTGTCTACCATCATTTGGAACATTAAATTAAGTTTAACAAGTTCTATATTGATGAGTGTCTTCCTTTTCATGGCTACTTTTGAACTCAAGCTTAACAAGTTATATATTAGCGAGTCCCCCTTAGTAACCACATCTCTTATTTTTAGATTGCAGATTTCTGGAAGGAGGCCTTAATATTGAGTTCTTTGCATCATCCAAATGTTGTCTCTTTCTATGGCATAGTACGAGATGGTCCTGATGGTTCTTTAGCTACAGTGACGGAATTTATGATCAATGGATCCCTCAAGCAGTTTCTGCAGAAAAAGGACAGGTGATTACTTTTAACATGATATATAGACACTTTTCACATTGATTAAGTGTCCATCTTCTTGGAATGATTTTTCTTGTTCTCTGGGCATGGATGGATTTGCAACTGATCCTGTCATCTCTCTTCAGAACCATCGATCGGCGAAAAAGACTCATCATAGCCATGGATGCAGCCTTTGGGATGGAGTATTTGCATGGGAAAAATATTGTACATTTTGATCTGAAATGCGAAAATCTTCTGGTGAACATGAGAGATCCTCAACGGCCTGTGTGCAAGGTATGTTTATGTAACCACTACGAAAACCCTCAGTTTAATTTCCTTATTTTGGCCCATAGGAGTGTTCAAGCCTTTATATCCTAGTGTTTACAATTTCTGTTGCACTGACAATAAGATTGATATATAGAGATCTTTGGCTGTTGTTTCTATTGCTCTTAGATTGGAGATTTAGGGCTGTCAAAGGTCAAGCAACACACATTAGTTTCAGGGGGTGTTCGTGGGACTCTACCGTGGATGGCACCAGAACTCTTGAGTGGAAAAAGTAACATGGTTACTGAGAAGGTAGTGAGATTCTTGTGGTTTATATTGGAGTATCAATGGGACTTAATATTTCTCCGTCTTACATCTTCATTAAATGTTCTCTTATAGTTGCTCTCATGATGTAGATTGATGTGTATTCTTTCGGGATTGTCATGTGGGAATTACTCACCGGGGAAGAACCGTATGCAGACATGCATTGTGCTTCAATAATTGGTAAGAACTCGGATTGGTTAGTCTTTGTCTTTGACCTTCCGGTAGAAAATAAAAATCTGTTAAGCCTGATTCTGCTGTTTCTTTTGGTTTCACCAGGAGGAATAGTGAACAACTCGTTACGCCCACAAATCCCGACATGGTGTGATCCTGAGTGGAAGTCCCTGATGGAGAGTTGCTGGGCCTCCGATCCATCGGAGAGGCCCTCATTCTCGGAGATTTCTCAGAAGCTGAGGAGCATGGCAGCTGCAATTAATGTGAAGTAGCTCTTTCCATTGAATCAGCTCTGTTTTTTTTCCTCCCACACCTACTCCTGCACAGTAGCAGAATAGTAAAACCGAGACATTACAAGAATAAGTGTATATTTCCGAGTTTAGGGTGGCCTATTGTTTTATCGAGCATCCGCAGGCTGATGACGAAATTTGCACATAGACGTATCTCCTCAGAAGACTTCATATGGCCCAAGGAGATATATTCCGGTATGTGAATGATTTCAATTCATCTTGTTGTGAGAACAAATTGTCCAGCACTCCTTGTACAGTGACGAAATTACACTTACACCCGTTAGTTATGGAGAGTTGAGTTTACTGCAAATTTTTGGCGCAAACTTGGTTCACCAACTGATGGAAAGCTGCATTCATTATATTTGTTGTTCTTGCAAAGCTATTTTCGATCCTTAGTATGATGATCCCACTGAGACAGGAGCCTGGGACGATTCTTCGGCTTCGAGATGCCTGTTGGAGTGGAGTAATTGTGCGGAGAAATCATTCTCCAGGATCATATTATATGGATGCCAAGATGCTCTTGAGGAGACGAGAAGGAAGCTCTAGAGAATGGATTTGTATATAAGGTGAAGGGCATACGCTACTTTCTTCTTCTTTTGGACCTTATCAGTGCATTCATGTATCTTGCCTGAAATATATGTTCCACACCAAACTTGGAGCTAAGCCTATGGGACTTATAGTCGCAACTCCGGTAAAATTTTGTTTCCTGGAATTATTGAATTATATGATTTGCGCTCAGAAATTGTTGAGGAAAGTACAAAGTGCAGGCTATCTGAAAAATAAAGAAACAGTTGATGTATTTGAAATGGGTAAGTCTTACTTGTTCACACTGATGTGGGGATGTCTACGAGAATATGTTATCAGATGAGCACAATGCATATGTCCTCTTTCTAATATCCTCCCTAATCATGAGAAAAATTGATCAAACCCTAAGCAAGGTAGGTAGGGTGGTTGCTATGTGGGGTTTACCCTCTGATGACCCAACAAATGTTCTACAAGAAGATAACCCAGAAGCTTCATTCTAACAATAGGGATAATGTGCAATGGCGTCATCCTTGGGATCAAGGGAATTTGGTCCAATTTTCATTGGAGGGAATCCTCGGTCCATTTGGCTCTCCTTCCCAGTTGATCGACCAGATGTTGGAAAGCTTCATTTTCTTGAGGAGGAAGGAGGTTGGCTTTTCGTTCTTCTTGTAATCAAATTGAGCTTAGAAACGATCATTATCTCTGATGATCTTGCAGATAGAGGATCTTTGATATTCGAGTAAAGTCAAGTAGCAGTAGAGGACGCCATTAACAACTCCTGAATTCGATCAACAGAAAATGAATTGCAAGGTCAAAGCGTATGACAGCATCCCCTTACTATTCCTCTCGGTCCCCTCCTGATAATGGGAGACTGGGGCCTTGGGGCAGGCACCTAACCCAAAATAGAGGCTGGACTTTCTATTGCAAGTCAATGCTCCCTACGTGTCGATTCTCTCCCCCGCACACGTAATCTCTGATGCGCCTGCTAATAATAAAATCTAATGTAACATCAAAATCCGCTAACTCGGCGACCCGAGAGTCTAGTGGTGATCATCTGATAGGTTTCCCAGGCCAGAGTTAATTAAGTTAAAAAAACCCGAAAATGGAGTCGCAAGCTAGGTCTGGGTTCAATCCTCAGCAGAGCCAAGACTCAATGAATTACATCTCCACACGATCCACGCATGGATATGTCATGTCCTGTGCCAGGCGGAACACACATGTCGTCGAACCATGTGTTGCTTCACCACACCGACCTTATACGTACAAATGGACATATTTCTTTTTTACATAATTAAAGGCCATGGATTGACTCAATTTCATTGACGCCCAAATTGAGCTGATGGGGGTTGTCAATGAAGAACCAATCGTCGAACAGAAGAAATTTAAATATTATATATTCTTTTAGGACTGACATTTATCTTCGATAACTTATCGTATGGGCTGTAAAGATCACCATCTTCCCCAATCCTGTCACGGCAACTCCCCCCTGTTTCCAGCATGTTTCTTTGGACAGTTTTTATTATTTTACAACAAAGTGCCATTGATAATCTACTATGTATATATATCAAGTAAATCACACGCTGCCCCACTGGTCTCTGAAATATAAATTTCGGATAGATCGGTAACTTCGACTCTTTTTTTCCGGTGATGGAAAATATATGTAACTTAGACACTAGAATATGATGAAGAGGAGGACAATGAAGGGGAGAAGGAAGGCCTTCACCCACATCAATTTCACTAGTATCTCGTTGATATGAAAGTGGAAAATCGCATGCATGTCAATTTTGTCCATATATACATATATAGATATATATATGTATGTGCTGTGAATATGTTTTTGTCAACCATCATGACGACTGATGTGATTGTCGTTTCTGTGTCACCGTCTCTGTCTCTCCGGGCAGTTCCATGGAAAATCAATGAAATCTCGTCAAAACCCTGGACAAGAAGATTCCGCGATTTGCATGATGCCAAAAGTTGAGAAAAGGATAGGAAAAAAAATGAAAATAAAGAATATAAATGGAAAATTTTTATTGGTGATAAAATCAAAATTAAAGGTTTTTAATCACGATTTGAAAATAGAATTTTGAATCAATTTTAATATATTCTTCTCCGATAGTGTATTCGAACGAACAGAAAGGCAAGGAAACCATTGGAGATGTAATTTCGTGAAGAACCATATCAAATGCAACTAAAAAAGGCAATAGAAACATTGCCCAAAAAGAATTCAGAAAAAGGTTATGTCTTCCTAATCTCCGGACTATAATTATTGGAAGCTGATCCACGTCACCAGCTCTCGTTCGGTAGAGAAAGTTAAAAGGCCTGTGAAGGGATTCTTGGGAAGAGAGACACGACAAGAAGAAGAAGAAGAAGAAGAAGAAGAAGAAGAAACCCTCTCTCTTCCCCCCCTCTTATAACCTACAAAGAGATCCAACGGTCCATTCGATGATTAATGATAAAATATGCTGAGTGCTTAACGATCAATTCCCATTAGCCTTCATCTTCCCACTTTGCATAACATATTGTTTCTCGAATAAGAGAATATTAAAACCAATAATATAAGTCAATTTAAGTTATTCCATATTTGTTTCCATCGAGTACAATAGATATTTGTAATGGAGGAGTGCTTTATTTCTTAACAAGCAAAACATGCTCCAACTTGATTAATTATAATCACTTAAATTTCTCGATATTAGTAGGCTGACTGTATTCCGAATCTAAGATGCTGTGAGGGCAGAGGTCAATCAGCGGCGTTTCAATTTTGAGAGGGTTTGAATTATCAACACCTGTCCGTTTGTCCCCTTCCGACCTTTCCATTTGTATATGTGTCTGGGTCCACGTCAGCTAATTGTGGGAATTAGGGTTGGTATCGGCGGTAAGGTATTATATTTTATCGAAAGACAACAGACTCGGATTTCCCCGGAGAGTCAATTGCAAGGTGATTTTGAAGAATCTTAACCTAATCGAAACCAAACTCTTCATTTCGATCCTCCTCCGTACTGAAACTGCGATTTTTCCCTTCCGGTAACAGTGGGGACTCGTTCTTGTTTTCCCTCTGGGTTCTCTGGTTATGTGCTCTAGCCCCTCGTAAGGCTCCATGGTGGCCTGTATGTACGTGCTCGTAGACTAATTAATTATACGACTCAATGGAGACCAAGTAACACCCAACTTCTTTTACACCTTGCGGGGTCACCATTGACGTGTTTACATTGTAGAATTACAGTGAAAATCTTATACGTTTACTATTTTTTGTACTTAAATTCTATATATTTTAAAATGACTATTTCAGTCGTAAACGTTTGGTTTTGTAACATATAACTTGAGCCCTAATTCTAATGGCTAGATGGCGTGATATCTAACAGGGCCATGTGGTACGATACACCGGCATATTTTTTTGCCACGTCATCAAGCTACGTTTAGCTGAATATTGTCATGTCAGTAAATTCTTACATGTCACTATGCCACGTCGGTAATTTATTGATATGTCATTATGTCACATCGGTAAACAACTGTCATGTCAACATATAATTAGAATTATGATTCAAGTATATTATATAACCAACGTATATATAAAACTGAAAAAGTCATTTTGAAACATATATAATTTAAGTATAAAAAATAAAAATATATATAAGATTTCTACTGTGTATGTGTATATATATATATATATAATTCGGAATTTGATTGGGTTAATATATCTGATATGTTCCTAATTTATTAAACTACGGGGTTGCCCTTCACCGGCCTGCTGCATCGTCGTCGATAAAGGCACCGAAGGTCTTCCACGTAACGTCATTACTCTGAAGGGAACATACGTTTGGATGAAAGATCCAAGGGGATTAATCCAGACGCGTTAAAAAGCAGTTCCCTCTTCTTTACTCCTTGTCGACTACATATATTAGAAAAATAAAAAAGAAGAAGCTAAGATTAAAGGGGAAAAAAATAAACATAAATTATGCATTTACACGGTACTGATCAAGTGAAATTGTTCACGGCTATAATATATATGCCTCCACTACCGCAGCTTTTACCATGAATTTCATGCATGTTTCTCGTTGGAATGGTAGCCGGATAATATTCTATATTGACGAAGCGGTGTGCGGGATCCGATAGATGATGATAAGCTGTGGCATGTAATTATATCTCTGTCTCTAGACTAAGAAGAGATCAGACATAAAGATCCAGACTCACGGAGATTTAATGGGGACTCGGTTGGGAGCTTCCTTCAGCTCCGCATGCAGGAAATTTGCCAATCTGCCTTGTTACTTCTCGTCTAGTGTTCATTCATTTCAAGCCATGTGATCAGGTCTAACTAAGATGGGAGAACCGTGATGGGCGTGCCTAACTGCCAGACGGTGACCAGATAAATAACAGAAGTAGCTAAGGGGTGCGTAAAAGAAAAGGTTCTGGGACAATAAAATAAGGCCAAGGTTAAGGAAAGTTTTGTTATGCTTATGTCTAGTTGCAACATTTGTTTATTGTGAAACTAATCCAAGTGGCAAGGGAGAGACAAAGGAAAAGAGGAATTAGACCCGAGGGATAGAGGAACATTGAATAACAAACCCTAGAAGGAAGCTTCCTACCCTTATATATTAAGAGTCAGCTTCCAACGATTGCCATCATCGAGCCTCAACCTTGACATCCACGAAGTGTATGCGTTCCGAGATACAAAGTGAAGCGTTTTCCTTCTTTGAGAGATAAAAGAGAGTGATCATGGGTCGAGCTCCGTGTTGCGACAAGGAGAGCGTGAAGAAGGGACCGTGGTCTCCTGAGGAGGATGCAAAGCTCAAGGCTTACATTGAGAACTACGGGACTGGGGGCAACTGGATCGCTCTTCCTCAGAAAATCGGTAAGAATATCGAGCTTATCCCTCTTTCCTACATGCACGTACCAGGATCAGAAAGAGAAGAACATCTTGAAACCCTACCCGAGCATTCTAGTGAATATAGCAGACGGTTATCATATATGATGTTTCAAGCCCTGCATTTCTGACCCATCGATTTGGTCAGTACGCCAATCATGGATATAGATTTCTCGAGTAGATTGATGATAACCAGTAATCATCTTCTCTGGTAGTTCAATATTTCAACCATGGAAACTACTTATTATTTTGGGCGAGCACTACTTTTCTAAGGAGTTGTGTGAAGAATTAGTATGCAAATACATGTCCGTGTATATACAGGGCTAAAGAGGTGTGGGAAGAGCTGCAGACTGAGGTGGTTGAATTACTTGAGACCGAACATCAAGCATGGAGGATTCTCTGAGGAAGAAGACAAGATCATCTGCAACCTTTACATTAGCATTGGCAGCAGGTTGTCTCCGTTTCACCCCGCTCTCTCTCTCTCTCTCTCTCTCTCTCTCTCTCTCTCTCTCTCACACACACACACACACACAGAGTGAGACTCACAGACACATGATTTTTAGTCTTCAACTGTTTGTCCTGTTTTATCATGTCCATGATGCCTTTGCCTGTTCAACTAGAGCTGGAGCTGACCATCAGACAGCTTTCCCTTTAGTCTCCAGGGTTTTTTCAATATATTTTTGGAAAGAACAAACATATATATATAAAAGCTTATATCATATTTCATGTATATTTTCTCTTAATGGTAATTTTCTGAAAGTACCCAGATGGTCAATCATTGCTGCCCAACTGCCAGGAAGAACTGACAATGATATCAAGAATTACTGGAACACGAGACTGAAGAAAAAGCTCCTGGGACGGAGGAAGCAATCCGATGCCGGTCGCTTGCCATCCACAGGTAAGGAAAAAATATATACTTTTAGGGCTTCATGTAGCTTTCTGAAATTTCTTTGGATCGAGCTAGATGACTGACCTTTTGATTATAACTGCTGTTCAGACAATCAAGATGCAAGTAGCTCGGAAAATTCAGCTCATCCGCCTGCTTTAAGCAACTCCGCCCTTGAGAGGCTTCAACTTCACATGCAACTCCAAAGGCTCAACAGCCCTTTGTCTTTCTACAATAATCCAGTCCCTTGGCCCAAAATACATCCCGTTCATGAGGACGTTAATATTAACAACCTTTATCCCACGAACCAAAATAATTTCAACAATTACCCTGATCATGTGCAAACCAACCTCACCGATACTAATTCTCATCCCGGAAACAATCTGACTGTTTCATCTTTCTACGAGCCTGCTGTTACCCCTCATTCCATCTCACCAGTTCAGCACGACTGGATCAGCAGTAATGACATGATTGAGAACCCTCCAGGTCCCAAAGAGATCGGTCCTGGTATGGAGCAAATGCTGTATGGGAACAATTTGGAGCCAGTTCTTGATATTCCAAGCTTAATCCACACTGAGCATCAGACGGATGGAATCCTTGGTAATTATTACAAAACACCTGGTGGTGGGAACGATTTCATGCCACAGGAGAATCACCATCATGAGATGACGCTTGATTTTGATTGCTTCAAGGGAATCTTGGATGGTTCCAACTCATGGGATGACTCATCTGATTCTGTTGATGTTCAAGCAGGGGGGATTATGATCCAAGATTATGAGACAGGCTACAACAACCTCTAGAGTATAATTAGTGTCATCTGATATATATATATATATATATATTGTATTCACTATATTATACATTACAGTCGTAAAAGACATTGAAGAGGAGATCTAAAATCATGATTATCTTCGCAGTTTAATGTAAATTGTTTCAAAAAATGTGAACATACTGTGGGGTAACTGTTGAATTCTAAATTTTGCTAATGCTGGTTATTAGTTTCATTCGGATCTTGTTTCTGATGCTGATTTTAATCAGTCGAACTTATCTTCTCTGTGAGTTTTTGCATTTTTTCTGATTGTCATTATTCCATTTTGCCAGTAAACCCATTCACTCAATTCAGCAAAAACCATGAGAAAAATATAATCTTATCGATTCTCAGAAATGTAGTCGGGTCAACATGGATACTGAAATTCAGCCCCATCTTAGCCTAGGTCATCTCAATCGATCTCATGCTTTCCTCTAACTCCAAACTTCTTAATACGTAATTCCAACTACTAAAGCAACAGAATTGTTGGGCTCAGGCTCAAGATGATGTTCATCGTCGTGGTAACTGAATTTCCAGTCCTGAGAGCACCACCAGAAATTCACTGTCTTCTAACAAACGAATCTGACAGAAAGCGGACTGCATTATCACGGAAATGAGGAATTTCTGTCAGATTTAAAGGAAACGTGTCTCTCGGAAGGGGCTTCGATGGAAATCCCCGATATGATGAAACCGTCATGCAAATGTGTGAGATCTCCAGGGAGACTGGTCAGTCTGAAGTTTCCGACAAAATACCAAGAGAAATGTCTTTCGGAAATCTTTCCGTCCGACAGCTGTAACGGAAAACCCACTGGAAAATCACCGAGGCGGGTTCTCATAGCAATCTGTCGAAAAATTTCCCCGACGGACAGATCTCGCCGAAACTGTCAGACATATCTCGGCAGTTTTGTTCCCATTTCCGATCTGTCTCTCGGTAATTTGTTTTCATTTTTACAATTTGTGCTGTATAAAATGACAGGATAGTTATATCAGCCAATGTAATTGCACGATATTATAGATGAGGCCCATAACATAAAATCAAGATCTCATACGATTCTCATCAGCCAACTATTCAAGACCATCAACATCTTCATCGTCCGTTTGTCTAGCATTCAC
Source organism: Sonneratia alba (assembly GCA_900174645.1). Lineage (NCBI taxonomy): Eukaryota > Viridiplantae > Streptophyta > Magnoliopsida > Myrtales > Lythraceae > Sonneratia > Sonneratia alba. The sequence goes on along the minus strand of FWPY01000028.1, from coordinate 2,875,932 downwards.
CGATTGACATACATACATATACATATTTCTTCTCAATGTGTGTCATCCAAGATCGGAATATATGCATTCTCGTTGAATAATGATCCATCTTCTTCTGTTCTGGTAAAGTCACTATTTTCCTACGTTATGTTCGATTGCATAACTCCCTGATAGAGTCTTGACCCGTTCTATCAAACATCTTTAACAACTGCAGACGCAAATTAAGGAAGAAGACAAATTTGAGAAACTCAGTGGATTTCCGTGAGAATGCCATGAGAATCTGTCTTATGCAAAATTTCCGTCAGATTTTCCACGACCACTCTCTAATGCAAAAGTTCCCATGACATTTTCCCCGTCAAATTTCTGCTGGAACTACTCCGACGCAAATCTTTCTGTTAAGGTCCTCCGTCGAATTTTTTCCTTGGAAATTTCTGGTAGTGACTACTATGAACACCGAAATCAAAACCAGCATCAGAATAAAGGTTACTTCTTGGGTACGGGTGCCTGATTTTGATCTCTATCTCCTTCTCTAGGGAAATGACTTTGACTTGGGCCCTTGATTTTGAAAGGTAATTGGTCAAGAGGCTGAGGGCGGACTATATGCAGTACATCATAGGTGGTAAAAGCTCAAACCAACCCGAACGGAGCAAAGAGGCCGGCAAATTATCACTCCCACCAGGCAGCACAGACAGTGACAAGTTTGATGGCCATTCAGATGTCGAAGGATGATAGGAAACTTGTCCCATTTTTTGCTGAAAATAGGAAACTTGTTCCTAAGTTACAGCCAATCTAGAAATAAAGCACTTCCCTTAAGCCTGCTAAGAAAGATTCAGCAAAATTTTAATGAACATAAAGGGAGAGAAGATTTTAACAGGATGAGAACACCACGGATCTCTTAAAACAAGGATGGAAAAAATCAAAACGAATAATAGAGGATGGATGGGTCTGTATTAACACGGACACAGCCTTCTCAGATCGTAAATCTTGCATTGCAGGGGTAGCAGCCACAAGCCAAGGACAAAAACAGTCATGGTGCCAGAAGACATCCAGCTCAATCTCTCAGGAAGCAGAGGCTGCAGCTATTTTGTTAGGTCTACAAGTTGCTAGGAATCAACAATGGAAGAAGGTTCAGATTCTCACAGCGGATAGCACGAGCCATCTTAAGACCCATTAAAGACCCCATGGGAAATTAGGGCTCTCACTTAGGATATTGTAAATATGCTCGCATCTTTCTCGGCTTGGGAGTGCTTTTGGATTTCTAGAGAGCGTAGTCAGTGTGCACACTACCCTAGACAATGGGGCCCTAATGTAGCTACAGATGAATTACTCTTTTTTCCTGATGTAAATTTCTCTATAGATGGTCCTTCAACATCTGAGGCCACGTCTGCAGTCTAATGAATTCAGTTCTTTCAATAAAAAGATACAGACAATCACAGGAGCAAATGTATACACAGACCACAAGAATTTCCAATTAATGCAGTCTAACAACACGTGAAGAAACCTCTGCCCATTTTTTTTCACTGCTTGAAACCCAGATATGGTCCCCATGCGGGGAAAAAATCCCACAATACATTAAACCCAAACTGTGAATAAAAATTAGAGCCATTTATACAGCACAAAGGCTTTTGATCTATAACACAAACCAGCCGGGTGAAAGAATCCAAAGACTCATCTTAGAACAACATTCAACTTGCTCTGCACCTGTTCCCGCACATTCCACTGCACCCATTATCAGGAACAAATGGAAGACAAGGTATAATAAGAAAAATAGTAAATATTGCCAGCGTTTCATAGAAGACAAAAGTAGGAGATAGGAAAGTATATGCGCGAATAGGATTTACCTGCAGATCATTGATTTCCTCATCTGTGAGGGAGCGCTCCATGGACCGATATGCTATTCGGTAACAGTGGCTCGTCATTCCTTTCTTGTTTGTGAAATTATCTATCAAAGTTACCTGATTAAACCAAACAAACTCATTTCAATTGAGTGTGAATTTATTTCCGCTGATCTTGTAGTTTCAAATAGAAAGCAATTATGACATTTTCTAGCTTCCCAAGCAATTTAAAACAAACTTTTTCTATACAAAAGAAGACATACAGTTGCATATTTTTTTCAGAGATGATAGGAGAGCATCAGATATTATTGGATGATGGATATGTATACCTCCTCAACAAGGTCCCCAGCAACTCCTCTGATCAGTTCACACAAGTTGTTCTCAGTAAAAGACTCACTGATCCAGAAACTCATATCCTTATAACAAGGTGGATACTGCCCAAAACACAAGATTTTTAACACATTACAATAAGGAATTTCATTTAATCATGAGATGTATTATAGTTAATCAGGATAATTAGGATTATTATACCTTAGAAAATGGCTTGAATTTGATCCCCAGTTGGCCTTCAGAGAACTGAAAATCAGATTATCAGCATTGAGTTTATGCAACAAATCATGGTAACAGTTGAAATGAGACGTACGAAGATAACTACCTGAGAGGTAAATCGTTCATCACTAGACCAGAAGAGCCGGATATCAGGAATATCAAATAAAACCATTGCAAGTCGCTCTAAACCGAGCCCAAATGCCCAGGCAACATTATCAGCATTTCCACTTCTCTTTAGAATCTCTTGCTCTGTGACTCCACAGCCCAAAACTTCGAGCCATTTCTCCTGAGACAACATGCATAACATTATTTGCTAAGTAAATATGTTAAGTGACCAAAACTACATGATAAAAAATCAATACAAGATAAGCTCAGCCAAATTCTACATGGAGAACCATGTTAAAGAGAAACAAGTAAAAGAATCCAGACAGTAGCTACAGATTTCATTAGACATCATACCTTGAAATATATCTCTAGTTCGAATGATGGATCAGTGAAGGGAAAATAAGTATCGATCCAGCGCATCTCGACAGCACCTAAAATTTCCAACTTAACTCCAATCATAAATTCCAATTCCACAATATAGTTAAAAATTGAAGTCAGGTTATGATAATGGAAGTATATATTTAAGAAAGTGATCTCACATTGAAAATATAGTCTGTGAAAACAGATAAAATCGCCTCATGATCAGAAGTCATCTAACAATAATGCAAGCCCAAAATCACAATATATTTACACATCAAACATTAAGCTTGTTGAGATAAAGATAGCCACCCGCATGATCAGATCATACAACACATTCTTTTACTGGGATATCTTGAACATGATTTTCCTTTTCTTTTTCAGAAATATTTTGAGATGGACACAAATTTTCACCATCAAAGAGTTTCAGCACATGAAATCCCTTCAGTTATATTTTGTCAAATTCAATGAACAGGGCAGTCTCTGCAAGTTTACCAAATAAGCAACGTGCCAAACCCTCAAGACATTTCTTCAAGTCCTCTGCCGCATAAGTAGTTCCATCCTTGCCTGATGATTCCCAATCTTTTGGGCTAAAAACACGAACACCTTCCATCTGCATATTTTGTAAGAAATTCAGAACCAAATAAACAATTTCAAAAGTGATTATATCAACTAAACCTTTTGAGAGGCACAAAGCGAGGAGAGTCCACTCAAGAATCCATCCATGCTCAATTTGGACAAGGGAAAGACCTGATGAAACACTGGGTAATGAGTTGAGTCAATCGAATCTCTGCGGTAAACATCCCCTGTGACCAGAAAATGTTTATGTCCTGTGCTTAGAAGCTCTGCCTGATGAGCACTTGTGTGGCACCTCAAGACCGTTTGAGGGTCAACATAGTACGTATCATTGTAGCTCCTGCTCACATGGTCTGGAGGAACCAATACATCATCAAAGTTCTGCAAATAAGTAGATTATCAGTTGACACCATTTGGAAGTGGTCGCCTGTTCAGTTTCTTAAATGATCCATTAAGGATCAAGGAGTTCTCATGTTTCTTGACTTCAACAACTAGGGGGAAAAAAAAAATAGGACTTTGCCGGGAGACGTCATTGTCCCAGAAAAGAGAGTTCTATCCATTACAATACCTCTTTCACAGACACAATGGGGCAGATATCGTCGAACTTATCAAACTTGTTTGCATAATTAGTATCAAAATAATCATATATTGCATTCTTCAAGATTCCAATTGGATGTTGATTCCTTCTGTGGAGTTGCATTCCGAGCTTTGTGAATATTGTATCTGGGATATTGTTTGTGGGTTCATCTCTCACCACATCTGCGGAGCCCAGCAAAGTCATAGATCAAAACACACAGAACCAATCAATATAGAAAAGTAATTAAAAGCTCAAAATATCAGGAATTGGAAAGAATAATATCCTAAATATACGTCCAACACCCTGCAGGGTACAGTATGCATCATTTTAAATTTCTTCGTGTTAAATAAACGTTCAAGACCCTGCAAGGTACAGCATGCATCATTTTCAATTCCTTCGTGTTATTTCAACGCAAACAGTTTCTGTAACATCTTAGCTAAAATGAAGAAACTCAGTCGAGAAACAAAAAATACTATGCATTTGAGCTAACTAAATGAAGATATACTTCATCAATGGAAACTCTGAAACAAACTAGCTTGCCATGATACTGCAAATTCCAAAAACCTAAACTTGAAACTGGAATCACTGTCAAGTTAGACTTTTTACCGGACTTTAACTTTAAAAACTGGGAAAGCCACCAACCCAGATCGCCTAACTTCATAACTGTTCAATTTTCCAGCTAAAGTACTGGAAAAACTGGCATGAAACTAATCGAGAAATTCAGACGAAAAAAAACAGGGAAAAAATATCGAGAATGGGACAAGGGGGCAGTCACATACCATCCCTCGCAATCTGCACGCCACCGCGCTCAACCAGAGAAGCCACCGTAGTCCGCCCCTTGTGGCGGCGTAGCTTATCAGCGGACTGAAGAGTGGATGTAGCAGTGGCAGCGCAAGAGGAGAAACGGACCGAAAACGGAGGGAAGCTCCTGATGCCGTTCCGAAGGAGCGGCGATTTGGATAGGACGCCCGTCGACTGAGCCACCACTGCTATGGCCATCACTGCCATGCGAGGCGTCTACGGGCAAAGCCGAATCGGATGCTCTGTGGTGAGGATTATGTGATTTTCTTGTGACGAGAATAACGGGCAGAGTGAGCCGGAGACCCGGAAACGCACATAGTACTTTTCAGAACAGACCGGACCGGTCGGGTTATAACGGTCGCAGTTTGCCGGTTTCGGCTTCTTTGGGGGGCTCATGGCGACCCGAAACACACCACGAGTAGCTTGTTCGTTATGCTTCGAGATCCACGATCAAAGAAACTGAAATGAACCTGTAAGGAAAAAGGATACCGCATCGGTTTGTTTTGAGTAATGGCCATGAACAATAATAGACCAGATTAGAGGGAGACTAGCGCCGAATGTATCACGGAAGATCGGGTTCTGTCGGGTTAGGTGGACGGCCATGAAAAGAAGCAAATTGCAAAGTGTAGGATTCGAGTTTCGGTTTTACTTCTTGAGAACTCGGCCCCGGCCATTGCGGAGCTTTTTTTACTTCGCCGGTCCCAGCAGTCAGCCGGTTTCTACAGTCAATTCGGATCTGGAGACGGCCCTGTTTGATTCCGACCCGACATGCACCACACAGATGGACCGATTTACAGCCCAAAGTTCAGTCCTGATCATAAGCCCACTGGATCAGACGAAAGCTCACAGCCCTAACCAGTGGTTACAAACATGCATCCCGTGAGTTCACGTGCACCACTCACACACACGAACCTCTTTAATTCTGACTAATGCAGTTTGAATCCTGTCGTGTGCCATGGCCTCTCCCCATTTTTCACACGTCCAAGAAAAGGGAACGGCCCACTTCGAGCCGAGGATCGAGTAACCCTGACATGGAAGCTACAGCAACCAACGCCTCCTGGGCCTGGCATAACCGCCCGCTAAACCCACGCCATCATATCACCCAACAACGGGAGGACTGCTTTGGACTCATTCATCAGATAATAATTTTCTCGGTTTTGTGGACTGAAATTCAAGACCCTAATTAAATGTGTCGGGTCCAGACCATACTGTTTAGTTGATCGGTAATATTTAGGGTCCAATCATCATTTTCTTCTCTATCAGAATTCCAAATCCGAACCGTCACACGCTTTCATCACACGAACGGATGGGAAGGAATGGATCGAAGCCGTTTGGGCTTCGCTCAGAATTCAATATTTCTCATAGAAGCAATGATGACTTGACGAATGTAGGTGTCATCGATTTGCACGTTTGTCATCAATTTTCAGATAAGATGAAATCAAAACAGGTGTTATTCTGTCTGCATAAAGGAATCGACTTTAATTGATTAATAAACAGAATATACATCAACGATTGGGGTAGACGTAGAGGCGAAGCGTCCTGCCTCAACCGATCTCATCCGTTTTACCCATCCTCGCTCTATATAAAGTTACTCCTCTCCGTTCCCTCTTGCTGTCACATTCATCCTTTCATTCTCTGTCACCGCTCGACCATGGGTAAGAACTCTGAAGTCCTTTGCGTCGGCTCAGTGGAGGTTGTCCCGTCCTCTAAAGCGCTTTCCTCGTCTTACTCCACCACCACCACGAGCAAGGGGGCGTTGAACCAGTTCGAGACATCGACCAAGACCGTCTACAAGGACCAGTGCAGCGGCTCCTCTTACACTTTCAACAAGACCCACAAGGGCGGGGAGTTCGTCGACGGGAGGTCCGGGCGGTACGGCTACAAGGAAGAGCTGGCTTACAAATCGTCCGTCAAGGTCGGCGATGCTTGGACAGGCTGCACCGAAGACTACCAGACTGAGGTGAAGTTCAAGAAGATCACGACTTACCCTAGCACCAGCAACAGCAAGCGGTTTTGTCCTTACTCGAAGTCTTCCTCGAAGACCAAGAGTATCAAGTACCACTAGGGCTCTGATCGGTAGTTCGCAACGATAGTGGTGACGACTGTGTTGTCCTCTGATTGTGAATGTTCCGGTCTAGTTTAGTTTCTGTGAATGCTTTATTTTCATGAACAGTAGTCAGTGCACCGTCTGTGTCTGATGCGTGTTTTCATTTTAATGGAAGTTCTAGAGTTTCGTTTCTTATGGAGAAGTGAATGATTAGTGTCGGATATATATATGGAGTTTGCTATTTCCAACTGTGTTCCTCGGTTCTGAATTGAGATTGTCATATCATTCATAGACCCAAATCATTGCTCTGTATATTCGTGAACAAAGTACAAAACACATAGTTTATCGATTATATACGGTTCCAAGTGATGTAGTCGACTATCTATATCATTTTCTTAGTAAACCAGACCGAAGATTCCTTTTAGTAGTTTGTGAGCGCCGTCCACATTCAGTAGGGACGCTCGCCGATGTAATTTCCAGGGGGGTTGTAGTTGCAGGTCATGAATACGTCTCCGCCATCGCACACCACCCTGGCGCACCCGATTTGTCTGGTGGTCTTCCACACGATCTGTGTGTAGTGGCCGCACACCTTCCCTGGCTCGCACGAGTTGGTCTCGTAGGTGTAGTACTTCTGCTCATCCGCCCAGGCGTCCACCGCGTCCCGGGGGCCCCACGATGAACCGCTGCCCCAGTATATGTTCTCCCCGAGCTTGAAGTCGCCCTCAGGGAACGAGTGCTCGGGCTTGCAGTCCAATTTCCTCTGCTCGGCCCACCATCTTGTCCGAGAAGTCATATCATGAACCATGTATTAGTTAAGAAACATATGTAGTACTAGCGAACAAAAGAACACAGGTTCAGAGAGTTGTTCTGTGAGGCTGAAGCCGAATAAGTTTTCGGGGTCAGAGATGTACCTAGCGTAGCGCTCGAGGTCGGAGTCCCACATCAGAGGGAGCTCCCACTTGGAAGCTCGGACCAGGTTGTGGTAGAAGAGGAACTGCAGGGACTCCCCTACGCAGTTCCAGCAGAGCTGCTTAGAGACTCTGTAGATGGTCTCGTTGTCTTCTGCATCCTTCAGCACCGACAGCCCCGGAGATGAGCCGGATGACTTGGAGTGGTGGGCAGCGGAAGCCAAGGCGGCAGCTGATGAAGACGATGAAGGAACGCTTGTCAAGAGTATAATACTGAAGAGAAGGAACACAGTCAGGTGAATAAGAGAGGAATCCTCCTTCATTGTGTTTTGTCTCTCTATCTCTTCTAGGGGGAGGCGAAGCGGAGAGAGACCATGACTTTTGTGGTATGGCTGTCCATGTTTGAGGAGGACAAGCGCTCCCTATATAAAGAAAATGCCATCAATAGCCAACAAAAAAAAAATTTCTCCATCAATCATTCGCAAATGAAATGCCCACTGCGCATGACATGTGAGCAGATGATAAGGGTTTGCCCATCCCCTGACTATGCGGTCACTCGTATATGACATGGATGATCCTTCTTGAGCTCGATTGCAAAGAGATTGAACGAGATTTCTAAACCACAAACTCCTCAGACCATAGGATAATGCACCAGAGAATGCCGGGAGTCTGTAGGAACTATGCACATGCCATTTTGTGTTCTTATTGTGAAACCCTGTGGAAGTTTGGAAGGAGTTAGTTATGTGGGTTGAATTTGTGGATAGGTGGGCTAATTTGGTCCAGAGAATCTGGGGAAGTGCAAGAACTTAAAGCCACCCCCCCCCCCCAAAAAAAAAAAACTATCATGAGGGAAGCCCGTGAATTTGCATAGGAGGGGTCGACCATGTCCTATGCGCCCGTGAACCATATCTTGTCTGCTAGCGGCTATAATTGGTCCTTTCTAGAATTTCCATCCACATTTATTTAACAGAAAAATTGATGGTACATCTAAAAGGAGATGACAAGTATAAAAGTCATATAAGTAACATCCCGCGCGATTCCATGTCAGTCATTTTCACATGTTTACTTCATGACATTTACTTGACTATTTAAGTTTACAACACATACCACTTAGAATCTTTCATGGGTAGTGAAATTTGATATATCTGCACCACTTATACAAGAAACACATTGATCGAGGATTCATGGAAGTTCACACCATGATCAACGTGTTAGTTAGGTCTTATCTGACTCGCTTCTTCTCTACGGTGCAGCTGAAGTTTAAAGCTCAACGCCTATAAATGATAGGCAATAGGAAAGTGGACTAGATTGAAAATGATTATCATAGATCGGGTCAGTTATTAAGAAACTCGAGATTGAGGGATTAAACTGGAAAGAAACTAAAGCGATTCCCGAGCGGCACGCCTGCCCGCCGGCCCGGACGATTTCCGGCCCAATAGACAGTCCCTGGTAACTTCCAACTGTTAACCGCCGTCAAGAAAACGGCGCCGCCGCACTCCTTTCATTTCCCACCCCCTTCCCTTCTTCCTCTACCTTCAAATCTACCATTTGCCGATTTCCTCTCGCACTCATTACGTTACCAATTTACCTGCCTCCATTGACAGAAGAAACAAGCCAAAATTTCTTGCTTGTAGCCCCCCTAAAGGATCTCCTTTCACATCATTCTTACTGTTGATTGCATTAATGATTGCCAATTCCCAGTTTTCCTGCCCCCTATGATCCTTCTGAAACCCCTCTTTCGGACTCAAGTTCCGATCCCCAGGCATCTCAATTTCGCCAAACCACCTCGTGCAGGTTCCTTCCGCTGGCTGCGATCTCAACCCAGAATCTGTTTGCAGTCCAAGAGCAAGAAGAAGCTCAGCAAGGTGGAGTTCTTAAGGGAAATGGGCGGTGGATGCTTTAAGGAAGCCAAGGATAACAAGGGGCTCAAGATCGAGTCGGATAGTGGGGGTCAAGACTATTTCAATGATGCGGCTTCGGCTTCTCCTGAGCACCTTGTGATCATGGTTAACGGAATCATTGGAAGGTTAGATTAGAGTTTAAAATTTTCAGTTCATTTTTTATAATTTCGGATTGTAGCGTATTTACTGTTGTTTTTGGTAGTACTGTGGGAGATGACAGGATATTATCTGACTGGATCTTTGAGAGGTCAGAATAGTATCGAAATTTTTGTTCGGTTTCCTATTTAATAATATGACAAATTTGATGCCCCATATGTTGGTTTGGTTGCCACTATGGAGATGGTGGAACTATAGAACAGGTCCTAATATTATGCCGTACGTCAGTTGTCCTTGTTAATGGTTGATGGATCATTGGAAGAATCATAATCTCTTGAAACTTAAAGTGATCTTGGCAACGCAATTGTGGTATCGGATGAAATCTAGCTTGTGTCATCTTGTACCAGCACCAACCCTATGTCTTCGATACCCAGGATGTCAAGATCGTATATTACCTTGTGATTGATCTTCAGTATGTTAATTTATGGTATCATCCTGATGTAATTGTTGGCAGTGACCATATGAACATGCCTTCATCTAACAGGCTTAAGCTTGTAGAATAGTTAGCACCACTTGGGGCATATCAAGGTTGGTAGTGCTATTTTTAGTTGTGAGTGCCAGTCTTATGGTAATTTGAGTTTGAAAGAGTACCTTTTCTCTTTGGATCAGAGTAATGCTGCACTTCAATATTGTTCTTTTGCATCCATACCGTTACCGCAATTCAAAATTGGAATTTTATACCATTTAATGCTAAAAATTCACTGGCTAGCTTTCTCCATCATTGTGTCGTTGCAATCCCAGCACAGTGGGCATTTTTGTCCATTACATGCATTTTTCTGTACAATCTTTCCATGAAGATCTTGATGTTTCTGTTTTAATGCAAATGCTGTATAATCTGCATGTTCAGTGCGGAAGATTGGAAATATGCTGCAGAGCAGTTCGTGAATAAGCTGCCTGATAAAGTGATTGTGCACCGTGAGTATTATCTTATTCTCAGGCAGTATTTTATCTCTTCCATTTTCAGTTTTCCTGGCAGTGAAATTGGAAGCAATCCAATGTATGATCACTTATTCGCTGCTAGAAACTGAGTGATAAGTAAGTAATATCCAGATATTATCTTTGTTGAAAAGACGATACTAGTTTCTGTTTTCTGTGAAAAAGGCAAGGAGTTCAAAACTGTTCTCCAAGGACCAAAGAAGTGCTTTGCCACAAAAGGAATTTACCCATATTTCAATAAGGCCATGCAGTTTTTACCTTATCATAGGCTTGTATAGTTTTTATATTTTTCACCCCTCATTTAATTGCCATAAGCAAGTGACTGAAACTACTTTCTGATATGGTATTATTGTCGGTCAGGCAGTGAGTGCAACTACTCAAAGTTGACTTTTGACGGTGTTGACTTGATGGGTGAAAGACTTGCAGAGGAGGTACTTCAATTGGTTTTTCAGCCTCAGATTGATTCTTAAGAGCTTGAATGATTAGAAAAGGAAGAATTTTTTAGGGGTCTTTCTTTTGCAAATCAGGTGAAAGGTGTTATTAGACACAGGCCTGGGTTTCAAAAGATCTCCTTTCTTGCTCACTCCTTAGGGGGCCTTGTTGCAAGGTATGCCATTGGCAGGCTTTATGAGGAAAACCTGCTACTAGAATCCCCAGGTGCCACTACCACCAAAGAAGATCAGACAAATAATTCAATGCAACCCTCAAAGCAGACCTTTGAAGCTCAAATTGCCGGTTTAGAACCCATGAACTTCATTACCGTTGCAACACCACATCTTGGATCAAGGGGACACAATCAGGTAAATTAATAGATAGTTATTTTATTTGTGGTATGCATTCATATTAGGTTCATATGGATGTTGATTGCAGAGATCTGATTTGACAAATTAATCGCATTTGCTCCCACCCGGATTGCTATATGACCCACAGCAATCAATGGTTTTTATTCTAAGATTCTAACCTTCTTTCGGCATGTGGAGGTTCCTGATTAAGTAGGTCTAAAATTTGTGGATTCTTTGACATTTGGAGGATTTTGTCAGTACCCTTATTGCCGTTTTGCATCCATAGTTATGCTACCACTCCTTCATTCCTCATCATGCAAGCTAAAATTTTGTTTGTTCATGTTTCAAAGCAGCCAGCTTCTAATTTATCAGAAACAACATTCACAAGTGGTTTTTCAGATAGATATATATATATATACATATATATATGTCAATCCATATTCAATGTTAGTGATGATTGTTGGTGGAAGTCTCATTTACATGATTTTAGCATCATTGGGTTCATTTAGTTTAAATTTCTCATTATATCTCCTTTTTCCCGTCAAACCAATTGATACTTTGATCTGATGTTTCTGAAGAATTTCAGGATATCAGTATAAGAATGAGATCCTCTATTGTGCTCTTTTTCTTTTGTAAGCATATCATCTATAGCTCCCTTAATTATGGTCATCTGTATATAGCTTCCGTTCCTCTGTGGTCTTCCTTTTCTGGAGAATAAAGCACCTCAAACCGCTCATCTGATTGCTGGAAGGTCTGGGAAACATCTATTCCTTACAGACAGGGATGAAGGGAAACCTCCTCTTCTTCTTCGGATGGTAAATGATAGTGATGACCTCAAGTTCATGTACGTGCAAATTTTACTTCTCCTCGTAAACTTCCAGGAAGTTTGTTTTTGTTGCTTATTTCATAATTAATGATATTGTCAAGTTTCTTATTACCCTATGTAGGTCAGCTTTACGTGCATTCAAGCGTCGTGTGGCATATGCTAATGTAAATTTCGACCGTATCCTTTAATCAAATGAACCTTATTCCTTTTTATATTTTGTTTCCCTGTAAGACGATGTATCAGCTACCATTAGTTCCTTGATGATTTTAACTGAATTATAAAGAGGTTGTTGGTTGGGGAACTTCGTCAATTAGGAGACAGGATGAGCTCCCTAAGGTATGTCTTCCTGCTTAATGTCAGTCCTGTAGACAATGGTTCAACCCAAAACTAACAGTTATTTCCCTTTGTCTCTACCATTTTTACAGTCCAGTCTTCTGGTGGTAGATAAGAAATACCCTCACATTGTGCATTTCAAGAAAAACACCTCAGAGGGCAATCAGTGTGGAGCATCCTCTGCAATGATTGAACAGAACATTGATTTGGAAGGTTCAACTTCTCATGTTTGTTTAACCATCTATTTGGTTGAGTTTTTATTCATTTCTTTCCATCTGTAGTTGCTGCTGCTTTGTTTATGTGCTTTTCCTGTATGTAGAAGAGATGATTAGAGGTCTTACACAAGTGCCTTGGGAGAGGGTAGATGTAAGCTTTCACAAAAGTAGACAGCGGTACACTGCACATAATACCATTTTGGTGAGTTTCAGATACATTTTCTTTCCTATCCTCTAGGGACTGTTTCAATATGAACTTTAAGATCAAGTGCAGTACAATTGGTCTTTTCGAAAACAAAGAACAACTGTCTGTTATGAGAAATGTTTTCATTTTTTTTAAGGAAATTTGATCTTCAAAGTAAGTTCCAAAAGCATACTTTTTGATGTGCATGAAGCACTCTTCATGGAACCACCACCTCCTTCAGCAGCACCATCCATCACCTGCCTTCAATCACAACTTCGATAGTTATTTATTGATTATCTTCGTGCCGACTGTCAGGATCGGGTCATCAGTAGTGGTTTCAAATTCCATCTTGAATAAACATTTCCCAACAGTTTGGTTGAAAAGCAATTTTTAGAAATGAGTTTACTGAGTTTCGAGTGCAAGTTTTGGCTACATGTCTTGTAATGCTCTATTATTCGATATATGAAAATACCAGCTGTAAGTTTTTTGATATTTCCCATCTTCTGCGTTCAGGTGAAGACTTACTGGCTAAATTCAGATGGTGCTGATGTAGTTTTCCATATGATAGACAATTTCCTTCTTTAGCCGTGAGTGACTTTCAGAGCCTACATGGAAATGGGTTAGAATTACTTGTATATATTTAGTGCATTAACAATCCTTGAAGCTTGATCTATTTATGTGGACATATGAGTTTACCAAATTATCAGATTTAGTTTTGATGTAGGCTTTCTTTGTGATTATCCTTATTTATGTTTGTTTCTGTTTGAAGTAAGTAAGGGCATGATTTTATGGGGAGCAGCTCCATGATCCTATTGTTTCTTGTGATTGCACCATTTGTACCATAACTGTGAAAAAAAATATTGGAGGAAAAGGTTGTTTTTCATGCTTCTAGCAACTTGTCAGACAACTTACTTCAACGTTTGTTTTCTCTCTATATCCTGTCATTTGGTTCCTTCCATTAGCATAACAGTCTGTGAATGTTTGGGATAGAAAATGTGTTCGTCCTTGTTTATGTGCAGCAGCCAATTTAAGCTTTCAGGGGGCACTCAACGCTGATAAATATTGGATTTAGAACTTATTTTGCCTATCACTTTTATCTCTGAGTGAATTCATATGATAATTTTTTTCTCAGTTAAGTTTCAGTACAGTAGATAATGTTAGACAATATCATTTCTAGACAACCGCTCATTGAACTTACATTATTTAACAGATCAAGATCCATTCCATTTCAAAGGAGGATAGATATAGAACAACTAGTTACCTTTTATTGATATGCCCCTTGACCAAGTTAGGTGGCATTATGTGTTTAATGTGCCCCGTGGATATACTAACACAAGGCAAGGAAAAAAAAACTACTCAATAAAGGTGAAAACAAAAGAGTGGAATGCCTTGGAAGGAGGATGTCATTTTCTTTTATACAAGTTTTGAAGGATGTTAAATGGGCTTTAAACAGTTAACTATGGAAGAAAGAATAAAGAAAAAAAGGAAGACATTCACAAAGGACTTCATTTTCTTGTCGGATCTATAAACTCGTAAACCAGCTGAAAATCTTGCATGTATACAAAATTTTAGAAGTGCAGCTTTCCCTGCACGTTGCGTTAATTTCTTTAGTTGTGCAACTACTACAAACACAGTGGACCGTACATGTAGTCTCATTAATCGGTGTCTGCAGTCAAAGATACTCAGAGTCCAAGAGGTTGGTTTCTTCTGTAATCAGGAGGAAGAGTATCCTCGGATAACTTTGTCACTGTTAGATTCTTCTGTAGAGCTGCACGAGAAATGGTACATATCACTCAGAATTGTGCTGCTGTAGTATTTCTTTGACCAAAAGTATTGCAATAACCAATTGCAGGTTGTGGGTTCTCACCTTCCTGCTTCCTCTGCCTCATTGCTGACAGCTGTTGAGTTTGCAATTGGTGATATAATACTAGATTTCTCCGTCAGTAGGTTGGATAAACTCTTGCAGAACTGTTAATCCAGGAAGATATAATTAGTATCTATTCTTAAGTTCTTGCATTTTGTAATATTCCAATACATGTTTCTATCACTTAAGCTGTTTGGATAAGGGTAATATGCGTGAATATAGATCAAAGCCTTCAGGTTTTACCTCTTTATATACACCAAGCTCGCCCGCTGATTTCAATATTTCAACAACACAGTGCGCTGGAGCAACTTCAATCACCTGTCACATTCCGAAAAGAGATGTCAGACTATGTTGTCGACTGAATATTATAATTTTTACTAAAGATACATGACATCTTAAAGTATCGGGTATGTGCTTCCTTTGTGCAAGAAAATGAAACCTTAGATTACCTCTGCTGATAAGTTGTAGTGTGATTGACGACACCTTGTCAGCATATGGGAAGGATGCATCTTGATCTAGTAGAAGAAAACCATCACCTTTAATTTTTGTGGGCGGCTTTTTAACTACTTAAAACAGGGAGAAGATGTTCTGCTACCTTGTTGTTTAGTCGTTGGACAGAGGGACTCAGATCTCTGGTAGCAGCTTCAATTTTCTTGAAGGTGTCATTGATCGTATTCTTGGACCCCAAGCATTGTTTTCTGCTTGTTCTCATCTTGCAAGAGAAGCTAAATCTCAGTTGGACCAGTATTCATATTTCAAAACTCCAATTTACTTTGCAGGCTCAGAGTAGCATCTCAATGCACCTCTTCTTCGAATAGACCTGATAAGTCGAGATCATTAGACATCACTATCAGTTGAAAGGCATTTATGAAGTTTGAGGACTTGAGCGGCATTCTCTTTGCATTCATACAGTCCTGTTTATAAAAATTCATGTTTTAGTTGAATCATTGATTGGTTTACTTGTCATTTTTAGGCTTCTACAGTTCACTATATGCCTCTGATGTGACGAAAACTGTGCTGATGTCACCAAGATTTCTCTTCTCATCTTGTTCGTATTCACAGGCAGGTGCATAGTTAATCCGGAACCATGGGTCCTCAATTATCTCAGGTATTGTTATACGCTGAAGCAGCAAATGAAGATGTTATTAATTATCTGATTCAGCTGTGAATTAGTTGAAGTTCTTGAAAAACAGAAGGATCTGTGATTTTTTGCAAAGTAATGTTCTGAAAACTTATTTATTCTCCAAAAATGAAGAAGGCTAACCTTTTTTTGGGTTTGGGTCAAGCATTCTTGAGAGTAAATTCTTCTGACTCTCAGTAAACCAAGCTGGGCACTTGTACTCTGCTCTTGATATCTTCATAGAACAGATTATAAGTAAAGAAACACTTTATCTTGAAGGGTCTTGTCTGTTTGATTGCTAATAGCAAATTACCTTCCTGTAAAGGTTCATGAGGTTTCGATCGTCAAATGGCAAATTACAGGAGAGTAACTCAAAGAGGATCACCCCGCATGACCAGACATCTGCAGCTGCTCCATCATACCCTCTACTCGCGAGTAGCCGTCCAGGGGAACATAGACATCAGCATTTAAAAGTCACAAATTCTTGTAAACTTTCATACCAAATTAAAGATCTCCTCTGCCTATCCTAGGCTCCTTCTATTACATATTTTCATAATTTTGAATGCTCACCTCTGGTGCAACGTAGCATGGAGATCCACATGCTGTGGATAACATATCCCCTGGCTGTCAAATTATCGGAAATTTTTAGCCATTCTGCTAGGAAATTGCTGATTGTCGAGAAATGAGAACTGACATCAAGTTTCTTTGATTCATTTACCTTTCTCAAAGCACTCAGTCCAAAGTCAGAGACTTTCACATTGCCCTTAGAATCCAAAAGCAAGTTCTCGGGCTGTATAACGAGTTTAAGAACCTGATCCCTAGAAAAAAATTGGAAAATGTTTGAAAATTGGTTTCATTATGACCTTGAGATCTCTGCGACAAACTCCTCTGTTGTGGCAATAGTCCACCGCATCAATCAATTGTTGGAAGAGCCTCCTTGCCTCGTCCTCACCGAACTTTCCCACGTAAGACTGCAAAAAACAACACTTTTCTCAGGATTTCTACTTCGGAAAAAAAAAAAAATCCCCACTGCACCATCCTGACTAATTCTGCAGCAACTACAAACTTCCTCACCTATTTGTCCGAGAGTTACCCCCACGACACTTCCTCCATCACTATGTATATCTTCGTTTTTGTCCCAATAACCTGCAAATGACCCAAGGGAACTCAGAACTATACGGAAAAGATTCCTCAAGTATCGAGTTTATAATGCATACCTCAAATATCCTCACAGTGTTGGGGTGGTACAGGAAATTCATTGTTCGTATCTCTCTCTGCACTTGAAATATAATGCATAAACCAGTATTAGCCTACACTTGCCTCAATTTGTGCTTTATATTTTCCTGCAGGAACTATGGATTGAGTTATTTGCCTGATACTTAAGATTGCTCTCGGTGACCATCTGCTTACTGATGATCTTGACCGCAACTTGTTTGCCATTTGATCCATCCACTCCGAGCTTGACCTTTGCAAAGGTGCCCTCCTCGATTGTTCTGCCCAACTGGTACTTCCCGATACAACTGTCCCCATGCCCCATTGCCTCCCGTTAACAGAAGCCCGGGTTTGCAAGTTGCTGACGCACTCGTTCTGCTGATCCTCTCCGAAGCCCACGGACCACCCTGCAAGTGTCTTTTATATTCTGTGAGGTCCAAGTTTGGCTTCGACTCCGAGTTTGAGTGGATCGAATCCTTCCCTCACTCTGTTACTGCCATCTCTTACACCGGTTTCTTATGCGTATGTGCTGTTAATTCGTTACGGACAGAAGACTGGTCTGTTCATGACTAACGGGGAGTCGACCAGTCTGAGCAGAAGGCTTGACGTTCACTTTCCCCTCCACTTGGGGTTCACAGAGCTCTCACGCGTTCCCATGGATCTTTCATATTTTGCGTGTTTTTTTTTTCTTGCCCTTCTCGCTGTCGGACGGTACGAAATTTAGATTTCCTGATCCAGTCGTTGCTGCTTCTAGGATGGATTTATTAGTATATTCCGCGTACGCCCAATGGGGTCGATCCAATCAATATTGCCCGTGTGGTCCCTACCTGAGATATCACGCGCCCAGCCAGTCCCATGACGTCGTGCAGTTAACTTTTGCACGTGCGGGGAAAATTAAGGAGAAAATCCCCTCTTCTATTCACGTAGGTAGATAAGCAATAATTTAAATTGTGATATTTAAAGGAAGTCTATCCATCATGACATATTATCACGTTTTTCACGTCACAAATTCTATTCATTGCCTAATCCAATTTAAATGATTTTTCATGGTGTAAATGGGTAGATAAATCCATTGTGGGCGTGGTAGAGTGGTTCGATACTCATTATTCTAATGAGATGACTCGAGTTCGAGTTCCACCTGCGGCGGGGAGCTCTTAGCCTCTTAAATTAGCCGACCCAGAGTAATCCGGATTAATCAGTTAGATAAAATCTAACTGAATATCGACGGTTTATAAAAAAAAAAGAGATAAACTTTGAACTCCACGGAATTGTCCACGTGGAACTTCTTTTGCCCCCATTCTCCATCGACGAGGAAGCTGCGTAGCGGCTATTATTTAGGTCTGACTTCTCTGTCCTTCTGTTCTAGTTGGTGAAAAAAAGTCCACGAAGAAGGCTCCTAGTGAATGGGGGCGGTACAGTAATTCCCACTCGGGACATCATACCAATCACATTGCAAGTTCGGGTCCTCCGTGGGTCGAAAAGTCTGTGGCAAGTCTTGAATGTACCAAGGGAAAAACTTGAACCTTGAGCCCTACCAGAAGAGATTACATCCCACGAGATAAGTGTAACTTTTGTTCCATTTTCTGTTCTCCATTTTACTTTCGAAAATTTGTGACTTTACATTCACATCTTTATGATATATGTAAAAATCGCAAATTGTTTCTGGTGATTACGGCATTTGGCCGATCAATGTATAGCGGGAAGCTAGATGAAGTACCATTAGCTCCTCATTCTAGTTTTCGTGTGTGTGTATATATATCTCGAATTTTTGCTCTATTTATTTGTGCATCAACAAAACATCCGGTTGTGTGTTTGAAATAAACCTATCAAAAATTGACCTGGCCCGAAGCACGGACCTAGTATGGTATGAAAAATTTGTGTTTGGTCAAGGCTTTCGAGCCATCAAAGATATCATGCTGTACTGGCTCGAAAGTGCAAAAAAAAAAATTAAATTATGAGAAATTTTAAAAAATAATTAATTATATTTTAATAATTATTTTAATTAATACAATATTTAAATTAATCTATAAATTATACCATACAAAAATTTATTTTAAAATATTAAATTATTTAAATTTATTTTTTTAAAAATTACTTTTTTATTTGGGCCGGAACTCTTAGGCTGACAAGATCTGACCCATGGCACAAATTGACATGTCTAGTTTGAAATGAGCATTTACGATTGCTATTGCTATCTCATTTTTTGGGGTGGATGCTGGGTGTGCTTAGCCCGATGAAGGAGGCTGCTTATGGGCTTGGGCCAAGCCCAATCAAGAGTTCTGGGCCTTGAAGATTGTTTGGACCCACCTTTATCCGGATCACGTTCATGTGCAAGCACATGTATGAGTAACTTCGCCAAGAGCTATAGGTTCGAGGTAAGAATCGAACTCACAATCTTGCGAGCTACCCATAACCTAAGAACGCATGCTCTATTCATCTGGGCCAACCTACCTTTTGCACATCCATGGGCAAATATTAGGATTTGCAAGAATGGATGAGTAAAAGATTTGCTTCAAAGTCTAGTTGTGCATACAAAAGCTGAAGTGTAAACATTATCACGTGGTTATATATCAATGTCAAGCTGAGCCATGCTCTTGTCACCATCCCAAAAAATTGGCAAAAGCTATTGACTTGATGACCAACATTCAATTAAAAAACTAAAATCAACACGAATTTTAGTCACATTATACTTTTTACATATTACGGCTTATTTTTATAAAAATGATTATATAATTTTCTTTATTATTGGTAAACTCAAACATTTTATCGTTAATTATAAAAAATATTTTCCCCGATGAGATCCCCCATTGAATACCCCTCCTCGATATTGCCGGTAACGAATTAAATTAGTCCTCAAGAAGGTCAAACGGCGTCGTATCTATTGACGTGGCAATCAAAGCGTCTGCGCTAATGGATAAACCGTGACGTCAATTAGATAATTGATAGATTAAAAAAAAAAATCCGATCGTTTGTTGTCCGAGCTAATCACTGATTTTGGTTATGCTAACAGCTTCCCTGTATAAAAGGAACAATGGAGGTGGAGCAGAAACAATCGCTCTAGAAAGATCTCTCCTATTTTACCGCTTCCATTTGGAGCTGCTCTGTTGTTCTTGTCTTTTGCTGTTTCCGATCACTAAATCTCCGACCTTTGCCCATCATTCCTTCTGTTAATCTACGCAAAAGGGTATGTTTTAAACCGTGTGGCAGCTTGAATGGGAACCCATTTTCAGTGTCGATGATGTGTTTGATTGATCCTGTGAGAAATCTCTGGTTTTTGCCTTTTAGTTGACCGTTTGGATCCCGATCTCTGCAGTTTGTGTTACAGAGGACGTGGCTGGTGTTTATACAGTTTGATGAGAATGGAGGCTGGGAAGCTATTGCTGCTTCTGCTTTGCGTGCATGTGCTTTTTATTCAAGCGGTATGGAAACAGAAAAAAAAAAGTCCGGCTTTCCCTTCAGTACAGCTACTATTGCTCCTAGATTGTGATCTTTTGGTTATATCGTACACAAAACCCTTTTTCTTTTCCGTCTTAATTTATGTAATTCGTATGGGAGATTCTCTTATTTGGGTTGTGTTGGAATTTTAGTTTGGTGTCCCAGGAACATGTCCTGCTGATATTGACGGGAAGTGTGGTGATGACGATTGGGAAGGCGAATTTTTTCCTGGTATTCCCAAAATTAAGTACGAGGTATGAGGTCGATTCTACTTATTTAGAATGTAATTCTATTAATACAGAATTAAGGCTCTGATAAGAAAGCAAATTTGTTATATCAGTGAGATGCACCACGATCTTGAAATCTCAAGCACAGAACTTTGCGCTGTCTTCCTACATGACCATGGCTGTTGGAGAAACTCGCCTTAAATGTATCTAAAGCCTCTTCCAAGTCAGGAGAAGGCTCCTCAGAAATTATTCGTGATAACTTGATTGCGTGGGTTTTCTTAATCTTTCAGGGGCCTTTGAGCAGGAACCCTCTCTCATTCAAGTGGTATAATGCGGAAGAGGAGATACTTGGAAAGAAGATGAAGGTTGGCTGCTTCATGCTGATATTTTTGATATCCTTATGAATGTCTTTCTAAAGTAACAGCTGCTGAGAAAATAGTACCACTCTGCAGGACTGGCTGAGGTTCAGTGTTGCGTTTTGGCACACTTTCAGAGGGACTGGTGGTGACCCTTTTGGTGCAGCCACAAAGTTCTGGCCATGGGAAGATGGAACTAACTCATTGGCTATGGCCAAAAGGAGAAGTAAGAATGTATTTTATGATATTTTGTTCCAAATTATTAGATGGCATACAGTTGAATCTTCTGGGACAATATTATACGATTCTGCTAATCATCATAAACAGATATGAGATGATAGTTTGTGATCATTGTTCTTGTGTTAATGCCTGAACAGTGAGGGCGAACTTTGAGTTCATTAACAAACTTGGGGTTGATAGGTGGTGTTTTCACGACAGGGACATTGCCCCTGATGGTAAAACATTGGAGGTGAGCTGGTTTCTCCTTTTCACATTTTTTCCTTGTTCAACAAAATGGCATTTTTGAGGTTAAGATTGAAATTGTAGAAGAATGCAGGAGCAATTGAAATGGTGCAATGTCCAATTTTCCTTCTAGATTAGTGAAATTTTAAAATTTTAGGGTTGTGTCTCATGATTGGTGGTTCTTAACAGGAATCTAATGCAATTTTGGATGAAGTGGTGGCCCTCGCCAAAGAACTCCAGGTAAAATCAGGATAATGTTTTTAACATATTGCATAGTGCAATTTAGGCATTTTCTTCTTGCTTGTTCTTACATAGCTCATGTACATGAGTTTGAGCCCTTAATTTGTTTTTTTTCTCAAGAGAGTATATCTATTTGCTTAAAAATGGAGATATAAAATCCTTTTGTTGTTGAGCATGTTTATCAATTTTCATGAAATAATGTACTGAAAAGACAGGCTAAAAATCATTTGTCTATTAGGCCGAATGACCTGAACAAAGCTTAGCAATTTGTAATGCAGGGTTCTAGATTATCTGAAATTTTATTATCCGCGTACTTAAGAAAGTGTATTGTCAAGCTTAATCTTCTTCAATTCATGAATGCTCAGGGAACCAAGATCCGTCCTTTGTGGGGCACGGCTCAATTGTTCCTACATCCTCGTTTCATGCATGGAGCTGCTACGAGGTTTATAGGAACTTATTAATATAATACTCTTCTTTTTGCTGAAATACTCAATACTTGTGCTTGTTTTACACATTAATTTTTACTACCTAATATTTGTTGAGTGATGATTTAAACAGCTCTGAGGTTGGAGTATATGCTTATTCTGCTGCCCAAGTCAAGAAAGCCATGGAGGTGGGTGGTTATTGTGATGTTAAAATAACAATGTTAGCAAAGTACCTTGGGAATAGGTAGATTGATCAGATATCCAGTCTTCAGCTAAGTTTATATATGGATTTACAGGTCACCCACTACTTGGGAGGAGAGAATTACGTTTTCTGGGGTGGCCGTGAAGGTTATCAGACCCTCTTGAACACTGATATGGGAAGGGAGCTTGATCACATGGTGAGATAATAATCTGCAAACTTTTTGTTTGTTTCGATGTCATTCTTGTGTCTATGTTATCAGTATCTTTTTCCACAGGCAAGATTTCTTGAAGCTGCTGTTGCCTACAAGAAAAAGATTGGATTCAATGGTATCCCTGATTTCTATCTTTATTCTAGGTACAGAATCACCCTGTCAGAGGAAGCTGAATATTATCATTTTGTTCATTTGCAGGGACTTTACTTATTGAACCGAAGCCTCAAGAACCCACCAAGCACCAGTGAGCTTTTGTTCTTGTACCCTTAAGTTTTCCTTTTAATGAGTTTGTACACCTAAGTGATTACATCTGTTGGAGTGATAAATCTCTAAGTTCTTCACATTTAACTGTTGAACACCAGATATGACTGGGATGCTGCCACGACCGCTAACTTCTTGCGGAAGTATGGCCTCATAGGTGGGTTTTGAAATGATTCTGGGAATTTCTTAAGATATCTGGTGGTCTTCCTAGAAGATTAATTGGAGAAATGCTTGTTATATTATGTACACCTTGCTCAATTTTTTGTTCTCTCTCTTGCAGGTGAATTCAAGATTAACATTGAGTGTAATCATGCCACTCTCTCTGGTCACAGGTACCTATTCTGATAAAAATGTCTGACTTGCTAGTCAGTTCTTTGCCATATAAGTGACTTAATGCAATAGCAATATAATTTATCCTGCAGTTGCTATCATGAACTCGAAACTGCTAGAATCAATGGTTTGCTGGGAAATGTTGACGCAAACACTGGCGATCCTCAGATTGGTACTTAGCTTGTAAACAGCTAATTCTATTGTTGTCCCAAAAGTATGAGAATATGGAGTTATATAAATTGGTTTTCCTCCTTTCAGGTTGGGACACTGACCAGTTCCTTACTGACATTGGGGAGGCGACTCTTGTCATGCTCAGTGTGGTCAGAAATGTAAGCAATATACAAACACCACTTTTGCCACCTAAAAAATTTTTGGAAAAAACTTGTGTTATTTTTTGATGGAAGACTGACTCAAGAAGATTTGATAACTATTGAAGGAAACATGCAAATATTTTGACCTGATAATGTGAGTTGATGATCTTCATTAACGGGTTCATTTTGTTTCTTTTCTAGGGAGGATTGGCACCGGGAGGTTTCAACTTTGATGCAAAATTGTGAGCCTCGCTATGTTTATTCTCTAATTTCTATCAGATCTCAGTGAGATTGTTTCTCTAATGAAAATGTGGAAATGTGTTCATTAATTTCCAGAGAACAGACAAAAAAGGAAGTGAAGAAGAAATGCTAAATGGATTTAATCATTTTCTTTTTTAGCCGAGTTTGTTCTAGCTGTTGGAACTCTAATTTTCTTTAATGGTACTGCAGGAGGAGAGAGAGCACGGATGTTGAGGATCTTTTCATTGCTCACATCAGTGGGATGGATACTCTTGCCCGTGGGCTACGAAATGTTGCCAAGCTTATTGAGGTGAGCCACTTGACTGACTAATTCATAGATCTAATCTGTTTTAAAGTTTTTCCACTGTTGTTTAATGTAACTTATGTTTCTCTTCCATATAGGATGGTTCTTTGGAAGAACTTGTACAAAAGCGATACTCGAGTTTTGACGGTGAAATTGGGGCTCAAATAGAGGTGACTCTCACCCTGGAACTGCTCCCTTCGCCCTACCTTCCTCCATCTTCATCTGTGTGTGTGTGTGTGTTTATTTTGCTGATGATGCAACTTATATATGTAACAGGCTGGTAAGGCTGATTTTGAGATGCTTGAGAAGAAAGCCATGGAATGGGGAGAGCCCATGGTTCCTTCTGCTAAGCAGGTAATTTTTCCTATTCCGTTTTGCATACAATGTACTGGAGAGAGAGCAAATCTTGTCACCGGGACAACACTTTGTTTGCTTTGCTATCTCAGTCTTTCTGAGGATTTAAAAATGAGAGAACTGAGACAGTTACGAATGACAACGGAACAGAGAACAGCATTTTTTGTTAATTGGACATTGTACAGTGTTGAAAAACACGGGCTGATTTCTGCTCGACATCTAGTTTGTTTCCAGTTAAGTAAAATTCTTCTTTTGGTTTATGCAGGAACTCGCGGAGATGATTTTCCAGTCTGTACTGTAGAAAATTATCGTCATGAGGGGTAGCTATCAGCTTTCTTGTTTCCTGTACATCTTAGGGGATGCCCAATAAGGAGATTAAGCAGATGGATGAGTTCCATTCTTGCGTTTAAACGTTTCTTCCTTGAACTCGTATGTTTATTATGATCGGATCTCCGATCTGTTTTTAACCTTAATGGCATATACATGAACATCTCACCAAGATTCCCAGCTCTCGTGTTGCACGGTTCTCGTAGTATTATCCATTGTTGGGTGATTACTCAAGTCTCGTGTGAAATGACAACCCGATCTAATCCGACCTTTCACCATTGGCGTTAGAGAGAGAATCATCTCGTCTGCTCGATACTTGATGATGGATCCAAGTCTCATCCAACTGATGACGGGTGAACTTGAGCCCAGGAGAGCCGATTCCGATTGTGTGGCAATTTCATGCGTTGCTATTCATGGACATGAAATATTCCCTCGATATCTTCATCCCGTTCGCTCAGAATCGAAAAATTGCATGCACCGCGTTCGTAGTGCCAGGTGTCGGTAGCCAGCTTATAAGCATTCGACTCCACAGAAAGCACGAAATTGCGTGCTGCAGGGAATCGTAGCCCCCTCACCACTTTTCTCCTCAGCCCATTTAGCCTCGATTCCGATGGCTGACAAAACCAGAGGGAGGGAAGGAGCGAGCGAGGTAACAAACGGGAGCTCGCTCTCGTTTTCCACATCCGATGCTTCTCTGAATTTCCATTTCAGTCCCCAGTTCTTCTGCCGACCTCGCAGCCAGGCCCCTTCTCTAGCTCCCTTCAGTAACCTTCCGCGCAGCTGCTCGGTTTCTGATTGATTGATACGCTTGCCAAGGAACGAATTGCTGTTGTCCTACGGATCTGTGCTCGCGGTGGTTGACTTATCTCCTTCGGAGCCACTTTCATGATCTGAACAGACTCGTGCTTTCGCGATGGGTATCATATTCACTCGGCTGTTCTCCTCTCTGTTCGGCAACAGAGAGGCTCGAATCCTCGTGCTCGGCCTCGACAATGCCGGGAAAACCACAATCCTCTGTACGTTCCTTCTGTTTCACGCCACCAGTACTCCTTTTGTGCCTCATTGGTGATTATATTTTACGACGATTTGATGCGAATCCTTTGAAATTCTCGCTTCAGATCGACTGCAGATGGGCGAGGTTGTCTCCACTATCCCAAGTAAGCAGTTGCATATCTTGTAGACTGATGTGTTCCTAGATTTAGCAAAGATGATAATTTCACGGCATGATCTGTTTCCCTCTGCTGCTTCAATGCAGCAATTGGGTTCAACGTGGAAACGGTGCAGTATAACAACATCAAGTTTCAAGTCTGGGATCTTGGTAAGCCCGTTGATGTCAAATATATATATATATTTCAAGTTTTCTGTCTTGTTAGATTTCTTGAAGATGGGAAATTGCCAATGTCACGAATCAATTGGTAGAGATATTTGACGCAGTTATGCATTCGGGCACTCTGTTTTCTGATGTCCTCCTTGAGAAGAACGTTTTCCCCATTCAGATCCTTCATGGTCAATGGTCATACGTGGTATATGATCGTGCTAGGGCGACTCTCAATCTGATTTTGTAACTGCAAATATGGGCTTAATGACCAATTACCTTGCTTTTGTTGGCATCTGAGCTTTTTCTTTATTTTTATTTTTTTGGATAAGTAATTTGGAGGAAGTTTAAGTGATATGGGAGTGTGACTTTTTTTTCTAATTGATCCTTCCAGACTAGATTGTGTTTTTTCCTGAGTTGGAGACTATCGTATCTGTTATGTCAATCTTATTTCATTGAGAGTGAATATGTGGAGCCTAAATTTTTATGGAGTTTTATACAGTCAACTGATGTATAAATATTTAAGTTTGAAATGGGTGCATTAATTGTTGATGGTACACAATATACACTCAATTCCTTGCATAGTTATGATGGTAGATAAGTCTGAGTTTCTTTTCTTTTGCTGTTGAGGAGCATGTGGCTGCATGGACCTAAACATGCAGAGAATGAATGTGAATACAAGTTAAACCATGACCTCAGTTGTAAATACTGTTGCTCTCACATGTTTTTCTGTTCTCCACTTAGATGCTGGCTGCAGGTCCCTCTCACTTTTTGTTGTAATAATGACTCCAGAAAATGTGCGGCATTTTGCTGCTACTTCTACCTCTTTATGTCTTCTCCACTTCTCCATTAACTTATTTTGATACTTCTTTGAGCTATCATTTTCTTCTTGTTTCTTTAGTTATCTACAAATAGGCCCTAATTAATTCTTTGGAGTATCATAGATGAGCCCCAAGTGGAAAACAAGCAATCCAGCGTGGACAGCTTCTCCTTTAGGATCTTGCCTCAACAGTGTTGTGTGCATTTTTATTGATGAAAAGAAATTTTATGAAATAACTAATCTGATGTTATTACTGTTTGCTGATGCAGGCGGTCAGACTAGTATCAGGTAATTTTTCAGTTGGCGCACTATTTTTTAATATCTAGACTGAATGGAGGTTTTGAACTTAATCTTTCATGAGTCACTAGTCCTGTTCAACAGGTTCTCCATCATTGTAATATTTCTTCAATGCATGCAAAACTTGGAGATATGTCAGTTAAACCCCTGCTTGTGCTAAAGTTACATACGTGTTACAATTGGATAGCTGATTTATGCTGGAAAAAAAAACACTGTTTGGTTTTCAATTAATGTTCTAATATTGCTAATATTTTTATTGTGATGATGCCGTGTAAGTGATGAAGAAGTAACAGAAGACAGTAAGAACACTGTTGGCTTAGCTGACAACACAACTAGGTTTGTGTTTTATATTTAAAAGGAAAAGGACAGAGGGCATGGTTTAGTGGAGGAACAGGCTAAGGGTATATTGGGAGTTAAAGAACTGAAAGGTAGTCGAACAATGTCAGAATAGAAAGTACAAGAACTCACCTTCTTATTTGAATTCTTAACAGACTCGACATTTTCAGCCTTCTTCAGTTTCATTAATAGATTTTTCCATGTTATAGCATGATCTCCTGCTGATTTGTTTTGGTGTGCAGGCCATATTGGAGATGCTATTTTCCAAACACTCAAGCCATAATTTATGTTGTTGATTCAAGTGACACAGATAGGCTAGTAATTGCCAAAGACGAGTTTCATGCAATCCTGGAGGTATCATAAGTTGATTTCTCATTTGACATGTAGGCTTAAATGTTTAACAGAGGAAAGAACTTCTCGATCTAAAGCAGCAATGATGTTGGTTCTTTTTGCAGCATATCATGAGTTTTCAGAAAATTATTGCATTCTTTTAGCATATTCAGCTTGGTTGTGCGAAAACAGGAAACTGAATTCATTAAGCTACTTAAATTGGCATCGCCCTAATGTGATTCTTATGCCCTTGGTCACTGCTATATGTTGCTTAAAGTTGTATCTGGTTGGGTTTGAGCTAGAAGAAGGGGAAAAAGCAAATGCCTATCGTATACATCCATCCTTTATCACATCCAAAGACAGCTTAATAACAAATCTGAGTCATTTGGCAGGAAGAAGAGTTAAGAGGGGCTGTCGTACTCATCTTTGCGAACAAGCAGGTAATTACATTTCTTGCCTGTGTAAATGTTAAAGTATTTTACCCTTGTGAACATTCAACTTCTTGTACGGTCAAAAGCTATGATGCATAAACTTGCATCGATAATAAGTGATTGTGCAGACCTTTTTAGGGCATTACCTTGACACTTATTAATTCAGCTGATTTTAGGCTCTCTATCTGCTGGTCTTTGTTAGGATCTTCCTGGAGCACTAGATGATGCTGCAATCTCTGAGGCTTTGGAATTGCACAAGATCAAGAATCGCCAGTGGTCTATCTTCAAAACCTCTGCTATCAAAGGAGAAGGGTTGTTTGAAGGCTTGGACTGGTAAGCCATTTATTTCACCGTCAGTAGAATGCGATATCTACCATCATGTGTATCCTGCAAGAAGCTCTCTGATAGTGTACTAAAGGATGGATGTACAAATGAATCTTTCATTGCAGTGTGATTAATAGACATGTAATTTCATGCAGGCTGAGTAATACCTTGAAGTCGGGGGGAGGCTGAAGAAGACCTAGAGACTGTAACGATGCTGTCCTCCACCTTCGGTACCGCTTGTTGAGTAGATTTGCTATTCTTCCACCCAGAATATTGTTGGATATACTCACTTCTGGAGCAAGTTAGTTCTATTTTTACTCTATAGGTGTGAAATTTTCGTACAAGTATTTACATGTACGTCTGTTGAGGATGCTCACCGAGTTTTCTTTCCTTCTTTGAACATCGCCTGGTTGTCAAAAAATAATTTCACTTGTGACTCATTCCCAAAATTTACTAGAAGGTCAAACGATCATTTTAGCATTGGCAAACTCCGCTTGGCACTTACTCATGTCCAGAGTAATGTTTTACTCGAAACAGTTGCCTCATCTGGTAGTTTGCTGAATTGGTGCCCTGTGCAGCAGCAAGTGCTTTCTCGACGCAGAGTCATCAAATCCTGCAAGTGAATAGGGTATCCCCGACGTGAGGATCTAATCATGGGCCGTGTTAGCTTGGATTGGTCCGCCTTTTGTGAAGAACCTATGCCTGCAAAGTCAGGGCTGGGTCTGATCAGAAAATTTGGGAATCTTATTCTATGATCTTTGCTTGGTACACACTAGAATTTTTGTGTATCCCTTCAATTTATCGATCCAAATCCTGCATTATTCTGTTCTAATAAATTTCTGCTCTAATTCCACTGGATAGAACACTCGGGTCTGGGAAAACACGATTGTGGTCTATTGGGCTTACGTTTTACTCCCCCAGAAGGCCTGGATGAAAGATATGTACGGGCCCCGACCGTGGAGCTGGGACCGAGTTCGGGTCCAAGGTCTTCTTACGGTGCTGGTCAACACCAACGGGAACTTCTCGTGTAGCAGACTTGCTGGATATACTTATCTATCCGACATCTCAACACTCCAATTAAGCAACTATCCATCCAATGAGACAAAGGAGATTCGGTTACTATTTTCGGCATAAACGGCAGAGGGCAGGTTAATACAAAATTCACCAGAAATGTTTTTTTTACAAATATAGTAAAATAATGATGATGATGATGGTACCAATCGAGCAGGTGGCAAGATTGAATCAACGGATGGGTACAGTGGCTTGCCGACCAGCTTGTCTGCCATACGAAGCGTGTAGTCTCTGACAATGACGTCCACTGACTCCGAGGTATTTTGTATTTCTTTAAATCTATCCATCATAAACCCATTTCAATATGTATATATGTTTTCAAATGGGACGAAATTTTAGAGGGGGAGGGGGTTTCAAAGAGAGATTAAGAGAGAAAAATAGCATATTTGACAAAGATAAATTCCATCAAATTTACAATTTGACAAAGATAAATTCCATCAAATTTACAATACCAATTATTAAGTTATTTCCAGTTAAGGGAACAATTATCAAACCTCTAACACGCCTTAATATGGAGGAGCAGCATCGCGCCTCTCCACCCCTTTTTCTATAAATCACAGGCTAAAAAGTTCGATTTTGGACACAGTGAATCATGTGGACATACTATCAATCATTAGAGAGACCCTTTGAAGCTCAACTTACAAATTGAGAGAGAGAGAGAGATCATTTTGATGTACATTAATTTACAAATTAGAATTCCAATTGGGTTTTTCTTCTTTTTTATTCTTGGCAATAATGTAAAATGTTCAAATGACCGCAATCAGGAGAAATTATTGCAAGTTGTGAGGATTGATTTCTTTCACGTTCAGAACAGACATCTGACAGCTGTACTCCGCACCGTCGCCATCCCCTCTCCCCACCCCACCCTCGGGGCAACTCGTGGATGTCAATCTTTTTCCGTGGCGTGGATCCTTCCACGTGGCATACCTCCATTCGATGTAGCCTGATTTTTTCTGCCCCTTGCCACTGATACCGTACTAGGTAGATGCAGAGACCCGCGGAGTCCATCCATTTACCAGTCTGATTAATTATACGCAGGGAGATAGATATGGGAAGTGGTGGAGAGAGCCTGACCGGCGGACCCGGGTGGCGCTTGCCTTCTCGGCCCTGCAACTCCTGCAAGAGGGCGGCGGCTGCCCTGTTCTGCCGGGTGGACTCGGCCTTCCTCTGCCTCCCCTGCGACGGGGATGTGCACGGGGCGAACAAGCTGGCCTCGAGGCACGAGCGTGTTCGTATGTGCGAGGTCTGTGAGCAGGCGCCCGCCGCTGTCACTTGCCAGGCCGACGCTGCCGCCCTCTGCTCCGCCTGTGACGCCGACATCCACTCTGTGAATTCCCTCGCCAGCCGTCACCACCGTCTACCCATCGAGCCTCTCCACAGCCCCTCAGCTACCGGGCCTGCGCCCCTCCTGAAACCCTCCCATACGCTTCATGACGGCGCCTCGCTCCTGCCACTGTTCCTCCCGTCGTTTCCCGAGGACGCCGGCGTGCCAGGCAACCCTGTTGTGGGCGAGATGGTGAAGCCTGCAGTGCATGCCTTCTTTGACGACACTTGTCTTGACCTTAACTTCGGGAATTCCGATCGGCTGGATGAGTGCGGCATGGATGGGCAGGTTCCTGTTCAGGCGAAGGCCGACTCGGTTCTGGTCAATCTGCCGCCGGAGAAACGCCTCCACATGGACTCTGGGAGGTCCGCTAAGGCCGCTACCTTTAGCTTCCCTGTCCACTCCTCCACGCAACGCGTATGATTATATCTTTCAAAACTAATATGTTAAAATTGCCGGCGAACTCATCTTATTTTACTCAGTTCTAATGGCCTCTATGTTCTGACTGTTTCAGGTATCATCGCCTTCGCAGGATTTCGGGGTAGTCCCCGATGGATCTGATGTATCGCGTCCTTACACTGGCAGCACGAGTGGCAGCTCTGCTGAACCGAGCCACAACGCAGCTCGGATCAACATCCTGGCTACTCAGCTAAGTGGAGCAGACCGTGAGGCCAGGGTCTTGAGGTACAAGGAGAAGAGAAAGAACCGGAAATTTGAGAAAACGATTCGTTATGCCTCGAGGAAAGCCTATGCCGAAGCTAGGCCGAGGATCAAGGGCCGGTTTGTGAAAAGATCCAAAGTCGAAGGTCAAGTAGCCGATAACTCCTATGGTGCATGCCCCTCGGTTTTCTTCCCCCATGCCGAATTTGGGGTAGTTCCTACGGTGTGAAAGCCGCTGACTAGACTAGGAGACTTAGTGGGAATTCAAATTTCGTATTAGAAAATTATCCTGTGCTCAGTAGTGAGGACCGAGAAGTATATTCAAGGCCTTTGTGTGTCGATGTATAATCCGAATCTTGCAACGCTTGCAAAGGTAGTTTATACCTCGTACTATGTTCTAGGAAGTCATGTAATGGCGGTCAAAGACCCAGTCTCGGTGCCCAACGGAAGGACCGGTCTTGGGGTCAGTCAAAGGCCCAGTCTCACGGTATCCACGAGGACCAGTCACGGACCAAGACCTAGGTCCATGTCAGCCCAGATAAAAGACCCAGTATCTGACCGGTCAAAGGTCCAGTTAGGTCTGGCCAACAGCCCAGTATTAGACAGGTCAAAGGCCCTGAAACGGGCTCGGTCTAAGACCTACTAACAGAGGCGGTCTAGGGCCCAATTTCGGTCCCCAGAGAGGCGCAGTCTCTGGTCCGGTCAAGGGCCTAGCATTGGGCCCAGCGAATGTCCCAAGTTACGGGAAAAGGTGATGGGCCCGTTCAAAGGCCCTATTAGGCTGTGCTCTTCGTGGCCCATGTAAAGGGACACTTCTCTGCCCAATCAAAGGCCCAATTACGTTCCAGTCAATTTGATTGGCTCAGCCTCGGGCCCGTCTCGGTCCCCTTCCACTGCCCAGTTACCGGCCAGGTACTGGCCTGGTGTCAGGCTCATGCCCGGACCAGGGCCGAAACACTTTCTTAGGTGCAGACCTAAGACATCCGTTGTGTCCGATGATTGCTGCACTATAGGCTGCTGTTTGTGCAGTGACCAACATGTAGGACTCCAACAAGGCAGGTGCTCATAATATCAGGTGGCAGTTAGCCTCATAAAACCTCATCTATGTCTACTGACAAACGCAAAAGAGCACAGGTAGCCTCTCGGAACAGAGCAGCTCTGTTAGGTACAATTTTAACTACCAATGGAGCTGATATCTTAAATCGCAAGAATTGGAACTGAATAATAACGTTCATAGATTTTAACAAGAGATGAAAAATGAAAAATTATCTATTAGCTTTGAAATCTATATCTACTTTTTGAGGCAAAATCATTGTAACGCCAGCGTTTTCTTTGTTTGAAGCTGATGCCGGTTAGCTCATACAGATGGCAGGCGAGCATTCCAAGCCGTATGGTTCAAACTTCTCACTGGTGATCTGGTCGATTCTCGCCACCATCCCTTCCGAAAGATGATTCTTCCAGTCCCCGACCTCCCCTTTCCTGAAGTACGCGCTCTTATGTACGGTCGCATCGGACTCCTTACCCAAGTGATAGAATCCGCTCTTGTTCACATCCAACTTCTTCAAGCTCTCGATGCTGCAGAGCCTCACAATCTCCTCCACCACCCCACTCTCCTTCTCCCTCGCAGAGAAGGGGCAGCCCAAGAACTCAGCCAGCTTCTCCACATTCCCCAGGGTGCCCCTCTTGAGGTCCTCATATTTCAAGAACAGCACCCTCTCCGGGCTTCCTAAGCTAGCCTTCCAGTAGCCCACCACGTGGTCCCATATCGGGCCCACGAGGGAGACCCCGTTGCAGAATAGCTCGAAGGCCTCTTCCTTCGAGATGGGCTCCTTGTCTCCAACCTTGATCTTGCTCAGGAAGCTCCACATCGAGACGAATACATCCTTTGGGTCCCTCGTGATGCACACGATCTTGCAGTTGGAAGTAAGAACTGATTGTGGAAGGGAATCGTAGGGGATGTGGGTCGAGAGAAGCCTAGGTGGAGGGATAGAGTTGAGTTTCGATATCGGGTCCTTTTCATAAGCTTGGAACTCGACGTAGGGCACACAATCATGGGGGTTCTTTGTGAGC
Organism: Sonneratia alba; assembly: GCA_900174645.1. NCBI lineage: Eukaryota > Viridiplantae > Streptophyta > Magnoliopsida > Myrtales > Lythraceae > Sonneratia > Sonneratia alba. Next base: position 2,842,006 of record FWPY01000028.1, on the reverse strand, counting down.
AAAGGGCTATTCTCTTGGAGGGATCTGTTCATTGTGGCAAAGGCAAGGGCCTTGAGCCAGGTGAGGCCAGTCTTAGGGTAGGTTGCCAGTAGGATGTCAGTAGGCTGGGCCCTAAAGTGGGCCTGGGCCCACATGACTCCTCTGAGGAAATGTGGGTCGTACCAGAAGCCTTGGTATTGGTAGAAATGGTCGGTCAAATAGCCTCTTTCTTTGGGGAGGGAGGCCATGCCGATCAAATCATCATTTCCCCGATCATCACCTTCCTGTTGAAGGTTGGCAGGCTCCACATCGTTGATTTCTCCTTCCGAATCAGGCTTCCGGATGGAAAGGAAGCTCATGTTGCGCGTCAGCTTGAAACAGGTAGATGAATAAGGGGAGAATTGGGATCCAACACGGGAAACGCTGGATTGCAAGCTTTCTTTACGTAGAACTTTTCTTGTATAACATTATCTGGATGAGGTGAACGTGAGGAAGAGAGAGTTTATATAATAGACTGATGATATAACCATGGAAATGCGTTGGTCAATGAGTAAGTGGGGTTTCAACTTTCGTATTTACTAAACAGATGGGCAATAAATTCATTGGAAACAGACGCACAAAAAGGGGGAAAAAATGAAAACAGAAGTGCCGTAAGTGCTTGTGAAGTAACCATCAGGTTTGGAGTTATGAGTTAATTAATTATTCCATGCCAACAAATGAGCTTGCTAGAACAATGCAAGAATTTGAGTCGTGCATTAGGTACTAGATCAACTCTTCCCTTTACAACGCCCGCTCCGTTTCCTTCTTTTCCTTACTGATCTCGGTAATCATTCGCGTTTCTCATCAATGTATACGGGCTCCCGTGTCGGGTCTGTCTGATGAGAGACGTGGAATTCTCCTGGTGCCTTGTGGTTCGTTCCTTTGCTCTCTGCCTCTGCTCTTTGCTAGTCTTGTCTAGTCTGGGGGTGCACAGGTGGTTGGTTTATGCTTAGAATCAATCAAACCAGCAGTTTCCATGGTTAATCGTCTGCTTAAATGCCTGAAAATTCTTGGCCACCGCTTCAAGGATGAGATGTAATATTTCATCTGCCCTGGCATTCTCCGAGAAAGTACAGTATCCACCTTTGCTCGGTGCGGCATACTTAGTACTTCGCCAGCTTAATAATATTAATTTTGCATCATATCCACCTTTACTCGGTGCGATATACTTTCTACTTTGACATCTTATTGTTCTCGCATAATTGTTGACCTTTGTTGTTCTTCAATCAGAAAAGAGGGATTCTCCTGATAGAAAGATAACGGTCCCTTTGCCGCAGGGATCAGAAAGCATCAACTGGAGTTGAGATATGCATAGCCAACGATCTTTCTAAGCATTCATGCTGGTGAATATTGTCATGATTTAGCTCGGCATATAGGAAATGCGACATCAAGCCAACGCGAGTGGCGTCCTTACTACGAGCATACTTTGGGCGGCATGACAAGAATCAAATCGAGTGGATGTATTCAATCTGTAAATGCACCAGATTGTAATTTCATTTGAATGGAGTGTGATAGTCGAACCTTATCACCCTGAGCAGGTGGGGCTGAAATTGAATAAGAATAATTCCACGGGTTTTATGATGTTTCGCTGTCTACCTAGTCTATAGGCGAAACCGGTATCATCCAAATCACCTTTTCGATCTTTCCCACACGAAGAACCCGAATGCTCGTGTGCCGAGTGTGGCTGGTTGTTCCAACACAAAGCCAAGATTCCGCGCTCATTGGTTGCAGAAAAGTGGCTTTTCCGGTCGAGTATATGCCTCATCCAAAGTGGGATTGATTTTCCATTGTCAGCAAAGCTTGCAAACATTTCTCCACAACTTCGTCAAAGGCTTAGATGCCACGATCCTTTTACACCGGGAGCTTTTGAGGTAGGAGACATCTTTGGGCATCTTTCAATTATCCTTTTCCTGCAAAAATTAACCCCCCAAAAAAAAAATCGGTGAGAACGGAAGAAAAATAAGGATCCCCTCCCCTTGTGGGGCGGTGCCCCCCTTATCATTATTTGAGGATCAATCAAGTACTCTCCCATTAATCAATCGGTGGAATCATGTTTGTGTTTTTGTAGTACCCAACACATCTAGTCACGCTGAGTATCTGATAACAGATTTTATTCATCGATCAGACAAGAGACTAGCACAACAACCATCAAACGGACTACTAACATATGGGCCGTGTCGGTTTTTCTCCCTCCGATACACATGTCCGATTTCAACGATTCTTCACCGACCCATGTTTGTGTGGTTTATTTAAGAGGTAAAGTTAGCCCCCACATTCACTGGGAACTTGTTAATTAAGTCATCACCTCTGGATGGTACAGTGTGTAGGTACTAAAATTTTCAAACCAAGACATGGTGGGTATCTTTTAAGAAAGTAACACACTCGGGGGGGGAAAAATGAAAGTCAAGTCCCCCTTTATTCTTAAAATTGGTCAGGGTGACGATTAACATCACGTTGGAACTTTTTTTTGGCACAGTAGTCATCTTTTTCGCTAGACCGGTGCATGCATTGTCCAATTCACATCTCATGAGAAAGCAACATCGCCACTTTCCTTTATTCCAACTCCAATCCAAACTAATGAAAAAGGAGGGGGAGGGAAAAGGAACAATAAAGTTAGGGGGCGTGGGGGGAGGGGGAGGGGGAGGGGGAGAGGGAGAGGAGAGGCTCAAAAGTCTACTTGCTTTGAGTGCAAGAAGCTACCAAAGCTTTTCAAAGGGCTTGGAGGGTCTCCTCCAAAGGTGCGAGTGATTTGTTGTTGTGTGCTTTGCTTAAAGTTTGACCCTTTAGGACATGATTATGACAACCCCTAGAATGTATATACAATAATTAAAAAGAGGGGGAAAAAAAAGATTATAAATGTGTGCATTCTCGAAAGGGTGGGTGGGTCTTGGCCTTTTGCACTAGTGAAAAAGGGTTGGGTCCCTCATGTCTCATGATATTCCATCAATTAGCCTTCATATGAACGAACCCTTTTTCTCCTTCTCTCCCTTTTCCGGATGATGATCAATATCGTCATCAATAGATCAATTAGGGTTTGAACTTAATGGTAAAAGGGGGAGGAGAAGGAGGGGGTCCCTTTCTGCGGCTCGAAGCAATGGGGCAAACGAATACTGACCGGCTAAATTAATGGGTAGCCGATCCCGACCAGTGATTCTACGATCGTTAAAGATACATGCGCACTGTATGTGAGAATCGGAGTCTCAATAGATAGTGTCCTCCTGCGACCACCTTAGCCTTTCTTCCATCAAGTTGAGGAGTAAATGATAAGTGGAAATCATGTGCTATAATTATGGGGAAGATGCATACATTACATTACACACACACACTCTCTCTCTCTCTCTCTCTCTCACACACACACACATGTATACTGGGGGGGTGATGAGGTCACCTTACACCTTTTAAAGTGGAAAGAATGTATCACCTTTCAAGTTCTGTCTATGCTAAGGACAAAACAATTTGCAATCCAGTCCCCACATAACACTTCCTTCCTAAAAAGTCCCTATACGATTAAAAATACCGTTCCCCTTCTAAAATTCACATCAAAATACTTCGGACATCTTTATTACTACGTGGATCTCATAAATGAAGATATGCACGGTCGATCTTTATCCGCAATTGAATGATCTTTCAAATCTATTTCATTACTTGAATTTAAACTAAGAATAATAAATAAACAAAACTAGCGGGGACTGAATTGATTGAAGTAGAGAAGTGTAGCGGCCAAAAAGGGGGACTCTATTTCGGAAGGGAGCCTGACATCCGACACGATGGCACCACGTGGCCATGCGGAGTCGGTCCGGCAATTGCGTGAATAATGGGCCTGAGTAAGGGTACAACTGTCATTGCACTGGACAATAAAGGTAGGTGGGGGGCGGCAGGAAGAAAAGAGACGTGAACGGTAATTAATGCAGAAAGCTGAATTCTAAAGTCTCCCTGCCTTTCCCTCTCACTCTCACTCTCTCTCCTCGGAAAGTCCTTTTAACCTTTTTTTTCTTTATTATCGTTTACTGGGAAAAATAATAAAAGGCCAATTAAAATAAATTACTCAGATTTCACGCGACCGATCTCAGCTTTCTCGGCATTTTCAATTTCACCCGATATTTATACTTATATTATTATTTTATTATAAATAAAATAAGAAAATAAATAGATAAATTTCTCCTATTATTATTATTAAATCTAAAATTTTACTCAAATCCCACTTCCAAGCACCACCCTTTCGTATTCTCATATCTCTCTCTCTCTCTTCCCTTATTTATTTATTTACCTTTTCTTTTCTTCCTCACTAAAAGACAGAATTGCATTAGGGAAATAATAAATGCCTATTAAATGCTTAACGTGACACGCACCTACAATGAGTACCCTGCGAATCCGACGGCCGTCCTCACCTTGCCTTTCTCTGCCTTATCCACAGCGTCGATGGTCCACCGTCAGATCATCCACGTACGTGAGTGGCCAGTCCGGCCCATTAATACTAGTGGGTCCCACCAACGGCCGACTCAGCTTGCTAACAAGGACACGTCATGTTGAAATTGGACGGGCAAATTTCCATGAGCCCTACATGTCCCGTGGCGTACCGTTCACACAGTCAAATGAGGACCAAGGTCATCTCGACGTCAAAAACCTCGTCACGTCAGCGTCCCACTCGAGCCCAGTATCAATGGACCCCGAGCGTAGGAAAAAATGAGAGAAAAACGTCACCTAATGTAACCCACAAATGGTGTATTTTAACCGAATACAACATACTTATATCTCATTATCAGTACTAAAGATTTCACGCATACCCTAGAATGCATGCAAATATTGGTATTAAAAAGGGGGAAAAAGAAGAGGATGAGTTTGAGATAATGATGGGGCAGGTGAATGATCAGATTGGAACATGTAAAGGGCACACATGTGGGGAGAGGGAGATCGATCTGCCAAGTTAAAAAGGAAAAAGAATAAAAGAGAGAGAGAGAGAGTGAAGGAGGTGGTGGGAGCAGTTGTTGCTAAATTATTATCTCACTCGATTAGCTCCAAAAACGCGTAAAAGGCAAGGGACGACCACCGCATAGGACAATGAGGAGGCCGGCCGTCCGGCTGCTGGATGCCGATATATCGTCATCGATGACTAAGAAGATCGGAGCGTATTTATTTTTTATTAGAAAATAACTTGTTATAACCCTTCATTTTCTTACATTATCATATCCTATTAAATTTATGATCGGTGAATTTTATAACAAAAAAGGGGAGAAATCTAATGTAAAAATATTTTTAAATTAAAAAAAAAAACAGACATAGAGCGTGCATTACAAAAAGTTAACTCGGTGACATATGATTTATCGCTTTCCCTTTTTTTTGCTTTCAGAAGTCTCATGTTGTTATAATAAATTTAAGAAATTGGTTTAATGATTTACATCCTCTCTTCCAAATATTATTTTATATTTAATTTTTACGAATAAAAATAATTTATATTATATGAATTTTATCTATTTTATGAGTCGATACAACTAAGATTTGATTAGTTACGAGCTAATGACTTTTTGGATATTAGTGTTTCGCATAATAATATTATATATATATATATATATATATGTTCCCACATTGCCATATCTTTAATGTGAATCTTGTGGCCTTTCTTCCTCCATCGGATTGTGAGTGTGGGGCGCGTCATGAGACGCTTTAGAAGAACTCAAGAATCCCAAAAAGGTTGCATTATATGTTTTGTTTTTGTTTTTGTTTTAATTAAAAACCTAAGGTGATGCGTAATTAATTAGAGGCTTTATAGGCTTAATCATTTGGGCACATATTGCCTTTCTCATTTGTGTGCGCTCCTCCTCGCCTCTATTTAATTAATTGACTAATGATGCTGAGATTTGCCATTTGGATTATTAAATGTTGAGATTGATTAGAGGCTAATTTAACTAGACTCCTCCTCACCTTTTCTGATTTCCTTATTCTATCATATAGTACAAAGGCGCTTCAATTTATAGGCCTTATTATATATATAGGTCCTTGACCGAGATCATCCATCTTGTTCTTCTTAAGTAAGTTATCGGATTCAAATGTGGATGAGCTCCAATCGAACGTAAATTAATCGGGATTGGACTCATCTATATTTCTAGATTCCCAGTAGTATTTATATAGGCACATACACACTTACCTAATTCTACAGCATTTTAGTTGGAAAGGCACGCATACGACTGGATGGAAATTATTAATTGAGCTACCCAACTATCGAGTGGAACTATAATTATTAAAAAAAAATGTCCTCACTTATTCCGATTTTTTTTTTTTATAAAAAACAATTTATGGGTCAACCGTGACCAATTAATTTGTTAGCTTTTATTAGAATTACTTCATTATTGAAGTCTAATTGGAGCGATTTTTTTTATTTGTATGTGTGTGTGTGGAGATTTTATTCGATTTTGAGGAACATGACATGTAATAAATAATACACGTAACCCTCGACCAAATCAAATGTGGAATGTCAACTACCTCTTGTACATGCACGTAATCTCGGGTCTCATCGGGTGAAAAGACAGTTATTCCGTCCAACGTTACATGTATAAATTTAATGAAGGGAATTCGTGTACGACGAGCACCCGATAAAATCGAACAAAATTGCCGGTGAGTGGATTAGACAAAGATCGATCCTAATTACCTTAGTAACTCAGCTAGCTAACTCGACATGAGATCAAGAAATATCAAACTCTTTCTTATGGATGCAGGGGACACTTATTATCCTTTCTACCTCTATTTTTTTAATAGCTTTTGGCTGTCTCTCACTACGCAATATTCAAGCTATCCTATCTTGGCCTTAATTAATTCATTTTCCTACCCCTCATTTTTAGGTATCCATAGAGATATATCCGTTACTCTTGGATCCGATCTACCATAAAATCGAAAACAATATGATGAGACCGGTAGTAATGTCGGTCCACTTGAGCCACACAAACAACATCGCATTAAAGGACATGTGTATATATATATATATATATATTTTTTTTTTGCTTGAATGATAAGTTTATTCGAGTGGCAGGCAATAATTCCTTCAGAAAATATGTCCATCTTAGCCAGTGGAAAGGGTTGCCCCCTAGTCGCATGCTCGTATCCCATTTTCTGTGGCTGCTGATTATTACATTGCAAGCCATGGATTAATGTTTGGGGGTGGTGAAGATAATGAAATATCAGGGAAATTAGGTCATTATTGTACCTATTACATCGGTATAATAATTGGGATGGTCCATGCATTGTCGATGCTTCAAGCAAACGGATCTCACCGCCCTCTTTCCCCGGTCTATCCCCCCACCCACAGCACTCACCAAACTCATCATCGCTGCAATCGATTCCGCATATGTGTATTAAGAGTGTTATCACCGTATTATTCAATTTCACTTCTGATCATCGAGCACACCCAGCTACCCAATATGCCATTGCTGTTTGGTGCATGATTGAGGTACACTTTCCCCCGCACGATCGTCATCGAAATGCTGTCTCACTGTCTTCCTTCCGTGGCTCATTTTTCCTCTCCCCCCCTTCAACATTTTATGTAAAAGACATGATATGTGTGTGTAGGGTCGTGCGTACGTAGAAAAGGCACAGCTGTCATGGATCGCGATTCCCAGCGTTTTGAATCGAACGCGATCGTCTCCAGTTGTTTCGATTGGTGGGAAAATTTCCAGATTATACTATAGATCATATGATACTAAACGATTAATTCGATTGTTCCAATCAACTATAGGTATGACTCATTATCATAAATTTTAAAATCGAACCGAATTGAGAATCGATCAGGGTACGAGTTTATGGATTGAACAATTGGTTCAATGAGTCGAGTCGTATATTTAATAAATAGTGATAATAATATGTAATTAATGAATATTACTTAAAATATTATATACTAAATATTAATTTATAATTTTCAAATTTTCAAAATATCAATTATAATATCTGGGTTGAGTAAAAAATATAAATATAAATAAAATAAAATAAAAATATTAATAATATTTTTTAAATAAATATTGAGTTGATGAATTTTTTATTTTTTAAAATAAAATTTAATTCACTCGATTTCATCGTCAGTTTAATTGAATTGAACAATCGAACCAGGTAACTACCGATTTAGTTGAGCAAATCTGACCAAAGAACCTACTTCAATTCTAAAAACCATGCTTATTACTAGCAATATTTGTATTTTTGTACGTTTTTTTTATATACCATGCAATGACAACATCGAATAAAAAATTAAATAAGATGTAAAAAAATATTAATGAGTTCTTAAAAGTGTAATCATTGGATGAAAAAAATGGAGGTGAGCCGAGTAAATATGAAAAAGGCCAGATGTGCGCGACACCTTTTGCAGCGTTTCTGTGCGAAAAGCTGAGAATTGGTTTTTTGACAGGCCAAATCTCAGACATCTTTCACGCCTTTACTGTATATATATATATATATATGTTTTTTTGAGATAAGCCTACCTCAACACTAATTTGGGTTTAGTTGTAATTTCTAAGAAAATTTTTATAAATTTTTTAACATAAAATTTGAACCATAAATTATCTTTTTATATATGTAATGAGTAAATCACTAATTTTATCTCATATATCTACATATATCTTTAGGAAAAGAAAATTTTAACCTACAGTAATATACTGTAACGTGTGATATATATATATATATATCATAAGTTAATAACCCTGTAATATACTTATATAAAAGTATGTTCGAAAACCTGATAAAATTGTTATTTTGCGAAAGTTAATAAAAAAACACACAAATTTGATGGCACAATAATCACACGTGATATATCTACCGTAGAAAAAGCCTTTATTGTCCCTTTTGGTCGCTCATAGCTCCAGCAGACTAGCACTCTGGGTCAAAGCGCGTGGACTTCGCCGCCGCCCCCCCCGGCCAACAGTCCCCTTCCCAAAATTTGAAACAATGTCTATTGTAGGTGGTCAATTTTGCCACGATGACGTAGTGAAATGAATACCTACCATCATAAAACTTGGACTTGTAAATACGTGGATTTTTATGAGAAATAATATATGTTTATTTTTTTATTTTAAGAGAATTCCGATTGATTAGAAGATAATATATATATTTTATTTTATTTTATTTATTTGCTCTTTTTTTTTCCTTAATGATGGACGCGCGTGAGATAATGACATGAGAATGATGATTCATCGACTTAAAAGGCCAGTCAATAAATACTACGTGGCTGGTTCCGGTTGTTGCTCCTTTTATTTATTTATTTGTTTAAATATAAGTTTATTATCTCTCCAACATCTCATGAAAATTATGAATTTAAATAAATTTAAATGTAAGTATATATATAAATAATTTCATAAATAATTATATCTTTTTAATAAAAGAATCAAGTCTATAAACACGTATAAGTTAAAGTAAATCTACGGGGGATTCCGGCTGATGCTCTTTCACGTAGGAATGCTTTTTGTCACTTTTGCAAATATAATTTATTTTAAATTTTGGATTAGTTAAATTTTAAAATTTAATTAGTCAGAATCGGGAATTAAATTAGTGGTAAGACAAGCGGTGACCGGTGATGGAAAAAAACAGTCAAGCCTCATTATTATTCACGGGAGAGGGAGAAAGGTGAGTGAGAGAGAGAAAAGGTTTCTGATATGAAAAGGTGTCACACGCGCACACACACACACTCTCTCTCTCTCTCATCTCAAAAAGGTTGCCGCGGCCATCTTCTCCGTCGCTATATAGATATATATATATATTATTTTTTGGGTGAATTGAACTTTACCTTTTAACAATTAAAAATTTATTATTTATTAAAAATGTAAAGGTAACATGAAAAAAAGTTAAAGGCGGAACTTGAAAGACCATCCCCAAAAGAAAAACTAAACCGGTAGGTTGGAGATAAAAAAGCATTTCTTCTTACAATAATATGGATTTATTAAGTTAAGATAGGTAGATATTAAGTAATATTTCGTATTCGGATTTTGTAGATGGTCGGCTCGGACTTGAATTATGGCATGCAAACCGTATCAAGATGAAATTTTACATTTGCTAGAGTATGAAAGTTAATTCAGATTTCTCTTGAGCAAAAACAGAACAAGCAGAGTTGCATTCCATTCGATTCCTATTGTGGACCAAAGGGGATTGCTCATTGCGCTCGCAGTCCATCCCCCTTGGCAAATTGGATTCCGACTTCCGATTCCGTCCGACAAACAGCAATATCAGAACCTCTGGCTTCCGTGACATACATACAACACATATACATACATGCATGACTGAGAATCAACCGACCGAAGGGAGGGAGGGGAGGTGAGAACAGAAAGATCGGGGGGGGAGAGAGAGAGAGGGTCTCAATTCTCTGGTTATTCATTCCATGAAGCTTCATTAAAGCCAAGCTCCCACTGGTGCCTTTCTTTCATTTTGCTTCTCTGAAGCTCCCTCCTCATCCTTCTCTTACTGAATATTTGAAACGTTTCTTCTTCTTCTTCCTCCTCCTCCTCCTCCTAGAAACGTAGCATTCCTTGTATATGAGAAACTCCCCTAAATTCGGAATCGAGAACTTCAATCTCTTGACTCAATATCGGGACTTGATTTCTGGGTCTTGATTAATTTCTCGATTGGGAGGCCAAAGAAGGAAGTCGGGCCGGAGTCGATTTGGATTCTGATTTGCTTCGGCTGTTTGTTGCTGGGAGATGAGAGCGGGTCTAAGCACGATCCAGCAGACCCTGACCCCGGAGGCGGTGGGCGTTCTCAACCTCTCGATTGCGGAGGCGGCTCGTCGCAACCATGGCCAGACGACGCCCCTCCATGTGGCGGCGACCCTCCTCGCTGCCCCCTCCGGTTTCCTCCGGCAGGCCTGCATAAAGTCCCACCCCAACTCGTCCCACCCGCTTCAGTGCCGCGCTCTCGAGCTCTGCTTCAGCGTGGCCCTCGAGCGGCTACCCACTGCCCAGGGCTCTGCCCTAGAGCCCCCCATATCCAACGCCCTCATGGCCGCCCTCAAGCGAGCCCAGGCCCATCAGCGTCGGGGCTGCCCCGAGCAGCAGCAGCAACCGCTCCTGGCTGTGAAGGTTGAGCTCGAGCAGCTCATCATTTCGATCCTCGATGACCCCAGCGTCAGCAGAGTCATGCGGGAGGCCAGCTTCTCTAGCCCAGCTGTGAAGGCCACAATCGAGCAATCCCTAAATTCGGCCGCCCAGCCTTCTCCTGGGACCAGCTCTAGCCCTGTTGGCCTAGGCTTCCGCCCCCTCAATACCACCCACCCGCAACCTTTACTTGAACCCGCGATTACAGCAGCAACCGGGAGGCGCCACCTCAGGAGGGGCAGCCGCGACAGGGCCACGGACAGTGCACCAGCGGAGCGAGGATGTGAAGAAGGTCGTCGATATCTTGTTGGGGTCAAGGAGGAGGAACCCAGTTGTGGTTGGGGAATCAGAGCCTGAGGCAGTAGTTTAGGGACTTAGTGAAGAAGATTGAGGCTAAAGAACTGAACGATGGGCACTCAAGAATGTCCATGTAATATCCTTAAAGGAATTTGGATCAGATAAGTCCGAGATGGTAACTAGATTGAAAGAATTGAGGGATTTGGTGGAGGTCCAAATAAGGTCCCGGGGGATAATTCTCAATTTTGGGGACTTGAAGTGGCTCGTGGAGCAGCCTGCAGCAGCTCCCGGATCAGCAGGTCCAATACTATGCCAAGCACCACCGAAGCAGCATGCGGTTTCAGAGGTCACAAGGGTGGCAGTGGCAGAGGTTGCGAAGTTGTTGAGCCAATTTGGAGAGGCTGGGAATGGTAGTGGTGGTCGGGTTTGCTTGATTGGTACTGCTACTTGGGAGACTTACTTGAGGTGCCAGGTTTATCATCCCTCTATGGAGAAAGACTGGGATTTGCAGGCGGTTCCGATCACAGCCCAATCACCCCTTCCAGGGCTGTTCTCAAGGTACATTCTTGTTTCTATTCATGGCCTCTGATCAGTTGGACTCATTTCTGTTTGCTATTTTGTTTTCATCAGTTCAATGATTTCTTTACTTTTACGACCCAAGTTACCTGATTGGGATTGATTCTCGCTTTCTTTGCACTCTGATATTGTCATGTTGGGATGGATTTGGGTATCGAGAATTCTTCTGATGTTCAAGATGGTTGCTCATTCAATGCACTTACTGACGAACTGGATTACACTGCAACCCTTTTCATTAGCCAGTGGGATTTGAAATTATGACTTTGATCTATTTTTTATCATGTACAGGTTAGGAACGACAGGAGTGCTGGGCAATTCAGTCGAATCTGTCTCCCCGCATAAAAAGTTCCCCACTACTGTCTCTAACTCATCATCTAGACGTCTCTCTGATAATCTGAACCCTGCACAGAAGACCAACTGCTGCCCGTTATGCACTCAGGGTTATGAACAGGAGCTGGGGAAACTTAAGGCCACGGATTTGGATAAGTCCTCCCCTGAAGTTATGCCTGAGGCAGCAGTTCGATCTGCCTTGCCCCAATGGCTTCAAAATGCCAAGGTCCACCCAGCTCAGGTTAGTTGAATTGAATGGAAATACAGACTCAGAATCCTTTGGAATAATGAATCGTTTGAAAATTTAAGGACTGATAGGATACTGATTTTTTTTTTTTTTGGATTTTCAATAGGAGGGTGAAAACTTGGTATTGAAGCAGAGGATTCAAGAGTTGCAGAAGAAATGGAATGAAACATGCCTCCGCTCCCATCCTCAGTTCCATCAACAGCTCATTGGTCCCGAGAGAATCAACCCTACTCCTTTCTGTATGACAGGCCTATACAAGCCAAACTTGCTCTTGAAACAGAATCCTGAGCCAAAGTTTCTGTATCTTGACAAGAACCTAAACATAGAGGCTCAGACCCAGACTCCATTGTTGAAGCCAAACCCGACAATGCAAAGTCGACCAAATCTTCGGATCCCTAGCCCTCCCAGAAGTCCTGTTCAGACGGATCTGGTATTGGGCCAAACAAGGGCCATGACTGAACCTACTCTTGAGAAGCCAGCTCAGAAGGAAGACTTGAGAGACTTCTTGGGATGCATTACCCAAGAGCTGCCCATGAAGGTTTATGAGTTCCAGTGTGAAAAATTAATGAGCATCTCAGACACTGATTCATTCAAGAAGCTCCTCAAGAGGCTGAAGGAGTCTGTGTGGTGGCAACAGGATGCAGCCTCTGCTTTGGCCACTATTATGAACCAGTCCAAGCTTGGGAATGCAATACGGAGTGCCGACTCCAGAGGTGACCTCTGGATACTTTTTGGGGGCCCTGATCGGGTTGGAAAGAAAAAGATGGGGTCTGCCCTTTCAGAGCTGCTCTCTGGAGCTGCTCCGGTCACAATCTCGTTTGGATCAAGGCGAGACACTGACCTGAGCTTCCGTGGGAAGACAGCCCTTGATCGGATTGCTGAGGGAGTGAGGAGGAACCCCTTCTCAGTGATCATTCTCGAGGATGTGGATGAAGCTGATATGCTGGTTCGAGGAGGCATAAAGCGAGCCATGGAGAGGGGCAGGATTGCCGATTCACATGGAAGAGAAATTAGCCTTGGGAATGTGACTTTTGTTCTCACTGCGAATTGGGTGCCGGATAATGTCAAGTTTGCCAGTAAATCGGGCTCTTCATTCTCTGAGGAGAAGCTTGCAGGCTTAGCCCAGGAAGGATGGCAATTAAAGCTCTCTGTTACTGAGCGGACCTCTAAGAGGCGGGCTAGTTGGTTACACGGAATCAACATGGCTGTGAAGCTGAGGAAGGAGATGGACAACAGTATTGCCTTAGGTTTCGATCTCAACGAAGCCGCAGATTACTTGGATAATCGAACAGATGGGTCGCATAATTCAAGTGATCTCACAGTGGAGCATGAGTGTGATCATAATAGGCTAGACAACAGGTTATCATCCACTTCCTTAGTGTACCGTGAACTCCTATGCCATGTCCATGACTCGATTATATTCAAGCCCTTGGACATAGAATCCCTCCAAGAAACAATCACAGGCTCGATCTCAAGTAAGTTCTCTTCCATATTCGGGGATCAGATAGCAATCGATATACAGGAGGAAGCACTTGAGAGGATCCTTGGAGGACTTTGGCTTGGTCGGACGGGGTTGGAAGAATGGACACAGTGTGTTCTCATCCCAAGCTTTGACCAGCTTAAGGAACGGCTCCTTACAAAGCAAGATGAATCGATGGTGGTGAGGCTTGAGTGCAGTAGGAGCTCGGATCCTTGGGGACATGGGGAATGGCTACCTCAACAGGTCGAGTTGGCTGTTGATGGGTTGTGAATTTCTCATGCTAGCTATTTAGTTTGGATTTTTTTTGGCTAAATAATACTGATCTTATTTGTATAAAATCATCAGATTCATACACAAAAAGCCCATCAACTTACCATACTGTGCTACTTCGTGAGCTAACCTAGTATTCTTCCTACTTGTCCAGCTACATTTTACAGAAGGAAAAGTAGACATCATCTTCCTTGTATCTAAGACCACTGTCTTGGTTTCCCAATTTTAGATCTTTATAGTTTGCCATTGCTAGAACTCTGTTGGGGGACTTTGATAGTAGAGTGACATCAGGCCAGCCTCTCTGTGGTGCAATTCTACTTGTGCTTCGGCCTGTAGTGGGGATTGGTGATCTGAGTTTTGTAACCAACATAAGCTCTTTTGATCGCATGCTTTTGAAAATCCTGCAAGTAAGTACCCGGGGAAAACCATGGTGCATCAGTCTGAATCCTAGTGTCTCTGGTATCTGGTTCCTCGGACAATTTGGGGCATAATGCTGAACCTACGTGATCTGCTTGTGTTTGATTTGATTCCCTGTAATTTGTAAGTATGGTGAAGTCTTTGCACTTCCGGGGACGAGATCTGAAGCTGGCAGAAGAAACCATTGACGAGGAAAACGGGGGGATTGTTGATCCGAGACCCTTAGCAATCCCATTTTGGCTTCTCTCTCTCTCTCTCTCCAATGTCAAGAAATATAATTATCTCCGGCATTCAGTGCTGCCGTGACACTAATCACGAAACCAAGATTTCTCACAGTTCCATTAATGGGATCTCGGAACTTATTTTTTTCTAATCGTATTAATTCATAGAATTTTTTATATTCAAAATATGTTATACGAATTCATAGCTAACTATGTTCACATCAGATGATCTCCCATTTTACATTGATTCATATTCAAAATTCGATGAACCAGCCGCAACTCAGTGATATCGTGATGACTATATGCCATGTATTTGAACTATTTTTATAATAAAGATAGGAACAATTGTAAGTTAATGATAATGAATCAATGATACCAATTTATGGTTGAATTAGTGGTTCCCTCACTATATCTCTAAATGAGTGATCCAATGATCAAATCTCAGGTTGGGATGATCGATGGGAATTTTTCTAGAGATCCCAACTAGATCACATACTAATCTCGAGGTGCGTTTTGACTGGTCCGGTGATACTGCGTGATACAAAACAATAATGAATCAATGGAAGTTCTGCAGTGCAACTGCCCCTTCTTTGTTGGGGGAAGTGTCTCTATCTGGCCCCCTTCGGTTGGCCGGCTCGCTATACACACACACATATATATATATTGTAATATATAACGACATGTACATGTGTACATACAAGCACGTAGGAGCTGAAATTAATAATTGTAAAAGATGAAAAGGTGATATATTGTACCCTTGTAAAGCTTTCTCTCTCTCTATATATATATGAAATACTCATCCGTATGAATAAGTCCACGATCATATGAGAGAGACTATCAGTAAGAGAGATTAAATCCCCAAAGTTGTAAAATGCTGGGGAAATCGATTGTGGTGCCACTGATAATAACAACGAGGAAGGAAAAATGAGTATTCGTCTTCTTTTCTCTCTCTTTCTTTCTGACCCCCAAGAGGATGAGTTGGGTCATGAAGGACCGACGTGGACTGGCGAGGGACACACGTGTCTCAGCGTCATCAGTAGCAATGCATTTTGACCATAATATTTGTGCATAATTTTTTATTGGTAAAATTTAGTGGAAGTCTCATATGTTTTTTTTTCTTTCTTTTTACTTCGAATCCTATATATTTTAAAATAATTCTTTTGATTTTATATATCTAATTTTATAATATATTTGATCCAATTTTAACTATTCGTTGATATGACATTTAATGGCATCCTGTGATATGACAAGTCTACATAATTTCGTCACGTCATCACGCCACATCTGCTAGCTTTGCCACACTAGCACGCGACGTCAACAATTTATCTACGTGTCATTATATCACGTCAGTACGTCATTAGAATTATAATTTAAGTATATTACGGAGCAAAATATACCAAATTGATTGAAAGAAACATTTTAAAATACATGGAACTCAAACATAAAAAAAAAGAGAGTAAATATATAGTTTTCCTACCGTAACTCTCCAATTTTTTTTTTATATTATTTGTCATTCAAAAGAAAAGTTTGTGTGTGGCAAATGAAAGCTGCCAGCCCATATGGCGATCATGAATTAAATTGAATTTACAGAGGATAGATTTAGAAAAGCATAAACTAATCTACAAAATCTGTCTTTTAAGTGTTGCAAAAATTAATAAGGGAAAGAGGGATGGATCCAAAGGATGAAACAAATGTGATAATTTAGTTAAAAATGGATGATAACAATTTGAAAATATATAAAATTCCACAAAATTATTTTCCTGAATTTAAAGGGATGTGAATAGGCTGTGCCTCCCTTAGATAATCTTCATTTGATGTGTTCCTAACCCTGCACGTGCGTGCATTATCATCACCATCATGATTTTTGCACAAATACAATTGGGTGGCACACGAGGACAGGAACGTGTAAACCAGAGTGGGACGGACAGCATTTACAAATTTTGGTTGAAATATTTTGTGATGGTAAGGGCTGATTACAAGGCTAGTTAGTAGCGCTGCGACAGGAGACACAAGTGGATCCACGTTCACAACCAGCATGCCATGCCGCCTGCTCAACCAGGGATGAATTCACCCTCACACTCTTAGGCAGAAATGTTATAACTAAAATTTGCCCCCGTTTTATTTTTTTTCTTTCTGTGTACGTCTTTCATATTACATGTACCGAGTTTCCGAAAAATTTTTACGATTCAATCATCATTGAACAGATCATGACGTTAAGAAATGTAATATGAATTGTTGAACTTTCAGTATTATTAACTACAAGTCGCTGGTTAAGTCACTAAGTAGACGGGGGAGAGCATTTGTGAGTTCTATCATAATCAAGGCCATGAGGCAATGGCTCCCCTAAAATGCGGACTGCCATAGATAATATGCTTTGGACAGGCTATAAATATTTCTATTTTATTTTAGACTTTAAATGATCCCCACACCTAATTCTTTTTTTCATTTTTTTCCTTAAACCCATATAAAATATGTGGGAACATGTCCTCGAATCTTGATCTGCCGTGTCCTTTAGAAACAAACCCAAGAGTAAGTTTCAGCGCCGTGAATGAATATGTTATGTGGTAATCCTACTAGCCAGTAGATGGCTTCGATAGATTCCGATTGCTTCAACTTCAGGTAGAGGTAACCACGAAGGGCCAAAAACTGGAGGTGGTATGTATATGAACTGTCGATGGATCAAACCGAGAAAATAGTCAAATTGGGGGGGATGAAGTCCGTGAAGGACTGGTAATGCGTGCGTATCTGCGATTTGATGCCCACACCCGAAAGCTGCCAAGGGATGGAAGTTGATTGATCCACACCCAACCAGGCATGTGACGGCATTTAACATTCCTCCTTGCATTAAAAAAAAAATCAATCAATCAACCAATTAATTGTCCATTCACTTGTCACTTCGGGAAATCAAGTTGCCCTTTTATGGGTTTGGATGGACCAGCTCCACATCCCTAAATTTGTCATCTCGCCGAGGGAAGACATACACCTGGCTAGGAAGAGAAATTAAGAGACAACGACACTGATTAGACAATTCACTTGGTTGATTGCCTTATAACCGGTCGAGGATAACAAATGCCAGGGTGAGGCAGATGAGCTCTTAATTGAATTTCATCTCCTACATCCATATCATCATATCAATAACCCTTTTAAAATAATTTGGAATCATCAATCATAAATAAATATATATATATATATAGATGGATGGATAGATATCTCCGTCCCTATCACACGTTACTTTTGTTCTCATGTGCTTACAGAGGCCTTTTGCCTGTAATCTTTCAACCTTTTAGACTTTGTTTTCCTCCTGGAAGCTAAGATATATGGGCGCCCACCACACCTTTGCTGTCGAATACGTGTTGAAAACTGACGAGTCAAGACATTGCACATAAACCTACTCGAAAACAAAGGGAAAAGAAATGTGTCCAACTTCCCACAAAAAAATCGAGCTGATTGAGCATCGAGTCCAACAAAGGCGATGTTGGGTACGAGTACAATTATAGAGAGGTGGGGAGCCGTATAGGTACTTCAGAGGAGAAAAGGCCGAAAAGCAGTTTGCCGACATTTGAGCCAATGGGAATACAGAAGAGCCACTAATGGTGTATGTATGATTAAGTGATGACTAGGGATGTCGCCCGGGATGTGATCGATCCGCATGAATACGACAGTCCCCTCGACATTGCCGGGGAAGAGGGGAATGAATAGTCGTTTGCATATACCCTTCGAGTACAAATATAACATCTTCGATCCTTGACTCTCTTTTTTTTTGGGTACATACAAAATGAAGTAAAGCCAAATGATGCGTGTGGATCGTATCGTCTCATCCCCGACGAAATCTCCATGCTTTTGCCTCCTCTTTTTTTTTTTTGGCACAGATCATCGTATGTGGCGAATCCTTTGAAAGGTAGACTAGACATAATCGAGTGTTATCTTTCGCTTTATAAAACTGTTAAAATATTTCTCTAATATTTAGACAGCTATCAATTAATTTAACCATCATTTTAATATAATATTTTTCAAATCTCATCAAAATGATCATTCTATCAATGATGTGACATGAACCGTGAAGGAAATCCACCTTGGCAGTGTACGTGACAAATCGATTTCTCACTAGCCGATTTCATTCATGATAAGAGGGTACTGATGATCATCGAATTGAAAATCTGATGACATCCGAGAGTGAAAGAGGCAGACGCAGAGAGTGTGAGCAGAACACATTTGCCCTCCATCGAATTCGCATGCATTAAAAAGGTGATGGGGGCTTGTGGTCATCAATTCGAACTAATCGGCCTTCGTTGTCTTCTCATGCGTCAAAGTTCCACTTAGCGTTTATCTAATGAAGCTATAGCCAGCATGCCATGCCATAGAGGGCAAAGCACTAAAAAAAAAAAATCAATGATAGACGTGCATATTCTCCATCAGAATTATGATGATTTAGAAAATATACATACACACACATATATAGCAATTAAAAATTCAAGAAAAAAAAGGAAGAAGAAGAAGAAGAAGAAGAAGAAGAAGAAGAAGAAGATGATGATGATGATGATGAAGAAGGGAGGAGTTTTCACCTACTTGAAGTGTATGCTTTCATCTTGGATTCTTCTCAAAGACTAAACCCTAATCATGTCTCTCTCTCTCAGAGAGAGAGTGGGTGAAAAGGGGCGCTTTTGGAAGGAGCCTTTGCAAAAAGCTTTTTCCCCTTTTCCCTAATTTGATGGGACCCTAGATAAAGATGATGACGAGCACATATATAGTATATAAATAATATATATGATAAAGTACAAAACGACAAATTAGAAATATGCCAATTTTAATTTTCCTCTAGCTTTTTTTAGAATCATTATCAATATTGACAAAAAAAAAGAAATTATTTTAATAAACTAATCTTTCTCTGAAATTCATCGAGATTGATCTAGTTCGAGCGGGTAAATTCTCGGTGTTACTAATCGTAGCCACCATCGGGTTCAGATCTTTTGATGACCTCTGATTAATCAAGCTCGATCGTTCTCATCCCCGCTTTCTTTATATGGACGAGAGCAGAGAGTCCCATAGAATTATGTAGACTTGTAACTCTGGTCTTTGGTAGAGATTAGTCCGGCCTGTGCGGATAACATCATACTTTTTTTTCTTTCTTCTCCTGTGAAATGTCGCATTCTCTTTGGCTAGCCTCGACTGGAGCTTTACAAACAGTGCGAATCTTTCGGCTTTTATATGATTCCCTCTCTCTGTCTCTATCTGGGTAAAATCGAGATAAGATAAACAAATATAGATGGAGAAAAAAAACGTAGAAGATAAAATGGAAAAAGGTGTAAGATGACAAGATGAATACATGTCCTTCGACCTAATCCTTTGGAATCATTTCTGGGATTCCTATGTGAAAGAAAAAGGGTAACCTCAACTTCAAGAACCATTTTATTTAGTGCTCTCTTGTGAAATTCAGTTCAATTCACGTATTGTTCTTTTTTAATGTTCAATTAGATATGTATATGGATCAATATATGCATATGTATATGATCCGCAGGAGGCCCTTTTATGAATCGAATTTTGATCTCCCCCCTCCCCATGGGATGTACTCGATTGACACTACGATATTTTGCTGTATAGATTAGACGGGCAACTCTCTCGTGCTGAATTTGCAACGGTGGCTCGAGAGTCCCAGCTTAATCTCGTACTAGACATGTTCTTCTTTATGTTCAATTCATATCTTGCGTTTGCCGAAAAGGGGGTCTGGTATTGCGCGATAGCTCCTGCAAAGACGGCTCTAACAAAGTCAAGCCATATGCAACTTTCACACGAGAATTTCCAATCTCTTTGCCGTGAATAAATACCGAAATTTCAAAACCCAGAAGACAAGATGTGCCCTTTCCGGATTGTGGATATGAAGTTTGAACGGAAATCTGGTGGAGTATCGTCAATTCTATTTGATATTAATAGTTTAGGATTTTCTGTGTTCTTTAACATTTTTTCCCTTCACAAAAAGGAAAAACCCTTAAAGTTTTGCCAAATACAATGATGATTTCTTATCTTCATCAGCCAATCATGCATGCTTTTTGACCTAATCTCAGTTGCATACTGATATATATATATATATATATATATAAAGAAAGAAAACTTGCCCGAAACCCCAAGAGTTTGAAAAGTGAAGGGCACGGCACCGATACGATGCACGAGATCAATTTTGAGTTATCGACGTCTTACCATTACATCATATGCATATTATCAAGTTGTCTACTATGTTAGAGCCAGAACGACATCAATCCTTAACTCTCGCAAGTGATGGATGGAGTCTTGCGAGTAATCCTCAGCCATGGCCGACAGGGTCGGAGTCTAAAGATACATCTTCCGTTCTACTTCTATTCAACATACAAATATTCTGTTCATAAAAGGAATTATATTAATTATTCTGATATTATTCACTAGGAAGAGAAGACGGGAACGTGGAAGAGTATGATCTCTACATATATTCCAAGTATCCCATGCATAATGAATGAATTAATTAATTAATTAATCACATGCTTTGATACGAGCAAGATGCTTTTACCGGATAAAAGCAGGTTGCTGACGGCTATTTGGGGCTTAAATTAATGGAAGTAGTGATTAATTTAATCAGGTTCTAAAGTATATCAATAATTAATTAGGATGTGATTAATAAAGTCTTGGAACAAGTAAGTGACAAAGCAGAAACATGCCCTGTCGATTTGCCCTTCCCCCACCACCATCTTTTTTGGAGATAGTATGTGCTTGTGTAAGGCTTTTGAGGAACCATGATTATTCACCTGCCCCAATTCACCACATACATGAATCTAACTCTCCCCAGACCGGAAGGGGCATGGAGTAACAGTGCTCGTCTCCATCTTCGCCGGTGAAACCTTTCATCCTTTGCCTTTTCATTTCCTGGTCCTATCTGGAGTGGCAAGCATCTGTTGTAACCAATCAAGATCGATTATCTTCTCCATCATCATCTTTTCGGTCGTCAGAATTCAAATCTGAAATGTGGTGAGAACTAAGTGTCTTTTGTTTGTCATATGCCAATTTGAATAAGATTAAACGTCCATACTTGCTGTAATGTACTGCGGTGGATTATGCAGCTCACTATTCGGCTCCAAGGTCGGATCATATACTTGTGAATTGCTCTTCAGATCATTCAAAAATCTGATTAAGGATTCAAATGCTATTGTTGAATAACTTGATAACTGATCCACCATGACCGAGTCCTACTCCGAAATTTATACAAAAATGAATGCCATTTTTTCCCTTCAGATCATCCGGCTACAAACTAAAATGTGCTCGTTCTAACGACGCGGAAGATGGGTCCATATGATCATCGGCTCTGCTCCATGGATGCTTGATAGAGGCCCTGGGCCCGCATTCATGTTTTCAAGCCATGACTCACCATTGTGTGCGAAATGGCAATAGCTTTCCTTTGACCCAAGAGGAACTGTGGTTGGGCTCAAAATGCAATAACTTCTATGCGTGGCCTACCCAACGAGACAATGTCACCAATATGTAATGCAAACTAATCATGTGAATGCCTCTCTCTTTCAGTTGTTTTGTACCGAGCCCGTCCTCATGGGCTGCCGGAGCTCGAAAGCAATTTTCGGGCTAGACTTGTTGCCAAGAGTCATGCCAGCATTCTCCTAATTCTTGGCATAACCCGCCCAATCAGGGGTCGGGTTAGTGGGCCTTTCGTCCAACCGAGCAAATTGTCGGTTAAAAGGAAGGCTAGTATCAATCACACCGTGGGGGCAAGAACTAAACAAAAATTTTCGGTTACAATGTTCTAGACTTGTTTTCACCAGTCCAAGGAAGTTCTTTCGGTACAAAAAGGGAGAAGACATCATCTCGTGGATTGCAGGTTTGTGAACATATACACACACATATATATATAGTTATAATGTTACGTTTGATCTCTGGATTAAACCACCTGCAGCTGCGACCGAGGACAGCTCGATTGATTTTGGAGATTTCCTCGAGGGCCATTACCTGGAAATTTTCTGAAGCTGTTGAGCTGCTTGGCCCTTTCCCGGTTAGGGATGTACCTACCTCTTCGTAGGGGGCAATCGTATGTTGAGCACTTTGGACTCCTTCCATGGAGGTGGAATCGGGAGACTTGGTATCTCTTGGTATAGTCCCGTTCATCAACGCCCGTATAGTGTTTCAGCTTCTAGCACAATTATATCCCACGTTGCAAGACCATCAGAAACGAGATGTTGGAGTTGGACAAAGGAAAATTCTCCCATAGACTCGACATGCTTCAGTTGGGCTCGCTACACTGCAGGTGAGTCCTATCCTCTCTGATTGGTTGTTGTGATGAGCAGGTTATACCAGAAGCTCAAGCCTGTCAGATGATCCACTCGCATTGTGTAACACATGCTGTTTTAAGAAGATCCACCCTTCAAATCAGGTTCTACCACATCCAAGTTTGATCGTCGGAAACTTCTGAACACCGGTTTCACTGCTTGATGACAACATTCTTGATAACTAGATATTATACAATGGTTGTAGATGGCCTCTTTATTCGTTTCCAGACTCTCAGTCTGACAAAAAGCCTAAAATCAGTCATACAAGATTTACTCAATCCTTTTTGACCATCAGGCTTAGCAACATCTGTAATTATGCTAGAGGACTCTCATGCCTAACCATGATTGCCTACTTGCAAGATCAAACAAGACGGACTAATTCAAAAGGTATCCATGTAAGAAACAGCATACTAATAAGAACACATTGAGGCAGCATCAAGAGCAGGACCAACAACCTGGATCAAAATGGCTATCTGAACTGGGGTTCATTTCCGACATGAACATTCCACCAGAAATAGATGAAACATCTTGTTTCAATGGTTTATGCACAAGTCGGTCATTTGCAAGGCTCTCCATCACCAATAATTTGAGCAAACGTATAACAAGGAGAAGCTTCAGCGTCTTCAGGGCCCATTCTTAAGGCCAGACCATTCCGAAACTCAGGCAGCAACGGGTAATTATCATCTTGGCCACTGTTTTTTGAGTTTAACGAATGATTTTGATCAACATTAAGCAATACAGAAAGGGCATCTAAAATCTGTTCCACCAACCAAAACCACCTTACCTTCTCTTACAAATGCAATTTGACGATATTGGGGGGCTTCAACTCTGAAATCAAAATCGACTGACGCAAGCTTTATGTTAGCTAGCTAGCAATTATTACTCAAGAGCAAGTTGCAGGTGCACGGTACAATTCTCATGAAATTCGGTTGACTCAACTACCAAGAAGAGTTTACTTTTCCCAGTAAATGAAGGAAACAAATACGTGAAGACAGAAAACTGAAGAAATCCCCGGAGCCAAATTTCCCGACTGCAAAGTCTCAATTCAGTTGATTAGGAAACCAAACATCGGAAAACTGGAATCTTGAGAACAATCCTTCATAGCTGCGAAACATTTACAGGAAATTTTAACTAACTGATACAGGAGAAAGGTAAATACCGAAAAAAAAAACAAAATCGAAGCTTGAAGCACTTACAACTATCTAATCAGAGGCCCTCTCTAGAAAGCTGCTCAGACTAAACGACCACAATTGACGCTGGGTGCCCAGATTGTCAGCAAACGAGCCGCAGCAATCCGGTTCGGCACGGACCCGGGTCCGGCAGACGGGGCAGGCGGCAACCTTGATCAGCCATGTGTCCACGCAGCTCCGGTGGAACACATGGCCGCAACCGGATAGCTCCCTACACCACTGGCCCCGCCTGAAATCATCTAGGCAGATCGCGCAGATCTGATTCGGGTCACGTGGAGATGCGGCGTCATTTCGCGGGTGCTTGAATCTCCGCAGCCTCCGGAGGTCGCCCTGGGAGAGAGCCGAGTCAGGAGATGCTGGAGGGGCGAGCTGGTGATGGGTGGCGCGGCGGCGGTGGAGGAGGCCCCCGGCGAGGCAGATGTACAGGAGGATCAGGGCGGCGAATCCCATGAAGAGGAAGAAGAGGGTGGTTATGAGGACCATGATGAAGGGCCTGAGCAGGAGGGATAGGACGGTCTGGTTCTGCTTCGGCGGCTGGGGCTGCGGGACCGAGGCCCCGCCCCCATGTTGGCTGTGGTCGGCGGCCGAGGTCGCGTCATCAGGCTCGGGGAGATAAGGCGGCATCGGGAAACGGAGGGGAGACAGAGGGAAGAGAAGGCAGTAGGGAGAGATGGAATGGGAGGCTTTGTGTGATAATAATAATATTATTAAATTACTAGGTACGAGCAGTAAGTACACTGACACACACACACACATATATATATATATACTGTTCTAGGAACTGGTGCCTTTTTTATTTTATAGAATTTCTATGAAAATATCTAAAATATTTCGCGAAAATGTTATTAACAATTTATTCATTGGAAAAAATCTTATATATATTAATGTCGAGAAAGCTTAATTGAATTTTTGTAATATTAAATAGCATATATATTTTTAAAAATTATATTATTATAATTGATTTTACAAAAAGATTTTATTTTTAACAGGAACATCCTTATCTGGATCCCTTCTTGTTTTTTTCTTTTCAATTATCTACATAACAAACTACGATACCATGGGCAGAGTAATATGTGGACCAGACCACCAGAGTCATGAAATTCAGGGTTGCCTCTTCAGCTGCACAAAGATAGGAAAAGTGACGATAGCGTTATCAAACTCTGGAAAAGATTTGTAGAATATTTGTATAAATTATAAATCAGATGAGAATTTATGTAATCATGAATTTAAGGGTTTGGTTGAGAGTTTAATGGGTTGAATCATATATTTAATTAATAATATAATATTACTAATAAATTTATATAATATCGTAATTTAAATATGAGTTATAATAAAAATTATTAATATAATTATTATATTAAAAATTTAACATAAAATATAAATTAAAATTTATGTAATTTTTTATTATTAAATAATTATCCTAGTTTATCCGTACCTTCGTCTCCGTTAAACATATTTCCAGAATCCGGTCGTATTTTGAAGATATAAAATGGCACGCCAATGGGGATAAGATCTCCTGTCGGAGAACTATGTATTGAGGGACGGGCATCACGCAGTGGATGAAACTGAGAAGGCATGGTAGCTGCTGGGATTCGGGGGGTGCCAATGGCACTTGGTTTTGCAGTCACGTCACGCGCCACTATCCTGTCGTTTTCTATCTTCCCATATGTTTTCCATTTATTTATTCAGAGATAGGTTCTATCATACTGAGAGTCGGCTAACGTCTGTGTTGAATAATATATTTAATGGATTAAATTATATATTTAAAAAATAATTATTAATAATATGATATATAATATATAATTTTAAATTAAAATACCATATATTATATTAAATGTAAATTTATAATTTTAAATTTTAAAATATTTATAATAATATTTAAGTTAAAAAATATATTAAGTATGATAAAATAAAATAAAATATTAATATTTTTTTAGATGAATATTGTAATTGATAAAAAAATTTAAAAAAATTTTAATTTATTCGCTCGGTAATCATAACCTATAAGTTTAGCAATCAAATTAAAAATAGCCCGTTTAGATGTATTTGACCGGATTTGTAGTACATTTGGTTCAATTAAGTAATCAGATAGAGTGACTATCTAGTTCCTCATCAAACCAGTCCGACCAGCCATTATAATCCAATTTTAAAAACTTGCTACTTTTACGTCCATACACCCATAAAGATTATTTCCACATGGATAAAATTAGAAACGTGCACTCTTTCGTGTAATCATTTTCAATTAATTGGCGATGTTGGCGCCATATGTTGGTCTGTAGGTCACTACGCGATACTGTGAACCATCAGAACTCGAGCGCACGATACCTTGTTGGAGTTGTCGACCCACAGAATACCGATATATCAACATGCATGTTTAAACGTGGTACTATCTAGCAGTCCGCACAGACTTGACACTGAAGGAGAGACCAGTGCTAGAGTTATCCATTAGTAGCCTTGTACAGAGCATCTTGTTTATCAACAAGCAGCTCCAAGCTATGCAGTAAGAAGCCGCTCGATGGGATCCAGTTAACCGGTATTTAAATCCAATTAGTTTATAGATCCAGCCCACAGAATCTACGGAAACATGATTAATTTCACATCCTTTAATGATGAATTCTATGTATACAGAGTTTTCTTCGTATCTAGCGCGGTCAATGTGCATCATCTGGTCTGGTAGAAGCATCGCCAGCACCATCTGTTCCTGGACATGTCAACGGAACAAGTCTCGATCTATTCCTGTCCAAATACGCTAGATACGTTAGATGAGTGTCTCCAAATCCCTTTGCCATAATTCCCATGACTTTGGACCAAGCTAGAGGGAGCGCTTCAGGCTGATGATCTCTCAAAGCCGAAGAAGAAGAAGAAGAAGAAGAAGAACGCCAACGTGAGTGGAGGAGCTCAACCAGGAGCGCAGAAAATGAAACGATTGCAGAGATTATGAAGAGTCCTCCAAAGCTGCACACGCTGAGGCTGAGGTTGTCCGATGAGATTGTCACATCCTGGTCTGCCATAGTTTGGCATGACAAATCGGGGCTCAAAGAGTACTTCCTCTCTATTGCTTCGATCGTGTCCTTATCTTCGGTGACTTTCAAGACTGCTCTCGAGAAATAAGGGACGAGTGGAGACCCTTGCTTGAAGGCCTAATCAGCACATAGACACACAGAATACACGTACTAAATAAGAAAAAAGAAAAGGTTAGATGTACGAGATTATACAATTGATCTATCTCAGTGAGACTTAATAACTGCACGGAGTGGAACTTACGAAACCAAACCCATCAGTCTTGTAGGTTGGTCCGACCATCATGTACTCGTTGCAGTGCTTGGCAAGAAAAAGTTTGAGGTAGGGGATCTCGTCAAAGATGGCATCAACTCCTCCATTTCCACTTCCGTTCGCTAGTGCAAGATGGTACTCCTCCATGGACGTGTAGGCTTTCAACCTCGAAGGATCGAACTTCAAATCTCGTAACAGAAGCTCTCTAACAAAGGAGTCCTCCTGTTACCCCACGTACTGCCGGTTCCTTACAAGATCCTGGACATCTACGAACTTGGGCTGGAGACGCTGTACGGTCAAGAAGGAGGCCAAGCTTGCTGTGTAACTCTGCGTTATGATCAGCACGACAAACAGCCAAATCACCAGCACCAGTCTTGTCAAGTTGTTACGCACCCTCTCGCCTGTTAATCCATGAAACATCCATATCACTAATAGATGTAACTAAGAAACCTAGAGACGGAAGAGAGAGTAGATCACGGACAATGGGCAAAAAACAAGCGTGGAGAAAGAAAACCAAAGGCTGACGCTGAGTTGCTGTCCCCGTGATCCACTGAAGTCCTCGTTGTTGTGGCGCTCAAGCACCCAGACAACAAAGCCGATGAATACAAAGGCCACGCCGGCGGTTAACCAAAGATCCCACTTCAGCGGCCTAAGGAAGATCCACATGTTTCTTCTCTCGTTGTCTTTCATAGCCACCAGCATGGACACGCCTGACTCTGAGTAGGGCAATGAAAAGTCGACAAAGTTGGATCGGTTTGCCACAATGGTTGTGTCTCCTACGACCATGTCATATTCCTGCAAAACCATGCACTTCTTTGGCTTTATATGTGCAACATTAAAACTAATTATGTCATAAATGCTTAATTGAAAGCAAGGAAAAGAAGAATAACAAAATTGAGGCCTTGATTCGATGTCCTACTCCAAGTTTGATCCGGTAAAGCATATCATTGTAAGTCCCAGCGCTTTGTCTGCTCACATTCATGAATGGCTTCAGCTTGTATGGAATGGCAAAGGGCAACTTGTCCATCACCGCGATAAACACATCGTAAGAGAACCCAGAATAGGTTGGGGCCCTGTTGCCCTGGTCCCACTCGATCTTGAAGAACTCCTTGAATCCAGACTTGACAGGCACCCCGATCTTCATCTTCTTCCCCTTCACTGGTATAACCCAGCCCTTGGGTTGCACAAGGGTTTCCCCGGGCCATAATGGTGGTTTCAGGTCATCCATGGAAGTCGAGTATCCTTGATCTTTACTCGTGAAGTTATTCATAGCCTGATTGATATCACAGTAAATTTAATCTTTTTTGTGATAATTTCTTAGGTGTTTTAAATTTATAAAAAGAGGTAGTGATGTGATTCAAAATAATAAAAATAAAAAAAAATAATACGACAGCATCGAGCATTAGGCACCTTGGAGAGCCCATGTTTGGGTGTCCAGTACCCGATTACCCGTTCCTTGCGCCCGACCACGTTAAAGACTTCGAACGCAGAGGCCTGGAGCTGACCGTTGACCAGCTCGAAATTCCCCGTCGTGCCGTTGACTTTGAAATTTCTTATGCGTCGAAAAATCTCGGGGCCCACCTCTGAGATTCCGATGGCTGAAAAGTCGAGCGTCGTCGTTCTCGTTTTTGTATTATTTCTCCTCCTGACGTACTGGGACTTTGACGGATTCCAAGCCTTCTCAACTGCATCGGCTAATGCACAAACGGTGTCGTATCCCCATAAGGCAGAGAGATTGAGCTGGTCAGTGCTACCTGAAATCAAATGATATGGGAAACAGTATGAACTCTCTCGGCTTAATTAATTATTCCAAGTGTTATTTTGCAAAGAGAGAGAAGTTTTCATCTCACGGATCGAGTGTTTCTTCTTGAAGTCTTTAAGCCGATCGGACATCGGGAGGTATGGTCTCACCCCAAGCACACCTTGCATGGAATCCGTGGCCGTGGGCCCGACCGGGTCGAGCAAAGATGTCAGCCCGTCTGTCACAATCCACACCGTCTCCTCATTCAGCATCCCTGCCTCGTTTGCGATGATGAATAGCCGAGAGCCGAGGAAAGCAGTCATGTGAACCATGAAAACCCTCGTCTGCATCATCATTAACTTGTTGAGCTCATCCAGTATGTCCTCGTCTCGTGAAGAAGGAGATATTGCACTTCTATTGGGTATCTGACAAACACCACATAATTCTCCGACCTTATTTAATAAGCACTCATTATATCTGTCGACAATGTGTCCAACTCATATTTGCAAACTCATAAGAGTGAAAATTGAGTTTATATAATGCTGATTAATTACCTTAACGTCTATTTCTTGGAAGGCATCTACGATGTATGGAATTAGCCCATTGCCATACTCTGTGTCTTCGTAGATTGGGACGACTTCTCTCAATCCGAAGGCTTGAATTATTGCCGCGATTGCTCTCACTTGGGAGCAGTCATCGTAGGCTGTCCGGACAAAGTAGTGGCTGTGGGCTGGGGAGAGGGGAGGACTCGTGGACGAGAATGATATGATCGGAACCTGAGCTTTGATTCCGAGATCGATCACAAACTTGGCCTGCGAGGACCAGGCTGGTCCAATTATAGCATGCACTTGCTCATTCTCCATCAAATCCAGGGCTGTTCCATCCGCGTAACAAGAAGGATTTAATAGACGTCTAACAGCAGAAGAATTTTTAATTACTATTCTGCATTCAACGCAATTCGATGTTTCCTCGACTTCATGTTTGGTCCAGAACACACCGTACGATGAGGTTATATTCCCCCCCCCCCCCACTCGACAACCGTCTATATGACTTGGGCTAGGTGAAATCGTAACTAACTCTCAAGAAGGCCTCATAAAAGTTTTCGATATGAGATTGTCTTCATAATTCATTAATTAGGAGAGATTGAAGAGACTATATCTATTCCAGTAACAATATCTGAAACTGAAGGTGCGTAGATAGGCATAAAATCCATGCAAGCTGTGTATATACCTGCAGAAGCTGCTGCGACAACATCGTTTTGGGGGTCCCTGAAATGTAGAGACAGCCTTGTACGGTAGCTAGCATGTTTGTCATAGAAGTCGGACCATGCCATGTCGATATGGCTCGAGACCTCCTTCCCCATCGCAGAGTTCTGCTCCATGATCACACCAACGCTCACCATTTCCTTCCCCGGCGAAACTGAGGCAGCAGCTTTTCCAAAGGGTCGATCAAAGGTAAAACCGAGCATGATGCAGAAGCAAGCAGCCAAAATATTCTTATCATTAGTAATTAGACCCATCGTTATAGGAAGATAAGGTGAAAGAACTCATATAATTAGTAAACTAAAGATGCAGCGGCGGAAGGATCAGAGGAAGAAGAGTATATAGAGAGGGGAGCTCCTGCAACGATGGAAAACATAAGATAGAAGTTTCTAGGAAAGCCACATTGATTTGATTGATTGAATCTTGATTTCCGTTCGTGGAATTTCGTGATTCCAACTCAATAGAACAGTCTTTTTTATCATCATCATCGTCGTCATCATCATCATCGTCATATATATATATATATAATATAGTATAACAAATCCGATTCATCAAAAAAATATACTTTAATCGAATGATATTATTTTGAAATTTAAAATTAATATGTTATGTATTTAATTTTTGATGAGGATTGACCCCTTTTATTATCAATCTTTTATCTCTCCATCTAATCTTGGCTTACATGCCTCGTTTCTGGCTCGGAAAATAAAACCAACCTCCGGGCGGCATTTTTTTGGGTACACACAGCTTGTATGCACATGTAGGGAGCTGACACGCATATATTATATATATGTAAACCTCGATCGCAGTTGATTATTACGGGTGAAAATGCTGACAATTTCGGCTGATTGTGGAAGCGTAGGTCCACGATAATGGCTCCTCATACAGACAAGACAAACAATTCGTTCAATGCTCATACTACGTACCCATCCATGTAACGGTATCGCATGTAAATATCAATCTCCTCTCCGGTTCATTTAATTTGCTGCCTTCATGCACACACGTATATATTCGATAAGCTGAGGGTATATTTTGGTTCGAGGTAATCCAAGCATGCTCAATCAAGTGAATGGATTGCATATTTATGCCAAAAAAAAAAGGGAGGGTAAAAGAGAGAGAAGGGATTACAAAAGCCCTCTTGCCTAAATAACGTATGTGGGACTATCAAAATGGACTCGATCAATAACCACAAAGACTCTTGACTTTCTGGTCTAAAATATTTATTAGTCCATTACTCTCACTCCAAATACATTAATAAATATTCTAACGGCACGGCAATTTGTAAACTGTGGCTTCCAGTCATCTGCCATTTCCTCTTTTATTTGTCTATTGTTTTTCTGAATAGCTAGTAGCCTCGGATGCATCTTCATGCGAGATGGAGATCCCCAGGGTCCTTGGGCATCTGCAGTCTGTACGGTTTAAACACCAGCCACAAACAAAGAAAGGAGATCTTGAGAGCGTCACCAGAGTGCCGTAGATTGAGCATTGATTTCCACAGAACGAACAAGAACCGTTCCAGCAAAACTCTTGAAGTTCTGTGTTAATCAATGAGGGCCATCCCAGCAATGTGGGTCGAGCATTGACTTGACAGAGGCAGACTAGCACCCCCCGAAGTCTTCGCGACGAGTAAATATTACATGGGTCTAACTCAGCCACCTGGCTGAGTAAGAACCAACCACATATCAACACGTGGCAAATGGGCAGACGGAGGATTGACGGAGAGGAACGGAAGCAGCCCATTCTCCCTTGCCTTCTACACTTCGAAACGGGAAAACAGAGCGCTACGGTTAATGGAGACAAGCTTCACTTCAAATCACTGCGCTTCCCTCCCCTGAATCCGATCTTCAAGCTCTTCCCATAGCAAAATTGACATTCCACTGATCAAAGCCCAAAACCGAAACGGTTAGTCTTGAGGAAGAAGAGGAGGTGAGATGCGTCTCAGAGACTGGTGAAGCACGTGCTGGGAAACCCACTATGGTGTCGAAGCTCAAGATTCTCCCCGCCGCCATTGGCTGCGATACATGGTCAACTCAGCGGCGGGGGCGACAGTGGAAACTCCCGCCGGGGTGGGGGGGGTGAGGGGCGGGCCTTCTTCAATAGACGCGCCGGTGACCGTTGGTTTGACAGATGGAGGAGGAGAGGGACTAGGAGTACATTACGGCTTTCGTGCGTCCTGTTAATCTTTAGATTGGGATGGGTAATGGGGAGAGAAATTAAGAGTGACCTAATGTGTTGGATTTTGGGTTTTTGGATTGATTTCAATTACTTTTATTAGAATTTGGAGCAGGAAAGCAATTAGGGGAGGGGATCCTAGGGATTTGTTGTTTGGGGTTCTTGCTATTGTGGGACAGGGGCAAGAGGTGAAGAGTTGAGTTCTCGATTTTAGGGTTTCTCACCATTGATGAAGGGTTTTGTGTGAGGAAGAAAGAGCAGAAGTCCATGAAGTATCGGATTTCGTTGTATGCATCTATCTGTTCCTGGCACAGAGATGAATAAATTCTTTGATTCGATAATTTCTTGAATGAGAGAAGAAGAGATCTCCGATTCTACTTGTTCAAGCAACAAGAAAGAATCGATTTAAAAGCTTTGCTCTCTCAGCCATCAAACCATAGTTCATTTTGTTGGAAGCTGCATTTAAATCTAACTGCCATGTCTCGATCTACTTGCTGAGCACTCAAGCTACCTATTGCTGGAATTAAAATTTTGAAAGCCTTTCAAGGAGTAGCAAAAGTAAGTGCTCCTTATTCGTGGTGGAGATTTGCTCGATTGAAAGGAGCGGTCCGAGGTGATGCGTTGAGTGAGAACAGGAAAGGAAAGGAGAGCGGTGAAGCTGTCTGTCGATCCTCCGTTTGTTTTGGGAGGAAATGTGTGATTAAAATTTTTGAAACCCATTGCCATTTGTCAGTCTGTAGTTGGTTCTTACTCAGCCAGGTGGGGCCAGGACCATTGCACGAATTCTGCTTAATTACAGAGAAGAACTTTGCTTTGGCATTTATGCAAGGAAAAGAACAAGCTTCATCGGACCAAAGAAAGGTCAGGGGGGGCCAGCGGATGACCAAGTTAGATCGTGCCCGAAGATCTTCGTGCTGTTGCCCACTCTGGTATATGGCCTAACAAGATCCCCTAATTTGACCACCTTCCTCCGACTCGAGGAGCAACTGGGCTCAATCAACCGGTATTTATATACAATTAGTTCATAGATCCTGCCCACAGAATCTACGGAAACATGATTCACATCCCTTGCTGCTGAATTCTGTATATACGGAGTCTTCTTCAAATCTGGCGCGGTCATTGTGCATCATCTCATATCGTAGAAGCATCACCAGCACCATCTGTTCCAGGACTTGTCAACGGAACAAGTCTCGATCTATTCCTGTCCAAATACGCTAGATACGTTAGATGAGTGTCTCCAAATCCCTTTGCCATAATTCCCATGGCTTTGGACCAAGCTAGAGGGAGCGATTCACGCTGATGATCTCTCGAAGCCAAAGAAGAAGCGCAACAAGAACGCCAGCGTGAGTGGAGGAGCTCAACCAGGAGCGCAGACAATGAAACGATTGCAGAGATTATGAAGAGTCCTCCAAAGCTGTACACGCTGAGGCTGAGGTTGTCCGACGAGATTGTCGCATCCTGCTCTGCTATATTTTGGCATGATAAATCGGGGCTCAAAGAGTACTTCCTCTCAATTGCTTCAATCGTGTCCTTGTCTTCGGTGACTTTCAAGACTGCTCTCGAGAAATAAGAGACGAGTGGAGACCCTTGCTTGAAGGCCTGATAAGCACATAGACACACACGATACACGTATTAAGAAAAAAGAAAAGGTTAGATGTACGACATTATGCAATTGATCTATCTCAGTGAGACATAATAACTGACTGCATGAAGTGGAACTTACGAAACCAAACCCATCAGTCTTGTAGGTTGGTCCGACCATCATGTACTTGTTGCAGTGCTTGGCAAGAAAAAGTTTG
The DNA here is from genome assembly GCA_900174645.1 of Sonneratia alba. NCBI lineage: Eukaryota > Viridiplantae > Streptophyta > Magnoliopsida > Myrtales > Lythraceae > Sonneratia > Sonneratia alba. The sequence goes on along the minus strand of FWPY01000028.1, from coordinate 2,807,365 downwards.
AGGTAGGGGATCTCGTCAAAGATGGCATCAACCCCTCCATTTCCACTTCCGTTCGCGAGTGCAACATGGTACTCCTCTATGGACGTGTAGGCTCTCAACCTCGAAGGATCGAAGTTCAAATCTCGTAACAGAAGCTCTCTAACAAAGGAGTCCTCCTGGTACCCCACGAACCGCCGGTTCCTTACAAGATCCTGGACATCTACGAACTTGGGCTTGAGGCGCTGTACGGTCAAGAAGGAGGCCAAGCTTGCTGTGTAACTCTGCGTTATGATCAGCACGACAAACAGCCAAATCACCAGCACCAGTCTTGTCAAGTTGTTACGCACCCTCTCTCCTGTTAATCCATGAAACATCCATGTCACTAATAGATATAACTAAGAAACCTAGAGGCGGAAGAGAGAGTAGATCACGGACGATGGGCAAAAACAAGCGTGGAGAAGGAAAACCAAAGGCTGACGCTGAGTTGCTGTCCCCGTGATCCACTGAAGTCCTCGTTGTTGTGGCGCTCAAGCACCCAGACAACAAAGCCGGTGAATACAAAGGCCATGCCGGCAGTTAACCAAAGATCCCACTTCAGCGGCCTAAGGAAGATCCACATGTTTCTTCTCTCGTTGTCTTTCATAGCCACCAGCATGGACACGCCTGACTCTGAGTAGGGCAATGAAAAGTCGACAAAGTTGGATCGGTTTGCCACAATGGTTATGTCTCCTACGACCATGTCATATTCCTACAAAACCATGCACTTCTTTGGCTTTATATGTGCAACATTAAAACTAATTATGTCATAAATGCTTAATTGAAAGCAAGGAAAAGAAGAATAACAAAATTGAGGCCTTGATTCGATGTCCTACTCCAAGTTTGATCCGGTAAAGCATATCATTGTAAGTCCCAGCGCTCTGTCTGCTCGCATTCATGAATGGCTCAGGCTCGTATGGAATGGCAAAGGGCAACTTGTCCATCACCGCGAGAAACACATCGTAAGAGAACCCAGAATAGGTTGGGGCCCTGTTGCCCTTGTCCCACTCGATCTTGAAGAACTCCTTGAATCCAGACTTGACAGGTACCCCGATCTTCATCTTCTTCCCCTTCACTGGTGTAACCCAGCCCTTTGGTTGCACTAGGGTTTCCCCGGGCCATATTGGTGGTTTCAGGTCATCCATGGAAGTCGAGTATCCTTGATCTTTACTCGTGAAGTTATTCATGGCCTGATTGTCATCACAGTAAATTTCATCTATTTTGTGGTAATCTCCCAGGTGTTTTAGATTCATAAGAAGAGGCAGTGATTTAATTCAAAATAATAAAAATAACAATAATAATAATAATACGACAGGATCGAGCATTAGGCACCTTGGAGAGCCCATGTTTGGGTGTCCAGTACCCGATTACCCGTTCCTTGCGCCCGACCACGTTAAAGACTTCGAACGCAGAGGCCTGGAGCTGACCGTTGACCAGCTCGAAATGCCCCGTCGTCCCGTTGACTTTGAAATTTCTCATGTGTCGAAAAATCACGGGGCCCACCTCTGAGATTCCTATGGCTGAAAAGTCGAGCGTCGTCGTCCTCGTGTTTGTATTATCTCTCCTCCTGACATACTGCAACTTTGACGGATTCCAAGCCTTCTCAACTGCATCGGCTAATGCCCAAACGGTGTCGTATGCCCATAAAGCAAAGAGATTGAACTGGTCAGTGCTACCTGAAAATCAAACGAGATGGAAAAATGTATCAACTCTCTCGGCTTAATTAATTATTCCAAGTGTTATTTTGCAAAGAGAGAGTAGTTTTCATCTCACGGATCGAGTGTTTCTTCTTGAAGTCTTTAAGCCGATCGGACATTGGGAGGTATGGTCTCACCCCAAGCACCCCTTGCATGGAATCCATGGCCGTGGGCCCGACCGGGTCGAGCAAAGATGTCAGCCCGTCTGTCACAATCCACACCGTCTCCTCATTCAACATCCCTGCCTCATTTGCGATTTCGAATAACCGAGAGCCGTGCCAAGTGGTCATGTGAACCATGAAGACCCTCGTCTGCATCATCATTAGCTTGTTGAGCTCATCCAGTATATCCTCGTTTCGGGAAGAAGGAGATATTGCAAGTCTATTGGGTATCTGATAAACACCACAAAATGATCAGATCTTATTTAAGTATTCATTATATCTGTCGACAATGTGTCCAACTGAAATCTGCAAAGTTACGGAGTAAAAATTGAGTTTATATAATGCTGATTAATTAATTACCTTAACATCTATTTCTTGGAAGGCATCTACGATGTATGGAATTAGCCCATTGCCATAATCTGTGTCTTCGTAGATTGGGACGACTTCTCTCCAGCCGAAGGCTTGAATTATTGCCGCGATTGCTCTCGCTTGGGTGCTGTCATCGTAGGCTGTCCGGACAAAGTAGGCGCTGTGGGCTGGGGAGAGGGAAGGACTCGTGGACGAGAATGATATGATCGGAACCTGAGCTTTGATTCCGAGATCGATCACAAACTTGGCCTGCGAGGACCAGGCTGGTCCAATTATAGCATGCACTTGTTCATTCTCCATTAAATCCAGGGCTGTTCCATCCGCGTAACAAGAAGGATTTAATAGACGTCTTGTAACAGAACAATGTTTAATTATCATACTGCATTCTGTGCACTTCTATGTTGCCTCGGGCTCATGTTTTTTCTAGAACACATTGTAGGATGAGATTTTTTTCCCCACACTCAACAACCATCTATACGACTTGGGCAAGGTCAAAACGTAAGCAACTCTCAAGAAGACCTCATAAATGTGTTAGATCAGGGATTGTCCTCATAATTCATCAATCAGGAGAGATTGAAGAATCTATATCTATTCCTGGAACAATGTTTGAAATTGAAGGTAGACATTCATAAAATTCATGCGTGCTGTGTGTGTACATACCTGCAGAAGCTGCTGCAACAACATCGTTTTGGGGGTCCCTGAAATGTAGAGACAACCTTGTACGGTAGCTGGCATGTTCATCGTAGAAGTCGGACCATGCCATGTGTATATGGCTTAAGGCCTTCTCCCCCATCGTAGAGTTCTGCTCCATGATCACACCAACTCTCACCATTTCCTTCCACGGCGAAACCGAGGCAGCAGCTTTGCCAAAGGGTCGGTCCAAAGTAAGACCGAGCATGATGCAGAAGCAAGCAACCAAAATACTGTTAGTAGTAGTTAGACCCATCTTTGTAGGAAGACAAGGTGAAAGAACTGATAAAATTAGTAAATTAAAGATCGAGCGGCGGAAGGATCAGAGGAAGAAAAAGTACATAAAGAGAGGAGTTGCAGTGACGATGGAAAACATAAGATAGAAGTTTCTGGGAAAGCTACAATGATTTGAATGATTTGATTGATTGAATCTTGCCCTCCTTCGTTGAATTTCGTGAGTCCAGCTCATTGGAACTGTCTTTATCATCATATACACATAATGACCGAATTAATTTGTCTAATAAAAAAAATTAATATTCATTATCTTAAATTAAAAATTTACTTATTTAATTTATGATAAACTATCATTTATCTTTTTATCTAATTTTGAATTATATAATTAGTTTGGACTCAGAAAAAAGAGTCAACCTTCAGGGCGCGTCATTCATTCATTTTCGCACACATGTAGAGAGCTGACACGCATATATTATATGTAAACCTCGATCGCAGTTGATTATTACGGGTGAAAATGTTGACAATTCCGGCTGATTGTGGAAGCGCAGGTCCACGATAGTGGCTATTACAGACGAGACAAACAATTCATTCAATGCTCATACTACGTACCCATCCACGTAAAGGGTATCGCGTGTAAATATCAATCTCTTCTCTGGTCTATTTAATGTGCTGCTTTCATGCACACAAGAAGAAGGGTAAAAGAGAGAGAAGGGATTACAAAAGCCCTCTTGCCTAAATAACATTTGATTAAATTTTTTGGTTGTCCGAAGTAGTATAACTAACATATGTGGTACTATCAAAATGGACTCGGTCAATAACCATCGCGTCTCTCACTCCAAATACATTAATAAATATATCCCAACAGCATGCCAATTTGTGGACAGTGGCGTCCAGTTTTCTGCCATTTTCTCTTTTTCTTTTTTTCTTTTTTTGTTGGGGTGGGGGGTGGTGGCGGAGGGGATTAGGTAGCCTCAGATCAGATACATCTTCGAGCGAGATGAAGATTCCTAGAGTCGTTGGGCATCTGCAGTCTGTCCCGTTTAATTACCAGCCACACAACAGAGGAGATCTTGAGAACGTGACCAGAGTTGCGTAGATTGAGCTTTGATTTCCACGGAATGAATAAGAACCATTCCAGCCAAACTCTTGAAGTTCTGTATTAATCAGTGAGGGCCATTCCAGCAATATGTGTCACGTATTGAATTGACAGAGACTTTGAAGTCCATATACTGAGGCGAACACCCCCGAAGTCTTCGCGATGGGGACCAGCACCATGCACGAACTCTGCTTAATTACAGAGAAGAGCTTTGCTGTGGCATTTATGGGGGGGAAAGAGCAAGCTTCATTGGACCAAAGAAAGCTCAGGAGGGCCAAGGGATGACGAACATCGATCATGCCGGAAGATCTTCCTGCTGTTGCCCAATTCTGATATATGGCCTAACAAGATCCCTTAATTTGAAAAACCGTCCTCCGACTCGAGGAGCAACAGGGGTCAAATGTCGAATATACCTAACTTTGTGATTGCCGTACCCTTTTTTTATTCCTTCTGTTCGTATAATTATATGCATTCTCTGTTCATTTATTGTCTCTTTCTTTCTTCTTCTTCTTCTTTTTTTTTTTGGCACATCTCTTTGAAGTGGTCCAATTGTACTTCTAATTCATTTCTTATTTTTCAAGTTCTCCTAATGTTGACGTTGAAATTTCTATGTTTCATCATGTGGAGATTTATGTATACCTCTCGTATTCACGTCACTATCAATTGAACAAACGGCATATCCATGCCCGGAGATGGACTAGCGTCGATCATGGCACTCCTTATGATATGGAGCTGCAACTAGTTCAGATAAATTCCCTGCGTTACTTATTGCCTGAATTTTATTTCCCGAAAAGCAAATGGACTGCCTTGACCCATTGCAACTCAAAAGGGGCACCTAGCCAGTCATTTGCAAGGCTCTCTATCGCCAATTTGGGCAAATGCATAACAAGGAGAAGCTTCAGGGCCCATTCGTAGGCCAGACCAATTCCGAACCTCAGGCAACGACAGCCGATTCCGTGTAGGCAGCGCTGTCTGTTGAACCGCTGACTCTATCTATTCATTGAATTTGCTTTAAACCAGCAAGTGGAGGCCCGAACAGACCAACCAAGAGAGCGACTTAAGAATGACAGCTCGTTGATAAGTTGACAACATGCAGTAAACTAGATTTAGGATTCGAAAGTCTTGAGGGTCGGTATCTGAGATTTAATTAACGGATCTCAAGCTATACAATATATTTTATAGTGGGTTAATCGGTTATTACGGCGCCGGACACTATCATTTCTGTCAAATGACCCAGCCTCCCCTGGCTCTTCCACCGTCCAGGCTCCCTTTCCTCCCTATGCAATGCTCCCCCCGCACAGGCCTACCACTCTTCGCGCCTGTGGCATTTTTGCCAAACGGTCTTTGGCAGTAGCGCCATCCTCCTCGCTTGCTGCAAGGGCGGATTGTCCGTCGCTGCTGCGTTCTCTTAGGCTTTGGAAACCTGGAAAAATGTAGTTGAATGGGACGGCATGAGGGTTACACGTCCCATTGTGCCGAGATGTGAGGTGCAGGTGGCGATGATCACCCCGGGGAATGCGCTAGCGCCCTTGACAGGCACTCCAGGACCCGCCAACGCTCATGAAAACCCGGGTCGGTCCGCCAAGAGCAACTTGCAGTTGCATGATACAATTTTCAAGAAATTCAGTGACTCAACTACCAAGAAGAGTTTTCTTTTCCCATTAAATGAAGGAAACAAATACGTGAAAACAGAAAACTGAAGAAATCCCCGGAGCCAAATTTCCCTACTACAAAGTTTCAATTCAGTCGATTAAGAAACCAAACATCGGAAAACTGGAATGTTGACAACAACCATTAATAGCTGCGAAACATTTACAGAAATATTTAACTAATTGATACAGGAGAAAGTTAAATCCCAAAAGAAAAACAAAATCGAAGCTTGAAGCACTAACAACTATCTAATTAAAGGCCCTCCCTTAAAAGCTGCTCAGGCTAAACGACCAAAATTGATGCTGGGTGCCCAGATTGTCAGCAAACGAGCCGCAGCAGTCCGGTTAGGCCCCGACCCGGGTCCGGCAGACGGGCAGGCGGCAACCTTGATCAGCCACGTGTCCACGCAGCTCCGGTGGAACACATGGCCGCAACTGGCTTGCTCCTGTACCACTGGCCCCGCCTGAAATCATCTAGGCAGATCGCACAGAACTGATTGTTGGTCCCGTAATTGGAGATGCGGCGTCATTTCGCAGGTGCTTGAATCTCCGCAGCCTCCGGAGGTCGCCCTGGGAGAAGGCCGAGTCAGGAGACGCTGGAGGGGCGAGCTGGTGATGGGTGGCGCGGCGGCGTGGAGGAGGCTCCCGGCAAGGCAGATGTCCTGGAGGATCAGGGCGGCGAGCTCCAGGAAGAGGAAGAAGAAGGTGGTCATGAGTACCATGATGATGGGCTTGAGCAGGAGGTAGAGGACGGTCTGGTTCTGCTTCGGCGGCAGGGCTGGTGGCAGTGGTCGTCGGCAGACGTGGCGTCATGAGGCGCGGGGAGATAACGCGGCATCAGGAAACCGAAGAGAGAGAGAGAGAGAGAGAGAGAGAGAGAGAGGAGGGAATGGGAGGCTTGTGAGTGGAGGTGCCAGACGGCCCGAAAGTACGGCACTAGCATGGCTATAAAAACCATGCATGGCCTGGTATTTTTTGGCGGTCGGGGAGTTCGGGTCGTGCCGGCCCGGAAAAATATGAAAATAAGTTTTTATAATAAAAAATAAAATTATAAAAATATTTTTAAAAAAATGATAAATTATATGTATATAATTATATATTAATAATTATTTAAATATTTTATTCATATTAATATATATTTTAAATTAATTGATTAAATTATATTTTAAAATATTATTTTAAAATATAAATTATTTAAATTTATTTTTAAAAAATTATTGTATGATTTGTACATCCTGAAGTATGAAATTTTAGTATCTAAGTCAGAAGTTTTGGACTGCTTAAAATAATGGACTGTACCGTCCCGACCTAAGTTGCTAACTTTACTTATATGATAATAATAATTATTAGATAAATTATTACCTAGTAAGTATACTGACATATATATATGTACTGTTCTTGCAACTGTTGGTGCCTTTTTTTTTTTTAAGAATTCCCATGAAAATATCTAAAATATTTCACGAAATTGCTATTATCAATTTATTCATGGAAAAATTGACAGAATTTTTCATATATATATATATATATATACAAACACATATTATAATATTTGGAGAAAGAGTGTATTTTTAGAAATTATATTCTTATAATCGATTATAAAGGAAGATTTTATTTCTGGAGCCCACGTTTTTTTTTTCCTTATCTATATAATAAACTACTATACCAAGGGCAATAATATGTAGACCAGAGTCAAGGTTGCTTCTTCAGTTGGGACTGATTACTGCATTACAGCTAAGCGGACCAAAGTTGCTGAAAGATGGGAAAAGATGCGATCGTGTTTTCAACTCGGGAAAAAAATAGTAGAATATTGTATAAACTATACTATTAGTTTATATGATTTTTATTGATTTTTTAATTGTTAAATTATTATTATAGTCCATCCGAACCTTCACCTCCGCTAAACATATTTCCAGAATCGAAGATATGAAAAACAACACCAATGGGGATAAGATTTCCTGTGGGAGAATTATGTAGTGAGATATAGGCACCTCATAAAATTATGTAGTTGATATAAATATAATATTTTAATATAAAAAATTTTAAAATATAATTTTACATTATATACTTTTTAAAATTTACTACACTTTAATATATTTTACTAATTTTTTACTAACATCATCCACTTTTAAAAATATAAATAACTTATATAAAATTATTTTATAATAAAACTTTCTAAACTACTCTTTCTTTTTACTATTCCCTTCTTCATTCCTTCCTTTCTTTCTCTCTCTCCACGTGATCAAGCACATCTCTCTCTTTCCAATTCTTGGAGACAATTCTCTCTCTCAACCCAATTAATCAAGGTCTCTTTTTTGTCGTTCTAGTTTAATAACCTCTAATTTTTTTATTATAATTTTATTTATTAATTTTTTTATATATAAAATAATAATATAATATAATAATATATTAAAGGACAATACATACATAATTTGATCTCAAAATTAATATTTAAAAATTTTTATAATAAAAAATTAATTTAAATAAAGTGAAAAATGGATGATAAGATAGTAAAATTAATATTAAATAATTTCTTGATTTTTTGAGTTCAAATGAAGTAATCGCTCCATTAAATCCACCATGCATCATAGAATTTCTCCGGTCGGCAACCCCTCAGGATACGCAGAAAGTGATTCAATCATGTCGTCGGCACTAATCTTGTATAAAGCATGCTAAGTGTGTGTGAGAGAGAGAGGGGGGGAATAGTGCACTAAGAGAGAGACCACAAACTTGGAAAGTTAGAACTAATTACTACAAACAATCCCCCGATTTGATTTGCGCATGAGGAGGGCTTTATCGAGACCCAAAGGAGTGAGATTGAGATGGCGATGACTCCCAACCACACGACCACGATCATCAGCATCCTCCCTCACTTTTTCCTATCATCCTTTTTGCGAAAGGATAGAGATGGGCAAGTGCCAAGAAGCTGAAGTACACTCCTCTGATCAATTGGAGGATGCAAAAGGTCAAGGTGATGGTTGTAGGTACGTAGGAAAGTCACATTTAAGGGCAAGGAATAGTTTATTGAGTGAGAGAGAGAGAGAGAGAGAGAGAGAGGGGGGGGAGTGAATAGGCGGAAAAGAAAATGGAAGAGAGTAATGAGTCTTACGACACTCAAAAATCCATATAAGAGGTCACATTATAGAAAAAATTCACATATGTTATAAAAAATTAATAATGTTAATTAAAAATTAATAAAATATACTAAAATTTATTATATTTAAAAATATATGTAGTATAAAATTATATTTTAAATATTTTATATTAAAATATTATATGAATAAAATATTTTGTACAATCCTATCATTTTTCCTCGTGCAGAAGGCATAGTTATTGGAATTATGGGGGCAAAATAACACTTTGCTTTTGCATTCACATCATGTACCACTATCCTGCCGTTTCCCATCTTCTCATATGTTTTACATTTATTTATTTAGAGATGGTTTCAATTTTCATAATTTTTAAAATCCGCCCCGGATCCTGAGTAGGTTAATGTGTGGATTCATAGGTCAAATCTTAAGTTTAATGGGTCAAATAATATATTTAATAATTAAAATATTATATACTAAATATTAATTTATAATTTATAATTTAAAAATATCAATCATAATTCATTAAAAATATAAATATAAATATAATATAATATTAATGTTTTTTAAAAATAAATAAGGGGTTGATGATGTTGTTTTTATTTTTTAAAATAAATTTTAAAATATTCTTTGAAGTGGTCCAATTGTACCTTTAATTCATGTATTATTTTTTACGTTCTCCTAATGTTGACGTTGAAATTTCTATGTTTCATCATGTGGAGATTTATGTGTGCCTCTCGGGTTCACATTAATATCAATTGAACAAACGGAATATCTATGCCTGGGAATGGACTAACGCTGATCATGGCATTCCTTGTGGTCTGGAGCTGCAACTAATTCAGATGAATTCTCTGCTTTACTGATTGCCTGAATTTTATTTCACGAAAAGCAAATGGACTGGCTTGGCGCTTTGCAGCTCAAAATGGGCACCAAGTGATGACTCCAGTCGGTAATGCAGGCGCCCGACTGACAGTGCTGAAATTAAACTTTTGATTCCATGGCGAGGGTGATGTTACTACTAGATGAAACCCTCTCCTTTTCACATTATGTCCCTGTTCTTCATCATTACTATACAATTTCAAAAAAAAAAAAAAAGAAAGAAAAACCAAATCAGATCCCCGCTTGGCGAATTAGAATCTGTATTGTCATCATACTACAGCGGCGCGGTATGGGGAGCACTGGCGATATTACTAGGATCGCCTTGTTCAGAACTCCTTAGTGGAAATACTTTCGAGTTGTTCCTCTCTGTGCTTCTCTTAGAAGAACGCTGCTTTACCCTGAACTCCTTCACCAGCTCAGCTAAAACTGCTAGCAGCGAAACAATCCCTGTGATGATGAAGAGTCCGCCGAAGCTGCGCACTCCAAGGTCGGGATTGTCTGAGGAGATTCCTCCTTGATTTGGGTTGTTTTCCCAGCATGATGAACTCTGGCTGAGACGATTCTTCTTTTCGATCTCATCCATCTTGGTTTTGTCTTGAGTCACATTCAAGATCGCCCTTGAGAAGTAGGAGACGAGGGGTGACCTCTGTGGGAAGGCCTAAGAAGGCACATAGATGATAGAACCATCTCTTAATCAAGAGAGTGTAATTAAGTTGCAGGTAACTGAGAGGAGGACAACTTACGAAACCAAATCCGTCAGTCTTATATGTCGGTCCAACCATCATGTATCTGTTGGAGAACCGCCCAAGGAAGAGCTTGATGTAGGGGATCTCACCAAAGACGGCTGCAACTCCACCATTCCCACTCCCTTTTGACAGGGCTTCGTGGTACTCCTCCAAGGTCCTTAAAGGAATCATCCGTGACTCATCGAAGCCAAGCTCTCGTACGAGAAGTTCTCGGACAAAGGAAAACTTCTGGTATCCAACGTAGTGATGGTTCCGCACCAGATCTCGTACATCTGCATATGCTGGCTGCAGCCTCTGAACCGTCAAGAGTGAGGCCAAGCTCGCCGTGTAGCTCTGTGTTATTATCAGCACAACAAATATCCACACTCCAAGAACCAGTCTAGTTCGGTTGTTTAACACCTTTTCTCCTGCATCAAGAAATTGAGCGTCAAGCTTTTCTTTTCCAGGCGAAATTGGCACAAGACCCAATAGAATGTAACAATTCTGTTCCACAGAGCAAGCAAAAACCAAATTAGGATATAATCTGGATCACATATTCTCCAAGTTCTACAGTGCTCTTTCTGATGTTTGTGGAAATAAGCATTAAAGGAGAAAAGTGGGAGATCATACGATGGGCAAAAACTATTGTCGAGAAGGAAAACCAGAGGCTGGTGCTGAGTTGCTCGCTCCTGGAACCGCCAAAGGCTTCATTCTTGCGGCGGCTCTCCAGGAACCAGATGATAAGGCCGGTTAAGATAAAGAACGACCCAATGGTCAGCCACAGGTCCCAGCTTAGTGGTCTCAAGAAGACCCACATATTCCTCCTCTCATCGTCCTTGATAGCCACCAGCATTGTGACCCCCGATTCTGAGTAAGGCAATGTGAAATCCACATATTTGGAACGATTGGCTACAATGGTTGTGTCCCCGACAACCGCATCAAATTTCTGTGATGTTGTCATGCATACAGAAGTGCCCAAACGTGAGTTCAAATGTTCTGTTTAATGCATCATGAATATGCATGGACAAATAGTGAAAGCCGTGGTACTGATGCTAAAGTTAAGCTCTGTCCATAATTCTTCCATATTAAATCTACCTGCTTTCTCTTCTAGGGGAGACATAACTAGACCTTAAGCTCCAAGCTAGGACTAGATAATACCTGAAGTTTGATCTGGTAGAGCATCTCATCATAAGTCCCAGCGCATTGCCCACTGGCATTCATGAATGGAACAAATTCGTACGGCAAGTAAAATTCCAGTTCTTCCAGCACGGCTCTGAAAATGTCATATACGAATCCGGAATATGTAGGGATGCCCGTGCGTGGATCCCACTCTATCTTGAAGAATTCACGGAATCCAACTTTGACGGGGACCCCAATCTTCATTTTCATATCCTTCAGTGGAGGTATAACCCAGCCCCTGGGCTGCTTTGAGGTTCTTCCTGGCCACAAGACTGGTTCCAGATCTTCCATGGAAGTCGAATATCCTTGGGTTTCTTCTTCGTAACCATCAAGAATCTGTATATAGTTATAGCAGACCCTTTAGCATCTAGTTAGACACAAAATAAAAATGTATCTCTTACACAAAAGTTACTCATTTTTTGAAACCAGGGAAACTTTCTCCAACTTCAAATGGATCGAGCGCACCTTCGAGAGCCCCCTTTTTGCGGTCCAGTACCCGATGATCTTTTCCTTGTTCCCAACCACATTAAAGACTTCAAATGTAGAGGGTTGGAGCTGTCCCTTGGACATTTTAAAGTTCCCACTTAAACCGTTGAAACTCAGGTTCACGATCCCACTGAGTAGCTTCGTGCCCGTCTCAGAGATTCCGATGTTCAAGAACATGATCTTTTCCGCTCTTCTATGTGTGCTCGATTGAACGTACCGTGACTCTGACAACGCCCATTCCTTCTCAGCTACCATGGCTAATGCCCAGACAGTGTCATAGGCCCATAAACCGAAGAGATTGAAGCCGGCATCCGTTCCTGAAGATTCGGACAGAAGGCTCAAATATGTCTATTACTCTGTGGTATCGAATTTGATGGTAGAAATTAAGCGGTTATTCCTCCATAAAAAGAGAAAGTTGACTCTTTTATCATTTAAAACATGATGACATAATACAGGTTACTTAGAAAATCATGTCTCTGTCTCAACGAACGAGAAACCTCTCAAATTTAATTTCTCACCATTAGAGCGGAGGTGCTTTTCCATGAAACCCTCAAGCCTCTCGGACATGGGGACATATGGCCTCACGCCCAGCACACCTTGCATGGAGTTGATGGCCATGGAGCCCACTGGATCGAGGAAGGAAGATAACCCGCTGGTCACTACCCACACAGTCTGCTCGTTAAGCATCCCCGCCTCATTAGCAAGGATGAAGAGCCGGGACCCGAGCGTGGCAGTCATGTGGACCAGGAAAACCCTAGTTGGCATAGTCATGACTTTGTTGAGCTCCTTCAAGATGTCAATATCTTGGGAGGCTGGAGGGATTACACTTCTATATGGTACCTATATATCACAATCGGCATGTAAATTAAACGACAGTAAGTCATGAAGAAAATAAGAAATCGAAGTTATTAAGTCACTTCATTGGATGGCACCATGGTAAAATGTAATCTCAATAATAATATTATTCAAAATTTTGACTAGAGTACGCGGAGGATTTGATTTTTTTTAATGGAATCTTCGTCCTTTTAGCCTCATCTTATTGGCTTGCTATATAATTTTTTATTTTCAAAATTAAATAATGGCTCGGTTCTCAAATTACGGACCATGACTAAAAGATTATTATTGTTGTGCTTTGATATTCAAATTCAATTATTTGATTTCTCTTCACAAAAATAAAATAATGATATTAGAAAAAGGAACTTAAATATCAATATCAAATCATAGGAGTTTTCTTTGTATTTATATTTATAGAAAGTTTATAAAACAAAGAGTTATGGCTATAAGATGTGAATCGATACTCTTTTGTCATTGGTATCCAACTGGATAACTCGAGACCCTATGGGACTGGTTTGACAGCCGGGTCGATCTTGAAGGCATTGTACATGTCAATGATCCCTCGACCGGGACTGATAAAAAGAAAAAAAAATAAAATAAAAACGGGGGTGAGAAAGATAACATGAGCTGCTTACACGGATGTCGATCTCTTGGAGGGCATCCGTCAAGTAGGGAATCAGTCCATTGCCATAGTCGGTGTTCTCATAAATGGGGACGATCTCTCTCCAGCCAAAATCCTGCACAATGGCAGCTATTGCTTTGACTTGGGAGCTGTCGTCGTACGCCGTTCGGGCAAAGTAACGGCTCAGGCCTGGTGACAGGGAAGGGCTCGTGGCCGAGAAGGATATGATTGGGACCCGAGCCTTGATCCCAAGCTCTATGACGAACTTGGCTTGCGAGGACCAGTGCGGACCAATTATGGCGTGCACTTGCTCATTCTCCATCAAGTCCAAGGCTGTGAAAGTTTTGTTTTTGCAGGGAAACGAAAGATATCGTCAAAAAGTTGTAAATACACAATGGTACCGATCGAATAATTAACTCTATACCTGCGGAAGCTGCAGCGATGACATCGCTCCCGGGATTCCTGTAGTGAAGAGACAGCCTGGTTCGGTGGGTCGGGTGGACTTCGTAGAAATCGGACAGAGCCGCATCAATATAGCTCAAGGCCATGTTTCCCAGAGTGGAATTGGAGTCCACAATTACGCCCACCCTCTGCATCTGGGAGAGGGTCGAGTTCGAGCCAGCTGCGACAACGGGTCCTCGACCCAAGTTAAGAACCAGCACGAGGCAAAAGAAAACCGTGGATGCCAAGATCCTATGGCCCCAACTCATCGTCACAAATCCAAGCAAGGAAGCTACAGGTAGTAATGTCGACTGAGAAGACGTGGCTTAAATGTACGGCGATACCGAAGGGGCGTGATGAAATAGGCGACACACAAACTTTGCGGCTTTGCCCACCCACTCTGACCTCCTTTTCCCCCACTTTTAATGGGTGAATTAATAAAAAGAATTTAGTGTAATGATATAATTATTAGTCTAATAATTAATAAATTATAAATTTAATTTTTTATTATAATATTTTTTTATATATTTTATTTTTTTTTATTTCTACTATTATATTATAAATTTGTCAACCTTTTATAAAATGAAAGAAAAAGAGTAAATTGACTAGAGAAATACATATTACATGGAAAATTGAGACAACCAATTTGGTGTACGATCAAACTGTTTTTTTGTTCGATTGCCTTCTTGTTTTGGGTGCAGACAAGATCTATCTTCGATGCTAAGGCAAAAAAAAAAAAATCGATTAAGTGTGTTATTCTTTTCGATTGTGAAAATAATGCCTCTCATAATCTCTTACGTTGGAAAAAATTGCATGAACTTTCGCCTGCATTTAGAGTTTTCTTTGAAAATAATAATAAAAAAATGGAGTTCGTTTTGCAAATTAAAAATATTTCATCACCAATGAAGAAAGTCAATCAGATTGACTAAGTCGCAGCCTCCTGCTACATTCTCGGCCATTGCCAGGAGCCTTCACACATACATTGCGTTGAACAGGAAGCACCAAGTCATACTTGGAATTAAAAGAATTAAACCAAAATTCTACAACTCCTTCCCATAAGGAAAAGCTATATATGTTGGCATCGAATCTTATAAGAGAACAGATTTTGAATATATTTGAGATAGTTTTACATTTAGTAGCCATACTAGAATATGAATAATAAGGATTTTTTGGACTTCTAAGTGTAGGGTAGTGTGTATTAGGGGAAAAAGAAGAATTACATATTCATTCTAATAGAGTCAGACTACATAGAAGGTTCTATGAAAGCTTCGTGTAACTTAATCGGCTGATGCTTCACTTTACTTTGACCTCATTCAATATTCTCTTTAAATTTTATCATATGGAAAGATTATCAATCAAGGCCGTTGAGTTGACTTTTCAAAGGCGAAATTTCAAACTTAAAGTCACAATCAGTGATGGAACCTGCCGGTTTGTTGGCTTGCACATCGAACTTATTATAAGCTGTTTGAGGGCTGAAAGTATTCCCTTGGATTTTATCATATATATTTAAATAAATTAACAGAAATTACTTTTCCCGACTTGAATCTAAAGAAAATTATATAGTAAATATAGTGGTTTGTCAAGCCTTCTTACCATTATGAGGGAGTTATATGATTTTATAATAAATAGAAAATGTAAAGGAGTTCAAGGGATAATAAAATTTCAGTAATAAAAACAGAAATAATAATCTTTCTTAGATTAATAGGAAAAAAAAACAATAAACTAATTGCCCTTTCTCAACCAGATGAATCATTATTTTTAGTTGCTGAAAATGTGAAGCATGGGCGCAACCCACTTGTGCATGTATGTCATTAGATTCCGTTCTTATAAACATTGATAATCCCCAGATGGTGTCGCGCGCCCGTGACTAGCACGGAGAGACTGAAACCAGCATGAATCCCTAGAGATTGTGATTTCTGGGAACCCGTAGTCGACCCATGAAGCTAAGATAATCATTCGGTTTCAAGTATATATACACATAAACTGATGCACACCGGCCATAGCTGCCAGCAACAGCATGTTTCTCGGGACTCCTGAAGTGAAGAGACAGCCTTGTAAAGTAGCTAGATGGGCTCCATATACCAGAGACATCGGATACTGCCATATGACAGTAGTCTCTGCAGGGCCATGCTTATCTCTTAATCCAAGTCCACAGGGTTGGCTGGGTCAGGTGCCTTATAATTTCCTTTACATGTTAATCCAGACCGCACTTTATATAGAACCGGTCTCAAAATTACGGACTAGGATCCTACCTTATTAAGTGTAGGAACTAGAATCCTATCCATCTCATCTTTCTCCATTAAATCTGGACCTTTTGTGGCTTACGAGGTCTCTCCTGGTCGCCTGTGTCGCAAGGGCAGTGTTGAATATTATGTAGGCCGGCCGAATCTACGTTAGACCTAATTGAAAGGAAGAACTTTCTGAGCATGATTATTTCGTTGTGCGGAGACATGACGACCTAGATACTTCTATCTCATGGGGCCTCAACCTCAGCTTCGGTGGACTATCCATAGCATAGTTTTAAAAACCAGACCGGGTCAGTCGGTTCGATCGAAAACCGGCCATTTATCTAGTCCGGCTCTCATAAATAATCCAATTACACTTTAAATTAGGTCAAATCCGGTTGAACCGGCCGGTTCCCTATCAAACCAGTGAACCCAATTGAACCGGTGAGAAAATTGGTCAACTTAAAATAAAAATATATTATAACGTACTTATTTTATTTTACTAGACTTATATTCATATTTTATGTTAAATTTGATATTAATATAATGATTATATTAATGATTTTTATTATAAATTATAGTTAAATTATAATATTATGTTGATTTATTGGTAATATTATATTATTTATATTATTTATTAAACATGCGATTCCGCCCATTGAACCTCAAGTCTGACCCATGAACCCATACCTTAACCGGTTTTCGGCCCGGTCTGGTTTTAAAAATTATGACAAAGTCACTTCACTATCTGCAATCCTGGCATTAGAAGCTTATTTACCAATAGAATGGCGCCACGTTTCTTCTTCCTCACACACCGCGTATTGTCGTTCCCCCTGGTGTGGTCCAACTTCTTTATGGAGATTTTGGAGAAGAAATCAGTGTGGAAGAGGAAAGGTCCCATTTTTTTTTTAAGGGTACTCCCGGGAACAGACAGATCCAATGGAGATGGGGGCGGGAACTGTAGCTCAGAGGATTAGAGCACGTGGCTACGAGCTGTTAGCCCCTTGATGCTCGGACACGAACATGGCTGCCAGGTGGACCCTCGATGGCATGGCAGCTAGAGAAAGGATCGAGGGAAGGGCGAGTTGTCAAGCTATGCGGGAAGGGATGAGCTGGAATTCCTATCCAACCGCAAGGCTCGGTCAAGGGCGACTTGGAAGCCTTATCCTCCCGCAAGACTCGGTCAAGGATGACTTGGAAGCCTTATCCTACCGAGAGACTTGCTCCCGGGTGAGCAAGTCGAAGGGCAAGCTGGTAGGCAACGGGCGCACGGCTGCTCCCGAAGACTCGCTAGGGAAGTCGCTCACGGTCGAGTGACGCTAATGTTCCATGCAACTGATCCAAGGCAAGGGCGCGGTGCCCACGACCGAACTAAGTGCGGGTGGCACTTAGGCAGACTCGGTATACTTCCGTCGTGGAACGAGGGAGTCTCGGTCAAGGTGCTGACCGAGGACTGTGCTGGCAGTCGATCTTATCCCTAAGAATAAGGGATAAGGGTGGTTATGGAAGCTTAGGTGTTCCCTAGAAACTAGGGATGAGGATTCCCCACTTGCAAGTATAAATAGCCCCCGGGTCCCAAGGTCGAAGCGGCAGAAGGGGGGAGCAACTAGAGAGAGTTAAGAGGAAACACTCCTTCACAGAAGGTCGAGCAAAGGAAGGTCGGCAGTATTGTGACCAGTTCCCTGAAGCCAAGTGTGAACTCCTGGAGCGAAGTTCACCCGTCCAAGTGAGGAGTGCAAGTGCCGGAGTACGAGGCATATACTTGGACGTGATTGTGCAAGGTCGTGTAAGGGTTTTGTGTGTTCTTGTAATTCGTGTTTGTGAATACAAGTGAGATTTCCCTTACCTTGCATTGTTCGATCTTGATCCTTGATTGCTAAACCTCGCCAAGCTATTTCGCTGTGCGAGTTTGGGTTGGCTGAGAGTGTACGGGACACTGCTCAGCACCATCGCAGAAACGGAAAAATTTGGGTGAGTTCCGACCCCTGTGACAGCTGGTATCAGAGCCGCGTTCAAGCGGTGTGCGAGGATTGGAATAGCAAGCGACCGGTGACTTGTGGATGTCCCGGATGGATGCATTAAGAGATCGAATCACGGCTTTGGAAACGTCCCTCGGCAACATGTCTAGAGCCAATGGAACTGTGGCTGATGTTCTGGCAGCACTAGTTCCAGATGTTGTTCGGTTGAAGGAGGAGGTGAGCGTCCTCCGACGTGCGCTGGCTGCTGGAGTAGCCGAAGCAGAGGGATCTCGGGTGAAGGTAAAGATACCTGAACCCAAAGCCTTTACAGGCGCTAGGAGTTCCAAGGAACTCAAAAATTTCTTGTGGGACATCGAGCATTACTTCGAGGCAGGGAAAGTTCCAGTAGGGGAACAAGTCTCGATGGCAGTCATGTATTTAGCGGGCGATGCAAAACTCTGGTGGCAAACCCATGAGCAGGACGCTGCGACCGGCGGGCGGCCACGCATCAGAGATTGGCCAACGCTAAAGAAGGAACTCAAGGAGCAGTTCCTTCCCACGAATACCTCGTGGGCTGCTCGGGATGCATTGTGCAACCTCAGGCAGACGGGTACGGTACGTGACTATGTTAAGGAATTTAGTTCCTTATTGCTTGACGTCACAGAAATGTCCGAGTTGGACAAGCTGTTCAACTTTATGCGGGGTCTTCAATTGTGGGCTCAACTTGAGCTGCGAAGGCAAGGAGTCCAAGACCTCCAGACCGCGATGGCAAAGGCGGATGCGTTGATTGACATCCGTGTATCAAAGAGCAACCCGAAGGGGAAACAGGCCGAGAAGTCGAAGGACAAGACGGCCAAGCCTAGCAAGGGTGCGGGCAAAGCCGAGAAAGGGAAGTCATCCAAGGGAGACAAGGGAAAGGGGAAGGCAACGGAAGGTTCGTCCCTTAAGGACCCCAAGACCCACCCGGGGTGCTTCATTTGCAACGGCCCCCATCGTGCTCGAGATTGCCCGAAGAGGGAGAAGCTGTCGGCCTTGGTGAATAGGACCGACTCCAACTCTGATGACGAGCAAACGAGAGTGGCACCTCTCCAAATTCTTGGCGCCATTCAATCGGGAAGGAAGGCACAGGAGCAGGGACTGATGTATATACCGATGACCCTGAACACCAAGGAAGTGGCAGCAATGGTGGACACTGGTGCAACGCACAACTTCGTGTCAGATCGTGTTGTGCAAGCCTATGGATTGCGAATCCAGAAGCAAGCCAGCCGCATCAAAGCTGTCAACTCTCAAAGTAGGCCAGTACTTGGGATGGCCAAAGGCGTGCCGGTCCAGATTGGTGATTAGTCAGGGGCCATTGATGTCATGATCATCCCCATGGACGATTTTGACGTAATACTTGGTAACAACTTTCTCATGAAAGCTTGTGTTTCAGTCATGCCACATGTGTCTGGTTTGTTCATCTTAGACCCGAGGAAGCCTTGCTTTGTTCGGGGAGTTAAGGGCCTTAACCATGCGGAGGACATTAGGACCGAAAGGGTCTCGGCTATGCAAATAGCCAAAGGCTGGAAGAGGGGCCAGCCAACTTACCTTGCAGCGATCCATGAGTTAGAGCCCGAACTGGGCACGAACGCGGACGTTCCTGACATGGTGCAAGGAATTCTAGGCGACTTTTGTGACGTTATGCCTGAGGAGCTGCCCAAGGGCTTACCGCCAAGGCGGGCGGTAGATCACAAGATCGAGTTGATTCCGGGGACAAGGCCACCAGCTAAAGCTCCTTACCGGATGTCGCCTAAGGAACTGGAGGAGTTACGGAAACAACTCCAGGACTTGCTGGATTCGGGGAAAGTTCAACCTTCCAAGGCGCCCTTTGGAGCACCAGTGCTGTTCCAGGAGAAGCAAGATGGCACGTTGCGGTTGTGCGTGGACTACCGCGGGCTGAACAAAATCACTGTGAAGAACAAGTACCCCGTGCCATTGATTGCAGACTTGTTCGATCGGCTCAGTGGAGCCGAATTCTTCACCAAGTTGGACCTGAGATCGGGATATTGGCAAGTTCGCATAGCGGAGGGCGACACGCCAAAGACGACAATGGTGACTCGGTATGGGTCATATAAGTTTAAGGTTATGCCGTTTGGCTTAACCAATGCACCAGCTACATTTTGCAATCTCATGAATGATGTGTTTCATGATGTTATAGACAAATTTGTGGTTGTGTATCTCGATGACATTGTCATCTATAGCCGATCTCTAGAGGACCATCTTGGACATTTACGTTTTGTGTTCCAGCGGCTAAGGGAACACCGGTTATATGTAAAGAAGGAGAAGTGCGAGTTCTGCACCAAGGAAATCAACTTCCTTGGACACGTGATTGGCGGGGGCACGGTGAAAATGGATTCCCGAAAGGTGCAAGCCATTAGGGAGTGGATGGCTCCCACCAAGGTGGGCAAACTGCAGAGTTTCCTCGGGTTGGCAAACTACTACCGCAAGTTCATCAAGGGATACTCGAAGCTGGTATCCCCGCTCACCGATCTACTGCAGAAGGGCAAACCGTGGACTTGGGATGCGGCGTGTACGGACGCCTTCGAGAAGATCAAGTCCCGGATTGTGGCCGAACCTGTGCTGAAGCTTTCGGACTTCGATAGGCCGTTCGAAATCCATACGGATGCCTCGGATCGTGCTGCAGGTGGAGTGTTGGTGCAAGATGGGCACCCGGTAGCGTTCGAGAGTTGGAAGTTGAAGCTGGCTGAACAATGCTACTCCGCGCACGAGAAGGAAATGTTGGCGGTTGTGCATTGCCTACGGGCATGGCGGGTATACTTACTTGGCACTTCTTTTGTGATCAAGACGGATAATGTTGTAAACACTTTCTTTAAGACGCAGAAGAAGTTGTCCCCAAGGCAGGCCCGGTGGCAAGAGTTCCTGGCCGAGTATGACTTCGAGTGGGAGCATAGGCCAGGGCGCCACAACCAAGTTGCCGACGCTTTGAGCAGGAAGGCAGTAGAGACAATCGCTGCGCTAACCCAATTGGAGTCCACCTTCGTAGGCAAACTGAAGGATCAGGCGAAGGAGGACCGGGTATACCAAAAGTTGGTTGCGCAAGTTCAAGATGGTATTGTGCGAAGGTACTGGCTTGAGGATGGCTTGCTATACACGAAGGGTGGTCGCGTATTCGTCCCCAGCGGAGGGCTGAGGACGCAGCTATTGCACGAACATCATGACGCGCAATGGGCTGGGCATCCCGGACGGGAAAGGATGCTGGCGCTGTTGGCACGCTCCTACTTCTGGCCGAAGATGGAGAATGACGTTGAGCTATACGTCAAGACTTGCCTTGTTTGTCAACAAAACAAGGCGGAACAGCGCATTGAGGCGGGCTTGTTGCAGCCTTTGCCTATTCCAGAGAAACCTTGGGTATCGGTTTCTATGGACTTCATCAGTGGCTTCCCTGAGGTTAAGGGTTTTGATGGAGTTATGGTTGTGGTAGATAGGTTCTTGAAGTATGGGATCTTCAGGCCTACCCCAAAGAATTGCTCTGCGGAAACAGCGGCAGAAGAGTTCTACCGCCACTTGGTCAAGCTGTTTGGGATCCCGACGGATATTGTGAGTGATCGAGACGCACGGTTCACGGGGAGGTTTTGGACCCATCTCTTCAATATGATGGGGACATAACTAAAGTTCTCAACGACGAACCACCCGCAGACGGACGGCCAAACGGAGAGGATGAACCAGCTGCTGGAAGAGTACCTACGACACTATGTCACGGCCAGTCAGCGGAATTGGCTGGAACTGTTGGACACGGCGCAGTTTTGTTACAACTTGCACCGTTCCTCAGCCACTGGGTTCAGTCCGTTTGAGCTCGCTTTGGGCTATCAACCATTGACCCCTTCCGAAGTGGCCCTACAAAAGAAGGAAGGGCCATGTCCTGCTGCATACCGTTTTGCCCGAAATAAGCAGGAAATGCTCGAGGAAGCACAGGACAGCCTTGCCAAAGCTGTCCACCGCATGAAGAAGTATGCGGATCAAGGGCGTCGACTGCTAGAATTTCAGGTCGGTGACAAGGTCATGCTGAAATTGACGCACCAAATTTGGAAGAAAGTGACGAGCAAGAGATGGCACAAGGGCCTCATTCAGCGGTATGATGGGCCATTCGAGGTGGTGAAGCGAGTTGAAGCAGTGGCTTATCGCTTAGCACTACCCGAGAGGATGAAGATTCATCCGACTTTCCATGTCAGCTTCCTAAAGCCCTACCATGAGGATGCGGATGCGGACCGCGTTAGGGCAAGACGTGCTCCATTGAACGTGCGCACGGAATTGGAAAGGGAGGTTGACCGCGTGCTGGACCGATGGGTGTTGGGATACAGCAAGAAGAACCGGAGAACGGAGTACCTGGTTCTATGGAAAGGGTTGCCAATGTCGGAAGCGAGTTGGGAAAAGGAGGCAACACTCTGGCAGTTCGAGGACAAGATCCAGGAGTACCTCCACTCTATTCCGACGAGGGCGTCGGCTTCCTCAAGTGGGGGAGGTTTGTTAGCCCCTTGATGCTCGGACACGAACATGGCTGCCAGGCGGACCCTCGATGGCATGGCAGCTAGAGAAAGGATCGAGGGAAGACTGCCAAACGATCAGTTGGAACAAAAGGGCGAGATGCCAAGCTATATATAGGGCGAGTTGTCAAGCTATGCGGGAAGGGATGAGCTGGAATTCCTATCCAACCGCAAGGCTCGGTCAAGGGCGACTTGGAAGCCTTATCCTCCCGCAAGACTCGGTCAAGGATGACTTGGAAGCCTTATCCTCCCACAAGACTCGGTCAAGGACGACTTGGAAGCCTTATCCTACTGAGAGACTTGCTCCCGGGCGAGCAAGTCGGAGGGCAAGCTGGCAGGCAACGGGCGCACGGCTGCTCCCGAAGACTTGCTAGGGAAGTCGCTCACGGTCGAGCGACGCTAATGTTCCATGCAACTGATCCAAGGCAAGGGCGCGGTGCCCACGACCGAACTAAGTGCGGGTGGCACTTAGGCAGACCCGGTATACTTCCGTCGTGGAACGAGGGAGTCTCGGTCAAGGTGCTGACCGAGGACTGTGCTGGCAGTCGATCTTATCCATAAGAATAAGGGATAAGGGTGGTTATGGAAGCTTAGGTGTTCCCTAGAAACTAGGGATGAGGATTCCCCACCTGCAAGTATAAATAGCCCCTGGGTCCCAAGGTCGAAGCGGCAGAAGGGGGGAGCAACTGGTGAGAGTTAAGAGGAAACACTCCTTCACAGAAGGTCGAGCAAAGGAAGGTCGGCAGTATTGTGACCAGTTCCCCGAAGCCAAGTGTGAACTCCTGGAGCGAAGTTCACCCGTCCAAGTGAGGAGTGCAAGTGCCGGAGTACGAGGCATATACTTGGACGTGATTGTGTAAGGTCGTGTAAGGGTTTTGTGTGTTCTTGTAATTCGTGTTTGTGAATACAAGTGAGATTTCCCTTACCTTGCATTGTTCGATCTTGATCCTTGATTGCTAAATCTCGCCAAGCTATTTCGCTGTGCGTGTTTGGGTTGGCTGAGAGTGTACGGGACACTGCTCAGCACCATCGCAGGAACGGAAAAATTTGAGTGAGTTCCGACCCCTGTGACACGAGCCATGGTGTCGGGGGTTTGAACTCCTCCTCACCCACAGCTAGCCCAAAAGGGGAACGACCTTTCCCTATGGGGATGGGAAAATCATAATCGGGATAGCGGATCCAAGGCAATGGAACTTAGGTGTGGGTCCTTTATCGAAATGAAATGGTTTTCCTTTTTTTTTTCTCTTTTATCTATTACTTATAGTAAGGGCTGAAAAATGAAATAGAACATGCCTGCATGGGTCAAATCTCTGCAAATAGGATTCAAACCTACTGTTCATATTGTCAAGTGTACCCATTCCGAATTTCATTCCAGCCAAATGATCCGTAGCAGCCAATTTATCTCACGGCAACAGAAATGTATTGTTATGAGGTATATCAAGATTCATTCTCCGTTTCTCATTTTGTCGACCAATCCTTCCTAATTCACATCTTTGTTGAGAGAATTTCTTCTGTAATAATTCCTCAAATGAGGGTTCAGAAAGTACCAGATCCCCGCCTGCCTACACAAGAAAATTGTTGATAAAACTCCAAAATGGCATATTTTCTTTTGACCCCCCAGACTTCTTTCTCTCTCTCTCTCTCTCTCTCTCCATCATTCAGGAAAGACGAGAAAAATCTCAGGATAGCAAGTATTTTTCCAGAATTTCTCTTAGATTCAAGCCCATAGTTGATGATAGAACTGTAATAGATATTTCCTGTTTCCTGCTCACACGTGCTCAATCATTGCTTTTCTACCAATCTCCAAGTCTAATCCTCCCCACAATCCGATAGGTATATTACGGTGCCGGCGTAGACGGACATTCCGTTATGGTCCAATTCTGACGCGGGATTTGTAATATTTGATTGATATAGAAGTTTGCAGAGAGAATTCATTGAATTCGTATGTATAGTATCTCTTTCTTTTATCAAAGGTTCTACCGATTGATACATCTTCACAAATAATTGAAATTCAATTTCTTGATATGTATACATCTTCAATTCTGGGTCACATGTTAACTGTTCGATCAATGAATAAAAAATGCTAGAAGAAAATTACTTGATTTTCTTTTATTAATAGGCGCCCATACCATTCTTCCTCATTGATTCCTTCCATGGGTACCGAAATTCCCATTGAAAATAACATGAAGTCTTGGAACTAGAGCCGTAATATGAAGAATTTCCTTCCGATTGATTATTGTGCATGAAGTAAAGAAATAAAATCGTAATGCTACTACGTGCATTAACTAATATCAATACGTATATCAAGAAGATATATACATATATATTTTAAATTAATGGATAGATATTAATCCTATATCTGTGTACAGTGTATATAGCACAATTTGTTACATTGTATTTCTGTCTACCATACCAGCTATCGGATCTCAAAGAATAGGATTCCGCCGATTTCATTTAGGACGCGAGATGAAAATCCATTTTTTTCCCCCTTCAATCGTTGACTAAGAAAAGAAGTCAAGTTTGATTCAAATCAATCACCTCGACTGACCCTTTTTACGTACGTTATAAGTTAAAAAAAAAGGCCATACTAACTGGAATGAAAAGTGTACTCGCAATAAATGCGAGAATATTTACTTCCCTAATCTCTTTTATTATTATTTTAATTTAATAATAATTAAAAAATTTAATATAAATGAATATTTCAATGGCATGAATTACACCTCCATTATATTTAACTGTTATAAGTGTAATATAAAAAAATTATTTGTGCGCACACATAATAAAAATTTGGATTCCTAAGGCAGCCCCTTTATTTTTCTTTTGTATTGGGATTTCTCCTTCTTTTCCATTCTTATTTTTCTATATAGCCTATCGTTGTCGCGGTTCTAATACAATTGTTTGCGTAAGTCTCATTTGATTTTTTTTTCTTTTTGCAAAAAGTACCCTCGTTTGTCAACCAAAAAAAAGATTATTCATCCCTATCCCTCTAAGCTAAGGGAGGTTAAGATCTTTATTTTATTAACACACTCTTTAATTGGATTAATAATGGGACACCTATTTGGAAAGATCGAGTGTTCAATTCAAATGAGAAAGATTGTTTCAAATTCAAACTAGGTGAGGGATCGACCAAGTTACACAAACTCAGGAACCAGAAAAAGGAGATTTCTTGAACCTTAAAAGTCAGGGTAATCTAATTATGTTAAATTCAATTTTGGATCTACAAGAAATGAATCCTATTGTGCATGTGTTGCCCTTATATAGATATATTAAAGACACGGCATTCTATTACACGCAACGGGAGAAATCGCAAGAGTATGACCTAGTAATTTTTCTGTATCTCTTGGAATCCCTAATATGATGCTACCTACCAATAATTGTGGCAATCCACATACGTCGACTCTCTACCATCAGTCATTATTGGGTGAGGGAATGGAAAGTTTCGCATTTGTTTGACGAGAAATGTGAAAAAAAATAAATACAGAGAGGAATGTCCACTGGGAACGAAATTCGCTATTTGTATCCCTTTCACATTCAAATGGAGAAATGAATTAATGTATTTTTTTTCCTGGATTTCATTCCGTCGGGACAGTATTCGTGGCACTGTCGGATCTTTAGAGGGGTCTTTCATCGAAAATAGTTCCACTCAACAGTTCTTGAGGCAAATACTGATGTAATTCAGCTCAGGTCAATGTCGATCTATACCACGATGGTCGAGCTTCAAGAGAAGATGTGGGGAATAGGATCAAACTGACCGTATCCCCACAGTGGAGGCCAAAATCCCTCCATGCAACGGTGGAGGCCTGTCCATGAATCATTCGTTCCCGGAACAGTAGAAACTTTCGGGGGGGGGGTGTGTGGGGCGGTGGGAAATGTCATTCATCGCCGCATTGCACGAAAAGCAGTTGCCCCAATGGTCTAATTTGTTAAAAGACACTTAGGACTGCCGCAAACCTTGACCTGTTCCATTATTTGTGTTTCTGTCCTCTCTTCTTCCTCTTGATTTTGTTCTACGTAGTACAACTCCGTGTCTTCAGTTTTCCCCATTTGTCTCTATCAAATTTCTGATATAATCCGAGATTATAAGTTATTATTTCTAACATGAACAGAGAACACATATAACTATATGCAGAGAAGAAAAGGAATTAATAATGCAATAATAAGATTAGGTATATTCCGAACTTGAAAGACCCTTCCAGTGTTAGGGGATCTCATTAGGCCCTGCATTGCTTGCAGTATAGGCCACGGTACCAAGGTCTTTTGGCACGACTCTGGGTCATCTGTAGGCCCCATGAGCATTCTTTGGCCCAAGGAAATTTGTCTTTTTTTCCCATCTTCCATAAATGCTGCACATGCATACACATCTAGGAAAATAAATGTCATGCTTGGAAGTTTGCATTTTTTCGGTTACAAAGAGGCATCTAGGCAAAAGGAGGAGGAGAAGAAAGATGAGAATAAATTGGTCATCTTATTCTTATAATGGAACTAAATTCTTTTTTATTTGTACTACGCAGTATCACTGGATCAGCCAAAATGTACTTCAAGAGTAGATTGCGATCGGGTCGAAATCCCTGGAAATTAAACCATATAAATTCACCTATTATTAATACTGTGTTGGACTGACAAAATTACAAGGCAGGAAGTCAAGATTCAATCAATTAAGTAGACACATGTAACTTTCGTAGAAATTTCTTCGATACTCCACGGAACTCCCTACTCTGTATACTTCAATTCCTCTGGCCCTTCCGCTGCTCCTTCTTTAATAATCCGATGAGTTCTTTCGCCTTATCTTCCTATAACGATGGGTCTAACTGGTAAAAAAATTTTGTTTACTTGCTTCTGCATCACGCTCGGTTTTACTTTGGATCAACCCACTGAAGTAGCAGTCGCTTCCGTTTACCCGGGAAAAGAAATGGTGAGAGTTGGCGTGATCATGGAGATGAACTCTACGGTGGGGAAGATAGCCTCAAGCTATATCGGCAAGGCATGGTCCGACTTCCATGAAGAACATGCCAGCTACTGTACGAGGTTGTCTCTACACTTCAGGAATCCCCAAAACGATGTTGTTGCAGCAGCTTCTGCAGGTACATATGCTTAGCATCAGTTTTATGGCTGTCTCCGTTCAAATGTCGATAGTCTAATGCGAAAATAATTCTTCACTCTCTCAAAATTAATAGATTATGAAGACAATCTTGAATTGAAAATTTTGCCGGAGAGTTTTCACCTCTATAGCATGAGGTATGGAAGGTTTTTCATGGGAAAAATTATCTTCCTAACCAAGAGTTAGTTTAAGTGGTTAGCACATACAGACAACTCACAAGTTATATACGAGTGTGTGGATTCAATTCTTCTTTTAACTGCGTATATATACATATATATATGTGTAAGTATCTCCCCATAGCATGTGTTCTAGAACAAGCAAGAAGTCGAGGAAATTTAGAAGCGTAGTAGGACAATTATTCAGTCATCAGATGTCTAGTGAATCTTTCTTGTTACACGAACGGGACAGCCTTGGATTTGATGGAGAATGAAGAAGTGCACGCTATAATTGGGCCTAGCAGGTCCTCACAGGCCAAGTTCATCATCGATCTTGGAACTAGAGCTCAGGTTCCGATCATATCATTCTCAGCTACGAGCCCTTCCCTCGCCCCTGCCCGCAATGAGTACTTTATCCGGACAGCCTACGATGACAGCTCCCAAGTGAGAAGCTATAATTCAAACCTTTGGCTGGAGAGAGGTCGTTCCAATCTATGAAGAAACAGAATATGGCAACGGCCTAATTCCGTACATCATCGATGCCTTTCAAGAGATAGACGTTCGGGTAATTAATTAGCACTATGAACTCAGTTTTCGCTTTATAGCTTTTCAAATATCGGTTGGACAGCAGATATAATGAGTATTTAAATAAGATCTAAGATTAATTGTGTGGTGTTTCTCAGGTACCCAATAGAAGTCCAATACCTCCGTCTTCCCGAGACGAGGATATACTGGACGAGCTCAACAAGTTAATGATGATGCAGACAAGGGTTTTCATTGTTCACATGACTGCTTTGCTCGGCTCTCGGTTATTCTTCATCGCAAACGAGGCAGGGATGTTGAACGAGGAGACGGTGTGGATTGTGACAGACGGGCTGACATCCTTGCTCGACCCAGTCGGGTCCACAGCCATGGATTCCATGCAAGGCGTGCTCGGTGTCAGGCCATACCTCCCAATGCCTGATCGGCTTAAAGACTTCAAGAAGAAACACTCGATCCGTGAGATGAAGACTGCCCTTTATTTGCAAGATAGCATTTTGAATAACTAACTAATTAAGCCGAGAGAGTTCATACTTCTGTCCATCTGATTTGATTTTCAGGGAGCATTGACCAGTTCAATCTCTTTGCCTTGTGGGCGTACGACACTGTTTGGGCATTAGCCGATGCAGTTGAGAAGGCATGGAATCCATCAAAGTCTCGATATATCAGGAGAAGTAATCCAAAAACGAGAACGTCGACGCTTGACTTTTCAGCCATAGGAATCTCAGAGTTGGGCACCGAGATTGTCCATAGTATAAGGAATTTCAAAGTCGACGGCCTAACAGAGCATTTCCAGCTGGTCAACGGTCAGCTCGAGGCCTCTGCGTTTGAAGTCTTTAATGTGGTTGGGCTCAAGGAACGGGTAATCGGGTACTGGACACCCAACCATGGGCTCTCTAAGGTTCCTAATGCTCGATCCTATCCTAGTTTTTTTTTTGTCCTTTTAGAATCACATTCAGACATAATGGTCTCCAATTGCCCCCCTTTTTTAAATTTACTGAAGAACAATCTCAAACTTAATTTTCAGGATTAATTTTGTGACTTACTCTTCATATGAACCCTAAATATTTAAGAGATTACCACAAGAAAGCTGAAAATTTTTGTGATGTTCAATTAGGCTCTGAATAACTTCACAAGACAAGATCAAGGATACTCGACTTCCACGGATGACCTGAAACTACCAATAATATGGCCGGGTGGAACCCCACAACAACCCAAGGGCTGGGTAATGCCAGTGAAGGGGGAGAAGATGAAGATTGGGGTACCTGTCACATCTGGATTCAAGGAGTTCTTTGAGATCGAGTGGAACCAGGGCCTGAGGGCCCCAACCTATTCAGGGTTCTGTTATGACGTGTTTCTGGCACTGATGGACAAGTTGCCCTTCTACATTCCGTACCAGTTCGAGCCATTCATGACTTCGAACAGACAAAGTGCGGGGACTTACAATGATATGCTTTACCGGATCAAACTCGGAGTAGGACATCGAGGCCTCAGTTTTGTTGTTCTTCATTTCCTTGCTTTCAATTAAACATTTATGACACAACTAGTTTTAATATAGTACATATAAAGCGAACAAAGTGCATGGTTTTGTAGGAATATGACATGGTTGTAGGAGACACAACCATTGTGGCAAACCGATCCAACTTTGTGGACTTTTCATTGCCCTACTCAGAGTCAGGCGTGTCGATGCTGGTGGCTATCAAAGACAATAAGAGAAGAAACATGTGGATCTTCCTTAGGCCGCTGAAGTGGGATCTTTGGTTAACCACCGGCATGGCCTTCACATTCACCGGCTTTCTTGTCTGGTTCCTTGAGCGCCACAACAACGACGAGTTCAGTGGATCACGGGGAGAGCAACTCAGCGTCAGCCTTTGGTTTTCCTTCTCCACGCTTGTTTTTGCCCATCGTCCGTGACCTGCTCTCTTCCGCCTCTAGGTTTCTTAGTTATATCAATTAATGATATGGATGTTTCATGAATTAACAGGAGAGAGGGTGCGTAACAACTTGACAAGACTGGTGCTGGTGATATGGGTTTTTGTCGTGCTGATCATAACACAGAGTTACACAGGAAGCTTGGCCTCCTTCTTGACCGTACAGCAGCTCCAGCCCAAGTTCATAGATGTCCAGGATCTTGTAAGGAACCGGCAATACGTGGGATACCAGAAGCACTCTTTTGTTAGGGAGCTTCTGATACGGGATCTGAAATTCAATCCTTCGAGGTTGAAAGCCTACACGTCCACAGAGGAGTACCACGTTGCGCTAGTGAACGGAAGTGGAAATGGAGGGGTTGATGCCATCTTTGACGAGATCCCCTATCTCAAACTTTTTCTTGCCAAGCACTGCAACGATTACATGATGGTCGGACCGACCTACAAGACTGATGGGTTTGGTTTCGTAAGTTCTACTTCATGCAGTTCTTATGTCTTACTGAGAAAGATCAATTGTCTAATCTCGTACATCTAACCTTTTCTTTTTTCTTAACACGTGTATCGTGTGTGTCTGTGTGCTTATTAGGCCTTCAAGCAAGGGTCTCCACTAGTCTCTTATTTCTCCAGAGCAGTCTTGAACGTCACCGAAGACAAGGACACAATCAAAGCAATAGAGAGCAAGCACTCCTTGAGCCCCGATTCATCATGCCAAAACACGGCAGAACGGGATGCGACAATCTCCTCGGACAACCTCAGCCTCAGTGTGTACAGCTTCGGAGGACTCTTCATAATCTCTGCAATTGTTTCGCTATCTGCGCTCCTGGCTGAGCTCCTCCACTCAAACTGGCGTTCTTCTTGCTCTTCGCCTTTGAGAGGTCATCACGGTGGACCACTCCCTGTAGTTTTGTCCACAGTCATGGAAGTAATGGCAAAAAGATCTGGCAATGACCATCTGGCTTATCCAGGGCATTCGGTGCGGAATGCATTGAGAGTAGCTCCATTGACTAGTCCTGGACTACATGGAGGCAGTGAAGGTGATGCTTCTACGAGACAGATTCAAAGCACATTGAGTGCAACATGAAGAAAATCTTTGCACGTACGTAGGCTCTTCAGCAAAGGATGTAAAATCACGTTTCCAGAGATATTATGAGCTAAGATCTCAAACTGGTAGAATCTAGTCTAAATACCAGTTAATTAGACCTGATTGAGAGGCTTCATAATGTGCTTATATCCTGTTGTGAGCCGAGATACAATAAAACGAGGAATCTCAAAACTTGATATTGAATATTCGTTTTACTGCCGCTACGGTTGGACCAAACTGCAAAACTGACGGGCTCAGCTTCAAAAGTTATAATTATATCTCTGTCATTAGCTCTTCAGATAAGAACCTAGCAAGTGATTGCTCTGACTGCACTGACCACAGTCATGTTGGATTGATTTTTGTGCCCCTCAAATAAATCTTTACCTAGCGCTCTATGGAATTTACTCGCTATAACTTCCCAAAATAATTGAATCTGGAGAGAAATAAAATGTTAGTATACATATTTATAATATGGATTTATAAGTTTAAGATAGAATCAATATTCTAATATCATATCAAAATAGTCATGTCGTACCAAGCCCTCTATTCAACCCATGTGTGTTGTATTTTAGTTGAATAGGAAACTATGTGCGGATGAGATTTCCTGTTTGGGATAGGCATCATGAAGTAATCCGATGCAGAGCATGAGGCTGAGAAGGTAGCTGGCACATGGTTTGCATTCATACCGTAACACTATCATGTCGTTTCTGCATAGATAAATCAGAAACGTGCTTTCCTTTTTTATTATCATTTTAAATTAAATTAACTGACGATGTTGGCGCCATATGTTGTTCTAGGTCGGTATTAATGTTTTAATTTTGACTGTAGCAATTTGCGAAACGATGTCCGGTCGTCACAAGATCACCTATCGTTTCTACACTGATAAATTATTGGATGATACCGTGAACCATTAAAACAAAAAGACACGATACCTCATTGGAGTGCCGTTGGCCCAAAAAATGGCCAAACATCTACATGCATGTTCGGGCGTGGTACCATTGCAAGAACAATGTTGTTTTTTGCGTTGTGCTTGTTTTTGAGTCGCATCGAACCTCTGTGGCAGTTTGCGCAGACTTGTCGCTGAAGGAGAGGCCGGTGAGCAGGGTTACATAGTTACGGACTTCAATAATTCAGACAGTGGTGAGCATGGCCCAGCTTAGAACAATCGGTAACATGGCGCTGATGTCTTTATATATGAAGCCTATCTTGGCTACTCTACGAGAGGTTGTCTCATCACTTGAGGAATCCCCGAAACGAAGTTGTTCCCGCAAATATGGCCGGTACGCATCAGGTTATATGTGTATATTTATGAGAACAACGCTCTTAGCTTCTTCCTGGGTCGACTCCGGGTTCCTACAATCTCTAGGGATTCATGCTGGTTTCAGTCTCTTCGTGCTAGCAGTAGGCGAAACCATCCGGGCATAGCCATGGTGGCATACACTTACATATATATATATATATATATATAGAAAGCCTGGATGAGTATTGGTCAATGCACGTGGATTCCGAGAAGGGAGAATGTATGTGCTCACTCTCTTTTTACCTTCGGAAGAACGAGAGCTGACTGTGACTTGCACTTTTGTAGAGCTGGACTGCATTTCTTGATTGTGAATGAGAAGTTATCCCTTATTGATTAAAAAAATTATATGTATAGAAAGCCTGGATCACGATATGTCAATGATCATTCGGAAGCGTGAACTGAGAATTGGTCCAAAGAGAAATCCACCATCGTTTAATTCACTTCTGAGCATGGATATATACAGTGTTCAGCGTAGCAATAGCTGTGAACATGGACATTTTTGCTCGGACAAACTTCTTAAAATCTGAAGTATATATATAAAGGTAATTACAGTAGAATTATTATATTTTTGAACAAGATTCTTATTGGGGTACATTCGACCATTGTGCCATGATCTAGAGATTTCTAACAAAGTGAATTTATTGAATTTTTTCTCCGGAGATCACTTACAGCTCTCTTTTATGCCGACTGTGATAGGTACCGCATAGAAGTGTTATCTCCGCAGCTTCCAAAGATATTAACATCTTGAAGGGGCTCCACAAAGTCATGACTATGCCAACCAGGTTTTTCCTGGTCCACATGACTGCCTCACTCGGGTCCCGGCTCTTCATCCTCACCAATGAAGCAGGGATGCTTAACGAGCAGACTGCGTGGATAGTGACTGATGGGCCATCTTCCTTGCACGATCCAGTCGGCTCCATGGCCATCAACTCCATGCAAGGTGTGCTGGGTGTGAGGCCGTACGTCCCCTCGTCCAACAGGCTTGAGGATTTCATGAAAAAGCTCCTCCACTCTAATGGTGAGAGATTACTCGGTGGTTGAGATAGAAACATGATTTTCTAAAAGGAGACAATATGTACGGATACTATGTCACCATGTTTTGAATGGTAAACGAGTTAATTATCTCTTTTTATGGTGACATAAAAAACTTGCAGGTGAATTTGGAAATGGAAGCAAATTATGTAGGAATAACTGCTTAACTTCTACTGTCAAATTCGATACAACAGAGTAATAGACATCTTTGGCTTCCGTTCATATCCATAGGATCAGATGCTGGCTTCAATCTCTTCGGTTTATGGGCCTATGACACTGTGTGGGCATTAGCCATGGTAGCCGAGAAGGCATGGGGGTTCTCAGAGTCACAGTACGTTCAACCGAGCACAGATAGAACAGAAAAGATCATCTTCTCGGACATCAGAATGTCTGAGACGGGCACGAAGCTACTAAACGGAATCATAGGCATTGGCTTCAACGGTCTGAGTGGGAACTTCAGGATGGACAAAGGGCAGCTCCAACCCTCTACATTTGAAATCTTCAATGTGGTTGGGAACAGAGAAAAGATTGTTGGGTATTGGACTACAAAGCAGGGGCTCTCAAAAAATGAAAACAAAAACTTGTGTAAGAGATGCATTTTATATGGTGTCTAAATAGACGCTAAAAAGTCTGCTGTAACTTTACAGGCTCTGGACAATTTAGATGAAGAAACTCGAGAGTATTCAACTTCCATGGTAGATCTGGAACCAGTCTTGTGGCCAAGGGTTAGGTTATGCCTCCACTGAAGGATAAGAAGATGAAGATTGGGGTCCCCTTCAAAGTCGGACTCCGTGAATTCTTCAAGGTAGACTGGGATCCACGCACAGGTGTCCCTACATATTCCAGATTCTCCCACGACATGTTTATAGCTGTGCTGGACGGACTGGAGTTTTACCTGCCCTATGAATTCGTCCCACTCATTAATGCTGGCAGGCAAAGTGCTGGGACTTATGAAGAGATGCTCTACCAGATCAAACTTCAGGTAATGTCTAGTCCTAGCTTGGAGCCAAAGGTCTAGTTATATCTCAAGTAGAAAAGAAAGCAGGCAAATTAATGGAAGCATTATGGACACAATTTAACTTTAGCATCAGTAGCTCGGCTTTCATTATTTGTCAATGCATACGCATAATTCATTAAACAGGAAATTTCGACTCATGTTTGGGCACATTTGTATGCATGGGAACATCACAGAAATTTGATGTGGTTGTCGGGGCCACAACCATCGTAGCGAACTGTTCCAAATATGTGGATTTCACTTTGCCTTACCGGGAATCAGGGTCCACAATGCTGGTAGTTATCAATGACAACAAGAGGAGGAATATGTGGGTCTTCTTGAGACCACTAAGCTGGGACCCGTGGCTAATTATCGGGTTGTCCTTTATCTTGACCGGCCTTATCATCTGGTTTCTGGAGAGCCACCGCAAGAATGAAGCCTTTGGCGTTTCCAGGAGTGGGCAACTCAGCAGCAGCCTCCGGTTTTCCTTCTCGACACTGATTTTTGCTCATCGTATGATTCACCACTCTTCTCCCCTGCTCTTTATTTCCACAACTATCATAAAAACGTTGTAGAACTTGGAGAATATGTGAGAGGATTATATCCATAACTTGGTTTTTGTTTGCTATGCGGAATGTAATAGAATTTTTACATTCCTATATATCTTATGCCAATTTCACTTGAAAAAGAAAAGCTTGACTCTAAGTAATTTCTTAATGCAGGAGGAAAGGTGTTGAGCGACCGGATGAGGTTGGTCCTAGGAGTGTGGATATTTGTTGTGCTCATCATTACACACAGCTACACTGCCAGCCTGGCCTCGCTCTTGACAGTTCAGAGGCTGTGGCCAGCATATGCAGACGTACGAGATCTGGTGCAGAACCATCACTACGTTGGATACCAGAAGTTTTCCTTTGTACCACAACTTCTCATACGAGAGCTCAGCTTCGATGAGTCACGGATGATTCCTTTAAGGACCTTGGAGGAGTACCACGAAGCCCTGTCAAAAGGGAGTGGGAATGGTGGAGTTGCAGCCGTCTTTGGTGAGATCCCCTACATCAAGCTCTTCCTTGGGCGGTTCTGCAACAGATATATGATGGTTGGACCGACATATAAGACCGACAGATTTGGTTTTGTAAGTTCTCCTCCTCTCAGTTACTAACAGCTTAATTACACTGGCTAGTTTATGCAGACCGATAAGCATGAGGTTGATTAAGAGATGGTTGTATCATCTATGTGCCTTCTTGGGCCTTCCCACAGAGGTCACCCTCGTCTCCTACTCTCGTAAGTTCTCCTCCTCTCAGTTACTTAATTATTTAGACTCGTTAGTTTAGGCGGAACAAGCATGAGATTTGTTGGTATTTGTGTTTAGGTATATAGGAATAGTAGGGGTATAGAGGAAGGTGGGAATAGTTATTTGGAAGAGGAGGTAAATGATGGAGTAAGTATGGAAGTTATATGAGTACCGGATGGAGGAAGGGAAATGGCTAATTGATTTCTTCCTTTTCATTTATATTTACATGAAATAGTACATCACATATTTATACTAGTTCTTAATGAGTGTAGCAGATAAAAAAATGTTATTAATATGCATTTCATTTGACAAAATTTCCCTTATAATTTGAATATTATACAATAAAAATTATAATCCTATCTTTTAAAATAGTAAACTAATATATATACTTTATAAAATTTTCCAAGTTGTGACATAATTAACAGAACTTAATTAAACTAAATCAAATTAAAAAAAAATAAAATCCAACCATCATCCTCCTGTCAATCCCTATTGTAAAAAAAAAAAAACTTCTTTACTCGTTTTGTATGTTCTTTCTTTCTTCAAACTTATCTAGAAAAATATGTGCATAAGGTATAATTACATATAAGTGAATGTCAAATTTCAAAGTAAAATAATAATTTAACATGTTAAATAATTTATCTAATCCACATTATTAATCTTACATAATAATATACCTCATTTAATAGAAATAATACTATCAACTCTTTAATTTAAATTTTCTTGCTTCTAATACTTGCATATGCAACCATTTAATATCCCAAGTCTCCATTATCATTACCGATTTTATCTTCCTAACATACCCAATCATGATAGATCAAAACTTTACTTACCTTCCATTGTAACCATGTAATATTGTTGATACAAATATTAGTCTTATATAAATATATAACCGCTTTATGTATTGTTATATCAATATATATAAACATCCAACCAATATACTACCTATAATGCATGAAAGCCATCAAGCGCAAACACTGGCTATGGGATCGCATTACCACTACGACAAAGTTATGGTGGTACCGATACTTCTCTCTCCCCAACAGTACCATGAACCACACCTCAATTAATCTTATAATATTCTTCTTCCCATGCCATTTACGCTCGCACAAAATGGCAGGGGCCACCTATTATTCTCTAGCGGTAAAAGTTAATCTATCGCTCTCAAGTTTCTCTCTTTTCTTACATCTCATCTCTAGTCTTTATTTTTTCGATCGGATCCTAAAAAGGGGTCATTTCGCATATTCCACTAGGGTAACTGAGCTAACGTTACTCATGTTTCATATTTATATCCCACCAAGAACCCGCAGTAAATTAATAAGGCTCATTTCTATTTCATCGACTCAACAATCACCATGGCCATAACCGAACACAAACAATAATGAAGAAATTCTGAATGAATGATGCAAGATTACCAATAATACAAGTTCATGAATATATATATATATATATATACAAATATATATAATGACAGATTTTGATAATTAGATATTCGTAAATATGATATAATATTACACGCATGTATAAAGCGACAACTGTATCCATACCACATAATAATCATGTGCATATATATATATATATATATTGATATATCTATTGATGTAAGAGAACCTAGAATATAGTCTAATCCACTAATAAATACCTTAATATTTTAATTTAATCAATTAGTTTCTCAATCAATAAACATATTTATCTATTTATATTTTTTCACAATGAAAATGAGTACTGAGCAAGTATAGCCTTTAAATAATTCTTGATAGCCTTCTCAGTCCTGAACCTAAATCCTTCTTCCTAACCTTTTCTCCGTTTCCTTACTCAGCACCTCTTATTCACCAAGTTTCTTCCTCCTTCCGCTCTCCCTGTTTTGACCGTAACTCTCCCCTGTAAGCCACTGACCTCAGCTCCTTCCCCTCCTTCCGTCCATGCCCTCCAAAAATTTTCTTTTTCTTTCTCCCAATAGCTCTCTCTCTCTCTCTCTCTCTCTGTTTGTTTGTTTGTTTTTTTTTCCTTCCTCTGAGGGTTCTGGATTTGCTTCTTTGCTTCGCCTGTTGTCGCCCTCGCCTGCTCTCAGTCTCATGTTCCTTTCTACGTGTCCTTGGTTGCCTTCAATCTATTTTTTCCCCTTTTACAGAGCATTTAAGGGAAAATAGAGTGGCGATGGAGAGAGGGTTGGGCTAAGAGGAAATGGGTTGGGTTGGGCTTGATGGCCAATGGGCTTGATTTGCTTGATGGCACACAGTCGCAAGACTTCCAACTTTTCATCAACATAAATATTCTAACTTGTAGTACTTATGCATTAGTTACGATATTAAAAGCACTATTTTCACAATTAGAGGAAGAAATGAGCATAGGCATCTAAGAGAATATGGGAAAGCCTCATAGTATATGAGCTTTATGTGTATATATATATATATATAAGTTCTAGATCTCACAACAATGTACTTGTCACCTAAAATATCTACAAACTTCTCAAAAGTTAATATTCCAGCTAATAAGATTGATTAAGAGATAATTCTATGTGCCTTCTTAGTCCTTCCCACAGAGGTCACCCCTCGTCTCCTACTTCTCATGGGCAATCTTGAATGTGACACAAGACGAAACCAAGATGGATGAGATCAAGACGAAGAATCATCTGAGCCAGAGTTCATCATGCTGGGAAAACCAACCCAATCAAGGGGCAATCTCCTTGGACCATCTCAACCTTGGCATGTGCAGCTTCAGCGTACTCTTCATCATTACCGGGATTGTTTCACTGCTTGCAGTTTTAGCTGAGCTAGTGAAGGAGTTAAGGGTGAAGCATCGTTCTTCAAGGAGAAGCACACTGAGGACCAACTTGAAAGTAGTTCTACTAACGAGTTCTGAACAAGGCGATCCAACTGCTAGTGCTAGTGCTGCTCATAGCTCATACTATGACCTCTGTAGTTCAATTGACAATTCAAATTTTAACACCAACTGGGGGTTTTCATTGAGGTTTTTGTCTTTGAAATTGTACAGTAATGACGACGAACAATGAGATAATGTGATAAGAGGGTCTCGTATGATGACATCAACGTGGCATGGAATCAAAAGTTTAAGCTTCAATGATTTCTGCTGGGCGATTGATTGCATTGCCCATCTCGGGTTCTCACTTGGTGCCCGTTCCATTAGAGGTACAATCGGACCATTTCGAAGAGATGGTCAAGAGAACGAAGGAAAGAATGAACCTAGACCGCATATAATTGTGCTCACAAAAGGGAAGGAAAAAAAAAGGGGGAATTAACACTGCGATAATAAGATTAGGAATGTTCAGCCTTGAAAGTCCATTCCAGTTGCCCCCTCAAGTGGGAGGGAACTTCTCAATCAGGTGATCTTGTTAGGCCACATATTAATTGCAGGATGGGCAACGGGCCCACCGAGCATTCCTCAGTCCAAGGAAGCTTGTCCTTTTCCTTCCGTAAATGCCACGGCAAAGCTCTCCCTGCGTGAAGCAAAATTCGTGCAACGTGCAGGCCCCGTCGCGATGACGTCGTGGGTCCACGCCTCATTCTATAGACTGCCAGCAGAGCTCCGCCTCGAATTCAAAGCTCGACACGTTTCTCTGGGATGGCCCTCAATCATTAATGCACAACTTCAGGAGTCTGGGTGGAATGGTTGTTATGCATTCTGTGGAAATCAGTACTCGATCTACAGTCCTCTGCTCACATATCTAAAGATCGCCTTTGTTTTATATGGCTGGTATTACAGGGGGACGGACTTTCTACCGGAGACGGGATATCGCCATGGAGCACTCATGTCTTCTTCCCATCCTGTTTTTTTTTCTGCAAAACAATTAATGAAGCAGGGGACCGCTCTCTCCTCACATTTGTCCCAAAGACTACGCCTCCAAACTTACTTGGACAATTATTAATAGAAAATGACAAAGTTTGACGTTTTTGTTACGAATTGACTTTCACAATCTATAGATACTCCATGTGATGGGAGTGTAACCAGATATATCAACACCATATTCCTCGTCTTGGGCTATCATGGACTTGATATTGAACTTGATGCAATTATGCATTGAAACTCCACCTCACATGATAAATCATCTAGCTAAGTAGAAATCTTATATGTTTGTTATTCCTTACGCTTAAATCATATATATTTCAAAGTGGGTCTTTCAGTCTTATATAAATGATTCCATAGCATGCTTAAATCCTAATTCTAACGATTTACTGACGTAGTATTTAACAGCGTCATGTAGTATGACACGTCAACAGATTTTATCTCACGTCATCACCCACGCCAGTAGAATAGTGCCACATTAGCTTGCCATGTCGGTAATTTATGACATGTTCTATGCCACATCAGCAATTTATCTATGTCTCGTCATGTCACATTGGCAAATAACTGTTATACCATCGCACTGTTAGAATTAGGATGCAAGTATATAAGATTTTTATTATAATTATTTCCATTAAGGTAGTACAAACATTAGTTTATAGTGGAATCAAAGGCTGAAGAATCAGGCTTGATTCTCCTATAGTCTTTTTGGTATCTATATGAACATTATGTGTATAATATATATTCGATCAACGAAGTTACAATTCTATAAAAAAGAAAGAAAGAAAGAAAGAAAATACATCAGTCTATCGAATATATGAAGGTATGTATGAAAGCAGTAAATTAAATAGAACAGAGAGAAGATGATGATTCGACTGATATTCTTTAATTAGCATAGGCGTCGGAGATATTGCGAAGGTTCAGCATTAATGAATTTATTTGTGGTGTCTGTACGGGCCACTATTATAGACCCTACGCTTTCATTCTCAACCAAAATTGTTGAAATTTTCTCCCGTAATAAGAAGGGGACTGCGAGGTTACATTTACTGTATGCTTGGCTCTCTCCACTCGCATACGCGTGTACGAAAAATAAATGACAAGTCCAGTCTGGTCTGTAGACCAGCGTGACGGTTCTACTATGTTGGATCGACGAAATTCCACGATAGCAAGTCAAGATTCAATCAGTCAAGTTAAATGTGGCTTTCTTAGAGACTTCTTCGATGTACTCCGCTCCGCCATTATTCATTACTGGAATTCCTCTTAATTTACATAAGTTTCTTCCTCGGATCCTCCCACTGCTCCATCTTTGTTTGATGAGTTTTTCCAGCTCATCTTCCCTACAACAATGGGTCTAACTGACAAGAATATTTTGGTTACCTGCGTCCGCATCGTGCTTGGTTTTACTTTGGGACAACCCTTTGGACTAGCTGTTGCCTCGGTTTCATCACCAGGGAGGGAAAATGTGACAGTTGGTGTGATCATGGAGAAGAAATCATCGATGGAGGGGACGGTCTTGAGCTATATCAGCATGGCATGGTCTGACTTCTATGAGAAGCATGCTAGCTACCGTACGAGGTTGTCTCTACGTTTCAAGGATCCCCAAAACGATGTTGTTGCAGCAGCTTCTGCAGGTAATATACACAGCATGAATTTTATGGCTACCTACCTTCAAATATTGATAATGGAATAGGAAAATGGTTCCTCAATCTCTTCCAGTTGATGGATTACGAAGACAATCTCGAATTGAAAATTTTTCCGGTGCCTTGCTCGAGAGGTTTCACCTAGCCCAAGTCGTATAATATTGATTAATCTTTCTGGTTACACGGATGAAACAGCCTTGGATTTGATGGAGAATGAAGAAGTGCATGCTATAATCGGACCGGGCTGGTCCTCGCAGGCCAAGTTTGTGATCGATCTCGGAATCAAAGCTCAGGTTCCGATCATATCATTCTCGTCCACGAGTCCTTCCCTCTCCCCAGCCCACAGCCACTACTTTGTCCGGACAGCCTACGATGACAGCTCCCAAGTGAGAGCAATCGCGGCAATAATTCAAGCCTTCGGCTGGAGAGAAGTCGTCCCAATCTACGAAGACACAGAATATGGCAATGGCCTAATTCCATACATCATAGATGCCTTCCAAGAAATAGATGTTCGGGTAATTAATCAGCATTATGAACTCAATTTTCACTCTTATTACTTTGTAAATATGAGTTGGACACATGATCGACAGATATAATGAGTGCTTATTAAATACGATCAGAGAATTATGTGGTGTTTGTCAGATACCCAGTAGAAGCACAATATCTCCTTCCCGAGACGAGGATATACTGGTTGAGCTCAAGAAGTTAATGATGATGCAGACGAGGGTTTTCATGGTTCACATGACTGCTTTGCTTGGCTCTCGGTTATTCATCATCGCAAACGAGGCAGGGATGTTGAACGAGGAGACGGTGTGGATTGTGACAGACGGGCTGACATCTTTGCTCGACCCGGTCGGGCCCACGGCCATGGATTCCATGCAAGGCGTGCTTGGGGTGAGACCACACCTCCCGATGTCCGATCGGCTTAAAGACTTCAAGAAGAAGCACTCTATCAGTGAGATGAAAACTACTATCTCTTTGCAAAATTATACTTGGAATAATTAATTAACCTGAGAGAGTTCATACCTTTTGTTCATCTCGTTTGATTTTCAGGGAGCACTGACCAGTCGAATCTGTTTGCCTTGCGGGCCTACGACACCGTTTGGGCACTAGCCGACGCAGTTGAGAAGGCATGGAATCCGTCAAAATATCGATATGTCAGGAGAAGTGATCCGACAACGAAAACGACGGCGCTCAACTTTTCAGCCATAGGAATCTCAGAGTTGGGCGCCGAGATTGTCCAACGTATGAGGAATTTCAAAGTCGACGGCCTGTCTGGGCATTTCGAGCTGGTCAACGGCCAGCTCCAGACCTCTGCGTTTGAAGTCTTTAACGTGGTCGGGCGCAAGGAACGGGTAATCGGGTACTGGACACCCAAACACGGTCTCTCTAAGGTACCTAATACTCGAACCTATCATGGTGTTTTTTCTCTGAGAATCAAGTTCGCATCGCTTGGTCTCCAATTGCTTCCATTTTTTCTAATTTATTGAAGAAGAATCCCAAAGTTATTTTTCAGGACCAATTTTATGATTTCCTCTTCTTATGAACCTAAAACACTTACGGTAATTGAGAAAAATGAATTTAATACAGTGACATTATTCTCGATCTAATAATCAAGAAATTGTATATTCAATTCTCATCATAAAACTTTCCGTACTCTTTTTTTTTTACCGCTTCTATTATACCATTTTAAACTCATGAACTCATATGTAGTCGAACAAAAAGAAAACACTCACGGTGATTAGCACAAGAAAACTAAAAATTTATGTGATGTCCAATCAGGCTCTGAATAACTTCACAAGACAAGATCAAGGATACTCAACTTCCATGAATGACCTGAAACCACCAATATGGCCGGGGGAAGCCCCACAGCCGCCCAAGGGCTGGGTAATACCAGTAAAGGGGAAGAAGATGGAGATCGGGGTACCTGTGAAGTCTGGATTCAAGGAGTTCTTCGACATCGAGTGGGGCCAGGGCAACAGGGCCCGAAACTATTCTGGGTTCTCTTACGATGTGTTTCTCGCCGTGATGGACAAGATACCCTTTGCCATTCCATACGAGTTCAAGCCATTCATGAATGCGAGTAGACAGAGCGCTGGGACTTACAGTGATATGCTTCACGGGATCAACCTTGGAGTAGGACATCGAGGCCTACTTTCATTTTGTTGTTCTTCTTTTCCGTGCTTTCAATTAAACATTCATGACATAATTAGTTTTAATGTTGCACACATAAACAGGAAGAAGTGCATGGTTTTGTAGGAATATGAAATGGTCGTAGGAGACACAACCATTGTGGCGGATCGGGCCACATTCGTTGACTTTTCATTGCCCTACTCAGAGTCAGGTGTATCGATGCTGGTTGCAATCAAAGACGATGAGAGAAGAAGCATGTGGATCTTCCTTAGGCCGCTGAAGTGGGATCTCTGGTTAACCATAGGCATGGCCTTCATGTTCACCGGCTTTGTCATCTGGGTCCTCGAGCGCCACAACAACGAGGAGTTCAGTGGATCCCGGGGAGAGCAAATGCGCATCAGCCTCTGGTTTTCCTTCTCCACGCTCGTCTTCGCCCATCGTTTGTTACCTACGACTCTCTCTTCCTCCTCTAGGTTTTTCTTATTTATATCTATTAATGATATGAGTGTTCTTGGATTAACAGGAGAGAGGGTGCGTAACAACTTGACAAGACTGGTGTTGGTGATATGGGTGTTTGTCGTGCTGATCATAACACAAAGCTACACAGCAAACTTGGCCTCCTTCTTGACCGTACAGCAGCTCAAGCCCAAGTTCGTAGATGTCCAGGATCTTGTAAGGAACCAGCAGTACGTGGGCTACCAGAAGGATTCCTTTGTTAGAGAGCTTCTGGTACAAGATTTGAAGTTCGATCCTTCGAGGTTGAAAGCCTACACGTCCACAGAGGAATACCATGTTGCGCTAAAAAACGGAAGTAGAAATGGAGGAGTTGACGCCATCTTTGACGAGATCCCCTACCTTAAACTTTTTCTTGCCAAGCACTGCAACGAGTACATGATGGTTGGACCGACCTACAAGACTGATGGGTTCGGTTTCGTAAGTTCTACTTCATGCAGCTCTTATGTCTCGCTGAGAAAGATCAATTGTATAATCTCGTACGTCTGACCTTTTCTTTTTTTCTTAATACGTGTATCGTGTGTGTTTATGTGCTTACTAGGCCTTCAAGCAA
Organism: Sonneratia alba; assembly: GCA_900174645.1. Taxonomy (NCBI): domain Eukaryota; kingdom Viridiplantae; phylum Streptophyta; class Magnoliopsida; order Myrtales; family Lythraceae; genus Sonneratia; species Sonneratia alba. The sequence continues at coordinate 2,762,419 of FWPY01000028.1, read as the reverse complement.
GGGTCTCCACTAGTCTCTTATTTCTCCAGAGCAGTCTTGAGGGTCACCGAAGACAAGGACACAATCAAAGCAATAGAGAGCAAGAACTCCTTGAGCCCCGATTCATCATGCCAAAATACGGCAGAACAGGATGCAACAATCCCCCCGCACAACCCCAGCCTCAGTGTGTACAACTTCGGAGGACTCTTCATAGTCTCTGCAACCGTTTCGCTATCTGCGCTCCTGGCTGAGCTCCTCCACGCACAATGGCGTTCTTCTTGTCGTTCACCTTCGAGAGATCATCACCGTGGACCACTCCCTGCAGTTTTGTCCACAGTCATGGACGTCATGGCAAAAAGATCATGCGTTAACCATCTGGGTCATCCAGGGACGTGTTCGGTGCGGAATGCATTGAGAGTAGCTCCATTGACTAGTCCCGGACTACATGGAGGCAGTGAAGGTGATGCTTCTACGAGACAGATTCAAAGCACATTGAGTGCAACATGAAGAAAATCTCTGCATGTACGTAGACTCTTCAGCAAAGGATGTAAAATCATGTTTCCAGAGATGTTATGAGCTACGATCTTACACTGGTAAAATCTAATCTAAATACCTGTCAATGAGACCTCATTCAGTGGCTTCATAATGTGCTTGTATCCTGTTGGGACTCCCGAGACATAATAAAACGAGGAATCTCAAAACTTGATAGTGAATATACGTGTTACCGCCGCTACGGTTGGACCAAACTACAAAACGGACGGGCTCAGCTTCGAAAGTTATTACTGTAACTCTTTGTTATTAGCTCTCTAAATAAGAGTATAGGTAGCATAAGAGGCACAATTTTTCAGCGCCATTTCCATGAAATTAGCCGTGTACTGTTGGCATAATAATTAATAACTGATAATAGCATCTTAAGCAGCACATCTCACCTTCCTCCATTAACTCTGAACTCCCTTCGGGGCTTTCCTTACCCTTATAAGGTCACCTATATGTCTCGCCGGCAATTTTGAACATTGCCTACTAAGAAAAGGCCTTCCCAAGCTCGACGATTTCATTCTGCTGAGACACGACGGACTAAGACACCATTGGAACAGTAGGTTTTTTCGGGGAAAATCATGCGAAGCATCCAAGCTAGTGCAGGCACCGCATCAACAAAACAATGTCACTCACTGTGGCATCGCCGATAGCAAATTCCAACATTTATTATCGATGGAGTCCTCAAACAGTTGTCCCGATCGCATGATAAGATCACTTTGACGGAACATGAAACCGCAGGCCTGTTGATAAATGTATGATCCGATGATTATGTTAAACGGAGTAAGGACAGGGTCACATGATGAAGCAAAGGTTGGTGGGCTCAAGTATATTAATTTCGGATCTCAAGTCCTCAACTGTTCCTCCGTAATTAATTAACATCGACCCATTAACGTTCTCAGCGCTGCACATGCCCCCAATGAATCAAATTTGTGATTAAATGCCTCTGCAATTCCTAACCAATGTCGCTGTCCCTGGATGCTAATATTATGGTCAAACATCTTGTGCAGTAGCTATTGGTTTTCTTGAGATAAAACAATTTTCAGAATTCAATTCAAATCTTATTAATGTTACTTATTACTTTTATTTTTCATGTTCTTCATATCTTATTCTATATTGTGGACTTCTTTAATAAAAAAATTAAGGTCAAGAAGTACCCAAAAAAAAAAAGAATACGCATTTCTATGAATTGAGTTTATTGTGCTAGATAACTTATGAAATTGGTAATCTGATCATTTTGGTCGTAAAAGTTAACACATTATTAGACTCGCCCTAATTTATCGTCTGGGTGAATAAATTAGAGAATATAACATTAATGGTTTTTTTTTTTTTTTTGCAAAAGCAGGAACACCATTAATTTTGGATTATCTAATTCATTTACAACAGTCATTAATGTTAAATTAATAAATTTCTTTGGGATTTATAACTTCAATAAATGTGCATTTTATGCCATGGGTCTTAATTTTAATTAATCAAATCTACGCCATTTGAGTCCAAATAAAGATTTTCAATTATATATTTTCTCTATTTACAAAATATTAAATGCAAATTTTTATTTAAGAAGGGAAGTCTTATGGATCATGTGACTAAGTGATGCTGGTTATATACTGGTGCAACTTATTTAATAAGTTTAACTAAGCAAATAAATCAGACTTCAGGAAAAATATCAAGCTGGTGGCCTAATGTACTCCAATAAACAACCAAGTTCCGGACACTGACCTCAGTGCTTACGTATTATTGGGAACCCATTAATATCAAAATAAATGTGATTTAAAAAAAAAAAACAATGTGTCCCGACCGGAGAAGACATAGACCTAGACCTGGACCTGATCGAGGGATGGAGAGGACAGGTGTCCGACCTTGTTCTGTGTCTGCCTGCCCATGAGCCAAAGCAGGGTCCTCCTCGTAAAAGACGGCGCCCTGTGAATGCTCGCCTGGGAATAATCTAAACTGTCGCAGCTTCGGGCCTCTTCCTCCATTTCGCTCCCAATCTCGATCTCACAGGTCGCCCCATTAGCCTCGTCGATCTTGCGTCCATCCTTCGGCTCCCAGCCCCGATTGACCGGTAGGCGAAACGAGAATGCCCGCCTCGAGGACAAGCCGTCGTTCGGCCTCTGCTTCTCCCGCCTTTCCCTTAGCCAAATCTTGGATATGGAGAAGCTGTCTTTTTCCCTCGTAACCTCGCCACTGTTGCTGCTGCCAGCATTCCCATCGTTGGGATCCTGTGGTTGGACAGTGCCCCTGGTCGCTCCGAGCCCAACGAGGTACCTCCTCGACTGGCAACCGCACTCTGATATCGCAGCTCGATGCCTGGTCTTCCCGCTCTTGCTCGAGTGCTTCTTGATCAGCGTCCCGATCGGTACCTGCAGGGTCGCTGTCTCATCCATCACGTACTCGAAAGAACCCATTGAGAAACACCTCCTTGAATCCACATCACCGCCGGTAGTGCCAGCATTGATATTCCCAGTTATGGTTGTCGTTGTTGTACTGCACCCTTCTCCTCCTCCATCAACATTCTTGAATTTCCCGAGCTTCACGGGGAAAACCTTTCCGCCTGGTGGTCCTTCAGTCTTCATACTGAGATCCCCCGATTTACTGATTTGGGATGAACCAGATTCGGTCTCGGGGGCTCCAACGACTTCCATATCCCTTACGATCTCCCTCGAGCTCTCACTCCCTGACTCAAGAACCGCGACGACGGGAGAGCAGCTACGGTTGGGCGAGAGATCGGGGAGGAGATTAGACCGACAGATGGGGCAAGTGGAGTGGGAGAGGAGCCAGGTGTCGATGCACTCCGTGTGGAAGGCGTGGCTGCACTTGGGGAGGAGCCGGAGCCTGTCCTCAGCCTCGAACTCGCAGAGGCAGACGGCGCAGTCGAGTGGATTCTTGAGGCCGATGATGGCCTTATAGTAGAAGACGGGGAGGGTGTCAATGAAGGACTGGTCAACGCCGGCGTCGTGGAGGTGGAAGAGCTGCTGGAGCCGGCCCTGGAGGGCGGTGACGCCCTCGAGCTCGTCCATCTCTCTGTTCGGAGGCCTCATGAGGAGCCTAACTAGCAGGTGGAGTAGGCCGGAGACGAAGAATATGACCGCGAGGATTATGATTACGAGGAGAATGCTCGGGCTCACTCTGTTGCTCGTACCGAGCCCATCAGAGGCCGAGGGAGGCGGCGGCGGGAAGAGGAAGAAGAGCTGCGGAGGTGGAGAAGGATGAGAGTCGTGGACGACCCAGCCCATGGCTTCAAGAGAGGAGGGAGAAAATCTCGCCAAGATCGTGACTTTATGCAGGAATCCTCATTTTCGGGAGATTTTAGGAGAGCCTGGTTCACTATCTCTAGGTCAGGGTGTAAGAAATGAGACAAAGATTCAAACTTCTTGCCGGAATCATCTGTTGCACTCGAACTCTCTCTCTATACCCTCAGGATTTCGAGCATGGAGGATTCGAGACTCTCTCTACCTTTCCTGGTAGGCATTTTTGTCCCACTTATGAAAAGACTAAAGCAATGTGGTGGCATTCCTTTAGGAGATGAACTGCAATTATGGTAACTGTGACCTGTTGTTTACAAAAGCAAGGATTGATTGAGCTTTTAAAGCTAGTGAAGGGGAGAGGGAAAGAATCAAAGATGGTAAATCTCTATCACGACAGAAACTCCCTTGTGATGACATTTTATATGTAAAAAAAAATCACTGTTGCATCAAGCTTCGATTCAGCTGCTAAAGGGTCCATATACGCGTGAGGTAAGAAATAAATGGGGTAATATCTAATTGAGCTTAAGTTTTATTGTGATGCACAACCTGTCATATTTGAGTCACGGTAAATTTCAGAAAATATTTTTAAAAATATTTATGGAAAGTGACTTTAAGAGGATGATGATTTCATCAAGTCCATACTAGTCTCTACTCATGAAGTGACTTATTTTAGATTGAGAATACATATTGAAAATTTAGGAAAAAAGTTATGAGTTTTATTTTCTAATTAAGTAATATCACCTATTAATTTAGATCTTTAAGTTGATTCGGGTCTTATTCCCTATTGATCCAGCAAATTCAACATGACATCAAAATTAGAAAAATGACATGCCCGTGTTTAATTGACATAAGCTCGAGTTCGATTGAAGAATGCATGTCTCGTGGCCTCGTCCCCCTCGTCCAAGCACAAAAAAGGAACGCCCGGTCTTATGTACAGTTATTAAGGTATACATGTGAGGGTACTGAAATTATAAGATAATTGAGTGTCACTATTAATTTATATTTTGGAGTGAAAGTGAATACCATTCCTTGCGAATTCGCCAAATTCAATAGGGTCCTTCCTCTTCTTCTTACGGTTGACTTCCAAAGGAAGCCCCATCTCATCAGCACCGGCGTACCTTAAATTTAGCCTTGCGTGAATCAGATCTAATACGCAATAAACAGCTGAGCTGAACATCTGTTTGCTCGGGAAGATAATCTCTTGTTTTTCTTTTTTTTTTGGCACTTTTTTTTCCATGCTTCGTTTGGCAGCGTCTTCTGCTTAGTGTTCTTTGAACTCTGCCGGCCAGTGATAGACATTCCAAAGCGGCCTCTGAAATCAGAAATTTATTAGATTCTTATAAACCTAAATTCAAGTTTGTCAATCCATCCACTATAAGGTATGGCTATTTTAATATAATATTTCTCCATTAATAATAGTAATAATAATAAATGCAGTAATTTTAAATTTTAAATTATATAAAAAAAAAATCCAACTACCCCCAATTAAATCATACAATGATTTTCTATTGTCCATGAAAATCATGATGAGGTTGGCATAGAAATGAGACAAGTGGCGGTTGGAACCCATTGGCCTTAGCCTCTCTTTTGGCCTTAACCTTGGATCTTTGTTAGGCATTCTCTCAGCTTTTGTTGCATCCTTGTAAATATCTTTTACCAAACTTGCTCGTGGTAATCAAAATTAAAATATTTTAAAATATCCGTTAAATTTAAACTTAAATTAGTTAGATTTAATTAAACTTTTAGGCATTAAATAATATGGATGTTGATGCAAGGGGCCAGTAAGCCTAGGATTATATATATATATATATAGACACACACACACAATAATTTTATAAAGGGGAGGCAGTTAAACTTAACGAGGAGTCCCAAACGCCATAGTCGTAGAAGTCAAGCAGCAGTGGACTTTTCGTGCGTCCAAAAGGCTAGGGGGAAGTCGGTGATGGAACGAAACACCCACACAGAAAAAACAAATTAGGGCCTCTCCCTCGCTTCAATGTTTCTTGTGTCCCATAATGTCGTCCTTATTTTACCTAGAAATGTTAAAGCAGATGATCCGGACCAGTTTAAAATATGTTTGAAATTGTTTAACCCAGTTACAATTCAGCCCATTTTCTTAACAAGTTTGTCCGTTTACAAGTCACGATTCATGTATATATAAACCTACCTGGAACCGTTTATAAGTAATCTGGTTCACGGTTCGAGCTAGTTTAACTTGTGAACCTATTCATCTTTTTAAAAAAATTGATATGACAAAATCCGACTGTTAATTTATATGATTTTGGCGATCCAAGTTGGTTTTACAACGGTTTTGGACCAGTTACAATTTTGAGCTAATTCAACAAGAAAACGGCTCATGCTAGTTCCAATTCAACATATCTATTTCTTGAACTCTACCCGTAACTGCCCCTTAATCTAATAAGAACGGGTTACGGTTAGTTTGGAGACCGTATGAGCCATTACGTATTTTATAGGCCGGTTCAAACTAAAACCGACACCTTTAACATCTTTAATTTTACCCCAAAAAAATAATGACGCTTTAAATGATCAAATAATGTCTCCCACGGTCAAAAGCTTCTTGGGATCTCTGTCATCCCCAACTGGAAGTCAACTGGTCTGGAGTTGCATGCAGCCCATAAACCTATCTACTTCCTGAAATTTGTGGCCAGAGTTCAAAGAAGTCAAATCCCACATTTGAAAATGAAGATCAGCGGAACCATAGAAAGACGATCAGTCCATGCACGCATGCCACTGCCATGGAAGTCAAGAGTCTCAACTCCCCTACTGGTAAAATGTCTGGGTCTCAGGCATTAACCGTGTCAAATGTTTGGATGCTGGATCGTCACACTTTCATGTGTGTTTGTGTGTGTGCGCGCATTGTCGTAGTTCTGCTTTAATTTCTACGCGAGTAATGGTAGCCTTAGGTTAAAAAAGAAGTTGAATAAGCAATATATATATATATATGAAAGAAACAGAAATTTATTCATAGGAAATTAACATTTCTACGTGGACTAAATTAATAAGAAATAAATTATTCAGCTGCATCGGATCCGGGGACTGGCCTGGCCGCATTCAAAAGGTGCATCTATCTATTCCTATACTTAATTCTTAATTTGGCCATTCTGTTTGCACTTCTCTAGGTAGCTACGAAGAATTAGAAATTTCTATGCGTCTTGGCACTATCATCCATATATGCTAATACATACATATATCTTCGATGTCCAAAAAAAAAAACCCTACTTGTTCACAGGTGGTTTGACCTTTTAAATCTGGCCAAGGAAACATCATTTGTCACGTTGTAATTAATGTACACGCATCTTCCTGCGTATTTTCGAAAAGGACAGATTAATTTCCGGAAAAAAAAAACAAAGATTTTATTTGGTTTAATTAATTAATTAAATGCAGAAGGTATTGTCAGCTAAAGGTAAGAGTCGTCACCGTAATTCTCGATCCCTTTATGCTTCCGAAAAGGGTGCAAATTCTCCGGTTGTTCGGTGGACATGGAAGAGTCTCGTTGCCCTAATCCTTGAGAACAGGTGAGTCGTCTCGCACTCGTTCGTTTGCTGAAGCGGTGGGCTAAAACGTCAAGATGCACAAGTGAGGAGTAGGTGAAGAACAGATCATATGAGCGAGCACGTGAGAATGGAGGAAGAAACAGCGGCATTAGTGCTATACCTAATCCTAATCCCAATGGTTTTTTCCCCAACCCTTTCTTCATTCCAATGAGCAACAACCCTAATTGTCTCCCGTTCACATATGTTATCTCGGTCCACAAGGATCATGTTCAGTCACCAAATGCAATCAAATGGCGATAAGAAACGGAGATTAGTTGATGGATCACGATTGAAATAGTCAATCAGTCGCACACAAATTTTTTTAAAAGAAAAGGGAAAGTGCTGACCGAAGCTTTTTCGTAGGGTTTGGACCTCTAACTCTCTCCCTCCCCCGGAAATGAGATTTCTGCATCGTCCGGATCGATTTTCGCATCAGAACTTAGAGAGTACTCATTCTTACTCATCCCCAATCATCATCGATTTCAAAAACTGACCCGGGTCGAATTTTATGCGTGAATCCCCTTGACGAAAATTCTATCGTGCCTTATAAAGGATCCCTACTTAATGCTGGGTCGGGATGAATCCCGAGCTAAGCGGGGTTCGCACCTCTTCCTTGTCACACATCTTCAGACAAGCTTAAAGTTTACTGTGACCAGTTTGTGTATGAAAGAGCGAGCATCAACCGTTTGCGGTTCACTTTCCGCGTTCTTGCTAGATTCATGCGCCTCAAACCCAAAAATGAATTTAATAAATGATAGATCCACTCTTGCTGGGTCCATGGGAGGGATTATCGACTGGACGGACGCATTACTTTTTCTGGGCTTGCTTGGGCCTGTGGCCCCTCTAGTTGTGGGCCGGCCTATCTCCCCTCCCTATATTCTACATGTCATTTTTGGATTAGTGAAACTGGAAATACTTAGGGTTTCACACATATAACACAGGCATCTTGTTTTGGTTCAGGGTAACTTTCAAGTTAAGGATACGCCACGCTACAATCGGACTCTGACGTCGTTGTGCTTAATCAAAGATGCACCGTAGGATGATCAAATCTTGACATTACCCAGAGGATGTTGACATTGCATTAATAATTGATGCGTGTGTGTGCGTGTGTGGGTGTGTGTATATATATATGTATATATACAAGTAATCATTTTGAATAAACAAATGAACACAGCGTGACGAAGAAATCTTTGAATATAATGAAATATGATTAGTTGAAGTTTTATACATATATATATATTATTGCTAATGAATGGATGCCGGGTGTTCTTCACATTATGCACATTAGACAGTGAAACCTTCTTGAGTAATATCAAATGCAAGAGCTGGGATTGGGAGCATGGACCAATCATTGCATTCATGTTGCTTCCTTTCCATTCGGGAATATTTCAAGTTATATATTAGTAATTTGTTGGATGGGACAGAGACACATAAAATTCAAACTCTCTCTTCTTTTTTTTTCCTCCTTTATGAGCTGTGATTTTTAGAATTTCTTTAATCGAGAGCACTTGTTCGCTTGGTCCACGACGTAAGAACGCTAAATTGGCGGGGATCAGATCAGCACCCGGGAAATTTACCAAACCACCTGGGAAGAAGGGCGAAGAACGAGTCAACAACCAAAGTTGACTGCCTAATATTATCAGGAGACACCCAATCATGAAAAAACCACAACCTTTTTCTTGCAGGAATAGGACTACTATTGTTAGTCTGAGGTTGGGTTAAGAGCCGGCAGTGAAAATGGTCGCTGTCCCTTCAGATATTTATGCAGGTAAGTATTCACCCTTATGCTCCAACTGCCATTTTATCAGATAACTATAATTTCTTCCGTCATGGTTTAATTTTAGTGTCCTCTCTTCTGTCTGTCACATTCATCTCAATCATTTCACCTGAACGATCGACCTCCCTCCCTCTGCCTCGTCCTCCCAAATAAATTGCAAATCAGTAGCCTGTAAAGTCGGGACCTTTATGGTGTTTTGACTTTCAGGAGGAATCTCGAGAGTGGCAACATGAAGAGGTGATGGAAATTAAGGTGTTTTAAGGGAAATCTTGGATTTGGGTACCGGCGGATTCGGCTGAACTTTGATGGTCGGGCTGAAGGCGTCGGCTGCTCTCGGGAGATTCTTGCATCTGGGGGGTGGGAGTTACGATCATTTAGGTGCACAGAGAGGGCTCCGGAAGATCGATTTGGGCCTTTCTGGGTCGGTGCGTTCTTGGGTTCATCGTAATTGACAAGATCATTAAGTAAAACCAAAGAGGGTGGCATCACAGTATTGGACCTTTTGCTTGGAGGGTGGGGAAACAGGTTTTTGACGTTCCTAGGATTTTAAGGTTCCGAGGGGATCGTCGAGCACTTAGATTCCGTTCGTTGCAACCAATTCTTCATGTTTGATTGCGATGCTTGTGAGAGCCTTCTCTTGTGGTGGTTGTTAGTTTGGTGTAGAAGAGAAGGAAAAAAATCGCCCTTGATATAGAAGCTCAGAATTTTCACTTTCTTTTCCCCTTTTTTCTTCTCAATCTCCATTACCGGAGTTTGTAATATTGAGGAATTTCGATGAGGATTGGCCCTCTTTGAATAGTTATCCCCTCTTTGAGCCTTCCCCTCGATAGCTTGTGAGTAACAAGACTGAGGGAAAACTTTCGGTCTTTGAGGATCATGAGGCTTTTGAATCTAGTGGGAAATTCTTTCGGGTGCTCCGCTTCAGGGGAGCGCCTGGTTTCGGCAGCTAGAGATGGTGATCTTCAAGAAGCCAGGGCTCTGTTGGAATACAATCCTCGCCTAGTGAGATATTCAACTTTCGGGGTGCGAAACTCGCCGCTACATTATTCTGCGGCTCAGGGTCATCATGAGGTAAAATGTCTGTTTTCTGAGAAACATTTGTCAATTCAATCTCTGGGTTGTTCTTGCAACTTTCCTAATTTTCAACTGTGGTGATTGGTGTCCGTCTCTGTGTTCAGATAGTTTCTCTGTTGCTCGAGTCTGGGGTCGACATAAATCTCAGGAACTATCGTGGTCAGGTGAAAATTGCCAACTGAAATCATTAATTTTGAAGATTAGTTTAATCTCTGAGCTATTCATTTAGTTATTATAGGTTCTTGATGTTTGAAAAATCTGTTGTCATGCCACAAACAGACTGCTTTGATGCAAGCTTGTCAGCATGGTCACTGGGAAGTCGTTCAGACTTTGATCCTATTTCGAGCTAATGTAAGAAGTCTATTTGGCAATTCAGGATTGTCCAGTTTCTCAGTTTCTTTAAAATCTATGAACATGATGAGAGAATCGGATTAAGATTGTGCTTCTCAGGACATGAGATCAGTACACCAAATCCAATGTCTTTCTATTTTCTTCAGTAATTTTTTTCCAAAGTGAAAAGAAAACTGGAAAGCTGCAAGATTTCTCCCCCATTGCGGAAATATGATAACACCTGCTTTGAAGATTATAATTCATCCTCAATACTTACCAGGAAATATTTTTATAGATTCACAGAGCAGACTATCTTAATGGGGGAACAGCCCTTCATTTGGCTGCCCTTAATGGCCATTCTCGATGTATTCGGCTCCTCCTTGCTGACTACGTTCCCAGTGTTCCCAATGTCTGGAATATCCTAAAGAAACGGCCAAACAGTAATAAGGCCTCTCTGACCGAGCTCGATGGGTAATTACGCTCTGATGGGCTCTATTCACACTCCTGCAGTTTCTACCAGTATCCCTTTTTCTTCTGAGGCCACTTCTTGTTAAATTCTTCTTCTCTTCTTTTACTAGGATGAAAGGCCTTTCACAAGTGGTCAATAAGCCTGGTGACGGAGGCATCACAGCCCTTCATATGGCTGCTCTTAATGGCCACGTGGAAAGTGTTCAGTTGCTCTTGGATCTTGGGGCTTCTGTTTCTGAAGTCACAGTCGAGGATGGGACCACAATCGATCTAATAGGTGGATTTTTCCTGCGGTGCAATGATGTGTGATCTTCTTGTAATACTCCAGTGGACTAGGCATCAAAAAGTTCTTTTTTTTTAATTTTTGTGACGATTCAGGGGCGGGAAGCACTCCTTTACATTATGCTGCTTGTGGTGGAAATGCTCAGTGTTGTCAGGTATTTCCTCTCTTATTACATGGTGACAATTGCTAAGGAAATTCAAAGTGCCTCTTCTCTGAATTTTGAGTGATTTCTCTGACTCTTTTGTTTCATGGATCAGATGCTGATAGTAAATGGTGCGAGTCTATCCGCTGAAAACTCTCACGGGTATCAAACAAAATTTACTCTCTTGTCTCTGTGGTTTTAATTGGAGCGCGGCCATACTGCCAAATCATGAAGTTTCCTAGTTGTCTTTTTCTGCATCATAAATTTTATGGTGCAGAGAAAATGCTGAAAAATAAGCATCCTTTTTTCTTGGATAATTTGAAAATTAGAGAACCTTTTTAAGGAGTGTTTTCCCTTTATTTGGGTTGGGTCACTGATGCTTTCTCAAAGTCAAAAGTGAAAAACGAATTGGTTGGTTCCTCTGTTTAATGAGTAGCCATTGTCAGATGCCCGTGGAGCATTCATCGAATATGTTTCTGCATTGAACCCATTTAATCTCATATGCATGGATGCTGCTAGAAACAGATTATTACGAATTAAGACATGTCCTTCATGCGACTATGTATGTACTTTACAGATTGACCCCCTTGATGGTTGCTCGGTCGTGGCATCGAAACTGCCTTGAGGATATCCTCACAGAGCCACCTGAAGAACGAGCAAGGACTCTTCCTTCTCCATACATATCCCTTCCTCTTATGAGCATCATTAAGATAGCTAGGTAAGCTGCTTTCTCGCAACCCCTTTGAAACAATTCTATATCCTCCTGTGCTTAGCTTTCTAATAATTCAAAGCCTCGACACCTTTGTTTCTCGTCATTTGCAGAGAATGCGGCTGGAGAAGCAACGATTCCCACCCTACATGCCAGGATATATGTGTTGTTTGTTTGGAGAGGAAATGTAGTGTGGCTGCAGAAGGTATGTATTCTTTTCAAAACCTCAAGGGACATCCAAAAAGTATTTATAAGATGAGTTGCTGGGATATCTTCCGAAGTTCAGTTTGATCAGTCAATTGATGGTGCGGTTGCTTCTGTTTTCTGCCCGTTCTAATGTCCATATTTCTAGAAATTAGAAGTTTAATTCACTCAATTCAAACCAATAATACCTGAAGCAGGCTGCGACCATGAATTCTGCACAAGGTGTGCTCTCTACCTCTGTTCGATGAACAGTGCTGCCAGTGTCCATGGCCCTCCAGGCTCAATTCCCTGTCCACTTTGCCGCCATGGCATCGTCTCATTTAACAAGCTTCCCGGTACGAGGCCCATTCCCAAGGAGATTGCCAGAACAAGCCTCTCGCTTGCATTCTGCACTTGCTCGGGTGAGATTCCTGAGCCCACAACCCTGACGACTCCGCTCTGCAGGACCAGCGTGTCTCACTGCACAAGGATCTCCCCACTCAGTTCCTCGTTCCGCAGCCTGAGCTGCCAGAGGTTCCCTTCAGTGAAGCTCCAATCGAGCCTCTGCATGGGAGCACCTGACACAAGTCCTTCCCTCGTGCCCTGCACGGTGGACCGGAACTTGAGGAGCTACCTTGCTCGGTGCTCAAGGTCCAGCCTGAGACGTGCAGCCTCTCAAACTGAGAGCAGGAAGTCATGGTTTGCAGCGCTTAATCAGTGCGTGACCACAGGAGGAGGTTGTTACAAGTGAGAACTCTCTGGGGTTGGATCAGCTTTATGTTCATGAACATGCTTTTGTTCCCACAAAAACATATATTTTTTTTTGTTCATATATATGATGATGGTTCAATTTTTTTTTTTTCCCTTTCCATTTCCCGTGTAAAGTCATATTAATAGAGAATCCAAGTGTTACAGGATAGAGCTGCTGAATTCATGCAACACTAAGTTTTCCGCTTCAGCCAGTTGAAGCAAATTCGATCTCCTGTCTGTGTTTTCACAAACCTCCCAAGTGAACTTTGGTCGCGATCGATCTACTAGCTTCGGAAACTTATCCAAAAAGAGGATTAACTGATCTAAAAGCAGCTGAAAACACAAAACCAAAACAAGAATGTATTCTCTAAGAACTTTTTATTTGCCATTGCATAGGAAGAACATAACAGAAGATAAGCAGTTGCTGTGCTTACGGGTTCCTCGTCTTCTCCACATACCGTAGAGGATCAGAGGCAACTTCTTATTTGTGCACAGTAAGAATAAGAACATATTACATAGGTGTGTATATATATCAACATTTAAATAGTTCCCCCACTTTCACCCCCAATTCTGCAAAGCATAAAAGGAGACCGAGAGAAGTTTAGAACTGGGTCACAGCTCGTTTTCATCCCGATCAGTGGATTACACCGTGTCCCAAGAGGTGCTTGTTAATTCAGCTGGTTGCGCTTGGACACGAGAAGGGGGAAGCAGGAGATTGTGGTCCTTAGAAGGGATGCTTTGAATTCGAGAAAGGAGATGTAATCAGCAATCAAATGGAACAAGATGTCAGAGTCCACTTGAAGGTGGCGATTGCTACCGGAGATGATCCTCCGCAGCTGCTCCAAGTTCCTTCTGATGGGACTCTTCCCGACCCTTCTTGAGCCTTCCGCCTTCCTCCTCCTCCTCCTCCGCCATGTTTGCACTCTCCCCTTCGTTCTCATCGCAAACGTACCCTGGCAGACACACACACACACACACACAGAGTCTGAAGAGCAAAGGGAGGAGAGCTCCATAGGACTCGCCAAGTTCATGCATTTATATAGCCACCAGATCACTATCCTATCAATATGTAGATCTGATCACACATTAAGTTTTTCCGTAACACGTTCATATAAAAAATGGATTACTGATACTAATCATACGACAAAACAATATAAAATTAAATACGAATAAACATCTTAATAATCTTAAATTCATGTTAGACGATTACTACTAGTACTAAGTTTTTCCCATGTGCTTTTTCCTCCTCAATATTTTCTTTAAACCACGAATTTCTTTTACTAATGAGGAAAAAAATCACCTCTAGTCAGTCTATTCGTCTCCCCACAGTTTTTCCGTGGCAATTTGTCTTTGAACCTGTAAGCAATTATACATGCTTTTTAGGAGACTTGTTTGGACCGATCTGTTCGATTTTTCAAAGTGCATTTAATGTAAGGGGTCATTTTCATAATGAAGATTGACAATGAGATACAACGAGTGATAATGATCACACCATTTTGCACTCGTGTACATGCTAATGACGGAAGACTCCCCACTCGTGTACATGCTGATAGCCTCCATGGTCCATCGATAGAGTTCCATTGCAACACGAATCGTTACACCAGTAGTCCCGATCTTTGGCCAACCATTCAATCCTAAATGTGTATATAAAAAAAAAAAATTTGTTAAAAAGTAACCTGAACTTTCGGATGCAGAGGTAGTCTCCACCTTCGTGTCCTGGGATTACATCGATTTGTGTCCCACCCACGTGGACTGAATTCAACTCAGTGCCTCCAGCCCCCGTGCAAGGACAGTCGAGGGCCCCGATCGTTGGACTATGAGAACCCATGGAACTTGTTCGTTTTGTTTTGGTTTTTTTTTAGCACTTAAGTCTATTGATGAGAGAAATCCTGACTCCGGAGAAAGAAAACAGCACTGTTGACGAACTATTCAAAAGGAAGCTACCTTTGACGCATACAAAAGGAGGCAACAGTAGTTGATCTAGCGCTTCACAAAAGAAACAGTAGCCCTTTTGTTCCAATGCAAGAACTGAGCTGTCTGTGCCCGGAAATGGCCAACTCCATTACCAATAGCATCAATTGAACATGCAAACACATGGGCAACAGCCATCTTGCTGCTTTGAAGCGACATCACAACAATCCCTACTCTATCCTCAAATGCGATTAGCTTTGAAACGACATTACAACCCACAATCGATCCAACTAATGATTGGGGAACAATGACGCGTGTTTGTTCGATAACCAGAAGAAATAGGATACAGACAATAGAGATCATCCGGTCATAAATAAAAGACTTCACGATCACACAGAGCCAGGAAGGACAAGATCATTAGTTCAAGGAGTCTATACAGACACTAACAAAGACTGTATTTTACCTTGCTGGGCACATCCTTCATGCCAGTAATATAGTCATCGCTCTCAGCCCACAAGTCTCCTCAGTTCTCGGCTCATCGACTCTGTCCCTGCAATCCAAGAGGTATCAGAGACGAGGTTAGAATGTTCTTGTTCATTAGGTACTCTGGGTTTTGGGAGCACCTGAGGAGGAGGAAGTTCGAAAGTTACGATAAACCATGTGCTTCACGGTTTCCCTATGTCCCATACCAAGATGCTCGGAAACAGTCGGTTCAGGAACAGGCCCCTCAGGAAACTGCCTCCCAGTTACCTCTTTCGCGGTCATCACCGTCCTTGAAGAGGCCACAGTGACCTTCTCAACTTGGCAGATGGGCCCTGAAATTTCGGGCAACCCTCTACTGAATGGGAAGTGGATGTCATCAGAAAGGCTGCTTGGATCCTAAATAAACAAACTTTGTCTAACATTTTAACACACAAAAACTATAACGTCGCCCACAGGAATAAGTTACTCATTATCTTAATGAACTAATGAAAGTATCACCCATTATCTTTCAAGAGCATATCCACCATCATGATATAATATCAATCACCAGTGTAAATAGTGAGTCAATGAATGGACTGCAGCATTTCTCGATTAAATTCAGTTCAATACTACAAAAGAAACTCCCCATGTATGAGAATGAAGTCTTCAAAACAATACTCGTGTAATGCAGATGAAAATGTTTTTCTTTTTTCAAAAAATGGACAGACATTACCAGGAGGAGGAGCAGGAGAGATGCTTCCGACATCAATCAAGGAAGCATACATGTAGGAATCAGATTTCAGATACTCCACAATCTTCTCCAGTAACCTCTTCTCCTTCTCTTTACTGGACTCTCTTCCTTTCACACCTAATAAGGGGCAGCTAGAACTACGTTAGAATCCTTCTGCAAAAATAATGATGGGAAGACTCATCTGAGGGCAGAATCATTCGCCTGTGACGAGAGAATGAATGGTCATGAAGGGGCTGGGATGAGACGGCAGGCGATCGACCAGGGGAGCGTGTAAGTGGGAATCGGCTTTCAGGTACTTTCCGAGTCCAGTCTCGGAGAACCCAGGGCCGTTCTTGCCGGTTCGCTTGGTCGGTTTCTTCTCCAGACCTGGAGGGAGCACTCTCCTCTTCCCCATTTCTGTTCCGATGGTGCCTTTGGCCGACGCCGGTGGGGAAGATGTGGGGGTGTCTACGGCGGTTGACGGCGTCGGGAGTACGTGGCGGACGTGCGAAGAGCTGATGTGTCCGAGAAGCATGTCATACGGACACGTGGCTACAAGTTGGCAACGTAGATTGCTCCTGGTGGGCCCATCAGTGGAAGCTGATTTGGGCCTCCCTGTAATTGTGACAGTAAGGTAGAGCCCAACATTGGCTCGGGAAAAGGCTCAATTGTGGAGACCATTTCTATCCCGATTAAACTTTAGGCCCAGGCCTGGGTCCAATCCTGGTCCGTCTAAGATCCTGGCCGGACGGGGCCCGGGCCGGTTCAGTGGCCAATTTTTCTGGTCCACTGACTGCAAGCACCTGAGCGATCAGTCGGATGGATTTCTAAGAGATATTGCAATACCGTAGTAGGTCTGGTGCTGTGAATTGCTAGGCTTGGCTAATCGTTAAGCTATTCTGGTTGTTCTGCTTTGCTCGTTAAATGTGTATCAAGGATCACAAGACTTGGTCTGCGTGACCAAAACCTAACGCTATTGGGCTCAATCGTTATCATACAGCTAGCCGGTTGTATTAATAATAATTCGTTAAGTTGTTGGGTCTCATTTGTTTTACGGATGAAAAGGCTCACGTGCTTTCGCTTGATTGCTAGGAGTGGGTGCAAGTGTGGTCAATTCTCAATTCAAGAGAACCATCAATTGCCATACATGTATGTTAGTTGGCAGCCCTTCTTAATAAATTGCTAGTCCACCTGCACATGTCCATGTCAATGTTCGATCACGGTTCATTGCACAATGCCATTTAACTACTCACAAAGTTCACACACATTCTATGCACGTGCCCGTTCCTGAGTTGGGGAATTCTCTCTCTCTCTCTCTCTCTCTCTGAGTTAATAGCTGGCCGTCCATTAGCGCGTTCGCGCGTACAAATTTCCGTCTCTGGGTCGTCCTCGACAGCTATATATAATCTCGCCACCGTTGCCCCTCGCGGGTGCTGGAAAAAATCCCACATCTGCTTATGAGAAAAGCAATTTTGTTTTTATCTTCTCAATTTATCCAAAATCCAGAAACTGATTTCCCAATCAAAAAAGAAACAAGAGCCGATCTTCAATCAAGAAAGGAAGGTCATTTTTTGTAATCCCGATCCCTGATTTTCTAGAAAAAAAAAAAACCCAGCTAGTAATTCGGCACAGATAATGCGCCCGTTGCAGGATGAGCCGTTGCCGTCGACGCCGGGCAAGTTCAAGATCGAGCACCGGGGTTTGCACCACCGGCAGCTCTACCGGTGCTTCTCCTCCACGAGCACGATGTTCCTTTGGGCACTCTTCCTGATGGCCCTCACGGCGTCTTACCTGAGCTTCCATAGCTTCATCGACACCGGCAACCGCTACTTGGCCGCCTCCTGGGGCGGGATCCAGTGGGAGCGCCAGGTCAGGAAATCCGCCCAGACACACCGCTCCGGCGGTATGTCGGTGCTCGTCACGGGCGCCGCCGGATTCGTCGGCACCCACGTGTCCCTCGCCCTCAAGAAGCGCGGGGACGGCGTCGTCGGCCTCGACAACTTCAACAACTACTACGACCCCTCGTTGAAGAAGGCTCGTAAGGCCCTGCTGCAAAGCCAGGGCATCTTCATCGTGGAAGGGGATATCAACGACGCCCGCCTCCTCGCTAAGCTCTTCGACGTCGTAGCCTTCACCCACGTCATGCACCTCGCCGCTCAGGCTGGCGTGAGGTATGCGCCACCGTCCCCTCACCGTGAACTTCTCCCCTTTTCTCTTTTGAGGGATTTCCAATTTTTCTGCTCTTGCAGATTATGATTATCTTTAATTTCTGCTCTGCGGATATTGTGTTCAATTCTAGACTAGCAGAGATGAAGGCTTTGGCTTTACCATTCAAGCCTGATTCTTTGACTTTTCTGTTCTCGTCGTAGATATTGATTAATAAACTAGCTTTAACTTTCGGCTAAATAATTAAAATTTTATAAAATTCCATTCTTTCACTGGGAAGCATCAGAATAGATGTATGAAATTCGATCTTGGGAATGAGAAATGCACTGTGTAGTCTCATCCCAGGGAAATAGGGAAAGAAGATAGGCGGAATTGGATGGATTTCTCGTACGTGACAACAGAAAACTAGAATGCATCCGGGTGATAGCTGGTGTGCCCTATAAACAACGAATTGATGAGTCTCTACTAAGTTCTACATTCAATTCACGTAGGCTTTTCGGTTTCCGGGAATTTACTCATCGCTTTTAGATTGATTTTGTGCTTGAACTACTGAAAATCTTGGTTACGATGCTTGCTGCAGGTACGCGATGGAGAACCCCAGTTCTTATGTCCATAGCAACATTGCAGGTCTGGTGACGCTGCTGGAGGCCTGCAAGTCTGCCAACCCGCAGCCAGCAGTTGTGTGGGCCTCGTCGAGCTCCGTCTATGGTCTCAACGAGAAGGTACCCTTCTCAGAGTTGGACCGGACCGACCAGCCGGCGAGCTTGTACGCTGCCACCAAGAAAGCTGGCGAGGAGATCACCCACACCTACAACCACATCTATGGGCTCTCCATCACTGGCCTCCGCTTCTTCACTGTATACGGCCCCTGGGGAAGACCTGACATGGCCTACTTCTCGTTCACACGAAACATCCTCCAGGGGAAGCCCATCACGATCTATCGGGGCAAGAACCGTGTGGATCTCGCGAGGGATTTCACCTACATCGATGACATCGTGAAGGGATGCTTGGGATCGCTCGACACGGCCGGGAAGAGCACGGGATCGGGAGGGAAGAAGCGGGGCCCTGCCCCGTACCGCATCTTCAACCTCGGGAACACATCTCCGGTGACAGTGCCGACCCTGGTGAGCATCCTCCAGAGGCACCTGAAGGTGAAGGCAAAGAGGAACATAGTGGAAATGCCCGGAAACGGAGATGTCCCATTCACCCACGCCAACATAAGCCTCGCCAGACGGGAGCTCGGCTATAAGCCGACGACGGACCTGCAGACCGGGCTGAAGAAGTTCGTCAAGTGGTACTTATCTTATTACGGGTACAACCACGCCAAGCCTGTAAATTGACAAGCTCTCTCTCTCTCTCTCTCTATTTTCCCCCATTTCGTTTTCTTTTCTTTTCTTTTCTTTTTTTTTGGGTGGTAACTTTCACGGCATTTTCCTTTTCCGTGATAAGCTGTGGGCGACGAAGAAGAAAAATCTGCAAATGGAAAAGGAAAAATGGAGGACAGGAAGATAAGAAAATGGATCCCAGAAAAAGATTGTTAAGATTCTTTTGATAGGGAGGTCGTGGTAATAGGAAATCCCAAAAAAAAAAAAGCCTCTCAGTAATTTTTTTCCCAGATTTAGTGTCTCATTTGTAAAGGAAAAGTTTCGGAATTTGCCCGTCGTCAATGCTGATGGTTGGTGTTTATGCCTGAATAGTAATCCTGTCACGGTGCGGTTCCTACTCTTGAACTGGAACGTCGATCGGCTTTCTTCCTTGGCCCTGGTTGATTTTATTGACAGGGAAGTCGAGGACAGTGAGCTAACATAGGATTCCAACTTGGCTGCTTGGCTTGTACCAAGTGGATATTGGGTTGATCATTTAACATGATTGTGGGTTGTTTTCTAGGGAAAATCGATTTTCGTTTTCCGTTTGATCGGAAAATGTACTAAAAAAGTGTACCCAAGGGAGGCAGAACGAAAGTGGAATGTGGAGTGGCTAGTGACTCCCGAGGATTGCGTCTGGATAAATTTCTCTCGCCATTCCCCGCGACCCCTTTTTCCCCATGCAGAAATAGAAAGGAAAATTAGAGGGAAAAATTATTGGAGACAGCTAAGAACGATGAGGACGCTTTTGCGGGACCGACTCGTGAACGGGATGTACGGTCGCCGTCTTGACTCGGCGGGATGGGGAGGCCTGGGTACGTCCAGATTAGCCAGCTGTAGAAGGCCGGGAGCTCAACGCTGTTTCACTGTGAGAGAGAGAAAACTACATTCCTGCCGACACTTTGTGGCGGAAAACGATTTCCGGTTTTTTGGGCCACGGCGAAAATTTTCTTGTTCTCTAGAGGACATCGATTTAATTGATTGAAACGCAAGAATACAAGATGCAGAAGAATTTCAAAAGAGAACAAACGAATTAATATCGGGTCCACTATTAATGTAATGGGATTTAGGAGAAGAATCCAAAGAGGAAGAATGGTTGTGTGGTGGGCGTAGACATGTCTATTTGGGTTGACCCGAAGACCTGTCTTTGGTCTGAAAAATACAGCCGTTTCAACAAGGTCTGGCTCGAAAATTTCCGCCGGAGCTAATTAAACAAAATAATTATTTTAAATTTTTTAAATAATTTTTTATGTAATATAATTTATTAATTAGTTTAAATTTTGTATTAATTTAAATAAAATATTAAAATAACAGTTAAAATATAATTATTTTTAATTTTTCACAATTTTATATTTTAAATATTTTTTTATTCTGTGATTGCACGACCAAATATCTCGGCCAGCTCAAAAACATCTGGCAGGACACAGTTTTCGGACCATAGTGGGTCGTGCTTTTCAGGCCATTCTGATTTTTGACATATATAAGCGTGGGGTTGTGGGGTAGGTTAATCAAATGATGCGGCTGGTTAAACGCACATGTGCACCTGGTGTATCGTAGAGGACCCGGCAGACGGCCGACGGTGTGTGGGCCCCTTGGTTCGATGGTCAGCATGTGGATTGGTAGGCGATGATTGAGGATGACATTAACTTGGAGCCCTCCTGTCCCCCATAACATCTCTAGGAAACATTAGATTGTGTCATAGCATTTAAACAATCGTTAACAACAAGAAGCTATTATATTTTTCGTTTTTGGTATTCCAGAGAAGTAAACATCAACCCTATCCACTTTCTCACATAGTTTTAAAAATTAGATCAAGTTAATCGATTTGACTAGTTCAACTATAAATAGCTCCAATTAAATATATTAGTTCTATATTAAATCGATAAATTCAATTGAATTTATAGAAAATTTGATTTACTTAAAATAAATAAATAATGTTATAATGTGGTTATTTTATTTTATTTTATGTTGAATATGAGTTAATATAATGGTTGTATCATAAATTTTTTGCTATAAATTATTATCAAATTATATATTATCTCAATTTATTAGTAATATTATATTTTTAATATTATTTATTAAATATATGATTATACTAATTGAATTTTTGGTCTAACCCATAAACTCATAACTTAATCGGTTCCTATCCAATCCAATTTTAAAAATTATATTTATCATAACACAGCAAGATTTTTAACATAAATATATTTTATACAATAGTTATATTATATGATATGCTAATATAGTATTGTCTAATAAAATGATAAATGTTAATTTTTTATTAATAATAAATTAAAAAAATATTAATATATGTTATAAGAGATTTTAGTGAATTCTACAAAATGTTATTATTAAAAAAAGAAAAAATATATATATTAATGTGACTTAACTGTTGTATAATATATTATTTTACACACTCGGTTTAGAAATCGAGGCATCCAAATTCCATACCATACTTGATGGAGTGCAACCTCGCCCGCTGGACAAAGCATCTTATATATTATTATGTCGTGTGACACTTCCCATAAAAATTTTATCGTATATTACAATTTACAATGATATATCGTTATTTGATTTTCAATTTTCTTTTATACTTTTTTTTTGGAACTGATTGAAAAATTTCAGGGTATTTTCTTGCAGAGTCTATGCACATGATCGATGCAGCACCGTTTGTCGGATATTCGGCGGTGTCGTGATCATGGAGAGAAGCATGCGTTGATATTATTGGTCTTCTAAGCCTCGATCGGATGAGAGTGTATCGATAAGATAATGTTGGAAGTGCAGAGTTGGATCTCGCTGAAAGCAATATTTCCATTAAATCTAAGAAATTCGCAAAGCCCGATCGGATCCGTCCACCTCCGCCGACAGTTCGGTGGGGGCCTTCAGCAAATGGAGTATTGCCACGTGGGCGTCATTTTATTCGGAAAAAAAATACATTAATGTGGTTAGAGCTACACTCTGAAGCAATGACTCGTACATCTATGAGACAAAATCACTCTGACCTGTTTAGTCTTGGAGTAGCATCAAAGGTTGCCTCTCGATGTCTCAAAATTGTGTGTGTCGATCTTTAATCAGGGTCCAGTTAGCCTTCCAGATGGAGAAAAGCTACAATGACAGACACATGAGGCTACTAGCTAGTGGCCAAGATCCCATTATTTGTAATTGTAACGATTGCCTTTCTTACCCCACGTCGAATTAGCCGATGCGCGTCGAGAGCAGCCGGCGTCTGTGAGGAATTGGCAGCCCTCCTCGTATAATCGGGGGCGCATCTGATACGGGGATTCTTGATGGATGATGCCCCGAGCAGCAGCCCGGTGACTTGTGAGACCCATCGCGGACGCTCGCGGTTACGAGCGCCGGCCGAAACTGGGGTGTCTACACCGACGTAGTCCAGGAGGAGCAAATGCGTTGGTGGTTTATCCAAGGCCTCGAGCCTGATTGTGGGTGGGTGGGTGGGTTCCGAGGCCCAAGGTGGATCTAAAAATAATTGCTAAGACACAAGTCAGACAAAGCCTCTTATTTTCTTTGGGTCTCTTCACAGATAGACTCGGTCTGGGCCCCCCTTTGTGTTCCTCTGGTAATCGGACCGGTCTACCAAGAACATCAACTCTCCTAGTTGTGAGTTGTCTCCATGAAATCTAGGGGAAGATGTGTCGGACTCATCTGAATCGAGGTCTACTGTAACTTTGCTGGTAACTCTGTGAGGTTGGTGAGCCGCATTGGTCCGTGGATTGTTTTGGTTGCGACTGCAGTCTCGTTGCCGTGAACGGATGCTATCGACAGTTGACTGGTCCGAGGATTCCGGTTCAACATCATCGGACGGCTAGGATCCAATGCATGATTCAAAATCAAGAAGGAAAAAAACCTATGAAGCATATACCGAATCTTTCTCACAATTTCTCCTGCCTTTTTTATTTATATATAAAAAAATTAATAAAATTTTATTTTCTTTCGTTTTACCACAGAAAGAAAAACCGACGCTCGAACTCGGTATGTTGCAAAATATATTTTTAAACAAATTAAAGCAAGAAAATAAGCTAAAAAATGGGAAGTGGGAGCCTGGTTCTGATCCTCTGCAAACCGTCCCCGCTCGCCTTCCTTGCTCCCACGCTCATCCCCTCCACTCACCTCAACCGCCTCCGTTCGGCCCCTCGGTCCTCCTTCCGCCGCATGGCCTCCAGCTCGGCGCCTCCCGCCGCCGGTGGCGATGCTATCGATCCTCATAGCAACAATAACGGCACGTCTCCGTCTCCGTCTCCGTCTCCTTCCTCTTCGTCGCCCTCGCCCTGTCCCTCCGCAGCCTCAGCTGTCGACTTTCTGACTCTCTGCCATCGCCTGAAGGTTCCGTTTTCTCCCCTTGAAAGCTCTTCATCAGCCTATATTATTCAGTTAGCTCTTGATGAAGTGGTGGGGAAAGTATTGGTTTTCATTTAAAATTTGCGAGATGGTCTATGGCTGCTTGAGTATGGGAAATCTCAGTTGTTTCCATGTCATGTTTCTTCTCTTACCATTGCCTTGTAGGAATTCTATCTTACCATTTTTCGTCGTAGCTCAAAAGCAAGAAACGTTTTCAGTTTTCACGAAATTTCAAATTTTCTTTTGAGAAAATTAAGTATAGGCAGCTCGATGAATTAGATGTTGGTGGTAGTAATGAGTCATAGATTAATTCAGTGGATATATGTTAGCTTCATGAGCTCAAAATCGCTTGCATTTCATGTTTTGGCGTAGCTTTATTCCGTATTTGAATGTAACACAGTTTTGGATTATTTCCCTTGTTTAAAAATGATGGAGCCATGACTTATATCTATTTTATAAATCGAGCAGACCACAAAAAGAGCTGGGTGGGTTAAGAGAGACGTTAAGGACCCTGAGTCTATATCTGATCATATGTACCGAATGGGAATAATGGCGCTCGTTGCTTCAAATATGCCTGGAATTGATCGAGACAGGTTGATTTTCATCCTCTTATCCTCTCATAATAGTCCATTTTTCTTGTTTCTATTGTAATGTGTTGTTACTCCTTTGTACATTGGGTTGTTCATAGTAATGACTTAATTGGAGATTTACATTTCAGGTGCCTGAAAATGGCGATTGTGCATGATATTGCTGAAGGTCAGCATCCTCTATGGATTATTACTTTTTGGTGACTCTGCATATTGTTTATTATATCTTGCTCTCACTTTCCTAGAAACGTTTCTTAAGCTCAACCTTTGCGACAATGTAACCTTGACCTTAGCATGTAATATCAATATTTGGAATTGTGTCATTGAAACAGTTTAAATGCACGGTCAGAAGGTTCTAGTTTGACTTCTCAGTTGAAAGTAGAAGACCCTTTTATATGTTTTGGCTTTTCTCCTTCTCTAACCTTCGAATTTCTGGAGTAGCTATTGTTGGAGATATAACCCCTTCAGATGGGGTCCCAAAGCTTGAGAAGAGTCGAAGAGAGCGAGAAGCATTAGATCACATGTGCAAATTGCTTGGTGGAGGGCCAAGAGGTGTTACATTCTGTCTTCCTTCAATCCCTCATTCTATAATGCCACTCTTGGATCAATCTAACACATGAATTGCAGCCAAGGAAATCGAGTCACTGTGGATGGAGTATGAAGAAAATTCTACACCAGAAGCCAAGGTTGTTAAGGATTTCGACAAGGTTCGTACTTGGACTAGAATTCATCTTGCTTTCACGTCTGTCTCACCATGCATCTCATGTTATGGATCAAGATTCCTGGCGTCCAGTTTGTCTGGAGTTTCTTTCTGTCTGCGAAGATTGAGGCTGTAGATTAAGTTGTTGAGTGCCGACTGTTTTCTCCATAACTTTCTATTTTTTGTCTGCATAACCTAAGTTTTTATACTAATCTATTAATTTGTTTTCTGTTTCAGGTGGAGATGATTCTTCAAGCCTTAGAATATGAAACAGGTAAGCCTATTTGGAACTTCTTGTCTTGTGAAATTTGGTCTCAATCAGGATTTGGCAGTAAGAATTGGTGAGTACCAAGTGATATTTGGCTCTCTGCAGAACAAGGGAAGGATCTCGAAGAGTTTTTCCAATCAACTGCTGGTATGTTATCTTCAGCTCTCCTTGGAATTATGAGCCAAATGTACCAAAGTCATTCTTCAATAAGTTGCGAGATTGATATTGAAAACTTCCACTGCTGATCATTAACATGTTATTAGTCGGGTATATATTTTTAAACAGGCCTTCAAAGCAACATTTGATGTAGTTATTCCTACCTGATCAGTTGATAGTTTGGTACTACTTGAATAATTCTCATTTTCCTCATCCTTTTGGTTTACACCAGAGAGAACGGTGTTAAAGAGAAGATCAAGTGCGTGGTCTTTTTGTATCTGTTGCTTGCATGGAAGTGGATTGAAACTTGTGGGTTTGAGATGTTCAAAATAATATCATTGATTGGATTTGAGTGATTGGAAAATAAGGAAAAAAAAATCCTAACTTGCAGCTGAAGATTGCATTTCACAATAAGATTTATTAATCGTTGTAGATTTACAATTCAAAATTCTAGTAATTGCTCTGCTGCTTAATCATCGCTCCTTAATCTATTTGCAGGGAAGTTCCAGACTGATATCGGAAAAGCTTGGGCCTTGGAGATTGCCTCGAGAAGGAAAAAGAGTTAGCTTCTTCATGTTACTTGGACTTGGAAAAATGGTAGGCAAGGGATCAGAAACTTCAAGAATTCCTCACATGGACAGCTTAGGACCCTTGGAAGAAATCGAAGGATTGGTTAGCCCAGTTAGGACATTTCTTTGGATAATTGGCTTGTCTGATTCTACAAGTTCGCTTAAAGAGAGATTAGCGAGCCAACGTGTCAGAGATTGGCAAGACTTTCTCGCAGCCTCACTGTCCCACTAATTTGTGGGGACAGAATATGTCCAACTCCATTACTGAAGTATCGTAGTTGAACTTGTTATCTTTCCCATCTGGATAGACTCGGATCTTTTATCTGTCTCGAGCTTTCAATGGTGATAACCCCGAATCCCTGAATGGTAGTGTGGAGGGAAATGAATACGAATACCCAGACAGCCTTTATAAGATTAAACCAATGGCGGGTCTTATTCAGTTCCAGACACTCGTTCTGTCACTGCAGAAGTCGGTCTCGTCACTCGTCCATTCTTGAGATTCGACGATGTAGAAAGTAAGGCACCAAGTGTCACCGGATTGATTCGTGAGCCCTCGTTTTTTGCATTTGGGAAGCAAGCATCGCCCATTCATGGGTCCAATCCATTTTGCTTGAAACTCTATATCCCTTGACAGCATCTTATCAAGGACCTGGAAGGGAACGATATCTAACTGGAGGAGGGTCCTCTCCACGGCACAGGGGTGTCTCAGTAAAGCGGCGAGGATTTCGGCGGATCACATTTGAGACAAACTATAGTTTGGGGACTGAACAGATATTTTCCAGAATATGTCCGCCGAATAAATTCAGTCATCATAACCGGAATCCACCACCGGCACTGTGTTCTCGCCGGTGAGAATTCCTACGGACAGCCCGCCGTGAGAGCCCCTTCTGACAGTGACACATTACTTCTTCGGGCTAGTTGACATTGGGCTTCTGTAGATTTTTTTCCTTCTCCGTGCTTCAGATTAGGTTTCTGCAACTTTACTACCCTCATCCGAAGCCATCGAGTATTGAATTTTGTCGTCGGCAAGCTGAGAACCGAGAGCTGAAATCCTCTCCAATGGCCGAATATTAATCCAAGCCCGTAAAGGCCAGAAGTTCTATCCCCGAGGGACCGAGGGGTCTATACGGGGTTCTTTGACCTAGGTGAGCCGATGAAGTTTTCATTTTGGGGATGTTAACGTGAAATATTTAGATAATTACTGGGGTTCCATCGTAGAGCTTAGGTAGGGATTGGTCTCTATCCGTTTGGGCGATTGTTTTGTGTTATTTCGTTTGGCTACTGATCTTATGAATGCTGGAAATGTGTCAGGGCTAAGCTTAGTTGGATCAAAGGAGCTAAATAAGAATGGTTGTGTCTAGCACCAATCCTCACAACAAGGAGATCTCCATTAGGAGGAGAATATCCAGCATGTACCTCTCTCTCTCCCCTTCTCTCATCTCGAGATTCAGTACAGAAGTATGAACATTCAATCTAGAGAAGATTCAAGTAACTGAGATTCAGTATAACCTTATGAGCCCGAAGTATTTCAAGCAATAGCAATTTTGTTAAGCTTTTCCTGGAGAAAAATGGACTTAGGTAGAAGCACTTACTGATTTTGGGCATAGTTGTAGTGGAGCTTCATTCTTGATTGTTGGCTCAGAATCAAACTAACAGTGCTTTCATCATCCTAGTGTCTGGAACAGATTCTACTGTCAGTGAATGCTTAAAACCTGATTTTCCATTACAAAGATTCTACAAAATGTTTGGATTTACAAGAAGGTAGTAAGGTAAATCATTTTTCTTTGCTAACGTAATTTTGAGCAAACAAAAATTCCCGTGTTTTATATAGAGCAGCGGGTTTCCAAGTATCTTGAATTCTCTGCAACACGGCACTCCTACAACTGCGATTCTTGTATGTGCTATGCCATGCATCATAAAGAAAACTGATGAGCACCGTGTTTCCTTCTTATTTTGACGTTTGTTTGCTGCAATCAACAGATTTAACAAAAGAGAGGAGGATTTCCCATCTTTGAGAGAATACAATGATTATTTAGAGGAAGTGGAGGAAATGAGTACGTCACTTCACAACTCAACCACGGATTCCTATTTTTAGAGCTTGTTTACATTCCTGACAGTTATAGATTGTTACAGCAATCAACTTGATTGAAGGGGTGGATGTTCCTCTAATCGAAGCAAAAATTTCAAAGTATCAAGAAGAAAATGCTGAGCAGATTATGATTAATCGAGCTAGAAAGGTTAGGTTTGTTACTTATCCTGTATTTCAAGTTGTCGTGCTGAGCTCTCTACATTAGTCCTTGTCTTTATACGACTTTTAAGCAAAGCTTTATATATTGAAGACACATTTTTTTGATTATTTCATACATAAATATGCTCTTTACTAAATCTGTTCTGAGCTTCTTGTTTTCTAAATTTTGCCAATTCTCAGGCTGAAGAATTAGCTGCAGCTGTTGCTGCAAGTAAGGGACAGCCTCTCCAAAATGAGTCCGATGGAGTAAGAATTCTATGAATCTGTTGACTGCTAACTTATTTCTGTCTATTCAATTTTTATGAAGAGTATCTTTATGATATAATAATCCTCTGAAATATATAGTGTTTGTTTATTCATTTAGTCCTTTGTACAAAACCTTTATGGTACCTGCAGATTTTTAGTCATTGCATGTTCTTGGTTCGATAAAAAGTTGCCACCGAATTTGTTCTCGTTTTTACTTGTTTTCAGCCTGTGATGAGTTTATAACATGAAATCATATTTTGGAGATGTCTGAATGATGCAGATTGATTTTTTTTTTTTTGTATATTTGCATATAATTAAAAATCATAAGGTTTTGATTGTTTCTTCAAATGAGATAGGTTACAAACCAGGGATCTCAAGATTTAAACATGGGGCTACAAGGACAATATGCTCCAACGATAGCTGGAGGGCTGCCCCGACCGATGGGAATGGGCCCACAGCCGATGCCACTTGGACCCTTGCCAGATATGCATGCCTATGATGATGAAGAGATGATGAAGGTTCGAGTGGAGAGAGGTAGCAGAGCTGGAGGGTGGACTATCGAATTCACAAAGAAGCGAGCTCTTGAAGAAGCTTTTGGAAGTCTATGGCTCTAAAAATACAAATTTCTTCTCACCGTTGTTATCCTATGCGTTTGTTTAGCCTTCAAAAGATTGCAGAATTATCTGCCACTTGACAGTGAACAAAGCAATTTTAAGGTTTAGGCTTGAGATCTGAAAGCAAAGAATGTTTTCCCAGTAAGCAAGAACTGCCTCAGTTTACTTAAGTGAAACGCTTCTTATAGACTATTTCCTAAAGCTTTCTTCTTCCTCCTATAGTTTAGTATCCATCTTACCAGAACTTAGGTGCTCTTTGTGCTTGCATACAGTAAGTGCAAGGGCATGATGTATTAGGACAGCGTGATGCCCTTTGACCATATGAAAACAAGAGGCTGCAAGTAACCATTTCACATCATTGACCGCGAATATATACAGGGCAAAGAGAGCTTGTCTTAAAGTACATACAAAAGCGGGTAACATTCACCTTTTACAGATCAATATATCTAATGAACATGTATGGCAATGATAAAACATCTACACTGAGCAACTGAAATACCAAAACTGCAGAATCCAGCCACTCTTGTCAGGAAAAAATTGAGAAAGAAAATCCACACTTTTCTGTTCATATACCATGTTTGCACGAAACAAGAGTTGCTTCCCTTTCATCTTTCACGTTGAGAGGCATCAGCAGTTCGATTGATAGATTATAACCAGAAGTGCAGCATAGCCTGTCCAGAGACAAGGTCGAATTTTGTTACTCCTCTAATATAGCCTAAATTTATGATAAGAAAATTTGTTTTCTGTAGCAAATATCGAACGAAATCATCAATATCTGCAGTAGAGGGGCAAGGACTGACTTAAAAATGATAAGTAGTGGAGTCAGAACAATGAGACAAGGAAAAACAGAAGCACATGTCCCAGTCCTCGTGAGAACCTCTACTTTCCGTCAAAGACAACAGACCAGAGGCACTTTTAGAGTATTCACAATCCATTAGGAATATGGGTACAAAGCAATGAAAATATTGGCAAAATTCAATATAAGACTAAAAGCTACATGAAAATCTCCAAGAGAAATAGGATGTCAGGGGCAAGTTCTAGAGAATACCCAAATGAATGTGTCTCTTCAATTCGACTTCGAAAACAAGTCGAGGAGGGAAAAAGAAAGTCAAAATGGCAAATCTTGCAATTTAGAGAAGAGGAACTCAAAGCTCATACCTCCATTAAAGTAATCATCGGAGTCTCATCAGGTGAAGGCTCTTCCTTTGTCCTCCAACATCTCATCTCATTCTGTATAGAATTCAACTGCTGCCTAATCTCCTCAAGCAAATTCAACTCCTTTTTTCCCAAACCTTCATCTATAATTTCATTCATCCCCTGGCTTTCACTTGCCTTCTGGAGTCTCTCGATTCTTTGAATTAGATGTTGAAGATCCAACTGGGATTCCAGAGAATCAGCTTCCTTCTTTCTATCATCCCCTGGTCTACGAGGCCTAGCCTCAAGGTTTGAAAAAGACATGGTCTTCTTTATGCATTCGCTTTGATCCTTCATATAGGAACCAAGAGTCTCATAATCAGCCTTAGATACAGACTTACTCCTTTCCTTCACTTGAGTTTTATAACTCTCTTCATTCTGTGAAACTTCAAAAATATCTTGAACAACATTCTTGGAACAGATGGAAGCATTATATGGGTAATTTTGGTTGCACCCTATCTCATCAAAAACATCCATGTTTTCCCTTCCCAAAGAACAGCTGAAATTCACTGGGGCACTCATGCAAGAACAAATTGAACAAGAGTTCACGTATTCACCTTCAAGAGGAGGACATTTGCTCTTAGAGATTTCCTTCACCCGACTGTCTAACTTCCTTATCTGCTCCCAATATGAGTCTAATTCTCCCAACATTGAATTATTTCCGGATTTCTTTTCCACATCACATGTTTCTGTACTAGTTTCAGAATCAAAACATTCTTCTATGATTATAGGAGATGTTTCTGAACTCGGGACACCTGAGATTGACTTGACAATGCCCTTCTTCCGACAAGCATCTTTCCAATAAATTGCTGGCAGAGAGCTCATTCTCCTTACATTTTGATTGAAACCCATGTCCCCATTCGATAAATCACACCTCAGAGGGAACAAATTCTCCGGAAATATCTTTTCGTTCACTCCCACATCAGTCCAACCCAGGCTCAAGAGCTTGTATCTGGAAAAAAAAAGAAGGTAAAGATTCAGAGCTATCGATGACCTGTGTGAATGTGCCTGTATTATTTTGTACTGCACTTTCCGCAAAAAATTCATTTGAAGCAAACTTTTTGCTTCCAACTAGAACATCACAGATACACCAGATATTAAACATTACCTATAGGCCTGAACTTGAAACTCGAGAGAAGTGATCTCCACCTCTTTATGGTAAATAAGATGTTCAAATATCTCGAGAGAATGCTCAACATGGCATATTTTCTCCTCGGCTATTCTTTTGTATTGGCTAGCTTCCATCTCCACTGCAGCCTTTTCTCCCTGCAGGCGAAGAATCATTGAAAGGGCTTCATTTGCAGCTGTTGCTGATGCCTCTCTTTCCGCATCTAGTTCAATGTAGAGCTTCTGGAGAAGCTGCTGCTGGTCAAAAAGCGTTTCCTTGAGAGTGGAACTATCTGTTTCAGATATCCCAGTAGTTCGTGCCATCTTTGTACATAGCCGAGAAAATTTAAAGATGATCAATCAATTTAGAGGGTAGACAAACTGCTGCAAAATAAAATACGCAAGCATAATATGAGAAACAAAGAGATCAGAACCATAGAAATATCAAAGTGCGCAAGCTCATCATTGTCAGCATAAGCCCAAAAGGTTTGCTTTTAAAATTCTAATAAACTGGGGAAAACAAATCCAAGTAATCTCACTCTACATGACTATTGCTCAGTACAACTGCTTATAGAAGTTATAATCAAAATCGACCATATAGAAACTTGTTGAGCGGAAATATTAGCCTTCCCGGAAGTGTATGTGCTCATTACGTAGACACAAGTAGTAGTACCTAAGAAAATGCTTAGGAGAACATGTTTAATGAAAACGGATGGAATTCGTGAGTCAAAGACGAGAAAACCAGTGTGTTAGGTATCCTGTGAGAACTGTTTCAAATTCCATTTTCACTTAAAACAGACGACTGTCGAAGAATGGTTGCAGGAGCTCACATGCATTTTCCAGGTAATACTTTCAGTCAAGCCGTTTCGATTGGAACTATTCCCACTTCTTGACTGAATTCAGAAGAAAAATGAAATCTTTGATAGCTTTCCATATTTTCATCACATTTTCTTCGTCAAATGAAATTATGGAGAAACAAACACCATTCGAAACGAGAAATGAGAACCAGTGTATAGAAAAGAACAAAAAAAAAAAATACCTTTCTTGTCTGGCAGAGAAGCAACCATCAGGTCTTCCAAGGAGCTTTCAAATCCCTAGCCAGTGCTCGAGCAAGTTTATAGCTTTTTCCTCTTCAACTTAAAACCCAACAACCTCATATTCATTGCAGAGAAAATATCAATATATTGAACGACACAATCATCGGTTGAACTTAAAAGCACGAACACCCACATACATGCCCTCTTCTTAATGATTACAGATACTAGACAACCTATGCCCCAGATCCTCCCCTTTCACCTACAACGGTTACAAAGGAACAATCTCTGGGAACAAGGGGAGCCTTTTTCTCCTTTTCCCCTTTTCCCCCCTCCTTCTTTCTTTCTCTTGACCCTTGCTTTGATGAAAAGCAGAAAGCGGGCGAGATGGTGGCTTTGCTATGATTTAGAAGTTGCCTCAAATTAGACTCCAAAGCCTCAACAAGAACTCACGCTCATTTCCATTCCAATAAGTGACAAAAATCGCCAAAAATCGTGATATCCCTCCCCAAGAATTTATACTCTCCCCTCAAAGTGAGAGAGTGGGAGCTACGACTTTGTCCGATTATAACTAAAATTTGGATTTTTAACTGCTCATGAAAATAGAAAAATCGGGCCCTTTTCTCTGCTGGCCTGTAGTCAACTTTTCTTTCTGGGATAATTAACTTAAATTGCTGGCGTTAACATAAATTAAACCAAAGCTATCTCGATTCCCATTATTACCATGGCCCATCAATCCTTCATTTTGACGTGTTTTTTCCCATCAACAATCATGACTACGCAGGAAGAGAAAAATGGGGAACGAAGTAAAAGAAATGAAGCTATCTGTCCCCGGTTTGGCCTAACCCAGTAGGTCCTCTACAGCGATATCAGTCGCCAGACCGTCTTATATTCAACTAAATAATCCCAGTGTCCTGGACAACATCAGTATCATTATCAGTCGAGACTGGTGATTACTTGCCTAGCAGACTCTCCCTTTAATATAATGTTGCTAGAAAACATCGATACACATACGTCAAGTATGCGCAACGGACATAATAGGTGATAAAAACCGGTTTGATCGAATAATTAGCACGCAACCGAGATCGTGCACGTCATGGACAGCACTCAACCATGACACTGTCGCATTCGATGGATCGGATAATGCATTAGCTTTCCTATTACTTTGAGAACTTGATCAACATACCTGACGCAGCGCAGATTCTACAGACTGTAGATACGTATGGTTGACCTGACTGTCGAGCTGTCCTGCCTCTGACTCGAAGTCACCTTTCTCGGAATCGGCCTCATCTTGGATGTTGCCCCTTGAAGAGGAAGCTGAGACTTGGGTTAGGATTTCAGTGTTCTCCCCAAGACTTCTGGAGTTTCTGTTCTCATTTTGGAGGCAGGAAACTGAAATCTTGTGCCATTTCCTTAGGGTTTAACCTGGTTTGGTTGCAGCCTTTTTGCATCTTAAGCTTTTCAATCTTGCTAGCCCCCTTCCACAACCAACGCGTAATTTATCTCATGAATTAATTGTCTCCAAAATTGGAAATTATCCTCTATCACCCCAGTCTCCCCTACCAAATATGGGCTTTCCCCCTATTTATTCATTATTCAAATAATTAAAGTCCAATTTATTTCTCATCTAGATACTTTTTTTTTTTAATTTTGACTTTGCTTCTATAATGCGCTTGCAAAACTTCTAACCAATCATATCGCAAGCCAAATGCAACAACCAATTTTCATTCAAATTAATCCGAGTCAAGTCGGTCTATAAAAATAAAACTCATCAAATGCAATTTCACATTACTCGAATCGAATCACAACCTTATGAATTATTTATTAATTATACACACGCTTTATCCACTTAAGCTAATCCTTTGCTTGATTTAAGAAGTAATTTCCTTGTAATTGTTCTCTCTTGCCAAATATGAATCTTATACTTGTTTGCATAACTGTATAAAAAAAAGGGGAATCTGAGTAATCTTAAAGCACCATTCATGGAGACATTGAGTAATCAGTGCTTTAAGATTATTAAGATTTAATTATTAGGGTTCATGCCATTTGTTAGGTTTAGCATTTAGATTTCTTACGAGTCTATATATGTATATATTTATTTATTTAAAAAAAGGGACAGGGTCCTTTTTTTGTGTTTTAGGTTTTTAGAAGTCGTACATTTAAAATAATTGTTTTTAAAAATTAATTTTAAGTGATTTTATGTTTCAAAATAAAATCTTACATGATATAATTAATATAATTTTTGTATTAACTTTGAAAAATATTAAAATAATTATTAAAATATAGTTATATATAATTAATTATTTTTTAAAATTTCTCATAGTTATCTTTTTTTTAACTACAAAAATTATTTTCATACCTCCGATTTAGCATATTCTTTTTCGAATTGTAATAGCACAACCTGATATCTCGGTTTAACTATTTCTGGGCTACGTCAGTTTTTTATCGGTCTAACTGTAAGATACTCCTCAGAGTTATGGAATTATTCTACATAGTAACGTCAGTTATAATTCTTCACTGGTAAGAGTCAAATCAGACACAATTTTTGTATAACTCCTCTACCTTTAGCCAAAAATATTTCACCGTTCGCTCATCTATAAATCACAATCAACATATCAACGGTAGACAATTCGGGCCATTCCAATTGATTAAGGCGAGGGAAGTGGTAATTGGACCCAAGAGGAAAGGCCCATGTTGACTTCCTTCAATTCGGTCAACTCTCCTCATCCATCAGCACAGCACATAGCCTCCATTAGACTTGGTAAAATCTGGCCTAGCACGATTACCCGGCATGGGCCTGACAAGATAACACCGTGCTGGGTTGGGCTTATCGTGCCATAAGCTTATTGTGACGTGCTGGCACGGCCCCGTAATTTTATCGGATGTGTTGTGCCCGATGATCCCTGGGCCGAGCCGGCATGATAGTCTGATTAGGGAAATTAAAAAAAACCTAATAGACTATTAAACACTATTGAATGATAGAAAAAATCATATTTGTAAGTTCACTTGAAGTTGCAGATAAGTCACGATCAAGTGAGATTATCGTGTTATCGGACCGGACCAAGACTGTCCCTGTCTTATAGCACCGTGCCGGCCCGGCCCTATATTCTAAAGGAGCGTGCTTGGGCCAGCCCCTTATTGTGCCCTCCTCTTTATTGTGCCATGCTGGCACGGCCCGATAAGACCGGGCCGACACAATTTGCCACCTCTAGCCTCCATGATCGGGAAACCCCTGCTATGAATGAACAGGAAAATGACCGGAAAGGAGAGAAAATGGCCCAAATATTTATGGGCCGGAAAGCCAGCCGAAACTAAATCTTATGCGAGCTTAGCTTTGTTGGGGCTCAGTCGAGTGTGTGGCAAACCTCGCGACCAGACAGTCTCACTGGAGGATGGTTTGAACTTTGACCTTCCTCTTCAAACACGGGACGGAACAGAGTACGAGGTACGATTTTCAGCTGATTGAATTCTTTGATTGCGCAGACTTTCAAGGTCAATCGATCTCTATTTCTGTCTTAGTTCTCATTGTTTAGGGTAATTAAAGTGATCTTGTGTTCGCTGTTTTAGGAATTCGGTACACCGATTCTCGCTTATGCCGGCAAAATCATTCGTCTAAGTTCGAATCTATCCTTGCTTTTTTTTGGGGGGCTCCTTTTTCCTCCACAGCACCGCACGTATTCGTTCGAGTAGTTTCAGTTATTGTTTCTTGGACTGCATGACACGTAATACCCTGAATTTCTGGAAATTTGGAATGTCAATTAGCTTTGTCCTTAAATTCATGGATTGGACTGGGCTTGGTATTTTGCAGGATATTACTGCGGGCCTCATTTATAGGGATAGAGATTTCAGAAGAAGCTTCTTTGTTGTCTTCAAAGATGGTGAGTGAATGCATTTTGGAAATTCTCGAGTTCGAACTGCTTTGATATTGTTTTTGTTTGACCCACTTTCTGAATGATTAGTATATGTTGTTTTTTCTTCTGTCTCTCTCTTTTTATTATAATGGTAGCTGAAAATCGACCGTGATCAGTGTCAGACCAGTTTGTGCTCTTGGAATTGGCTATTGTCACGTCTTTGGCTGCAAAATCTTGTTTTAGTTAATGGATGAAATGATGGTGTCCTTGTTAGTTACAAGGGTATTATAAGCAGGAATAAGCGTCCCACTTTTCCCAATCTCCCGTTTCCTTCACAACAAGAGGATTTTGGGTCAAATCCCACATATTGGCACCATTTGCTTTAAGTGTGAAAAGCCTAAGAGTTGCAAATCTGCTGTTTTTTGAGCCATTAGCATGAGTTCCACAACTCCTTTTGAACATTTGAATGTCATTACCAGATATTTTAATTGTGTGAATACTGCATTGAATTGCATTCTTTACTTTAGTTGTTGGGATGGTTCTATTGGGCCATTTATTGTATCACTTCTGAGTTCGAGAGGAATTACCATCTAAAACGTTGTTATTTCCTCATGCCAAAGGTGATACTATACCTGTTTCCTGTCAAAATTATACATCTCCTTACAAGGTATGACATAGTAATAAGGGACTAAATGAGAATAACATGAATTTGCATTCTCTTTCAATTTCATTGTGCCAAACAGGCCATCTCTTAGTACCTAAGTGTGAGTTGTGCTGTTGCACGATTCTTCAAGGTCCTGTTGCAATCCACAGTGATTTATCAAAGCATTCATTGTCTTCTACATGTGATTGCTCAACTCACTTTTTGTCCTTTATGTTGCAGAGTATGTACATTCGTGTTAAGCGGACCAAGACAACCTACTTTATCACCTGTGAACCAACTGAAACTACATTGAACATCAAGGAAAAGCTTCATAACCTCATCGATCAACCAGTCAATGATCAGCGTTTGATTTTGTTGGGTACAGGAGAGATACTGGAGGACTCAAAATCTCTAGCAGATCAGAAGGTACTTTTCCTAGTTATCTTTCAATCCATTGAGTTATATATATATATATATATATATATATCTTATTTTGTGAATATAGATGGTTTTCCTTTCATTTTCCCTATTCCTGATACTCACTTGGATTTCAGGTTGAAAATGATGCTGTTGTTGCTTTGACATTGAGGAAAGGTAGGGCTCTCAAATTTGGTTCTGTCTGTTTTATATCAGTTGTCTTTCTCATGCACATTTTCTTGCTTGGATTGTTGATAGGCAATGTTGAAGCTGACTGTTTAATTAAGTGGAAAGGATACTTAGTGGCTCTAGATGTCATATAAAGTTAAATTAAAAAATTTATAGATCCAGTTTCTGTAGCTACATTTCTGAACTGAACATTTAAATTCAATTAAATGTGTTATTCAAACATCTCCAGCATACTGATTTGTAGATTGATAGTTGCAAAAAATGTTACTAAAAGCCCGAGAAGATTATTACTAGTAATTTTAAGTTAATGATAGAAATTTTTATGGCTCCTGGATTCAAGTTTCTTTTTCAGAAAAGCTGAATAACTTTTGCTAGGAAATGACGTACTACTTGTATAGTGTTGCTACTTTGAAGACTTGGATGTAAGAAGCAGCTGATCTGAGAATTGCCCAAGAAACGGGAAACTTCTTCTGAGCAAAAATAAAAATAAAAGGGGAAACTTCTTACCATTCAAGGAATTACATGACTGAATTGAATAGAATATGTACAATGGTGACAGATGAAACAACAAGGTAACTGAAGGGGGAAATTAGTGAAAGAAGAGGGGAAAAATGATTGACCTCAAAGCAAAATGAATTAGAGGAGCTGTTGGAGGTCCTGCATATGGGGATAGTGGTGAATAAGTATTTCAGCTAGAGAGCGGGGAATAATGCAGCTGGCCTCCTTGTACAGTTTCTCTTGAACTGCCGGTGAGGCCACCACCCTTAGCAGATTGTGTGACTGTCCTGTCTCCTCCTTCATTTCCTTTTTCCCTTCCTCAACTTGATCAGTTTCCTGCACCCAACAGTAATATATACAGCCCAAACATTTTGTAACTAATTAATGTGCATGATAGAGATCAAGCCAATTAAATATGCCGTTGGATTTGAACTCAATTAGGAAGAGACACTGTTGTGTGTATAGGGGTGGTAGGTACCTGACTGGGGTTTAGTGAAGACATGAGCTGGAGAATTTGGACTTGAGACTGCAGGAACTTGACATATTTGAAGGCGGATTGGAGCATCTCAGCAGTGTTCATCTTACTCCCACCTGGAATGAGCTTTCCCAGCTCCTGTGTCTTGTCTGTAATCTTCTTGCGCCTCTCTCTAGCTGCCAGGCTTTGTGCTGACACCCTCCTCGTCCTCGGCCTGGTTTGTTCCATGTCCTCTAGATTGGTCAGCTTGGATGATATCCCATTGTCTTGCAGCCCGGAAGTTGAACTGTTGGATGAGGATTGTTGGGAGCAAATAATAAATCTGGAAGGTCAATGTAGCATGGCCTGTGGCGTTTTGGAGGCTGAAGTGGCGCTTGACTGTGGTAAAACTGATTGAGATTCACTCCATAATTGTCATGGAAGCTGAGGAATCCCGTTTCAGATGACAGCTGCTGCTGAATATGACAGTCATTAATTTCATAGCAGCTGCCCAAGGTTGGAGTGTCGGCTGCAGGAGAGAAGAAGTAGGCAGCTGCAGGATCGAGCATATCGTCATAGGTATTATAGTTGTTGTAGTAGTCTAGGCAGGATACATAGGAGTAATCATCAGCCGGCTCGCCATCATGGCTAATGTTATACTCACAGCAGCCTTTGTTGAAAAAAGATGGGTCAGCCTTCACGGCCTCAGTGTGCCTCTTATTGTTATGGACACTGTACGCACAGGAGGCAGTGGCATTGAAGTTGCTATAACCGGGGAAGGCAGAGGCTGTAAGTAGCTGAGGAGCTTCCACCACTGCTTGTGGACTTGTGATAATCCCATGGTACTGATCAGGCACAACTGTCCAGTTCGGTGCTGGGTATGAACTCAAGGCCATAGAGTTAGCTTACTGTTCCTGTATGACAAAGAAGAACAGACAGAATATATTCGGGCATTAGCATTCAACTCGACTTGGCCATAGAAAGCACTGAAGCATAGGCTAGGTACATACACTGATTAATCCGGGTCTGGATTGCTGACGGCAAGTAGGTGTGCTACAAGCTTGTAGCTACAAAGCTAGCTAAGTTTAGTCAGCTGGAGAAAGGGTCTGAATTTGACAGAGAGCAGCAGCTGAGAGAACAGAACAGAGCAGACCAGAGTGAATATATTTTGCAGTAGCTGTCTCTGTTGTTTGCGAGTGGAGGGGTATCTATTTCCCTTTTTCCTGTTGGCAGGTATGGCGTTAATAAAACTGGAGGGAGACACCAACTCCCCTTAGACGATAGTAAGACTGATTCTCTCTGGCCCTCTCTATCTTGGGGTCAAACAATGGAAGCCCTTCTCTTTTGTAACTGCCACCGCTTATCTCTCTCTCTCTCTCCCTATGGCTTCCCCCTGTCTTTCGCCCCAAACCGCCCCGCAGTTTTAGGTCATTCGGTAACTGACACGATCGTGAGTTGGTGATCTGTCAACTGCAGAAGAAAAATGTGGGGAATTCAAAGGCGGTTTTCCAGTGGAATAACTGCCGCCGACCTTTAGCATTTTTGGGAACGAGAGGATAGGACTTCCGGATTTTGATATTTATATTAGCAGATAAATGGACCGGTGATATATCCTGTGGTTTTGGAACATGTCTTAGCCGTCTCCATTCCATCACAGTGATTGCGATTTTCTACCTTTGAATGATGACCGATATCTTGATTTCCTCTCCAGATGACAACGAGTTTGAGGATGTCAACATCGAGAGGCCAAATGACTTCCACCAATCTCGAGAGGGGGATGCCGGAAGCTGGTGAATCCACGGGCATGTGCTGCGGTCCGACACCCTACGCCCAGCAGCTACGTTGCCCAGAGTTTTCTGTACTCATGGAACAAGATTTAGCGTTCGAGCTTGGTCGTTTGCCTGACCTTCCAGGCTGAGGAAGAACGTGTACAATGATATTATTCACGTAGACGGCTTTGGCAGGGAAACAGAGCCGGAAAATGTGGCCCGTTTCATGAATTGGATATTGGGTTAAACTCATGTTCGACTTAATTGAATCTAGCTCTTGCCCAGAACGTAAATCTGATCGAACTGACCGAGATTCG
Organism: Sonneratia alba; assembly: GCA_900174645.1. Taxonomy (NCBI): domain Eukaryota; kingdom Viridiplantae; phylum Streptophyta; class Magnoliopsida; order Myrtales; family Lythraceae; genus Sonneratia; species Sonneratia alba. Next base: position 2,721,538 of record FWPY01000028.1, on the reverse strand, counting down.
TGCCATCTCCTCGGTGTGCCAAACCGACCGAGTTGACTGGGCTGGGAGGGAGGCCGATTCTTCTTCGAGTTATCATGGGAAGCATGGTGTACATTTTTCAGGAAAAGAGATTGCTCATGCACGTACACTTTCTTTTTTCTTTTACCCTGTGTTTGGATGGAGGGATTTCAAGAGGGAAGTTATAGATGGATTGAGTAATCCCTGTTTAGTTAAAAAATTAGATCCTTCAACCGTCATTTTTTAATCTATCCCTCCGAGGTGGAGAATATGGGTAGATAATACATGAATTTATAATTAATACACACGGTATAATAATTATAAATAATATGATAATTAGATTTCATTATTCAAGATTCATTTTTCTTTTCCTTTATAACACTATAATACCATGTAACTAAGGTTATAGCGGTGTTCTTTATTCATCCATAACCTTATCTTACCCTTCCCTATAACTCCAAATCCTTCTATCCAAACAAAGGGTTACAAAAAATTAAAAAATGGTGTTTGTTTTTTTATTAGGGAACAAAATAATTGTCGAATGTGGAGGAACAATGAATCCTTGCATCCAAACAAACCTCAAATCGGGCGAGAGCATTAATATTATATTTATATATATATATAAAGGGCAGAATAATTCTAGTCCAGTTCCTATGTCCCCCGTATTTTAAGTCACTTTGAAAATATGTTCCGTCCACAGAGAACGCGGTGGGGGTTGGCCATAGTAAGACACCAACCATGGAGATATCTTTCCTGAACCTTAAAATTAGCAAAAAAAAAGAAAGAAAAATAATTCTGACCCCGATTTTCCCATGAAAATGAAAAAAAAACTGGAAATTTACAAGAAATTTTCTGTACCGGAATCATTAAAATATAATGTAAAGATTCGTCAATGAAATAAGTCAAGATCGAGCCATCTGAGTTTAGATGATTTTTAGATGGTTTGTATACTCTCTCTCTCTCTCTCTCTATATGTATACACACACATGCATTTACAATTTAACGGGTAGATGTTGCTCCATATTTTTCTTGAGAATGTAAATTTGGTCAAAATTATTCGAAGGGCCTTTTTTTTTTAAACTGCATATAAGATTTTATAAATAATTTTTAAAATCGGATCGTATTGAATACCAGTTAAGAGATAGGTTTATGTGTCAAATAATGGGCTCAGTGAAATTATATATTTAATAAATAATAATATATAATTAATTATTATTATAAAAATATAAATTTAAATATAATATAAATATTTTTAAAAAAAATAGACCGCTCTCTTTAAAATAATTTTTTAATTCACCTAGTTCAACTTCCAATTTAGTTAAATTTGACGGTAAAACTAGAACCTGGTCAATTTATATGGATTTGATTGAATTTATAGTGTATTTAGGTCAATTAAATAAAATAGATCGGATGACTACCATGTTCTTAGTTGAATTGATATGGCCAGTAAATCAGATTCAGTTTTAAAAATTATGATTTTACGGATATAAAAATATAAAAATCCAATGAGGGAACTAAAATAGTTTTTTAAAAAGTTAAATTCAAGATTTCTTAATTTCATAATTTCACAAAATCTCAAATGCATTCAAACATCTTGTTAATGGGAAAGCGGGGAAGGAGACGTGCGAGGGAATTGGCTCGTAATGATATGTATAATTGGAAATGATTGCGAACAGCATCTTTCTTGCACATGTCTGCCCCATCAATTGGTCAAAATTTTGACGTATTGTAATCGAGAGTGCCCCCTCACCAATAATACGTACTCATTATTCTCAATATAATTAGTGACAATTCAATTAATTTCATTCCCATAGTTAGTGCGTGTGTGTGTATAGATATATATATATATATATCATCATCATCATCATCATCATCATCAACATCATATGACAGGGAATGGCCCTCAACCTTAGCCTCAAAAGACATGTTTTAATTGCATCTCGCTTTCACCAGTCAATTCCATGGGAAGCACGTTGGAGCCATGATTACGTTCTGAGCTTCGGTCACAAGTTGTGATGACACAGCCTGACAGCCTCCTCACTTCGACCAATTTTTTTTTTTTTTTTTGTAAAGAGAAAACTAAGAGGGAGATCGGACCAGTGGGTTATTAGGAGAAAACCCGACTTCACATTCTCGATGGGCCCTACAGGAACATCAAACGTGGGCCCATAGAAGTGTGACAGACTTGAGGTCAACCAGACACCCACACACAAACAAAATGCGATGTGTCCGCGGCCGATCACATGTGATGTAATCAGCCAAAACTTAGTTCCAAAAGGAACAAAATAAACTCGTGATAAGGGGCCGTCCCCTTGTCTTTCCATATGGACTGCCCAAGACAAATATATACACATACACACACATGCATATATATATATATATATATATATCGAAATAATCTCGACCCACAAGCATCTGTCGATTTCTAATCTTAGATTCTCGTAAATTACACGGGCATTTCTTTCTGTTCTACACATGCAACATTTTATGGAATTTTTACTTGTGAGTATGTGTCGAGAGAGACGAAGCAATCCTTACTTGAATGTCAATGACATGGTCAAGCGAAGAAAGATGGCATGCAGTAAAAGGAACAGAAAGGTAGAGCTTTGATGTCTTTATGCTGAGGAAAGCCGTACAAGACCAACTGGCTATCCTTTGACCATCCTCGTTGACGATCTCAGGTTGTCTCAGGAACATGTTTATTTTATTTTATTTATTTATTTTGGGTTTATAAAAACCAGAATAATTGTGACTGTAAAAATAGGTGGATTTGACTTGTCTTTCTGGATACCAATGCAGCACCACTCAAGAGTTGCCACGTCAACAGTAATATATAATTCTGCTAATGATTAGGCGGTCGCGGATTTCGTCTCTCGGCTCTGTAGTTTTTTTTTTTTTTTTTTGCTGTGATTGGCCCATGCTGTGTCACCAGGGTACAGTCACTTTCACGACAGGTCAAAAAACTAACGACGTGAATTTTCCGAATAATAATAATAATAAATAAATAAATAAATAATGTGCATCACATGAGGTGTTCAATACCATGCCTTATCTTGAGGTTTCCCTTTTGCGGTCTTTAATCCCAACCCATATTTGTTGGACCACCTTTAGGAATATGGTCCTCCATGACAGTTACTATTTAATTAGTGAATTCGATTAATTCATTTTAATTAGTGATCCTAATCCCATCCGAGAGCGATTTGTTACCATTGATAATATCATCGTAGCTATTCGATAAATGGTTTTGCAGGGACGATGTTTTGTTGTGATGATAATTAAATCATATATGTTTGTTTTTTTTAATATCTGAATCTTACATGTTTTAAAATAACTATTTCAGTAAAATATATTTTAAGATGATTAGTTCGGTTATATATGCTTTGGCTTTACAATACTCTTAAATCTTAATTTTAATGGTTCACTAATATGATCACTATCAATTGATATGACAAAATTGATCGAGGTGATATGATGATACGATGATATGACGAAAAAAGTGGATGAGGTGTCCATCAATACCAACCCATGTCAACGTATAAATTTCCTGCGATGACATTAAGGTGCACATTAATGAACCATTAAAATTAAGATATTAGTATATTGTGAAACCACTAAAATGAAATATTCTAAAATATGTATAATTTAATTGTAAAAAATAACAAATGTATAAAATTTCTACCGTAATTCTCGATCTTATCATAGGACATTAGTGACCATAGTTGAACATCCCTCCAAATATGCGGGAGCGTGATTAACCCTTTTTGGGGGTATCTTTCGTTTAGATAAAGATTGCCTCTAGAAAAAGAAAAGAAAAAGAATTAATGGAGTGTCAAAAAAAGATTGAAGCGGGAAGATTTACGATAAGCGCAAATACCAAAAGGACAAAAAGTAGAATAAAGTATCGCCGCTTAATCAAACGGTCATTAATTAAAAGAAAAAGAAAAGAAAAAGCGTCTGATAATAATTAAAGTTAATTGGCGCGAAACCACCCCCGGTCAACCTAGACCGTTTTTTTCTTCCCGGTATTTCTATATTTATATTTATATTCATGTTCATTACAATACTCTCTCTCTCTCTCTCTCTCTATCTTCTCCCTTCCTCTGTCTCGTGTCTCCCCGCTGGGCGCTCTCCGACGAGACACGCCGCGCCGGATTTCGGGTTTCTGATCATCCGCCCGCGGATATTTTCTCTTCTCCCTGAAGAAGATCTCAGTCGGATTGATCTATCTGATCTTGAATGATTGGAAAGTGGCTCAGGCTCCGAGATCGGGAGACTTCGGCGATCAGCGCAGGTCTGTCTGCACTCTGCTTCGTAGGGTATTTGGAGCCTTATCCGGCTTTAGAAAAATTAACGAGAAGCTGATCAATTGCTCAGCGGTAAAACCTTTTGCGATTTCGTTTTCAATTTGGGCTCAGGAATCCCCATTTGTTTCCCTTTTGAAAAATCATCGATAGTTTTTTCCTGATTTTTATTGTCCTCCAGCCAGTTGTTAGAGGCAAGGACATCGGAGCTTCTTCTTCATGGATTGTCTTCAAGAACAAAGAAAATTTCTTTAGTAGATTTTCCAAATTTATTGAAACGCCATTTTGGTAACAGCAGATACAGGAAATATTGCTTGACTTCTCAAGAAAACTGCTTCTTCCAGTTTCCTTTTGAAAACAAGTTTTTTGTGAGAGAAGGAATAAAGAAAAGAGTCATTTTTTGATATTTCGTCGACAGGTGAATGCGGAGAATACTCTGCTAAATGATTCTCTGTGCTCTAAAATTTTACTATTAACAAGTAAGAGAGAGACTTATGGGACTGTTGGATCACACCATGGTGTCTCCAGTACTGGAGACAAATCGTCTGCCCAGAGCAGACATGATTTTCCACCGTCTTCTTCATGACAGCTATTACAACTAGAGACAATCCTTTAACTTTTGTATTGGATTTTAATGACCACAATCTTCTCACAAGTTTTATCGATTTCTGTTCCTCAATTTGGAAAAAGCATCCTAACTGGTCAAAACAAAAATTTTTAATTTATCGGGCTTTGTTCAACGACAGAAGATTTCAATGTCCGAGACCACATTTCGAATGAGCAACTTGTTATTTCTTGTTTTGATTTCAATTCTGATACTCAATTTAAACGCTGAATTTTATGGGGATGGACAGTGGTCTCTCTATGCACGTGGGCTTCCATTTTTCTTCCCCATATGACCGAGAACATTAGCAGACTGCAATTTCAAGTCTCCTAATTGATCTGTTCATTAAAATGATGCATGTACAAACAGCATCAGTTATTTGGAAGTAGTCTGTCGGCTCATCTCAGAGAATACTCACCCGCGAGAACTTTTACTGCAGCAGTTTGATCCCAACGCACTAAAAATGGAGCTTCCTTTCCCGCTGAGGATACTGGATTGGAGATCACTTTCACAATGACGGAGTATGCTTACATTTGACGGAAGATGGTGAGACTCAATGAGCCGATCGGTTTTGTAGGTTGAGTTATTTGAGTGGATCTCTATCCTATTTACATCCCAGCTAAACACGGCATTCCCGTGAGAGAGACGGCAGAGGAAAGGGGTGAGGAGAATGCTTTATCCTTCGGACCTCTCCCTTATCCTTCACTCCTACCGTCACCCACATTCCTCTCTCCTCCTGAGCCCCCTAGTTGTAGCCTAGTCTTCCTGTCCCAAGAAGGAATAAGTTCAGCTCTACTGTGCAATGCAGTTCTCTAAATCCATAAGGTTGGCAATTTTGCATTGATCTCCAGCGGCGAACATTAATTTGAACGATGGCAGTGGCCTGAATATTCCTCGAGCCCATCTAGTATCTCGTCTGATAATACTTCACGGTTCTTTGGAACGTTTGCCAGAGAAGATCTGCTTGTGCTCTAAGCTTTCGCTGATAAAATTAAACTGCAATTTGTGCTCAGCCTTCGTGATTCCGTATGCAGAACCATGCGTATATAGTTAACCTTAAAGGTGTAATTTTTTTTGGGGAAAAGGAAGATGTAATTGTTCTTTTATACGATGATTTATTTTCTTCTTTTACGTTGTTTTGTAATTCTTTTCTTAAGCTTTATCTCCCTGGAATCTAATTTCTGTGGTGGGTTTGTTACAGATCTGTTGCAGAGAACAGGGTCCCCATTTTGAGCAATTGGGGATGCGACTCTGCTGCTTGTGGGATACATGATTTCTTCGGCTGTCAAATGGTAACATTTGTCGGTGAAGACCGTCAGTTTGGCTAATCTGGACGGAGAGCATGGATGCATGTGAATCTGATGAAGAATGCCAGAAGCATTCAGCCGCAGAGCCAAGGCCACCGCTGGGTCCTGCTGATAGGAACAATGCCGTCGCCACAGGCCGTCGCCCTCGAGCTAGGGACATTGGTTCAAGGTATAAATCACCTTCTCCTTCAACGCCTGGTGTTCCTCGTCGTTGTATATCTCCGAACCTTTCAAGGACAGTTACTGGGTCATCTCAATTGGTGCAAAAGAGAGCCCAATCCGCTGAGAGGAAACGCCCATCCACACCACCTTCACCCTCACGCCCATCTACTCCTGTATATGATTATGTAGATGCGCAGGTTTCCTCTGGGAAAGCTACCAATGGTAGGTTAGGCGAGAGTTTATGGCCTTCGACAATGAGAAGCTTGAGCGTTTCTTTCCAGTCTGATTCTATTTCTATTCCCGTGACAAAGAAGGAAAAACCATCTAGCACTACTTCAGACCGGCTTCTGAGGCCATCTCCAAATGTTGCGCATAAGCAAGCTGAGACACCAATTTCCGAAAGCCTATAACAGAAAGGAATAGAAGTCCATTAAAGGGGAGAAATATATCCAATCAGTTGGAGAATTCTAAGCCTGTTGGTGCTCTTCATACTCGTTTGATAGATCAACATCGATGGCCTAGCAGAACAGGTGGAAAAGTATCTTCCAATCCCTTAAATAGAAGTGTGGATTTCACAGATAAGGCTATCAGAACGCTGGCATCAATGTCACGAGTTGGAATGTCAGCAACAAAGAGAGCGCTATCTTCTGACAGCTTGTCTAGGCCTTTGCAAAAATCTGTTAGTGATGCAGAGAAACTAATGAAACAAGTTAGAAGCAATGGAGGAGATACTGAGGCCATATCATCTGATGCTAGTTCCTTAGGATTGTCTGGGTCTAACAAGCTTGTTTCAACGAGCTTTCTGGATAGAATGACGCCATTGCTTCCTTCTGTTAGATCCCAGTCTTTGCCCATTCCTCTATCCCGTCAACCATCACCAGGTAGGATGGTATCACCATCTGTTTCTAGAGGCGTCAGTCCGTCTGGGGCGAGATCAGCAACTCCTCCTCCCCGAGGGTTAAGTCCATCTCGTGTAAGACCGTCCAGTCCTCCTGCTCGATCCAATAGCTCGAGTTCAGTTCTCAGTTTTATCGTGGATGTTAGGAAAGGAAAAAGGACTCCAGGCTATATTGAAGATGCTCATCAGCTTCGGATGCTATATAATAGATATCTACAGTGGCGATTCGCCAATGCACAGTCAGAGGCTGTACTTCACATTCAGGAAGTAAATGCAGAGGTATACAATACTGAGCATGAGTAACTTCTGAAGTGTCATTTGCATATGCTATTAACTTTACTGACCAGTGCTCACATATATAAGCATGTTATTGCCAGTCATCATCTGGTAATTTTAGCACAGGAAATGAAAAAAGGTTTGTAAGCATATGTAACAAATAGTGATTTTTTCCCTTCTCAATATCTTTGGACCATTATTTGGGTAGTGCACTTTTTACTTCTAGACATTGACTTGTTCTGAAGATTTGTCATGTCAATCTTCCACATCAGTTTAATCAATGTATGATTCTGCCATTTGCCTTTTTTTTTCTCCTCAAAAACTTCTTACTAAGCCATTTAATCAATGTATGATTCTGCAGAACACTTTGTACCATGTCTGGACCAGTATGTTGGGTCTCTGGGACTCGGTTACCAGGAAAAGAATCAGTCTTGACCAGATGAGGCTAGAGCTTAAGCTGAAGACCATTTTGGATACCCAGGTTAGTTGTTGCCTATTCAAAATGATAATTTTCCTCCGTGATGTTATCTGCAGCAGATTCTGATGGCTCAAGTTGTCCTCCAGTTGCATCCACTACCAATAGTAGATATTTACACATTTTTTTGGGGGTAAATTACATGGAAAAAAGCATGAACTTTTGTATAGTCTCGAATCTATCATCAATATTTTTAAACCATAAAATCACAAACACTCGATTGTCTCAAATCTATCACTTCATCATGTGTCCACTAAATTTTCCGTTCATTTATCGACGTTCCAAAATCTGAAATGATATAATTAGAAAAAAAAAACTCAAATCCAAGACAGTTGTGGAGGGCGAGGATCATGACAATCACCCCTGGAATCGGGACCCATCTCAATTTCTCGGATGGGCCCTGATTTGGGGCGGTGGCATTGCTATGGCAACCATCATCCCCTAGGATGAAATCGTCAGTGACTGAAGAGTTACATAGAAACCGTATCCAATGGAGAGACGGCCGCTGGCCAGAATCGAGTGTCATCCAAGAAATCAATTTTGGTCTCAGCCCTTAGGGAGACGGCTTTGCCAGTAGTCACCACCTAAGCAAGCCATCACCTAATTAATTGTCAAAACTCTCGAATTCAGTACGCTTCAAATCAATTCTAATTTTTTTACAAAGTAATTTTCCTGTGAGGTGGCAATGTCACGTCACCAAAATGGGCAAAAAAATTTACCGGTGCATGACGGTGTGGTTGATTTGAGACGTGATTTAAAATTTGTGATTTATGTGGTTCAAAGGAATTTGTGATAGATTTGAGACCGATAATAAAGTTCACCTTTTTTTAAATGATTTTCACACCCTTTTCCTTTTCAGTTGGCTGTCTGATTTCATGATCCTTAGTTTCTGCTCTTAATTGTTTCTAAGCGATCTCCATAGGCCTCTTTAAATCGAAGCAATAATAGGAACTGCAAGGAGGGCATGCGAAAACTCTCTCTTTAAAGCTTTGTCAAGTATTTTCTTTTAGGGAATTAAAGGGAGAAATAATGTCTCTTCGGCTTACTATAACAAGTGTGTGAGGCTCTTACCAGGCAAATTTATGCTTTCTATAGGAGTTTGTTGCTGCTGTTTCTGTAAATATGGGCCTTGTCCGAGAGAGGAACATTTTATTTTGATGATAAATATTCTAAATTCTTCCATGTGTGTGTGTGTTTTTTGTATTGGTTCAGATGGAATTCCTTGAAGAATGGGCGTTGCTTGAAAGAGATCACATTGGCTCCTTAGTAGGGGCTGTAGAAGATTTAGAAGCAAGCACTCTTCGTCTTCCAGTAACTGCTGGGGCAAGAGTACGTCAATTTGCAAGGATTCTTACGGTTGAATTAAGGACATGCCATGGTAGCTCATCCTAACTTTTGCTCCGCAGGTGGACATTGACACTCTGAAAAATGCTCTTGGCTCAGCTGTTGATGTGATGCAGGCTACAGGATTTTCTGTAGGACCATTGCTCTCAAGGGTGGGTGTAGTCTCTAATATTCTTACATATGAAGTTTCATTTAGCGCATTGTTAAAAGGTACCCTATTTCTTGAGGATATTGTATCTCACTGCCAGTTTTTGTTGGCTGATTATTGCTCTGCTGCATCCTATGATGGGTTTCAGGTAGAGAAGATGAATGCATTAATATCTGAACTCGCAATCATATCTGCACACGAGAGGGCCATGCTTGGTGAGTGTGAAGCTCTATTGGCTTCAACCGCTGCTGTGCAGGTGAGAGTCAGCTTCTTGATGAATTCATGAACTTTGGCTGTTTATTAGTTGTTTCATCATGTCTGATCGGAAACATCAATCGCTTCAGTTTAGCTGTCCAACATATTATTGACTCTGTGTGTCTTCGCTGGAACAGGTTCAGGAATACAGCCTGAGGACACACATTTTACTAGTAAAACAGGACTTGGAGAATCAAAGCAACCAGTTTTGGCAATTGACTATGCCTCCATGACCCAGCTTGTCAAAGCTGCTCTCGCTATTAATCAACCAACCAACTTTGGCAATTAATTATGCTTCCATGACCCAGTTTGTCGAAGCTGCTTTTGCAATCAAATGTCCATACCAAGCTTGAAGTTCTCACACTGGGGAGATCCTTTTCGGGGCTTTAACCAGTCCCCAGCAACCAGTGAATCGGATTGATGTTAACATATCCATGGATCCGATGGTTCAGCTGGTCAGGTCAGATCAGATCAGTTTCTCCACGAGCGTTCTTTCAATCGGGAGCCTACCACAAATTGTATATTTGTCTCAGTGCAATTATTTTCATCTCTAACACAGTTAATCTCTTCCCTGTTCCTATCCCCCTCTCCGCAAATCTTTTATGTCAAATGGGAAAAGAAGTGAGATCAGTGGAAAAGCCAAGGACAATGGGAATCAAATGTCCAAAGTTTTTCTTTGGTCTCCCCCTCTGTAGGCATTGTGGGAGCATCAAGAGTCGGACATTATTTTTCATGGTGTACTGAATAAAGGAAACAGGTGAGACTTCCATTAATGGAAGCTAATGCTCATGAGCACGTCTCATTAATGGAAAATTTGCTCTGCAATGAAGCTTCCACACCAACTTCCCATTTCTCAATACAGTGGCCGCCTCTGTTACCCAGAGACTAAATGCCGAACTCTTGTACAGGCTCTAATGCAATACACGGAGTGCTATACTTAGATTCCAAAACTTTGCGACCTATCTGAAGAATATAAGGGAGAAAAAGGTTTGCCACTGTTCTAGATTAATTATATCTTGTTCTCAGATACCGGCTGATACTTCATTTACAGATGATTTATCTCTCTTCTTGGGAGGATCTTGAGCTTTCTGCAACATAGCTTTGTTTGGAACCAAAACAATGAATATGTTTCTGTCACTGAAGTTCTTGCTCTCCTCCATTGCAAGCTGCAAAAAAGGTTCATTTTTTAGACCACAAACACTGCAGCCGAGTGATTCATCTTCATTCATGAGGTAACCACAGGAAATTATAGTTTATTGATACCTCGCCTATGTCACTATGGAACCGTCTGATAAGCTCAATAGCGATGTTCCTGAACTCATTTTCCCGGCCTTTCAAGTTCACTATCACCTTGACCTGCAACATTTGAATATAAAATCTCGGCAAACTGTAACTTGTTCTTTTTTAGGGAATGGAAGAGGCAATCTCACTAGTGTCACAACAAGAAATTCTAGGTGCTAAAGGGAGTTTTGACTTACCTTATCACCTTCCTTTAAGAACTTCCTTGCAGATTTCAATCTTACAGAATAATCATGCTGATCAATGTTGTAACTGAAATCAAATGAGACGATCAATTAAATTAATGAGAACTTCAGCTATCAATTAAGAAGCAACATAATTGCAGAGATTGTATGTTCATCCATGCAACACCTATAGACTAGACTAGCCATGACCCAACCATGGCAGGACAGAATCATAACTATGCATCGGAGTTAAGAGTGCAGGATCAAGTAACATCTAAGACCACAGTTCTGATGACATCTTAAAAAATATATATTTATTTCAGAGTAGGTAGGGCAGCTTACCCCATTTTGAGCTCTTTCAAATCCACGCGACTGGCTAAAATCATTAGGAGACTTTGATCAGTTCATGTATTCTCATAGTTGAGATTATAACAGGACAATACTGAGCAGAGAGATATTCACCGGCACTTTTCTTCTGCTGCTCCTTTTTCTTCTTCTTTTGTTCGTATCGATATTTACTGTAAGATTATAAGAATAGTTGGTGCACTTGGAGACCATAAGAACACAAATTTACCCATGTATACATCTCAACGTGGATGCATATCTTAGTTCTCAATAAAGAAAAGGGAAAACGAGGAATGTTATTATATTGTACTTGTAATCCATTATTCTGACAACAGGTGGATCTGCGTCCGGGGACAATATTACCTGCAAAATGGGCAGCAAAATATTAAACTACAGTGTCTGAGCAACAGAACTTGAACACCAATCCAGAACAAAAGCATCTCACGACTTGCAACTGAAAGAATTACTGTTCCAACTATTTGGGCAAAAAAATCCAATAATTTCCAGCTTCCCTATGAAAACATCATTCATTGTAGATCAGAATCATTATAACCCCACAACATAAGCAATTCCTTATCATTAAACATGATAAAAGTTAGTACCATTACAGTAGTATGAACCAAAAAGATATTATTCTTGGACAAGTCATGACATTCATTCTCCAATAGAGGATTGCATACTGATCAGAATTGAGAATTTCTCTTTGCATGTTGTGAATCGACAGGAATGCATCTATATAGTAGCACAAATTTCAACAGAGAAAAAAGAGGAAGAGAGAGGTCTGAAGTAAAATGAAATCATCCCTCCTTCAGTATCATGCAAAAAGGAAGACATTGCTTTCCAGCTTTCAATATAAAAAAGCAAAATCATGACCATGATATATTCAATCTCTAAGAGCATTAAGTGAAGTCACCCTGCTTAATCTGATGATACTTTTTAATTTTCATGAAAAATTGAACGGTTGATCGAGCATACCAGATCAAGTTCAGCATCCTCAGCCATTTGGATAGCCTCAAGCTTTGAAACCACGCCAACCTACACATTTTCATAAACAATATTTTTTATCAGTATTTTCATGAACAATAAAGATACGTAACCAATAAGACAACTTGATAATTCACGCTGAAACAGTAAAGAACTAGCACGACCCCCAGAAACCCTCTTACTCGGGCTACAAGGCTCTGCCCGCAGTATATTTCAAGAAGCAAATATCTCATCGTTGTTTCATCCCCAAACCCAACAGAATAACTGTACAGCAAATCTTATCGACTTTCAAACACAATCTTGCTCGGGGTGGGGAAAGATGAGAAAACTGACCATGTTTTGCTGCTCATCTATCAACCTCACAGTAGCTGACCTGTTACAACTCATCAAGCAAAGGAATTTCTCAACTTGATCAGTTCAGTGCACCCAAAAATTCTCCAACAGCAAAATGCCTACGCAGACTATCGAATTCGACGGCCACACTTTACCGGATGGTTGATACATCGAGGGTTTTCATGTCATCGGAGTCGCTCTGCCTAGACCGCCTGTCCCCGGACCCCGATGGCCGAGATCCACCGCCATAACGGGCAGTGATGGAGCTCCGCAAGCTGAGGAGGAGGTTGATTCTGGCGAGTCCAGGCCTGGGGAGACGGAGGCCGAAGAGCTTCGACTGTAACGGGCTAAAAGACAGCACAGACGGCGGCGTGCTGTACTGCTTGAGGGATGGTTTAAAGGGGAAGCTGCCAGTCACAGGCTGGGCAGCCATGGCGAACAGAGTAGAGGTCAGGGAATCAGTGCAGTGGAAATTCAGAGATTTGTATTAGCGCCTTATCCACACACTCCACAGACTAATTTGGCAGTGATAATGGGCCATAGGGCCCAATTAAGTAGTCTGGCCGCCATGAGGCCCAATAAGTTACAGTGTCCTTTTCATTTTCCTCCGTCCGTCCAAAAGCGATGTCGTCTTCGGGCGAGAAGGCAGACTCTGCAGCAGGTAGAGTTGTTAAACGAGCCGGGCTAGTCCGGAACCGGACCTTCCAAACCCGGGATCGGCCCGGACCTCCCCTAACACGGCCCGTAACCGCTCTTATTGGGCTGAGGGACGGTTATGAGTTGGGTCAGCAATATAAGCCTGATGAATCATAATCGACACGGATTGTTACCTTACTCAATTAATTTAGAACTGTTATAAAATCGAACCGCACTAATCCAGACCGCGAACCATAGCCCTTTGCCCGCCAAGTGTTATAATCTTATATAATTTGTTGAAAAATCAACTGCCACAAATGGGCGAGACATTTGACCATTTGAACAGCTCCAATCAAAGTACTGTTAATCCAACTAAAATACTGTTAATCAATGTCACAAAATCAAATTCGAAAGCAACGGTTACATTGCAATGATTAAAAAAAATTACCATTGTAATCAATAATTTTATTTTTTACCCAAAAGTTATTGTTTTCTTATTTTCATTTATAACCCCAAAATTCTATAATATTTCATTTATATAAATAAAATAAACAATAAATTTATAATTTAAAATCACACGTAAAATATGAAAATATATTAATTTAAAATTGTATTAATTTTATATAATTTTTTTAAAGAGTGAAAATGTACGGTTCACGGGTTGAATAGTCCGGAACCGTTAATCGGCTCACTTAGATACGGTTCTGGGCTGGTTCGAACCTTAACCAACTCGGCCCGTTGAGCATAACAGGCCGACCCATGACTGTGACAAACGGTTTTGGGCCCGTTTTGAATCGGCACGGACAGTTATTTTAACAACACTAGCAGCAGGAGAAGAATTCTTCCGATGATCAGTTGCTGAACCTCGCTTTAGCCATTTCTCTTCTCCTATGGGAGCTTCAGCAAATGATATGCGCGGTGAAATTTCTTGTTTATCTCCGTGACACCATTCCTCAGCGAGAAAGCAGGACTGCTGCTTCATGTGATTTCGCTGCGAGTATTGGCTTTTGTAACAGTGTTTATGAGCTGCACTGCAGGCTGACGAGGATCATTTTGCCCATTGGAGTCACCAAAGTTGTAGATTTCATACTAAGGAAACCCATTTATATCTTCAATATTTCCCTATCAGCGTGCTGAACTGCTGTTCCGTTCCTCTCCTTGATATTAGGGTCACTCAGAATAGTGTACGAATGTCAATGAATTTTTTTTTCTGGAACATTTAATCTGAAGCCAATATCAGGGACACATTTTAGTCATAAACGTATTCCCTATTCAGATAGATGGAGTGGGTCAAGGAAGAGAAATGATGAAAGAAGTTCTGAGAAGGATTTTGAGGAGTTCTTTTGAATGGGAGAGCTTCGTGTTCGGCTTTGCTTCAGAACCTAAGATGATGAACCTTACATGAGACAAGAGAATGTTAGTTGCTGCATCTCAAATTATCCACTTGATGACAAATTAGCTTGCTCCAATTTGACTGACATTTAACAGACCTCAGTGTCATCTGAATTGCCTGAAATGATGCAACCCGCATCTGTATGCCCCCTTAAAAACATGTTAGCGGAGTCCAAGACAGACACTTTTTTTTCTCCTCTCTTGGTTGCAGAAGCTCAAGTTATGGGATCTATCTATGCAGTATGCTGCTCATCTCCTGCCTCCATGGCAGTGCTTTATATTGTGCCAGAAATTTGGTTTTTATGCCATCTTTTGGCTAAATATCCATGCTTTGTGATTCTCTTCCGTGTACCACAGCGAAAGAAATGGAAAATCAAGATTAAGTGCAAGAAAGGTGTAGTAGTTTCTTGTGGCATTCATGAAACAGAAAAAAAAAAAAAAAGTGTAGCAGTTGGTTTCTTGTGGGTTTCATGGAACACGGCTATGTTATATAAATTGACTAACTATCGTCCCTCGTGTAGTGGTCAAAAATGCACGGCAGCTATAGTTATCCCGTGGCTTTAGTTGGTGGTTTCCTTCAGCAACGTCTTCCCATCCTTCTACAGGGTCCTCTCTTAATTCAGGACAAAGTCACGGGCTGCTCCGGCAAAATCTTCGGACTTCGCTTAGGTGACGTAGTGAATGTTAATTACATAACTATTATTGCCAATAAGTTTAAGCTAATTGGAATAATTGATACGCCAATTCCTCCTCCCTAGTGGGGCTATGCGGTTCTCGTTCTCTTTTTAAAAGTCGTTGCAGGAGTCCAACTGTGCATTCTCAGTCAAGGCAGGCAAGAAACAGGTGTGGTTTTGGATACATTCAATGGTGCAAGGAGACTGGAAGACTCTATTGCAATTTGCATTTGGATGGACTTCAAGCGAGTAGCTTTAAATACCAACGACGCATCTCCTACATCATCTCCTAAAAGAAAAATCTTCTTGTTCAAATGTTCTCTCTGCCAGGCATCACAGCCCTGAGTCAATCGATACTTTGCTTTAGGATCATCCCAGTTATTGAACTTTTATCCTTCTTTCAATCGAGTTAAATGGCTGGCACGAGATTCACTCCGGCTCTCTTGCTAATCACTGTCCTCTCGATCTCTTCGTCCCTCGCACGTAGGGCCTCCCCAGTCGGAACCCAGAGCAGCCAGCACCTCTAGCATGACACTCAGCCAGCTCCTAGTGACGTTGGTACTTTGTCATTATTACATGTGAGAAAGCTCGGCGTTTATATCAAGAAGGGAGGCCGTATAAGGCCGACGGCAGTCCCCCGGGCCGACGGCAGAATATCAGCTGCCAGCCGGACTACCATGCTGTCCTTCCATGGGGGCTCTGTTCTCGGATGCTCTCTGCTGCTTGGTTTGCAGTTGCTGTTCTAGTCCTGTGCCCGAACTGTGGTTACGGTGTACAAACTCCAGTTTCCGTCCACAACACGGGTTCCGTAAGTGCACTAGTAAATTAGAAGGGAGGAGAAAGCCAAAAGCAGAGATCCTCAGTTTATTGGTTAAGATGCGTGTAATTTTACTCGTTGTTGACTAAGCAAATCAGTGTTTCATGTACCCTGGGCATCAATTCTCATGCCTAAGTTTGAAATAATTTCATGTCCATCACTCTTTGTGGGTGTGTATTGATTCTTTGCCGGGCTCATCTCTTTCACCGGATTCCTTCTAAATGGATCTAATGGAAAAAGCAATTGGGTTTTCAAATATCGGGTGAGTGGGAAGTAGTCGGTGTGAGATTTGATCTAGTAAATCACTGTAACAACCGAGCTCCAACATTTATAGATGAGGGAGTGAACTGATCAACTCCGATCCCAAGGAAGTAGGAACCAGTTGGAAGGCTTTGAGATGTAATATTTTCTGAAGTAACGAAGATTTGACAGGGGGCCACCGCCAAACAGGAGGTTCAATTAAGTTAGTCCCTGACTGAAAGGATCACGAATCCGAGAGATCAATGAATTTTGTCAGATGCCTCGATTCCTATAATGAAAAGGAGCTTAATGGGACAAGCATCTAGTTGCCTGTGAATCTATCAAAAAGGTCCCTCGGCTACTTAATCAACTATCCTATTGAGATGAATAGCGAGGTATCTTTATTGACATGCATCCACTAACCGCAGTTATCGTTGTATGATTCTTGGCCATGTAAAAAATGCAATTCCTCATGCCTCCACGTTCTTGCTTGGTGACATGTCGACACCAGCAATAAACTCCTGGGAGATCAAGACCACAGAATCTTAAAAAACTTTCATCCTTCTCAGTGTCTGTAAGATCAGACCAGGCCTGATCTGCAAATTGATGGATGCGAAATGCGTATTTAGATTTCCAATTGTCTAGATATGTTTTCCTTTCGGGAGCACTGCTGATTCAACTGTGAATCAAGAAATGAAACAAACAGCTCTGAACTAAGCTGTAGTACCAATAAGACTAAATCGGGCTAAATACTGGTAAGCAACCATATCTCACAATTCATGTCAAAAGAGAGAAGATTAAGGCAGTTAAGTTGCTTCATGTGCAAAACACAGACAAGTAAATTTCTAGTGGCAATGAATGTGGACTTTGCCCAACTTTATCTTATGTCTGTATGTGCACTGTACTCCATTTCAGTTTTCCAGCATTTTTTCCCCTTAATGTAAGAACCTGTAGATTGAGGGTTGTAATAGATTGAGATCAAAGGCAAAATCTATTATTAAAGGGGGTAACATACTACACTTATGTTGATAAGTGGGAGTAGAGAAGAGCAACTCCTGAAGCTCAGTTCTCCCCTCCAGCTACCAACTAATCAACTACAGCTTATTAGAATACAAACACCGTCATCATGATGAAGAAGGAGTTGCTCATATTGCCCCTCATCATACTCTTGCTTTCCAATTATGGAAGCTCTTTGACTCCCAAACCCACAGATTGCAGTCCTCATCTAATCTCAGAAGCTCGACTTGGCCGTAAGCATCCCTGCCCTCTTCATTTGGAAACTCTACCAGTTTCACAATTTATTTCCTGAACTGCTTTTCACTATCACCAACCTCTCTCTGCCTACTCTGGCTGATGGCTGATGCTAGATGAAAAGGGAAGGCAAACCCGCGAATTTTCTGGGAAAGGTCACGTGGGGATTCGAGAAATTGCTCGTTTAAGTGAAGTGAATAAGAAAGCGAGGGGTGTTTATCGAGGAGGAGATCTGCTTACACCACGTTCAGGCACTCGAAATTCCTCAAGTCATCATCAAGCGAAACCCTTTTTCTATGCTACGCTTGCCCCCATGCTTCTTGCTCTATCTTTGTTCCTTTAATTGGAATAGCCACGTTCTATACTGTAAACAGGAGGGAAATGGAATACGGTTTGCCGGTCTACTTGTAATTCCAAAATAGAGAGAGAGAGACTATTACTTCTTGGCACCTGAGAAAAGTTGGAATTTATGGCCATTAAGGTCCTGCCTGAGCATTGTCAACACCCAGGGCTATGATCCAGTCAATCTGCAACTGAATGGATTCATTTTGGTTTCATCTGAGCTCTATTCCGGCTGCTCTTTTTTGTTTCTGATGTTGACATGTGAAAAAAGATGATTGCAGTGTAAAAACTCTGGTTTCTGGAACCAATATGGACATACACCATGTGAATAAAACCGCAAAAGGGAAAAGAAGGGAGAGGAAAATGGACAAGGTAAGTTGTAGAGTTGTAGTCTTTACATCCTTCATGGATTTGGATTTTTCTCATGATTTCTCGATATATGCTGTTTGAATGCAACATAAAAAACTTGAGTAGAGTCATTCTATTTATCACTAAGATGGAGTGCTTAGTTTCTAATCTATGCTGAACGTTAATGCTGGTGCCTGGGTTTGAGAAAGGTAGCCATACTCCAGTGGGCAGTGAGTGAGTCATCGATTCCTCATCAGACTGATCTGAACGGTAAGTGGCTTAGAAATTACAGTGAGTTGGGAAGATGTCCCGTATGGAATTTTGCTGAGAAAAACCGATTGTCCTGCAAAGATCTGTGTGCCCTTTGGCTCCAATAACTTAATTAGTATTTGAAGAGATTGAGAACCCAACTTAATTCAGAATAGATCAATATTGAGCTCTCCAGATGGAAAAGTAGGAGGGCTTTGTTTTGTAGATTTTAGGATGGTTGGACCATGATTCACCTCGAACCTGACGATCAATAATCGTATTAAGTACCCCATATCGGAAAACAAAGAGTTCCTTTTGCACCTATGTAAGAGACAGTTATTCCTTAACAGGTGATTTCATTCTCAAGGGCAATGCCCCAATGCTATGGATATTCCACTACTCTCTGCTAAGAGACTGCACAGGCTCTATTGCTGCGAGCTTCTTGGAATCTCTGACTAGAGGAATTTAAGGAATATCTTGTGAGTTTTTCAAAAACGGATTCCTTGGTTAACTAACCAACCATCTCAACTGAGATGAGTATAAGTTACCTTTAGTCCTTTCTTATATCTACAGGCATCCAACAAATGGATCCCAAATGGATTTTACTCATGATCCACAGCATGTAAAATTGATTCTCCTCCCTGTCTTCAAACGCTTAATTAATAACATAGTAAATTTCCTCAAGTCGTCATCTAACGAAACTCTTTGCTCTCTGCTGCACTTTTGCTCTCAGCCATCTCTTGCTGTCTCTTTTCTTTTGACCCAAGCAGCAATTTGTCCGGTACTCATGAATGGATAGGAAGGGAAGAGTATTTCTTGTTCAGTGACTCTCAGTATACTTCTTTTCTTGGATGTCATCATACCATCTCAATCCTTTCAACATCGTAATCCCCATCCGACCATCTCTCTTGCAAATATGCAGCTTGCAATGATGATTTTTACATGATTAGCTCTACTTTGGTTGCCTGTTTCGAGTTAATGCTTGGTTTGTGAATCTGTCTTGTCAGTTTTAAGGAATAAGCTTGCGATGGGAATCTGTTGGTGCCATTTGAATATGCCAAGTCGATAGAAATTTCAGTCGGATGTAAATCTTCCCAATCCAATGGTTCTGCTGTGGAATTCATCCAAGCCAATTGATTCATATAAATAGATTTCCGACATCTGCAACAGAATTAATTTCCACTGTTCCCATAGTTTTGATTCATTCTTCAGGACAAGGATTTTGTTCTTCCGAGATCCTCTTCTTCTTCCTCTAGATTTTTTTTTTTGGGGCTAAGTTTTCTCTTCCTTTAAGATTGCCTTGTGGGCTTTGGCTACGTCTATGCTTCTCTATGCTTCCAAGTTCTAAGTATATCCTCCATTCTCTTTTCCTACTCGCTTTCAAACTCACGGGGCCACACAATTATGTGCATCGTTCCATATCTGATGTTCCATTACATAAAATATGCCCGTGTCTGATCTTTTTCTGCAATCCAATATAGTATTTCCCCATTCCTATCATCCGCTTTCGCATCAATTTTCTTATCAACAGGTGCACGGATAGGGAGAGGAAGTATTTTCGCTTTGCTCTGCTACCCCACCTCTAAGGCATGTTCTGCGCTTTACATGGTAGCATTGGCCCAAATCAGATCTAAACCTCTTGATCCCATCTAAGTGTCAGTGGCGGGCAAGAATAAAGGGATCAACTTATGTGCAAACAAGGCAGGACCAAAAAAGAAAGCTCCTCCTGCACAGTGCCTCTTGGAAATGAGATCAATAGAAGAAATTCAAGGTCTTCCTTTAGATTACTCAGTCCAAGCTAAGATCGGCTTAGCGCTTGGGCAATGTGAGACAGAGAGAGAAACAGGCCCCAGAACATAGTTGCACGGAACTCACTCTTAGATTAACAAGAAAAAAAATATCATCCATCAGCCTATATGGAGTGTTCTTGTCAGCCTTTCCTTCCTATTACAGGGCTAAGACGAGAAGAGTTTCTGAGGAGAATGATCTACAATCACAGTTAATCCTCATACTCTCAAAGCCACCTGATCTTGCCATGTAATCTTCGTAATCTTCCGTTTTCCTCCTCTATCCAGACTGTTCTTGACATTCCTACAACCTGGTAGCTTCATCCTGTTAAGCTGCTCCTCACTCGCACCCAAAAATGAGCTTCCTCTAGCATCTTCAATCCCCAAGAACTCAGTACTGTTTTGCAGCTCTTCCTCATCCCTCTGCAGAACATCAAACTAACATATAATTTACCAGCAAAGAGATCACACCGTCTAACACCAATTGATACATAGTCAATCCTGAATATATTATTCTTCATTTTCAATGTCTAAGACAGCAAATGAAAACCGCTTCCTTAGTACAAACAAGAGCCAAAATGCATGCACTTCAAAGAGTAATTGCACTCTTGGAATGAAATATCTTTTATGACCGGCTAAGATAGATTAAACATGGTATTTCAATGTGTTACCGAGATCTGATTCAAGTCAAAGATTGGAGCTTGAGTTTGCACGGATGCTTCTTTCCCTGTCAGGCGTCTTTCCTTTTTGTTCTGCTCGAAAACCATCCGTGAGTTTCGAATTGGAATCAGAACTGAATCCCCCTGATTCAAATCGAGAACTGGTGAAAAATTCTCATACACTTTCAACTTTCCAGAGGTGGCCTTCTCTATGAACTCAGGCTTTGGGATTTGCAACACAGCTTTCTTCCCATTCCCAATCCGTGACTTCTTGTTAGATTTAAACCCGGTACCAATCGGTTGATGAGAAGCTTCCTTCACAGCATAGTTTCTTTTCTTTACAATTTGTTGGGTTTGCATTTTTGAATCTTGGAATTTCCCATTAATGGGATACTGGAGATGTTTGAGATGCAGGGAGTTATCCTTTGTCAGGTATTCAAATCGCTGTCTCAAGAACCTGAAACCAAAAGAAAACTAGGTAAGTCATCTATTACTTAATACTACTGCAGAAATCTAATATCGTTTAGTAACTCTAAATGATGATTACTTACCGCACTTCGGCCTGAAGGGTCAGTTTTCTTTGTTTCATAATCTGCTTCTTCTTCTCCATGGCATCTGTTTCCTGTAGCAGTTCATAAGCTGTCAGTGTAAAATATATCAGAATTTCCTCAAATCCTCTTTATACTGCCCATTCTCCAACTTAAAAGTTTTCACCCAATTAATTACCTCCATTGAACAATGAAACTCGAAAAGGACAGTACGAGAAATTGTAAATCAGCCCAGAGTGGGGAAAACATTTTTAACGGGCTTTTCTCTAGACAAGTTAACCTACTCTGTTAAGAGCGTTCTGCGCCAGCCTTGAAAGCCAAATTAAGGGCATGTTAGAATGACTGTCACCCAGCAAAATTCAATTAGGCATAACAACTTCAGAAAAAAGGGCTGTTTCAGTAATCTTCCTCCACACCAGGACTCGCTTTTTCCAGACCAAAGATCTCAAATTCATAGGATGAAAGGATTATTTCAACTAGCGAGGGCAATGCATAAAATTCATGAAAAGAACATCCACCCATGAGCAATAGAGGGAAAATAACACTGAATCAACATGAATCAAAGAACACCCACTTTAAAGAAGCCTGGAAAAACCCAAAACAAAGAGGAGATCAACAATATATACAATAAACTAAGGAAAAAATAGATCCACAACGCCCATGTAAGAAATCAAGCTCTGCCAAAGAAACGTGGATGAAGAAGATCAAGGCGTCTATTGGAAGAGATGACCAAAATGAACTCCCTCAGTCCAGAATCAGGTAAACAGATGTTCTAACTACAGTATAAAATATTGAATTGACGAAGAAATACAAAAGGAAACTGAGAACCTTATTCAGATGAAAGCCAAGCTGAAAGCACAAACAAAAGAGAAATCACCTGCTGTAGATCTTGATAGTCCTGCAAGAGGCTCTGAAACCTAAGCCTAGCCCGTGGATCTTCGAAGGCTACAGGGTATGGAGATGGCTCCATAGCAGCAACCCCTTTCAATTTCTTCATCAGAAATCGTGCCCTAGAAGGCTATTGAAATCAAGGCCCTCCGAGAGGCTGAATCTGAGGAAGAGGAAAGACAGGAGGGAGAAGATATGGTATACAGAAAGAAATGATAGAAGTGGAGGGGAAGGATGGTGATGGAGAAATATAAGGGGGGCAAAAGCTGATGTTTGCTTCTCTCTCTCTCTCTCTCTCTCTCTTCCCTGTTTTCTCTGAGAAATTTCTGAACCAGGCACAAGAAAGATAGAAGGGGAATGAAAGACGAAACCCGAAAAAGCCCCACATGGTGTAGGACGAGGACCGAGTGTTGTAAAAATTGTAAAGATGTCTTCTTTTGGAGGAATTGAGACAGCGAGAGGAAGATTGAAGGTGGGTTTGATTTTTTTCCTCCCTTGAGAGGTGGGGGGTTGCAGAAGGGTATTTGTGGGAAACAGGCACAGGGACATTGAAGGAAGGTGGTGGTTTTTTGGTTTTTGGTTGGAGGACATTATAAAACCTCTGTGCGTGTCTCTCCCCTTGCCCATCTCTCTCTCTCTGGCCTTTCTTCCTTTCTCCTCTCTTTTCTTTTGTTTTTTTTTTGTTTTTCTCTTCACAGTTTCACACACGCATAACTCCTGGTCCTGCTGGGCCATTGAAGAGAGACCCTGTGAAGCTTGTAAAATGTTTCTCCTTCCCCCTCTCAGTCTCCGTTATGAGAAAGAAGCAAAATGGAAAATAGCTAGTTACAGAGGGAGAGGGAAAGGGAAAGGGACAGGGAAAGGGCGAGAGGTTCAGCTACAGGGGAAAGAAATCTTAACAGGGGAAGTAGAGAGAACATAGGATATGGACGTAGCAGCTGCTGCACTCAGATAGTGAATTGGTGGTGGTGCCGAGTGATGCGGCCCCAGTCCCACTTCCTCTGTTTGATGGTGTGGCCTCGTCCCATTAAATACTTGAACATGGGTGTTCTCTCTCCTTTCCTTTTTCTTTTTCTCTTTCCTGGTTGAAAGCACAGGATTTTCTCACCTTCTCTTCCATGGTGCCTTACTTCTTACATTGCTGCAAGTGAGTCCAACCGTGTTGATTTTACCTATATACCCTTCCTTGTTCCTTCTCAGTGAAGGAAAAGGATTGTCGCCCCTCTTTACTCCACCCCGAGCCCTCTTCTTGTCTCTTCTGCACTTTCTTCTAATGGCAAACTCCTCTTCAGTGACAGGTCTCTATAGCCGAGCTGGCTGGAGTAGTACAGTTCGAGACCTCAACCAAAAACATTAACTGGAACTTAGTACCCGAATCGGCTCAGTCCCATGACTTGACATCAGCACTTCAAGTTCAAATTGTGAAATGACAATTGTTTGGATCATCGCCCATTACATATGGATCCATGTGGCCCGTAGATAAGAGCACGTCCCAACAGATCTTCAATCTATTGGACATAGGCAGGTTTCTTTCGCTCTCCCTCCCTTCTCTCGATGAACCTCAAGGGATTCATGACACCCACCACTGCTTCGCTGCTGAGTTTCAATCTTCAGGGACTGTTATCCGTAGCTCTCTTTAGCACTGTTGGGAATTTGAGGGTGAGGATGAGGATGCCGCAGAGATTAATTTATTCCAGCTGGCTGGGGAGAGGGTAATGAAGTAATTTGACTTGTTGGACGACCAGTTGTCATCTCCTCCTTTTTCTTTATTTTGGTACACGTTGTCGGCTGTCAGTCGGCAGAAAATGGTGAAAATGTAAGAGATGGATCAGCAAATATTACGTGAATGTTGCTCAGCCAGAGTGGCTGTGTAAAACCCAGTAAGGAATCGCCACGTGGACTTGCAATATACGGACAAAAAATTTCGCACTCCTTTCAATACGTTTTCCATCCCCCCCCCCTCTATCTCTCTCTCTCTTCCTCCGTCCCCTCTCCACTCTTCCCCCACTTTCAGAGCTAACTCTCTTCTTCTCTCTCTCTCTGACCATTCCAGAGCAACTCGCTCTCTTTATCCTGTCTACGAGTGAAAGGTGGCCCAAGTTCAGATAATTGTTCTGCTAAGTCTCAGGATTTCAAACAAAAATCCTATTATCTTCAACATATTTTGGTCCCTAGAAGGCGCATCGTGCTTGTCATTATTTCCAGGCAAAGCTTGAGGAGTTCTCGAGGGGGCTCGAGCACAGTCGCCTTGTTCGGCGATTTGCTCTAGCATTGAGTTTGCTGAAGGGAAACCAGACAGATGACACCTGTACACATACACACACATAAAGACTGGCGGAGCGAGCTGCACTGAGAAGAGCATTTTCTTCGTTGTACTTCTCAAGAAAAATTGGACCTTGCTGTTGTCAACAAAGATGTTCCCCTCTCTACACGCTACCGGGATGAAAATTTATGGGAAATGAAGAAACTTGCCCGAATATCATTAGATTGTTGGTAGATAATCTGTTGGATCTGCTGAGAAGAACAGGGTCTCGTTTTGAAATAGAACGACCCTTAGAAGCAGATGCGAGAGAGGAGGGAGAGTGGGGGAAAAATAAAGTAAAAAGAAAATGTTTTTCTCTCTCCAGTTTTTTGGCCTTTCGAATGGCCTTTCCACGTGGCTGTTCTTCACTGGGTCTTATACAGCCACGCTGGCTAAGTAACGCTCATGTAGCATTTGCTCGAGATTGAGGGCTCCTAAGCTCTCTATGTGGCCGTGGACGCCATTGCCATTCCTCTTTCTTTCTTTTTTCTTTTTGAAAAATAAGAGTAATGATGATTCATTCGCTAAGACATGGTACATCTACATCAAAGGTGAAAGTGATGCCGGTATCAGTAGGGTCAAAAACCCAACAAGCCATGAGAATTTGACATAGCATATTGACCTAAACAATGAGCTAACCCATTAAAAGCCATCGGAATCCAACAGCAAGACCAAAACATCCAAAAGCTTCCAACAAACGCAGAATGTCATCAACCACAGTCCTTATTTCCCAAGGTGATACTTTTGGGTTATTAGTGGCTAAAGCCACAAAAGGGCATCCATCTGCAATCTAACTTTCTTCCAACCAACATCTTTGGCAATTTTAACGGCTAGCAGGGCAGATTTAGCTTCAGCAAGAATAGGAGAAGCACACCCGTAATATTGTTCCTTCCTGCACATTCTCTTCCTACTCCTGAAAGGCATGCATGGCTCCCTTTCCGAGCTGCATCTGCTCTGAATGGTTGCATCTTCTGGCTGAAATGAAAATTATTCCTTAGCATAATGGGTTGTTTCCTGTAACTGCAAATTGGAGATCATAGAGCCATGCCCTTCCTCTTTTGTGAATTCTTTGAAAGCAAGGCCTACATCCACTAAAAAGGTAAATAGTTCAGGAACGTGGTTAGCAAATAAAGCTTCAGTTCATAAAGGATCAGAACTTATAGCAGACAACCGCAACAAAGACATCAATTGAGGTCATAAAAATCACTTGAACTTAAAAAAAAAAAATCAGAAACTGAGAGGAACAAATAAAGTTGATCAACTGTAAAGGGGTAGGCTCTGACAACTGAAACTTCCAGGTTGTGAAACTTCTAGATTCAGCCATGGTGGATGATGAACACCAGGGAGGTCCTTTTTTTTTAACTTTTTTTCTGAATTTTCATCGTCCAAACACTCTCATCAGCTTTTGCACTGAGAGCTTATAGATTTCTCTTGACGGACAAAACAGAGTTTGTAGATTATATATAGAGAAGAAACATAGCCTTTTCTCACGGCCCAAGATAGCTGGAGATGAGATTTTCCCCCTTTTCTTTCTGTTCTGAATGCAGGGGGATAGAGATGGTCATTAAATAAATATGGCTTTGCTACGTGTCAGAGTATTATTGGTCTATTGTTTCTGCATCATCTAAGACGACATAAAAAATGAATGACTAAAGCAATAAAACCTCAGAGGAAACCCTTAATACTTTATCTCCACGAGTTTCTCTCCTCCCTCGTCTTCTCTTGCCCTCTCCTCCTTTGCCTCTTTGGCCGAAAAAGAGCCTCAGCGATCCAAACATGGCATCCTCGATACCTCTGACCGGTCAAATATCGAAGCTCTATCCATCGAATGGAAGGATAGCTCCATCTCTCTCTCCCCGTAAGAGCCCTATCTTTTCGATATTCTTTTGGTGCTCTCACCTACTTGGATGTGAGATTCTGAGTTAAGCTTTACCTGCAATGGTGAGAGTTGTATGCCCACTTAAGCTGTCTCAGTTTCATCCCGAAATATTATGCCCGAGAACCGGCTGTGTAGCATGTTACGAGGTCTTGTAAGAATATGTCTGAACTCTGCTGGATTGTAGTAGTTTCATCATTTCGAATTCTGGCTTTCGAGCTCTCGCAATGCGTGAGATTGGTCAATCCGGTTTATCAATGTGGTCTGAAGACCATTTCATGAACTTTTTCCCTTATGTTCTACATTTCAAAGAATTATGGTTTCTCTTTAGAGTTGTTTGTCCACGAGTCGTGCCTTGATTCGGTTGTCTTTCGTCCTCAGCATGCCAGTCTCACTGTACTCATATGTACTGAGTGGTGAGCCTCTGCCACGTATTGTGTGATGAGTGATATTATGCTTGGAGCGTTCCTATAATGAAAGACCTTGGAAAATTTTAATTGGTTTGGTTCATATATTTGGTGCGTGTGCTTTGCAGAAGTTAAAGGATTAACTAATATGTAGCTGTGATTAGTAGTCATAAGAATGAAGTGAAGCTAGAGAGCAGGACTCTTATAGAGAAATTCAAGAAGAGGATAAGGAATGATAGCATATTTGACCAGTACAAGAAAATTATTTCCTTTTCCTGCATAATGTTTGGTAACTGATTGATATGTCTTTTTAAACCAATGTAGATTGTGGATGAGCCCATTAGTTATGATAAGTGTTGTACTGAAGAGGAGATGTGGAGCCATTGATACTACTGAATGTCTTCATAGACAAGGATATAAATTGATATCAACTCAAGAATGTAATCACATTTCATCTCCAAATTTTGATTTTTAGGTTTCTTCTAGATGAGAGGTAGGGTGAAGAATGTTAGGTGTCTTAAGGTTAATGGACATATGCTTCTTCCATCTTTACTGTCTTTAACAAGCATGAAACAATAATAACATAGTTAATGAGATGCTAGAATATTGTAAATTGGTTTCTTTATTGATTACCGAGGATTAGAAATTTGCTTTAGATTTCAAGTTATTGCACTGGTGCATCTCTGGTTACTGGGCTGCAGATGGCCAATGTGTGCTTGATTTGCTATTTGCTCTTGCTTTAAGTTGAAGTATCCAAAATTGCTATCTATTATTTTGTGCATTCCTTTACAAGAATAAGGAGTTAAGAGGAAAACTTTCCTTCATGTCCCAGAAGAATAGGGTGTTGATGCATATTCTTCTGTTGCTTTCCAGGTAATTTGACTTCAACTGCAAATATTGTTAGTTCTGGCCGACCAATGTTACAAGGGTTTAGTAGTAGAAAAACTTCCAGTAGCTATCAAGTTATTAAAGTAAATGCACTGTTTGGAGGAAAAAAGGACAGCGGGGAGAAGGGTGATGGCACACCATCCAAGGTCTCACATTTGGAACATTGTGAAAGCAAGACCATAAATAGATACTATTTCTCATATATACCTGGAAGTCTTTCATAGAAAGTCCATGATGTATGATTTTGCATTCCATCCCTCTAAATCTCGTGATATAAGGCTACTATTTCTGGAACCATGAGTCATATCAAGTATCCTGATGGCCAAAACTTTGTTCCTTAACCCACCAGGCATTCATGAATCTTTCAATCAATATCACATGATCTATATCACCTATGCTTTCTCACCTCTACGTTTATGTTAATATTACAGCATAACGGAGAGGCCTACATAATTAGAACAGCCTTCAGAAAGTTATAACCTGCAATCATCCCTTCTGTCTGCATGCTTAAAATAGGTTAGTATGTAACAGTTGGACTGATATTTATTTCTTCCTATCAACTATTAGGCAGGAATTCTTGGAAATATGCAGAATTTATATGAAACAGTGAAGAAGGCTCAGATGGTGGTCCAAGTCGAGGCCGTACGGGTTCAAAAGGAACTTGCAGCGTAAGGTTTTTTTTTTAATTATTTTGATAAGATACATATCTGTTGTTCTATTCATTTCTCCTGATACCCACAGAGGCTTTCTTATTGAGTTACATGTTTTCTCTTCTATAGAGCAGAGTTTGATGGTTACTGTGAAGGCGAGCTAATAAAGGTTTCTCTCCATATATTTATCTATCCAAGCATATGCATGTGTTTATGGTATTTGTACTTTGTAAACGGGAATTTTGTAATATCGTTAAAAGCACTTTTTTTCATAGTATGCTCATTCCTATGGCTGATTCATGATGATAGCTATGCTGCTAATTTAGGTGAAATGTTCTCCTGTGAGACCACACATCCATATCTTGTATTTGATCCTTGTCAGCTGATGCTTTCTCTAGTTTCCATTCTCTCTGGGGAAAATGCAATTGCCTTTTCCGTATTTCAGATTACTTCTTGTTGGATCTAGGGAGCTATCATCATATTGAACTTTCACTTCATTTTCTCAGGCAACATTATCTGGAAACCAGCAACCTGTACGCATTGAGATCACTGAGGCTGCGATGGAACTGGGAGCCGAAGTTAGTATTCAATTTCCTTCTTCATTTACAATAATTAGAGTATAGTGTTCTGATATGATCCAGTGCCACTTCTCGCTCGGTAATTTTTTTCCCCTGTATGCAGTGAGATTATTGACACGCTTAATAGTTAATTCATATAGTTAGCTTGCTGCTACAAAGAGAAACAAAAACAGTAGAAGAGTTCTATAAGAATCGATTATGCACTTCAGGTTCCATGATTACGTTAATGCACTTGAGTGCCCTCTTGAGACTTTTGAGGACAGAAACTGGCTGGAGAATATGATTTTCTGTGAGAACAATACCTCTCGGATTTGATGATAGAATATTCTAGACTTGTGCCAGTAAATTTTTAGATCTAATGACTTGTCCTAACAAGATATTTTTCTGTGTAGAAACTGTCCGAGTTAGTTACTGAGGCCTACAAGGATGCACACCAGAAGAGTGTTCAGGTAAACAGAACACTGGATTTGGCATAAATCGAAATGGCAGCTTGCTCACAAAAAAATGAACCGGAAAACATATCTTCATCTTCTTCACCCCTTTAGTGTTTTATGCTGTAAAAGAAACTGCATTTTCATTGCACCATGGTCAGTCTTTTACAGCTGAGAAGTGAGCTTTGAGTCTCATCAAATATTATGTCTGCAGGCAATGAAGGAAAGGATGAGTGATCTTGCACAGAGCTTGGGAATGCCACCAGGGCTGAGTGACTGATTCAAGCAGTGACGAGAGTTTCCCCCCTTTTTACTGTCTATCCAACTCCAGCTTCCCACTTCCGCATACCAATTTTGTGTACAAGCTAATAGGCTTAAGATCTCTCCTCCGTACCTTTGACCTGGATTATATTTTTAACTACACTGCTGTACTGGAACTGCTTAGTTTTGTTGTTCGTTCGTGGCCTTGGCATTGGATAGAATGGAAAGTGCAATGTCTCTTCTGCCCCCGATAGTCCTGATCAGTACTGGTGCCCTGCAAGCCATGCGTGGTGATTTCCGTTCATGAACACCACCTAGTCTCCACTCGGCATATCCAAGGAAGAAAACCCAGCTAATAAATTCAAGATAATGGACGTGGGGAGAAGCAAGACAACGAAATGAACGTAAATTCAAGTGGAGCATCATCGTCACACATAACAATACCAAATAAAATTTCCCATTTCTTTTTCTATTTATGACAATAAATCGAATAAAAACAAGCGAGGGGGCAGCAATGGGAAGATTCACGAAAGAAGGCGGGATCTGCAAGAAAGCCGAATTGGATATGATTTATCTGGAGTAATTCTCCGAGACTTAAAAGGAGTTAGGTATGGGAGGATATGAGATAGAGGATTGAGACAATTGTTATCAAGGGATTCGTGAACTTGATTTGTTCCCAGTATTTATAGTGAATCTCACGTGCTGGAGATTACCGTGCCGGTCCGACCAAGGAGGGTGGATATTTGTGTAGTGGCCGGGGTGGCCGGCTTGGTGGTCGGTCGGACAGGCGTGGTCGGTATCCCGTCAGATACTGACGCCTTCAAATTCGACATCCTAAATCCATCTATCCAAGCTGCCATCATCTTTTAAACCCTAATAGATCCTCCGTTCCTCTATTTTCTTTACTGGAGGCTGTGGAGATTCCTCAGAGAATAACCTCAGCTTGCTTGCTGGGTACATTTTCCGCCATAACCGATGGAAGCCGCTTCTCTCCCGCCACATTCATTGCGACGGTGTTCCGGTGCGTACTCGCTCTCTCTCACTCTGAGCTCGTGTTTGATCGTTGGATTTCTTTCTAGGACATTGTTCCGGGCATTGAATCTTCTCTCCTTGTTTCATTTCCGACAGAACAAGATTCTTCGAGATACTTTGACTTCAGAAAAGCGTTCCTGACCTCCGTGTCGCCGGTAATTTCTCGATCCTTGTTCCATTGTGAGGAGCTCCTTTGCTTCGGTGTCCTTCGCGGAATTAGATTTTCCTTTGTTCGCTGAAAAGTTGATATGCCTGTTGCCTTGCTGATTGCACTGCAAGGCTCATTATACTGAAGTAAATGTTTTTCATTGGCTTCTCAAACTCGTATTTTCTTGTTGAGGTTCCATCTTGCTCATTAGAATCTAACGTGAACGCCCAACTGTCCTGTTTGTCTTGCATTGTATTCACATATTTGTACATGGTTTATAATTTACTCTCTCTGTGCATCTTGGGGCAGTTTTACAGGTATGGCCAGCTTAATAGCAGGCCGCCTCTTTGTAAACTCATGATTCTGCAAACTCCCACTAGAGGTAAGCAATTTCTCTTTGGCTCATGTCTTGTCTGAAGGATTATGTGGAAATAGTGGATTGCATCTGCCCTTGTTCTTGGAATTATTAGTCACATAAAGTTTATGATATTCTTTGTTTTGAAATTACTGCAGATTTTTTTGTACTCCTAATCTTTTTCCCCTTTTTGGTATGTTGTCTTACAGTTGCTCCAAAATGCCTCGCTATTTCAAAAATGCAGATCACACCATGGAGTTGTCGCAGTCCAAAAATGGAGTTCAACAGACTGCATAATTTCAATAAATCATATGCTCACCATAAGTATTCCAGATACACTCTGGTTAGATCAGAATTGGCAGAAGCTGGGAGCTCTGGTATTGCTGATCCATTATCTGGTCCTTTGGGAAATCCGCTCTCATTTTCCTCTAGTTGGCCTCCGTTATTACCCACATTATGGAAGGAAAAGCTTTAGCATTGAAACTGTGCTTTTCTGGTTTTGTATACTATAGGATATGAAGCATTTGGCAAGATCAGAGGAGTGTGCTTCTATGCTGTCACTGCTGCTGTTGCAATTTTTCTGTTTCAGTTGATGCTGGTGGCACATCTATTTGTACTCCTGTTTGATAGATACCAAAGAAAAGCTCATCATTTTATTGCCAAACTTTGGTCTATGTGGTCTGTTGCACCATTTTATAGAATTGAGATTAAGGGATTGGAAAATCTTCCTCCGACAGACACTCCAGCAGTCTACGTCTCTAATCACCAGAGTTTTCTCGACATATATACACTTCTGACTCTTGGTAGAAGCTTCAAGTTTATCAGCAAGACAGAGATATTTCTTTTTCCAGTCATCGGATGGGCCATGTATATGTTGGGTATCATTCCTTTAAAGCGAATGGACAGCAGAAGCCAAATGGTATAGTTGTCTTCTCCTTCGGCAAATTGTTGTCTATGTTGGGATATTCTCTTCTATCATTGTGTGAGGTTTCACAAACATGGCTGCAACAACATGACTTTCCAATCGTATGAATACCTGAATTTTCATTTGCACTCACATTCAAAGCATATTGTCAATCTGGAGATTATCTCAATTGAATTCTCGTGTTGACGACTGTAGGAGACTCTTAGACGATGTATGGATCTCATTAAGAAGGGGGCATCTGTCTTTTTCTTCCCAGAGGGCACACGAAGTAAAGATGGAAAATTGGGTGATTTCAAGGTGGGGTCATGGCTGTTTTATTTCTTCTGGCATGTGTAACAGCAACTGTGGAACCTTGACATCTATAGCGTCAGTCTATAGTGATATACTAACGCTAGTTTTCTTTATTGATGTCCAGAAAGGTGCATTCAGCATTGCGGCGAAAACCAAAGTTCCAGTGGTACCAATCACCCTCATTGGAACTGGCAAAATCATGCCAGCAGGGAGCGAAAACATTGTGAATCCAGGAAATGTGAAAGTTATCGTACATAGGCCAATTGAAGGAAGTAATCCAGAAGCATTGTGCAATGAAGCCAGAAGCGCAATAGCCTGCACGCTCGATGTTTAATGCTGAGAAATCTCTTCTTCAATTCCTCTGTTCAGCTTGAAGATCAATTCCTCTCAATGAGTTAGCAGAAGGTTTGTGAAGGTTTCAATGAGGCAAACCATCTACTTCTTCCTCCTCCAATATTTACTGCTAATTTGGGTACTACATGCCTTGGAACGTCGTGCCTGCCCTGGAGAGAAATTTGCTCCTAGCCGCTGCTGACATAATTGACGCATTTTTTCCTAATAATTAAAATAATTTTAAATTTGCTTTTTCCAGATAAGTAACAAGTTAATGGAAAGCATATTATTTGCCAGATTGTGAT
The DNA here is from genome assembly GCA_900174645.1 of Sonneratia alba. Lineage (NCBI taxonomy): Eukaryota > Viridiplantae > Streptophyta > Magnoliopsida > Myrtales > Lythraceae > Sonneratia > Sonneratia alba. The sequence goes on along the minus strand of FWPY01000028.1, from coordinate 2,688,033 downwards.
TTTACTGGACAAGTCAGAGTGTGAAGATTCGGAGTCCAAGAGCCTCGTGATTGTGGACATGTTTGAGCGAGATTCCGGTTCCGAATTGGCTTCAACCCTGGCTTCGGCTGCTCTATACTCCGAGAGCTCTGCAGTTCATGTTCTCCCTCTCTGCTATAAAACCGATCCTCTGCATTAGTTGTAATGGGGTCACCACTCACCGGTAAATTGTAATTGTGTATATCTGACTTTGCACTGAGAAAGGCACCAAATTTAATGTCGGAAATACAGAGAGAGTGAGATGTCGAGTATGATTAAAGAGAAGGTCAAGATCACCATGATTGCGTCAAATTCTGTGTGTTATGGATGGCAACCATGGATTTCCCTTTCTTTTTGTTTTTAAGAAATTGTATTAATCGGTTTTGATATGTTCAGATTAAATATATCAGAATCCCGACAGACTTTCCTCGACTGAATGAGAAGAAACATGTCTTTTGACTCCTCAGGCTCAAGGTCAAAATTGAAGTCTTCTGTCGAACCGAATCTTGCCCATTTGTAAGACACGCAGAGACATGTACCCTCCGAGTCGGGCTGGTTACTCAGTAGAGATCTTGGGGTCACTCGGAGCTTATATAATTCCACATCAACTTGATTGCCTTTTAACTGCAATCAAAACCGTCATAAGCTGGATAAGATGTCGCTGAGCGCCTCAGTGATCCTCCCATAACACTCCCGAACACGATCCTTGTCCCTGTCTCGAGCAGCATAATCTAGCCTGGTGACTCCATTGAAGAGGTCGGAATAGAGCTTCCTGAGCCGGGGCCTCTCATTGCCCGGCTTGTTCTGGATGATGGTGTAGATGTCTTTCTTCAACAGGGCAGATGACTTCCTCAGCGCCCTCTGAGCCTCCCCCCACGACTCTGACTCGAGCAAGGACTTGACTCCCAGTAAGGACTCTGCATTGTCCCGTACCTCGGACATTGCCTCCTCAAATGACTGCTCTGGAGCCACCTGGGAAGAAGGAAGAGACAGTAACAAAATGGATCAAACCGGCTTAGTCATGAAGCGGACGCTGCAATAGCTCTAGCAGGAAATTTTTGCAGGTTCAAGTTTGATAGTGCAAGAGTACCATGTTGAAATTAAATTCTGGCAGCAGTGTCCCTCCCATTGCAGGATCATCCTTAAAGAGGGCTTCTGATGAGAGTAGAAGGGAAGTTAATGCTGAAATTGCCGTCCTTCGAGTCGCTAGTTTCGGTTGCAGAGCGCACCGTTTGGCTGGAAGGTAGGGGATGTTGGTGGACTGAGGAGATTTGGATTTTGCGGGCAGTGAAACTGAAGGGCCTAATGATTCCATGAGTTTCGAGAGCATCTAATAGCACACCTGTACCATATTTATTGAAGAAGGAGGAGGAGGAGGAGGAGGTGGTGGTGATGGTGATGGTGATGATGATAAGGGGATATGCGTTCACGAGCGAGGTTGGCTCCTCGTTCTCTACATGGGCAAATCTCTGCCGTCCAAACTTGTAGGGTCAGTAAAGTGATATTTATGACCGGTGCAATCTAATCTTGATGGTCAATATACTCAGGACCCATGTCCTGGTAGCTGAAGGGCAGAGCCGTCGAAGGCTATAGCCTGGAACTAGACCCTCAAGATCATTCAAGAAGTAGAAAATGAAATATGGATGGTAACTAAAAACAGCTTCAACACTCGCGCAACACTCTTTCTTTACGCGGACGGCTACATATCAGTGCTTCAGAGTGCAACCCACCATCAAACTCGACATGAAAACCCATATTTTCCTATTTGCGGAGTAACATTACTAACACGTCATGAACATTTCCTATTGACTGAATTGCAATCTTCTGTCAGAACAACGTTTACATTGTTTGGTTCAGAATAGCTCTAATTTTGGCGCAAATGAGATTTTTATCAAACATCCTCCCAGGTAACAGTTTTCCTAGTAAAACCACATGCTAGAACAATTCCAAGCAGGATCTGGATCCTCCATCGGTCTGGTACAGCAGAAAGCTCTATTTCAACAGAAAAATATTTGTTCCATGTAATGCTCCTGGAGTGCATTTGAACCATATAACTAATTGGAAAGAACATGTTGAAAGTCGAGTACTCCTCTTGAATTTTTCTTCGATAATCTCATTATAAGCATCACTAAAGAACTGTTCAGTACACAGAAAAAAAATGTTGCAGTAACTTGAGGGGGCCATCAGTTGGGGCAGACAATCAAAAGCGGCAATGAGCAGCCTCGGACTCTATATGGACAAGGGAGGGAAAGGCAAATCAAGTGTAGTCCGGCATTACTTGTTTGAGGAATGTTATAGGCTTCGCATCCTTGTATCCTAGCTCATCAAATGCAACATAGTTTTGCTCCTTATCGTAGACATGGCAAACCGTCATAATAGTTTTCACCAAGCGCCAGTTCCATGTTGCCTCATTTAGATACTGCCTCAACGCAACAGAAATTCAAACAGATGAGCGGGCTGAAAAGGGCATGAATCAATCTTTAGCAAATTTCAAATGTATCATTGGTGGATGAATTTCTTACCTTGCCCCAGTTCTCTCGCAGAGAACTGTGAGCTGCTCGGAGGTTGTAACTTGGAATCCTTGGGGAAATATGATGAGGGACGTGGACATTAATATCATGGCAGAGAATTTCAATCCTGCAATAGAACAGAACGAAGTTTCTTAGGTTGATTATTTCAGTCACAAATTTCAAAGCAAAATTTGAACAAAGTTGGATCATTACCATTTTGGGTAATCACAATGGACTGTTCCGTTAAGCTGGGCCTGAGCAGCATTCCATTCCTCCGATGACTTGAATGGTATGTGAGGTGCTGTATGGTGTACCATTGTGAAAGTACTCATCTGCAGAATCACAGTTTAAAAATAAAAATTGCTTAGCAAAAGGAATGGTATTAAACCCATTAACAAGGCAAGAATTTTAAGAAACAATGCCCTCTTAGAATTTTTTCTTTTGGTCAGTTTCTCCTAGACACAAAAACAAGTAGCGATAATCTAAGAAGATCATTGCTCTGGACATGCAGCAATTCACCTGTTCCCTACTGGAAGACTTTTCCAATAAGCAGGATAAAAAAGGACCGGTGAATCCAAAGGGGAAGGAATGTTTAGAGAAGGAAGAATCATAATCTTTACCCAAAAGTGATAGCCCAACCATGGCATTAACCAGAATTTGATCCATCCCATGATGCCCGTTTTGTAAATAATCAAAGGCCAACCAATTGCCATAAATGCAAAAACACAAGCCAAACTGATCTTCACCCTCTGCACTTCGTTTGATCTGAACTTGCTCAAATCAAAGTGCCATCCCAACCTATCCAGAATAAGAGACAGTAAGCCCCACCATGCATGTTAGGAGACCAGAAATAAAGGTTCACTTCTGAACTTGCACTCTGACACTGTCAGATATGTTTATAGATATGGCAAATCACAAGGGTCTTCACCTTTTGCTTTCAAGAAATCAAAGCCCCCAAAGATACACTTTATGACCAATCAGAACCATCAGCTCATTTTTTTCTGAAAGAAAATGCAGTTTGAAGGGAGACTCTGCCTCTATGTTTAGAACTTACCAATGAGCAATGGACATCCAAGTACGAAGGGGCCCATACCCATATACCAACGCTTTACGAAGAAAAGGAGAGGAATCAATTTCTTCTTTCCAGACAGGATGCCAAGCTGTATCTGCAGACAGCCTATAGTAATCAAGCAGAGAGGAATAAGAATGAAATCAAAGAATTGGGAGCTTATTCAAATATCTAAAGACCAGAAAGACTGGAAATTGTGCCGGAAAAGTCAAATATTGCAGACATGTGAGTGGAACTGCACAAGTTACTACTTTGGCTTTACACTTTCTTCAGCCCCTTCAAAATTTCCCTCCTAGAGATACTTGAAGCATAGAATGAGAGAGAAAGAGATGTATCACAGACATGTTTGTTTTTGCATGATGCTGATCATGCTTGAATCTCCATGGCTCATATGGATATATTAGTGGAAGAAACGCAAGTGTTCCCACTATATCTTCCAGTAATTTGTTTCGCGCAAATGATTTGTGGGCACAATCATGGCCTATGACAAAGAACTTTAAAAATGGGATAGGGAAAAAAATAAGAAGCGATGGTTAGGAATAATTACATTAGCTAATATACCAATGATACACTGATAAGAGAGATGTTTCTGGTAACTCACTCCTGTTACAGCAGTTCCAGTCCAAGCCCAAGCCAAAGGGAGAAGGTACCATGGAGCTTTTGCAATCATGAAGAGTCCCAGAGAATAGGAAGTAACAGAAATAAAAACTGATTTCCATGCTTTCACGTCATCAATCTCAAATACCTTTAAACAAAGAAATGAAAGAGAAATTTATGTCAGATAAGTATACCTTAGATTTATCAAGATACACAAGTAAATGAACTATTGTAAACATTTTTTTACTTCTTTGACATATTGAAGTGTAAACCCAGGTAACTAATTTTAAAAAAAAGTGTAAAACCAGGTACAGAAAAACAGCAAAAGCTAAAATGTAAGAATAGTATGACAAAGGAGCAGCCTATGCCATTTTTATAAAACTTTAATCACTTCGAACTATGAAATTTCTTGATTGCTACGAATACTGATTCAAATAGGGACTCTCTTCAGGGATTATACACCAGATTGATTACAGTGTATATGCTTTCAGCGCCAGCCACAAGTAATATATTAAAAAAAAGGTGACAACAAGAGAATGGATAAAATTTTTGACACTCCAGATGAATGATCCCAGAGAAGCAATCAACCATTAAATTTGAAGGCTTTAACTTGAATCCAAGTACTGACTGTATAAGTACCAAACTCAAGAACAGTCTCAACAATTCTCTCTTTTTCAGTCACGAGCACAACAATCTTAAGAATTGAACAAACCAATTTCAGCCAAAAAAAGGGGGAATCTGCACTGTAATATCACAGGAGGGAGTTTTATGCAAGTTTGACCAGCTCATGGAAGCTACTAGGCAAAAGTAATGAATATTCCTGCAATTCTGCCCATGTGATTCTGCCTGTGTCTCTTACCTTTTTGGGAAGGGAGTTAATGATATCCTTCAATGTAACATTTTCAGGAAGGGACTCTCCTATCTGCCTGAACCCATAACTCTCACACAACTGCTTCCGGTACTCATCACTATCTGCTGATGAACTCTCAGCAGAAGGTGGGGCTATCGGAACAGCTACAGCTTTCACAGTGTGAACCCTTTTTGTGGAAAAGGAACACCTTTTATGTCTGATTCTCTGCTTTAACGGGTCTTCCAACTTCAAATAGCATATGGCTGTATTTCACAATAAACATTAGAAAAGGTTGATGTAAGGTAATCCTCGAGATCAAAGAGACTTTTGACCTTTCCCTTAAAGAGGAGTTAATTTCACCGATACACTGACTATAGCTAATGCCCTATATTATCAAATAATGACAAAAACCAAGATTGGTTTCTTTCTTCCCCCATTTTTTACCTGGAGTGACCATCCTTGAGACAAGACCAAGTAAGTCCATTTTAGATGTCATGAAAGAACTTCAGACATTATATATCAGTTGGTTTTCGATATTTCCCACTTTTAAGAGTGAAAATCAAACGTATAAAAAAGGCTTCTAATATTTTAGATCCCCAGCTAACATTAAAAGGTTACTTTCCAAGTCTCCAGCTTATCTTTAAAGTTTACTTTGGATGATTCAGATTGTGAGAATCATCCTCACATAATCATGAATCATTTCACATGGCCATTACATGTTGTCAAATCATTCTCATCCCAACTTTCTGATAATCTCACATATTTAAACATACTAGAAGTCAATTGGTCAGAGCTTGAGAATTAGCCTGCCATACTAATCTCATTAATAGAGAATATACGAAGTTTACAGCTAATATAGCCATTTTCTGAAAATGTGTGTTAAAGCACAATCTTTCCTAGCAACTATCATAAGTGAAATATTTTTACAAGATGAAATGACAACTACTTACTCACTTTTTACGCTACCTGGTGAAGTATGGGATGAAATCAGCCGGCTCCGTGTTGTGCTTTGATGAGGGCCCTGAAGAGTATAAGAAAGAGACCAGACCAAATGAATGCTGTTAGAAAAGATGCACCTTCTACCTTCTACAAAGAGAATGAAAGAGGAGCTGGACAAACAAACTGAAGCATTGCTGAGTTCAATGGGAGCAATCCCAATTCGTCCCCAGTTGCAAGAAAGAATCAATCACAAACTCGGAGCTAAAACCCCAGGTGCGGTAATAGATTAACGAGAGAAATGTGATCAAATTCAGGGAAAATATCAGAAAAACAAACAGAGAGGTGGAGGTATCAATGGAAACCTTGAGGAGGAACACAGAGTCTGCAAGCCTGAAAGCCATGATAGAGCAGATTCCCAGTTCAAGGGGTCCTCTCTCTCAAACTCTCAATGACTTCCTCCCAAGGTTGTGAAACAGAATGGGGGCTGAGATGACAGAACTGGAGAGACCCTTTTATTGGTTCTTAATTGGGGTCTTCATCGTATTTGGTTGTGCTTCTAGTGTAGCTTTTACATTTGAAGTTGCCCGGCAACTGTCTTTCTTTGACTTGGCCTCCACCACCACCCCCCCCCCCCCCCCCCCCCACTCTCCCTCTCTCTGGTCGGCCAGAGACAGAGCAAGAGAGAGAGGATGTGGATAGCATTTCTCAATTCTCAGGTCACTACAGCCGTTGGTTTCTCTTATCTTATGCACCATTTTCTTCGAATTAAAATTGACGAGGAGAAAAAGAGTTTTGCTGTCGGCAGCTGCCCGGTTTCGGCTCACCCCGACCCGATCGGGCCAGTCGAGTGGCAAGCCAGGGGGGAGACTCCTGCGGATGGCGGCAACTTATGGAGGGAGTGCAACCTTTTGGTTTGGCTCCTTGACCCTTCAAACCACCCTCCATCTCTTGCAACCCGAAATCTGTTCATGGCTGCAGGAGAGACACGGTGAGATTGAATACTCCAACTATTATCAAAAAGAAAATGAATTGAATAATGGAGACATTACTTTTCATATCGTGCGTGTATCACATGATGACCGTGTAAAATGCAAATAATGCCATCGGTCATGTGCCAAGATCAGGCGCTATCATTGTAGACTTCTTCTCACAGTGCGTTGAGAACTCTCTCGTCTTTCCTCCCCTCTCTGACTCAACCATTACTTACTACTGGGGAAGGATTAGTCCCCCATTTCCCCCCACGTGTTACAATAATATTAAATTCATTATATATTTATTAATTTGTTTTTGTCTGATCCATACGAAATTGCATAGATAGCAACTCCCATTCCCCACTCACTCCGTCCCTTTCCTCCTCCGTTCCACCCACTGCCACAAAAAGGTCTACTCCACTTTCGAGCATTGAAATAAACGCACGAGGAACACATATGCCTCCTGATCCCTCATATGCACATCCAATTGGATTCCTCCATGGCTTCCTGCACTCGATACAGGGCATCACATTCAATGGAGGTTGCTCGTGCTCGTTTCACGGTTTCTTCTCCTGTTCAAACCTCTGAATACGGATGGATCCTCGAGCTCCGAACGAGACAGCTGCCATGGTACTATTCAAATTCGACACGGGGTCTCTCCGAGGAGACTGAGATTCACATATTAAATTTCTTTTTATCACATGATTACCAGTAGGATAGGCGCTGCATATCTATGAGCCAACGACTGATTCAGGAGTAAGTCCACGCGGTGAGCAGCACCCTTTCGTACCCTCACTGATAAGATAGATGTACAGGTTCACGATTTTCTTCGTGACATCTCCCCCGCGTTGTTTAGCTTAACATTCAGGTAGCACAGGTCTGCATGGCCTTCAGAGTGATCTCAAGCGTCCCGTATCCATTGATTCCGTATCCTCTGTCTCGAATCTCATGAAGGATCTTCTTCTTCCTCATTCCGAGCCACGGTTTCTAAGGCCTCCAACTCGGACTTCTCTCCACGACTCCCCAACAGTTATATGCATCCTCGTCTAATTCCGGAAAACCTTTCGGCCCGGTCGTCGCGCTGATCATTTGCGATAAAAATTGCCCCCACGTCCTCCTTTGTCACCTGGGTGTGGAAACTCCCTAATCTTCTCGCTCACATGGAGGAGCAAGTCCTTTCCTCTCAGGCCGAGACTTACAGAGTCCATCACCTAGGCAGGAAGAGTCTCATCCACGGGCCTTCTCGGGCAATGGGCTCTATCGCAGTGTGAGATTAAGAGACGAGGCCCAGATATACGAATAGCATAGAAAGGAATATGTATATATAATTATTCTATTATTTATATATAAAGCGGTGAAAAAGAATTACACTATCACGCGGTGATTATAAAGATCAAAGGCAAAGGTGAAAAGCAATAAAAGAAAAGAGAGTGAAGAGACAGACACAAAGGGCTCGTTACAGCATAACAACAGGACATGCAGACAGACAGACAGATGAACACGCCTTTTAAGTACGTGGGACCCAAAGGGATAATTATTGCCATCATCAATTCTCTTTTTTGCTTCTTCTTTTTTTTTTCCCCCTTTTTTTCCACTTAGGATGCCTTCCTCTCCTTGGTGGGTTCCACAATTGTGGGCCCACCGCCTCTCCTGGGCCCTCCAGCACGGCCTTGCCACGTAGCCTCCGCTCCTCGTACAGCATCCTTCCCCCAGCCACCTTCAATCGTCACCAGAGACTGCTGATAGTATCTGAACGCCACGAATAGCATGAACGCTGGCAAGAGAGACAGACAGCCGGACACAGTCGTTAACGAGTAGACGGTTTTTCGAGATCAATTCACGAGGCCGAATGGGATTAGGTAGGTGGGTCTTGCTTGAAATTAGGGCGGAAGTTTTGCTTACCGGCCCAGATCCTGGCGACGACCGAAGACAGGTTCCACACGAGGGTAAAGATGGCGAACGCCGCCGCCTTCTTGTGAGAGCACGAATCCCAAGCATCCCGAAATCTCCGAACCCAAAAGTTGCCTTCAACATCCAAGCAAGATTCCAACAGCAGATTATAGGATGCAAGGATAGATGAATAACTTTAACTTGAAGTAGGAAAAGGTTTGAATTCGTGATGTAAATATACACGGTTATGTACTCAAGTCTTTCATAGACACCCGATTGATTTTTCCTCATTCCTATATTAGAAGTCTCCCTCCTAGACGTCAAGTAATAATATTCTGACATAAGAAGAGCCGTTATGGAAACTGACAAATGACCCACCTTTCCGGCAAGAATCAAGGGCCGCTGCTACCAGACTACAATGTACGGTGGGTCCGATCATTGACCAGGCCCAACACCACCAACGTTACATTTCAAGACATCATGTACCGCCACCAGTACACTCCCATCATTGGATATAAAGGGGATCTATGAGCTCGGGGAAATTGCTAGCTATAGTATGTTTAGATGATGTTGCATCTGAAAACCCTCTAGGGTACAGTGGTGGTATCCATGGGAACTAGGCTGATTGCCCTCCATGGCAGAAATCCTAAATCCCGGAGCTCCTCCCAGGTCCCGTTGTTCCTAGATTTACTCGGTTTTTCAGATTCCAGAATATCTAGCGTTTACATCTAACGGGCAGTGGAGGTTGTCCCAGCAATTATGTCCTCATCATGGGGCAGGTAGATGATGGTGAAATATTAGAGAAGGCATTGAATTGTCAAAAGGGTAAATATGACAGATTACCGTATGCAGAAATATGGGTGGAGTACGAAGAGCAGACTTTTGGCACTGTGAATGCTCCGAAAAAGCCTGCATTTCTCAGAAAAATTTGAGGCACAACAAAACACTGAGTCAGGGACAAAGTTGAAGAATGCTCTGTCGCAGTGTTCTGTTTTCTTTGTTAGGCTGTCCCAGAAGATCAAATAAAAATGCTGCCACAGTTTCTGCTCCTCGTTCGAGGATGCACGATGAGGCTGTGGACTAGGATAATAGCTCTTTACTCTGGACAGCTGCAAACTTACAGATGTCTATGTACAAGAAATATGCAATGTCTTCCCTTTAAGCTCAATAACGGCTCATTCGTAGAAGAAATTGCATAAAATAATTTGCTGATTCAAAAAAAAAATGCATGACACTGTCTCTAGAATTGGAATTAATTCGAACTTAGTTTCAAACTGATGCATGATTATTTACCAGTTGGAAAAACGTGGATCCATAAATTCACAGCTTCAATAACAATAGATTACATATATTATACATATTTTTTGTACTTTAATGATCTTTACTGGCATGCGAAGACTCACCCAGTTTGGCCATCTTCCAGATGGTTATGGAGCTTCCACATCTGGCCATAACGAAGAGCAGCACTGCCAACTGCCATCATCACAGTGATTTTTATCATCTCAAAATTTATCATAAAGAGCGTGTTTCCTTTTCTTCTTCTTCTTCTTTTTTTTAATTATTTTTTCTTGCTGAAAAGAAGGAACGATTTTGTTGACAGTTCAAGATATACAACCTTCATAGTAGTAGCAGGATCTCCCGAAAAGAGAGCCCTGAGCTTCAAAAGAAACTCATTCAAGTAAGGAAGCACCAGTTTTAGCAACCAGATTGCTTCCTCCTCTCCCAGAACAGTCCCTGTATTTTGCAAATCTACATAACCCCTGAAAATTATGCAAAGAACATTGTCGGAAAAAAAAAAGGGCTAAGAAATTGAATATCTAATTTGCAGCCACATTTTTTACAAAAATTTTATGAACTATACCTGCAAATGATAGATCTGTACAGAAAAATTGCAGCAAGATAGACTAGCCCCAGGTAAGAAATCACGGTAATGAAGCTGTAAGAAGCGAACAACACTATCAGATCTTCCTTAAAATTGTGCTCTCTTGTGAAAAAGTGGGCTTTAATGAAGGAAAAATAATTATTGCAATTCTTTACCTGATATTGAGGTCTCTGGTGTAGGAAGAAGAAATTATAGTAAAGGCACCAATTCCAAAGACAAATGCTGATCTCGATACATCTCTCCACATTACCAAATCCACTGGCAAAACAGAAAAAGGGCAAATGATGTAGACAGTATTAGATTATATCACACCAAAAATACTTGCAGAGCCAGAATCTGAAAGGATCCAAACTGACCTAGATTCTGCAATTTATTCTGGGTTTCTGGGAAGCTCTCATATCTATCTGAAAAGGGAAGAAAAGAGAGGACAGAGAAAATTATGTCCTAAATTCCAAGAAAATGATAAAAGAAAGATTCTGATGCTACACGAAGTTGGGGACTTACACGAACTGGGCTTCACATAATTTTGACGAACAGTAGAAGTTCTACGGGAATCAGAAGACATGGGCTTGCTGGGATCGGGACTAGCAATGTTCTTGTAAGCTCTATTGCTACTTGTTGTAGGGTGTTTGCTCGTTTCAGGGCGAGGAGAAGGAGGAGTCTGTCGATTGGCATTGGTGGAGACGATGATGGGCTTTGGTTTCTCGTTGATCTGACGCTGTTTATTCACATTTGCAGAAATGGGATTTGGTTTTTCAATGGCCACAGATTGCTTCCTCTCTTCACTGGCAGTATTCTCAGGTTCTTGATGAGGTTCAGGCTCAGGCTCAGCCGTGGGGATCTCTTCGGAGTTCTCCAGGCTCTTCACCTCAGTTTCTTCATTCAAAATTTCCTCTTCTTGTTCTTCCTCCTCTTCATCTTCAGAGTACTCATCATCATCATTATCAGGCTCATCTGTCTCGGTGCTCTGAATTCTGGGCGATTCCGTGTTCTGATCCAAACTGCTCGTATTAATCTTAGCTCCATAAACCTCGATCTCCTTGCAGATCCCATCAGATCCACTCTCCATTTCACCTTTCCCAGTAGCTTCGACACCCTCAGCAGCTTTGTCCATGGAAGTGTCGGGCTCTGACTTCGTCTTCCTGAGCTGGGCCGGACTCGAAGTAGAATTACTCCCTCCAACTGCATCACCTGCCTCACCCTTGCTGGAATCTGATTTCACCTTCCTCAATTCAGGCAATCTCCTCTTGTGTTCAGATCTGAGCTTCCTCCCCAGAATTGGGCTCTTCTCGGTTACCCCCTTCGTCCCCTTTTTGGCCTGAATTCCGGGGCTCTTCTCATTGACTGTCGACTGATCACTTCTCGATCTTGAAATCTGGGCAACCGGGCCATCTGCAGGGCTCTGATCAGATTTCCATGTCTTCCTCTTCCCCACTCCATTAGTCAAGAGCCCGTTCCTCCTATCAGTCCCCTTCGGCGCAGGGCTGTTGTTGCCATTGCTGCTGGGCAGTCTCTCTCCTCCATCTTTTCCGTCCCCTCCACCTCCCCCGGCTGCTTCTGCATTCTTCTGATCCTCTCCTTCTGCTTCGCCCCCACTGAAGACCTTGATTCCACCTCGGACTTCATCACTCCTCATCCTGGTCTCCCACACAGAGCCTGCTGCTACCGCGCCGCAACTACTGGTGGACTTACAGTCATTGACTCCTCCAGGACTTGTTGGTGCCGAGGAAGACGATGGCGATCTTCTAATGCACGCATCCATCTTTTTAACCCTTTTATTCTATTTCTTATCTATCTTGACTGGATTGTCCTACTGTGCTTAACCCTCCATGTCTGAGGCAGCGTGTACACACCAGTGGGACACGGAAGATGCGTTAAGCTGAAGAAATGGAGGCCCTTGGTCCTAGCCGATTGCCATGATGGTGGGTCTGTTTTCACCCCCACAAAAAAGTGCAAGAACATGGGCCAAAAAAAACAAAACAAAACATACGATCATTTTCTCCGTGGCTTCGCAAACCGACAAGGAGGAAACAGGGAGAAGATTATACTGCAAGCAACGACTATTAATCGAAGCAGAGTGAAAGGAAGAGTTATAGTTGAAACGAAAAGGAAAAGCGTAAACATGTCGGAGCTTATTTCATTACAGAGTTTTTCTCCTCTTCTTCTTTTTCCTGGGTTGAATTATGAGAGTTACGAGAAGTCTTCCGTCATTGTCGAGATCTAAGATGATGATCGAACATATAAACTCTTAATTATTAAATCAAAATCGATACAATTGCACGAAACTCCTCTCTCAAAAGTTGTAATTCTTTAAGTCGGGTTTAGTAGGATGATGACAGTGAGGCCTGCCTAATCAATAGAGCTGTGGACGATCAAGTGGCTTCTTTTCCTCTACTATTTTCTACTGTTTTTTTTTTGGGCCCCTACCCCCACAAAATTTCTTTAAAGAAGGGTTTATTTGGCCGGGGGGGTGCCGTGGGGGGGAAGGTGTGGAGAATTATGAAAACAGAAGGTGAAGAGTAAATGATTTGGGTTGTTAGTGAAGCATATGGTGACGGATGGATTGGATGATATGATTCGGAAAATCAGAGAGAGAGAGAGAGAGAGATTGGATCATGGACTTATAATTTAAATATTTAGTTTATTAATTTTTGTATTTCAAATCAAATTTTGGTATAAAAATAAGAATATACCATATGCAATGATTATGTTGCGAATGCGTGTAATCGATTAATAAACGTTGATAAATGCATAGTTTTTAAAACCGAATCAAACAAAAAATCGATGTAACCGTGGATTTATAGGTCGGACCGAGTGTTCAATAGATTAAATCACATATTTAATAATATAATATTACCAATAAATATACATAATGGTATAATTTAAAGATGATTTATAATAAAAAATTATTAATATAACTATTATATTAAATAAAAGTTTAAAATAAAATAAAATAAAATAAAATAAAATAAGTACATTATAATAAATTTTATTTTAATTTTAATTTAAGTCCTTTGGTTTTCTCACCAATTTAATTGAATTCACTTGTCCGATCGGTTCAACCAGAGTTAACCTCATTTAAAGTGCAATTATATTTTTTTAGAAATCGGACCGAATGAGTGGCTAGTTACTTGTTGCACCAGTCAGACAGGCCGGCCCAATCCGGTTTTTAATATTATGGATAAATTTTTTAATCATTCAAAAATTAAAAAGAATTAAATAAATAATTATTCGATTGAAAAAAAAAACCCTGACGTGAATAGCTTTAGTATAAAATAATTGGTACGGAGGAGGGAGGAGGAGGCTGCAGAAGAAAGAGGGTTTATTATGCCTCGCATGCATGTGGAGGCGAGAGGGATCGTCAATCCCAAGAGGGTAAGTAGGGAAAGAGATATTATACACATGTAGGGAGAGAGACAAGTTCTAGAAGTTGTCTTTTCTTTTTCTTTTTTTTTTTTAGTATGGGATGCATAATTCTGAGGCTTGTGACTACGTAACCGTGGTCCAGCGAAAGAAAAAAAAGCAAAAAGAAAAAGAATTTCATGTACTTTTTGAGTATAGTATTATAAATAAGAAATTTAGAGTCAAATTTCACCGAGCATGGTACTTCAAAACACCCAAAAACTCTGCGGTAGGAAATTGGTCGAGTGAATGGAGATTGATTGAAGCCGTCAGTTTTAAGTGCGGCAGCTATCAAAATTTGACATATGGTGTGAAAAAAAAAAGCATGAGCCTAGGTACGGTGCAAAGATAAAAAAAAATTGTGTTGACAGGAAAAGTAGCATGATAATTTTTTTAATATAAAATTTTGGTAATTTATATGTAAATAATTATTTTTAATAGTTATAATTTATATATCTTAATACCAAACTGATTCCATTCCCACTATACCCATCATACCTACAAGCCAACGAAAACATTAAGTGATTAATTAACTCACTAACTAATATGGATTGTCATACCAAAAGGAGATTTAGTTGGACTTGGTTGGCCCGGAATGCCTCTGATTGATTTATGGTTCTCGTACGGACCACTAACGAATAAACAATTGATTGATTGATTAAATCCCGCTCAAGCCAGCCCCTGAAGCCACGATTCTTTCTATCCATCGGATTGCCCATGCGGTAGTAGTGATGCTCTAGCTAGTAATGGTTTATTAGCCTCGGCTCCGAAAATCTCTTAACTGATGGGAGTGGATGCCAGCGATCTCAAACCGAGCCCGTATTATTTATTAGACAGAGGAGTGAGGGCGATGGATTGATTCATTGGAAGTAATGGCGCACCATGCGGGAAATGAAACGACGGCAGCACCCCTTCGTCATCTTCTCCCTTTTTTTTTTTTTTCTGTTTTCAGGGCTGAGGAGCGAGGAGGCTGACTCGCCGCCGCCGCCGCTCCTTTCTCACTCACTTATGATTTTGGCACGGGGAGCACGGTGGCGCCGGGCGTGGCCGCTGCGTAGCGATAGCGACAGACTTAGCACTTCTGACGTCCCAGTGACAGCTCCAGACTTCACAAAACCGAAGAGAGAAGAGAGAGCAGAGAAGGAATGAAACTATTCCTGATACAAGTGAAACTGAGCAATTGCAATTGTAGAAACATCGAATCCGGTTGAAGTTGGTGGCCCATCCCAATCAGCTGCTTAGTCTTCAAAAAATGATGCCCGGAGCATTCTGAGACTCGACTCAGGAAATTCCCCCGTAGAATTTGTGTTCACTTTCGGCTTTAAACCAACTGATTTCAAATTAATGAAATCTCGAGCGTATATCGAGCTTCCTTCCTACATGAGAAAGCTCAGAAACAGTCAGAATTTTGTGTGTGTGTGTGTGTGTGGGGACATAATCGAATGAAACGACTTGCACGAGTTAAGAGGGAATTGCAGGAAAGGAAGAAATTGGTATAATTTTGGAGGATGCCATATGGGGGGAGAGAGAGAGAGAGAGAGAGAGAGCGAGTGCCATGGATTTCAGCAAAGTTGCTTCATAGAGGAAACGCTATCCCACGCACCTTCCTTTCCAACATTGGGAGTCGTACCTTTGGAGGAATTTCAGTTGAGGAATCGGACGCGCTTTAGCTAAGCAGTCAGTTAGATAGCTCATGAGTCGTGAGATGGGGCGATGGCGCGGGGAAGGGGGCCCACCTCTTCCATGCGGACGGCACGTGATCGCCACTTTTCGTCTGCATTGCATGGGATTCAACAGTATACCTACGATCATGCTTGCTTTATCAGAATGCAAGGGAAGGGACCCAAATAAATAAATAAATAAAATGATATATATGAAAAAAAAGGGGTAATTTGTATATATATATATATATATATAAAGAAGAGATGCAATAGCTTTCAAGGGTGCAAACAAAATATGGAATGGAAGTAGTCCTGTCCTCGAGTTACATTTGCCATACCATTGTGATCCCTCAGAGAAATTGGCACGTATTTTGGGGTTAATAAAGCATTTGACGTGGGAAAAATGAAATTTTGTATATAATATATTGTTAACTTTGGACAGCTGTCCATGCCAACTGCTCCGCGTTATTAACTAATGTTTTTCTTCTTTATTTTTTTCCCCAAATATCTGACAATGAAGTACCTTAAAAAAATGTGGCTGTTGTAAAAGTAGATCAGCATGGGCCCACCCCCCCAACCCAATGGCCACTGATCCGGCCATGGGAAGAACAGGACTTCATCAAAGTACTTCAAAACATCATGGGAAAAAACTTGTCACATGGACGTTTTGATATATAGTATTGCATCAGAGATCTATGTTACACCCGAGACAGATACTCGTCCACAAAAGCAGATAGCCTGAATTTGTACCAACACGAGCATATCTTTGTTGAGCTGGTGTTCTGTTCTAACTTTACCTTTGTCAGTCAAGGGGAGAGACCGTGGTTCGATGAACCGCTTACTGAGGCACTCTGCGTAATCAATAGTCCCTATTTCCCATAAAAACAGAACCGCGAGGAATGATGCGCCAAACCGATGAGATAAATACGGCGAGCAAGATCTCACATCTGAATTGTCAAAGGGTGACCCATCATAGCCAGGTATGTGGAAATAAAGAGAATTGCACTATTCATAGGGTGAACGATAATAAATTCTTGCAGGAGGAGAATGACCATGTGAACCCAAAATTGTCACCGTGGGAAAATAGGGCAAGGCTACTAAATGCTTTTGTGGACAAAATTTGAGCTGCTGAAAGCAATTATTTGTTACTGATAGGGCTGTGACTGTGTACCCGAACGGTTGTCTCTGCCGGAAGGAATTATTTTGTTTAGAAATCCTATAGACAAGAATTTGTACCACACGCACAGGACATGTGAATGAGATCTGTAAGACCAAGAAGACTGAAGATAAAAACATGCCATCTCGAGACCAATTTATTTGAAGCAACTTACAGTTTAAGCGCCTCTTGATCCCTCCATAGGTTGCTTTATTCCCGATGGCTTATTCACTGCTGAGTTGTGCTGCAGCTAAAACCCTACTCCTCAACAAGAAGAAAATGCATATGAAAATGATCCTGCAAAGACACAAAAAGTGAAAAATGGAACTATGTCAAAAGCATGCAGAATATGGATAAAAAAAAAACATAAGTAAAGCCCACACTCAGCAAGCTTACCAATAAAAATAGAACTTCAATCAGAAGTGGATTCGCTCTACAACTCTACCTAATTATGTACAGTCTGTTCCTGGATCTTTCGTTCACGGAAGCAATCCATCACTAAGGCCCAACCTCAGTGTACATTGCTACTCTGAATTGGTGCCTGTAATAGATGATCAACCTCCTTATGTGAAGCACCCATCTTTGACTTGTCACTTTCTAATGCTTTCTTCATTTCGAGTTCAATCTGCTTGCAGTTCTCCTCGTGGGCTTTATTAAACATCCTTTGGAAGTTCATGAGAGTTGAGATGACTGCAGTGGTGTTTCAGGAAAACAAATAAGATAATGGGGAAACAAGTGCAAGTTCATGAGAATTAAGTTGACTGCAGTGGTATTTCAGGAAAACAAATAAGATAACTGGGGGAAAAAGAGGCACTAAGTTAATATTAGCAACATCTAACAGAAAGAGGAAAAAAGAACCTTGTTCAAAGGGGCAGCGGGCTGGGTCCTCTCCAAAATAAAGAATCAATGCATCTACATTCCTCCCCTGTAATACATTGATTTTGGATTATAGGAATGGTGGATCATCAACTAGTGTTATTGATTTGCACTGGAACAGGAAACAAGTTACATACCACTCCAGAGTAAAGTGAAGCTAAGGACCTGACCTCAGCTTCAGCGGAATGAAGAAACTCCTTCAAGATCTGAATGACATAATCAGGAGAGGCAAGGGTTAAACGAAAGAGGAATTTTGCCAAGATAATTGTTACAAATGTTAATTTTTCCCCCTTCCCTAACATACCTTACAGAAATTCTCTGATATTGGACCATCATTTTCAGCAAGAGCCAGTTCCTGCACAACCTTTTCCAGGCCTTTGCTTATGGCTTGCATTTCCTCCGCCAAAAACTTAAGTTGTATCTGCATGACTCCATAGTTAATGAAGATAATTGTCCTCCAATTTTTTCCCATTATAATTTGAACTGTGACAAGGGGAATACCTTTGATGCAGGCTCTGTATTAGCAAGATCCTTGGAGAAATCTAAAACTTCAGGTAGCTTATCTGCTAGAACCTAAAGTTAACAATAATTTAAAAAATAAAAGAAGAAGTTAACAAGAGAATGCCAAATTCCACTATAACTCACCTACAAAGTACTCTTACAAAATAGTGCGGAAAAAAAACCAACTCAGTGCCAGTGATCTTGATGAGCACTACATAAAATCAGCCCATTAAATTAACTATAATGCATCTCTTTTGTGTTTATGAAACCGAGTAAATTCTCCAGCAAAAGTGTACAAGTTCCATTGACAAATAGAAGAATAGGCATACATTGTTGGGATAAAAGTATGCTAGCCCAAGTGAAGTGCATGAGCTAGTTACTAGTACCTTACAGAGATAATGCATGAGAGTCATCTTGTTATTCCTTGCTCGTGTCTCTGTGAGTTTAAGTAGGCTATCCAGTTTAAATCCAATTGCAGAGCCTGAAAGGCAGTAGATTACATAACTCCATTCAGCAATTTAATGAAGAGTATGAGCAAAGGAAAATATTTTAGGAAAATATTTTTTTAAGTTAACCTTGCTAATGTTCTACAGTTGGGGAAAGCAAAGAAACTAATAATTTATCATGCATCTTCCATTAGCAAATAAACTCTTTGACCATGCTCTATTATTCATCCAAACTTCCCCAGGGCCAAAACCACCCAAAAATGAAAAAAAAGAAGAAGAGGGTATGAAGACCAAGAGTTCCAGTCCATAAGAAATTTCACTCGCAAGCCAAATGTCACATTTATTCACTCACATTAGCTTGTAATTCTTCAATAGACTTTCATGCCTTTCACATAGAAAATGCAATAACTTAGGAAAAAAAAAGGCAATGACAGTTCAGCAGGTTATGCATAGACTAGTGTATGGGATAAACAGAAGTTGGGATATAGATGATCCTATCTCATTTTACTCACCCCTTGCAGTTCCCTGGTTTAATGCATTTCCGAGGGAAAGTATCGTCTGCATGATCCTTTTCAACTTAACAGAATTTCTAATCTGGTAGAAGGCAAATTAACAGAATTTTAAAATATGTAAAATATTCACGAATGGACAAGGAAATAATATTAGAGTTAACTTGCCTCTTCTGCTGCAGAGTTCACAACGTTTAGGCTATTCCTTAGATCAGAAACCTTAGCATGGAAAGAAAAGGTAATTAACCATTGAATTACCAGAATGTTAAGTTACTAGAAAGGACTAATCAAAAGGTAATTAAAGACAACTGAATTCGAGGTGATCGGAAAAAAAAAAAGAAGAAAGAAACAGCAGCTGTAGGCAAAGATCCTTCTCACCTGGCTAAGGAATTGCATCTTAAATGAGAAGACTCTAAGCTTGGATTCCACTCGAGGGACTTGCATTAATTCTAAGAAGAACTGAGAGTAAGCACATAAAACAAGCGTAAGTTAATAGATCCATGCATAGGTTATCAGATGTCAGCACATTAATCGCCCGGTCTCCAATCAAACAGTGGGTAGAACCATGAAGCAAAAGAGTAGAGGAATAAAGCAAGAAACATGATATACATAGTGGGGCCAGAATTATATGACAATCTGCAAAATTCCTACCGCATGGCATGGCACCTGATAAGTGTAAGATAAAGCTTCCAGTACTTTAAAATTAAGAAAATTGATGAACTGATGAATGTCAAGGTACCTGTTCACATTTTCCTAGCTTATCTTTTTCTCCGTTATAGCCCTGGAAAGACAGTTAATCAAATGTCACTTCAAGGCAGCTGGACAAGTAATTATGGTGTTGAGAGAAATTTGGGTGCCAATCTCAGTGCAAGCTTTGCTACCTTAAGTAGTTCCATCTCTTCTTTTGTTGGACAAAATTTTATAAGATTCTCAACCTGATCAATATCCAAGGCAGAGTCTTCCAAAGAAAGCACTGAACACTGAAAATTTTTTGACAAATGTGAGGTGAGAATAAAGGTTTACTAAATGGATTTCAATTTTGGAAAAGAACAGAAAGGTGCAATCCATAATCCATTGATTAACATCTTTATTCTTTATCATGCCTACTGTCCTCTTCAAGCATTTTTTTGGCTGAATCTGTCCTCTTTAAACATAAAACAACAATGTAGCAGCTGAACAGCTTGAGACATCTAGATGCCACAAGGAAAAATCGAGCCAGCATTTAATTTCATTTTGAAATAAGAACATAAGAATGTAATGCAAAAAGAAAAGGGGAAGTCAAGAGTATGATTCTGAGGTTATTACTAGTGCTCGGTGGAGAATCAAAAGGTTGATCAACAGAGACGTAACAGCTGTAAGCTCCAGGGAGGTAAGTATATAGACACATGGCAGTGTCTACAAACATGATTGTTTCTTGTATGTAATCACAAGGAAGAGACAACGTGTCCCAAGGATATTGCAAAGCTCACTCAAAAAGGGTTTGAGTTGGTAGAAAACTATGCACGTCAGTGGGGTGCATGTAACCAAATTGTTTCACCAAGAGACAGTCTATCTATACAAATCAAACTGTGGTCAGATAACTGGATTTTACTAGTTGCAAAGGAGTACAAGGTTAATGAGGAATAGAATCTCACATCAGAAAAATAAGAATAACATATCGGTACAACTATGCTTTTGGGCTAAATATGGGCCCATTACTCTTATAAGCCCGTGGAAATTCTATACCCGAGATTAGAAGAAAAATGCCCAGCTCACAGTAATCATTGAGACCAATAGCCCAAGTGGCTATCGGGCCAGCATGGCCCAATATATTATCTTGCTCGGCCAGCACTTTCCAATTAGATATTGGCCCAATAATGTAGGCCCAAATACTAATTGGGCCACTTGGCACAACCCATTAAAACTAAAACTGTGAAATTTTTTTAAAATAATTTTAAATAATTACTAGAAACTAAACTCAGGTTAATTAGCATATTTCTCTCTTTCTACCATCTAAATCTCATTGATATAGTGAAAATACATTAGATGTAGTTCAAGAGTGTTAATTTTGTTTTAATATGAATAGTTTAAAAAAATAAAAAAATTAATATTCGGGCTATGTGCTGGCCTGATAAGTCTTGGCCCATGCATGGTCTTATCGTGCCGTGCCAGAAATTGCCAGCTCTAGGATGGTTGACACCCTCATCCAAACATGGAAGAGAATGCCCGCTTAAGCTTTTGGGAGACGAACTACCTTCAACCTAAATTCAGCTAAACAAATATCAGATCCACCCATTCTTAAGGTATAAGAAAGATCACCAAATCATTGACTGATCATCCATTTTATTTTGCATGCAATTTCTCATTTCAGATATTTTTCTTTGTCCCTTCTTTTAGTTGGACAACTGAATAGGAATGCCTGAACAATAGGAATTCAATATAACAAAGAGCTTAATAAGAGCGCCGAATAGCAAAATTCAGCTGTAAGCATCTTATAGCTTACCATCAATTCATGCAAGGGTACTTTCACCTTGGAGAGCATGATCTCACAATTGTATGCCCGTCTGTGATCAATCTGCAATTAAAGATAACCTTCTGTAAAATGCTTAGTGCAGATAAACACTCGGGGAAAAAAATATCTCTAAAAGGAAAAGGGAAAAAACGAATATTTGCATACACTATAATAGAATTTGATTATTTTAAGTTGCTGACAGACTAACTGGACATTCCCCAACAAGTAGTTGACACTCATAAGTTATAATTAGAGATATCAACAATCTGCTCAGTGAGATGATGAACTTTGCAAAACCATTGACCAGCCAAAAGGTTGCTGATATATATAAGCACATGTAAGAGCCAATAAGTATGTGGCTATAGAAAAACCTAGATTGACTGCACAATGCATCTCTGCTATGAAATGATTCACAGCATCATCACCAGAGTTCCTATCTAATAGGAACAAAGGGCCTTCCCCACATTATATCACAATAGTCCATGTGAACCAATTAGCTGACAAGGCAACAAGTGTTACAGCAACTGCCCAATTAAATATCAAATTCCAGGATTCAGATTTACATGAGTACATAGTGCCAAGGATAAACAAATAGTATATGCAGAATCAAAGCATACTAGATGACGAAAGGTGGTAGTTCCACAATCAAATACCAAATCACTTCAAATGGGCAATATTAGCATTACCAGTTGTACTTTATCTGGCTTGCGAGCACTTGAGCCACGCTGACCAGGCTTTCTGCCAGAATCTGCGGCTGGAACTGATGCTGAGAAAAGAGTTTCCAGCTCTGACATGTCAATTTCAGGAGCCCTATATAAGCCAGAAATTTTCATGAGCTCATAAATCACAATCTACATGCAGTTCCTAACTGAAGCAAAACATTATCTATAAGTTGCATACTTTGTAGCTTCACCACTTTTTTGAGCCTCAGCCCATATGCTCCCCTGCACCGCTCTTGATAATTTCAACCAATGCAGTGGCTTTAGCTTTTTGGTGCTGCCACCTTTCAAACTTATATTACCACGTGACAGGCCCCGTCCCTTTGCATTACCTGGGGTTATAAGTGGTGGTGGAGAAGGGGAACCCATCTTTGGAACAGCTTTACCAGGAGGAGTGGGTGGAGGGGGAGCAGAAGGAAGACCTGAGGAGTTTGGGGTGGGAGGAGAGGGTGCAGAAGGAACAACAGGGGAGTTTTTTGAAGGAGGAGGCAGAGGAGGTGCTGAAAGAATGCCTAAGGAGTTCCCTGGACTACTGATCTGCATTGAAGAAAATTTTGGAGTTGGAGGTGCCTGCGGTGGGACAGGAGGTGAAACTTTAGGGCCTGTAGATTGTCCAGAATGGGAAGGAGGAGGAGGTGGTGGGGGAGGGGTTATTTTGATAGGACGATTTTCCTGCAAAGGTGGTGTTGGTGGTGGAGGTGGAGTTGGAGGTGCTTGAGGTGATGTCGGTGGTGGAGGTGCTGAAGGTGGAATTGGTGGTGGAGGTGCAGGAGGTGGAGTGATTGGTGTAGATGATGGTGGAGGCAAAGGTCCTTTCAAATTGGAAGAGCCAGCTAATGGGTTAGGTAACAGTGGTGGTGGAGGAGGATGTGGTGGTTGTTCACCAGCTGAGGGGGTCATGCTGCTGCTCCGTGCAAAACAGTTGGTTTCTTCTTGAACAGGTTTAGGAGGTAGTGGCGGTGGAGGTGGGGGTGGAGGTGGAGTTGTCAGCGATGGAGTTAGCAAAGGAGTTCTGATGGTAGAATCAACAATGTCAAGCCATGATGGTGTATATGACGAAATTATTGCACTTATGGGTGCAATAGACTCAACTGAAGAAGTTCGCTTTGGATCTTGGACTGTTGATGAAGGTACACTAGGCAGATCCACAACTTGAGTACTCTTAGATGAGGCACGATCATGCAAAAGACCCTTCACTGGTGAAGTTGGTGATGAAGTTTGGTCTTCTAATACCAATGCAGGTGGATCTTCTTCAGAATTAGTAAATACTGGCATTAACTTGGAAGCATGGGTACCTGAAGTTCTATGCGATGACGATTTTAGTGCAAGGGATAATAGATCCTCTTCACCAAAGGAAGAAGAGCTCAACCTTCTAGTTCCGTGCTTGCTCTTCTCATGAGATTTGGGGCTTGTTTTTGGTGAGCAGCAACCTTCCAAACCATGTCGACACTTCATGTGCAAATTTTCTGGGACAATATTCGCAGAATTTATTTTCTGAAGCATTTGCAATGCAGCATCAGTCACTGGATCTAACCAGTCCACGTGATTAAACATTTCCTGAACTTTGGCAAAAGCTTCAACTGGAAGGCCGTCCTTCTCCTCAAAACAAGAAAAGTCGATAGGAGCAATTGAAGCAGCAGCATCCATCTCAGAAAACAGAAGCTTCAAGCAAACAATCAACAAAAATTACAATCAGCAACCTCAACAACTAAATGAACTCAGATGCAGCATGATAATTTACCTCCACCCTGAATTCCTTTGGAAACAGATCTTTGGCATCCCACAACATATCAATCTCATCCGGATTAAGCATCAAAATATTGGACCTAATGAAAGCAGTATTGAACATGACTCGGAACATCATCTCTTCTTGCTCCATGTCTGCACATAAACTTATGCATTCAACCACAACATCACCTTGAATATGGCAATTGATGTCGATTTTCACTAGCTCACATTCTACCTGCAACAGATCAAATTTAGACACCATAAGCACTCTGTAGAGCAGTCAAAACTTAAGACAGCATCCACGGCAAAAAAAAGGGAATTCCAATGAAATATACAGGTACACACACACACAGAGATTTGTACCGAAGCACAAAAAATACTTCATGATCAAGGCAAACAAGAATTTCCATGAGGCCATGATCGGAGAGCAGAAAAACCATCAACGTAAAACCTTTCTACTTCCTAGAGTGACTACCACCTTATCTTCTAGTTGCGGCAAAATGAGAGAGAGAGAGAGACACACACACACACACACACACAAGAGGCAGAGACAGAAACTAATTTCTAGTTCTCTCAATGCTAGATAGTTGGTCCAGGTCAAGCACAAAGATTATCATATGATATAGAAATCCATGTAAATTTAGGAGGAAAAAGATTCATTTTTCTAAATTAAACCCTCAAACAAAACCATCTTGAAAGAGATCTGGTCAATTAGAGGGAGTGGTTTAAAAATGAGGACTTGAAGTATCTCAGTGGAAGCACCTAGCTCAGACATTATTTGCTAGTATAAGTTGAAGTTGACTTCTATGCATGATCATCCCAGTCACATCAGAAGGGTGAGCAATGGACAGGCTCTTACCTTACTAAGATATGATTGTGTACATAGCAAATTATGACTCCCCAGAACACGTAAGACAGGGAAAAGGAGTGATAAAAAATTCTAATATATCAAGAAAAATTAAATAAATGACAATCTTAGGTGATTATGCTAAGAAAAAGGTTTGAGAGAATGACTGTGTGAAGGCAGAGAAATTTGCACAAATATCCTAGCAAATATATATATATATATATATAGATAGACAGATGTCAGCAGGATAACAAATCACCTGCTTGTAAGCTCGCATGTTTTTACTTCTTTTTGCAGTTGAGAACAATCGCTTGGGCGTCCGATCATTAACAAGAAATGGATCCTGGCCATATATCCTAAATATTGGACGGCAGCCTCCTTCCCTATCAAAGTTTGGAATGAATCTGATAATAACACAGTCTAAAGTAAGCGCTCTATCCAAGGGGGGCCATTCTGTGCCCACATTCCTTCTTGACACATACTGAAGATATCTCAGTTGGGAAGGGATGGGATTTAGTGGAGAGAAAAATTGCAAAAGCTCACGTGGGGCCTGCTTATAGACCATGTCAAGCGTCCTCTGCTCCCCATGATACAGCTTCATATAGAGCAGAAGAGAAGCCAGCATAAAAGCCAAAACAGGCCAGCCACCTCGTTCACAGTGCATCAACAGCAAATTATTCTGCCCAAGAGATAGCCAGCTCTCACACGATCTCAAGAAGTGGTGAATCACCTCCATTGTAAGTAGTGGGCAGCCCTCGTACTGCCGGGGATAGTCCATGATGGTCATATCAAGCTCGGATAATATGCCAGAAAGCTCACTTTGCTCATCTCCTCCACGAAAATTGAACACCAGGACAGAAGCATCAGCGAATTGCTCACGAAACTGACCAACTATTCTTCTTATGTATACCTTGTAATCTTCTTTGTCCGGAGAATCAGTTGCGAAGCAGCAATCAAAGACTAGAATGTTGAGAACCAATATTCGTCAGTAAAATAGCAGCTTATAGTAATGGAAGATTGCATTAAACGCAAAATGTGGAGCATCATTCTAATTTTACTTCAAGAAACTGGAAATACTATTGCTAATGCAACAATTTCATATTACAATTAGAAAACACAATTGGAAGCAGTAATCTTCAGCTGAATTACACATGACATAACGTGATAGGTAGATTAAACAACAGGCAGAGAATCAATTCAGTGAATGACAGAGACGACAATCAGCAAACTTAAGAGCTCGAATCTTTCAGTTACAAGCGTAATTTAGTATAAATTAATCAATACAAACATTGTCCGCTCACCTTCTTAAGGTAGAAAATTCTCAGGGACAGCTGAGTTAAGCATCAAAAGAAACAAACCACCGCATTCATCATGCAAGAAATTGAGAATCGCTTCCGTTCATTGAAGTAAAACAATAGAGTCAACAGAATCTCTATTGAAAACTCAAAATTTAGATGCAGTTTAGCGAAAGTAAGCCGAATAATCATAAAAGTTTAAAAGAAATGGCCACATCATGGAACAAACAGCGCCACCCCATAGCATCATCAAGCATATTGAGAATGACATCACCGCATGCAGTCAATCAAACAACGTAAACGTGATCGGGCAAAAAGACGCACCGTAAACCTTCTCGCAGATCTCAAGCAGTCCATCGGGCGGTTTCCGGTAGAACAGCTTCCGGAAGAGCGCCATCTCAGTGACGGAAATTCACTTGTCAAAATCACAATTATCCCAGAGAGCACAGAGGCCCGCGCTAGCGGGAGCTGATGGGCAGCGATTTCCGCGTCCAAACAAAATTAATGGAAGAACGGAGCTCGACGGGGCGAAAAGGCGGTACGGCAAAACGTCGCTTTCGATTTAAGGAACCACGAAGGAGGGAGGGAGGATTGAGGCAGATTACGAGTGAGAGAGAGAGAGAGAGAGAGAGAGAGATTGTGGAGAGATTTTGTCTCGTTACTGTTGGATCTGTTGTCAGGTAGGGGAAGCAAGATTGATCAGGGATTCTGCTGTCTGCTGCATCTTCAGTTTTCGGTTTTGACGATTTGTTCGGGATTGAATCGCTGCTGAGCTGATGATGATGACGATGAGCAGATGAAACGCCCGCAGCTGAAACCACACACCAGGTCGGCACGTCTGCTGACGTGCACCTCACTACCTCTCCCGCCACGCCGACACGTAGAATTTAAAATACTTTTATTTTATTTTTAAATAAAGTCCACACCGAAAGTAATTTTTTTCTATTTATATTATATCAAATAATTTTTTTTCAAAATAATTTTAATTTAAATATGGCAAAAAAAAGGTTTCTTTTCTTTTAACTCGATAGTTATCGACCGTAAACTGAATCCAGCAAGTTATCTATTTGATTATTTATTACTTATTATACTTAGGCGAGCTGTACGGTCCACTGAATCTTAGATCCGTTCGGACAATCAGCTCAGATTGGATCAAAGGGCTAACCAAGTGAGCTACTTTGCGTCCATTGCTCCTGCAACCGAAGAAGAAGCGTAAGATTCGCGGGTGTATATCTCGAAGCAATGGTTAGCCGATAAGGCTCAGGGCCCGGCCCAGGAAATTCCATTGGTATCGAGGCGGTTGGAGGCCCAACAACTGTCCGACTCGGAGCTACTCGGGGGCCCAGGGCCCAGTGTGGTTATCACAAGTCCAGCCGTCCAGGTGTTATTACTTCACGTCACAGCGATCTACGTAGGAATTCATGGATGTAGGTCGAATTCAGTTGACAGTTCGCAGCGCGGAAAGCTCGCAGGAGAAATCCACTGGTCGACTCGATCTTCGTCGCCTTACTCAAAGAAAACCTCGCCAACTGGCTGGCTCATCGTGCAAGATCACGACGGCGAAACTCCCATTCCAGTGAGCGAATTTCGAGGGGGGGAGGAAGGGATGGGGATTAAGCTCTTAAAACGACGTATTCGCCGGTATGGTTACCGCTAATTTGGTTTTTTTTTTTAATTTTTTCTTTAAATTGGGTAGTTTTTCTTTGTAAATCACCGACTTTAACTTTCTTTGCTGTGAAAGCTGCCGCATCATCGTCTTGTTTACGTCATTATCCAATTCAGCAAGTAGTAATAACACCTAAGACAAAGATAACAAAGTTGGAGTACATGTAGATGTTTTCATTAGTGAAATAATGGAATAAACTTCAATAATATGTAATGGGGATAAATAGTTAAACATATTTATCAGCCGATTTAGAATTTATAAGAATTAATTGTCGAATCTAAAAAAAAAAAGGAGAGAGAAAGAAAAAGTTAGTTAACAAGCTGCTTGAAAATTCTCCTCAATAAAATAAATGAAATAATTCATACGCCTGTGATCTTCCATTCCCCTTGTATATTCCCCCTTGCTTCAAAAAGAAGAAGAGAGAAAACCCCAGCTATCCATCCCTATATGGATGCACTTTCCTCTGCTTCCTTTTATATAGAAGATACTTATCCTTAAGGCTGAAGCCATAGCCAGAATATCCTGAAACCCAAACTGAGAGCCTTGCTCTCTCTCTCTCTCTCTCTCTCTCTCTCTCTCTCTCTCTCTCTCTCTCCCTCCCTCCCTCTCGTTGTCTCTCTCAGTTTTTTTGAAATGCAGCCCGGCAGCAGAGAGATGCAAGGAGGCATGAACATGAACTCCCTCCTCGACCACAACGTCCTCAACAGCAACATTTCTCCCTCCCATCACCAGCTCCCCCTGCAAGACCTACACAACCCCATCCATGGTGCTGCCCACTTCGACCCCGCCGAAGCTGGCGACCATGACTTCCTCGACCAGATGTTCTCCACCATCAATTCCTCCTGGGCCGACCTCAACTCCGCTGACTGTCCCGGGGCTCCCGCAGACGCCAACGGCAATGCCATCGGGCCATTTGGCACCCACTTTGACGAGTCGGCAGCCTTGGCATCTAAGCTGCGTCTGCACCAGATCAGCGGCGGTGGCAGCTCCTCCACTCCCTCGACCTTGGCAGCAGCTGCAGCAAAGGCCTTGCTGTTGCAGCAGCAGATGGTGATGGGCAGAGGATTCAATAGCGTACACAGCGATGTCCCGGTAATTGCTATCTCCACTTCTGAACAAACGGAAAAAGTCTTTGAGGGAGCAGAGAGTTGTCAAGAGTTGGTGAGCTGCGTGTATGACTTTTTTTTTCCCTTCCCTTTTTTTTTATTTTGGGGGATATGTTGCAGGGAGTAGAGGAGTCAGTTCAAGCTCTCTATAACGGTTTTGGTGGATCTACCCATGGCGGCGTTGCCGCCGGTGGCGGTCAGCTCTTGAACACGTCTCCACAGATTCAAAATCCTCAGGTTCTCATACTTTCATCGTTTTCTTTCTTTTTTTCCTTTTACGGGTATATAATCTCGTGATCTCGTCGTCTTCACTATCATTAGAACCTCAAATTCAAATTTTCCGTCGGTCTTGATTTATGCCATTTTCCTTTCTATCCTTTTGACCAGGGAGGCACTCCCGGCTTTGGGGCTCAAGGGCAGGCGACAAATTCGGCTCCAGCAGCAAGTGGGTCTATGACGACCGCCTCTGGGGGCGGCGGAAACACCAGTGCAAGTCAGCCGAGGCAGAAAGTCAGAGCTAGGAGAGGCCAAGCCACCGACCCTCACAGCATCGCTGAGAGAGTACGTTTAGAGACCCCGAGAAAACCTCTTAGCTTTTAAGGGAAGATTTAATTTTTTGGATTTTAACGCTCGGACGATTAATTTTAGGAATGTGTAGGCTGCTCAGAGTTTGACTTCATCGATGTTACTTCCATTTAATGCGAGTTTCAGTTTTTAGTCAGTTTTGGTTGTTTGTTCATCGGGTGATTCCAACTGCTTCCTCCATTGATGTCTGTGCTCGCAGTTACGCAGAGAGAGAATTGCAGAGAGAATGAAGGCTCTGCAGGAGCTCGTTCCCAATGCCAACAAGGTAAAGTTTTTCTTGAAAAAAAATTACTTTTTGATGCATACAGCTTAAAACTGAAGTGGGTAGGTTCCATTTCCACCGGTGACCGCTAATCGGAGTGGGATTGAATAGTAATTTGGAGCCATTTCTTTGTTTCGGGAAGAGAAGTGAACTGACTGCTGTGATTTCTGAAAGAAAAGGGATTAATCACTCTGAGTGTTCCATGGAATCGCAGACGGACAAGGCATCGATGCTCGATGAGATCATCGACTATGTAAAATTCCTCCAGCTCCAAGTCAAGGTTCTCTCTTTCTCCCTATCTCTCTCAATACTGTAATAAAAAAGAGGGGGGGAAAAAAGAGAGAATTTTATATTGAAAATGGAATGATTCTCCTTGGTTGACAATATTAAAGTTTCTACTCTAGGTGACATGTGAGTAAATG
This sequence comes from Sonneratia alba, assembly GCA_900174645.1. Lineage (NCBI taxonomy): Eukaryota > Viridiplantae > Streptophyta > Magnoliopsida > Myrtales > Lythraceae > Sonneratia > Sonneratia alba. Next base: position 2,657,635 of record FWPY01000028.1, on the reverse strand, counting down.
ACCGCAGAAGTACGAGATGCAAGCATGGGCTTTGAATCTGCATTAATTAGAGAATCTGTATGGAGAGTATGGAATAGAGCTACTGAAATACAACATAATAAGTTTTTTAACACTGATTTACTGTGCTGGGGGACAGGTCCTAAGCATGAGCAGACTAGGTGGTGCGGCTGCTATTGCTCCCCTTGTTGCTGATATGTCCTCTGAGGTAAACTCCATTTCTTCCCTCCGAGCATCTTGTTTCTATCAAACCGGAGATTTGTGACGGTGAGGGACGATTCAGACTTGTTATTTCGATTCAGATTTTTAATGAAGTACTGGTAGATTATCTGCCACATTCATTGGTTAGCTCTGAACATTTTGTGCGAAGACAGCATTAACATTGAGAATTGTATGAAACTCGTGCACCCCATGATTTCCCGTAAGCTGAGATTGCGATTTGCACAGCAACACCTGACCTATATATTTCGTTTTTCTGTTAAAGAGACATGATGTCGCTTTCGTCTTTCCCTTTCATCTCACAAAAAGGAAAACAAGTGAAAACAGAATTCTTAATCAACACAAGACGACAACCGAAAGCAGCACGCGTGCTGGCTTTTGCAGATTCCACTCCGTCTCGCCTAGACCCATCGAAAATCATTTCTCCTTTTTTCTTTTTATGTTTTTGGCGGACCATTGATATTTTTTTCTGCTTCTACAGGGAGGCGGTGGTGACTGTGTCCAGGCAAACGCCGGAGGAAGCAGCGGTGACGGTCCTGCCAACGACAGCCTAACAGTGACGGAGCACCAGGTAGCAAAGCTCATGGAGGAGGACATGGGCTCCGCCATGCAGTACCTCCAGGGCAAGGGCCTCTGCCTCATGCCGATCTCTCTCGCCACCGCCATCTCCACAGCCACCTGCCACCCCGGCCGGCCCCCGGCGGCCCACGGCAACCCCGTCGCGGCGTCCAACGGGGACGGGCCAACCTCCCCCAGCGTGTCCGGGATGACGGCACAGTCGGCCGCCGGGACAAACCGCGGCGCCCCGGACTGCTCATCCGCCAAGGAAGCCGCCTCCGTTCCCAAGTCGTAATGACGGCGTCGTTTGACAGGAGCATCTGGGGACCTGCGCCTCTTTCCCCCCGATCTGACGTGGATCCAACTGCTGTTGCTGTTATCCAATGAAAACGACGCCGTAGGTCACTAGACTTTCGGCGAGGGGAGAACTTACCTACCCCCGAAACGGCAAAAGCCAGCAAGTATAAAACGACAGGATGAACCAGATCCCAAGGGACTTACTCTTGCTTTTCCCTTCCCCCCCCCCTAATATGTGGTTTGCATTTCCTCGTTCGTCACTGAAACTTTTTATTTAATATTTATTTATTTGTGCTCGTTTTTTTTTATGAACCTTTTATTTTCATGAAATTCCCTCTTCTCCTTGTTATTTAGAGATGGTATAAGTTCGAAGTTAATTTATATTTCAGCTAAACCAATCTATTAAAGAATAAAAATAAGAATTTTTCACATAAAATTTAAGATAATAATATGTTAAACTATTTCTATGGAATCACACTGTTGTTTATAGGTTCACTCATGCTCGTGGAAGCTTCCTAGACGGGGAATTGTTGGCCATGTAATTAATTAGACAATAATTAAGATGAGCTGTTATTATTTGCTATGGCATTATAACATCTAATCTGAGAGGTTATGGCAGCTCTATTACTAGCATAACCTTTGCACTAATGGGTCGGTCGAACGAATGCCATAAAAATTCTTTTTTTGAGTATTTAAAAATAAAAGATTTTGTTGATACGCGTAAGTATGAACATAAATTAATTTCACCCCAAAAAAAATTGTCGTGGTTCGATTTTGCGAGTATTTTGGACGTTTTCCATTTAGCTGAACGGATAATGTTGTGCGCAAGTTGGTAGCAATTTGTTCTTTGGTCCTCGACATCACTTGGACTACACCCACTTCCTTCTTGCACTAACACCAACAGAACTCGACATTCAACTACTACGCAACTCCCACAAGCAAACAAAACTTAACATTTTCAATATATGTATGATTATATATATAAAGAAAACCTTAATTTGTATAAATATACAGCTATCTGTCGTGGATATTCTAATCATAATGCAGGCGATAGCAAAATTATATATATATATATATATGTACAAAGAACAGAAGGTCGAGATTGTCTCTTGAGATTCGCATTTTTGGTAAGAGAAATACATACGCATAATGTATTTAATTGAGGACATGGTAAGAGTGGGGTGCGACTAAGGTTGGTCTGGTCTCTGATCCAAGTCCACTCCTACGATCGGTCAACACCACACCACACCACCCCCACGAACATGTTTAAATTGAATTCCCACGTCAAACAATGAAGATGAAACCGGAGAGCTGTACGTCAAATATGCTCTTGACTTACCTGTAGGCTATACGCATCGACTAATCTAAGGATTATACGTATCCTTCAGTTGTCCAATTGAGATCCAGGGGGCAAACCGACTGGGTCAGTCCCCTAGTGGTACTCCAAATACACAAACCATGTAGGCTGCCGAGGTGCGGGAAGCGATAGCATTCTACTCAGTTTCCCTTCCCGTTATCAAACGTTCATTTGACCTGGAAGTGCCACTCAAAAGGAGGGCTAATCAGTCGGCTTATACGGTATTATGAGATTTGCCCCAGAGCGCAAGGCATCCTTTACCGACCCGCCGCCGATAAGATAGAGTCCGTGGTTGGCAAGTACCGACTGCAACCATGAGGGATGAGCGTCCATGGATGCAGCTCATCTTGGATCCGGGGAAATATTTAGCTATTTGAACCGATTGGCTTTCGGGCCTTTTCTGGCTATTTCCAGGGTAGCGCAAAGAATAATAGCTATCGACCAGGGTTCTGGTATATCAGAGGGAGAGTTCCCAGATGGCAATCAGGAGGAAGATAACCTAGGCCCACTGTTGAATTCCTTGGGAAATCTCTATTTATCCTGCCATGCTTCCTTTAGCTCCCCACATTCTGCTAGACTTTTGTCCACTCGCCAATCCTAAGGCTAACCAGACCCCCCGTGCCATCCGTTCTGCTTCCATAAGCTTTTTCCCAACACGCGTGCTGTTCAACACTTTCTTAGCAGTTAGCACTAAAGAAACACCAGTCAACTAAGCCTAGAGCATACATTGAGCTCAGGCCATACATCACAATAATCGAATTATCTGGACAACCTTTTTCCTTGTGAAGAACACCTATTTGTGTAGTTGCAACAGACTAAATACATCAAGGACTATTCTTCCGCATCTTCCTGTCCCAAAGATATCATGTAACTTTTACTGTGTTAAACTTATTGTCACATGCAGCCCGATTTAAGTACTCAGAAAGAAGCACATGCCCTTCATAGTTCCAAAGATTTGAGATGCTAGCACATTGACAAGTCCCAGTTCATTTCATTTACATGGATGCATTTCCTAAAGCTGATGAGCCCCAAGAACAAATAAATCCCAACAAGGAGCGACAGTGAATTTAGCCTATGGAGTTCCTCACTAACTTTGAATTAGCCAAGAGACCTGTATTTGATCAGCACTCAATTTATTTTTTAGCAAGTCCTCCCGCTGAGCTATTCCCATAAGGACCATGTCAAGCTTCACAACCCTGCCAAAATTTAAAGCCCAACAATGGTGAAAGGTAGAAGGAATCTGACATCCAAAGTAGTAACAAGGTGACAGGAGGAATCAACTGTATTTCCAAAAAAAATTGTCCTCAGCAGCGAGTTTCATTACCACAAAGATTGGAAAAACATATGAGGATTCAGCTCCATCACCCCTACTACCAATGTTGCTACAGATGACCCTCCACTTTTTAACACACAGCTGAGCATTAGCACAGTCCTCCAATTCCATAAACCATTTAGAAAATCCAATTGAGCTTCACTAGCAGAAATTGGCTTTCATGATGGAGCTTCTAATCTTACAATAATACATCAGGAGGACAAAAATATGCTCATATCACCTTGAATTATAGGCATTTCAATTAGTAGGCTTGAAAGTATAGGGCTGTGGAAGCGATATTGGTCCCCGCTTCGAATCTTTATCATCCAAAAGTCTCTGCACAGTCTTGTTTCTACAATACAGCCGATCGAAATGCTTCACCTAAAGTTAAAGGGAAACCCCAAGAGAAAGGAAGAAAACCCAAAAATCATGATCAAAACTCAAGAACCATCACAGACAACGAAAATTCTGGAAGCGTGAAGCTGTGTAAAACTTTATCATCAGCAAGCCAATAAGTATCATATGGCATGATTCAGAGTAAAGACCCGAGGTCTTATTATTATTTTTTTTAAAACTTCAAATGGCCCCATACACTAGATAGTGTTGCTACCGAAAATGTAGAGCAGCCCTTCTGATATCCATAAAACAGTTTTGTCTCCATCTCAGTTACGCCAGCAGCAAATGATGCAATAAGCTAGAAACAAGCATATGGCTTGAATGATTGGAAAAGAACCAGGAGCTTCCAATTTTAATTAACAGATCACCCTAAATAGAATTCTTAATTTTCCAAACTTCTATCTGCCCAGCCTAAATAACCAAGTTAATTTAGCAGCTAATGTCTAGCAATAACCAGCAACCGCGACAGGTGAAGTAGAAGAAGACAGCAGAGAGGAAGTATCGCAACGAATTTAGAAGCAGAAGCCACGGTCAACATATACCCAAGAAGCCCGGCACTGTTTAACATACTCAGCCCTCGATTTCTTGCACTCAGCTGGGTATAAGAGCCCAACGGAGCCAATCTCTGTTGGCTTCTTATCGGACTGCTTCTCTATACAATTGTAAAAAGCATCACGAGCCTGGGTACCAAAATCAACATACAACCCTCAGCACTGTAGTCAGAGTAAAGAAAGGGAAGGAAGAGAAAGAACGAGTCTCGAGATTTTGTGCAGAAAAAGGAATCAGCAAAAGAAACGACCTTGTAGCAAGCTTCTCTGGCATCGAAGAGGACGTCTGTATGGATCTTTTCAGAGTCATTGATGGAGTGGGTTTCCGCAGCCATCGCTACTAAGAGGACGACGCCGGAACGGAACGAAGCTGCCCTGGTCCTCTAACCATCATTTTCTGGTTTATTACGGGGTTCCCCTTCGACACTGGGCCTAGATTGGGCTGATTACAGACACTTATGTTCGATCTGTTGGGTCAGATTCTAACACGTTCAACACGGGCCGTCTGCTAGTCTATTGTATAAGAAATGTAATATAATATAATATATATACATATATGTTGATAGTTCCATAAATATATTGATATTGATATTGATTAAGGGTAGTCGTGTCCTGAATCGGTTGGTTGGTGACAAGAAAGTCACTGTCATCCAGTTAGACCACTTGATTTTGCTCAGTTGGCAAGTCAGCTAGCCTTGCTCCACTCCTATTCAATCCATCCACCCGATCATCCACAGTTGGTTGGCCATGCCCTGACTGACAATGAAAGCGGAATCGGTTAAGCAATTGTCACGTGTGTCTTTTAAGTATGGGCAGTGATTTCTGGCTGCGCTCATAGTTTTTCCCCCATCACATTTATCCTCACATTATTATATGACGTAATTATGCGTGAGTGGCTGTCGCAATTGTCACCATATCATGGTACGATGATGTCATCATCATCGTAATTATTCATATAATTAAGGAAAAAACTTAATCTCATCACTGAATGTTCTTAGGCTTGTCGCGCTTCATAATTATTAGGACAGCCACTAGTAGCTCCAAACCCACAGATGATATATTTTCCCCACTAGTGGTCCCCCCCTCTAAAAATGATAGCTTCACTTGACCATCAATTTCCGTGCAAAGATTCCCTTATTCTTGAAAAATAACATCTCTATTTTATAACTACACGGATCATGATATACAAGAAAATGGATATCATAGTATTATTAACTTAATTTTTTGAGTTAAACATGTGCTTATCGATCTTGTAAACATCGTAAAAATTTTACACAATATCAGAACATGTTATCGCATGAGCTCATACATCGTTCAAGCTCGAGACTGAAATGTCAGCTCATAACCTAATTGTTACCGGTACCAAAAAAAGAAAAAAAAAGGCCTATGCTTGTTATTGAGACAAATAGTTCAATTGACTATTGTATTAGTTAATTCCTTCGTTCGAGTATGGAAAAATATACTAAACTCATAAACAATTATTGATGTCGAATATTCACGGTATGTCTCTATAAGTCTAGTAAAAATTTTGCATATATTAAATCAAATAATATGAAATAATGCCTCCATGAGATAATATATATATATATGTATATGTATCTTATGTGGCTCGTAATCATAATTTTAAAAACCGGACCAGACTGATGTAGGCATAAGTTCATGGGTTCATAGGTCGGATTGACAACTCAATGGATCAAACCACATATTTAATAAATAATATTACTAATAAATTTACATAATATTATAATTTATAATATAATTATTAATATAATTATTATATTAAACAAAAGCTTAACATAAAATATAAATATAAGTCTACTAAATGAAATAGATATATTATAATAGGTTTTTATTTTTGTTTTTAATTTTAAGTCGGCTGATTTTTCTATTAGATCAATTGAATTTATCAGTCGGACTGGGAATTGACCTGTTCAATCGGAGTTGACCTTATTAAAAGTGCAATTGGATTTTTTTATAGGAACCAGATTGAATGAGTGACCAGTTCCTGATTGAACCGGTCGAACCGGTCAGCTCTGACCGATTTTTAAAATTATGCTTGTGATCGATCACGTTGGTCAAAACTGAGTGTCGGGCCATTATACATAAGGCCTAAATAATTCAATATCTTAAGGGGCTTCTTGTATATTGTATAGTTGGCATCATTTTTGGATCCGTATGAACGCATACGGCTCAAAATTGTCGAGGGCCTGTCCCCACCCACTGCCATTCATTCATTCATTCCGAGGCATTTACAATATATCTTGTGTGGGCGCGAGTATATATGTACATATATATATATATATACTGACGGAAGAAATTTCGTATGAATTAAAATATAAAGCGAATTTCGTGAGCCTTTTCTAATAAATATCTCCCTCGAAAATATTTTAATGGGTCTTGTCGATGTGAATGTACGTCGCCTCCAAGCTCCGGCTTCAGGCGTGCTCGAGGGTGCATACGCCATCGCCACCATAGATAGTAATTTTTACATTATTTGAAATAAATACATACACACACATACATATGTACACCCACACAGATTCGCATATTATTTCAAATGAACCCACAGGTAAAGTTAATTTTTTTATATTGATAGTATTCAATATCAATCAATTAATCTAACGAATAATATATTATACATATTAAAATTTGACACGATACCAAACATTATCCCTTATGAATTTAAAATACTAAATTTAATTCATTTATATAATTAACTTAAATAGTGAACCATTCGGAGGAGATAGGATAATTAATTAATTAATTAAAAGTTTTTGGAAGCTCGAGGGAACACAGCTTTTGGCTAGCTGCAGGGGCCTCTCAGATTTGCAGGCACCCCCTGCAATGTACACAGAAAGGGCCCAGCTCAAAGGAATATGCTATTAATGAACGGTATAGGATTTGAGAATGTTATTCACACATCCACCGTGAGTATGATCGAGTGGTTCGATACTCATCATCCTAATTTGAGGATTCGAGTTCGAGTCCCACCTGTGGCAGAGAGCTCTTCACCCCTTAAATGGGCCGATCCGGAGTGATCCGAATTAATCAACTAGACAAAACCTAATTGGATACCAGCGATTTATAAAAAAAATAAAAGAATGTTATTCCCACGTGTTTAGGTTGATGTCAGTTATCAAATTTCATACAAAATGTCCAACCAACCTCGTCTCAGTGAGCCTTTAAAAGTTCATCATTGGACCGGGACCAGAAGGCATGTGGGTCATCGACCGTCCGTCGGTTGAATCAGCAAATCGTGCGTGAATCCCACGTGACATGGGAATCTGAAACTCAATCGACCACGCGTTGTCTGTGATGGGGATACCTTAATTTCCGGGAAGGCTAGCCCTGTCGACTGACGCATGCTCTTTGGTCATGTTAGTGGCTGCGGAGAAAGTGAGAACCGAGGACACTAGTCTTACTGGTCCAGTGGCTCACGACACGATTTGCAGACATTCATTCAACGGGGACACGCTTCGGTCGAGGAAAACGACAGTTATAATCGACCGGTGGTGAGGAAGGAAGGTGACGCATCAGCCTGTAGTTTCAGCATATATATATATAGAGCCAAAAAGTACGAAGGTATACGTGGACACAACTTTAACATTGACATGACACAATTAATACACAAGTTGGGCATATTCAGTTAATTCACAACCTCCTTTTTTTTATATTGAAAAATCAAATCCATATTATTGAATCTCTACGAGCTGGAACTACTAAGGCAGCGAAGAAAATTCAAGTTTAAATTGAAAGAGAAATGACAGATACAATCTCTGCAGCAGAGCAGAAGTTGCATACTAATATAGCACCTCCTCGACATGGGAGGCAATCCCTTTCCTGGTAGAATCTCATGCAAGGAGAAGTAAAAGACAGAAACTCATTGATCCACTTGCAGGTATTCACATGGCCACCGAACTGACTGATGGAAATGGAACCACAAATCCTTCATCCTCCTCCTAGCTCATATTAGATGCTACAAGCAAGCAGCCAGAGAAACAGACAGACATGCATTATGTGCAGTGCAGAGAAGGCCAAATAACTGAAAGACCCTACAGATTCCCTTCGCTGCTTTCGCTCTCATTGATGAACATTAAACGAATGGACAATCGATCACAACCTAACCAACATGGATTCGAAAGTAAAGAACCTTGGAAAGTTTACACCCTTTTTTTTTTCTCATGGGCTCCGTTCATTCTTTCAACTGGACAGTGAATTCTCAGCAGCGGGGGTGGTCCAGACGATGTCCTTGAGGGCTGGTCTCAGCTCCCGGCTGCAGAACTGATTGTACTCTAGCGTGTCACCGTTATCCTTCTTCACCTCCACGACCAGGAAGCTCGGAGTTACCGCGAAGATCTCGGCGGCGATCCCCAGCTTCCCCTTCCTCCCGCGCTCCTGGCCCTGGAGCTTCACTTTCGTCTCGTTCTTTTTGACGCTGAACTTCCCCGCCCTGGCGACCTCCTCGAGCCTCGAGATGACGCTGCTTGCCGGCCTCGTTGTTGCAAACCTCAGCTCCTCCTTCTCCTCCCTCTTCTTCCCCTCGAACAGAGGAGACAGGTCGAACCCCTCTGACAGCGATATTATGTGGAATGCGTTCAGGGTCTCGGGCTGGCTTGGCATGTTGGATCCCTCCTCAAAGGCGTCGAACTTATCGAATTCCATCTCCTCCTTGGTTATGAACGCCTTAGGGACGGATTTCCTGAACCACGAGGACTCCATCACCTTCGAGATCGTGATCCGGGTGTTTGGATTCGGGTCCAGCAGCTTGGTGATCAACCGGCGGGCCTCGGATGAGAACCAAGGCGGGCACTTGAAGTCACCCCGATAGATCTTCCGGTACATCACCATGATGTTGTCGTCCTGAAACGGCAGGAACCCAGCAAGAAGGACGTAGAGGATCACACCGCAGGACCAGAGATCCGTCTTTGCCCCATCATAGCCCTTCTTCCCGATCACCTCGGGGGCAACATAGGCGGGGGTCCCACAGGTGGTGTGCAGCAGGCCGTCCTGCTTCAGGTGCTCGGAGAAGGCGCTGAGCCCGAAGTCGGTGACCTTGAGGTTGCCCTCCTCGTCGAGGAGAAGATTCTCGGGCTTCAGGTCGCGGTGATAGACTCCTCGGCTGTGGCAGAAATCGATGGCGGAGATGAGCTGCTGGAAGTAGAGCCGAGCCATGTCCTCGCGCAATCGCCCCTTGGAGATCTTGGAGAAGAGCTCACCGCCACGAACGACCTCCATTGCGAAGTAGATCTTGGATTTGCTCGCCATCACTTCGTGCAGCTCCACGATGTTGGGGTGCTTCACCATCTTCATGACGGAGATCTCCCTCTTTATCTGCTCCATCATCCCCACCTTAATCACCTTTTCCTTGCCCAGGACCTTCATCGCCACGCTCCTCCCGGTCTGCAGGTTCCGTGCAAGGTAGACCTTGGCGAAGGTCCCGTGGCCCAGGAGGCGGCCGAGCTCGTACTTCCCGTGGAGAACGAAGGAGGAGCCATTGGCGTTGCTCTCGCCGCCGACTCTACCATCGGCCATCCTTTCCTTTTTATCTTCTTCGGGCAAGTGCAACTCTTAATCAAAAAGGGTATTCGCAGAAAATTGTTTAGGATCGAATGAAACGACGAATTTGGTCGGAGAGGGACGGGGTTCACCCGTCCTCGACGTGCTTCCGGTGGCAATTCCGGCCGCCGATTCGAGTCTTCACCCGCCCGCCGGACTCAGGCAGTGTGACGAAACCACCTATCATCGTTCCGCATTCCCCACTGGGAGTCTCTCTCGGTTCTTGCTGGATTTAAGAACAAAATGACTCGTGGTATACAAAGTTGGAACCCTTAACGATGGGGGGGTGGGGTGTGTTGTGTTGGGGAGAGTGGGTCTGGGTCTGTCTTGGGGACGTTTTCTGGTTCAAGGACCCCCCAGCTCTTATATACACGGTCTGAGCTAGGAATTTACAAGTCTGCCCCCTCCGTGCTGAAACTGGCCGCTAACCTTAAACCTCCGCTAATCAGTATGATGTCATCTGCAGACTGCTCATTCTTCAAGCATCCAAGTAATTTAGATTCAAATACAATTGAATCATGCGGAGGGTTACAATTTCCTAGTCATAAACTTTTTTCTTTTCGGTATGGATTATCCTATAGTTAAAAATCAATTAGACTCTGAATAACACATATTCAAGTTGAATTTGCACATTTAAATATTAAATTATCTTAACTAACTTTGATTTGATTGGATGTTTGATCTCAAGTTTATTTTAAGAATCGCACACTATGAACATTATTAAGGAAACCATAGATGGTGAAGTATTTTAAAGCAATAACTGAGGTGTTTCAACTCTTATTAAGCAAACAAAAAAAATGGTATCTAAATTTGTGAAAATAAATTAACCTTTTAACCAAAAAAAAGAGACCTTCCAATTGGTCAACATTCATTCCATTCATTCTAAGTGAAATATACGCTTAGCTTTCAAGGACTTGGTGTCTTTCTCAGTATCCTCTAAATTAATAATAATCCCATGATAATGAGGTCACCAAGATCCAACGGTGGAGAGGGTGCCAGCTGGCAACCACGTTTCGATATCTTGGGTGTCGATTGCTGAACTCTCCCGAAAACCCCAGCAATGAATGCTGGACACGTGTTTCCATATGAGGTGCGATTCCGGCCAGTCCTCTAGGGCATGAGATAACGTCCGTCAGCCATTATTACGGTTTCTGTCCCTTTTTGCTATTTTCGGCAGCGCCGTAACGTTCCGGTGGGCCCAACGTGAAACGCATGGATGCATACGGGGTTAAATTTCACAAAATTCAATTTTTACTTGTAATCCAAGTGGTTCGACAGCATGCCCCTTCCAAAGTAGCAGCAACTTGTGCTGGACCCAAGTGAGTTTGTCACGGGGAAGACGATGAAGATGAAACTCAACCAGCCAACGGGCCAGTCTACAAATTTCATTACGAGAGTTTTACCGACCTGGTCAGGTTGAGCCTCGTGAGAGGGACATGAATCTCGGTCGAGTGCTCATATAATATGATTCTATTATATCATATATGAATCTATTATATTTAATAAATTTTATTCAAATTATTTTAAACCAGTAAGATTTCCCGCATCGGCAGGAGACTGGATTGATTTGTACGTTGGGATACAAATACGACAATGATTCCTCGCGACTCGTGTTTACTTCTCGTGATTATTCGTAACCCTAAAGAGAGGTGGGGGTTCGGTGGGGCGGTGGAATTTATCCGTTACCACACACGTGGACAAAGAGAATCGTGATCGGGCTGAGGTGTACGAATTCGATGGGTCAATAATTGCAGGGAGCACGTGGGCTTTTGTTTTTTTTGCCTTTTCTCCTTCTGTTTACAATATATATATATATGTATATGTACGATAGTGATATATGGCAATACATACGAAAAATTTACCCACGTGATTACATTACACAGAACACATTCAAGGAACACATTACGAGTACTCGTGATAGATTAACATGGTCACAAGGTAGAAAAACACAACAAAGGAAGAATTTGGTAGATTAATCAGTAATACCATTACCCATATCAACTTACTGTGAAACAGAAATTGACGCATGCTGTTGTGTATTCTCATTATTTTCTTCCTCTTCCGGTTCCATTTTCTTGTTAAGTGTTTTTATATCTTAATTAAAAAATAGATGAAAAGATAATAAAATAACTGAAAAATAGAGAGAGAGAGAGAGAGAAATCTTAATAAAATCGATGCGGTAACAGTATGTATCAATCCATCACCTAAAACGTAGGCAGCATCCGATTGAATATTAAGAATCTATTACACAATGAATCTGTTATACTAAAAATCAATAAGAAAATTCTGTTTGTATATCTCGGGTAATTTTTCTTCCTTTCATTTTCAGTTTTTATTCAATTTAATAAAAGAACATGCATGTTATTCTTTTATTGATTTTTTTCGCAACAAGCTCGGTTTTTGTATAATATACAATTCAATACATAATTTTAAAAACTAGATCAAACTGAGAATCGGTCAAGATACAGGTTCATGGATTCAATATATTGAATTGCACATTTAATAAATAATAAGAATATATAATTAATGGTTTTAAATTAAATACACTACAGTGAATACCGATTGATAATTTTAAGATTTAATATATCTATCATAATATATAACTTTAGTAAAAAATGTAAATTTAAATCTAATAAAAATAAAACATAACATGTTTTTTTAAATGGATGTTTTTTTCTTTTTAAAATAAATTTTAATTAACTCAGTTCAATGGTTGGTTCAATTAGGTTTGGTCATCGAACCAAAAACCTACTAATTTAGATGGATATGACTGGATTTAAAATGCATTTAGATTAATTAAGTAAATTGGATCGAGTTGTTGCTCATTTCTCGATCAAACCTGATCGGCCTAGCCCAGTTTTAAAAAACTATTATTCAATACAAGCACTATAGCCAAAGATGTTAAATGGGTTGGGCTGGCCCAGAACCAAACCATCCAAACTTGGAATCAACCCCGACTGCCCATAACTTGGCATGTGACCATTCTTATTGGGTTGACAAACGGTTACGGGTCAGATCAGAAATATAGGCTAGTTAAACCATAATCGACTCGGACCGTTATTCTGCTGAACTAGCTCAGATATGAAAAATCCAACAAATCAACTATCAGATTTTTCATATCAATTTAATTTTTTTAAAAAATAAAAATATATTGGTTTAAAATAATTTTTTTAAAAATTTAAAAAGATGTACCGTTCATGGGCTAACTAATTGGAATTGTTAAATGGCTCATTTATAAATGGTTCCGCATCGATTTATATATGTATGAATCGTGATCCGTAAGTGAGCTGGCCCATTAAGGAAACGGTTGGCCAAACGGTTCCACCAGACAGCCCTTTTAACAACAATAGTTCTACCACATCCGTACAAATAAGATGCGTCCCTGCCATCCTTCCTACCGTTTGGACCCTTTTTCTTTTAAATTTTCTTATGGCAAGGATTTGAATATATGTATTTATATATAGATATATATACATGTATATGTTGATCCTTCGGGATCATATTTGCCCATCAGTAAATAAGCATGTACATAATTTATCCATGTATTATATGTTATATATATGTACATTTTTTTCCTTTTAAGAATATTATATATTATATTAAAATCTCTAGTCATTTCACTAGTTTTATGCAGTACTTTGGATTAAATTAATGAGGTGTGAAATCTTATCGTATCGTCGTGCCTTTTTCTATCGATTGTTTAATGTTATCATGTGGTGGTCCATGGCGTCACTTAAGTGCCAATAAATAGTAAGCTAAAAATAATAGCAACACAACCGATAATGGCCCGCAATCTTATCTACGTCCCCCACACAAACTGACCCACTTATCCTCAGACAAAAAGTGCTTCGACCAAATAGTGCTACGGGCTATCCCACCTCTCTCGAGAAGAGGGCTTTATTCGAGAAATGTATGTGTGGGGTGCAGTATTATCAATCTCGACTCGAGTTTTACAAGCAGTAGATTCGATTTTAAATTATTAATGGATGGGATTTCAATGTACTTCTTCATGTGGCTCCTCCTCCCGTCAGATAAATAATCGACCCTCTTTTATAATGAAAATTTGAGTGCGGGTTGACGCGCCATTCTATCACTTTCTACCTTGCCTTTTTATCCATTAATTTGCTTTTGGCATCAAGCCAGGTATCACTCGGGATGGCTTGTCCGACTTATCTAACCCTTGATACGGTTCAGCAGCTTCTTGTGCTCAAGGGCATACGACCTTCGGCTCACTGTAAAACGTGCTCAAGGGCATACGAACTTCAGCAGCTTCTTGGCTCGAGACAACTCCTTGTCTTGTCCAACGCGAAGTGTTTGCAAAGGGAACATCAGCCGGGGCCAAGCCGATCGATATCCGAAGATGGACAGAATTCATCATCGACAAAAGGGTACGTACATGATCTCACTTAAAGAATAGGGCGAACTATACGCATGTGCGTGTTTCTTCTTTTGCATATTACAATAGCCGTTGGAGTGGAGGGAGGGAGGAGAGTTGAGAAGTGATGCGTCGTTTGACATGAATGTGAATCGAAGGAGCCAAATCATTCAAGGGCTAGGGGCAGTACTAGTGCCAGTGGGGTTGGTTGCGTCCCATCCACTAGTGGCTCGAAATGATTTCACAAAATCCAAATATTATATGGACCGACTAGGAAGATCCCATGTGCATGGGTGAATTTGCCAATAGATTCTCACCGGTAAATGCAAAATCCACCCCCAATTTTGGATGCAGAGCCAGAGATTGACCTGTCTAGGGAAAATTTTTGATGGGGCGGGGAAGAAAAGGCAAAAAAAATTAGGATCTCTTTCCGACCAGCCCAACAATGAGACAAGCCAGTGAGCTGATCAGACACCTGAAATTATACGAAAGGTGCTGTGCCGTGGCATTAACATGTAATTTATGCGTTTGTTCTGGGCTTATTTTTACACTCCAACTTAGCATAATTAACAAATATATTTCTAATGCTGCGGATATTCCCAGATGTTCCGATGAGGACATTTCTGAAACGACATCGGATAGCGACTCTCCCCAACACATCGGGGACACGTATGACGTTAAGTCGAATCATGTTAACTTGCAATCGTGCGTGCTCTACTACCAGGGGAAAAAAAAAGAAAAATGTACAACATAAATATTCATGGAATTTAAAATATATAATATTTTATTCCACTAATCTGGGAAAGCCTGACAAGTCAACTCGGACCGTATAGCACAATTCATCACCTTGGTTGCCCAAAAATACAAATATTTCTTGACTTGAATTAAATAAAATAGTTATCTTAGAAAAATAATTTAAATAATTTTATATTTTAAAATAAAATTTTTATGTGTTATAATTTATCAATTAATTTAAAATTTAAATTTATTTTAAAAATTATTTTGAAGTAACTATAAAAAATAATTATTTATATATAATTAATACTTTAAAAAAATTTCTAATAATTTTTTATTATAAACATTATTTTCGTGATTCGGGTGATATAACGGTACCCAATATATCAAGCGACTCAAAAATCCTGACAAAATTCAAATTTTCATATCATATCCAAAGCGTACTTTCATACCGAGATTATTTTTGATAGGTCTGTTTTGGCCTATAAAAGGCCACTTCTTCTTGCATGGTTAATTATTCATGAACTCATTCCTTTATATTATCCACTTCTCTCTCTGTTTTTTTTTTTTTTTAAATTTGAACTTACATAGTCTCACTTATAAGAAAAAAAATGCTTACCATGAACATTTAAATAATGCCTGACTAATTATGTTATTGTTCTCATTGAGTTCTAAATGATACAGCCATTAATTTTGTGTTATTGATTGAATTCATTGCATGATAACCTGTTGGGAACATCGACCATATATCAAACCGGTCTTTCGGGCCTGAAATGATCGATTTCCTAACGGTCGATCTTCAAGTGGTTCAGATCGAGCAAGCTTCTAATAGTGGGAAAAAAAGAAGAAGAAGAAAGAACTGACAAGAGAATGCAGGAAAGCGGGTCCAACACGGCAACCCGCACACCTCCAACATGCGCAGGAACTTCTTTCATCATTGTCTATAGGACAGACGTGTAAGGCGGTAGATGAACTGATTGTAATAAAGTGTCTGTCTGATTGCGAATCCAACAGTCCTCACCTACATGTCAAAACGACCCAGCAGAACCAGAGAGAAAGCATCTATTGCACATATGATTGAGGTCATGTAACACCTTGCGTGTGCTAATAATATCAACTGCGAACATGATCAGTTGAGGTGGTTCAGCGCGTCCCCGTCCTCCTCCTCCTCTCAAGAGAGGTTTTGGGTTAGACCGAAGGTGGTGTAAATCGAAAAACTGAGAAATGATTCTAATTACATGAACACATACACGAATGTAAGCACGAGTAAGCTGTAATGGGTGGATGGATTTATCAGAGGTGAATGATTGAGGGAAGTGGGTGGATCATGGATGGCATTTATGTCATGCAACAACAAGGGACGTCGTCGTACGTGAGCTGACAAATTCAAATTCCTTCTTGAGAGACATTTAATTCTTAGGTGACCAGTGCGCCATTCGTCTTATACGGGGGGGCTAGAAGCGAGCCGTGCATCAATTTCTTGGCTCCACTTTTTCTCCTCTCTTTTTTGTGGCAAAGGATATGAACTATCGAGCAATGAGAAGTCTCGATCAGACTGACAATACGCTCAATAATTGGACGATAAGACAACGACATGTACTTACCGGTCCACCTTCAATACTTAATCAAAGGAATTTTCACTGTTAGACAGATGAATCTCAAATAGTCACATCGATGATAGGTCTTTGTAAGAAGGGTATGGGTGGAAAATACTCTGTATAAACTGTTCAGTGTATGTATCCCATCCATGGATGGGTTCAGGTCCAATTGGATCTTTGGACTTCAACTCAGCCGCGTACACAGATGAATCCCGTAACCATCTTGTCTTCTCGCGCGAGACAGCTGACGAGAGATACAGAGGGATCGACTGGAAAAGCTAAGGGGCAGATTGACAGAACCGTTCGGCAAGTTGCAGACAGAGCTATCGGCATCACTGGTCATTGAACTTGTACTCGACAGGGAAGGCCCTACTCGCACCTGCAGCCATAGCCGAACTCTGTCTCTACAGGCCCACCCACGCTAGTTTTTCTTAGAAGGCTGGGATCATGGTCTCACCTTATATCATCCATCAAGCAGACGGATCGAATGTCCAAATGTGGTAGGCCCACTTCAGCCTTATCATATTAATAGGTATTCATTTTTTTTCTGCCTGAAAATGGGCCATCATATGAACGGAAATTTCATTCAAAGTAAGAGTCCATAATATAGACAGAAGCAGCCCATCGGCTGAAGATTGGGTAAGTGCCCTCTGCCTATCTGTCTATCTACATGGCTTCCCTCTTTACGTTTGTGTGTAAAGGTAAACGGGAGTCCACATAAATCTAACGGGAATTATTCTCCTCAAATGTCAATAAGACGGCGCAATATAATTCAATCAAGTTATTTAACGCTCTATTTTTATTTTTTATTTTTGCTTTTTCTTGGCCACTATTCCAAGGTAAGTTTAGGGGTCCGAGTGAAACGTTAAATACATATGGGTGTGGTATGTAAAAACGTGATAGCTGAGGGCATCTTTTGGCAATTTATCGCCTTCCCTCGCCGTAAGTCGGCGGTTTCCTATAAACGTACAAGACGGGTCGATCGCTGGCCGTCAAGTCGCAACTCTTCCCCGGTCTCCGATCTTATTTATCCTCTTTACTCTTCCCTTTGCTTTAGATTCCAATAATCCCACGGGGCAAGTCCTTTCCTAAAATGCCGTCCGGAGCTCTTACATCCCTTCGGCATCAATTCTTCATCCATTGTTCGGGAGCTCAAGTTCCCATTCGAACCCTAACCTTGTTTCCGAATACAGACGAGACCTTCGGTGACCTGAAGCTCTCCCTCTTGCCCGACCCATCTCAATCTTCCGATTTCTACCTCACTCTCAATGGCAGAACCTTAGACGATTCCGCTTTGATGTCCGGCGCCCCAGTTTCTAATCTTTCCACCTTGATTTTGCATCGCAAGCTCCGTGCGGGTGGTGGAGATGGTGGGGCCACTGGGGCGGAGTCCCGAGACTGTTATCTTAACATGTACGCGGAGAAGAAGCCCGACAAGGTCGACCCCAACGAGCAGCGGCTCTCGAAGTGGCTCCATTGTGCTCTGTCAAATGAACCCTTGAGAGAGCCCTGTGTGATTGATAAGTTGGGGAACGTTTTCAACAAGGAAGCTCTTGTGGAGGCTTTGTTGGGCAAGAAGTTGCCCAAGGCTTTTAGCCACATTAAGGGCTTGAAGGATATGATAAATGTAGAGCTCTCGAGGATTCCTGGAGTCGAGAACGGTCATGGTGGCACGCAGTTCCAGTGCCCGATTACAGGCCTTGAATTCAACGGGAAGTACAAGTTCTTTGCTTTGAGAGCTTGCGGGCATGTATTGAGTGCAAAGGCGCTAAAGGAGGTTAAGTCCTCTTCATGCCTCGTGTGCCACCAGGAGTTCAAGGAAGCTGAAAAGGTGGTGATCAATGGGAGCGAGGAGGAGGTCGCACTACTGAGAGAGAGGCTTGAGGAAGAGAGAATGAAGATCAAACAGAAGAAAGTAAAGAAGGCAAAAAATGGAGAAGTGGGTGATCATATCATTGGTTTTAAGCAGAAGGCTGGGGCGAAAGGAGAAGGGAATGGAAGAGCTGAGAGCAACGCTTCTGCAAAACGGTTCAAGGCGGCTGACTTGGCACCGGCAAATGCTAATAAGGAAGTGTATGCCTCAATATTTACATCCTCCAAGAAGCCTGAGTTGAAGGAGACTTTTACCTGCAGGTCACTCCCACTCGGGAGGAACTGAGAGCCGTGCTTCTTAGGAATTTTTTCTACTACATTTGTAAGATGAGATTTACTGTTATGATTCTAATGCGAGGAGGACTTTCTCACAGAGATGTTCCTGTTGGCAATGATATGGAATGATATTCCCATTCTTAAGTATCTCAAGTGTTGGTGAGTTCTTGCTCATGTGCTTGCTATTTGGAAGGTAAATCAGTCTCAGTTTGCATTGTGCTTGACGCACGGATGCTGGGTTGAAACAGGTTTACTTGCTTGCAGCAATTGAAGTCTAACCGACATTTAAGATAGTTCTGCACGAATTCGAGCTACTAAGCTGTTCCTTGTTTGTTCGAATCTACTTTATGGTCTTTCTTTGTAGATGAATTAGTATGTATTGTCAAGCTGTTTGGATTTGAAGGGTGCGTGAGGACTTCCATTCCTGCATAACAGAAGGGGTTTCTTTCGGTGCCATGTATCTGCAGTTAGGTTGCAGCATCCCTTTTACGTCACAGAT
Source organism: Sonneratia alba (assembly GCA_900174645.1). Taxonomy (NCBI): domain Eukaryota; kingdom Viridiplantae; phylum Streptophyta; class Magnoliopsida; order Myrtales; family Lythraceae; genus Sonneratia; species Sonneratia alba. The sequence goes on along the minus strand of FWPY01000028.1, from coordinate 2,638,040 downwards.
GGATAATTGGGGGTGATCATTCCACAATCATACACAAAAGAAGTAAGAAATATAAATTCTGTTTTCATGGGCCTCTGATCAGTTGGAGGGGCATCCATTTCCATAATGAGATGTTGAATATTTAGCTTCCTTCCCGAAGTGAATGCATTTTGAACCGAACCTGCAGCTACTAAACTGTTGGTGGTCTTCAAATAATCGGGTAGAATTAGTACGAACGATCCCTCAAATTACCATTGGCGCTTGCCAATCCATGGTTGCCAACAGCCACCGAATCCCTGCTCATGCAACGACTTTAGGAGGTTTAAAATTCAACGGCCCTTTTAAGAGTCTGGATCCCTGCTTACGTTTGTGCTAGAGATGTTAAAAGGGCTGGCCCGGAACCGGCTCGAACTGTCTATAACTAGGGCTATAATTATTGTTATTAGGTTGAGGGTCGGTTACGAGTCAAATAAAAAATATAGGCCCGTTGAACCATATTCGGCACGGACTGTTACCCTACTAAATCAGCCTAGAACCGTTAAGAAACCCATCTAAAACTGTGACCAGCACAGAACCGTTATGAAACTGGACCATGAACTATTGCCCTCCACCTATCAAGTATCACGGACTCCTTTAATTCGTTGCAAAATCAATAGCCACAAATGACTGGACATTTTACTATTGATTGTAATGACAAATCAATAGTTCACAATAACAAGCTAATCAAGTTACTGTTTATATAGATGATTCACAATAAAAAGCCAATCAAAAGTTCAGTGCTCACAATAACCCAATCAAGTCACTGTTCATTGTTATGTAATTTGAGTTTAAAAAAAAAAGAAGATGTATTGTTCATGGTTTGAATCGGCCAACTTAGGCACAATTTTGGGCCGCCGGTTCATGCTATTATGAACTACAAACTATAACCGGTCCGACCCATTAAGCATAACGGACCAACTCATAACAGTGGCAAATAGAACAAACCTAGACCATTATTTTAACAACTCTAGCTTGTGCCATTCTCGTCCAAGCCCATGGTAGTTGCAACCTCAACCCGGATTGGGTCCGGTCTATTTCTTCCGTGCCCGCTCATCTAAAAGGAATCCTAAAACTTTAGCCTTCAAGACATTGATTTCTGCAGGATTTATCAATTTTAGTATTATATCTATCCTATATATAATATATAGCTCAGCCATTTTTTGCACAGGCCCGTGAAGTTCGTGGGCTAGCCCCTGTGCCCATCAAATCAAACCCAGTGGGTCAATGGCCGTAACAGGTCCAGCTGGCCTGTCGTCTTTTCGATGAAAATTCTCAGAAAGCAAGACTTTTTTGTCTTTTTGCGCGATCAGCGCTCACAGGGCAGGTCGCAGATGTCACGTGGAAACTAGTAAGTCATTTAGTTACCATCTTTTTAATTCTCTGTACATTTATCTTTTCGTCCATGCATCATTGGAGCTTTTGACGCGGACTATCGCACCGAAACCCATCGACCGAAAAATAGCATTCTCGTGTAAGAGTTGCCCGACTCGGTTTCCTCGAGAGCAATCATATGCTTGGAGTTACAAGCCGAAGAAGCTGTACCATTATCAACACCAACAGTATCATGTCAAGCCGGAGAGGATGTGAGAGCGGGACTTGAAATAGCAATAAAAGGTTGGTAAGAAAGTGAAGAAAGAAACGCGAGCTGATGGCAAGGAGGAGATCGCAGATTAGGTGTATTTTCATTTTTCCATAAATTTAACTGATTTGAATTAAATTTTAAATAATTTATTAATATTCATGATACGAAAGCATGTACGCATAAAATGACAATCTTATAAAAGAGATTGCGATCTGGACCGTTCAGGGCGAGATCAAATCCTGGCCGTGAATTCCACCACACGGAGATTGGGATCCGAGAAAGTTACCAACTTCTCTTCTCCTCGCGATCTCGCACACAGTTCCCCCCCTCGCACGGTCGTGGGGGGGGACTTAAAAAAGGATGTGACAGGGCAGGGAGGAAGGTCTCTTCCCTTCGTCCTTGCTCTCTGCCTGTAAGGTCCTGTAGCTCTCCTTCCCATCTGCACTCACTCTCTCATCACCACTATCCTTGCAGCGAAGGAAAAAAACCCAAAAAAAAAAAAGGCGAAAACGCACATCAATCAGTCTATCTGTCACTTCTCGAGGATCCCCGAATTTTCCAGAAATTTCCAGAACCTTCGCCGAGGCCGAGGTTGTAGGGAACAGTAATTAAGCTTGCGAGTTGGGTACTCTGGAAATCGGGGACGCTGCGCACCGAGGAGACGCTTGACCGCTCAAAGGTGCGATTTTGGACATAGGGCTCGTTTCTCCGCATGATTTAATGCGATTAAATTTCTCCCCACTGAATAACTTCGGTCCTGTGGTTAGCTTATTCTTGGTATGCGATTGCTTGCTTCTGCGTGTACTCCTGTTGTCCTTTTGCTCTTGTAATTTCAAGTTCTAGAGGTACGGGGATGTTTGCCCTGATTTGTCGGCACCTGACCCTTGATATTTATGCTGCAACTGTCACCCAAACCCCACCCCGCCGGCAACAATTTCAGTCTATTATTTAGTCCTTGTTGTTATTGATGCAAACCTTTCAATATTTTAGCTCTATCTCTGTCTGCCTCATATTGAAAGTTCTCTGCTTTAGCCTTCTTAGCTTGTTTCTTTCTTTCCGCAGATTCAGTTTTTCTCGTGATAGAGGGGTTTGTTGTCATTCTTCCTTTGATAGACGGTTATATGCTGCTGAAAGGGCTGAAACATGTCTATCTTATCCAAGAGCGATTTGATTCACATACGAGAAGTTTGGAATGACAATCTAGAGGAGGAATTTGTGTTGATTCGTGAGATTGTTGATGATTATCCCTATATTGCGATGGACACTGAGTTTCCTGGGATGGTTCTACGCCCCGTTGGGAACTTCAAGAGCATCACAGAGTACAACTATCAGGCTCTTAAGGCCAATGTCGATCTCCTGAAGCTGATTCAACTGGGTCTTACTTTCTCTGATGAAAATGGGAACCTTCCAACCTGTGGGACTGATAAGTATTGCATTTGGCAGTTCAATTTCCGTGAGTTCAATCCTGAAGTGGATGTATACGCCCATGATTCCATCGAACTGTTATCTCGGAGCGGAATTGATTTCAAAAAGAACATTGAGAAGGGAGTTAGTGCTATCCATTTCAGTGAACTTCTGATGTCTTCAGGGGTTGTGTTAAATGACAGCATTCATTGGGTTACTTTCCACAGTGGTTACGACTTTGGCTATTTGCTCAAGGTCCTAACCTGCCAGGACCTTCCCAACACTCAGTCAGCTTTCTTTGATCTCATCAAGATTTTCTTTCCGGTGCTTTATGATATAAAGCATCTAATGAAGTTTAGCAATAGCCTTCATGGTGGGTTGAACAAGGTCGCTGAGCTGTTGGAGGTTGAGCGAGTTGGAATTTGCCATCAAGCAGGTTCTGATAGCTTGTTGACTTGCTCCACGTTCATTAAACTGAAAGAGAACTACTTTGGGGGCTCACCAGAGAAGTATGCAGGGGTCTTGTATGGCCTTGGGGTTGAGAATGGACAGAATGCTTATTGAATTTGAAAATGGAAACTGTGAGTTATGAAGTGAAATAAAAAAGAGAGAATTTGGTTGTTTGACACCTTATGTCAATCATTATCTTTTTCTTGCATTTTGCATCTCGATGTGGTGCTTTTTTATTCTTCCCACTCATTATCTTACTTTATCCCTGAGCTTCATATAACATGCCAGGTGGATTATTATTGAAAAGTCAGTCTAGCAGGCAAGTATCCTCATTCATTGAAATGTTTTCTAAACAGTTTCTTGCATATGCTTGCAAGAAGCTGACAGCAACTGGGACAGATTAAGGATTGGTACTCAACGTTTTTGTAAGTTAAACTTGAAAAATCGTTACACTCTCAATTTAGAGACATGAACTTGAATCCTGGTATGGTTTCAGCGTTGGCCGAACATGGAAAGAGCTACTCTCTGGTTTGGGTCCTTGCTGGAGTACCTGTTAACTGTATGAGAGACGTAACTATCTCCAATAATGTGTCTGAGAAATGTGCTCTATGGCAGGATTACTTAGGGCTGGTCTTTGCTGATTAGCTAATACAAGATGATCATGAGGAGAAGGAGATGAATATAATCTGACAGGCTGTGTGCAAGATCATTCACTTCATTGTGAAAGAAATGAAGTTGATGGAAGAATTCATTGTGTGAGAAACGAAGTTGATGGAGGAAGAGGGGGAGAGGGGATGATTGAAGTAAAATTGTTATTCATGGATTGTGGTTCTCATGAACTCTACAGTTAAAAGCTTGTGTAGTCCATTGATTCTGTACTGACTCTGGTGGTTATAATGTGCTGCATCTAAATTAATGCTACTCATCACTGGGACATGTTGCATAAAATGTGAAAATATTTTGTTGTAAGACTAAGTTTGCTTTCAGGATTTGCTGTAATTTGAAGTTTCTACAGTTGATTTAATCTCTATGATGGGAAATTATCTGAACCTGTACATTTATTTATTTATTTAAGCCTTCTATCATAATGAAAAACAGAATTCATGTAGATCAGGAGTTCATTTGTAGTTTCCCTTGGTGTTTTTCCTGATTATGCATTTGCTTGATTGTGGTCTACTTGCGTTGCTCATTTATTATCATTTCATCTAACTTTTACTGGAGGTGCAGGATGTACATACAACGTGCTTAGACATATTGTTAAGGGGCAAAACCCCTTTCTCTTTCTTTTAGATCCAGATTTCTATTCCTTTGAAATTTAAGGAGCTTGATAGGAATTGTAATGGAGGAACTCCAGGGTTCAGGAGTCTTCCGATTGAAACTTCTGAACCTGTCATGACACCTGTTGATGCACTGCAGGCTGCTACCAAGACGGGGAAAGAACTGTTGATGGGGAGGCATAGAATACTACTGAGAACAAACTTATCGATAATCGGCTCCTTAATGCAGTTGAGAAATTGAAGAAATGGAGTTAACGGTTCAAGCTTCTGATGCAGAGTGGGAAGGAGCGTGCTGTGACTAAGAACACTGAGATGGAAGCTCTTTCTACTGCAAGGACTGAGATTCCTGCAGAATCGGATACAAAAGATGAGCCCGTGGCTCGTAAGAGGTAGTGGATTAGCAACTGAAACTGATTGGCATCCCTTGAGCCTCTGTATCAGCCGCTCTTCAGGGAGTCTTTCACCCAAAAAAGTGCGAAGAAATTTGAAAGATTTGAATGACTGTTTTGCCGTGGACAGCTTTCTGGACTTTGGCCTTGATTTTGCCTCTCAGCTGAGGAGTTGCTTTGTAGCTCATAGCAATATCGCGGTGCCTCTTGTATACGCTTCTCTCTAAACACCGTAACATCACTGGAGTTGCCTTTTTCTCTTGGAATTTGAGGGACCAGTACTTTGTTCTTGGTCTGGAAGGTCGGAGACGCGCATTGACTTCTGAAGGTGTCTACAGAGGCAATCCCCCCATCTTGAACAGTAAAGGGACATGGGCACGGAGAAGTACCGTGACGGTCTTCTGTGGCCGCTCCCTGGTTAAAAGCACTCTTCATGGAAGATGTTGACGGGTGCTTGCTTGACTGTTGTTTATGAATTCGTCATGTCAATGAGTATCTTTCGAACATTTTATTCGCCAGCATCATGGAGAAATTAATTTCGGAGGTCTGAGGGCTGAGATTTTCCTTACATTAGAGAAGAAATCATTTGTAGCTTTTACTCATGGAGGTTCGTCTTTACAGTAAATACCCCTCGACAATTGCTTCACATCTGCAACGTTCTATGTCCTAACAGTTGTCCATCTAACTCATTTGACTGTCGAGGCTCACCTGGGACTCGAGCTCCGAGGAGTTCATATGTTCTCAAAAAACGAAAAAAGCAATTTATTTTACTAAGTAAACAAAAAAGTGCGAAAGGGAAGAGGCAGCCTCTGTAAATGACATCACTAGCCCCTTTTCAGGGAAGATGGTCATGGTCTGGGGTTCGATTCGTCGATTGCGTTCTCTCTCTGTCTCTGTGTCTCTCTGGGGATCGACTCGGGACCACTTGCTTTGCTCCCAAAAAATGTGAAACTTGGATTTGTTTGGTTGTGCGGCAGCGGGAAGAGCGGCGGAATATGGAGCCTCTCCTGTCTGCCTGCCTGTCTGTCTGTCGATGCATCTATTTACATATGTACATGAAAGCTAGCTACCGAAGATAACCATGCTTGTGGAAGCGGAGTTGCCGATTGATCTGTTGTTTTCTTTCTTTTTCATTTCCCTTTCCATAGAAATCGCCCCCATGGAGAACCGACACGGTTCTCCGCTGCTGAAAGGAGGCTATGATGATCAGGAGTGCTTGAAGTGTTACGGACACCAGGAATGGCTGGAGCAGAGGCACGACTCGCATGGCTGGGCATCACCGGATGGCTTGTGAGTTGGAGAGAGAGAGAGATCTAATTATGTTTGCAAAACGAAAAATGCAATTTTTGTATTTACTTTCACGAGCAACCGGTGAATGCAGCCATGGCGCTTCTGTGCCCCCCGATCTCCTAGTTTCCTTCTGAGTCCGTAGCTTGCATGGCAGCTCCAGAGAGCTGCAACCAAAGCAGGGCTTCATGAATTGTCCGATTAAAGTTGAATCTGAGCCTCATTGACCGAAGAGCGTTTTCTGGGCTGCTCTGACTCTGAGCCTTCTCGAGTGTCTCCAGGTTTTACTAGTTTGAGAATGAAACTCAGGTCTGTGGTGTATCTACTGGCGATGCATTAGAAGCATAGCCGGCTTCTTCTTCATCTTCTTCTTGGGGCACGACCACTTATATCTGGAAGGAAGCAAAGCCAGTGGTCGGATTCCCATGGTGGGGGCAGCGCTGGATGTTTCGTGAGGTACACAGAGGGACTGATCTAATCGTTTTTTTTTCTATCAAAAAAGAAAAAAAAAAGCTACTTTTTTACATTCATGAGCAACCGGTGGCTTCAGATGCGGTCTGGTGCCACTTGGCATCAGTTTTTCCTTTTTGAGTCCGTAAATTGGCATGGCAGCTCCAGAGAGCTGCAACTACTGCACGAGTCTGTTGTGTTGTCTGATTAGAGGTAAATCTAGCCTTCTGAGAGCTTACTTAGGGAAGAGGTGTCGAACCTTGAAATTCAACTATGTTGGTACAGAACATTTTTTTTTTTTACATTATTACGTATGTGAAAGTACATGTTTGTGCTTCATTCGAATTTCTTAACAAAAACGTAAAATTTAAATAAACAAAAAATTGCTTGATATATTCTCCATCTTTGATTTTGTAAACCAAAATTTGCTATTGTTCTGCTGTTCATCTTCGTAGAGCTTCTGCTTCTCTGCTTTTCAAAAGAAAAGGACCTTGAGGTTATGTGGATCTGTGGAGAAGGAAAAACTGCAAACACAGATTATTGCAGGCACAGGTAGCCATCCGTAGCTTGGCTAAAAATGCTGCAGCCATGGTGGGGCTCCTTGTTTGCTTGATCAGAAGCCAGAATCTGAGCCTCAGCAAGTGTTCTGCACTCTCTGTGGCAAATTAGATGCAAGGAAAGCCTTCTGGGGCTTCCTTGAGGGTTTCTTTGGTTATTCTGCAATTCTTGTTTTAAGCCTCATTTCGCCTTTCCTTAAACCATCAGTCGGGAAAACAGCAACAACATTAACTAGCAAAAAGATTAAATATGCTCCTTTGCTTCCTGGATTACCTTCAATTTCCATCATCACCGACATCCTTTATACCAAAAACAGACCATAAGATGTTGCTTTGTGCAGATGTAGAGGATTTGCTGTAAACATTTGTCGAAAATTTTCCTTGAGACTGGAAGATTCTCCATGAGGACATTGGCCTTTAGTCAAAAGTCAGCAGGTGGCTTTGAGTAGCTGGAGCCTCTGCAGGCTTATTGTTATCACTATCATTGCTATGCATTCTTAAATTGCTGTTTTTCAGGCATGTTGCTGAACCATGTTATGTGGAAGTGGTATGTGAACATTAATTTAAATGTGTCAGAATTCAGTGTACTGTCTATATCTTGGCATGATAGCTACAGTATGACATGATAATGCTATAATGTAATTCACTTTGGCTACAGCAGTGCAATGGTATCTTCCATCCAGAGGAGTCATTGGCTGCCAGCGATTGCCTGATTGGCGATTATAAGCTGATCTCAATCTCTATCTCATTACGCTTCTAATTTCAGTCTCAACAGGCTTCTAAATTCAGGAAATGAGATTACTTCAATAGCTCTCTATCATCCAAAAACTTGCTTTCTGCATTCAATGTAGTGGTCTTTTATTCCCTCGCTAATTTGTTTCCTATTTCTTGTGAGAGACATAACCATTTCTTCAGTAAGTGAAAGAAATATTCATTTGTTTCTCAATATGGAGTGATTTACTGCAGGTGATTTTCATGTGGCAATATAAAAGAAAATATTGCTAAGATAGATGGATAGATACATATATATGTACATATTTATACATGTACTTCAAAGTGAATTAAGTAGCTATGGGGCTGTGATGAATATACTGAAAGTTGTTATGCCAGGTGAAATTCAGAGAACTGTCTGTGTCTTGACATGGCGATTTTATCGGGGCCTGCTGCATGCATGGTGGGGTTTCTCTGACTTGACTTTGCCTGAAAATGAAAAAATGAATCTGAGCCCTAAGAGACTGATATCTGGCCTCTTCTCCTCCTCTGCAGTTGCTCTATAAGGCTTGCAAGGCAAAAAAGGAGAGAGTTGGAATGCAATTTCCATTCCTAACATAGGGAGAAATCCCTCTATTTTTTCCTTAGGTTTTCCCCCACCAGAGAAGGTTTTGTTTGTTGGGACCTAAGTAATGCACCAATGGAGAAGTTATCTTTTGAAACAGGTTTAACATAAAGGAAATCCTAAAATGTCTTTAAAAAATAAACTAACAATTGAAAAGGATAATGTTGGATGATGAGACATTGTCTGGCTGTCGTCACCACACTGTCTTTTGGTAATGTTGCTCTACTAGATACTTTCTGTATCATTGGGACTGCTGCTCTTCTTTGAGGTGGAACACATGATGATTTGAGGAAGTGTGATATTGTTATATTTGACATATAATAAATCATATAAAAAATATAAAGTTGGTAATGATTGGGATTACCCCTTGATGAGTACATCCATCTCTTCCTTGGATTAATCAAAACTTATCTAGACTTCTGAATACATACTCAAAAAATTGATCAAAAGTTAAGTACGGTTAAATGGCAGTAAATCGGTTTGTTATTTATGACTTTCATGCATTTCAGATTTAACACTCTACTGACTACATTTTTTGGATGTAAATATGTTGTTGGTCGTGCGTTAGAGTTCCAGTTTATATGACCTCAGATTATAATATGTTTTGCAATTAAATGTTGTAATATGTGCTGTAAACTTGGATTTACCATAAAAGTTGCTGCCTTTCACCAAAACAAACAGTCTTAATCATGCTCTATCTATGTATACACGTGTTTGTGGAAAAAATCTTGAATGGTTCTCACTTCTTCCAGGCCTTGCAGCCTGTGTACTCTATAGTAAAAACAGAATCATGTGAACTGAGACACTGGAAGAAGCTGATAATTATCATGTCTTGCGAGTTTCAACTTCTTAGTTACTTGTGGCAATGAAGATCCGTGAAATATAAAAGTGGAAGAAGAATCTGGCAGGCAGAGAGAGCTTCTCATAGCTTGGCATGGTTGCTTTGAGAAGCCGCAGCCAGGGGTATCTCCTATTGTCAGATCAAAATCAGAATCTGAGCCTCTGTATCATAAGGCTGCATTTTTGTCCACCAGACCCTGAGGGTGTGGGTGTCTGAGTTTCTTTCAAACATTAGTAGTGTTTGAGGAGACTCTGCTCCAGGAGAATTCTCAAATGGCAGCCTCCAGTTCCAGCCATCTGATTGCTGTATTACATGATCATTTCCATGCTTTTTGGTTCTTTTGGGGGATAAGTACAGTTTTGATTCTAAACTTGGGCAGTTTGCTGCATTTCACACCCTTTTAAGTACCATATAAGAAAAGGAAACACATGATATGAGATGCTTATAAGCTTTATATATCCGTGCATTCATTCATTCAATTATTTGTTTGTTTATATATGGATTCTACAATATCCAGAATCCATGCAATTGTCATTTTTTTCTCCCCATAAGGCACGCCTTACCTGGTGTTGATCATTTTCAATGGGTAAGGAGGAGGCAATGTGGACTTAAGGAGAAGGGTTGGTGGAAATTGCGGGCATGGAGAGCTATCTGTAGCTGGGCATGGTGGCTCTGAATAGCTGCAGCTGTGACAGGGCTCCTTATATGGCCCTGATCAAATCAGAATCTGAGCCTCAGAGACTGATGGTTAGTCATTGCTAGCCCAGTGTGAAGGTAACACAGTTTCACTGCAGTTGATATTTGTCATGGCCATTGCTGTATGAATCTGCTGTCCACTAAATACATTCTCCCAGGAACGCCATCATTGAGATCTCATTATCATGCTGAACTTTAATTGCTTACAAGAGGAGGAGGAGGCGAGAAGGTAGTGAAGATTCATGGAGATGTTGAATTCTAGTGGCTCAGCAAGCAGTCCATAGCTGGGGAACGGCTATTTGGGTTGCTAATCCTGTAAGGAGATGATCTTTTGGTAATGCAAGAATAATTTATCAGCTCAGGAGATTTAGTTGATCAAATCAGAGAACCCCAAAGCTGACATCATGAGGTTTTACACTTTCTTTAGATCATAGGAATAGACTCATTTGGTCAAATGGCTCCTACGCTCGCTGTAGTGAATCACTAGTGCTGCAACCAGAGTCTTACTGGATTCATTTTCTCGAATGATCTGCTCTGGTTTTCCCTCGATGATGGTTGTTCGGCAGTTGCATAAGCACTAAAGTTCCAACTAACATCAATTGTGATATATATTAATTAGATTTAATCACTGTTGGAATCTGGCCAGGCTGTTGGTTTATGGTGTATGTAAACTGTCCCGAATACCATCATAACTTGTGCTTACACAGTTAAAAGTTGACCTATACACACCTATGGATGGATTGAGGTGAAACTATTTCCAGCCAAGGCCCATGAGTTGTGAGCCTTGCGGCCAATTAACGGATCCAATTTAGTCATTCAAAGTGAATGCGAGTTGTGAGGACTTAATGAGGCGATTGAATGGCGTGTGCTCGAATTGGTTTATGCTAAAACTATGTTTACCCCATTCGTGCATTTCATGGCCATGGATTGTCATAGCTAAAATTTCTGTGTGTAAGAAGCCAGAAAGCCGGAACAATCTTGAGCTGCGCAAAACGCACATGCCGAAATACCCGACTCAATGCACCTCATTTTGGTCATTAGCTGCCTTGCTGGCCCAAATTCCATCATGGTCACCCTGTTTCCAAACAATCGAATGGCCTCTGTTCAATTGAGATGGAGAATAATTGAAGGGCAAATCTGGAAGCCAAAAGTTTCCCGGATAATGTCCATATATTTCTTTTTTTTTATATGGTAAAAAATCCATATGGAATATGAATTATTTAAGGAATCGTGACGAGGTTGGGGTTTTTCAGCTCATTAGTTTAAGAATGAAGCTCTGCTCTCAGAGAAGCCCTCAGGGCAGCCCCTCTTGCTGCACAGCGGGCTGGCTGTCTGTGTGTACTTCTCCGATCGTCAGCGGAGCTGATGATTTCTCGACGTCAGTTCGCATTTTCGGAGTGTTACCAGTTTCTATTGCGGGAAAGAAAATCGTAGTGAAACGGAAAACTATTTCTGGTCGCCTATTCTTCACCAAAAGCAACCTTCAATGTTAATTCTTTTGACTGCTTCCCATGATCATCTTCATCTTCACCTTCTTCCTCCTCCTTCTCAATATCATAATAATAAAGGGGCGATGACGATTTTCGAAGAGGGACAAGAGAAGACTGGAAAAATCTTTGCAGGCAGGAGAGCAGTCCGTAGCTTGGCGTGGCGGCTCGGGGAAGGCCGCAGCCATGGCGGGGCTCCTTCAGCTGTCTGATAAATGATAAATCTGAGCCTCAACTGAACACTACTTACTCTCTCCCCTCCTCCTATTCCCTATCAAGTCCTGATTTTTCTGCTCAATGAGAGCTTGGGGAAGATATTCATTTTCTTTTGCATGATTGATTTTTTTCTGCTAATTCATATCTAATTATGTTGTGAAGATTTAGTTACAATTATATTTCATACAGATGAAAAAATGCAACCTTTCTCATTTTGCTACTAAAGGAATCAATGGGGAGCCAAATTCTGTGTGCACTTATTCATGAAGCAGATGTATTTTTGCTGGTGAAGAAATTAGAGGATGCGAGTGAAGAGAAGATGGTGCCCATCATCTCTTTGCTGCACAAACATTGGCAGAAGCATGAACTTTTAACAAGCCGTCCAAGGAGGTGCTATTCCATTATGCCACTTACTGTCCACCAAATTTTTGATATGGTTATGATTCGGATGAGTGAATTGAACCTTGATGGCGGGAGCTAGGCATCACGATATCAAATGCTAAATCTATACCACTTGAATAGATGGGGTTTTCCACAAACTTAGGGAGCAAGGTCTGTTTTTGCGACCAACATTTGTTATCAGGAGTAACTTAACGAAATAGATCTGACAGAGACCAGACTAGTTTCCAAACAAGTCAGGCAGCAACAATGCGAGATACTGGAAGAATACTCGTGGCTAACGTTCATGGGTTTTCTATGGTTCATGGATTTATGAATTTTCTAGTGCGACAACTTCCAAGTCTTTTGGTACACAGCTTGAGAAGGTGAGCATTGGCAGCAGAGATGTTCTTGTAACGCTATTTGACTCGATTCCTGTTTGCAGAAACCCCTTCAATAATAATGTCCATATTTATTTAGCACCAAGTTTCTCTAGATAAATCTTTGGAGCCCTCTCTTTTATCGGGATCGCAAAATATGGATCTATTTCATTATGGTTCTTTGCCTATTAAGCTTTCAATCCGACAGGACTTCGAGCTCCAAATGATGAGTTAAGATCTGATACTGCAGGTACGCTCTGAAGAATGTGATGCTGTGTCAACAGAAATGGAGTATGCATTGAGCCAGGGTATATGTATATATATACACATATATGCCAAGGAAAACACGTCAGCCGGGCCTAACTAAGCGCGTCAGTCGACTTTTGGTAGCTCAATGTTAGCAAATATGGATGCGTATGAATGATGAAATGAAACACCCGAAGTAAAGAAAACGCGATTTTGGTTCAGAGTCAACGCACTCTCTCAAACACAGCTGTGACCATTCAGTTATGGGGAAATTATATAATTACGTGTCTTTGCCCATCGTCATCAATTACATATCATGCCATAAGTGACGGTGGACTGATGTCAGATCCTAGACAAAAAGGAAATGCTTAATGTAGATGTAATCGAAGAGCTTCCAAATATCTCTTAATAAAAGTCCAGTCTCTTTTATCGGTCTTCTTCCCCTCACCTGAAAGGTTATCTTCTCTGCGCCTTGGGTTTTGTTTAGGAGATTTTCATTTGGTTCCCATAGCTGGAAGGAGTTGAAAGTAGATAATAAGCTCTCCAGATATTCAGTTCAGTTTCTCAATATGAAGTCTCTGGGAACAAGAAGGGAGTGTTTGAGCGGCAAAGCCATGTGGAGGATGGACTCAGAGCCGCTCATTTCACTGAGTCGAAGAAGCTGAGGCTGCCCACTTTTAGCAAGGTCCGCCCTTTTCCTCTTGCTACGTTTTGGTGTCTTTCAGTTGGCGAGTTGCTATGACCGTTCCATTTCTAGGTGATTCCTCAATGATGAATGACTACTGGGGTAAGTGGAACTGAAGTACGTGTTAGAAAAGGAAGCAAAATGCAGAAGCTAGCTACTTTCGTTGAGACTCCGTGCAGTTACGTAATAGAGTGCATTCAAATTGTTAGTTTCCAAGTTGCATTTTGATGCCAGTTAAGGCTTTAATCACCAAGTAGCTTTTACCTAACCGAAGTATAAGTGCTTTGTGCTTTTACTGGATTACAGGCATTGCCTAGGAAATTGCTGGCATGGCAGAATCCTTACTTTTATAGGCTTGCAAACTAGTTAATAAAACTTCAAGACGTTGTTCATGTCAAAAACTTATGTTCTCAGTTGTTTTAGTTGGCTGTTCCAAAATGTTTATGGCATTTGTAGTGCGGTTGTGGAGGCCTTGAAGGCTGATAGTTTGCAGAGACTCTGCTCCTCACTGGAACCTCTCTTTCAGCGAATCATAAGATACATATAAGCTTCTTGTTTAAAATGAATTTAACGTTTGATTTGCACCAACTCTTATTTGGGACTTCTCTTTTAACTTCTACTTATGGAATTATTGTTGTCGCTCAGTGAGAGCTGTACATAGTTTCTATCTTCTCGTTCCTCTGTCTCAATCACTTCTTTTCCTTTATCAGCACATAATAGGTAAGTGAAGAAATTGAGGAAGCACTCACAAGACTTGATCATACTAATATGCATTTTACACGGTACTTTGTTTTAATATTATGCAATTCAGAAGGTTTTAATATTGGCTGAGAATTGCCCAAAAAAATTAATGTGCATTCTATGACCAGTAAATGCTCCTCATAAACAGGGCAAGCTCACCAAGAACAAAATGCACGGAAGGGAAAATTTTAAAGCTTCAGTTCAAGACCCGAATGCCCCCTCACCTGTTCACAGGTGGAAACATCATGGGAGAGCGAGGAGCTGCAATCCATATCGTCTTGATGGATCTAAAAAAGGGCCTCTTGATACAGGATGGACCTCAGTCTGCAGTGAAGCTTGATATAGTGGTTCTTGAAGGGGACTTCAATGATGAGCCAGACAATGAAGAGGAATTTGGAAATCATGTGGTTAAGGCATGTAACGGGAAGAATCCACTTTTGATTGGGGATCATCAGGTGACACTCAAGGGAGGGGATGGGGATTCTAGGAGAGCTTAGTTTCACAGAAAATTCAAGCTGGATATGGAGCAGGAAATTCAGGCTTGGGGTGAAGACAACCCCCAGATACTCTGGAGGGGTTCGAATTCGTGAGGCTAAAATCCAGGCTTTCGCTGTTAAAGATCATAGAAGAGAATGGGAGTCAACAATAGCCTTGTCACCCGATTTTTTATCATTGAATTGTGCCCCTTTGGACCATGATACCTGGAAATCGGTACTTAGAGCTTCATAGCACTTAAAAGGATATGTTTTCAGTTGAAAGATTCTCTGATTTCAGGAGCGTACGTGTTTTTCTCAAGCAAGAATGCCAGAAACTGGATTTGTTCTCCAAAACCGCAAAGCAGATGAAGTTTTTTTTTTTTTTTTTTTTTGCGAGATCTACCTGATAAGATAATACTGTGCTTTGTAGTGTACAAGAAGCACTATCCGCCTGCTCCGCATGATGAAGTTTGGAGGCTTGATCGGATGGCAAAGGATGGAGCCCTGCACAGGAAACTGGCTCAGGCCCAAATCGTTACAGTGGAAGGTCTTTGACGTCTCACGAGTGACCCTCAAAAACTACGAAATGTGAGTGGAGAACAATTTTAGTACTAGTTTCCCATTAAAATCCATCAAATGTAGCTTTCTTCTTTTTTGTTTTGTCCCTCATTCATGTCGCTTTGCAGATCCTTGGAAGTGCAATGTCCAACAGAATGTGGGAACACACAGTCGGGCACGCAAAAACTTGTGCCTTGGGTGGGAAATTCTGCGTACAACGCGGATGAAAATCATATCACCGGCAATGTTCAATGATGTTTACGAGCTCAGAGGCCTTGTCTCAGATGGGCAATTCCTATCTCTTGAAACGCCCAGAACAAATGTTTGATTGAATCGATAGTGTTGGCGGTGACCCTCATTCCCTGCACTATCTAATTTTATTCAGATTTGCAGATCTCAGTGAACTTGCCCGTGAAGAGAGCTCGTGAGGATTGGAACCAAGCCATGGAATACAGTGTGAAAGTCCTAAGCTCTCTCTTTCATACCGAAAAAGAAGGCAGCTGACTCACTTCCGCCGCTGATTCACTAGAATAATTTTGAAAAGAGACTGTCAGCAATCGATAACCAAAGACTAAAGGTCACATTCCAGAGCTGACCTGAGGAACTTTTATAAGGAGGCTGCCGAGAGAAGAGCTCAGCTTGTTGAGCTAGATGAACACTGAGATTTCAAGCTGTTTGCCCTTTTTGTTTTACGTTTTTTTTTTTATGGTAATAAAGCTGAGAATTCCAAAGCTCTCTTATCAACTGATTGCAGCATATCAGAAAAGAAACTAAAGAAATAATTGATATGTGCATATAATCATCCTAATCTTCTACCAAAAAATACGGTGCAAGTTAACGAAGAACAGAGGCGGGAAGGAATTCTCCGAGAATCAAAGATTTAGTAACTTCTCATGGTACCTTAAGGGACAGGGAAAAGAGGATGCCATACCCAACAAGGATTATGCAAGGAACAAGCGTGTTATTAATAGAACATCACAGCAGACCAAACATGAACTAGACGATGAATTAGAGAGAACAATATTACTT
The DNA here is from genome assembly GCA_900174645.1 of Sonneratia alba. NCBI lineage: Eukaryota > Viridiplantae > Streptophyta > Magnoliopsida > Myrtales > Lythraceae > Sonneratia > Sonneratia alba. The sequence continues at coordinate 2,621,557 of FWPY01000028.1, read as the reverse complement.
CCTACGAGAGGACGAAAACAGCTAGATTACAGCAATAGTACACACTTCTTGGCTTCTGCAAGGACCGGCAGCAGCTGTGGCAAGGGACAGGTCGAGGGATTTCAAATGCATGATCCCAGCAGGTAATCAATTCCCAAGTCTCCTTCGAGCACAATTCCATCATTTTGTTCCTGAAATCGATTCATTCAAACCTTGAACTTTAACAAACGAGAAGGAAAGAGGTCCAAAACATACTGAAACACAAGAGATGAGATTCGAGAATTTACCCGTTTGATCATTGCATTCATCAGCTCATCCAAGGGTTCAAAAGGACTCTGAAAGAAGTCACCGTGCGTCTTTGTTTGCTCTGATAGGTAATTCTCAGAAGACCTCATGCTCGAGTCAAAGGAAGATATTTCACCTTTTGATTGCAGAATGTTAGCCAGAGTATCTGCAGGACTTAAGTTACTAACCAGAGGAACATCAGAACCTCTACTGCAAAAGGCAACTCCCTGGCATCCTGCACTCTGCCCAACGAAACCACTAGCAGGAGTTGCGGAATTCATAGCTCCAAATTGTCCATAGCTGGCATTCTGAATAGTATTATTAACACTACAGACAGCACCACCCTGAAATGGAATCCTTACCCTTGAATTGTTCAAAACGCCAGACAATGCAGTAGAAGAGGAAAACCCTATCTGGCCGTCTCGAACCTGAGAAGTGGTCAAGGAGAAATTTCCACTCGAAGAGAATTGGAAGCCATTCAAAGGTTCACTCAAGGGTATATGATTATTTATAGATGAGATATCGGAATTCTGGATGGTGCCATTATGCCAGTTGTCATTACATCGAGTCTGGTCCAAGAAACCAGAACTGCTTGGTCCCACATCCATGGGCTCTGTGCGCAAACCACCTACTTGAACAGAAGGCTTGATTCGGCTATTCTGTACAAGCAAGGTGTTGTTTGTGGTGATGGGCAATGAGCTGTTGCTCGAGCTACTCGCAGTCATAAATGGGTCTGAGATTTTGTTAGATACTCTAAAAGCTACTGGATCTTCACTGGCAATCTCTCGAGCAGGTCCAATGAGCTTATTCTGTGGCTGCACCTGATTGACCTCCAACGTGGTTGGAATTCCCAGGAGGAAATTCGAGCCAGCATTGCTGGCCCCTTGAGCATGGAGTTGGCCCACATAATGTGCAGAACCCCCTGAATTCTGAGAGTGACTTTGTAGAAGCCCAGAAGATGAAATTCCACGAAAACCTAGGCCTGCAGGAGTGTTCAATCTGCCCAGCATTCCGTTTGGAGGAAATGATGATGGAGATGTAGCTGAAAGCCTACCTGGTCCAGTCAAAGCCCGAAAATCCCCATAACCATCAAGCGATCCATAACGCAAATATGATGAGTCTTTACTTCCCAATGCAACAACTAAATTTGCTTGTTGACTCGCAACATTGCTGATTCTTTTCAAATAGAGACGATATTTCTGCAACAAAAGAATTGGATTACCTTAAATCACATGATTGCATGAAATTCCATGACCTGAAGTATATCAAAATGACAAACATTACAAATCAGTCACAACTAAATATGGCACTGGTTTCAATTGAATTGTTAGTTGCCTAAAATAAAGTCCAGATCCATGTTTGCAAGTAGAAGATAATCGTAAAAGTAAAAGTGTGGGTAGAATGATGTTGTATGAACTAGCAAACTGGAATAAGAAGAGGAAACCCTACTTGAAGATGGCTTGCCACATTTTCCCTTGTGAGGCCTTCAACATTCATCAGATCAAGAATTTTCTTTGGAACAGCCTCTGCATTAGAAGAAACAATAGTGACCATAAGAAAACCTGAAACAGACAAGAAAAGATTATCCAAACAAGATCATTTAAGGAAAAATAGCAACAACATAGACTACACTGACTCTCAAGTCCAAGCTGGTTGACAGCAGCTACAAACTTCCGGTGCAGCTCCACAGACCAAACAACGCGTGGCTTCTTCTGGGATGAAGAGTCCTCATTCTCACGCCCGTTTTCTTCACCATCATCCTCCTCTTCATCATTCTGGTCATTCCTCTTCCGATATGCCTTCCTATTTGGGTCCGAATTAGTTCCAATTGAAGCTCCTTGCACACCTTCTCCAATTACGCTGTCAGTCCTATCACCGCTTGAAGACTTGTCCTGGTTCTTTTGTTCAAATTTCCTTCTCCTTACTACATGTTGCCAGATGTTCTTGAGCTCCTCAACACGAACTGGCTTACACAAGTAGTCAACAGCACCATGTGTCACCCCCTTCATAACAAGCTCATGATCGCTGTACGCGGAAAGCACTGTAATGAACATACCAGGAAACAATCTTAAACTAGGTATGCATCCAATGAGCTAACAATAACTGAGAGAAGTATAAGTGCTAAAATGTTCTCCAGTTTGGACCGAAGTTGCAGTGAGAACAGCATCTTCGCTTTTAGTAGATGAAGATCAATCTCAACTGTAAAGATTGAAAGTTGAAAACTATTTTAGAGCAACAGGCAAGGGATCAACGCTTACTTATGACGGGAATGTCCATTTCAAGACCCACAAGCTCAAGAAGCTTAAATCCATCCATGTCGGGCATGTTCACATCACTTATAACCAGGTCAAACTTGTTTTTGTTTTCCCTGAGCATCTTCAGGGCCATGATCGCTTGATTTGTAGTTGTAACTGATCGGTCATCACAGATCATGAGAAGACAAGATGGTTAATTGAACAGGATTCCTAGATAGATTCCAACATTGGTGGGGAGTAGAGATCTCATGAAAGAATATATATATTGTTATACATAAACACAATAATGACGGACGGAGCATGGAGAATCAAAGAGGGAACAACACAACCAAATATTAGACTCAGAGAAGGCTGGTCAGTCAAATTTAGAGCCCACGTCTGCCAAAATGAAAAACTGAAGCGGGAAAAGCACTGAAAACTGAATCAGGATTGCTGAATTCACATTGAAGTATAACTGCACCTGGCCAGCAGCATAGCTGACATGTCAAATACCTTCACTGACTAGATTATACAATCAATAATATTCCAAATTTTGTACAAGCTTCAAGAATTACACTGGCTGTAAGTTCAAACAAAGAAATAGTTTATACAGCAACAAATCTCAAACATTGGTCAAAAAATTTGAAGCTTCCCCAAAACAGAAACAGAAAATAAGCGACAGCTCCCACATATTGAATCCTGCTGATGAGCACTGTCGAGTCCAAACATACTACAGATTCACCGTTTGGAATCGAGAGTTGCAGCTAAGAGACCAAGATATATAGCAAAGGGTGGAAGAGGGAGATGAATCAGACCATCATACTTGCAGCGTCTGAGCAGATTCTCCAGAATCTTGAGGCAGGCAGGGTCATCATCAACAGCTAAGACCCTCATCCCCACGGGAAACAGGTCTCTGCTCCCAACTTCTCCGGCAAAACCACCTTTCCTGTTCTCAACTGTCATCGTTGATGAAGCCCGCAGGCACCAATTGAGAAATCAACCCTCGATACCACTTTGTTCTGAGGAGTCAAAGGAGTAAGAAACCGAGCGGGAGACGGGGGAGAGAGAGAGAGAGAGAGGGCGGGGTAATGGAAGGAGGGAGAGAAAAAGCTGAACAGACGGGACAATGATGGCGATGGAGAGAAGGGAAGAGAAGGGAAGAGAAGACCGTGAAGGGGCGTCTCCAGACTACCAATAACAGAAGGAGGAGATTTTTAACTCAGTTTTCTGGGTGAAGGATCAAAGAAGAGAACTCCTCCCCCCACCAACACTGTCTCTGCGTCTCTCTGCTCCTCTCTGCATTTGTTTTTGTCTTTGGCTTTTCCCACTGAGGAGAGAGAAGACACCGCTTCGCTTGCATTTTATATTATGGCAGTGTACGGAAAAGACTCAAATAAAATGAAATTAATATAGTAATGTTATTATCTAATAAAAATAATTCCTAATTTAAATTTTTTATTAATAGATGATTTTTCCTTGCTTGCTTTATTATTAGTATTTTTTTTTTTACCTTTCCTTCATTCTTCATCCTATTAATTAACAAAACATCCTTAAAGACACGATTATCACATTTAGTAGTAATTATATTAATATAATTAATTCTTGTTTCATGATATATTATAAAGCTCGGAAGCCAATAGCATAGAATCAACGTACTCTCATCCCCGAACCGTTCGTCGCCGGTCAATGATCATCGGACATGTCTGCTTCCGTTCATCTCAGCCGTCCACGGCACTTCCCCCATTGACGGCATATCTATGGAAAATTCCCGGAATTTCATTCGGGTAGAAAATCTCTTCTTATTGACTTTCCATTAATTTCAACCCAACTCCCGACGAGAGGCCACTGTTACCAAACAGGGGCACAGTGCTTGTTCACGTACTCGATGCTCACACATTCATCCGTCTGTTCACGTGATCTTCCTAGACAAAGAAGGACGCACCGTTGGGGGACCCTGTTCCACGTACCCAAGTAGGGATGTCCCGGCCACGTGCTCTTTTCTCTGTTGGGTGTTGCGAGTAGTAAGCCCTCGGATGCGAGTTCCCCGATGGTAACATTCTCGTGTGATTGATTTCAAGATCTGTATCCCCATGATCTCACATGAAGCCTAGCCCGAAGGAGCCGTTATTATCGTGTCGTGGAGCTGGATGCCGTAATTTATTTTGTATTATTTTTCCCATTTATGGAATTAAAATGGAAAACAAGACGAAAAAAGAGGGGGAGTGATTGATAGGTACGGTTGACCCATTCGGGAATCTTGTTGGCAATTAAAATTAGCCTTAAATGCCAATGATATTGAAAATTTTGCCATTCTTGTGGACGATGTGGGGGGGGGGGGAGTGTTTATGTCTCACGGCCAAAAGTTCACCTTTTTAATAATGTTCACAGTTAGTGCCCTTGATTTATACTCAATTAAGCCATTTTTATGGCAGTCCCCCCCTTCTTCCTTCTTTTTTTTTCCCCCCTATATATATATATAATGCATCATTCACGTTACCAATCAATCATAGGGCATGATGACCAACCATTTTAGGACCTGCTCTGTACTACCCTACAACACAATCACGAGCGGATAAGAATATCCTAACTAAATTAATATACTTTGAATAATAACTGAAATTCCATTTTAATCAATATTTATTACGTTTGAATCGAACTAATTGGCTGATGAATTTTCCTTCAGTTCACATCATTAGAGAGGTAAGGGGAGGGCCACACTCATTTCACTCGTGGATGGATGGCCTTATTTTCTACGAGGGAAATCATCCAGGTACGATATTTTCCATGCCCAGGTCCAGTCATTGAGCCACCCGGCGTGGGCCACGTTTCAGCGTTTGATTGGGTGGTGGTGGAGACTAAAGCGTGCGGGCCCCGGCGGGGAGAGTGGAGGGTGGAGATTCCCGCCCGGGGGCTCAGAAAGAGAGAGGGATGCTGCCTTTCCTGACAACGAATCGTCGGTCGCATGATTTCTGGAGGAGTGGCTAGTGGGGACCGCTGGCTAGGATGCACGGCCGTATTTTGAGCTCTCGTGCTGCGTGCGGCACCTGATTCTACCCGGATAGGGCCTCCACTCCAGCTCCTGACTAAGATAATTATATTATAATTAATTTCAAAATTACAGGAAATTCTCCGTTTTTATAGTAAAACCCATCCATCGTAAAATAAGAATGTGAGATCTGTATTTTGGAAATATAAAATTAATTGTAAATGTATGAAGAGCATGAGTACACTAGTTTAAGAGTTCAGCCCACCTCCTCAATTCAAGTGGGAATGGATCTTTATTTTATTTTATTGTATTTTTTTCAACAACATCAGGATCAAAGATTTGTGGGGGAGGGGGTGGCCATGTTCACAAGTGGTCTCCTTTAGTACATACAAAATTTCCACTTGATGACATAGGCTAGTTTGGGTTCTTCTCATGGTGAGGAGGGGGGGGGGGACATCAACCAACAATTTCAATTTTGTCTAGAGAATTTTAATTTTAGAAAAAAATTGCTCGATCAAACTTTAGATCATTCACATACCCAGTAGGCATTAGATCTCTCCAAAATGATATAACACAGTTTAATGAATCATTAGTTAATCCATGATCATCCTTCCCCATTTGAAATTCCAATTTTATCCCTTTTCCACGTATGCCTAGTTAATTTTAATTTTTAATATTTAATTTGATTTCTCAATAATTTAACGTACATAGAAAACAAATTGACAATTTCATGTTACAACCACTTTTCATATGAAATAAAATTCAATATATTTACAAAAGTAATACAACAATACTCGAACCAAATATTCCTAATTCAAAGACGGAATCCAAATCAATTAAACTCTTGCAATTAGGTGAGAGCCCCTCTCGGTCTATGATAATCACGAGCAAAGGCCACATCTGGCCATGGTCGATCAGTGGGTTATGATTAAAGGAATGATCGATCACGATGTGCGTTGCAGCTTGCTGGACAAATGGCTGTGAGACAGCTAAGCACAGCCGTAGAATTAGATTTAGGAAGATGGCACAATCCATCATGCAGCTTGGATTAAGGCTCATCACTCGTTGACCAGCAAATTAATAGAAAAAAAATTATTGCCAGTTTAAATTAATATATGCTGCGCAGCATGCACATGGAAGAAGTGTGGATACGCGCGCTGATCAAGGAAGGAAGGGATGCTGATAATTGGTTGAATTGAACCGTACTTTATCAAACCGTTAAAGCGGTTTGATTTAGTTTTGGTACTATAATCCCTAAATATAATTATTACATAGTTATTAAAATAAATTATTTTAAATTACTTTTATAGGCTGGTTAATCAATCAATTCAAACTATTTTTAAAAAATAATTAAAAATAAAAAATTAAATACAAAGTGAACCAAAATCAAACAAAACTGTATCGAAATATAATAAAATAAAAATAAAAAAAAAACAGTAAAATCACATTGATGTCAATTAAAAATAAATTAAATATACAAAATTAAGATTAATAAACCTATTTAGGATGAAGGCCAGAATGAATTATTAGAAAATATTTAAAAATATTTATAATATATTCATATTTTATTTTTAATATATTCACAATATTATAAATATTATTTTCAAAATATGGTTTGATAGTTTGAATCAGTTAATTAAATTATTTAAACTTAATAATTAACCACACCACCTTATCTTAAAAAATTACATTATATGAGAATTGGTTCGTCTTGAACCGATTTTTAAGGTTCGGTATGACTTAGTTCTTTGGTTCTTTCTATACATCCCGAAAAAGGAGGCTTAAAGCTACATTAGCTAATTTTGGGATAAATATCAATTGTTTCATTCCATATTACTTAACTTAAATTTAAAAAAAATTAAATTTGTTTTGGCTAAATTTCTTTTTATATATATATATAATAGTCTATATATTTCCATTTTTAGATTGTTCCATGAAACAATCCCCCCAAAAAAAAGGAAAAAAGAAATGAAATATTGTCAGCGAGAAGCATATTAGTCGTCACATGTCAAAAAACCATGTATTAGTTCACGTATTTCTTCTTCTTTTTTTGTCCTCCTTTCCAGATCCAGTTGAAGGATTGACTAATAATGCCCCACTAATTATATTCCCTTCCCCTTAAATCTCATGGTGGACAGATTGGTTATTATTATTATTATTATTTTCTAATTTATTCCTGCTGTCCCTCTAATTTTGGAAGGTCGGTGAGTCCATCCATCTTTCTCCATGAGGAAAATAGTGGAGACCAATGAATGATTACATTGCACGTCTCTCTCTCAGGCTTAAATAATATATATATATATATATATATATATATACCGTATCATAAGAATTTGAGATGCCTTGAAAGAATGGTTCCCTCCCGAGCATCCATCAATTCCAGGATGGTATTGATGTCCACTGAACTCAAAGAGGATGTGATGTCATGTCACGAATTACGTTTGAAGTTTCTTCCAATTGCTCTCGGATAATGGCAGGCAGTGCTCGATGACGAGGGGGGGAAAAAGAAAATGCACATTTGGATCTCTGTGAAATTGAAAGTGAAAGCCCACTGGGTTGCAATAGAACAAGGCCATTCAAGGGTCCAACCCAGATATTTGGACCTTTGGTGCAACTGCAACGGGGGGACATGGAAGGACTTCGTTTCAGGACAATCCTCGACCTTGGAAGACGAATCAAAATGACTCAGGGTCTCAGTGTAATCAATCTGGACACATAGTTTCGACTGTTTCAGTCAGTTTCGGAAATTCAAAGAACCGTACTTAAGTAGAATGACTGAAACGAGGGGGAGATTATCACAGTCGTTTAGATCGGATGGATGATTGCTGTCAATCTAATGGGTATCAGCCTTTGTGCCCCTTGGAGGATCGTCCCATTACAGCATTTCCACTTTCAGAATGAAGTATGAACGCAATTCGGACAAGTTACAGTTCATGTTACATGGTCATCTCACAGCTGATTCCTTACTAGAGCTGCCGGGACACATGTCAGCGGCGGCGAAAGGTCGATGTCAGGAGGTTGACTTGGTCAGCAGGACCACAACAGTCTGCCACTCGAACAGGTCAACAGGACCGCAACACTTGATCCTTTTTCTCTTCAGATCATTGATTTGTGACACCTGATCAAAGGTTACCGAAGGGGGTGTCCGTCTTCTAAACGAATGAACAACGAGACACTCCTCCTCCTCCTCCTCCTCCTCTTCTTCGGTTGCTTGGCAGAACAAGAGAGAACGTGGATCAAAGCAGGCTACTGGTATGTGGGAAGCGAGTCTCCCATCCCAAACATCAACTCGGCCCTCTTCACTCACCTTATATGTGCCTTCGCTGCAGTGAATTCTTCAACTTCCGAGCTCTCAATCCCCTCCTCCGATCTCCAGTACTTCTCCTCCTTTTCCAACATTACTAAGCTCAAGAACCCTTCGTTAGTTACTCTGCTCTCGATATGGAACGGCCAGTCAGCTACAAACCGGTCCATGTTAGGTCTAGAGCTTAGCTCCTCTCCCCTGTCTTCGATGGTCGCCGACACTTCCCGGCGAAAGTCCTTCATTGAGTCCTCTATTAGGACTGCCAGGCTGTACGGGTTCAAAGGTCTGGACTTGTTCTGGATTTGGCCCCAGACGGCCTCGGACATGACCAACATGGGCTCCTTCTTCGATGAGTGGAGGGCTGCTGTAGACTTCGAGCCTAGAAATCCAAACGACCCAAAACTCATCCTCACCATGGGCGTTTACTACTCCCCGACCTGTAACTCATTCGACTACCCGATCGAGAAGTTGCACAAGAACTTCGATTGGGTCCATCTGATAGCTTATGACTATCATCTTCCTATGAAGGAACGCTTCACTGGAGCTCCTGCCGCTTTGTATGACCCAAAAAGCAACCACAACACTGATTTTGGGATCAAAGAATGGACCGGAAGAGGGTTTCCGGTGAACAAGCTTGTGCTCGGGTTGCCCTTCCATGGGTACGCGTGGACTCTTGTACATCCGAAGGATGACAGGATCGGAGCACCAGCCTCTGGCCTGGCTCTGACAAGGGATGGATCAATGAGCTATAATTATATCAAATGGTACATCCAAAGCTACAAGGCTTCCGTGGTGTATGCTCCCAATTACGTTACAAACTATTTCTCCATCGGGTTGATTTGGATTGCTTTTGATGATGTTGAGGCAATTAGAGCTAAGGTTGCTTACGCAAAGGAGAAGGGCTTGATCGGTTTCAACGTGTTCCAGGTCATTAATGATGACAATTGGATTCTATCGAATGCCGGTAGGCAGTTTTTTCAGATGAAGAACCAAAATTTTGCAGATGATTTTCTATTTTTGGCACCAGCTGTATTGGGGAATTGTTGTTGAAGAAACTGAATTTGCAGCTCAGGAGGACGAACACGGTCACCGAAAGACCCAAAAACTGTACCTGATTGTTCTGCTTCCAATTGCATCCATCGCGATCCTTCTTGCTTTGATTGTCTGTTATTCCAGAAGCAGAGGATTTCGATCAGGAGGTGTCCTTCGCTAGTATTATGCAGTGTTTGTAGATAACCTGAAACCACAATAACAGACTGAAAGACTCTGACAACAGTGCATTTTCTTTCTTTGATGGCAGGGACCTTCTTCGTTGGCAAAATGAATCCATTGAATCCAGAAGCTAATGCATCAGTCCCCGAAAATATGGAGGAGGATGCCCCTAACCTGCAAAGATTTAGCGTTGACGTCATCAAGGCAGCCACAAATAACTTTGCCAATGCAAATAAGCTCGGAGAAGGCGGTTATGGCCCTGTTTACAAGGTTATTCATTTGTTCTGTGCGTAAGAGGAATCTGTTCAATTTTGAGAGTTTTCTATACATTAGCTAGTGGATGTCTTTTTTCTTCCAGGGAAAATTGCCAGAGGGCCGAGAAATAGCCGTGAAGAGGCTCGCTGAATCATCTAGTCAAGGGTTTGAGGAGTTCAAGAATGAGGTAACACTAACAGCAAGACTGCAACATGTGAACTTAGTCCGGCTCCTGGGATTCTGCATGGATGGAGTAGAGAAGGCATTGATCTACGAGTATTTGCCCAACAAGAACCTGGATTATTACCTCTTTGGTACATGGTTTATATTCTGAAAATTGGTTGTAAATGTTTTGAGCTAAATCATTAGAAAATCATCCTGGAGCTTCCTAACTGCAGATCCGATGAGACGTCAGGAGCTAGATTGGGGAAAACGGGTTAAAGTTATTGAAGGGACTTGTCACGGGCTTCTTTATCTGCAAGAGTACTCGAACATCACTGTGATTCATCGAGATTTAAAGGGCAGCAACATTTTGCTAGACGCTGAAATGAATCCAAAAATATCAGATTTTGGGTTGGCTAAGCTCTTCAGAAAGGACCAGGTTGAAGCAAATACAGATCGAGTCGTCGGGACATAGTGAGTGAAAGAAACACCTCTTAGTTATATGAACTTCGTGTGGCCATATGTAGAGAAGATTAATGTGGGACGTTTTTGCAGTGGCTATGTTCCACCTGAGTATGTACAACACGGTTTGTATTCGATGAAGTATGATGTTTACAGCTTCGGTGTAGTGCTTCTGCAGATCATCAGCAGCAAAAGGATTAATGATCATTACGGCCATAATGAAGATTGGAACCTTTTGGAATATGTACTCCTTCCATCCGATTTAGAACACTTCTCCCAAAGTCCAAGTTCATTTTCTTCATGCTTTAATGTCAGATTCTCCTTAAGAATGTGAAACTAATTGGTGTTTTCAGGCATACGAGCTGTGGAAACAAGGAAAAGGGCTCGAGTTTGTTGATCCTGTTCTAGACGACTCGGATTCGCCTGTCAAGGCGGCAAGATGTTTGCAAGTGGGGTTACTTTGCGTGCAAGAGAACCCTGTGGACAGGCCATCAATGGCAGAAGTTTACTCGATGCTCAAGAGTGAAATCTCTTTGGCTGTTCCTGATCCTAAGAGGCCTGCATTTTCCAGCGGAAGAGACTGAATCTATGAGGTTGCTATTTCTGAAAACCAAGGTAACAATTAAATTGCAAGGCTTCTTGTGAGACAATCTGATAATTGAATGGAATACGCAAGTTGAGCTCCCTGAGCTAGGAGCTTGGTTTGGAGTTTTCTTGCCATTCTTTTGTTACTGCAGAAACCTCTTGTCTAATTCGGGAAAGGGTGGATGAGAGGATGATTAACATTTGATCAAACGAAACTGCGTGGAAAGTGAGATAAATGCTTGAATTTTTACATGGGGTCATAGCTAATTCTAAACTTTCAGACCAATCGTCCATCAGCTCTCGGCTCCATATCTTATAAAATTTCCCTTCGCTGGAAGATTCTCCTCCTGCACAGAATTCTCATCTGGCCTGAACATGATCGAGAATGGCGTTCTCTTGGTTTTCTCTCCCATCCGGCATTTATTCTTTGACTCATCATAATGTTCCTGGTGCATCACGTTCTCGGGTATTTGGATAAGATGCAGAAAGAGCTGGAGGCTCATGCAGTTTGTCAAGATTTCTACTGAGAGATCCAATCGAGGGACTAGAGTCTCAGGGATGCAGTGTGTTCTCAGGGTTGCACTTTGCAGACATTTGGAGGATGAGATCAAAGCTACCACCCCGTCTTTGTTTAAAATAATAATAGATAAATGAAATGGAGCATGCAGTGGTTGCAATTAACAAGTCCAGAGTTGATTTAACGCTTTCTTATTTTGTTATTCTGAATGGCAGAGAATGGGACGAAGTGCTTAGATCTGATAATTCGGACGGGCACAGAGAGTTTGGGCTTTGTCGGCATGCTCCACTGTCTTAGTTAGTGCAAAAATCTTGTCCTATCGTAGATCAAGTAAAATAATTATTTTTTAAAAATAAATTTAAATAATTTTTATATAATTAATTAATTTAAATTTTATATTAATTTTAAAATTATTAAAATTATTTTCTAAACTCTCTCATAAAATCCTTTTATATTATAAATATTTTCTTTGTATTTTTATATTGGAATGGCCCGCAAACCACCGTATAGAAATAATGTTTTCGTGTAGCATCGGATCCAAGTCCATTTTTTACGGGTCTTAGGATGATAATCTCTTCCTCCTCGTAATGGAATAGGTCAACCAATGCAGCTCTCTAGAAAACAAGTAATCCTTTTGTTTTCCTCCCTGCGATTAAAATCACCGGACATCCTCAACCGTCCGATGGAAATTAAAAAAGAAAGTCTTGCCACTATAGGGAATTTCTGTTGACGAGACCAGCAACGTTGTTTACAGCGAATTCTCAACTAACGAAACGGACAACTGGCTCCAACCACTTAAGGCTCTAGAACGTGAGGCACTGAAAAGTCAGAGTCTCATATGTTAGTTACGGCGTTGACCACGTGCAGCAAATCTTATTATGAGGCTTTTAACTTGTTCATAATGTGATGATCAAAGGACGGTCCGATATACCCGGCGGCTCATCATCAAAGAAAGTGATACCAATATCACTAGAGATAGACGATATGATTTTGAGACAGACAAAACGATTTCAAACTTTGAAAACTCTGCCCCGTTCCACTTTTTCTGCTGGTATGGTGAACCTGCATATTCCTATATAAGTCATTTAACTCGAACCCTTTTACCATTGAAAGCTTCTTATAGAAATGTCAACTCTCAGCTCCTTCCTTTGTCTCCTCCTCGCGATCTTCTCCTTCACGAGCGCCGGGAGAACTGCAGCAGCTCCGGTGGTCAAAGGCGCTTACTGGCCATCGTGGTTCGCCGAAACTTTCCCAGCATCGGCCATCGAGACCTCCCTCTTCACCCACATCTACTTCGCCTTCCTCTCGCCAAGCAATGACACTTACAGGTTCGAGGTCACGGGTTCAACTGCCACTCTTCTCTCAAACTTCACCTCCTCTCTCCGCCGGAAAACTCCACGTGTCAAGACTCTAATATCCATTGGCGGGGGTGGAGATAAGCCGGATGTGTACGCTCGGATGGCATCATCTGCCTCGAACCGGAAAGCCTTCATCGACTCATCGATATCAGTCGCGAGGAAGTTTGGGTTCGATGGGCTTGACCTCGACTGGGAGTTCCCCGAGAACCCTGCGCAGATGGAAGACTTCGGCCTACTGCTCAAGGAGTGGCGAGCTGCCGTGAACCGTGAGGCCTGGTCCACCAGGCGCCCTCCGCTACTGCTCACGGCTGCGGTCTACTTTGCAGCAGACTTCTTCCTCAGTGAGGGCCGCCGAGCCTACCCGGCTAGCTCCATCTCCCGAAACCTGGATTGGATCAACGCTATGTGCTACGACTACCATGGGTCATGGAACACCTCGGCCACTGGGGCGCATGCAGCCTTCTTTGACCCGAACAGCAATGTGAGCTCGAGCTACGGGCTCAGCTCGTGGATTCAGGCGGGGGTGCCCCGAAAGAAGATCGTCATGGGCCTCCCTCTGTACGGTAAGTCGTGGAAGCTCAAGGACCCAAACGTTAACGGGATAGGGGCCCCGGCAGTCGGGTTGGGTCCCGGTGATGTTGGGATCTTGCTTTACTATGAAGTGGTAGCATTCAACAAGGATAATGGAGCCAGGGTGGTCTATGACAAAACCACGGTATCAACCTACTCGTATGTCGGCACAACTTGGATAGGATACGATGGTGTAACGTCGACCACAACTAAGATCGAGCTCGCGCAGAACTTGGGGCTCCGCGGGTACTTCTTCTGGGCACTGAGTTACGATGATAATTGGCAAATTTCGGTCCAAGGTAATTCTTCTTCATTTCTTAATTTACGCCCAAGCCTGGCATTATTCGAGTATGTTTATGTTGAAATTAATAAATGGTAAATGTTGTCTGCATGATTATGCGAACCTGATCAGCCCTTTTTTTCTCTATGCTTTTGCCCGTGCAGCCTCCAGAGCTTGGTCTCTTGGCCACTGATTCAGAGGTCGGAGCTTCGTCCGGCCGGACAGCTGGGCTTCATTTTACTGGCCATGGGGAGCTCAACGTTTACCATGTGATATGATCGAACATGATAAGATTGATTTGGACTGAATGAATAGTGTATACCCACTACGAACTTTGGACCTGGCAGTGCCTTTTTTTCTCAATAAATGCAAGCACTATTCACCGTGGCCTCTAATTGACCATAATTGTCTTTGTCGTTATCTTGTGAGCTCCACGTACATATGAAGGAGACATGTTGGACATTTATCGTTGGGTGTGTTATTATTAATAAATTCCTGGAGCGATTGAGACAACCACTGACCGATCACAGTTATAATCATCTATATAGATTCCATTGCAATTGGCCAAGCTCGTGTATGGTACATGCTATATGATCATACGTACGATTTATTACAAAATGGGATTCGGCTTTGACTAGGGTTGTCCAAATGCAACACTGTGCCATGTCTAGTGGTCGCCCCACTCAGTGGGAACAGCTTCCGTAGTGGGTTGTGATTGTGCTCTTTCGATTAATTCCACTTGCGAGTGCTCATGATATGGCGGCGGCTTCGATCCCATTGCCATATTGTCGCCCTCACTTTCTTTATTGAGTTCCGCTTTTTCATTAGGTATATGGAATGAAAAAAAAATCTTATTACCTAAATAAGGTATGACATATCTGAAAAGAAGGATTTGACATAGTATTACTACTCTCAATTTAATAATTAAGATATTATAAATTCAATTATTATTATGAGATTTACTGTGCCTCTTTATTCTACTATACGATCATATATAATTAAAAAAAAAGTATGACATATTCGCAAGCATCTATTGCTGATTGTTAACTGAGATCAAAAGTCATAATCCGGTTATCTAAAGTGGGCTTATCTTATGACGAGTCTGAATGTATAGTGATATAAAGTAGACGGGCTTCTGAGGAGCCTAATAGGGCTTAATGGGCTCAGCCCTTTTAGTGGACCTGTTTAACCTTTCCGGCCCAATGGGCCTAAATAGCCTCCTCGGAACTAAGGCCTAAAGAGCAAAACCCTCTGCCCAGTCGTCACCGTAGGTTAGCCTACTTCACCGCCGTCTGGGGTTTTTTTCACCGGTCGGCTTGCCTCTGTTGCATCCATCTCCCGCCACTCCGGGCTCGTCCAGCGGAAATGGTACTCTCTCATGCTTCCTTTTCATGTCTTTTTCCTGTCTCTATAATGGGTGCTGAACTCCGAGGTGACTTTGATTTCTGCGGTTTTTTGTTTGTCAGCCGTCGCACAAGGCATTCAGGATCAAGAAGAAGCTTGCGAAGAAGATGAGGCAGAACAGGCCCATCCCTCACTGGATACGCATGAGGACTGACAACACGATCAGGTCCAACTCTCTGCTCCAGCATGCACTTTTGCTTTTTCCCCTCCATCAGTTTCTTCTGCAGGTCAAGGAGTCAGCAAGCTCGGCTGATTCTCTTATGCTTGCAGGTACAATGCGAAGCGCAGGCACTGGCGCCGCACCAAGCTAGGGTTCTAACACGGATGTGCCTCCTTTGAATTCCACTGGAAGAGTCGCCTTGTCCCCCTCTTTAATTGTATAATACTTTGAGCCGTAGGCTATATCAGGATTGGAGTCTTATGGATGAGTTACTATTCTCTAGGGTTTGGATGCGAACATTTGACTAATTTATATTTCATCACTTACCCGATTAGTATCGAGTAATTGCGAGCCATTATATGGTTTCAAGATTGAATTTTTTCGTGAGTACCGCCACGCTGAGGTGTTCTTGTTCGTCCTATTACTGCCATGAGATCTTTGGCATTTTTGCCTTTTGATTTTGTTCTGCTAAAATTTTCTCATCTCGAGACCTGGTTCAGTTATTAGGTAAAACAAACAGTGTCATCCGCATGGTGCATTAGATTTCACCTGTGGAAGAGATGAGGTTGATCATAGAATATAGGTTGATGGTTGTTTTTTCAGTGGGAGAAACTGGGTTGTTGTTGTAGTGCTTAAGCATGTGTCTTGTCATTTTTTCATCTCAATGGAGAGATGATCTCTGCTGTTTACTTTGGAGTACCGCCAAAGCATAGGGTCCTACGCGGTTGTCGCCTGGAATTCCACCCTTCAGTTGATTCAGCTAAGATAGATGATGAACTTGGCATGGTGAAGCAGTGGGGAGCTAAGGTTCTTGTTGCAGGCTGACTTGCCTCATCTGCAGTGAAGATTTTTTGTGGTCCTATCAACATTATGGAACTCGATGGATTCAGATTCTACAAGGAACTGAGGTCTTCATCGTGGAACTCTTTATTTTCATTTATCATACAGTTTTCTGTCATAGACGGAATTTGGGATGAAGCTCCTTCATGCTTTCTGTGAAACTGATCCTAATGCAAAATAAACCAACTACATTTCTTCTTAAGGGAGATGCATTTGGAGATGATCTTTTCAAGCATCCAATAATCAAGGTATATCTGGCTTGTCGACCATTTTCTCCATATGTTAGATTGATACAACGATCCATCTTTAAAGAATCTGAGCTATCCAATCGAATTGAGAAGCCATAAATTATACATTTGGGATACTGTCAGGTACGGACGTCTCGGTTCTCAATCAGTCGATATCAACAACTGATCTTCATAGTGGTCAAATTCTTAGTGCCACGACTAGAAGATTACAGGAGCTGGCACCGAGAAACTGGAGAATACTGTCGGCACGGTACCAAGCTAGCAACGAGTAGTCCTGGTAAAGGCTTATACATGGCAAGAGTTGAATTGCACGCTGTGTAACGGTCTCATGCAACACCTTGCACTGAGTAATTATATTCGCGCCGTCATTCAATATTCAGTTACATATGTAAATGATTCATATGCGAGGACGGCGACACTGCTTAAAATTTGCTCTGTCCTGGAAGTGAGTTTCCCATCGGGATAGAAAAGAATCTTGACATCCAAAAATCCTCAGTCTCCAAATTGTGCAGCAGACTCGGGCCTCAAGCGGTTTAGCCTAACTGTTCCAAGAATGTATTCGGGCAATTCAGCCTCTTCCTTTGCCTGAAAATGAAGCTTTGTATCAGTATGTACTGGTTAGTACTCACAGCAGCAAAAGAATAGTACCAACAGCAACAGAGTCTCGAAGGTAAAGTAAATGCAAGATGTAAAGAGAAAAGGCACATTAGCAGATGATGACTTCAAGAGTCGTGATTTCAAACCTCTACAAGAATGGCCAGGTCAACAACTATGCTTGTTACGTATCCAAGCACGAGGCCGATGATGCTCCTTGCTACTGAAGATGATCCTATATCCACATCGATCTACAAAGAAAAAGATTTGCATGCAATTTTTTACCACTTTCAAGTAAAACTGTGATTATTGTCAATTCCATACTACTTTCTGTGGATCCACAAAATCTGATGCACGTATATTAAAGGGAAAGGAAAAGAGTCTTTTCATGGATTCACAAGATCACAAGAGATGTGGATATCATCATCACCATCATTATGTACCTCCAAAAAGTTGTCCTGTCTAAGGTAATAGCAGGTTACGGCTTTCCCTAGAAGGCAAGCTTTTGTTCCAACTGCTCGCTTGACCATCCAGTATCCCTGCAATCAATTTGCGTTGGCTTCTCTACAGCATCCGAAGCAAAATAGTCATTACTTTGTAGAGGATACACGCTATACCTCAATTATACTTGGTATCAGTTTGAATCTTGCATCTCGAAATACGTCTGTCCCATCTATGAATTTACCCAACAATGATGTCTTATTTACAGGCCTATCAGCAGCATAATAACAGACCAAACTATAGTTTGGCTTTGCTGGAATCTGCGATTACAGAACAGAAGAAAAAATGTAAGTCCTTTTGTGGCTTATGGATAGTGCACCCAGCACAATGAATTTATTCCCATAAAAAATAATGAACCTACTTGATAGCAATACCTGAAGGTTGACAATGAGGATGAAAGGAAGCTTCTTTCCAGCTTCTGACTGAAAAGAAGATGACAGCATATTAGAGAAAGTAGATGCCATGCTGAGAGAGATAATTCATCTATGGATAAATATTTTTTCTCAATCAGGCAGAAATACTGGGTATACCTGCACGAGGCATTTGGGATGCAGTGCAACATTGTCAAGTTTTTCTTCCACTTTCAACCAGTCAACGGCAATGAGTTGGAGAAGAGGGTCGCCTCCCTTCACCTGCAAAACAAATTGCTTAATAGATCCCATCGTTTCCATGGAAAATTTCAGTAAGGAAAACATGTTCCCAAGGAAGGTAGTAAGAGGGGAAAAAAAGCAACTCTCTGTAAATGCTTCCTTTTCCAAACATTAATGCTTTTATAAGTTATAAGAAACAAGAACACAAAAGTAATGGAGTTGACTATCCTAGTTGTTCACATAAGTTCAATGCATGAAGTACAGACCTTAGTGTTATCTCTCAAATAATCTTTTCCTCGTATCATGAATCCACTGCCACTTGGAGAACTCCAGCAATTTGTGTTGGATTCATCCTTCCCTTTGGCCAAGGAACCATGGAAATTGCTCGGATTGATACTGATGGGAACTGCATGTGGATCAAGTTCCCTATGTGTATCAGCTACTGCATTCAATGGGAAGTAGCAATTACATGACTCAATCACCAAATCAGATTCTCTTAAAAAAAATAATAAAACCCTGCAACCACAAAATGTCATTGATGTTGTCCTGTTTGCTTCCAGAAAGCAACTTCTGTTTTGGTTTTCCAGTGTCACATATGACTTTGTGGTCCCTTTTCCCCCAGAAATCATAGGGGGATAAAACATAATATCCTAAAAGTTTTCCAACTTTTTATCCTTTTTTTAATTCCAGAAAAGAATCATGCTAAACTTGCTATAGCTTAGCTTGGATTTAAGTGATACAGTAAAAGGATTCACCTGATAGCTTGTTCAAAGCCATGCCTGCTATAGCCCATGAAATATTTTTCAGTCTCACCTTCCCAACCTGATAGATTTACTTATTCAATTTATGTTAATAATTGTTGTAAGAGAAGATTGTGGTGTTCGAATTCAATTAAAGATTATGATATTACTTCAAGTAAATAAGAGCATGGTGACCTTCTCATTAGTTTCTTCATTGTCACTTTCTTCTGATGACGAAGAGTCAGCAGAGATTGCATCATAGAACTTGTCATCCGTTTCATTCAAATCCTCATAGTCACTGAAGGAACTTGACATATCTGAGACTTTTGCTTGGGAGATGGCAGCAGATGTTTCTGACTTGAGAGCAGGATTTGCTTCCACGTATTCCTTTAAGCCTGAAAACCATGAACTTAAACATGTAATTTGACAGCTTAAATAAAGAGACCATGAAATGCAGATAAAACTACCTTCATTACACAAACTTTTTTCCATTCTCAATTATGTCTGTTTCTGGTAATTTAGGAAACTTTTTCATTAGTTTTCATAACTAGACTCAACCTACTCATTTAAGTTAAACAACTGCAATATGAACATAGTTTAAAGTCAAAGGATTGGCTACACCACCAGACACTTGGCACAACAAGGCATAAGGTACTGTCTCCTCAAACTTTGAGCAATGATCGTTCTTCCATCTACACCACTTAACTGACTGTATCTCCATCATTTGTGTCACCAGACATTTAGCTGTAGTCATACCCATTGGTGTGTTTATAGCTCTAATCTCCCATGTGGAAGCTACAAAATCAAATGAAGAGGAGAAACAGTTAAACAATTACCATCAGTATTTCATCAAGCTGAAACAAATGGATTGGAAGTGTGAAAAAATAACTATAATATGAAAAGGATTATGTGTCTTACGGTTAACAGTAATGCGCTTATATCCTGGCCTGACAGGCCGTTTCTTGTGTACTGCCGGAAGTTGAATTATTGCTATTAATAACGAAAGGGTAGTAGTTAGCACAGATATTATACATGGCTATGCCATAAAATGTCATTCCTTTTAATAAATCTTGTACAGTATATGAGAGTCTATGTACATCAGGGTTATATTGATACTAACTATATGCCCCATCTTGTAAACGAAACCACTGCCTGGAAAAGACAAAATCTCTTTTGGAGTTCCATCTGCAGGAAATGATGGCTGATATTTAATATAGAACTCCCCAAACAAATACAAAATGAAGAGGGAACTACAAGATTAGAAGAAAAGATAACCTAATGCTTGTTAGCCAAGGCATTTCAAATGAACATAGGAGCCATGGCAGCTAAATCTCAGAAGGGTCAAAAGGCATACACTCCGGCATTGTGTGAAAAATGAAAAATGAAATATATTTCTGTCTTTGATGTCAAATCACACGAGAGTTTAAAGGAACACACAAGTAGAGAATTTGAAATTCCCATTGTTGATGTTCAAAGATTCAATACTTTGAGCTAATAATAATATCACATACAGTGCTAGATGGTTATGCTTTCATATGTACAGTCATGCAACTTCTTTCATCAGAATCAGTTGCTCAAGAAATTTGACATCAGAACCCTAAACTCTGTAGAAAATAACAAATTTGATACCAGAACAATTCAAATACAAAAATATGTTGAAGAATCCAACCACATCACCTTGTAAGATATTTTGGATCAAATGTCCCATATATGACATCATAATGACCATCATAAGAATCTATAAGCTCCAAATCACCACTGAAAGTGTCCCACCTGCAGTGTCACAGAGAAGGATGACACGATGTAACTAACTAATGTAAAGGAAGCCAGAAGATAGATAAATGTGTCTTACTCATATCTACGATGCCGCTCAAGGTTCAGTATCACTTCAAAAATGGCATCCGGATTTGCCTCGATAACAGCCACAGCCTTCACAAGCACACCTTTTCCAACCTTTCACAAACAGAAAGACCAAAAGACCTAATGTTGAAGGTAGCACTCAGGAAAAAAAATATACGAGTGTGGGGAGATTGAGGTGAGGAGCATTAAGTACCTTTGAATCAGCAATATCCTCAAAGATTCTGGTTCCTGTGAAAAAAAAGGGTGCAAAGTAGAGTAAATTGAGTTTGTACTAAGCAAAAAAGGTAGTCAGAAGTATAATCATATCAGACTTCCCTTTGGTTTCATCAGTATTTCGTTGCTCATGTCATGGAATATTAAGATTTTGCAGCAAAAAGGTGGATAATTCCTTTTGAGTAATTTAAGATGGAGATACCATTTATGGTACGGACACATTTCCAATTATTGGCTTCGATTGCATCTCCGGCATTGCTATGAAAATATCTATCACCTACACTTGAGGAGCGCTGTAAAAGAGTTTCTGGACCTGCAAGTGACCAAATTCATATATAAAACAAATTGAAAATCTGGTTAGAAAATTTTGATGTGATGCAGGTGAGCATCCAACTGAATGAAAACAGAATGCCCCTCACCGTGTCCAATTCTTATAAGTTTCTTTAATTCATGAGCATAACGCCTCACTCGCGGTCGATGCCCATCCAGGTTAATCCTTCACAATTTGAAGGTAAAGATATATAGAATTAGGAGAAATTAGAGATCGTGTACTATGAGAAGAAAGGAGAACAATCCATTTTTCCCCCTTTCAGTAAATAAAAGGTAAACATTCTTGTGAACTTGTAAAGAGATGTGGGAAAGTAAAGCAAAACTATAATGATATAAAGCATGTAGAAGAGGCTGGTTATTGAGCATACACTGTCTCCACATTCAATTTGTCTCTGGCACTACTACCCTTTGAAAGCTCGTAAGCAGCCTGTTCACATGTATATCACAGAGTTACTAACATTGGATATTCTCACGTTCCATAGTACATAAATGCTGTAAAGAATGTCTCAAACTCTAGATGGATTGGGCATCATAATGCGGGAGAATGAAAATAAGAAGAAAGAAAGATAGGAAAAGTGAAATGGCAAGGGAGGTTGAAACATGGGTAAACTAGGAAAGCTCCTGCATCTAGAATTCATTTTTTCTTTTGAAAGATCCTGCAACTAGAATTCTCATTAGACATCTTGTGGAACCTGTTGCTTGGCATGGTCAAATGCCTCCATCCATTTCTGAGCTTCTCCAGCTGTGGCACATGCAATCTTAAAAGCAAGTAAGCAGTCATCAGTGAGGCTTTTGAGAAGATGAGAAGATGTATACAAAATCCTTTTCAAAACTATCATTCTTGCTCTCATTGGTGGGTCTTCAGGAAGTTGCACGAAAACTTTGACTAGATGGACAGCTTACAGCTAATAATTACTAGGACCAAACTTAATGTATTTACCTGACAAACGATACGGATCTTACAATTATACTGATTCTAAACATTCACCAATCTATCACTAATTATGTAAAAATCAATAGCATTTACTTCATAAATAGGGCATAACAAGTGGGGAAAAAGAATGTGGTTTCCATTAAGCCTATGCAACAAAGTTATACCATGTTCAGTAGCTAAAAAATTGCTGAAATAATCAAAGGTAGAAAAAGAGATAACTAACTTCTCCTTTCTTTCTCTCGTCCAGCCGATTATAAAATTGTATGACGTGTACATCCTATTAAGAAAGCAAAGCAACATTGGAAAAAGTGCCATTAGTTATCATCCAATCAGAGCAACGGTTTCTGATGTACATTCATAGACAAAGGGGTATGCCTGATACGAGCAACGTGCTAGAGATTGCAAAAGCCTTACCCCATCATTGACCTTCCGACGTCCTAGCTCCTCCACCATGAGTGAGGGACCTACAACACCCCTCCTAATTGGTTGCTACACAAAGAAAAACTAAAGTTGAACAAATTAACTGAAACATCTCCTTATCAAACTTCATGTTGATAATGAGTAATGCACTGAGAAACCTAGTGAAACATTGGAAACAGCTTCCGTACACGAGGACCAAAAAATTTCTGGTGGCTTCTTTCCCAAATCATATACTTCACTAGACCGTCTCGTATTCTCCATCCAAAGCAGTAGAGGAAAAGTTACCTTACCTTATGCTTCAGCAGCATGTCAAGCTACTTGGAGTGGGCATCGCTTATAAAAAAAAAGTGTTACAATTAAAGAGAAACTAGCCAAAAGACTGAATCTGAAGAATGAACAGCTGTAAAAACAAAAGTGAGAAATAATGAAATATAAGAATCAGACAGGTAATGGCCACAGTAATATGAATTGAACGTGGAATTTGAACGAACCATGTCCAAAGTTGAAAATTTTAGGAGTAAATACCACCTGATCCAGCTTAATAAATCAATGACGCTACTCCTAATCATGCTAAGCATACCAACTGGAAACAAAAGGAAGGACAGGAAGAAAAAACAGAGGAGGAGAAAGAAGAAAAAAACTTGGACAGCATCAACTCGCACAAAATTAACATGGGAAACAACCCAAGTCAGAAACAGAGGGCAAAAATGCGCGATTCATAAATTAAACATAAAAGAATGAAAATTTTGCATCGAGTAAGAACAAGAAGAACTGTGTCCAAAGATTCAAATTTGAAAACCCAGCTCAACAATGAGCTGAGCTAATGATTCCATTGAAAAGGATTAAAAGCAAAAAATGTTAAACATTGCGATGCATGTCCAGGAAGGAAAATAGAAAAATGAAACCAAGCAGCACAAATGAGAGTCATAAAAGAAAAAAAAAATTGGCGTCGGAAAAATCAAGAGCTTACGATGCCGGGATTCTCATGGGGATCGCGCTTGTACATCTCGACATACTTGCCGCGTATGAAGAGGAACCTCAGGTGGCAATACTCGTGGCCGATCGAGTTGACGCCAAGGTGAAAGACCCAACCGAAGAACTCGAACAGCTCCCTCTTCATGTCAGGACTGCTGGCCACGCTGCCCCGCGATGCATCTCCCTTGTGCAGAGCCGATGCCCCCTCCGCCTCCATCGACTTCTTCCCCCACCCCCCCCAGCAACGATGAAAAGCAAAACCAATTACAGCACACTGGATAGTGGGTGGGGTGATGGAAAGAGATAGATTCTCTTCCTTTTTCTGAATAATAAAAGGGATTAGATCCGATGTCGAAAAGATAAGAGAGAATGAGCTCAGTGTTCTTTCATATGCTCCGCCATCTTTTTCCTTTTCCTTTTCCTTTTTCGCCCGACTAATCAGGTAGACCCGACCCGAGTCAGCTTGGAACAATTTCCCCCTCCATCGGGAGGAACATGCTGCGACGGACGAGGAGATGAAATCCCGGTTTTGGGATCGTGATGGCGATGGTAGAACAGTTGAGGGAGTCAAGTGGATACACGTGGAGTTGCAGGGTCGCATTCGAAGAATAAGTGGGGGAGGTAGTTTGGAACTCGTTGTCAACGTGGCCGTACACGTCATTCTCGTGGGCCCAGCAGCATTTCAAGGACGCGTCGTATTCGCTGTATTACTAAGTTATGGTGTGAAAATTATGGGAATAATTGCTTTTAAAAGCCAAGCGAATCACAATTCAAAATTTTGTTATATTTGGTAAATATATTAAATTATTAAAAAAAATTAAATAAAAATATAATATTATAGTATCTGATGTGATGACTATTACTGTAATATCTTCAAATCAATCTATTATTTCCCTTTTAAGAGTTTCAGCATGAAAAATGGACAAAAGTGAGAGTTTTCATTTTTGGGAAATTCATTGGGTTTTTTAGCTGCAATCTCTTTACATGTAAAGTGCTTGACCCGAAAATGTTTTGGGTCCAAAAAGGATTTTACATTCCATCTTATGCGCAAATGAGGTGTAAAGTCTTTACTTGCTATCTTACATGGGACGAAACAACACGTGAGTGCGGGGCCCCACTTACCGTCCAATTGCATTCATTGGGTCAACCGACCCGGTGGACGTGTCAGAGAGCTGTGGCTACCGACTCGTTGGCTGACTATTTTTTAGCATAAACCTTTTTTCTTCTACCTAACTTTTCTATATTTAATTTTGTACAGTTGTTGGAGCCTCGCTGGGTGGATGGTTATTTGCGGACAGAAATTGTAGGGGTTTCGAATTGACAGGCCAAAATGACTTCAGATGCAATGTCGGGAGAGAGACTTTTCTCATTTTGACCGCTTAACTTGAAAATGAAGTCTTTAAAGGTTACCAACATAGTTTTTAAAATAGGGTTGGACATGAAATTAGTTAAGATGTGAGTTTTTAGATTAAATTAAAAATTTAATGAATTGGATCACATATTTAATTAATAATAATAATAATAATAATAATAATAAATTAATATAATATCATATTTGATAATTATTTATAATACAATTTTTAATATAATCATTATATTAATATCAAGTTCAATACAAAATATAAAATATAAAAATAAATATAATAAAATAAAATAAGCACCTTATAATATTATTTTTTTTAAATTTTAAGTTAACTGATTTTTTCACTTGTTCAATTAGATTTACTGGTCCAACCAAAAATTGGTATGTTCAATCGGAGTTGACCGTATTTAAAATGCAATTTGGTTAATTTTAGAAACCATACCAAGTGAGTGGCCAGTTCCCCATCGAACCTGCCGACCTGGTCCAATTTTTAAAAGTATGGTTACATTTACTTCCTAGTAGAACTGGCAAAAAGTGGCATGGCCTGAAAGCACGGCACAAAAAACCATGCTCGGGCAGGTGTTTTCTGGCCACCTGATTCTAGCATGGGTCAAAAAAAATTGTAGTGACCTGAAAATATGAAAATAATTTCTATAATAAAAAGAAAATTATAAGAATTTTTTTTAAAAAATAATTAATTATATGCATTTTTTTTGTGTAAACCGCCAGTATCTAGTTGGACTTTGTCCAGCTGCCTAATCTGGGTCGCTCCGGGTCGGCTCATTTAAGGGATTAAGAACTCCTCGCCGCAGGTGAGACTCAAACTCGAGTCCTCCTATTAGGATGATGAGTGCTGAACTACTCTACCACGCTCACGGTAGGTATATGTATATTATTATATTTTTATAGTTATATAATTACTCTATTTAAATTAATATAAAATATAAATTAATCCATTAATTATACTATAAAACATATTTTAAAATATAAATTATTTAAATTTATTTTAAAAAATAATTATTTATACAAGTTACAGGACCTAGACCGCCTGAAGTATAAAATTTTAGTATCCGGACCGGTATTTTTGGACCACCTGATTTTCCGTGTGGTGCCGGATCTACTTCCGACCAAAGAGATGCTTACAAGATAAAGTTCCTAAATTATATGTACATGCTTATTGAGATCATTAACGGCACGTAACTTTGTAAGAGCCGTACAGATCGTGTTGATGGCCAGTCCAGATATCATTGTATTGGACAGATCTCCAAGCAACTGCTTCCCCCAGTTTTACCCTCATCGCATTCCGGGTAAGTAGACACGATCCCCTTCCAGAGCCAGTGCTTCCTCCACTGCAGTATCATCCCTTCACAAGACGTGTACGAACATTGTCATAACTGTGATCCACCCGGCGAAGGAGAGGACAATCCGAGCTCGAATGCGCAGAGGAGAGAGAGGAAGGACTGCCCTATCATGAACGTGAAGAGGAGGTTCACCGCCACGGTGATGCTCTGCCCGGCCGATTGGATCTCCAGTGCAAATATCTCGCTCGGCACTCTCCATCCTAGCGGCCCCCACGACCACCCAAAGGCCATGACAAATAAGCAGATCACGACCACAACCAGCATCGAGAACCCTTTTGTGAGCCCTTGGCTGTCTCCTAACTTCAGGCTCAAGATCAAGGCCACTGCACACCGTTGCCCACAGACAAATGAAATGAAAGACTTGTATTAACTGGCATGCGTGAAGGATGGCCAAAACAAACCTCTCCCAGTATACTACGATACATTAGAGAATTTTACCTGACATATGATCATCTGAATTCCACCAGTGATAAGCAAAGCTCTTCGACCCAATCTATCGGCAGTTACGATTGAAACAAAAGTAGATGATGCAAGCACAGCACCGGTGAGAGATGAGGATTACAGAGATGCACTTCCTCCGAATCCCACGCTCTGGAGCAGAACCGGCGCGTAGAAAAGGATGGAATTAATCCCTCTAAGGATCTGGAAAGTGGGCATGGAAATAGCCGTCACGAGCTGCGGCCTGTTCCTCTTCTCCAGGATATTTCAGAAAGGATGCTTTATCGAGTATGCGAACTTGCCTGCATCTACAATATTCTGGAATTCCGAATCGACCTTTTCTGTTCCTCGTATCTTTTCTGGGACTTGTCTGTCTGCCTTCCCCTCTTTCTCCCCATTCTATTAGGCTGTTGGGTGTCTCGGGAAGTGGTAGTCCTCCTAATGTCATCAGAAGAGAAGGAATTGCAGCAAGACCGAGAGATAGCCTCCATCCCCAAGGACGGAGCTTCTCAGTGCCATAGTTGATCACGTTTGCTGTGAAAATCTCGAGAGTGGTAGCCAACTGAAACATCGTGTTTAATGCTCCCTGGAGGTGGGCCGGTGCCATCTCAGACAAGTACGGAGGAACAGCCTTCAAGAAAAAGGCATCTAAGGTTAGATATCAGAAAAAAAAAATGCCCAAGAATTCCTGTTGAACTTTTGATCTTAACTTGGTGACAAGCAAGCCTCATGATCTTATTCTCTCTTTTGAACTTCTCAGGTGACAAAGTACAGCCCAGAAGCATAAATTGAGGGCGCAGGATGAAAGAAGAAGGGGAAATAATTCACTTATAGACGAACAGATATAATCTCTCAATGCTCCTCTACAGTCCCTTTTGAGGGGAATTTATAGTCACAGATATAGCTCTAGAGATGATATGTGAATATTCAGTTGTGAGGCCATTAGTTACCTGGTTGCCAATGCTGAAGCCAAGCACGATTCGACCCAGTAGAAGCATGGCAAGATTAACAGAAGATGCATTTAAGATTGCTCCAAGGAGAAAGCTGATTCCACCGCATACTATGCTTGCTTTGCGCCCATAATTCCTTGTGATAGGAGAAGCCACGAGAGTAGCAACGAGGCCAGCAAGGTATAACGAAGACGTGAATGAAGCAAGGACCTGATCGTTGTACTTGCAGTAGTTGTTCTCATGAGCATGCTGCTTCTTCCTGTAAACTTGGGGGAAGAACTTCTCGAGAAACCCATCCATAGATGTAACTCCTGCTGTTTTCTTACGCAAATCAATATCGGAAGTCTCTCATGAATATGAATCAAAGAATTCGATTTTCAATGCCAGTTCTTTTCATAAAATTATTTGACTGGAGCCTGCTCAAGTTTTATTAAGACTTGGATGGATCTCTCATCTAACATTTTAGAATCTTGAACAAGTCATAGGTCCCAAATGTTCCTACAAAGCAGCTGGTGGAATTGATGAATGTCTCGAATCAAGTCCCAACACCTGAAATGATTATCAGCAAGAACCGATCAAGGACGCATCACAGTTCCTGCAGAAACTGATAGTAGTCTATAAGCAAATGCATGCAAGATAGGACAAGACAGGAAATCAAACGTTACCTGAAATTCCTATATCACAACCGAAGATGAAACCACCGAAGGCTGCCACAATGCAAGCAATGATCACATAGGCAGTGACCCTTCCATGGTACTGCTCTGCCCTCTCCTTTGTCACACCTGTCGGACCAAATGACCCTCCCGCCGTTATCCCCCCTCTGCTTCTTGTTCAAGCTCAAAGCTCAGTAAAGTTGCAGCTGAGAGGGGAGATTAATTAACTAATGTGCTTATGGTGATTGTAAACTCATAGACACATAAGTTGACCGACGAGAATTGATAACAAGAAAAACTCTGATCTCATCTCATGTCCTACCAAACTGTCTCGAGGGGCAGAAAGAGCGTGCTCGAGTTCTGTTCTATTTTTGCTTTATATAGAGTTTAGAGGCTCCTAGCCGATTTTCTGTGCCAACGGACATCAAATTACAAAATGAATTTGAATGGAAGTTATAGATGGGCATGGTAGTTTCTTCTCTCATCCTTTTCTCTCTGTCATGTTCATTGCCATTAGAGATTAACTAGGAAAGGGAGCATTCAGTGGAGAATTGATATGGTTAACATTATGTCCACCGTGAAAATTGATATTTGTTGTGGTGGACTTTGACGCCATGAAGGTGGTGGATAGAGGTTGGTTCTGAACTGATTATTTACTACATTAACAATAGCATTAAATTATATTACCCTGTAGATATATATATATATATTTTAATGTACAACCTGTCATTAATTGAAAATGAGAATATTCGAATTACATTGCTTAAAATGTTGGAATCCTTGATTGGATCGAATACAACCATGAAGACATACTGAATTTTTTTAATGAAACACATTGAAGAAAAAGTGGCAATTGTCGGGTTGACTTCGACTCAAGTACAAACACGAAAACTTACTAATAACAGATTGCAACCCGCAGGAGAGCCCATCTCTCACGGATGTCTTTCTATAGAAGGAGAAATACAGTTGCTTGTGCCCACAGAGGGTTAGGCTTTCGGCCCATCCTTACCAGATGAATAGGTCGTCTTCGTTTGGTCTACTCGAGTCCCATCTTCTTTCCGGTTTTCCAATCATTTCTCGATTCCATGCCCATGACGATATATTCAAATACTTCCATGTATGAGCTCGTGCAAATTATATTTTGCAAGTTAGAAATGGACACATATTGTGGAGACTAGGCTTTGTCGATTTTATGTCGTATATTCTACAAGTTGGGTCGGATTCATTACCCTTTTCAGTTTCTTGATCTAGGGATCCACGGCCATATTGGGAGGAACACTGGCCGAAGGATTCTTCAGTGTGTTTATACAAAGGGCGGGTGCAGTTTCTCAAAAATTTTGTTCGTTTCGGGAGATTGACGGGTTTTACAGGTAACAGGTGAGGTTGCACGCCTCAATCCAATAGCAGTAATTGCCCACGAGGGCATTCGGGCTAGCCTAACCATTACAGGTAAGCGTAAGGGGAAAAGGGATTAGAAGAAGGCAAGCCTATCGTTGGGTCTGACTCATAAGCTGCCTCGATATATACGCAAGTACATATACGCGCACGTATATATACTCGAACAGATGAAGTAGATCGATAGTTTTTGTGGGCTAGCTAGCGTGGACGGCTGTAGGATGGAGATGTTGGTCACTCGATCGTGCTTGGAAACAAACAAGACTACGCTGGCCCTGTAAGCTCTGAATGTTGGATCGATTTTGCTGCCTCACATCTTAGGCCAGTACTGAGGCTCATTTTAATTGGCGAGAATGCACGAGGGGGCTGGCATCTAACGTTCCACTTGCAACCGACAACAATATAGCATCGAGCTTTCATTTTTCATTTTCTAGCTATAATTTTGACCATGTCATCTATCTAGCACGTACAAGCCATGTCACCACCTGCCGTCTCCTTAGTCATGATCGATCTGCCTCATGCAAATTTTCGATGAGAGGTTTGGTATAACAATTTGGTGGCACAGGCCAAGTATGGCCATCTTGTGACAATATTAATATTTCCCGTTTGGATCCCTACTCACTGGATTAAACATGAATAGAATGAATATATTATTTATACATACACACACACACACACACATATATATATATATATCAAGCTTGTCCGTGATAGACATGAAAGATCTAGAACACGGTGCTGCAAAGAGATTGCATTATTGATCGCTCTTCGGGGAAACCACTACGGGTGTCTTGTCTTCTGGGTAGCTTCAACCCCCAATTTCTCTCCAAACAGGCCTTTTTTTCCTTCTCAATCTTATAAACATAAACTAGAACAGCCATGTGGTACGTAAAGGTTATATTACAAACATGATGAGGATTCCGATGTTATTGCCCCCACCCCACCCAACCTCCAGGAGTGTCTTGGCTCGAAGGTTGAAGACCAAATATGTCACAAAAAATATTTAAAATTTTCCAATTATATGATTTATTTTTTCTTATTTCTTTTCTTATGAATTTTTTTTAATATAGTGATAAATTTATTTTTTCTTATTTTACTTTAAGTTTATGATATTTTATGTAATAAAAAAATTGAGTTTTCTGCTGTCAGCATTTAAAAGAAGCAGTTGGCGGGTTCCGCAAAAACCGCACCAGTGGCCTACGACCGAAGAAATTAAAGTACACGACAACGAGGCCATTCTCCGACCAAATCGTCGCCTCCTCAGCCCAAGCTCCCCCTCTCATTTAAAGTCTCCCTCGCACGCACTCTCCCCCTCTCATTTAAACTGCCCCCACAGGCGTCCACCGCTGAACCGGCCCCACCATCCCGGTCCCCTCAAGTCTACCAGCCTGACCCGGTGGCTGGTGCTCATCGCATGGCACCCGGTGCAGCTGCCACGAACGGCCTCCTCCGCTGCGTCTACCAAGGGTGCCTCGCCGGCTGTGACGAGGCCGTCAAGCGTCGTCCCTACCACCGCTACTGTGGCTGTGCCCTCCACAGGTCCCGCAGCAACTCTCCCTGCTCTCACTCTCTCAGCCTGTCGTACCCGATCCGGAAGTCATGGAGTGAGAACTGCCTGGCCCTGATGGCGTCGTCCCCGAGACCCTCCTCCCCTTCCTCCTCGCCAGTGGTCCAGGTCTCCTCCCTGTCCCGGCTGGTTTCCTGCAACTTCGAGGGCCAAGAAGACAAATAGTGAAGAAATAACGGAGAATTTGTTCCATATTCCATATACATGTGTGTTGGGTCGGCTCGCTGGTAGATTGTGCGTGAGGTTTGAACGAGTCTTTTCGTTTCGTCATTTTTCCCCCCACATCTTTCCAGATTCAAGGGAACATTGTCTTTGATTAAATCAGAAGCTGTATGGAAAGTGGAAATGGATGTCGTGCTCAGTAGATATGTGTTGATGAGTTATCGTTTCAAGCAACATCTCTCTTCTGTTCTTGTTTCATTATATGGCTGCAAGTGATCCAACAATAGTTCGTTGCCAAATTTGATTGAAATCTAAGAGGAGAGACATTGATCAACTCTCTCTCTCTCTCTCTCTCTTCTGTCAAATGATGTTTCTTTCGTTTCCCTTTTTTGCAATGGAGGTACCTCCACGCGGATTTGCATGCAACACGTAACGTAAGTTGATTTGGAAGGTATTCTCTTGGGTGATCGACGCTCGCTTCTTTAAGATTGCTTCTGTAGGATCCCTGCAAAATAGAATTGATACTCATATTTTAAGATTGCCGATGAATACATTTACCATGTCGGTGTACAACTCACTGCAGAAAAATATTATATTGTGATTAATTAACTGGTTGTGCTACAGGAAACCCAATTTCGAATCTCTCATAGTATAGTAGGAAGAGTTCTTCCAAGATAGAATAGTTTAGGTGACGAGTGCTCTCGATTCCTCTCATGGTCACATAGTTTTAAAAACCGGACCGGGCCAGCCGGTTCGACTGGGAACCGGCCACTCACCCGGTCCAGTTCTCACAAAAAATTCAATTATAATTTAAATGAGGTCAAATCTAATTGAACCGGCTGATTTTCACTCGAACCAATAAATCTAATCGAACCGATGAAAAAACCGGCCAACTTAAAAATAAAAATAAAAATAAAAACATATTATAATATACTTATTTTATTTTACTAAACTTATATTTATATTTTATGTTGAATTTGTGACTAATATTATAACTATATTAATGATTTTGATTATAAATCACAGTTAAATTATAATATTATATCAATTTATTAGAATATTATATTATTAATATTATTTATTAAACATGCAGTTCAATCCATCGAATCCCCGGTCCAATCCATGAACCCATACCTTGACCGGTTCTCAATCCGGTCTGATTTTAAAAACTATGCATGGTCAGCGATGGCCCAAATTTCTCGGAAGATGAAGCTCCAAAGCCCACATAAGTGGAAAAAAAAAAACCATCCTTGCTATGCATCCGGATGCACTAGACGATCATGGCATAGACCTGCGGTTTGGGATGTCTTCGAATTGACTTCTTGCAAATCAAAGGCATCAATTTCTGGGTCATCATGTAGAAGTGGAAGGAAGACGAATAAAAAGCCATAGATATTTTGCCCTGGAGATGATCGCCCACCCTGGACCGGTCAAAAGTCAGAGGGAATACTCCAAGCTTCCTAGCTCCAAGGTCCATAATAATTCCCTAGGACTCGGGACTCTCCCCAGCTCACCCGACACTTCAACCAGAGACTCCAACACAAGAGGGATCGGAACTTTCCTACAGAGAGACGTCCACAGGAACTAATCTGACAGTGCCATTGCTTTGGAACAATGCTATTCTTTGTTTTTTTCAATGAAGAAAGTTCCTATGTTTCCTTGCTTTCTCTGCAGAAAACTCCCACGACAACTGCGAAGAGCCATGAACAATTCTTGCTTCTCTCTGCTTCCACTGGTTGAACACCTTGTGCAGCCAAAATTTTAAATTTCAAAGAAAACACGAACAATCTTTGCTCACTTCGAATTCTGGCGCAGCTATCGGATGGGAGCTAACATCAACTTGGTGTATATCATCAGGAGCAAACGTTCCTCGATCGAATGAGAATTTTTCAATAGCTATTACCTTAAATTCCCTCAATTAGATCCTTCTCTTAACAACTTCAAAAGAGACTCTCCCCGTTTTCGTTTGTGTTCTAGGGTTCTCCCGATAACATATTCTCCAACCACAAGGTAATTTTAGTTTCCCTTTTGCTTGTTTTTTCTCATAGGGAGTAACATTGTCGTCAGCCTTATGCGCACGTCGCCAGCCATACGTAAGCATTTCAAAAATACATGCAATATCTGTCTGCCAGCTGATGATTATATCGTACTGACGCCATTTACTCTACCAAATTATCCCCCGACAAATATGCCAATTAATTAATCAACCTCGCTGTTAATCTTGGGATAGGACGAGGTCCTGATTTACGAATGTGGTGAGCTCAGCTCGATTGCATTACTACCGTGTCTTCAGCCAGAAGCTTCACTCACTATTAACTTATGCGTGAAAAATTATTTATGTGCCACAAATTGATTTTCCTCTCTCAAGGATGACTTTTTCGTGGACGTGTTGTACATGGAGACTATAAAATAGCTATTTTGATTGGGCTGACATGGGCTGAGTGGCTACCTCAATAGCTGCCAGCAGCAGATACTGACTCAACTATAATCTTAGGG
Source organism: Sonneratia alba (assembly GCA_900174645.1). NCBI lineage: Eukaryota > Viridiplantae > Streptophyta > Magnoliopsida > Myrtales > Lythraceae > Sonneratia > Sonneratia alba. The sequence continues at coordinate 2,587,174 of FWPY01000028.1, read as the reverse complement.
CCATATTGTTTCTGCTCATCTCATTGCTAAGCCGAGACCATGGTTTTGCAGCTTTGATAGGGAGGTTACGATTTTCTCCTCTTTCTTTTTGTGGGAGTCGACAGGAAGTTGTGATATCAATTCAAAGAAAATGATGGGAAAGTAAGATCACTAAGAAATTTATATAATGTCATGTGCTATTAAATAATTTACAACATGGGACAAGAAATTAAGTTCACCGAACGAAAATGATTGATCAAGCCTAAAGCTAATCGCTTTCATATCGAGCGCCATAATTGATCAGCAGCGGGCAATGTGCGTGTCTAGTGTGTACTCTACTCTGTCAGAGGAAATGAACAGTGAACTGTGACTGACATCGGGTTAATTGATTGATTAGAAATAGAGACATATCTCGACCAAGCTCATGATGTGGTCTAAAAGCACCCCGTGAGAATGTCCCCAGCGTCTCGCAGAAATCACGCCCTGCACGATCAATCGAGATGAGTGCTCTAATTAAATGGTATGAGTAAGTAAATTTTTATGACAGTAAAACTTTATATATATACATCCCTTAAATCCTTAACGTATACTCTTTTTCAAACCAACGATTGAGAACTTATAAGCATCGATGATGCAGCGGAGATTAATTAAGGGGATGGCATGTAATCATGGGAAACTTGAATTATTGATGTGGTATGGTGATGGGCATCACTGTATCCCCTCACATGGACCTTAATGTTGACAAGGGCTCCATTTCGGGAAATTAGCCCCTCTAATCCCATCAAGAAAACGGGCTATAGTACGTTCTAATCCCCGTGACTCGTAATTGGGAAAGTAACAGCTCGACAGGCGTTGCTTCCTCAATCTTCGATCCCAATCAACGGTAACCAATTGAAAGAGCAATCTGAGTAATGGGCCCTCCTTAGGGCATCATCATAAATCTAACAACTTGCACGCATAATTCCCAAATTATGCAAGTATAACAGTTGAATAATTGATTTTTACCTATTTAAAAAAAATAAATTAATCACGATCTATTTATTGAATTTTTAAGTAATATGGCATCCATCTATTTGATCAATAGGGTCACCGGCACGTACCTAGGCTATTAAGTTCCACCAACTTAACTTTGATTTTTATGGTAAAATCAGATCAATAATGGAAGGTGGAAGTGCACGGGCGGCATCACATCCCCAAGTGATTGGACGATCATGAGTTAAATCCAAGTAAAACATTATCTCCGGGAAGTGGTCAGCGTGACTTGCCAGAAGTAGATATTCCAGTTATCCCGATTGATTTCCCAAGGGTCTCGAGTTTTTTAGGTGAGGTGGATCTGTCACGGCTGGAGCACGGAAGCGAGGACGGCGCATCGAATCACACTTCAGAGTCCATGGACCGCGATACGATCAAACTTTGCAACTTGCATGCATGGCCTCAAAAGAGTAAATGTACAGATTCAAGTTCTTCGGAGCCTACGAAAGGCCTCCGTTATTAGTTTAATACTGAAAGCAACATCGACTAAGCATCGTGCCCAATTTATAAAACATGTTTAAACCCAGAAAAATTGGACACATACTTCAGAGAACAAAAGATTGGATACGATTGTATAACTCCCAATTTGATATTAAAAATACCAACTTTTATTTTTCACGGTTGGAATTTGTCATGTCATTTTATTCCCTTTTTCCTCGTAACTGTTGGAATAAGAAAAATAGAATTCTTCTTAATTCTAATTCTTTGGAAATAATTATATTAAAAATTATATGTGTTTATCGTTTTTTTGTACTTGAACCATATATGTTTTAAAACGACTCTTTCATTCTTATATATTTGGTTCTTTAACATACACGAGTCCTAATTCGAAGGATGCATTGGCATGATAGTTATTTATCGGTATAATATAATGACATGTCAATAAATTATTGATATGGCATGACAACATGACAAGATTCAACTAATATGACGAAAATTCTAATGATATATCATACCACATTACACCATTAATTACCACATCAACAAGACGGTAAAGTTAGGCTCAAGAACTAAAAGTAAAATTTTAAAATAGATATAATTTATGTATAAAAAATAATAAATATATAAAAAAATTTATATGAATTTTCCAATTCTTTGTCGGACATGTATTTGAGTTTGAGGGAAATCAGAGTGCCGACAGTGCCTGACCCCGACATGTCCCCGCTGTTGAGTGGGATCATAGAGGCTCCCTTTAGGTTTAATTCCACCATGAAGTACGTACATGATCGATCGGTACAGTTCGGAGACACAGATACACTGTACACAGTGTTTTGCTCTGATATTGCAGGGGTCTGAGGAGATAGACCATGCGCGACACTTGGATATCTCTGCTTGTGCCACGTGGATTATATATATATGTGTGCGTATCTATAGATGTATAGAGATAGATAGAACCCGAAGCCGAAAGGGAGAAGGATGTTCTAACGGGTTGAAAATTCAAGAGGTTGATGGCAATGCACGTTAAAAATTTGAAGTCCAGCAAAAAGGAACGACGTCATTCTCATCAGAAAAGTGGCTACTGACGATGGATGGAGGAAGGAGGGCTACTCTCTTTTTTGTCTTTCTCCTTCCTTTCCGTAGTGGAATTGATGTGTGTGATCGATGTCCAGATGGGTAAACGATAGATATCATGGGACTGCAATTGGACGATCCTGCTCGTCAGCTTTGAAAAAAAGTTAAGTTAAGCCTCCAAAAGATGATCAATCTAATACATGCAGCAGTAGATGTCGTTTTTTTTATTTTTATATCATCTAAAATTAAAAACAAATTCTTGGATTAATTTTCGCCATTGAAATTAGATTCCCGTATCTTTGGTTGGATCACCTCTGCTTCCATTCCCTTCCCTTGTAGGGTTATTAATCATATTTGCATTGAGTTCGATTCAAGATCAAAAAATGTGAGGGATCATCATAGAATAACGAGAGATGAACCGGAGAGATGGCAATGGATGCCCCGAGAGACCTCAAATAATGACGACATAATTACACAAAATCGAGAGTAATTGCAAATCTGATGTCTAGCTAGATTATTTCAGGAAGTACGATTGGCAGGATGTAATTCTTGGAATACGATATTTTTACATTGTATATTCAATTTTACTAATAAGATAAATAAGTAGGAGGAGGAGTTTACGAAATTTTGTTTGTTTGTTTGTCGGTACATATGCATTGATATCGATATATACATATAGTTATTCCCAAAAAGAAATTATAAACCGAATCAATATATTGCTCATTAGTTCTATTATTAGGATGGATAGATCCGATAAACTTCAGTGTATATACATAAAAAAAAAAAAGCCTTACAGTCTCTCCTAAGTTCCACCCACCGACTAATACCTATGCAGCAAGGAGGAATTGTACGTGAAAAACGTATTCATGTTCATAAAATCAGACCATCAATATTGATTAATTAGGACAAATGGACAGTGACAATGTATAGCAATATCATCGGATTCCTTCATTCAATTGAACCCTTCAGTCCCGATATCAACAACTTTTCCACAGGTGATTTCTCAGGAGAGATGGTTAAAGGGTCGCCGATCGACCTCGATCGTGTATGTCCATCTATCTGAATCCGGGAGATAGTTTCTCTCGCCGTACGGTCCATATTTATATAGGAAATTACATATGGGTAGGGAGAAATTTTGAAACAATTAATTCGAGAGTGAAGGAAAGTTGTTCTCGGAGTGCACAATGACATCATATGCCATCTTGTTGTTAAAGCCTGAGAGACAGATCGAGATGGGAAAACTCGTCTTGAACACTGCTGCTCTGGCGCCTAGTACCGCCATACCTGCTAGAGTTTCCCCATGAACCCGAGCCTTCCCTAAGACCACCGTGGCCCATGGCCAAGCGATCTCCACTCCTCCCAGAGCTCATGTCTCCAGCCTCAAACCTCCCTGAATGGGCCACCACCGGCGGCTGGAACCTCACGACATGGTGGGAGCCACTGCCTGCAGCGCGATCCCTTTGCGCCTTGTTCAGTGCCGAGGTCAGCTCCCGGCTCTTCTTTGCCAACGTCCGCTCGAGCTTGTGCGCGTTCTGGTGCCCGCCCAGCGCCTGGGAGCTGTGGAACTTCCTCTGGCAGAAGTTGCAGGAGAATACTCGCGGCTCAGCTGGGGAGGCGGAGGAAGAGTCGAGGTAGAGCCCTAGGTTCGGTTGGTGATTAATGTCTGGTAAGCTCAGATGAAGAGACGTGTTGGGTTGATATTCCATCCCGAGCGATCGATAGCGAAGGAAGAGAGACCGCAGAAGGGCTAGATATACACAATTAATAATTAGTCTTTCAAAGGCATATATGAATCTTAAGTAGGTCAGGTGAACTTGAGAAGGAGTGATGATGACTAATATATAGAGAAGGAGCTGAAGAAGAAGAAGAAGAAGATGATGAAGAAGGGGCCGGCTTGGTGTTTGGATCTATTCAAGTGACATATCAAACTGAAAAAGCTAGGAAGAGAGTGAGGATGGAGTAGGGATGAGCTTATAAGGGGGACAGAACAGGACATCGGAGGTGCAAAGATCAATCAGTGAGGAATCGAAGGCATTGTCCCCTCCATTAATGGCAGAGCCCGGGACCTTTGTCGGCCCATACAATATTAAAACTTTAATTATTCTTCCTTCATATATTGAAACTAACACCTCTGGGTAAACAGCACAGGTTTAATATATATGTACGCACTTATGCTGTTATTACATGCTCCCGAGTTCCCACTCGCACAATACTTAGAAGACTGTTATGGGCATTATGTGAGTTTATGTATACACCACAGTAGTTATACATCTCGTCTGGTATGATCGTCATCGAGTCAAAATCGAACTTCTATACGCATTCCCAGAGGTAATTAGATACATCTCTTTCGACTTTCGCCATGGGGATGTGCGGCCCACGGGATTATTGGTGAGTGGGAGAGGCATCAGCTTTTGGCTTTTCAAAAGAGGCAATGAGATTAAACAAGATAAGGGATCCTTGACTAGACTAAAACATGCAACGTGATAATTAATGTATGTCATGGTGGAGACCTTGGGTACCAAATTAACTAGGGATTTTGCGTGCGATAATTCCTTAAAAAAATTATTTTTAACAATTCAATAATATACTCAAATCAATATATTTGACAGTTTTTTTCCATACCTTTTACGAGGAGGTAAAGGCTCCTTCCTCCTCCCTAGCCCTGGCATCATCTTCCCCTATTTCCATCGAGCAGCAGACAGAACTCTGGTGATCTCGACTCCAAACATATGCATCCGATCGAACATACGCACACAAGATATTTACAGACATAATTTGACCTCCTTTTCAACATGTTGTATGTGCGTGGTATCCGAATCCTGCAGTATGTATTGATATAGTGCATATCTTTAATTTCTGCCGATCATGCTATTCCAATTCTTCTTTAAAAGGTTAATTAATCTTCTTTCCCGACGATGACCCCACAATCGAACTGAAGTTACATCCATCGATCATTATATGATTACTTTGCTGGGTCTTCTCGTCTCGACGCTCGAAGAAATATATATATATATATATATGAGAACAAGACCTGTGATTATATATATATATATATCTATATATCTGTGTGCGTATGTAAACAAACGGTCATGGAGGATAAAACAAAAACTAAAAAACCCATGCATGCATGTACTGTTACTTTTTTGGTAAAACACATGGTCATCGACGACTAACCAAGATATTCGAAATAATTAAGAACATGAATTCCAACAGATATAGATACACACACTATATGTTTGTATCCATATGTAGCAAGGGAACATTCCATTGCTAGATTGGAGCTGATGCCCGGTACTGGAGATGTAGATTCCAGAGCTGCAGACCCCGAAAAATGAGTTCATGGTACTTGGAAAGATGAACTGGCTACAGAATCCAAGGGAATTTAATAATAATAATAATAATAAATCATCCAGTGGTTCAGAGATAAAATGTACACTGTGATTCTTAGATAACCCATCATGGAGCAAGAAATTTTTGTTCTTTGTAATTAAAAAAAAAACTGACCATTCAATTAATTCCTTGCGATAAATAATTGTCTGCATTTTATTATCCCTAATATTTGTTTGTTTGTTAAATATTATACATACCAAAAATTATAGTAGTTATAAATCGATTATTTGACTAATTAAATGATCTCAATACATTTTGCTATATATATAAAGAATCGTACGTACCATGCTTTACCTTACAACGGCCCATCACCAAACATCCTCTTTTGCGTCTCCTTCATCGTGCAAGATCTCTAATCTGAACATTGTTCATCAAAAAAAATCCACGACTAACCAAATTTAACTGCTTAAACACTGATTCAATTCAAAGCTGAGTGAGTGAGAGTGTGGAAAGATCTATACTACACATGATAATGATATGTGGACTCCGCTCCCGCACCCGGCCCAGGGGAAGATGAAAGATCCACAAGGAGAAGAATCCAATCCCAAGCCGTCCGACCAGACAGCCCGATATATAATAATGGCGTGCCGTGTCGGGCCGTGTTTTGTCGGGCCTGGACCAAAAACATTTTTAAAAAAATGATAATGTAAGTAAGATGAAGATGCCTGCCCGCCTACGCTGGCTGGCTGGCTGGCTGGCTGGCTGGCAGTCAAAAAAACCATTTACTTTCATATGTTAGTAATATATGGATGGCATATCATCGCGCAAAACCGCAAATTCGCATTACATTCCGTACTTATATTGAGAATAATAATACTGAAAGTGAAAGGCACGGCTGTGCTTGTATGTGTAATAAAATACATGATATGGAAGCATTACATTATAATTCCTAAGATTACACAACTTTTTAAACTTCAATTTCAAAACTTTGGGAATAGCATTTCACTCATAAAATCTCACTTCCGTAATTTATTTAAATCATTATTATAACGGACCATTAAATCGTAATGATGTGGGCATGATAGTACGATATAATGATCCATTACAATGAATACTTATTATGTAAGTTATGGGAGTGAAGTTTTCAAAACAAAAAGCCATTTAAAAAATTTTAAAATTAAAATTCGAAAAGCACGTAATTTTAGAACTTTTTACATACTTTTTCCCTATACAAAACTATAAAATTCTAGATCCGGTCAATCACCGGTCCGGTTCGAAAACACGGTCCAGCTAGGCCCCTCGTTCACTTCAAGTTTCTTCGTTGAAAACGTTTCTTGAAACCCAAAAAAAAACGCGGTCGGTTTTCTATCTTCTTGTTCGTCTCTCTTGTTCGATCTCTCCCCCTTTCTTCCTCGGAAAGTGAAACCCTACCATTAGATCCTGTGAAATTCGTCCCCGGTTTCTTGCCAATCTCTCAGTAAGCGAACGGGCTTGCATTTTTCCGCAAGATGTCGCACTCCCACAGCGACACGATCCCTCTTCACGCCTCCTCCCAGTCCGATATCGACGAGATCGAGAACCTCATCAACGCCAGCGTCCAATCCGGCCCCGCCACTGTCCTCCCCGCCCGTCCCCCTAGCCCCCCACGGGCCCAAATTCCCGTCTCCTCGTCTCCCTTCATCCCCTCCAACATCCCTCCCCCTCCTCTCACCTCACACCAGAAGCCCACGCCCGTCCCAGCCGCCCCTCCGCCGCCTCCTGTAAGCTCAGCTAATCCGAGCAATGGCACCATCTCGGCCAGCGGTTTCGGCTCCGCCCCGAACACCTTGACCGAGCCGGTATTGGACACGGTGAAGCGAGATCTATCCAGGATCGTGAGCAATCTGAAGCTCGTTGTGTTCCCAAACCCTTACCGTGAAGATCCAGGCAAGGCTCTCAGGGACTGGGATCTCTGGGGCCCCTTTTTCTTCATTGTGTTCCTTGGGCTTACTCTTTCGTGGTCTGCCTCAGTCAAGAAGGTAGGATCATCAAATTCTTCACCCTTGATGTAGGTAGAGCCGCACCAATTTTGACTCCAGTGATGGGATACAAGCTGAGATAGATGCTCTTACAATTGGATCAACTAAATTGTGTCACAATTTTCAGTTCAAGCTGATATTTTTCTTCGATGCTGGACTTTAAGATTTAGGTGGTTCATGAATTCTGCATGCTATGCTTTATAATTTGAAGTGAGCAATCGAATCTTAGTTTTCTGAATAAGATGGACATGCCATTGAACACCAATTTTGTCTGAGTTATACGGCAGGTTAAAATTTTAAAACTCGTTACCAATAACTTATGCAAAGGCTGCATTTTTCTCTCGGTGAGAATTTGGGATTGCTTGAATTTCTGTCTTAAGGATCTAAAAGTCAAGAATTTTCTGTTGTATAACAATGTATTATTAGATTTAGGTGAAAATAACCCTATCATCATCCTCATCTTAGCGTTGCTTCATATGTAGACACTTCGGCTCAAATGTAAATGATGCTGATCTGTAATTATGTTCTGATAGTTTCTGGATTACAAAAGTTTGTCTCGTTAGACTACTCCTAGGACAGCGTAGGCTTTTTCTGGTCTTAGCGATCTCCTTCTGACAATGGAAATGTTCTTCCTGATGACACTTGTCTCGTCATTATATATTGGTTATCTCTGGCGTGGATTTTACAATTATTAGAAGAATGACTTAGATCTGTGTAAGGTTTATGCGGATCCCTGGAGAAAGATGCTTGTCAATCACAGATCTGCCTGAGGCAGTACTGGAGTACTAATATATGAGTTTTCTAGAATTCTAGAATTTGGACCAGCTGAGAGAATGGAGAAATGGCTAGTTAGACATATTTATGGGTGTTTGTACTGCTGTGGTTAGAGGACATATTCTGTGTGGGGTGGCCTGGTGAGAATTTCTTAGGGTTGTCAATTGTGGCCAATGATCTCCTAATTCAATTGAAAGTACTTGTTGCACCATGTTTTGCAGAACAAATGTTCTCCATAATCTGTAGAAAATAATGTCTTGTAGAGAAAGCATCACGATTAGGAACTAGCATCTTGCAACACTTATTCAAGTAGTTTCCAAAAAATGCAGTGCTCTTCTTCACTGATAGGGTTGCAGACCTCAGACCTGATACTCTTTATACTTCCAGGAGAGTAGACCTTTCTCATTTATCGCAGAAGGTGCCATCTCCTTTTTCACACTGCAGTTGTCTGGGCCTCTGCCTATTGGCATGACTAATTTGTTTTGAATATGTTACATTAGTTCATATTTGTATGTACTTATTGGTTTTCTTGTTGCAGTCCGAGGTTTTTGCAGTTGCATTTGCGGTTCTTGCAGCGGGTGCTGTAATTCTTACTCTCAATGTGCTGTTACTGGTATCTCTCCCTCCCTGTCTCCCCGTTTCTCTCTCTCTCTCTCTCTCTCTCATATGCAGAAGCATAATATTTTATGGATGATGTGGTTTGTGTGCAATTTTTCAGGGCGGACAGATAATTTTCTTCCAGAGCCTGAGCCTTCTTGGCTACTGCCTCTTCCCACTTGATGTTGGAGCCCTGATCTGTCTGCTGAAGGACAATGTGATCCTGAAAGTCGTTGTGGTGTGTGTGACTCTCGCGTGGAGCTCTTGGGCTGCATACCCCTTTATGAGCTCAGCAGTCAACCCGAGGAGGAAAGCTCTTGCCCTATACCCCGTCTTTCTTATGTATGTATCCGTTGGATTCCTCATCATTGCTATTGACTGATGAACTGCGTGGATCAGTAGATAGTTGCTCCCTACGAAGAAACCGTACAAAGGAATTGAAATCCCTTACAGGAGTGCAGTTTAAGTGCAAAATTCCCTTTGCTGTTTACCGTGTTATCTTCTTGTAAAATTTTCGGCACCCACCTGAAGTTACATGTACCGACTGCAATGTCATATTGCGAATTACACCAGAGTTTTGATGATGGTTTATTGAGTTCTTTTTTGGCGCTTTAGCAGGAAATTTTGACATTATTACAGATGGCTCAACAGTCATCGTCGTCAATTCATCCCTCCGAACAGTTTCGGCGAGAATCTTGATTTGAGTGATCAAGCGAGTGAATGTTCTTCAATTTCCTACCTGGACAAGTGAACTGAAATCAATACTGTTTGATGGGAGACAACATAGAATTGAATAGATCCATGGAATTAACATGGATCATGCATGGCAGGGAAGCGGTGGATGAGATGATAGAGAGAGGGCCCCCGTCGAGGGTACCGCCAATCTTTCGATTACTGCCCAGACTGTAGCTTTAATGGGTCATAGACAACTGGGCGAATCCTCCTTGGTCCCTTCAATATCTGGAGAAACACTGACAGGATTCCGTGGTGTCAGAGAGGGGACAACCCCCTCTCTCTCCGGCCTGTGCAATTTCCTTCCTTTACCATCGTAAACATGCGATGCACCGGAGGTTAGTAAGAGTTTGGCTTGGGAATTAGGATCGTTTCTGTCTTCTGTAGTGGGCCCAGATATGAATCATCCTATTCCAAACTTATCTTAATCGTTCTTTTGTTTCATTGGCGCATCAACGTGTTTGTGTCATTCAGACGCTACGTATTGAGCTTTTCTCAAGAACTAATATTTTTCGAGAATCCAGCCCACGTTTCCATGCAGATGTGGATTATGGAGTGTGCTCAATCAGAGAGAGAGGTCTGAATCTCTTTCTTGAAGATTTTCTCATCTGAAACAAGCAAGGTGGAGCTGTGTTCATGCTCTGAAGCAATACAGATTGCAGGGAGGAGCCGTAGATGGAATTATAATTTTTTTTCAAAAAGGAAAAAAACAAAAGAAGAACAGTGGCTCCCTCCTATCTAACTGATAGGACCATTTTAGAATCCTTCTCCGAACTGCATGCTCTGTCTTGAATCGAGAATCAGACAGACGAGTTTGACGTGTGAACCACGGGGCAGCTGGGCCCCAACAGCAGCATCCTCTCCTCGCTGTCCGATGATGTGCGTGCTGTTTCTCTTCCTTTTGCTCCTCTGTTTTCCCATGTTGTTTTTTTCCCCCCTGTGGCAAATGAGTTCATAGATTAAAACCTCATATCTGCACCCTAACAAGTTTTCCTCGAGCAATGGACAGATTCTCACTTCTTGAAACACGACATGTCGCATAAATAAGCAAAACTCGAACCCTGCCTGAATCGTGAGGTTTTCATTCAATCCAATGGGCACTTTTCTTTCCTTTTTTGCACGCACGCCTTGTATCTGCTCCCCTGCGTTTCCTTCTGCAAGTCCCTGCCGGCACTCCTAGACGTATTTACTGCCGCTCATTCATTGTCCTCTTTCAAGGATCTTGAAAATATCAGTCATCTCTCTCCGTCACTACCAGTCCCCTCCTTCCCTTCTCTGAAACGGCAACTGGCAGCGAGAACCCCTGCTGCTCTGTTCAAGTGTCCAAGGTGCATGATGAACCATACAAGAAAAGAAAAAGAAGACAAAAGGGAGGGAGGGGCCACAGATACATCCTTTCCGATCTCTCATAACTCCCAAAATCTTCCCTCCTCCCACTTTTCCACCTGGAGTTTCCTGTTTACCCCCTCGTGCTCCTTTTGCATTTCACATTATTGCTGGGTGCTCCGCTTGGCTTTCTGATAACTTTTATGAGGCAATATGATGTTCAAATCCTTACTCACAGTCACAGGAGTAAAGGATGGTCACCGTACTGGATTGCTCAATAAATTATAATGATCAATTAACTACTTACAACCTAATCTAATCAGTGGGGGAAATTATGAAATAAAATACTTTTTTTTAATGTAAAAGGGTATTTAAATTGAAAATAGTAGACAAAATCTTTAAAAGTTTAAAATGTAAAATTATAAGGCATGAAATTTTTTATAATAATAATTAAATTTAAAATTATTTATTATTACATCGTCATTATTCAAATCCATCCATCTGACTCTCCCCTCTACCCCTATAAATTTGAGGCGAGAACCCCATCTGCAGACTCAAAACACACAAATCCCATTTCTCTTCTCCCGTCCCACAAGCCACCCCCACTGGCTTATTGTTTTCCAAGAACATCGCCAAGTCTCCTCCTTCCTCCACTGGACTGCAAAAAAGCCCATTCCTTTTTCCCAATAAAGGACCCAATCTTTTGGAAGACAGGGGAACATATTAGTGAAAGAAATGAAGGAGCTTTGGACCTCTGTCGCCTCCGTGCTGGGTGTCTTGGCCTTCTGCCAATCCCTGCTGCATGTAATCTGCCCACCCGAGCTCCGATTCGCGGCCCTCAAGTTCCTAAACCGAGTGTTTCACTGCCTGTCGGCGTACTGTTATTTTGACATCACCGAGATCGATGGGGTCAACACGAACGAGCTCTACAACGCCGTCCAGCTCTACCTAAGCTCGTTCGTCTCGGCCGCGGGGAGCCGACTGAGCCTGACGCGGGCTCTTAACTCGAGCGCCACCACCTTCGGCCTCTCGAACAACGACAGCATCGCCGACAACTTCAATGGTGTCGCTGTCCACTGGGAGCACGTCGTGACCCAGAGGCAGTCCCAGTCCTTCTCGTGGCGGCAGCTCCCCGACGAGAAGAGGGATTCACGCTGAGGATCAAGAAACGGGACAAGGAGCTGATACTCGACTCCTACCTCGACCACATCATGGAGAAGGCCAATGACATCAGGAGGAAGAACCAGGAGAGGCTCCTGTACACGAATGCGAGGGGTGGATCAGTCGACTCGCGCGGCCACCCGTGGGAGTCGGTCCCGTTTAAACACCCGAGCACGTTTGAGACGCTGGCCATGGACCCAGAGAGAAAGCGAGTCATCATGGAGGACCTCCGAGAGTTCACTAGTGGACAGTCGTTCTACCAGAGGACCGGCCGGGCCTGGAAGAGGGGCTACTTGCTCTACGGGCCCCCGGGGACGGGCAAATCGAGCATGATTGCAGCGATGGCGAACTACCTGGGCTACGACATCTACGATCTCGAGCTAACGGAGGTGCACTCCAACTCCGACCTCCGGAAGCTGCTCATGAAGACGAGCTCCAAGTCGATTATCGTGATCGAGGACATCGATTGCTCCGTTAATCTATCGAACAGGTGGAAAACGGGGAATGGGGCAGCTCGGAGCTGCTCCGATCCTGGATCCTTGGACCTGCGGGGTGGCGCCGGGGACGTCGAGGGTGGGGGCGAACAACACGATCACGCTGTCGGGGTTGCTGAACTTCACTGACGGGCTGTGGTCGTGCTGCGGGAGCGAGAGGATCTTCGTGTTCACGACCAACCACGTAGAGAAGCTCGACCCGGCGCTGCTCCGGAGCGGGAGGATGGACATGCACATCTTCATGAGCTACTGCACCTTCCCTGCGTTGAAGATCCTGCTGAAGAATTACCTGGGGTGCGACTTCGACGAAGAAAGGGACGGGGGACTGGGCGGAGAGGTGATGAGGGAGCTGGAGGAGGTGACGGAGAAGGCGGAGATGACCCCGGCTGACGTCAGCGAGGTGCTGATAAAGAACAGGAGCGATCGGAGAAGGGCTGTGAAGGAGCTTCTGGAGGTCCTGAAGGGAAGGGCCGGGAGGAATTCCGGGTACGTCCTCGACGGTAAGGTGGAGGACGAGGAGCAGGAGAAGAGGGCTCTGGAGAGCCACGAGGGAGTGAGGGAACAGAACGATTTCGTGGAGAAGGCGAATAAAGGTTGCAAGAAAAACCACCACCACCAAAAAAATGGTGGAGAAGATCTCGTTGATGAATGAATTATGTATGATGCATTGATGTTCGTCAAGGTAATAGAAGATGACAGTGCTGAGTTCACTTCTCTCCATCACTCGGACGACGAAGATGGAATTATCCATTGATCTACCACATTTAGTTCGGTGTTAGTCTATGTCATGAGTTTCCATTCGAATCCAGCCGGGTCGTATAGAAGTTGGAAGTGTGTGTGTGTATGGGTAGATTGCAGAAGAGTGGGGGGGGGGGGGGGGTGGGGATAAAGGTCGTCTGTTCTTCTTCTGTTTTGATTAAAATGACCCGATGGGAAGAGGAAAGGCCGGATTTTGACGGGCGAGGATTGGAGCGGACAGGGAAATCAAGTCAATGTCCAACTAAGGGTGAGAGCTCGGACATCTACGTTTCATTTAAATGTAGCACAGTTGATGTGCTTTTTCTTCTGCCTTCATCTTTAATTTTAATTTTAAGGATGTTTTGTTGGGGGACTATAGCCTGGCACACCATGATGAGAGCTTTGAAGCTCAAAAGCTATGATCAAAGATGGATAGTCCTGTATAACTCTATAAAGTCAAGATTTTGCCATGCAAGTTCATTAATTTTGACTAGTAAGGTAGCTCGGGATTCGGCCCTTCCACCAACCCCTCAAAACCCTTTCATCTCAACACTTAAACAAAAGAAGAAACCCTACCATATGAACTCACTCAGATCGGCCCCCGTGAAAATATAGAACGAATTAACACTCTTCACATACAACAACGAAACCCGGGTCCCGAGTGTGCTGTATGTGTAATTGATCCATGTGTTTGGGTCCCTCCCACCGAGTGTGATGCTCGGAGTGAAACTCGTAGCGACACCTAGGGCGGCCCCCGACCAGCTACTTGAACTAATTTGTCACTTAGAGATGCGACCGACAAGCAATCGCTGAAGCCCGATGCATGCATGGAACATGACAAATATATATCCTAGCCCGTGTAGAAACCAGGGATTCTTTTTTCTTTCTCTTTGTAGTAAATGAGTGGAGGAGCTGTCTAAGCTGGGGTCTACTTGTCATTTCCTACGCAAGATCCAAGGATTCCAAGCCTGGGGTCGGACAATTTCGCATCACTCGTCAAACATGGTACTGATACCAATGGCTGCATAATTTTGAAAGGACAGGGGAGGGTCAGCCTGGTGGATAAAAATAGGGGCAGCACAGGCATCAGTGTATGATAAAGGAGAAGCAAGCTCGAGCAATCACCAGATTTGCTGTTGCTGCGGGATATGAAAGGAGGATCTTTGCGAAGCCCAAAAGGCAAACGTGAGAAAAGTCCACCCTTCCAATCAACAGGAACTTGACTCGCCATTCCCCGCCCCGCCCCGCCCCGCCCCGCCCCGCCCCGCCCCGCCCCCTATTTTCTTTACTATTGACATGTCGAACTTTCAATGGTCGAGGAAAGTGAGTGGTCCGGCACATTGTACACTTAGATTTGCAGTGATCTAATCTTGTTATTACATAATTTTATTCTATTTTTTTACGGTTATCGTCATATCCTCATAAGGAGGTGAGTGGTTCGGCACCATCTATATTTAGATTTATCATGATCTAATCTCATCATTACATAATTTTATTACATCTTTCACGGTCGTCGGCATGTTCCAGGTTTCTGTTCAGAATGAGGTGAGTGGTTCGGCACCATCTACACTTGGATTTGTCGTGATCCAATCTCGTCACTATATAATTTTATTCCATTTTTCACGGTCGTCGTTTTAGTTCATTCATTTTTTTTTCAATTATTAGCGGGAGGGCGTGATTTTTCGGGGTGGAATATAGCTAGCTTTAGTGATTTGATCATGTAAAGTGGCTAGTACGAGTGGAATTGACATGTTGGTACTAATAAATTAGAAAGCATCATCATCTGCCCCCCCGACATTCGTTATTTCGTCTGTCTTGGAACGAAAAAGAAGCCTCAAACGTTATCCACTACAAGAATCATTACATATATGTCATACATATAAATTCATGTAAACGATGTCTGATTAGAGCATTGAAAATTTCGAAAATATAAGAGCAACAGTTGTACTCTTCAATACAACTCGAAACTCACGATCTGTACAGTCCAAACAGTGAAAGTCGATCAGGTCGAGTTTTCGGCTTCAGCGTGGGAGTGGAAACCTCGACAGGATCGGCCCACGTTATGGTTCTTCGAACAGATACACCCCTACCCGACCCAATAACTTTATGTCGGATATAGTGAAATGCCCCTCGAACGAAACTTTGAACCACTAGAGTATCGCAATCAGAGACAAATACTGATGGGTCTCGTTCTTCTTGCTCGCTCCATCTCCGCTCGTTTTGCCCCAACAGGTAAAATGATCAGTCTTCTCCTTTGTATTCATTCCATAAGGAGAGAATATCATTTGCCCTGCTGTGGGGAACTGAACAAAGTACTATACGTTCATGGACCGTCCAAATTAAGTGCGGGAGAATACATGTAACCAGTGATAACGATAAGGGACGGGGAACAAAAATTAAACGGATTGACTTTCACTGTTCTACGGGCTTTTAGAGAGATTTGGATTCTTATATCATTAAAAAGGAGCAATTATTGGGCAGGAGTTGTCGAGACCGCATTTTGAAGCATCTTCGAGTCCTATGGCAATACACATGAACGGGGAGTACATAGAGATGGTGATGATATTCTGACTCGACCAGATGAACAAGACGCTTAATCGGGCCCATGTGACCCAACAGGGGCCCAATATTCAACAGAGTCAAGGCTGTGAAGGAGCTCATGCGGCCCAATTCAGCGGGCCTATGATTGGGAAGGAAACTCATCCCAGGTCGACGACTATACAGTATACAGCTCCGGTTGCTGGCCAATAATTTAACGCGGCGCTGCTTCCACTATGGCCTCTTGGTTTTTTGATTTGTTATGCTTCAAGTGCAGCCTGAATAAGACAAGACAGGAGAAAGGCTGTTGTTTCCCTCAGACTTTGAACTGTAATCCATTTGATAGCCCGGCGCCAGGAAACCGCAGATGAATAGAGTAACCGTGTTGCTGGTCTTCAGAAACCGTTCTTTGGTTTGTCAATCTGTTCAAATGTAATGGAAGACTAGAAGGACGCTGTGGTTGTGGCATTAGATCAGTAATCGTTGAGGTAATGAGACAAGAGTGTTGTCTGCACCAGCAAAGCACTAGTACGCAGAGAATGAATCATTGGTCTACATTCGGGACATGTGGTTGGTGCTGAGAGAGTTGACCTATCTGTCCCCATCTGTACCATTAAAAAGGGGGGGGGGGGGGGGGAACATGCGTATCCTTCAACTATTTGTTGGCGACAAGGGCCTGCTTCATGCTCAAGTTTAGAAGCTACAGACTACTACCAGATGCTGCTTTTCAACCATATATGCCAACAATATGCTATCATCCAGACCTTATTGACGCTGGCAATTTGGTTTGCACGGTCTGCTTTGCGATTTCTGGAGCCGAACTGGACACAGTTCTTGGTTCATCGTCGATCATTCTTGGACTGGCTCCCATGTCGAAGGGGAATGAAAGAAAAATGAGAAGAATGATGGTCTCGAAGGAAAGGAGTAGACGTTGCTGTCTTGCTTCCATCCACGTGCAATCAACTGTCTGATGCACAGGAGCATCATTTCTTTACGTTGTACCTTGCCCAAAAAGACAACCTTCACAGTGCATTCAGCATTCCCCTATCGCATTTACATATATCATCGTCGGTGGAGGCTGACTGTGTGAGCAAGAAAAGAGATAAGGTTCAAAATTAGTCCTTGTCCTTGCAGCACTAGTCTGTAATGAAATTCTCCTTGGACTTGGACAGATAAGAAAAAAGGGCGATCAAACTGGATGAATTTCTGCTCTTCCTTTTTTTTTTTTAACGAAAATGGAGAGAAGAAATTGGCAAGAACAGTTGCAGTGGGTTAGCAGGTACAAGGTAATAGGTTGTTAAAAGGAGGTGGTCATGTAGTGCAGTGATTAGGACATGCTTCCTGCCCTAAATATATTTCTCTATCCATCAATTTCTCAATATTATTTTGGTGATGTAACTTACATCTCCATTGAATTGCTTGTTTTTCCTCCTCCTCCTCCTTATTCTTCCTGGTAAGATAATAAGTCCCATTTTCTGTTGAGCCATCAATTATGTTTCCCTAACAAAGTCAGACCCAAAACCCGAAAAAACAATTCACACGTTATTTACGTAGTTTTTCTTCCCTTGATTGGACCTGGAAATTTTGAGATTAGTTGGGTTTGGTAGTGCTGAATGACAGAAAGCTGCGACTGGCTTTGTGGGTCTCTAATGGAGCTGCCCAACCATCTCCTCCTCCGTCTTATTCTTGTCCGCCGACGCCATACTTCATTCAGGAAGCAATTTTGTCGATCAGAATCTTTCTCCTCTTTATTTTATAGATTGTTTGGCGACGTGGAAAGCCCTGATTGGTTTTCTGCTTTCATAGAAAATGCTGACGTGGCCATATTAATTTGCGGCAAAAAAGGGGAAAAAATTAACACAGGCAGAGGAGGAGGGGGAGGGAACTATTTGGGTGTCTCCATCTCATTTTCCATCATCATAACCTCTCTCTTCTGCCGTGGTTTGCTTTCTCTCTCTTCCTTCTTCGCTTTCCCCCGGCGAAGAAGAAAAAGAGGAGGGTAAGCAACCGCTAGCTGAAGCCGCAACCGAACCCCTTCCTTATCTACCCGTTGTTCGATTGTCTGTTGGGTTGTTTCTGACTTCCTTTCCTCGCACTGGACCTTTTTCCTTCCGGGGGCGGCGGGCGAAGATATGATGGTGGCGAATACCTTCGAAATGTGGCAGAAGGATGCCTTCTTCTCCGCTGCCGAGGAAGTGCAGGAATCTGCTGATTTGTACGTCCCAGCTCTCCTTTTCTTTTCTTTTTTAATATAAAAAATTTTCCTTTTTTTATATAAAAAATTTTCCTTTTCTGCAATTTTGAAGCAACTAGGTTTAGTATGGGGATATTCGTGTGAAAAGGAGCTGGATATGATCGAAATCCATTCCTTCCTAGGGTTTTGTTTGGTAAATCAGCAGTGCTTGAGCTGATATCTGATTATAGATATTATTCTGACGGAAAATTTTTCGCTTTCAGTGCTTTGTCGATTCTTAATGAATTTGCACTTTTCCTCTGGGAAAGAGGAGGGGGTGGGCAGATCCAGCTTATCTTCTTTATTTTCATCATTGTACTGGTCCTACAGTGCCGGTTTGTGATCTTAATTGATAAGTCTTGTTTCCTTTCTCTGATGTTGTTTCTGTTATGAAGGCAATATTAGGTTTCGTATCCATAGATTTCAGAGGCTATAAATTATATAAACGTGCTTTTTGGGGGGGGGGGGGGGGGGGGGGGCGGGGCGGGGCTGGGGGGCTGGGGGTATCAAGATATTTTTGTGTTGGTCGACTATGTTGTTCGTGTCCAGGAAAATGCAGCCTTTTCTGGATAAGTGAAGTGTAGGATATTCTTCGTGTCAAGATGTGTTATTATGAGCCTAGTCCAATGTTGGAATATTTGTTGTTGAGAGGCAGTTTTTTGAATATACCTTCTAATTAAAATCTTGAGCTTCTTACTCATGGTGGTTTGTTATTCTAGAATGGAATCGACTTATCGAGCTTGGGATAGAATGAGGAAAGAATCACTTGATGCTGATGATTTAGATGAGCTCTCCAGAGACCTGCAAACTGCATTAGGTACAGCCAAATGGCAGGTATGAAGCTTTCCCCTTCCTCTCTCTGTACAATCTCTGTCAAAATCATTAGTGCCTAAGTTTATATCATATTTTCATCGCACATGACGGAGGAGATAATTATCACCCAACAGTTTCCTTTTGATATAACAAGTGTTTTATATTATGAATTTATTATGTTATAAATTATTAAAGCTGAATAATGATCTTATTGATTTTCTCTTGTTTTGATAACACATTCACAATTTCACAAGGAGAAGATTTTGTTGTTTCCTTGTCCTTCAAGGTGTTTACTTATTAACGCTGACATATTTCTGCACTCTGAATGGTGACTTCAGTTGGAAGAATTTGAGAAAGCTGTCAGATTGAGCTATGGAAGATATGATGACAAAAACACGACAAATAGGCATGGACAGTTTATTGCAGCCATCAGAGGCCAAATTTCTCATGTCGAAGGTGATTTGCTAGAATCGCTGTCAGAGGGAGGAAAACGATCCCTGCAGTGGGTAAATCTGGACAAAGAAGAGCGAGATGATTTAGCTTTGTTCCTTTCTGGGACTTCCCAGTTCTTGCAAGCTCCAAAGGATAATTATTGCAAGAAACAAGACCCAGTGCCAACTAGTGCTTGCTGCAGAGGAACATGGGATGGTGATCTACAAGATGGCAAGCCTTCTAATGATGAAAACAACTACATGAGCGGAATGGAAGCAAAAGAGATTCCAGGAACAAGGGATGAGATAACTTGCTCCAGTGCCCGGAGGACATGGAGCACACCCAACGTTGCTGATTGGAAGATTGCTATTGCATATGAAGATGAACAGGGGCACCGATCGATTCCCAATATTGTGGTTACACCTAAGGATAAGGGATCAAGAAATCTTCTTTTGAAGCAAAGGGTTGGAGAACGATCTTCAGCCAAGTCGGTGTCTGCTCTGTTCAATCAGGTTTGAATTAATTATGGCTCTATGAAATTGAACTTCCAAACCGTAAAATGGATGCCAACAGGAAAGATGTTAAAGAATATTCGATGGCAGTATGAGCATTTCTTTTTTATCAGTAGATAGTATGTAGTTTGTCATCTAATTTTGGGCTTTAACAATGCCAATGTTTTGCAGTTGTTTGGACGTAGTCAGGTGCTTCAAAGGCAATCACAGAGTCCTCGACACACACAGTTTGGCTGTTCCATACGATATATGCTTATTCTGATGCTAACAATATTTTTGATTGGTAAGTTCCTACATTACTTTTGTGTCATACTCTTGTCACTCATGAAGAATTTATCCTCCATTTTGTGGAAAATCTTAGGTACGTAGTGTCTACATGTTAATTGATATGCATGGAAGATAGATGGTTGATTGCTGATGTTTAAAGTTCTGTGGAGAAGATGATAAAAATCCATTAGATTGGAATAATCATGAACCAAAATGCTTCACCAGCTAGTTTTGTTTTGTTTTCCTTTTGCTGCTCGATTGTGCTTTTTTTTTAGTCCTCATTACATTATGGGTATGTCTTCCTCTTTTGGCAGTGCCATTTGTCTTCTACTCAACATGAATCTGATCATCATAGAGCTGCAGCTTTCAGGTTAAAGGTATATCTATGTACATTTCTGTA
Source organism: Sonneratia alba (assembly GCA_900174645.1). Classification (NCBI taxonomy): domain Eukaryota; kingdom Viridiplantae; phylum Streptophyta; class Magnoliopsida; order Myrtales; family Lythraceae; genus Sonneratia; species Sonneratia alba. The sequence continues at coordinate 2,566,286 of FWPY01000028.1, read as the reverse complement.
CAATTCTAAAGCTATAGAGAAAACTGTCCCTTCAATCTTCTTGTTGGCTAGGTGCTTACCGCTGAACCTACTCTGATGCTCCATCTGTCTGTAACAGAGATAAATTGTCATAGAAAGTTGAAGTGCGCATCACAGAGTCTTGGTGACTTAACTGAACCTGCATGACAGAAACATCGAGCAATTAGTTGGTGTTACAATCTTGAAGTATAAAACTTTGGCACCTACTGGATGCATGATTAGTAAAATTTCTTATTTACTATTAAAAAAAGATAAATTTTGAAATATAATAGCTTTATCTAGCTGTATGATTGGTTCATCTGCAGGTGTTGGGCCTATGTATGAAGAATACATACCACAGATACTTAAACATGTAATGAGGTGATCGTTTGAGGTTCTCAAGCTGAACATGGGGAAAAGGGCACAGCTCTACCTTAATATCTCAGAGAGCAGAAACGCATAATTTTTCTGTATACCAGTAGGTAGTGGTGTTCCACTTCCAAATATATATACATATACAGTTTCCATTTCCTTTGAATTGCAGAATGCAATCATCATGTACACGTCTCATAGAAAAGCTGCCAAGTGAATGATAGTAGCCTAGAGGGATTTCCCAGACGAACATTTAAGAAATTTCTAATTTGATTATGGCATGTAAGGATATTAGCCCTTGTGAGCTAATGGATGGTTCTTCACTTCTAATGGCTGTTTACTTTCTATGTCCTCCAAGCTGAGAAAGAAAGTATATGCAGCTAATGTTTGAGGAAATTGAAGTCACCATCTGAATTCTATCACGTCTTGATGCTATAACAGAAATAAGAAAGTATTCGTTTGTGACTGTAAATTGCAAAAAGAAAGTCAGCTACGTATATGCAAAAAAAAAAAAAAACACATTCAAACAAGAAATGGATCAAGGGAAGTGTCTACCCCAAAAACATCCTGAAAATACTTATTAATTTAATATACAATGATCATCCTATTGACCGATACAATGTACTTTCTTTTTATACAATATACATACACACACAGATCCTTGCCTTGACTGCACTGTCCTCCTCAACTTTCATTTTTGCTCAATGGAAAATCCACCTCTTCAGTTAATCCCTCCTCGTAGTTCTCTTATGTCAGAAGGAAGCAGAGAAACATAATGCACCATAAGAACTGTTTCCTTCTTTCAGTTGTCAAAAGAACTATTTTTTTTCTAGTATAATTAAATTAAAGGGTGTTCTTAACGCACATTAGGGGTGTAAGTGAGTTGAGTTGAGTTGAGTGCTGTAATAGCCCAGTCAGTTTGCCACGGATGGCATAGGGTGCCGGAGTTCGGGGAGTAACTCAATTTGCCCTGTTTCCAGCGATCCTTGAAGCTGTTGTAGTAACCAATCAGCTTCGCAGAACTAAATCCAACGGATAAGATAACACTAACCAACCTTCCCACGGATCGCCATCTAATCCTACGGCCACAGCAGCACCATGTCCTAGTATATAATTTCCCATAAGAATCCGATTATATCGTCAAGTTACCGTCTTGGAAAATCCCCGGTCCGCCGTGCCACAGAAGGAGACTAGGTCAGAACTCGGAGAGATGTCAGGAAGAGGAAAGGGAGGCAAGGGCCTGGGCAAGGGCGGAGCGAAGCGGCACCGCAAGGTCCTCCGCGACAACATCCAGGGCATCACCAAGCCTGCTATCCGTCGCCTTGCCCGCCGAGGGGGTGTCAAGCGCATCAGCGGCCTAATCTACGAGGAGACCCGCGGGGTCCTCAAAATCTTCTTGGAGAATGTCATCCGTGACGCCGTCACCTACATCCGTGGCCATGGACGTCGTCTACGCCTTGAAGAGGCAGGGCCGTACTCTCTACGGCTTCGGCGGTTAGGCATGAGAGATTGGCCCTTTCTGTGACTTGAACAATTAGCATTGTTCAAAATTCAAGCTTGTAGTAGCTGGTTACCGAAATAGGAATGGAAGACTTAATTTTGTTTGGGATCACTGGATGTCGAGCTCTCGCTGTTATATTATGGATTTTTGACGCTAGTCCGTTCCCTTATGGATTCTGCTGGATGAGTGTCTTATATATTGTTCCATTTGTAACGAGCTGACAGTGAAAAGGGTGAAAAGACAAACCAATTTGGTGATTGTGTTGGCCTCCAAATGAATGAGCTTGAGCAGTTTAGGTTGCTGGGATTGTACAAGCTCGTCTCCCGAAATCGTTCAGAGTAGTTTGGCTTATCTGATTGCTTGTTACCGGGTATTACAGAGCACTAACTGGAAGGGTAGAAAGAACATGCGTGTTCTAGTCAATTGGGAACACTTGTACAAGTGGGAGGTAAATAACTGATGGAGCGAGTCACTCAACTAATTGCTGGTGCCCCAGAAGGTGGCACGGTCTTCTGTGAGGTTAGTCACAACTGTGAGAGTGGAGCTTACATGTGTAAGCTGAAAAATGTAGAGAATGCTCCTCTTATTGAGTTTTTATGTAAATTGTATCGAGTTCTCTCTTAGGGGCGTGAGATTTGGTCGTGGAGGTTGGCGTAGGCATTAATTCTTATGCTACTTTTCTCTGAAAGTCAAAGTGCAACTGATTAGTCTATATTGAAAAGTGATCGACTGGAAGTTTAACATGTGTTGGAGGTGTCCTGCTGTTGAAGTTTCGGGTTGTCTAATTTCTTTACTGGTAAAAGACCGCTTTTAGAACATTGCCACAGAAATTTGCAACATAAGATCCATTGTAGGGAGCTTTGTTTAATGCTGCGATTCGGGGCTTCTTAAAACTGGGGGGTGTTTTAGGGCACCGCTACCCCCACATTTTCAAATCGCTGGCTCACAGTTCTGCAGAGTAAATGGCTCTTCGGTATCTTTCAAGTTCAGTGTCACGCATAAAGATCTTCTGCCCATTTTGACTTTACTAGCTGATGATTTACGGGACTGTCTACCCTGCGTTTTGTACATACTATTGACACGTCCTGGCTGAAACTGGTCACCCATGAGTATGTAACCCTGCTTGGGTATTTTGTTTAGCTAATATATTCCTCCTTTTTTCATATATGTACATGTACGTATAAAGATCTTCTACCCATTTGTAAATTGTCTGGGCTGTTATTGCGTATTCCGCTCCATGATGTCGTGTCTGTCAGTCAGTAGATATTCCGTTGTGGGCAACCTTCAATATGGCACAGTAGATATTCAAAAGAGCCATAGCCCATTTCCGCCGGGAAATGCCCACGGGCTATCGGAATTGAAGAGAAAAATGAAAAACTGTATAACTGGTATAGGCTGGGCCGACTGGGTGCTTGTCTTTTCTGCTGTGCGCATGGATGTGTGACCTTAATTTGTCTGGTCCTGGGCTCTGCTTCTCTGTGCTCATATGTCTCAGGCTCGATGTAAGTACCTCTGTAACTGATCTCTTCTACGGATCCACAGCTGCTTCCATAAATGCCTAGATGTCTTTATTAGGTTACAATTCCCAAGTGCGGGATGCTTCAGATCATGGACAGTGGATGGTGTTGCAATTGACAAATATCGACAGTAGCACTGGAGTCCTGCAGGAGATGGTTGGAGGGTAATGCCCGGGAGTGTGTCATTGTTTTTTTGTCAGACTGGATCGAGAATGTACGACGTAATAGATTGTGGAATCTCTACGTAGCTAAGGTGCTGCTGTAAATTCTATCCGCCACTTGAGCGGTCCAAGTTCCTGTGTGTTTCTGGTGCTTTGTCTGGGTACCAGGGAGGAGGAGACCGGAAGGAAGGTCGTATGAGAGTTCTTAAAAGGGGTCACATTCAAGATCACTCGTTCGTCGGTTCAACTGCTGTGGATACGCACACACACCTGCGACCCCGCAAGCTCCGACGAAAGCGATCCTTTGTGTATATATATATATATATATATCCCGCTTTTGCTCCTTTCCCTTTAGCAGTTCCCCGTATCAAACGGGACACGGTCGACACTCTCTGCAGGTCTTACAGACTTTCCAGTGCCACAGACCACATGGAAGTGATTGTCGTCGAACAGTAATCCCTTCGAAAATAGACAGAGTCATGGATTCGGAGGTCGGCATCACTAAGATTTCCTGCTAAGCATGATACAAGGCGCGACGATCAATTGGACCACCCCCACCCACCCCCGCCCCCGCCCCCCCTACCTTAATCAATTTCACCCAATTGAGGAGAGTCCATACAATAAAATATTATACAATATCTTACCGATTTATCTATGTCATTACCTCATTAATTTATTCTCTCGTCTAACTTAATCATTTCACCAAGTTGAGAAGGGTCCTGACAATGATATATTACAATAAACATTCATTAATTTACCACCTTTTTTATTTATAATTTTTTTAATTACATAAAAATATCAAAGAGTGGTAAAGAAAAATAATGGTACAAATGAATATATAAAATTTTACAATAAAAATTAATATAAGTTGAGAATAATATCATTATAAAAAATCTTATTTATTATTATATTTTTTTTATTAAATTATCTTTTTTTTCTTTAATTTATAATATACATATATAATTATAATTATAATTTGGCTTATGCCTTCTCCAATACTTAAGCACTGCATAGAATTTGACGGTACCGCTCTCCCTCACACAGCCAACCAATAATTAACAATAATCAACCTTTGCGCGCATGACTCCCCTGGTAAACTATTGTACGACTATTACTATTATTACGTGTACATAGGACAAAACTCAAATCGAGTGTTTCCGAGGAGGAGGAGATTAGTCTCCCTTATATCATCCCCACCCGGCTGCTGAGCTAGTCAGTCCGAGTACCGATGGCGGTGGTGGTGACCATGGGAGAGACAAAACGACAACTGGCTTTTAACCTTTTATCATGTCTTATCGATCGACATGCTCCCGAGAAATGGTGGCTCCCTTGGTTTGGTATATAAGTTAACGGGTGATGTCCAATTTATTGCCTGAATTTTTTTCTATTAGAATAGGAGAACGGGATAATAAAAGGATTCGAAAAATCTCACGTTAAACCTTTTTAGTTATTAGGTTATGAGTGTTATTGCCGCACCGATCCCTCCCCTTTTCTGATATATCCAAATTACAATAACCATGTTGCACAATTGGAGCGTAATGGACGGAGGGACTCACATTTACTAGAAAGCGCGTGGGGGGCGAGTTACTATGCATTACATCATGAATTCAAAATAAATCAACATATCTTTGGACGAAGAATGGGGTATGGAAGATACTATATCCCTTCGCACATGTATATATAATACGATAAATAATTAAAAAGAATAGAATAATTTCCATTTCATGTCGCTCTCAATAATTTTATCTCGCGGGGAATTTCTTTGAATTCCTCACCTATCAGGAGCACAGAATTAAGAGCACAGAAGTGGGCATCATGGCCGTCTGTCTTCCCTCAACTTTCCCAGCTGATTCCCTATTCTTGAAGGCATCCCCCAACGTTTTCCTCCACTGATCTTCCTTATACGATCCTTGGCCCCGACACCACAATCTCCGGGGGTCAGTGCCGTTCCAGAGTGGGGGTTTGGGGGGGTGGGGCGCGCTTTGAAAGTATCACTGCCGACTAAAATTGATCGGCCCAAGTGCGATGACATGCGTGTTGATCGCATATATAATTTAGGGATGAGGAAAATATGTTAAAAATGCATTATATAATTATGGAAGAGAGATGGGATCTGATAAGTACATGCTGTGCGTCGGTTGACAGACAATTTCTCGTATGGTAGTAGCACATATATGTTCAGGCAAAACTTTCGCTCTGGGGAAGACAGGCGAATGATGTCGACGTGACGGCGACACTGGTGTGATCCTTGCAGCTCAGCGCCCTGAGGAGCTTCCAAGACCCCTTGCTCCGGCTCACGGGAAGATTTCCTCTCCTCTCACCCGGAACGAACAGGTTGGCGGTGGGGTTGCGGCGGAGCTGGCGTGTCTTTATGTCCTCCAGCTCCATCTCCGCCGGGAGCCTTGCCATCCCGAACATAAACACGGACCATCTCGGCCTCGTTGCCCTCTTGCCCAAAGTCACATCAGCCGGTTTTCTGAAACTCTTACTCGAGGTTGAGTTTGTATTGACCTTTTCCAGGGGGTTTGAGACAGACGGGGAAGACGACCTCTGCAGCTTCCTGTAATCAAGTGATCGGCTGTTCCTTGTGAGTTCAGTCTTGGGGCTATGCAAGTGATTGGACGATGACTCGGACCTGCTCCGTAGCCCCATTGTTGCTTTACTTTGCAGGTTTCTTTCTTCTTCTTCTTCTTCTTCTTGGTTTTCTTGTACGAAAGGGTTGTTTCTGGTAGGATTGGGCGGCGAACGGTGGGGCTCCTTGAAGGGGACGAGTTTCCCGGAAATGATGATGTCGTCGGCGGAGCACATGGCATGGTCGTCGGAGCTGAAATCATCGCTGAAGAACTCGAAGAAATCCTGCGGCTGGGAAGAAGACCTGCGATGCCGGTGGGAGAAATCGCCGAGTGTCGCCTCGCTGGAGGTCAGATGGTCATGGAGGGGGAAGTCGGAGAGGGAGAGAGCCTCCTCTGCCTCTTCTTCATCAGGTCCTTCTTCCTGAGCTCGAGAGTAGAAGCAATCTCCCATTATGGGGAACTTGTGGGAGAGAGAGAGAGAGAGAGAGACGTATGGTTTTCAGGGAAGGCACCTTTTGGCTAACTGCTAGGAAGACTTCAACCTAGGAAGGCCTCTATGTTATGCCGGAGGGGGTGGGGGCAGAGAGAGAGAGAGAGAGAGAGATGGGATTCTCGCGAGACTTCTCCGTAGATTTGAGGAAAGAATCATATGTACAAGTATCTTACACGTATGTATATATATATAACGTGAGTGGATGTTCTGTGTATATATAAAAGCAAACGATGACGTTTAAGCGATTAAGGGAGCGTGCCTGCCCTGGATCATGCCCTTTTCTTTTTGTTTTTCCTACTTTAGTCAGGGATCAGATGTCTGGGTTCACCCTCCTAAACTAAATATATTTATCCATATAAGATATCATATAAGTGACATGTATGTTATTATTTATTCATAAAATATTATTATTATTAAGTAGTTATTTTCTATGTATAATTTTCGTGGGGTTCTAGAAGGGTGTGGTAAAAATCATATTCGTAGGAAGACCGACGCCATCGAGGGATGGACCCTGAACAGCAACAGCCATTAAAATGACAACCGACCAATGAAGAAGAATTATCTCATTTATCCCATCCCAAAAAGAGAGAGAACGCAAAAAATAAAGAGTAAAAAAGGGGCGAGGACTATACGTTGTCCCTCGGGCTAGAAAAAGAAATAGTTGCTTTCTTTAATCGGGAGATGAGGGAGGAGAAGTCAATTTTCTTGCCCTTTGTCATGTTTTGGTCCACTGAGCAATAAACGCATACACACATACATATGTGATCAGGAATAAATTAGGGCAAGGTTACGTGGATCTTTTCTGCGTAAACATGTGTCTCATCACACCCACACACACACACACACGTATATACATTAGTTTAATCTTGGCATTTTTGTACTCGACATATGCCGCCTCTCTAATATTTATCGAGGTATTTACAACGTCGTCACCCGATTTCAAGATAAATATAACTTCAGGGTAAGGTTAAAAATATATTTTACTCTTTTCATGTTTCCCTTATTTTCTCAGTCACTAGCTTAAGTGTTGGGGTGGTCAAATTAAGTCATCACAACTGGCTTAACTTCCCTTTCTTGGTGATTACATATCCCAAGGGACAACGCCACCAAAACCAGATAGTGACCGATCAACTGTAACTCGGTTCGTAATAGATTTAGGTGCCGCTGGCTGAATATTGAGCCGACTCCCAAGAGCTTGCTTGAAGACTCTCCGGCCCTTGGCTCCATATTTACATGTTAATGTTGTCATTTTATGTATCCTGATGGCTGCCCTAAACAGCCAACCTCTCGCTCACCCCTCCTGGGCGTCCCCGAACTCCAAAATCTACAGCAAACGTCGTCTTATATATATATATATGTGTGTGTGTGTGTGTGTGTGTATGTATGTACGAGTAAATTTAAGAGGGAAAAGGGATTAAATATCAATTGATAGTTGTTGTCATTTAATATTTTATATATATATATATATATAATTGAGTAACAAGTGTTGACGCGGAGTAAGTGAAGGTGACTCTACGTGAAAGTGCAAGAGCACTTGCAGGAAATGTTGAAAAACGATACACAGGCCGGCGGCTCTAGAAGATCACCTCAGGCCGGGAGCCATAAGCTTTCGGCTTTCTCGTTCATGATCTCCCCCTTTTTAAATATCCTTTTGTCCTTTTTTTGAACTCTCCACTCGTAATCAGAAGTTAATCAGGCGTTGAATCTGGTCGTCAACTGAGATAATTCGACTTTCCTCTCGTGTTTCAAGAGCTCACGGCTCGGGCATCCCGAGTCTAGAGGTTCCCATGTCGACTGGCAATCGGTATACGTCCGACATCATCATCCTTCGGGGCTTCACTCAGACTTGCCGCGGAAAGAGATGTTGAATGCAGGGCCGGTACATGGACAAGGACTTGCATCCACCGCCTCTCTCTCTCCGTCTCCGTCTCCGTCTCTCTCGTACCAACTCAGCGTGCATTAATTCCAGTTGACGAGGATCACAATTTCTGAGTTCTTCCCAGGAGAGCGAGACAGAGAGATGTGTACGCGAGAAGCGGAAACCCTAATTAATTTCCATTAGCTGGGTGTGGCCAGGCCGATCATAATCTGGTTCGATTTAATTGCGGAGAGCGCCAGCCTTTCGTCTCCTGAGATCATTAATGAGAGGGAATCTGGCTGACTCGGTGGATGGAGAAAAATGATCAATCACTGCCTGACACGGCACGATCAGCAAAACCGATTGAAACCGCCGTGGGGGGTTCCTCTGACCGTGGTTGATAATGAGCAACCGATTCCTTTCTTGGGAGCTCGGGAAACAAATTGCCAAAAGAGGAAATGTACTGATATTGCTATTGATACTCCACTGGCTCTCACTTCCAATGCTCTTTTTTTCTTTTTTAATTTCCTGTTAATAAACTGATTTGCTACTGATTTAATCGGCCCAGGCACGGCTGGGACTGATTGGAGAGGTCGAAACTGTGTAGACAACTCCTCCGACACCACCAACTCTGGGCCGAAGCCTCGAGCTTCCAGTCTTAATAAATCGGCCGAATGGGCCGTCTGTCAGTTAAATCACTGTCCAATGGATTCAGGGAAAAATAAATGGATTGATAAAATGCGTGAAAAGGAAGATGGAGAATGGTCTTTCTTCAGCAATTCGGAACCTGCACCGCTGCGGACTAGAGAAGTTCGCCCATTGCTCACTCCAAGATCTCCATTCACCGAAATCTCGGTGCAGCCCACTCTGCGATGGCCCGAAAAGGATCCATCGCTCATGTAATCTTTGACATGGATGGTCTCTTGCTCGGTATCTTCCATCTGATGCTCGTAGAGCTCCTATTTTGTTGTGCCCCACTGGGAGTAGTTTTCTGCAGTAGCTTTTTTGGTTTTTGCTAGTGGGCAGCATTTGTTACTTGCAATGGGTTGATGGGCGATCCAGATGTTTATGGTCTTACTGAGATTGTTAGTGGCTGTAAGGGGTTCATATGGAAATGGATGTACAGAGCCGGAAGTCAAGTAGTCCGTACTACAAGAATGTTTGGTGAAATTTAGCTTCCGCACCACCATGCCATGTTATTACAGACGATGGCTATGAGTCCCTGATCTGTAAATGAGGTGGCCCCTGATTTACTTGAAATATGGTCTTTGAGAAGCTCTGGCATATTTGTAGCTTTTGAAGATAAAAATGCTCATTTGTTCATCAGTTGGATCCTCTATCACAAGGCTTAAAATGACTCTTTATGTTGAGGTTTAGACATATTCATTTTTGCAAATTGCTGTTGGGTTTACGCACCCTACCTTCCCAAATCAGCAAAATTTACAGTTTGATAAAAATTATGAATATGTTGCTCCTTGTGTAGCTCAAAAGTTACCTCGGTCATGAATCTGATCATTTCTCCGAATTGATGTCTCTTTTAGATACCGAGAAATTCTATACAGAAGTCCAGGAAATTATACTTGCGAGATACAACAAAACATTTGATTGGTCTCTCAATGCAAAGATGATGGGAAAGAAGGCAGAGAAGCTGCCTGGGTATTTGTTGAAGAGACTGGAATCAGTGACTCTCTCTCAGCTGAAGACTTTCTTGTAGAAAGAGGGGAGATGCTACGGACCGTGTTTCCTACGAGTGAGCTAATGCCAGGTATACTGTCAGATGCCTTGCTTGGGAGATCCTCAGCTAAGTCTTGAACAATGATCATACGAGAAACAGATAAGAACTGTCATGGTGGTCTTTCTCTTTCTTCAACAAGTGCATTTCACTTAGATACTACGTATCAATGATTGCAGGTGCCAGTCGTTTGATCAGCCATCTTCATGCAAAAGGAGTACCGATCTGCTTGACTACTGGGTATGGTTTTATATCTACTGGGACTATGGCCTTGACATTTCACGGTCTAATATCTTTCTTTTGTACTTCTGTGCTGTAGTTCTCACAGGAGGCATTTTGAGCTAAAAACACAGAGCCATCGGGGGCTTTTTTCATTAATGGATCATGTTGTCCTCGGCGATGATCCTGAAGTCAAGCAGGGCAAGCCTTCACCTGATATATTTCTTGCTGCAGCCTAGAGATTTGAGGTATCACTAGGAATAATCTCACATTTTTTGTGGTCACTTATTCCTTTCACGGAGAGCATTTCAAGAGAACGAAAGAAAGAAGGCATGGTTGACAGTGTCTCAGCTACTGTTCATTTTTATTTACGGGGTGGTCCAATTGACCCATGCAATATCTTGTGTCTGAGGATGCGCCTTCAGGAGTTAATGCAGCTGAAAGTGGGGGAATGTAAGCAGATTCCCTGAAAATTTTCTACTTTCCGTCCACTGGATTATGACTTCATTAAAATATTTCCTTCGTACAACATTCTCAAAAGGATTTTCATTTCACTGTTTACCTGGTGTGTATCTGTGGCTTGGAATTGGTTTGTCTTATGTACTTCTATTTGAGTCATGATACCATGAGGCTATTGCTATCAAAAATTGCTAAATGCCTGAGTACATAATTACTGCACAATATCTTAAAGATCTTATATGAGTGCTGGTGTATATAGCTTATGATCTCAGGTGCTTATTTTCATTCTTCTTGTCTGTGTCCCGGAACAGGTTTGTTGTTATGGTTCCGGATCCAAGGCTCGATAGCTCATTTCAAGACACTGCAGACTGAGTGCTTGGTTCTTTATTGGATTTCAACCCAACTGGTTGGGATCTTCCTCCATTCGAAGACAAGCAAATCTGATTGCTGCTATATTGACCGGCGGTAATTAATACACATTTCAATGGAGATAAGACGCTAATGGCATTCTTTCGAACTAGTCATCACTGGAGTTGTTAAGGCAATGGAGCTCAATGAGATTGGCAGTCAAAAGACCCCGTATTCTTATGAGCAGCTAGCTTGGAAGCTGAGGACAGTTGGCACTTAGCACAAAAGTCTCATTTCAAGAAAATGATCCATCTGATGCTTATCAGTCACATTCAACTAGTGAAATATCAAATCAATTCGGGTAGATATTTGTTTGTTTGCTTGCTTGAAAATATGTTCAGGTTCTCTCGAGTTGATCAAATTTTACATGGCCCATGTCAAAATTTGGTATTAGGCCACCAAACCACTCGAAGAGGTGCCACTTGATCTGCAACACACGTCTCGAGTAATTTTCAAACATTGAACAGACATCATCATCCTCCGTTCACCAAGCAATTATTGCACGGAAGATAGGAAACATCTCCAGAGAGAGCGAGTGCTTTACTGGTATGGAACGTGTAATCTAATTTAGTTCTTTCGACAAGTAAGACATGCACTGTAATCTCATATTGGGAAGAATAATCTTAGGTACATTCTATTCTTCAGTTTTTGTATGTGCCACATCATTCATCTGGGAACAATTTTTACTTTGCCCTGCTGGTCAATAATAACAAATATGACCCTCCCAAGGCGTACAACCCCATTTAACTGACTGTTTAAAGAAGCAAATCAACTGGCAGTATTGATTTCCTTGCTTCCATCCCTCTTCACATGGTCTCAACGGGTTCACCTTCTCCACAGATTAACTTGTGCAGGTGATTAATCAGAAGATCAAAATCATCATCTCCTCTTATGAGGCTGAGACGGACATAGCGATTGTCTGCTTTGAAAACCGGGCCTGCTCGTCCGATAATGTTTGCCGATCTCATAACCTCGAAGCAATCTTCATCTTTCTCCCACTCACACTTCACCCACGCATAAGCTGTGAAGATGAGGCTAAACATAGTCAGGTGATGGAACTAAGCAAGTAACAGGAGGTCAATTAGGTTAGTTTCTTTTTCAGCGCAAGAGTTTCCATCGAGAGTTATAAACCACCTGGAGTAGGTTCCCTCAGTTTCTGAAAGAAATTGCAGTGCTGAGATGGGAGTTTCTGGAGCGAGAAGCGATTTGAGAGGGAGAATGCGCTTCTCAGCCTTTCCCAGCGGTTCTTCATCTTCGCATAACCAAACTCAAAAATATCCCTGCTCCCATCTTCAAGGACCACTTTCAGGAGCTTCAGGGCTCTCAATTGGGTGTCTCTCGAAACACCCATTGTGTTCAATTGCAAATGACTAGTCATCCTCTCGTACACTCCTTTATCCTTTATCAGTGCCCACCTAGCACACGGTTAATATCACCAGAGTGAAATTGCATCGTAATTTTGCAAGCAATCAGATCATCATCAACCCTTCAGCTAATTCTTGTCTGAGGGCCAATGCTATGGCTCACAGAGGTTGGTTGTATTCAGGCTACGCTTAGGCTGGAAACAACTGGGAGTCTATTTGGATCCCAAACAACGCATTAGCTCCGGGTAGAAGTTTTAAAGGCTACCTGTGTTGAGATCTGAGATTTGATGATTTTTAGGATAACTGAAGTGATGAAAGCTTTTCATACTTACCCGAATCTGCTACCGGCATGACCGGTGAGCTTGGAGATAGTGAATATGGTAAGATTTTCATCAGGTGGTGTAGCAGGAACAGCGGTGAAGTGTGGCCAGAAGTAAGCCCGATCATGGATGGTCTTTACATTTGAGCCACTCAGAAGTGGCTGATTCAGCTGCCCATCAGGGTTGTTCGGAGCAGTTACAAACTCGATGAAGTTTCCGGTGGCATCAGAATTGTTCATCCAAATAGCCGCATCTCCTCGGAAGTCAGAGTCCCTTGAATCGAAGAAGTCTGTTTGCATTTGATAGAGCTGGCACAACAAACGTAAATGGATCTTCAATCACACTGAGATCACATGGCCCCAGAAGGCAAGATGAAACATGAAAGAAAAAGGGGTGAACGTTGATGGGATAAACCGACCGCGTAATATGGGATCGAGGCCACGACCCGAGCCGGGGAGGAAGTGTTCTCGAGGGACAGAGCGTGCACGGCGGCGTAGAGGAGCTGAGTAGAACCGGCACCGAAGACAAGGAACTTCCCATCTGTGACCGCATTGCCTACGACCATGTGAAGCTTCCTGATGTGCCGCTCGAGCTCCTCCGAGATGGTGGTCTGGTCACTGAAGGAATAGCTCATCCTGTGCCACCCCGCGACTAGGACGGCACTGCTCGCTGCGTGCTCCCTCCAGTATCGCTCCAAGAATAATGGGTCCCCACTGTCAAAATCAAATTCGGAAACTGAACCCCGGTTCGATAAATTGATGAATTAATTGGGTGTAATCGTTCTATATAATATACACATGTCGTTGAAAATTAAGCATATAGCTGGGCATGTGAAAGACTCGTTGCGGTAAGGTTAGATGCATGAAACCATGGCCGCAGGGCGATGCTAAAGTCTCAGTGCTTCTTCCTACATCTACAAGCAAAAGCCTATCGCGCACATGTCACTGATTCCACAAACAATTGCAACTATTTCTGCAATTCATTATTGGGGGGCGCCGCAGTTGTTGGTATTCTACGAACACGTGCGACCATTTCTAACCTGAGAAAAAGGAAAAATACACGCTCGGTAATTAATTTTGCTTGATTTTAATCATAAATATAGTCTCTTTGTGTAATCAGTTCAACTTAGTGATAATGATTCAGCCTTTGTTAAATAATTGTTCTTGTCAATGCCCGCTACGCAGATTCCTCCCCAACATCACATAGCATAGGTGGTTTCGCCACCGCAAATGGCAAATATGTTTTCTCCGAAAAATTAAATCGCATATGACTCCAATTGTTGATCCATTTGTCAGCTCAAAGGGTTAGCCCAAGACGTAAATGAAGACGTGTGTACCATTACTCGTCCCATCATAAGAGGAATTTTGACAATAATAATGTAGAAGAAAGCTCTGACAATCCTGAACCATGTGTGTAGGGGCTTTCAGGTCGGGATGTTGGCTCACCCGTCAGCGTTCGCGGGGCAGCCTGGTGAGAACTCGGAACAATCAGGGCCTCCATAACACAGGTTGCACTCGCAGACGTGCTTCCCGTCCACAAGGAAGCCGTCCAAGTAAGCCCTCCCGTGGCCCGAGCAGTCCACGGAAGCAGCCACTTCGGCCTCCTCTGCCGCCAGCCTGCTCCAACCGAGGCTGTCTTGACCACTGCTTCTGCTCACGCTGCCCCACAGGTAAAGCTTCATCACGAAGAACAGGTTCAAGGATATGGAGCACGAAGCCACGAAGAGGGCAAGCTTGGAAGTGGCTGTTGCTTTCGCCATTAACTCACAGGGTACTCTCCTCAACTTTCGGAGGCTAATCAGAGGGGCCGGGAGGGAGAAGGAGAGATTCTCTTGGGAGGAGGAGAGCACCTGTGGTAATGGAGAAGAGAACGGAGAGCAGAGACAAGCAGTCATCGTCCTGCGAAGAGAGAGAGAGAGAGAACATGGAGACAAATCACCAAAAAGAAGGGTGGCACCGCTGATTTTTCAGTGGGACCCCTGTTCGAAGACTCTCCATATCTAAATTACTATTAAATCGAATCATTAGGGAATCTTATGTGATTTATATTAATTTTTTAGGTTATTGTAAATATTGTACTATCATAAGAAGATTTATATATGATATCATGTATTTAGGAAATTTTTATTTCCATATTGTGTAATATGCTATAAATGCATGTTATGGCCAAGTATGCACTATAGACCAACTTTTGCAAGCTTCTTCACACGAACGAACATATTTTGGCCTATTTTCCTACAACAATCCATTTTCTAATCGACAAGTTGTAAGTTATTCTATGCTGCCCACAAAACTTGGGCAACATCTGAATTACAGTTAATATATATCCCTCAGGGGGCCAAGGGGTGAAAAAAGAGAACCACCCAGGTGGAGAAGTATATTATGTTTGCTTCAGATGATGACATACACTATGATCATTATGTTATGCATATAAATATATATTTATGTATATATACCATATGTACAAAGAAAAGATTGGACGTCCGATTTCCTAAGTATAAATGTAGAGAGAGAGAGAGAGAGAGAGGTTGGGTGGAAGAGTGGCATGTATATGGTTTCGTCATCGTGAAGTGGACGTCTTGATTTTACATTTTACTTGATGTTTCTCCACCAACGAACATTCAAAGAGCAATTATATTTGACGAATATTCATAGAGAGAGAGAGAGAGAGACTGTGTGTAGATTGGTCAAACCTCCCATGTTGAATCTCGGAGCTTACTATAGTTTGATTTTTCAAAGTTCAAGATACCTTTAATTTCTTTCTCCCAATTCTCAAACCAACGATCTATCACGTTGCTTGAAAGGAGAAAAAAAAAAGAAAAGAATGGCAGCCAAGAAGGAAGAGGAAAGTATGACATCCTTGTCAACTTGAAAGTTCAGGAACATGTTGGCCAGAAAATATGGTTCAGGAACTCGATGATTCTACCCATTAATTTTCACTGGGGGGGCAATTGGTCGATTGTTGCAAAGAATAGAATCCAGCCAGCGTGCAGACAGGTCAGTCAGTCCATTTATATGGATGCTTCCACCTCAAAATAGATGCTGCTGATTTTGTTCTATATATGTATCTTCTCTCGTCACGGAGGTTCAATAATTGCTTTGGTGGGATCAGGTACCTGAAAACCACGTGCGGGTTTCTATCTGAAAGAGGCTAGGAGAACCAAGTCATTGCAGATTCATCTTCAAATGCCTTAAATATTCGGTATTCGAACCAGGGGAATTAAAACCCTAGATTGAAAGCCATGATTAAATCCAGCCTACAGCCCTCTTACCTGCAGTGGATGTAAATTATTATGACCAAAGGCTGTAAATCGTATCTGGGAGCTGAGCTCTCTATCTCTATCTCTCTCTCTCTCTCACACACACACATATATATGGTGCATGTCTCTAAGTCTTAGCTTCACTCTGTTCAGATAATACAGTTTGCTCATTTGAGTTTTTTATTCCAGGATTGATGGTTTGGGGGAGCAAACTTCTCTTTCCATGCAATCACTGAACTTCAACGTTTGATTGGATAATATAAACCAGATAGATTTTCATGGCAATGATGATGATAACGGCAACCCTAGCACAGCATGAAGGCGGATTTTGTGAATTTGAGGCAGTCGTGAGATCCGGAAAGCCGAAGTTGAGTAACCCATGCATTGACGAACATCACAAAACCATCGTCACTTGCCCCAATGGCTGTCGCATCAAAATCATTGATATCTACGTTGAAGAGCACAGCTAGACGAGATTAAATATCTAAGAAGATTGAAGAGGCAGCAAAAAAGTTTGAGGGCCCAATTTGGACTTCACTCTGTGTCTGACTCTAACCTATGGGTCATCCATCATAATGCAGAAGGCAGCCCACTTTACATCAGCACTGACATCCGCAAGACCTCATAGATAATAAGTCAATGGCTTGAGCCCAAAGGCCGAAACCGAAGGTGGTTTTCCCTTTTCTTTTTGCTAAAATGCGGCGCGGAAGGGAACGGATAAAAATCTCACTGGAGACAGTACAGCAGGACACCCAGCAGAGCTGTCTAGCGGGCGAAAAAAAATCTGAGCTTTCATCTGCAAGCAAAAGAGCATGACGGAGACGCAAGGCAGCCCATGAGCCCCGGTGCTTCAGCTATGGAAGCTATCTTTCATCCCTGTAAATCTGTTTCCCTCCTCATTTCTCCATCCCCGTTTCTCCGCTACATCTCTACACCGTGCGTCAGTTTTGTCCGCAACAAGGCTCGTAAGGGCCATAGGACCCTATTGTTTTATCAAGATTATGCGCTTCCTAGGTATAAATATTTCTTCTCTTCCCAAGGAGACGCGTTTCGCGATTTTTCAAGCACCCAAGTGCCTCAGGAGCGTGAAAATGACGAAATTGCAGACGAGAAGGAGCTTGGATTGCTGAACAAACCGTCCCCTAATTCTATTACCAATGGGTCTGCTTTTGGTTTCGACGAAGGGTCTGAAGATCCTGCCAGGGATGAGGCTATAGCGCCTTTCTTGAAGTTCTTCAAGGGAAAGGAACCTGCGGACGAGGCAGAAGATGAATTAGGTGCTGAGATGGAGGTTTCCGAAGAAGAGAGGGAGCTGAAAAGCGATGCATTGGAAGCTCGGAAGGTAGCCGTGGAGTACTATGATCCAAAACCGGGCGATTTTGTGGTGGGAGTTGTGGTTTCTGGTAATGAGAACAAACTTGATGTCAACGTCGGGGCTGATCTGTTAGGGTCAATGTTGACGAAGGAGGTACTGCCCTTGTACAACAGGGAAGTGGATTACTTGCTATGTGACTTAAATAATTATACCAAGGATTTCGTGGTTAGAGGAAAAATGGGAATTGTTAAGTACGATGAGATGCTGTGCGGTGAACCGGTGCCTGGTCGTCCTATTGTGGAAACAGGCACAGTTTTGTTTGCTAAGGTTCTTGGGAGAACTCTCAGTGGGCGGCCATTGCTTTCAGCCAGACGGCTTTTTTTGCAGGATTGCTTGGCACCGAGTGAGGCAGGTTTTTGTCTTCCTCATTTCCAATTCTATTGGTGGAAACAGGGATCACTTAAACGTCTTTTTAATCCTGTTTAACTTGCTCTTGCTTCAGATTAAGAGATCAATTTGAATATATGCTGGATTGTAAATCTATCAGTCCTGAATGCTTCTATTACTAGGTGAAGAAAATTGTAATTGCTTTACACATGCTGCTTGCAGATAAAACATCTAAATGAGCCTATAGAGGTCAAAATTAGAGAGTGGAACACGGGTGGCCTCCTCGCAAGAATTGAGGTTTTTGTTTATGGTTTTCTTTGTAGCTTCAGGAGTTCTCTGCATTTTTGCATCTAGTGCTCATGCTATCTGGTGCTTTTGCTAGGGTTTACGAGCATTCCTTCCTAAAGCTGAGTTGCTAAATAGGGTGAACAACTTAACTGACCTAAAACATAATGTAAGTGAAATCTTCTGTTGTACTTTATGGTAACCTGTATGCATATTTTTGTAGCACTTTTTCATTTTTCATCCCTGTAAAAGCTGTGACAGTGTATTTCTACAAAAGAAAATGGTTCATGAATTTGTCTGTTCACATGGTTGTTCATTCTTATGTTTGTGTGAGTAATTTGTGCCTCAATTGTTCTAGGTGGGGTGCCGAATACACGTGCTGATTAAACGAATAGATGATGATAAAAATGACTTAATTCTGAGTGAGAGGGATGCATGGGTAAGTAAAGTATCCGGTAGATATTTTCTATTGACCTGTTTGGACTTTACTAGCAAGTAGTTGGAGTTATTTCTGGATCCTGTTATGATTTTACTATGACATGCTTATTTTGATAATTTACTTGCAGGAGATGGTAAACCTACGGGAGGGAACATTACATGATGGGACTGTCAGGAAAATCTTTCCATATGGTGCTCAAATAAGACTAGGTGAAACAAACAGAAGGTAAGATGCTGATTCTGGTTGCATGGAAGCCAACACTTGTGCCCACAATTATTTTGAGTTCCTGGATTACAAAAGCATTTAAAGTACAATGAAGACTTAGATGTGAAGATTATAATGAATAGTCACTGAGGAGGAATAATAATGTGGAGAGAAGGAAAGGGGAAAAAAAAGGATCTTGATCAGTGCATATGTATTCTATATTGGGACATTTGATGCTTTATAGTGGTTTGTATAGATTTAATGGCAATGAACATTCTGTACAAAATTGAAGATCAAGCTAGGTTCTTTTTATGTCAGCGGTTTGCTGCATATCTCGAACATTACTCGCTCCCGCGTGACTTCAGTCTCAGATCTATTCGCTGTTCATGAGAAAGTTAAGGTGCTGGTTGTGAAGTCAACATTTCCAGACAAGATATCTCTCAGGTAATTAGCAGCTAACTTCTAGCTGTTTACTCTCTTCAAGTTTTCACGTCTTTCACATCTAGTTTATATTGACGTTTTTATAATTTATGTTCATTTTCTTTCCTAATATAGCCAGATACTGTTCCCATCAGTTCTCCAACTGTCTAGTCAGAAGTGTTTTTCCATAGCAGATGGGTTACTGTTCCTATTGACCTTGATTAATGCTCAATTCTTTGCAGCATTGTAGATCTTGAGAGTGAGCCAGGGCTATTCCTATCCAACAAGGAGGTAAAGAAATACACTTGGGGGAGTCTCAAGTTTCATCTTATAGTTATAGCATGATACCTCACATTAAAATTTTAGCATGGGTTTCACGCATGTTTGGCCTTACTACAACTCATCAACTGGCCGTTCTATACAGAAAGTTTTCTCAGAGGCAGAAGAGATGGCCAAGAAGTATAGGCAAAAGCTCTCTGCTGGTATAGCTGCTTCCAAGCATGAGAAGCCCCCAACTAGTGATATGTCTTTTGATGAGCCTACAATTTATGCAAACTGGAAGTGGTTCAAATTTGAAAGAGAGTCCGAATAAGCAAAATCACTGTGGTAGCAAATGATTGAATCTACTGGGACAATGTAGTGACCTTCAAGTGTTGCTTGGGCTGACCCTGATCTACACGTGCCTGGATATGAAACAAGATAATGGGGCCAAGACGTGGAGACTTGCTGAATTGGCTGTTTGTCATCCCAGTTGAGGGACCGGAGCAAGGAACATAGGTTTCATTATTCAGCAATCCATTTTTGTGGTGGGCTGATGTTGGTACTCAAAGAAACTTCCCTTGTATCGATGGAATTACTCTGTTGACAGAATTTTGAATTCAAAGTGAGAATTTTATCACTGGAATGTTGCTCCTTTTTCTCAGCTTTCTTTTTAGTTTTGGCTTTGAAGTTCTACCAGCTATGAAACAGGAGTTCCTCACCCTTGAGAATCAGTGTGTTGCTTAGATCAGCTCACTAAGAGCAGTTGGCTTTGGAATAAAAAGTCTGTCGACTCTATTCAGTCTGTTCTTGCCATTATGGCTCAGGTATCATAGGTTGAAGACCTGCAACATGAAATTCGTAGCTATGGAAACAAAGACGGCTGTTCTGTGACATTGTGGTTCAACCACATTCCTTCTTGATAGGCGGTGCATTCCACTCCATAGCCTCCGGGCTTCTGTGAACTTGATGTTTATTTTGCCCTGTGCCACCTCAGCCAATGACTCGTTTTGTGGAATCACTGCCGAGCCCCCTCCAATTCCGATTGCTTAGTAGCGGAGTAAGCAATTCTTGCGGACCTGAGCCAAGTGTGGGTAAGAGTGGCTGAATCTTTTTTAGACTTAAAATTTTTGGCATGTAATCTGAAAAGCTCCAAGTTCCAAGTTCTTGCATTTCCACTGGACCCTACGACATTACCTGTCTAACGGGGCCCAAATGTCGTACAACAGTTTTGTCGGTTTCATCAAATTATAGGAGCATGAAATAATAAATAGCTACAAAATGATAAAAAAATAACATAAATTAGAGATGAAAAAGGCACCGATTTTATATTATAAAAATACTTAAGAGTTGACTTTTTGTCTGATAATTATTTAACATTAAGAACTAACAAAGATAATATAATTATGAGAATTGCTGAAGGTCAAGGGCTCGTCTGTGCGACCTTACCGTCACTGCACATTGGAATCATTAGACTCAAAGTCAAAGTCAAATGAGCAACCTCACTGCAGTACTGCAACCTCCTAGCACAAGGAAAGGGAAGCGAAGAAGATCTACGAAGTTGGCGGCTGCTCTGCTACCCCTTCTCCCTCTCTCTCTCTATGTATATCTGTATTGTATATATCCCCCCATCATCATCCGCTGTAGAGCCTCTATCCTCCTCTTGACGAAAATCTGCTGAGACTGCTTACACTTTCCTAGAAGGCATCTTCTGCTGAAGTCTCGGCTTTCTGAATCTCCATAGCCTGCGGCTCCAGACCCGTTCCTAGTCACTGCTCCAGCATTCTCTTCGCAATGTCAACGTACAGGGCGACTGTTAGACCCCTAAGCTCAAGCCCCGGAGAATGCGCACCACAAGCCGTACCTCGGGGTAGTGGTAGCGCATAGCCTGCACGCGAGGATGCGCGGGCTGTCAAGTGCGAGGTGTTGGGATCAAGTGCAAGTCCATAAGCGGGCAAGTGTGGAGATGGTCACACAAACATGCGTGGAGGCACTGGTGAAGGGAACAACTGATCAAGGCTCGGCAGTGTGCTGAGGAACCAGATTGTGGCCAGGAAGTGTCACAAGGCACAAGTAGGCGAATGCGCGGGTGGGCAGTGAGGATGCCCACGAGCAAGGCACGATGCAATACTCTAGGAGGTTCGGTGAACCTGATACAACCGTGCAAAGGCACTCTAGGAGTGCACATAACTCAACAAGCCCGGCAAATGCTAAGGGAGCGGCAAGGGAGTTAGTTGACTACTTGTGGAGATCGGTTAAGTCCTTGGCCATGCTCGAGCACCGGTGGATGTAGCAATCCCGTTCAGACGACCGTGATCTTAGGAAGGAGATCAAGGACGTGCATCCTAGAGGAGGATGGATCGGGTCGACGAGGCTTAGCTGGTGCCAAGTCAATCCGAGCAAGCAATCTGGGAAAGTTTCTCCAGGAATGGCAATTAATCTGTTATGGAAACAATCCTGCAGGGATTGGACAGATTTGGCAACCAACCAGTTATGGAAACAATCCAGGAAGGATTGGACAGGCTGGAAACTGAGGGAGTGAATCAAGGGATTCCAAGATGTCAGTTGCCATATTGGGCTCACAAGGCTCCTCTATATAAAGGGGGCAGTCTCATTCAGCAAGGAGACACCAAGAACTCACGAGGAGAAGCCAGAGAGTAGCAAGGACGACCAGGACAGTCAGGAGGCAGAGAGGATCTGAGATTCCAAGGAGTGGAAGCCAAGTCGGACCTGCAGTCCGGTGTTCTTAAGAGAAGGCACAAGATGGGCATGCAAGCGGCGCGAGGCTGCAAGGCATAGGCTCGTGAGACTGCGTGTAAGAGTTCTGTCCTGGGTTGGGTTTTTCGTGTACTTGTAATATATGTGAATACGAGTTACGTTTTCCCAATTGTGTTCTTGTATTCCTTGGTGTTGCTTCTTCGGTTCAGTGATCGTTCGGCCTCGACGGTACGCACGGTGTGTGGCTGGTCGGCAAGTGGAGTGTCGACGCCTAGCGGGGTGCGGAAAAATTTGTGGCCCGCATCAGCCCCGTGATAGTTGGTATCAGAGCCGAGGTTCTGCCCGTGATCAACCGGAGTACCCGTGTGAGTGGTGCTGCGTTTGGGTGGAGGAGCCCCTTTGTCAAAGACCACGCGTACCCTACAATCAGCAACCGTGTGGACCAGGGCGATGGAAGCGTTGCGGGAGCGATTGGCGGCACTGGAAGGCCGTATTGCAGAGCTCACTGGACGAGCAGACCCGACCGCTACGCTGGAACCCCGTGTTGCTGCTTTGGAGGACAACGTCGGCGAAGGCGACGATCTTGGAGGAACCATGACTGATCTGCTGAAGGCGATCCGGCTTGATGTGGCGACCCTGAAGGATGATGTGGTCCTGATCAAGCGGCAATTGGTGTCCCAGGCGGGGCCATCGAATGAGCCTCGTGGGAAGATGAAGGTCCCGGAGCCAAAGGCGTTTGATGGAACAAGGAGTTCCAAGGATCTAGAGAACTTCATATGGGATATGGAGAACTACTTCGCTGCTGCGAAGATCCCCGACGCCGAGAAGGTGACGATCACCACCATGTACCTCGCCAAGGATGCGAAGCTATGGTGGAGGACCCGAGTCCAAGATGATCTCAGTGCAGGTAGACCCCGGATGGAGACTTGGGAGGCACTGAAGAAGGAGCTGAAAGAGCAGTTCCTGCCGAGCAACACAGCATGGCTTGCTCGGGATGCAATGGCCAAGCTGAGGCACAGCGGACCAGTGCGGGACTATGTGAAGGAGTTTAGCGCACTGATGCTGGACGTGACGGACATGTCAGAGACGGACAAGCTGTACACGTTCCTGAAGGGATTGCAACCTTGGGCTCAACTCGAGCTAAGGAGGCAAGGGGTAAGAGACCTTCCTTCTGCCTTAGCTGCGGCGGACGCACTGCTGGACTTACGGATTGCTCGTGCCGAGGAGGGGAGCAAGAAGGCCCAGCCGATGGACAAGGATAAGAAGTCCAAGTCCTACCTGAAAGGGAAGTCAGGAAAGGGCAAGGAGAAGCAGCTGACCCGACCAGACAAAGGGAAGGCGAAGGTGATCGAGGGAGCCAACGGAAGGAAGGATCCTCGGACGCACCCGGGCTGCTTCATATGTAACGGACCCCATAGGGCAAAGGAGTGCCCAAAGCGGGAGGGGAAGGTTACCGCCCTACGGTTGGATGACTCCGATGAGGACTAAGTGCAGCGTGTTGCCCCACTGCAGGCCCTCGGCGCTATGCGGAGCGAGCGCCCTAAGGTACGCCACAGTTTGTTGTTCGTGGATGTAACCTTGAATGGTAGGCGGATGTCAGCCTTGGTGGATACTGGCGCCACCAACACATTCGTATCGGATCGGATGATACGAACCTTGGAGTTGCGAGTGGAACGCTCTCACAGCCGATTGAAAGCGGTGAATTCCAAGAGCCAACCGATGGGCGGGTTGGCAAGGGATGTGCCCATCAAGATAGAGGCTTGGGAGGGTACAATTGATCTGATGGTGGTTCCTTTGGATGATTACGACCTCATCCTTGGGAATAGCTTCTTTGCAGATGCGGCAATCACCATCATGCCTCATGTGGGAGGCATTGTCATTGGAGATCCACAACGACCTTGTTTTGTGCAAGGATACCGAGGCCTTGCACGCTCCGCGGAGGTAGCCACGGAGAAGGTATCTGCAATGCAATTGGCACGAGGAATGAAGAAGGGGTATCCCACTTACCTTGCGGCTATTAGGGAAGTGGACATGCAGGAGACGGAGGCGGACCGTGAGATTCCACACGAGGTTGTGGAAGTGCTCGAGCAATTCCAGGATGTGATGCCGGAGGAGTTGCCAAGAGGGCTATCGCCGCGCTGTGCGGTAGATCACAAGATAGAACTACTGCCAGGCACCGTTCCCCCAGCTAAAGCCCCGTACCGGATGTCCCCGAAGGAGCTGGTAGAGCTGCGGAGTCAGCTGACCGAGTTGCTGGATGCAGGAAAGATCCAGCCCTCCAAAGCCCCTTATGGAGCCCCGGTGTTATTCCAGGAGAAGCAGGATGGCTCTCTCCGATTGTGTGTCGACTACCGTGGATTGAACAAGGTCACGGTAAAGAACAAGTACCCGATGCCCTTGATTGTAGACCTGTTTGATCGCCTAGGTGAGGCGAGGGTCTTCTCCAAGCTGGACTTGCATTCAGGATATTGGCAAGTCCACATCGGCAAAGGAGACGAGTCCAAGACCACAATGGTAACTCGTTATGGATCCTTTGAATTTCTGGTCATGCCATTCGGTTTAACCAATGCTCCTGCCACATTCTGCAACTTGATGAATGATGTGTTTCACGACATGCTGGATCAGTTTGTGGTCGTCTATTTGGACGATATTGTCGTGTATAGCAGGGACTTGGCACAACATGTGCAACACTTGCAGGCTGTTTTTGAGCGACTTAGGCAACACTCCCTATATGTAAAGAGGGAGAAGTGCGAGTTTGGCATGCAGGAGATCCGATTCCTTGGCCATGTGATCGGCCAAGGGCAGGTGCGGATGGACCCCAAGAAGGTACGGGCGATCCAGGATTGGCCTCCACCAAAATTAGTGTCCGAGTTGCGGAGTTTCTTGGGGCTGGCCAACTACTACCGCAAGTTTATCAAGGGGTACTCAAAGAAGGTGAGTCCTTTTGACTGATCTGCTGAGGAAAGAGCAGAAGTGGACATGGGACGAGAATTGTGAAGCGGCGTTCTCCAAGGTGAAGACCGCCATTGTGACGGAGCTTGTACTCAAGCTCTCGGACTTTGAGAGGCCGTTTGAGGTGTATACGGATGCCTCAGATCGTGCTGTAGGAGGAGTTCTCGTGCAAGACGGACATCCCGTGGCATTCGAGAGTTGGAAGTTGAAGCCGGCTGAACAGCGCTACTCAGCACATGAGAAGGAGATGCTGGCTGTGGTGCATTGCTTGAGGGTGTGGCGAGTGTACCTGCTGGGAACCACATTCGTGGTCAAGACGGACAACGTCGCCAATACATTCTTCAAGTCACAACCGAAGTTGTCACCAAGGCAAGCACGGTGGCAAGAGTTCCTAGCGGAGTATGACTTCGAGTGGGAACACCGACCGGGGAGGCACAACCTAGTGGCGGATGCCCTCAGTCGGAAGGCTTCGGACTAGGTGGCGGCTTTAACTCAAGTTACCTCCGACTTCCTCCAGGGAGTCAAGATCGCTACACTAGGGGACAAGACCTATCAACTCCTAGTGGAGCAAGTCAAGGACGGGACGGTGAGGCGGTATTGGCTGGAAGATGGGCTGCTTTATGGCAAAGGTGGCCGTTTGCTTGTCCCTAGCGGAGAGGGATTGCGCTACCAGCTAATGAAGGAGAGTCACGACAGTCCTTGGGCTGGACATCCAGGCCGTGAGCGGACACTAGCCCTGTTGTTCAGGTCCTACGTGTGGCCAAAGATGGCCGACGACGTGGAATTATACGTCAAGACTTGTCTCGTGTGCTAGCAAGACAAGGTGGAGAGGCGAGCAGAGGCCGGTCTCCTACAACCCTTGGCGGTGCCAGAAAAGCCTTGGGTATCAGTTTCCATGGACTTTGTGTCCGGATTTCCAGAGGTGAAGGATTATACGGCGGTGATGGTGGTCGTGGACAGATTCTCCAAGTATGCGATCTTCACCCCCGTGACCAAGAATTGCACAGCCGAGGCAGCGGCTGAGGCTTTCTATCGCTCCGTGGTGAAGCTCTTTGGAGTACCAACGGAGATCGTGAGTGACCGAGATGCTCGGTTCACAGGCAACTTCTGGACATGCTTGTTCGGACTGCTAGGATCCGAACTAAAGTTCTCGACGGCCAACCATCCACAGACAGACGGCCAGACCGAGCGAGTGAATGCGCTGCTGGAGGAGTACTTGAGGCACTATGTCTCAGCAAGTCAACGGAATTGGTTAGACTTGCTTGACTCGGCTCAATTGTCCTACAATCTGAACCGCTCCTCTGCAACAGGACATAGCCCATTTGAGTTAGCAATGGGCTACCAACCACTAACGCCGCAGGAGGTGGCGTTGCAGCGCAAGGAAGGGCCGTGCCCGGCCGCATATCGATTCGCGCGCGACAAGCAGGAGATGCTTGAAGAGGCGAGAGATAGCCTCGCCAAGACTGCCAAGCGGATGAAGAAATATGCAGACAAGAACCGGAGGCCGCTGGAGTTCCAGGTGGGGGACTTAGTGATGTTGAAGCTCACCCCACAGATCTGGAAGAAGATCACGAGCAAGCGCTGGCATAAGGGCTTGTTCCAGCGGTATGATGGACCCTTTGAAGTGATCAAGAGGGTCGGGCCAGTAGCCTATCGGCTAGCACTACCAGAGAGGATGAAGGTGCACCCGACATTCCACGTCAGTTTCCTTAAGCCTTACCACAGAGACGAGGAGCATCCGGAGCGCAACAAGGTGAAGTGCGCCCCTCTCACCGTGAGGAAGGAACTCGACAAGGAGGTGGAAGGCATACTTGATCACCGAGTGCTGGGATACAGCAAGATGAACAGGAGGACGGAGTACTTGGTCAAGTGGAAGGACCTACCCGAGTCAGAGGCGACTTGGGAGAAGGATGTCACCCTATAGCAGTACGAAGACCTCATCCGGCGGTACCAAGAGTCTCATTCGACGAGGGCGTCGAATCCCTTGGGTGGGGGAGGTTTGTTAGACCCCTAAGCTCAAGCCCCGGAGAATGCGCACCACAAGCCGTACCTCGGGGTAGTGGTAGCGCATAGCCTGCACACGAGGAGAAGCCAGAGAGCAGCAAGGACGACCAGGACAGTCAGGAGGCAGAGAGGATCCGAGATTCCAAGGAGTGGAAGCCAAGTCGGACCTGCAGTCCGGTGTTCTTAAGAGAAGGCACAAGACGGGCGTGCAAGCGGCGCGAGGCTGCAAGGCATAGGCTCGTGAGACTGCGTGTAAGAGTTCTGTCCTGGGTTGGGTTTTTCGTGTACTTGTAATATATGTGAATACGAGTTACGTTTTCCCAATTGTGTTCTTGTATTCATTGGTGTTGCTTCTTCGGTTCGGTGATCGTTCGGCCTCGACGGTACGCAAGGTGTGTGGCTGGTCGGCAAGTGGAGTGTCGACGCCTAGCGGGGTGCGGAAAAATTTGTGGCCCGCATCAGCCCCGTGACAGCGACCTTGCTCAAGGTCATTGTTCTCGGCGATAGGGCGGGCACGTGTCTTGCAGTATTTTTCATGAGCCCGACTATGCTTTTGACGCCTGCCCTTGAAACTTTCGTGTTGCGTCTAAGATGGGCAGCTGCACTAACTGCGACTTTGCTCCATTTTAGGGTTGGGAAGACATTGCCGATGAATCAGTATCCTACTCTTGTTCGATGAATCTCCCATCCTTATGGCTCTGCTCCGTGAGTTTAGTAATCTACGAGGGACGGTATAAACGTGTCTTGGCCTAGTTTCCATTTTGCCTGGCACGAGGCTTTCGTTTCACATGTTTGACTCATTTGGTATATATTCTGTTCTGGAGTCTGGGGATGCGACATTTTCCTTCATCTACCGCTCATCCCATAGGCCATTTTAATTCGAGAGAATTAATCATCACTGCTCCAATTTTCGCTGGCCGTATGAAGGTTAAAGAATTGAGTAGCGATGAATTTGGGTTGTTAATTGCAGGAGATCTGTTTTGTTTTGTTTTTTTTTTTTCTGTTGCCTTGTATGTGGTTCTTTCACTGTTAATCTAGATACGCGCATAAGGAGTCCAGCCAAGCAGTATAAGACAACAATTGGCGCTGATTTCGCCACTGGAGAGCTCCGGATGGATTTGGGATTTCAAAAGCTTGCTAGACCCTTACGGGGCATGCACCACACTGTCATAGATGGGCGAATGTGCTCTTGATATGTCACAGATATTACTACTAACTAATAAACTGTCACATGCATAGAGTAACACTTTCAAATCCTCGTGGAAGTGAATTTTGCTGGCAGATACATCCAAAGCATCTCTGAGGCCGTCATAGGGTCACACAGAGCAAAGAGGTGGATGTGCCTGCTGAATTTGAATGGTTGTACTTCCTTCATCGCCTTCCCTTCTTTTATGGAGTTTTTTTTATTACGTTAGAGGCTAATGAACCTAAAATGATATAGTAAAAACGGAGAAGAAATAAAGAGGTGCGATAAGTCCCACGATGAAAATTAAACTCACAACCGAGAACGGTGACACTGTACCAAACCCCCTGTCTCCAGATTTCATTGTTTTGCAACAAAGTTAGTCAAGTAAGATGGGGATGGTGCCTGTGATGTTGCCTCATCGGTATTTCCTTCCTAGTTTGAGGCATTGTTCGATGTTTGAATTTTTCATGAGCAAAAACACGCTATGGCGAAGGTTGTCACTTTCTTCATGTATTTTATCGAACACAGCAAAACAGCTTCAATTCAGTTCAGTGACAAGAACACATAAATCATCAAACATCAGTTTGGGGGCAATATCTATCTATCCCAGACCTCATTGTTTTAGAAGATAAATCTTCATTGGAGACCAATGACCATGCAGCCCATTGAACTCGAAGATTACCCCAAAGAAAAAAAAAGTCAGCTGTTCCTATGATTCTCACAGTGATAAAGAGTTACCGAGAAAAGATTCTTATAATAAGGAGACAATATCATTAGATGGGATAACCAGTGCAAAAGCGTCAACCAAAAGGCTGTCTGATCTATGTATGAGCAGTTTCAAAATTTGTCATTCTGGCTATCCTTCTTCCTCATGCAAAATAAAAAATCAAGCACCTGCAATTATTTCTTCACAAGCCATATTTCTTCAGAAAGTCCTTCGTCCTCTTCCTCATGCGCGTGAAGACGATAACCATGCACGCAAGTATCCACGGAGGGAAATTGCCACCGAAAACATTCAGTCTCCAGACCCACTGGGGGGTCTCTTTCGTGACTAGTGTTATCAGAAGCGTTATCACTGCCACTCCGAACAATATCTTGGTTACAGGCTTTATCAGGGAGTCCTGCAAGAGAGCATAATACAAGCTGGAGTTCATCATCGGGCAACGATAATATTTGATGCAGTAGCACAGTAGTTCCATTTATATCATTTGAAGATTACTCCAATAAGTGGATAAAGACATTCCGCAAGAAGGATTCCAGGTCTCACACGATAACAACTTTGGAATAATTTTACATCAGTGTAACTTTTTATCATGAATAATTTAGCTGCCACTTTGCAAATCATCAGGAAGGATGATCTTGTTCAGGAAGCAGGCTCAGGAAAGAAAATTGTCAAATTTAATGCCAGCGATTAGAGATCAAAGAGGGGCATCCAATGATTGAAGGATGCGGGAACGAGATATTCCTCAAAGTCCATAAGAATCGTGATTCATGATTTTTCAACAGGGGACGTAAGTAATATTTATACAAAAACAGATATTCTTCAGCTCAGCACAAACTGAAAGATAACTGCGATTATGCTCGCAGTAGTCGCGCGCATGAAGTGAAGTTGACGGCACGAATTCAATCACAACAGCCGAATGGTTTTTAAAAGTTTCCCCTTCGAATCAACGCTAAGAAATTGCAACAGCCCTAAAATTTCACAAATCCGAATCCATGGGAAGAAATCGACAGGGACGGGGATATTATCATCAGGATAAAGCACCGAATTTATCATCCTTCTAAATCAATCGGACAATAATAGACGCAAACCAAGTACCTTGGGCTCTCCGTCGATGTAAATGACGGCTCCATCCTTGTACGGCAGCAGGGACCGCCCATTCCTCGGGTGGAATCGGATGGGAGCGCCGCGGCCAGAGCCGGGAGAAAAGGCGTAGACCGATTTGAACCCGTACTTCTCGAGGATCTCCCTGACCTCCAGCTGGTCCTGATCCCACCCGCCCAGGCAGGACTTGAACACGTCGATCGGCCCCTTACCCTGCCTGTAGAGGTGAATCTCGATCTCTGGAACCTTCGTTTTCACTGTCTTCCTGGCCGGATTCGGAGCAGGTGCCGCCGTCTCCACGGTCTCGATCTCTCCGCCTCCGGAGGAAGAGTTCTCCATTTCTATTTTCCCGTCTAGGCGGACGATGACGGACCCGTGCATCGGGCCCGGGGTAACGATATATTAAAAGATTCCCATTTTAGGGGTTAGAAGAGAATTAAAATTTGCCCCTTGCGTTTTATTGACGTTTCAATAATCTCCACGAAGTTTAGTCTGTTTTATAATGTACCCTCTTCCACTCCATCTGATACCGCAAGATTTAGCAATCTATAAAAGAGCTTCCTTTCGCTGGATACGACGTGGTGATGATAATGCAAATTCCTTTGGTATTCATAAATTAATCTATTGTCTATTTATTGATTTACTTATCTTTCTTACAAGTATGTGTCTGCAGCAGGGTGTCGAGATGCAGGAAATCCTTGAGTGATCAGCAGCTCGCTAAAGGAGCAGCTGAGGCAGCAGGCGGAGGCTGTGCATAAAGGAAGAGTTCACCAGTATTACAGGGATTGTTCAAACGAGTTATTTGGTAACAAGACAGTAGATTATCTTCACAGCAACTAGAGGGAACAAATATTGTTATCGGAGGGCAGGAGACAGGTACCTGTTCAAGATTCGAAGATGCTCTCTGAAGAATCCGTACCTGATAAGAATCTCTAGGAAAGCTCATTTTAGGGGATATTGCAGTGTGGCGACAAAAGTCGATTAAGCAGTTCCCCCTTCAGTTGAAAGGTTTGAGGTTGGCCATTATTTGCAACGATGGCATCTTCACTGTGTCAGGAAAGACCAATTCTGAATCAGACGATCAACTTTTTCAAGTTTTTGTCCTGTTTTACTTTATTCTGATACCAGAAACCTGCAGAATTTGGGCCATCTCAGTGGCCATAAGTTTCTAGATTCTTCCCGATTCCTTCACCCGTCTTCTTCAAGAGAGAAGAAGTGGCAAGAAACCGAACCAATAAATGTTTCTTTGAACTTTTGTCAGATCAACCATCCTGGTAAGAGCTTGTGCGGTGGTGACATCAAATGGGGCACCCATCTTGCTGTTGAGACTATCTTTACAGGATGATACTTCATTTTCCGAGTAAAAAGATGCCATGTTTAACTATTGTAATCAAAATCCAGTGCCCTGGTTGACTCTCAACAAAGATCCGTGCATCTGGACTGAATCTCTCTATCCTCAACTTGAGGAGCAACACTACTCAATTCAATACGCCGAAAACTCGGCAAGCAAAACTCTACGGCCCTTTTAACCGAGACTTCTTATTCCTCCTTCGGATTCTTACTGGCCTCGGGCATCAGACAGCAGTCGGCTCCTCGTCATCTCGAACACCAAGTTCACCGGCGAAATGCTCTCAAACTACTGGAGAGAACAAGCAAGCTGCCGGTGTTTGATGCATGACTGGCTTAGCCGATGTGATTGATCTGCTGGCAAGGTACCAGTGACTCTAAAATTACGTCACGTTTTCGAGTTCTAATCCTCTCGAGCGTGGAAACTGGTTTCTGGGCCCGTGCTGTGGTGTACGTTCGCACGTGATGCACGCACTGCACTTTCTCTAATTTAGTATTTGCCAAATTCACCAAATAAATAAATAAAGGGAAAGAAAAAAGGCCATTAACTTTGTGAAGAACGGGTCCCCTCTTTCATCCTCCACCCAAAATGTTTCGGGTTCGGCGGGCAGCATTGAGAATGGATGAGACTCCTCCCTTTCCTTTCACTTGGGGCTTTTCTTCCTTCTCCTATTCACATACCCAATATATATGTTTGTGTATCTACGAGTGATGCTTTTTACTCAATATAATATTATTGTTATTATATAATAATTAAGATATTATATATTTAATTTAATTTTTTAATTATTTTTTAAATTTATTAATTTTCTATATAATAAAAAAATATTATAAGCTTAGCAGGATAACTTTGCCAACAAAAATGGATTATGAAAAAAAAGCATAATTTTTTAGAGAAAAAAAGGATGATTCAATGTGAAAAAAAATGAACATCAACACATTTTTTGGATCCCCCAGTGACTTACATGATATACAAGGCATGCACACGTTGATTTTATTTTCTCTTGTCTTTGTATAAAGAGATTAGACATCATGAGCGAATTCGAGTGGGACCATTAACTCGGAATATTACAATTTTATGAAATCACACTTTTTTCATCATATCAGTGTCAAGTCGAATTGACCACTCTGGACTAATTGTGGAAGATGATGGATCTCCTCTTAAAACAACGTGGGAAGACAACCTAAGTAGAAAGAAAGGGCTGAGGTGGAGGGATTTACCGACGGCTTATGCGGTTATTCCCTGCACTAAATCATTGTATGGTGTCGTGGAACACACACAAGAACGCCCCGAGCTGTACATGGCGTCTTGGTTTATGAATATAATCACTTGCCATTTCGGGTTTTTAAGAGGCGAATCTCTTTTTGTTTTTTATTCACTTTTCACAATTTAGCTTTTTTTCCGGCGATCCGGCGGCGATGATGGACATTCAACAGTGGACAGTCCCGGTTGGTGCGAACGGAGGGAGGACCGAATCCGACGTGGCACTAAGCGGGACCTGACAGCTTGACCCGGAACGGGGTTGGCCCCGCAGTCACGTCATTTTCCACGATATTAGCGCGAACGGGCGTTTTGACTGCGGTTGGGCAGCGGTCAGCACCGCCCGGGCAGCCCCCCTCCCTCCCTCCCTCTCTCTCTCTCTCTCTCTCTCTCTCTCTCTCCCTCTCTCTGTGTGTCTGTGGAAGCACGTTAGGACTCAAAAAGAAGAAAACTAAAGACACAGGAGATAAAAGACACTAGCTAGCTTGCTCAGTCACGCAGGGGGTAATGTAGAGAGAGAGAGAGAGAGAGAGAGAGAGAGAGAGAGAAGCAATAATAATCAATGATAAAAAGAAGCGTTTATTCGAAAGGAAAAGTGCAAGTCAAATTTCCTTTCTCTATGAAAATTTCCGAGTAAAAATTTGGCTTTGCCTTTTGTGTGGTGCTGTTGGCACTGCCCTTTTGATGCATAAGCTCAACCTTTCTGAGATTGGACCTTTTGTTTTGTTCGGTCGATTTTCAGCTCGATGTGAGATTCTCGGTGGGTAGGATGAAAATTTCGGGTTGTTCTTGGTGGCGATTGGTTCTTGGGTGTGCCTTTTCTTTTGGATCTGAGGGAATTTGGGTTCATTAAGGCTAGGTCTGTCAATGGCGAGAGGAAAGGTGCGGGATTTTTGGCTCCTGGTGATCTTCGTGCTCCGTTCATTATGCCTCGTACAAGCTAACATGGAAGGTCAGTGTCTTCTGCTTTTAGCTGCACAGTGTCTCATATGGGGAAAAAATCTGATGTTTTTGCGTCTCTGCACTCAGTTAGTGTTCACTTGCCGTAACGTGAATGCTTCGTTGTTTTGCTTCGTCTATTCATTCCTTCTGATTGACTAAGGCTTGTGATGGTTTCTTTCTCATGGTTTTTCTCTCTGCACCTTTCTTTCCTTCCCTTTTGCTGTCTTTTTTGCTAAGGTGAGTGAAATGTCGTGGGTTTGTTATGATCACCTCCGCCCAAAGAGGCCACCGTGCTGCAGCGTTGTTTTAATAAATGTTGAGTATTACTAGTTGCAGCGGCTTTGATAGTGTCAAAAGATCGCCTAGAAGCAAGGGTATCTGCTGGATACCTTCTCATGGTGATCGCTGTTCAGTGTGGAGGACAACAAGAAGAGGTTTTACTATGTTCATCAGTTGGTCTTTTCAGACCAGTAGTCAACATCAGGAAAGGAATAGTTCCTTTCCACCATAAGTCAACCTGCAACATGAAGTAAAAATTTCAAAGTCCCCTGCAACTATTGTTGCTTCCTTTTACTCAGCTTCAGCTCCTCCTTTCTTCCTTCTTTGACCGTTTAATTGGGTTTAGCCCCTCTGCTTAACTTTAGAGCTAAAAAGATCTGTTCGATGTACCCATTCGGTTTATGATAAACTCATTCATAAAAATCAGAGAGGTATGTTGAATTTTGATCCAGCCAGGGTACACTTCTTAATTTTCATCTGTATATTTGTGGCTGTGCAACTGAAACAGGTGATGCTTTGCATAGCCTGAGGGCTAACTTACAAGATCCCAATAATGTCCTGCAAAGTTGGGACCCTACTCTTGTCAACCCTTGTACGTGGTTTCATGTGACATGCAACAATGATAACAGCGTCATAAGAGTGTAAGCTCCCCACAGTGTTCTGGTTTTGAGGATTCTTCTGTTCACTTGTTTGTGGAAGATCCTCAATGAGATTCATATTCTTTTATTTCCACAGGGATCTTGGAAATGCAGCTTTGTCTGGTCAACTGGTCCCACAGCTTGGCTTGCTTAAGAATTTACAATACTTGTAAGTAATGTTTTAACTCTCACAGTGCTTGTTATTCTGCTCGCTGAATGTGATTTATGATCTTTTACCTAGTCACTCAGTTGATTTGTTTAGACATAGGCGTGCATCAATTTGTTTGCCTCTCTTTATCATCTTTATGTTCGTATTGTCATCTTTAATGCTTATTATACTTGCAATTATCATTCTTCTGCTTTCATTCTGACAGGGAGCTATATAGTAACAATTTGACTGGACCTATCCCTAGTGATCTTGGGAACCTAACCAATTTGGTGAGCTTGGATCTTTACCTGAACAGCTTTACAGGTCCCATCCCAGATGCTCTTGGCAAGCTGTCAAAGCTGCGATTTCTGTGAGTTTGGTCTCCTGATTTTATCTATGAGATGGCTTTTGTATATAAATCGATTTTTACATGAAATTTTGTATTTAAGTGTGTTCTTGTAATTCCTTTGCAAGGACAGGCGGCTTAACAATAACAGCTTGACAGGTTCAATTCCCATGTCATTGACTAATATCTCATCTCTTCAAGTCTTGTAAGTACCGAAACACATTCCCTGTTTGAATCATGAAGTTAATTGATCATTAACAATTTTTGCTGGATGCAAGCAGGGATCTTTCAAACAATCGTCTCTCTGGAGAAGTTCCTGATAATGGTTCCTTCTCCTTGTTCACTCCGATCAGGTTTGTGGATGATGCATCACTTATACTGATCCTGATTTTATGTTACAGTAATGCTTAAATACAATGATCTTCTCCCAGGAACAATTGGCTGAAATATAATTTTCCTATGCAGTTTTGCCAACAATGTGAATTTATGTGGGCCAGTGACTGGACGGCCTTGCCCTGGATCTCCACCATTTTCTCCTCCTCCTCCATTTGTTCCTCCACCCCCTGTTTCATCCCCAGGTGATGGTCTTAAAACTTCTTCCAGTTTGTTCATGACTCGAGGTTGGTCTGTGCCAATTTTTCATTTCTGCTTTATGTAAAAATAGCCTATCTGAAATATTTTTCTGTTGATTCAATGTTGATGCCTAACGTCAATGAAATAGATTTTCAACTGCATGTTATCTATGTCCATGACTTCTGTAGTGCTATTTGAATGGAATCTTGAATTTGGTCCCTGTGATTTCTGGTTGGTTTTTCCTGATAAATCTACTGATATTACTTTTGGAGGTCTTTTGAATGGTTATTTCTTATATTGACCAATTCAGGACGCTATAGTGTTACGGGAGCTATTGCTGGAGGAGTTGCAGCTGGTGCTGCCTTACTCTTTGCTGCTCCTGCAATTGCATTTGCTTGCTGGCGCCGTAGGAAGCCCCAAGAATATTTCTTTGACGTACCTGGTTCGTTATTTTGCATGGACTTGATACATACCTTATATACTGTTCTCTGTCATTTGTATAATTTCTAATTAGTAGTTTCTTTCTATTGCAGCTGAAGAGGACCCGGAAGTCCATTTGGGCCAGCTCAAACGATTCTCTCTCCGAGAATTACAGGTTGCGACAGATAGCTTCAGTAACAAGAACATTCTTGGCAGAGGTGGTTTTGGGAAGGTCTACAAGGGACGTCTTGCAGATGGCTCTCTTGTGGCTGTAAAGCGACTCAAAGAAGAGCGTACTCCAGGTGGTGAGTTGCAGTTTCAGACTGAAGTTGAGATGATTAGCATGGCCATTCATCGGAATCTCCTGCGATTACGTGGGTTTTGCATGACTCCTACTGAGAGGTTGCTTGTTTATCCGTACATGGCTAATGGAAGTGTCGCATCATGTTTGAGAGGTAGGCCTGCATCTCCAGAATTGCAAATGCGTTACTTATTAAGTCGTCCCCTCTGCCTGACCCTTTTTCCTCAAAATGGAGAAGTGAAAATGCTTTGCACAACCAAACAGATCATTAATGAGCGTTTTTATTACCTTAGCTTTAAATCTGACAGTTTTCTTATTCTTATTATTAGAACGCCCCCCATCACAGCCACCACTTGATTGGCTCACAAGGAAGCACATTGCACTGGGAGCTGCTCGGGGTCTTTCTTATCTGCATGATCATTGTGACCCTAAAATCATCCATCGTGATGTGAAAGCTGCTAATATTCTTTTGGACGAGGAGTTTGAGGCTGTTGTTGGTGACTTTGGGTTGGCTAAACTTATGGACTACAAGGATACCCACGTCACAACTGCCGTTCGAGGAACTATAGGGCATATAGCACCAGAGTATCTATCTACTGGGAAATCATCAGAGAAAACTGATGTCTTTGGTTATGGCATTATGCTCCTTGAGCTCATCACTGGGCAGAGAGCTTTTGATCTTGCTCGACTTGCGAATGATGATGATGTCATGCTGCTTGATTGGGTGAGCTCACATTATTAACAGCTTGAGTTCCCTATATCACTGGTGGCTGTCTTTCATTTCTTCATCTATGTTTCTTTTCTTTGTATGGTTTTTAAGATGATTAAGAGAGTCATTTTACAGATGTCACTAAATTTGAAACTGTTTAGGCAGGTGCAGATAGTTGACGTAATTTTTATGAGAATTGGCTTCATAATATTGATGGAGATATTCTTTTTGATATCCATTTCTCTTCCATGTTCCTAGTCACAGCAATTGATTGATATATTCTCAGGTCAAAGGCCTCCTTAAGGAGAAAAGGCTAGACTTGTTGGTCGACCCCGACCTCCAAAACAATTACATTGAGGCCGAGGTAGAGCAGTTAATCCAAGTTGCACTTCTATGCACTCAAGGCTCTCCTATGGAGCGTCCAAAGATGTCTGAAGTTGTGAGAATGCTTGAAGGAGATGGCTTAGCTGAGAGGTGGGACGAATGGCAAAAGGTTGAAGTTCTTCGTCAAGAGGTTGAGTTAACCCCTCATCCAAGTTCCGGCTGGATCATTGACTCAACAGAAAACCTACATGCAGTCGAGTTATCAGGTCCCAGATGATGTCCTAGTAATGGGAAATCATTATTTTACTAGTCATTTTCCTTTTATTTCTCTGGTGATTTTTCTTCTTACCCCCTGAGGACATAGGCGTGATTGATCTTCTGTAAGCCCGTGCCATGCATTGTAATTCATATTGTGCATACGAGTCAGTATACTTGTTGAGGTTCTTTTCTTATCATTTTCTATTGCCAAATTCTGATGAGCATTGACATAATTTAGCTAACATGATCCTACCTTCCGCTCTTCTTTTCACCGACACAGGAAGGATTTATTTTAATGCTGAATTAGGCATTAAGAAAGGATAAATACTCTACTTTCTGCTACTCTTTTCACTGACAAAGGAAGGATCAAGTTGCCCTTCTTCTGTCTCTCTGCTCCGTATCAGCAAATTCGGTGTCCTCTCTGAGGTGCTTACTACTGGTAAGTCATAAATGAACGGAGATGAGATAATGAATGCTTTGAGGAGGTTTAGATTGAACTGCGTTGTGGTCGGAGTTGCAGAATAGAGGACCTTTCCTGAATTTTAGAGAACCAGTAAATGAAAAAGTTGTTGCTGCCGACTGAAGGACTTTGACTCTCAGAGAACCTTGAAAATTGTTGTGAATTGCAGTCAGCTGAGAATACTGAACTTTTGGTTCATCGCTTTATACTAGACATAATAATATATGCTTAAAAGTAATAAAGTGAGCCAGTTATGATACGCATACATTAATATCAAAAAATTATCTTCGCATTGCATGATAAGCTCTCACTGGGACCTAGCAAAGTGAGTCCAGCATACACTGCCTAGAATCAATTGAATTAGAATTTCAACTATGGGACCATTTATGAGTCACACACCTTTGTGTAGGAAAAATCTATACTTTCATTAACAGCAATAGAGTTCAAATTTATCCAAAATACACAGCATAACAAACAATGTTTGTTGAACACTGATTTAGCTGAGTAGTTGAGAAAGTCGCAACAAGACTGAAAGGAACCCTCCTCAAAGAAGCTTAAAATTTACTGTCCCTATCACAGGATATGACAAAGTACAATATTGCTTTCCACAAGTATAGTAGGCTCTAGACAAATAGAAACTCAGCGTTCATAACTGGATCTTGAATTATCTATCTGTAGACAAATGAGTACCGGCTCCAAGATTTGAGCTCTGTGAAGGAGAGAACAGGTTCGGGTAGGAGAAGTATGGATCATCATCCATTGAAGATGACCTCAGGGGCTGATGATTGCTAGACGAATCAGCATCAAGTTTATCAGTTCCAACTGAAGGGACATCAAATACATCTGCTTCATGGACATCCTCATGAAATGGGTGAGTTTCTTGTGAATCTAGAGGATTTTTGAAGGAACTCTGATGGTCAAACTTTGATTTAAAAGCATCACTGGCTGTTTGATCAGGATTATCCCCATGGAATGGGTTATCATCAGCAGAATCTACACTGAAACTATTTTTCTTGGTGAGTTCGCTGATTCTGACCTGTGCAAGACTAGCAGCAGATCGAGCTGCTGCTGCTGCTCTCTCAGCAGTTTCAGCAGCGGCCTGGGCAGCAGCAAGAACATCCTGCAAATCATCATTGCTCATCTCACTCTTTGTTCGGTTAATAGAAGGAATAGATGGTGGAGGTGTTTCCTTTTTCACTGAAAAGGATGCAGATGACAGTGATGGAGGAGAGATAAATGGCAGAAACTGCTTATTATCCTCCTTTATTCTATCAGCTGTTCCGTAATCAGCTACCTGCTCTGGCACCAACTTCCCGGGCTCTGAGTGCTTCTCACGTAAAAGGGTTTCTTTAGTTTCTTCAGAAATGTCTGCACCTTCATGATCGCTGCGAGAAATTGGCAGAATGATCTCCGGTGCTGAGACAGCATCCTGGCTTGGTCGAACTGTGACCTGAGGAACTTCAGGAAAATCTAACGAGTCAAATTCTTCATCAGTATCCTGTCTGGTGTTAGCAGGTTGTGAAGAAGAATATAATGATTCGTCGTGCTTCTCCTTTGGTAAGGGCAGTTTAGATCCACTGATGAACTGGGTTGACCCACTCTGTCAAAAAACAGGTTGAATTATGATGTCAGACCATGCAACAGAAGCAAGATACAATAAAACCGCATTTGGTGTGAAGAAATGGGGACAGACTGGAATTCCTACTAACAGTCTTGCTTCATTTGTCGATTCTATTTCAGGTCCTTTCAATTCCTTCATACAGAGCATGACATGGGTGATACTTACCAACAAATCCTGGGGAGATTTGAAAAGCTCAGTCTCTGAAGCAGCTGGATCCCAATCCACTTCATGCTCCTCAGCAATTTCTTTCAAGAGTTTCAGCTTCGCTTCAGGTGGAGGAGCCCGAACCGAGA
Source organism: Sonneratia alba (assembly GCA_900174645.1). Lineage (NCBI taxonomy): Eukaryota > Viridiplantae > Streptophyta > Magnoliopsida > Myrtales > Lythraceae > Sonneratia > Sonneratia alba. The sequence continues at coordinate 2,526,140 of FWPY01000028.1, read as the reverse complement.
GCAACTCTATTAGCTGCAGTTACACAAACTAAATTTACCAAATGGAACTACATGACTTGAACCTCAGGGGATTAAGAGTGTGAAAGGAAATATTGGAGGACCTGGCGATTGACTCCACAATTAGGCATTAGTTCAGTTGCTGCTGCCACAAATTCTTTCCCATATTTAGAGGCAAATGACATCTGAACCTGAAGCAGCTCTGGTAAATCAGCACATCTTGGTGCAGCAAAGCATACACTTGAAATTGCTTCTTTGAGGTCAATAGGACATTCCCTATGCAACACCAAATCCTATTTTCAGTATATATTCTCGGCCCAAAAAAAAAATCCCAAGTACTTTTCTTCCTTTTTGTTCACTGAAATAAGTAATGCACACATGACCAGTGTTAGAGTGCTTAGGCTATATCTTACAAAATGATTGAAATGCAGCAGCCATTCTACCCAGGAAAGATGACCTCAAAGATCAATATCTCAGATCTTCTCTTTTTTGGATACAGCACCGGCATCCCCAATAAATACATTGTGAGATGCTAAATTATTTGAATTTTAAAAGACACAACAGATATGGAAACTTAGCTAACATTGGGAAATTTTAAGTGGATGATTCCTAGAACACAAAATCCCATTTGCTAAAACTGTGTCCATGCTGCCACAGCCCAGTTCCAGTGTGTCCGTTTCCTTTCAGATAACATCTCAAAGATAGTCTTTGATTAGAGTTGCAATGTTCTTAATAGAACTTATCTCATTGAGATTGAAAAGAAAAGGAAACAAAAGAAGGAAAACTTAGAAATTTTATAGTTACTGTATATGTATACTGACCCTAGAAGTAAATGTCTTCTAACAATCAGGGGAAAAAGAGACTAAGGAAGATAATATATGACCTCTGGGCTTCAATAATGGGAAGGCGAACTGCAATAAGCTCGCAGAAAAGCTCAAGGATCTCTTGAGCTGCCATCATTTTCTCCTCTCTTATAATATGCTCCACCTAAGAAGAATATGAATGAAACCACACAACTTCCAATCTGAAATTTCAAAGCCATTCTAAGTAAAAGAAAAAAAAGAGCCAATTATACCCGAATTCGGGCAGTAGCTTCTTGACCAGTCTCAAGAAGCTTAGCAATGTCTCGGCGCATCTGCTTTATTTGAATCTCTCTCCTGTTCCTCAGCAATTTAATCCGTGGAATTGTTAACTTCAAGAGGGTTTTACTGCAACAAACAATTCAGCTATATGATATCGTTACATTGGTGGTCAAATTCACAAAGGTTTAACCCAGAAAAATCCATAAAAATCTTTCAGCTCTTATGAAAAGAAAAAACCTTCAATTTCAATCTTTCAGCAAAATCATATCGTAACAGTTTAGATCTCCCACTAAGCTTCAACCTTGTAATTCGACCGTGAGCTCTCAACTAGCGCAACCACACGCTGAGATATCTATGTGCACACCCAGATATCTCCATATTCTCGTAACAAAGAAAACTAGGGACAGAATTAATGATCATAAACATAGGGCAAATTCCTCAAACCAAAAAGGCAAACAAAAAGAGAAAAGGAAAGAGTAGGGACACGGAATTACCATTTTGCAGCTTTAAAGCCCTTGCTGAAGAAAGAATCGAGGACTGACATGATTGGCAATCCGATTGCTGCAAACCCACCCTCTCAAGAATAGATGATCCAATATTTGTTAAAAGGGGCTTATATATCTGATAGCCAAAGCAAAGTCTTGAATGGCAATAGCTAAAGGGTGAAAGATCTGTCTGTATCGAAGTGATTAAGAAACCCAAAGAGAACGAAAAAACTGGTGACGACACGCAGAGAGAGAAGTAAAGAAGAGGAAAAGAGAAAAGTGATCCGCCTGCTCTGAATTAATAGTGTCTGAACGGAAGCGGAAGGCAAATCTCCCTTCCTTAACAGAGAAGGCAATCAAACAAAGGTTACCTTGAATTTGTTTTTTTCTTGATTTGCTTTTATCGTTAAATCGATGATTAATATAATCCACTCGTTATCCATAGCGAAACGAAGTAGCTGAATGGATCATCCCGTCTCATCTCACCTGATGAGAACAGAAACAGAGGACGCAACTAGTTGTTTACGCGGGCCCAAAACTGGGCACGGAGCAGCCAGGTCGGTCCCCTTCAACGTTCCGACCGGTCGCCATTGTGGGTGGAGATTGGGCTTTCATGATGGACTGCGGAACCAAAAACGGACTTAAAGCCCAATGAGCATATTGCCACCGCCACCATCCACGACGACATGGAGCCCAAGAATGCCCCACGGGATCATTCTCAGAGACAACCGTTTATTTCTGTGCTTCCTGGTTGTCCAATTTTTATGATTCCACTCTGAGAATCAATTTTGGACGCATAGACTGGTGAAAAATGTTCACGTCATTCTTAAGCAGTCATCTGCTAACTCGATGGAATTGAAGTTTGTAATGACAGCGCAAAATCATCATTTGCTCGATCAGTTTACGTTCTTATCTTAGATTTTATCTGTAATGACATCAAGCAGCTGAGTTCAAACAAGTTCAGTTTATATTTATGCCTTATCTTTTCAGGCCAAAGTGCTCGAGCAGATCTTCAGTCTCTGGTTGAAAGTAGAGTAGTTCTTCTCACTGCAGTTTGCATCAGAGAGCACTCACTCATGTAGAGTAGCATTCTTCACCACACTCCCCACTTGTGGTAATGAGGTCACTTGCACAGCATAGACCGAATCATACCATTCATTGACCTAGTGGGAGCACGTTTTCCCCCCATAGGATTGAGTTGCTCGCTTGATGTGGTCTGGGACATTTCTATTCACGGGTTGTGTGGATGGCAAGGTTGGGGTGTCGGGCAAATACTGAAAACTTCCAGTGGTCAATCCTCTCCGATGCCATTCAGTCACCGTCTGTTTCTGCAAATGAGGATTTCCTTGATTCAGTTTCATCGGATTTAACCTCCTGAGTTCTCAAGCTTGCAGATTTCTGGTGGATTTTTCACCCCACTCCCTGAAAAACACAACGATCTACATGATAATGTCTGATTCCTTGGGGTTTCAATTCCTTCTGACCATACAATACCTCAATTCGCAAGTAATACGAAGTTAATCCTTGGCATGGTCTCTGAGAGTGATTAAACATGAAACAGATCTCAAGGCTACAACTTGTTTCCAAAAAGCTTTGATTCAACAGAGAAACCAAGACACGTTCAGATAAGTAGAATCCATGGAGGTTCAATCCTTCACGGGAGAACTTAGATCTCTATAAAGGTATGTTGCAAAGCCACACAGACATCAGCAAAATACATTGAAAGCTACATTAAAGGCAGCAGCATATCATGAGAGTTAAAGCTCCACATTTGTTCCATAAACAGGGAACCACCAATAACAACCAATTTCAGATCAAATTCATGGACAAGGGGAAAGAAAGATGATATCTTCCCAATCATCCGAGCAATGATCTCACAGTGCTAATTGGATATCACCCAAATCGAGCTGAGCAGCAATGTCCTCGAGCTGCTTCTTCACGCTCATGTCAATCAACTTTGATCCTGAGTTCCCATACCTGATGGTGAAACCTGCAACCAAGCTCGGGTCAATCACAGTCTTGATCCTCACGTTCTTGGCCCCGGTCAGCTTCTGGACCTGCTTTGCAATTTGAGCCAGGTGCTGTGACTCGAGCTTCACTACTGAGCTCACTATTGCCATCTCAGTGTCAGTGATCTTGTTGTAGACGGTTTCGAACTCCTTGATAATGTCATTGATGAGATCAATCCTCTTGGCATCGATGAGGATATTGAGGAAGTTGGCAGTGTGTGGCTGGAGGGAGGAGGTTTCGGCAATCTCGTCGATGACCTTACGCTTATTCTCGAGGTCAACTGTGGGGCTGCAGAAGAACTGGCACACCTGCGTGTCGGAGAAGACCTTCTCGATCTTCTCAATGTCCGTGCTGGTGGCGTCGAGGGTGTTGTTGGACTTGGCGACGTCGGCCAGGGCGGCGGCGTAGCTGGCGGCTGCTGTGGCCACCATCCGGGCACCAAGGGCGGAACCGGGGCGGAGGAGCTGCTGGTGGTTGGAGGAGGAGAGTTTGAGGGAGAGAATGGACGAGGAGAAGGAAAGGTTGAAGGGCTTATGGAGGAACGCGGTTCTTGGAGGTTGGGTCGGGGTTACGATTTTGGATTGGGAGGAGACTGGAACCTGTCGGAGAGCCGCCATTCCTGCCTTGCTTCAGAGCTTCAGCCCAAAACTAGGGACACAGGGGGAGAGAGCAGGTGTGCTTCTTCTGGTTAAAGTTTGGATTTTTCTCTCGTGTCCGTCGGAAGAATGACTATGGGGATAATGAGTGCGGGGTGCAGAGGATCCTGAGGCAGGGCAACGAGGGCCATCGTCACCTCTTATCTTATCCTTGGTCCTTGGAGGAGATGGGCTTCTTGCTCTCGGAGAATGAGGAGTTGCCACGTGCACCTCTCATCTCATTCACCTCTATTTTTGGAACTTCATTATCATCTTCGATCTAAAAAACACAAACAACGGCCTACCCGCCTGATGGCATCCTGAAAGCCGGTGTTGCAATGATATTTAAGTTCCAGTCTGATACCAATCATTAAATTTAACATGATAGGTTCTGGATTCAAAAATTTAGGAACCGACTTTATACTTGAAAGGTAACCGGACCAACATATCCCCATTAGAGCACCAACATGCAGCTGGGAAGCAGATTGAATACTATATTATGCACTTATCTTCAGGTATAAGTACACCCAAGTTTATCATTGCAGAGTCCTATGGAAAATGATCACCATGGCACAGCCATTTCGAAGGCACCGTGCCTCTGCAATGTAGCTCCCGTACACACAAATCTTTCTGATATGACCTGTGGAACTTGTTCTTTCACCGAAGTTTGATGCTCCATTCTCCTGCTAAAATTTGCTTCTCAAAATAAAACTTCACTGATGAAAGGATTCAAAGACCAGCTTGTCCGCAGCACCTGAATGAATTAGATCTTTCCCAATTGGCAAAGAATCTAGCACCAGTGACGAATTAGATTCATCATTTTTTTACCCAAAAATTTCAATAATCACTTGGCTACTTTTCTAACATGTTAAACAAAATTTTCGCTACAGAGAAACAGTCCGGCGGTAAAGCACTTCATCATCACTATCTTCTTCCTCTTCTGACACCATTTCACTCCCCGGGAGCTCCAATTTCCCACCCATGTAGAATGATGGACCAGGCGCATCTGTGTCGATGTAGTCACCTTGTAATCTCTCTTCAAATCTCTGGTCACTGCAATTGAGGAACCAATTCAATGAGCCCCTGATTCCCCTGCTCTGTAATCTTTGATACCTAGGCTTGATTCTAGATTCCAAGCTATAAGTAAAATACTCCGGGAAGTCCATGAGCTCTTTGATTGGTTTTCCCATTTCGCTCTTAAAGTAGTAGTAACTATTCTTCATGAGCTCCACCCGCTGGGCAAGCAACTGAGGGCACTTCACAACCATCTGTACAACATCCTCGGATGGGATTGTGCGTCCTAGAAGGAACTCATAGGGTTTCATAATCACATGTTGATTAAGGCTTACTATCTGCGGCATCTTCTCTATCACGCTGGCAAATTTTTCAGGATCAATCTTAAGCTTTAGGCTGAAGAAGTATTGCTGTGAAGACAGCTTAGCCTTCAGCGGTAATCCTAGAATTTGTGGGTACTGAGCAATAATAGAAGCAACGGCTTCTCTCCTAACTCCAAAACTAATCAAGCAATCAACGTTAGGCTTCACAGTCTCTTCCAGATCATACCCCAGTATGTAAGCCCGCTTCTCCAACATCCTGGCTAGTATCTTCTTTGGCAAGCCCAGAGAAACCAAGTAGTCACAGAGTGGCTTAATCATAGTACCAACTCGCATCCCAAGAAAATAGGGATATTGTGTGACCATAGGACCAATATCTCTGGGGTTGACTCCAATGCTTACAAGATAAGCAACTGAAGTGCTCACAGTCCCTTCAAGTTTAAACCCCAAAAGCTCGGGATACCTCTGTAGCACATAGCCAATATCTTGCTTTTCCACATCAAGGCCGCGTAGAAACTTAACCACTGGCACAAGCTCAACGACAACGCTGGCATGTAGAACCTGCGGATAATTCTTAACAAACTCACCCAACTTTGATCTGCTAATCCCGATCTTCTCCAAGTAACTCAGAACAGGAATCATGTTCTTCCGCACACTACAGGCGAGCATTAAGGGGTATTCATTGATATCATCAATATTCAGTCCCATCTTCTGTAGAAACTCAACACGCTCTCTCATGACCTCAACAGTGGAAGGCAGTTCCAGGTCCTCCAATTCATCAGGAATTATCCCCAGACCCTTCAAGTAATCGCATATTATTACACGGGACACAAGCTTCTCCTTGCGGCCTTGCACCACGCCCCAAGTAACAGATGGCATTTCATACTCGGGGAATTTAGATGACTGCGTAGAGAATGAAGCCGGAAACTGCCAGAGACCATTAGGGTTTTGGGTTCTAGGGTACAGGGCATTTACGGATCCTTGAGCCTCAGCCAAAATCAGGTTTTGAGCCCGCTTTGGAGGAAAGATCAAATCCGAGAGAATCTTGATGGGTCTTCTTGATTTGAACAGAGAGCTCATCTATGGGTCTACAGAATAAATCCTAAAGAGAAGCTGGGAAGCAAATGGGATCCCTTTCGCCCTCAAACGAGTATACAGAACAAGTATCTCACCTGCAAATAAATAGGTCAAGAAGGAATCTTTTGGACAGGCTGACGAGCCGCTTACTGCTCGAAGGTTGGGAAAGGAGCGACAGCGAGACTGAGAAAGTCGAGCTTGAGGGAGCAGCTAGTGTCCTGGTGGGAATTGGCAGAGTTACAGCGGAAATTGGGAGAAAGAGAAGGAGAAGGAGAAGGGAGTTGTCGGACCAAAATAATCGGACCCCCAGCCCAAAAGAAAGCCCATGCAAAAAAATGAGACCTTCTCATCGCTCCGCTTGAGGATTACATGATATAAATTCCGACTGTGATTTTCTTTGGGGGAGGACATATGGCAGTCTTTTTCATGGTAAGATAAGACAGCATATAATATAGTCATCTGTTATCGTAATGAGAGTTTCTAAATGTTTTGGTGGTATAATGACTCATTTAGAATCAATACTAGTTAGTTGAACAGGAAGTTTGGTGATTGAATTGGAATGAAGATCCTTAGCAACTATGAACTATCAAATCAAATCTAAGTTATAATATGAAAGCTGTTGGCACCATGACATAAACCAGAAGATAAGATCTCAACATTTTACATTTTACACATTGTTTACAGTTTAAGAAATCTTCGTACCCTTCTATGTGAACATTACAAGGTGGAAAACTTGAGACCGGTACCATGACAACGTGTTCAAGGAGAAGAGCTCCGATCTCCGGCATCCCATCATGGCTTCATTGCTGCATGGCACCATACAATCCCCGGAGTGGAACTGTTAGTACAATTGCTACTTGGCATAGTTGGGATGTTGAGGGGTTTCCTTTGATGAAGCCACTGCAGAAAGATCTTGATTGATGTGGGAGGAGTAAGAGAAGGGCTCCTTGTTGAGCAGTTGGAGGTGGCAGAAGATCCTCCGTAGCTGTCGACTGAGCTTGAGATTGAGCAATGCTGATGTAGCTCAAGAAGCGAAATTGGGAGATCAAGATGCTACCTACTCTGAACCAAATTGTTTGTGATGTATCAATAAGGCGAGAATAGATCAGTTTTACATATCTTTTTCCACCATATGTTATTCATTGCACGTACGATGAATAAAAAGAAGACAAGGGAGATGTTATGTGCATCAATTCATGCAATGGAGATGAGGGAGAGATCTTTTGGCATTGGGAGAAGGAAGGAAAGAGTTAGCACGATAATATAATGAAACAAACTGTTGTTATTGTTCATCATCACCGTCGTCGTCATCATCATTCAGACAACAGCCCAATCAATTTCATTTACCAATCCCATTTCCCCTTTTGTTTCCAGTCAGTTCAGACAGGAAAAAGCAAACTCCTTTTTGTTTCCTCTGTTCTCTCCGGCGATTGGAGCTAACCTTTCCTTTGTTCCGTCCTAGATAGCAACTGGGGAACGTCCTTTCTCGGATCCATCGCCACAGCCGGCGTCCCCATCCATCCCCCATGGCTAAGCCCCATCTTCCATACCCGTTCCTTCTCCTAAATTGTTCGCTTGCTCAGCTGATTCACCCCCGAAATTCTCCCTCTCCCCCGACCAGTATTATTTCTGTTCCCAGGCCCTCAGGGCTCTCAAGGAGAGGATCCGCACACCCGACAGGATCTTCCAGGAGTTCGCCCACCTGCAGGTTTGTTGCCCTGAAAATGTCTCGAAACTTTAATTCGTTGAGGCGGAGATGAGCCCCATATATTCAATTCTTACTCCCTTTTTTTCCCCTTCGTTGCTGCTTATAATTTTTCATTTTTGAGGAAGTTGGGGTTTCGGTGCTTGTGTTTGCCTATACAACTGCAGTACTATAGCATCAGAAGTCCAGACGAACTTCTCTTTGATGGTCCTGACATGTGTGCTTTTGCTCCATAGGAGCGACCAAAGGCTCATTTTTTCACTAATTTTTGCCTAAAAAGTGCTTCATTTGTATTCACCTGTCTGCTACAATATGATTCCAGTTCCCATGAGAAGGAACAAGCGCTTAGTAACTCAGGGGCATGGAACCTGATCAGTAACTCCAACTTTGCTCTGAGTAACTTTGAATCGCAAATGTTTGACAATTGAAGTACTTTGTGACGATACATGATTCAGATGATGTATAATAGAGAAAAGTATATTCTTGAAGCCAGTCTCCTTGCTGTATGAATTTCACGAAGGTGATGAATAATTTGTCTGATTAATTTTTTTTCATGAGAATTATTGTGAAAACTTAATGAAAATAATGGAAAAAATTAATCACATTAGTCGCTTCTACATATTTCTATACCTGTGGCAGGCTAATAAGATAAAGCCATCAAAGATGGTTAAAAGCTGCACTGTGGCTCTTGCTGATGCCAATTTGAGCAAAAACCACTATTGGGATGTCATTCCTCGTAAGAATTGTTCACTCTTTATCTGTATGGATGGCATCAATTTCTGGATATTTATATGTCATGCAGAGCTTCTTATTTAAGATCCGTCCTTCGGTCTTAATTTCGGTCAATGAGAATTGGGTTGTTCTCAACTCATTTAAGGATTACAGACCTGCTGCACAGGTTTATATCAATGCAAGCTTTATCTCAGTGAGTTGCAATTATCCTGCAGAATCTAGACGGAACATATCAGCATATATAGTCTAATCCTTTGAAATTGCTTCTCTAATTTAGGCTTCTCCTAATGAAGGTGTTTCTCAGTTTATAGTCACCCCAAGGTCCGTTGCCATAAACGTATGAGGACTTATGGGAGATGGTACTTCAGTATCATTGTCCAGCAATAGTGATGCTTACTCGTTTGGTTCATGACTACGTGCCGGTAAAGCTTCTCAAATGTCATGTGAATGAAGGTGGAACTCATCCAGCGTGCTATAGTTAATTCTGTGATGGCATGATGTCTTGTGGGAATGCGTTAGTTTTTCGTTCTATTGATCTTCCTCCTTTGGATGGCAGATGGCGAAATGTGGAGATTATTTCCAAGCTGAAGATGGTCCGAGAGAATTTGGTAATATTTGCATCAAGACTAAATGGATAAAGACGACAGATAATTCACTGGTTTTCAGGCTTCTCGAAGTGAACTATGAAGAGGTAAGGTGTTAGACTCAAGTAAATAGGCCTTGCAATTCTCAAGCTTAGTGTGATATATTGATACATCATACTCCATATTGCCTTGAAAAATAAGGTGATAATTTTTGGTGTTTAACATCTTTTACACAACATTTTTTTTTAACCTTTCCTCTGTCACAGGCAGGGCGACCACTAATGTCTGTTTTGCACATATTCTATCCTGACTTGGCCTGACCATGGAGATCCAACAGAGACAATTGCTGTTCGTGAAATTTTCAGAAGGATGTGTCAAATCCCACCAAGTATGGAACCTATAGTGGTGCATTGCAGGTTCAGCATGAATCTGAGCCCCCCACCCCGACCCAACTTTTGGGGCAACCTAGCAGATGGTTGTCACTTTGACCTTTACAACCGAGAAATTCCATTTTTCTCCCACAGCGCAGGTATGGGGAGGACCGGAACATATTGCACAATCCACAACACGATACAAAGAATTCTCGTCGGTGACATGTCCGCTTTGGACATTGTCAGTACCCCATAACCACTTTGAGGTCTCAGAGAATTGGAATGGTTCAGACACCGGTATTTTCTTTGCTATCCTTGTATTCATATGCTTCTGTTTGGTCGTAGTGATCTGATTCTCTTTCGACCTTGCGTAAAGATTCTCACAGGCTGAGATTGTGGCTAAAGGGATTCTCATGTGCTTTTGCTGATCTCATTGCTGTGATGTTGACCAGGAACAATACCGCTTCTGCTATGATGCCATCATTGACGAACTGCAAAATCTTATCTTGGAGGCTAACAACGGAAATTCCTCTGCGGTAACTGCATAAATTACTAGCTAGCATAAGTCTCTTTGTTCTTTGTCCTTTTTTATAGTTTCTTAGGTAGTTTGATATCACGTAGGTTTGTTAATTCGTTGTTATCCAGTCTCTTTGGTTGACCGAGTGTTGCATGTCTCGGTACAGACTCCGAACAAGCGTGCACTTCTTGCTGCGTTCTTCTGGTGGGGAAAGGGGCAACCTAAGCTGTGGATTACTCGTCTATAGACTGTGTTAACCGGCGGGCGGGCTCACGCGTTGAACCTTCCATCAGTTAGACTGCGGTAACTGCATCCATTCAGGAACCGAATACTTCTTGTTCTGATAGCCTCTCTTAACTATGGTTCAAGGTGAAGCATCTGACTGAGCCTTGCCCCGTTTTCCTTTTTCCATCAGACTCGCAGATTTGACCCGACTCATTGAATTTGACTTTCTACCAATACTCCCATGGACTCGAGAATTCTCGAGAAAATTGATGGCCCCTTAAAAATGCGAGGCCTCTCACGGTGGCCGCTTGCAGCAAGCTTAATTAATCCAATGAGCATGATGCGAATGCGACGGCACAAGGGTCTGTTTAATTTTTTTTTTATCGGTAAGAAATTGGTTAATTATTATTGGCTAAATCACTGTCCAATATGTAGACGCAAGCAGTGAGATTGGTATACGGCATGTCACCCAGCATTTGGATTGAGGGGTCGGAAAGAAATGGGAGGAGTATGTTAAATTGGGTTTACCGATCGAACTGAGAATTTGCTGATTCAATTATTGATAGTGTAATTGGTTTTTTTTTATAGGAACCAGATTAAGTGAGTGTTTTAGTTAGTAATCTTATGTAATATTAAAGAATTAAAAAAATTGGGTTACCTTATAATTATTAAATAATTTTATTTATATAAAAATATATCAAAGAATTGTTTAAGGAATTCTCTCCCGGGAGAAAAGATCGATAGAAGGGTTGTCCCAAACACAAAAAAAATTAGTTGTGTTTCTACAACGTATTGACTGAAGATGCATGGAGGAAGATAGGCTTCCCTTCTTCTTCTTTTCTTTTCTTTTCTTTTCCTTTTTTTTTTGGTGAATAGTAATTAATTGAACTTGTACATTCTAAGTTGACACTTGAGCGTAGTCCACACCTCCTTTTGTTTCGGTGCAAAAGAAGGGAGGGAAGACAGTGGAGTGACCGTAGCAAAATGTGAGTTTGCTACACTATGCGGCATCGTGGGCGGTCGTGTAGCTATGGAAATAAGGCAAATCGCAGGATCAACGTGATGCTTTGTTGTCGGAGAAGCTTCCGAAGACATTAGCTCCTCGATGACAGTTTTGGCGTCTCCTTGTGGGTGAAGATGCTTGGTGTTCGCCATAAGTGCACATTTGGTTGCTTCCCTAATACATATCATACGAGTTAGGGATCAAAAATTTTTTGTGACCAATTTAGTGGCATAATATTAATCGAGAGAAGGTAAGGAGTGGATCGCATTCACTGTGCGTACGTAATTCTTTCAATTGCTTATTGCTCTATATGTGTCAGTCGAAATATATGTGCACAAGTGTCTAAGTGCGCTCTAAGGCATGACACTTCCATATAGTTCATTACAGGTGATAAATAAGTTATTATTTTTAAATGAATTTTCCATGTAGGTGCAAATTAAATGGTTATATTTTCTTCTACGAGATGGTTCCATATGCAACGGTTGTATGATACGTTGATTTGGTGTTACTGTTTAATAAAAAGAAGTGACAAATTTTGGTTTTTATATTATTAAAAAATTACAAGATATTAAACAAGCCATAAAAGACATGGGTGAATTTTAAAAGATAATCATTTGATAAAAAGGAGGATAATATTTGGCCATATAATATAATAATGGTATAAGATACCTTCTCATTTTTGGTGCCATGTCAATAAATTTAAATGTACCATAAATGCATGGATTGTATTTATTAGAAAATCTAACATAAAAAGCAAAAGAGTTAATTTTAGGATAAGGAGGAGTTTAAGGAATCCTGGATTATATTTATTTATTTATTTTGGGTATTTTGAATATTATCTTAGTATGCATATATATATATATATATTCACATTTCACATTCAAAAATAACTTGATTACTCGTAAAAAAGAATATCTTTTAGGCATAATTATTATCAAATTTTTAAATATAAATGGTTAATGGTTTATATTAAAATATTTCTTTCTCCATTTTGAATGAAATTTTACTCTTAAAATATTTACGGAATTAATTGATGATAAAATTTTCAAGAGAAACACAATTTACGCCCTTTATTAATGTGATGGGAACGTAGGTTGTGCCCTCACTATTTGCTCGCCATCTCACTTGCTCTCATGATTTCCCTACCTCCCTCTTAAGTGACCAGCTCTTGCCCCTTCTTCTGAGAGAGAGTTTGCTGCAAGTAAAGAGAGCATACCTGCCACAAAACCAATGGAGAACGGAATCGATTCAGTGAATGCACACAAGGGGCGACCGAGCCCTTACTGGAAGATCATAGTGGTTGCCTCCATTGCCGCTGGGGTCCAGTTCGGGTGGGGCACTACAGCTGTCCCTATTGACGCCGTACGTGCAGCAGCTAGGTGTGCCACACATGTGGGCCTCCTTCATCTGGCTCTGTGGGGCCCCATCTCAGGTCTCGTCGTCCAACCCGTCGTTGGCTTCTTCAGCGACCACAGTACCAATCGGTTGGGTCGTCGTCGACCATTCATCATTGCAGGCGCCTTGCTCGTTGGTGCATCAGTGATTCTGATAGGCTTTGCAGCCGACCTGGGCCACTCGACCGGAGACAGGTTGGACCGGCCTATGAAGCCACGCGCCGTTGGGATTTTTGTGGTGGGGTTTTGGGTGCTAGACGTGGCCAACAACATGCTACAGGGGCCATGCAGGGCTTTCCTGGCTGATCTGTCGGCTGGTGACCACAAGAGGATCGCCGCCGCCAACATCTTCTTCGCCTTCTTCATGGCTGTAGGGAATGTGGCGGGCTACGGCCTGGGTACCGTTTCCAAGCTCCACCGTTTTCTGCCCTTCACGAAAACTGTAGCTTGCGATATCTACTGTGCGAACCTCAAGACCCTTTTCCTCGTCGACATAGTACTCCTGGCCGCTATAGTTTGCACCGCCCTCACCCTGGTGGGTGAGGTGCCGCTAGTGATCGAGAAGAAGGGTTGGCGTGCATTCTTTGCACAGTTCTCCGGTGCATTTCAAGAACTTGACTGGCCCCATATATATCCTGTACGGAGTCACCGCCCTCAATTGGATTGGGTGGTTCCCCTTCATCCTTTTACAACACTGATTGGGTGGGGCTGCAGATCTATGGTGGGAAACCCAGGGAACACTGAATGAGAAGAACATATACGATGCCGGCGTGCGGACCGGGTCGCTTGGCCTGTTTGCTCCAGTCGGTGGTGCTTGCGGTGGCGGCCTTGTCCGGTGAGCAGCTGACGAAGCACACCAAGATCAGCGAGAGGAAGTGGTGGGGCATGGTGAACCTGCTCCTCACGCTCTGCCTCGCGCTGACGTTCCCGGTGACCCATGCAGCGGAGCGGTTCCACAGCAAGCCACGGCCTGGTCTCTCCCCCGAAGAACATCAAGGATTACACTCTTGCCATCTTCTCCGTCACGGGCATTCCCCTCGCGGTACATCAATATACGCATACACCACGTTGTATTGTTCATTCTAATTCATTAGGAAATTAAGATCAACTGCACTAGCTACCGCAGATTCATGCCAAAGAAATCAATTTCCTTTTTTATTCCGGAGCCATAATTCAGCTAGACTTACGTATACACAATAAAAAGAACAAAGCTTTCTGCTGATATTAATTGATTATATCCCTGCGAACGTCTTGTGTGTGCTTGTGGATACAGGTAACCTACAGCATTCCGTTTGCATTGGCATCAATATACTCCTCCAGCAGCGGTGCAGGCCAAGGTCTGAAAAGACAGAACTCCCCTAATTTAATTAGAAGGATCAGTCGCGCAGCATGAAATCATTTATCGCATGTTTAGTTTATGGATTAATTTACTCGGTTATTTCTTGCAGGGCTTTCTCTGGGGCTTCTCAACTTGGCCATCGTCATCCCACAGGTAGTTCTTGCTGCAACTTTTTATAATGAATGAGTTTGGATATATTAAAAGGCCATCCGGTGAATGATGCATCATCTACTGTTTTTCCCTTTCGATAGATGATAGTGTCGGTGGTAAGTGGAAAGCTTGACCAAGTGCTTGGAGGAGGGAATCTGCCGGCCTTCGGAATGGGTGCCATCGCGGCGTTCATCAGCGCTCTCTTGGCTCTCTTTTTGCTTCCGAAACCACCCAAACATGCGGCTCCAGCCGGGCTCATGCTCACCGGTGGACACTGAAGAACTTCGGTCGGGCCCCCGACTATCTCCTATATATGATCTGCAGCTTTATCTCGTCATCAGCTACTTCCTTGGGATCGTTTAGACTGTGCCTCTGGTCTCCCCTTTCTAACTCCTAGGTCAGCCTACTTGGTTCTCCAGGTTAATTTTCGGCCTGTATATGTTTTGTTCTCCACCGTCTCGAGGGAGGTGTATATTTTCTCCATCCGCAGTATGTGTCTGTGTCGTGTCTTTTCGATCCGAAAAACCAGAGGGGCAAAAGACGCAATATATTCGATCCATGGATGGCAAAAGTCATTGTGGCTGCAGCTGAATGTTCACCATGAATTAACTCCGTTGAGAATTTTTGGTAAATTGAATTATCGTGGTGCCACTTGATTTCATTACTCAATATATATATATATACATACAGGCATATATGCATATAATCCGGAGATGGTAAGTAGATGTAGATTCTTATCACTAGAATGTATGAACTTGATTGGGAGATATTCCGTGAGTGCTTAATTATTTAAATTATACTACTAATCCCACCACCCAATTAAAATGAATCGACATTAATTTATGAAGTCCGTTTTCTCCATAAAATATATTTTTTAGTAGGATTTTTCTTTTTTCTTTTTTATAAATAATATATTATAACAACTAACTAATTTGTCAAATTGATGTATTATACAGTCTGAGCATCCGCCATTAATCCTCACATACTAGGATTTTTCTATTTTGTGTACGAAGAGCACACGATGATCAAGTGTAATTTCTATATATATATATACATATATATATATGATTAGATGATCATTTAATACATAAGTTATTATTTTTTGAATGCCTCATTTGCCCTTTATTTAATTTTAGAAAAAAAACTAACGGCTAATTAATTCACATTACCAAATTATAAAATTCTACCATTTGGAAAATGAAATTTTCAATAATCCTAAAACACTTAAAAATTTTTAGGAAGTTTTTAGAGTTTAGGTTTTTTAAAAATTTAAGATTTAGAATTCTTTTTATATATTTTTAGAATTTCGAACTTTAGAATTCATTTTTTTTTTATAATTCGGTTTTTGCTAAATTTTTTAACAAATAATTTTTGCTACACTTAATGTTTTAATGAATTTAATACCAAATTAAGAAGAATGGCATCTATGGCATAAAAAATATAGGGGCATGTGTTCATTAATGTTATATCAAAATATTTATAATAAGTATTGATTACTTTTTCTGTATTTTATTTGCTTTCATTATTTTTACCCGAATATAAATGTACAGTTATATGTATATTTATTTATTTTTGGTCAATAAAGTGAAACTCTATTTCTAAAATGAAGGATGTATCATTGAATTTTTAATTTTGACAATATATGATCCAATAATGTATTATTTATCATATATTTGTACTATCCAATAAGTTAACCCGATTAAGTGATCTAATTAAATTTATAAAATAGGATTTACTAGATAATTTATAAGGTGTACGAATCAATATGCAGAAATCATAAAATGATTTCTGATTTTTATGATGGATGAAATTAGAAATTAATAACTGAAGGTACTTATGTGCAATTTGCAGTTGTAGTCCTTGAGACTACGATAAAATCAACTCTTTTGATATCGCACTAGTTAAGAAAAGATTATAGAGAATTTCATATTCTCTGATAGGTTTTCTGTACAATACTAGAAATCCGCACATGATCAACCAGACGAATTCCAACTATGAATTCATGTACCCTTCCGTTAACTTACACAATTTCTCATTTATCTCAATACCTAAATCTCGAAATCATTATGTTACCAACACCTACAAGATTTTGCATTCGAACAGAGTCCAAACAAGTCCTCTCCCCATCGTAGTTGGGGGTGGGGGGTCAACGATAGCAGATACACAGCTAGTGCCAAGTGGAGCCAAGTCCCAAGTTATCAGTCAAGGCATTCATGGATACTTGAGAAGGTCGGTGTTCAAAACATTCCAACTCTCTACCACGGTCCCTTCCAAGGTGAGCTAGACTGTCAGCGACACTACTGGCTTCCCGGTACACGTTTTTGACGAAATTTGTACCTCCTAAAGGCCTTCATTCAAGGTCCTGCACTCAATAGTAACCGGCATTAGCAGTGGATTATGCAAATTGCAGTTCAAACACAGATCTATAACAGAGTTTGCATCCAGTTAAGTTTGAGTATTAGAGATTCATTGCCCAAGTCACGGGCTAGCTAGGATCAAACCGTCCCTCACTGCCCATAGCTCCGCAGCAAGACTGTTAGCAGTTCCCAAATGGCGCGCGCAAAATCCTTTATCCAGTCGCCGTTCTCGCCCCTGCTCTTCCAGGGCATCCACTAGCAGACCCGTCGGTGTGTGACTTTATGCACCCCGACGGAGGTGGTTTCCATCGGACTGTCACCTGGGTGGTTGGCTGGTGAGATTTCCGGTGAGCTAGAGATGCAGATATCTCCGCTGCTTATTTAAGGCTAGTCGCCACCGGGTTCTCTTGGAGCTTCCTGCAGTCAAATATCATAGAATTTCTATTTTTCCAGCAAGTGGAAAGATAACTGCCCACGGGATATTCAATGGGTGTTTCCTATAGCTTTCGCTGTTAAGCCGTATCCAGTTTAGGATAGGCAGGTTAAAGGAAGCTCGCTTTGATATTGGAATGCCCATCGTCTCCCAAAGGGAGATTGCCTTCGGACATCTTAGCAAAAACATGGTTTGCACCCACCCTCCGTTTCAGTTCTGCAAGCGATGCATGCAGGAGATATGTTCAATCCCCTGTGGTCTAGATGGCTCCAGTGGGTAGTTTGCCATGGGAGCAGAGCCACATGAAGGTTTGTACCCTTGGATGTAGACCTGGCAAAATTCGGCCCGGCCCGATAGCACTGCACGGGCCCGGACCGATAATACCGTGCTGAGCCAGTGCTTATGTCGGCCCGATAATTTATTAGGCGTGCTGGGCCCGATGATCCCCAGGCCGTCCGGCACGATAGCCCGATTAGGGATTAAAAAAATAATATATTATTAGATATTATTGAAGAATAGAAAAAAATTTTACTTGTGAGCTCACTTGTAATTGCAAATAAATCATGATCAAACGAGATTTATCAGGCTGTCAGGCCGGCACGATTTGCCAGCTCGACTTGGATGGCTCCGGGATTTCCACAAGCTAGTCCAATGAGGACTCTTTTTTCCGTAGGGTCATGGCCTCTTGCACGTGTCTGTGGGAGAGGCCTCGCATGCTGTCTGCTATCTCTTGAATGGTTTCCTAGTAAAGCAATGAAACCAAAATGTCACAGGAAAAATGGATTTCTACATCTGCATTAACCCACGTGAAACACATTAGGGAAGTAATTAAGGCCTTGAGGCCACTTGATTCGTTGCCATACTTGTATATATCTCTTTCCTTAAA
The DNA here is from genome assembly GCA_900174645.1 of Sonneratia alba. NCBI lineage: Eukaryota > Viridiplantae > Streptophyta > Magnoliopsida > Myrtales > Lythraceae > Sonneratia > Sonneratia alba. Next base: position 2,507,824 of record FWPY01000028.1, on the reverse strand, counting down.
TTATTGGTATAGTACCATCCTATATTATTCAAGACTTTAATGTGAATTTGCTAATTCATATTCAAATTGGACTACACTATTAATAGATAAAGTTATATTAATATGAATTTTCTTAGATTACGATATGAAATTCTTTTAATGAAAAAGATATGGTACATCAATTGAAATATTGTAAAGTAATATATATATTAGCCTTTTCAATTTTTAAGGAGAGCTTACTACGTTTGAATTCACATTAATTAAATTATAATTGTAGCTTTTGCATTCTACGAGAAAAAATTAATTAAATTATAAGTATCTTCAATATCGAACCAAACGTATGTTAGACGTTTTGGAAAATCCATTTATTAATCACTAGGGGAAGGGGAACTCGCAAGAACATAATTTTAAAAACCGAATCAAGTCGGCCACTCATCTAGTTCAGTTTTTAGATTTAACAAATTTGCAATTAAAATGTGGTCAACTCCAATGGAACCGGCCGGTTCCCTATCCTAATTAACAAACTAAATTGAACCGGTAAAAAATCGATCAAGTTAAAGTTTTAAAAAATAAAATATATTATAATATAATTATTTTATTTTACTAAATTTATATTTAACTTTTATGTTGAATTCGAGATTAATATAATACTTATATTATGAATTTTTATTATAAAATTATTGTTAATTTATTTTATTATCTCAACTTATGATATTAATATTATTTATTAAATCTGTGATTTGATATATTAAACTTCACGTCTAATCTATCAAATTCATGTATTGACTAATTTTTAATCCATTTCAATTTTAAAAAACTATGCTTACGAATAATTGATCAACAAAAAGGAAAAAATATCCCAAAATATCAGCCATAGATGGGAATTTTTTTTCTCAGTCAAACCTGTAAATGGACTTGACAAAATCATTTTTTTACATCAATATTCCCTATTAAATGATAATGGACAAATCAGAAATAGTATGAAAACAATTCCAATTTATTATTATTAATGCACACTGACCAACATTAATGTAGACGAATGCACGGTTCCAAATCTGAAGAGGTTGTCCTCCTACCTAACCGGTCCGACACGTAGTCCCTTCAACAGACCTACTGTCTCGAGTCACAGGGAAACGGGCTGGATCCACCGATCATAATCAATGGGGCGGCACGCAGCATGAGCGTGCTTCATCCTCCCCAAGAGCCCAGGATTTTCCATGGACGCACACGGCCAGACAAAAGTAAGTGGCCGGGAAGAGTGCAGCAGGCCGTACCCACTGCCTTCCGGCTGAAACATCGCATGAAGGTCCAGCTGCCCGTCTCTGAGCCCAGTACCGGTATCCCGTCCACCCACTGCCGACGATGAACTAACTCATTCAGTCCATCAACGAATGGGTGTTTTCACCTGTTCGGCGAAAAAAAGCTGATGCGGATGTGTTGATAGTGTATGTACCGAGTCAATAGACGGCGGGATCGATCATTTACTAAGCATGCAGCAGGAGCGGGGCAGATCTTGAGCCTGGCAAAGGGGACACTCTAACCGTGTGCTTTCCACATGATCTTCATTCACCCTTTTATGCGTGACCCAGTTGGCTGGAAATTTATTTATTTATTTTGGTTGCGGATTCGTCGTTCACCGTAGCAGATATTTTCCCTAATTGATATATAACGAAAAAAGATTTTTCTTTTTGCTTTTAGATAAAATCCGATTTTCAAATTTTTAAGATTTTCTTTATCAGCTAATTCCAATTTACACGCCGATCTCCGATCTACCGAATCTCACAGCAATCTCTCTCTCTCTCATGCTGTTCCGCTGAATCAGATCTTACCTCTATCCTTCTCCCCCCTTCAATTACGCTATCAGCTCCTTCCCTATCTGTGTTGCTCGCCCTTAGCACGCTATCATCTGCCGATTGTGTGGGGAGGGTTTTTTTTTTTTGTACAGTGGCGCTTTCCTTAAGGCGGATTCGAGTGGCCGATGCTGATAACAAGGGGCTAGCAATGCGGTGAGGTCGCATGGATCTCACTGTGTTGTAGCGTAGGGTTTTTTTTTCGTTGTTTGCTGCCTGGAATCCGTGGTGGTAGCGCTGCGATGGACTCGTACAAGGGCATGTCCTCCGACAACATCAAGGGATTGGTGTTGGCATTGTCATCAAGCTTCTTCATTGGTGCTAGCTTCATAGTCAAGAAAAAGGGGTTGAAGAAAGCTGGTGCTTCCGGTGTTAGGGCCGGTAAAGTTTTAGAATTCTCATATCGTGGGGCTTTTATTTTTTTGTAAGTATTTTCAGTGCTGGTATTGCTCTTCTTGGTCCGACTTGATGGAATTGGCATTGGCTCGTTTTTGTTTGCGTTTTGCGCGATTGTGCTTCCATCAGTTGGGGAATTTGCTCTACTGAACTGCTTTTTGACGCTTCGCAACAGTTAGCTCTACTGCTTGTACACCTTATCTGGGTATACGCTATACAGGAACATGTGGCTTAGAGGGGTTATGACAAGATGGATTTTGAACTTCTTTTTTGAATTATTAGGCGTGAGCAAAGGAATTTGGTTTTTTGCGTCATTCTCCTTTTTGCATGCTTCCGGAAGTTCGTTGATTGCTAGATTTGCTTTAGTTGCAGTGACATCTCTTATGATGGCTCAATGGGTTTGCTTAAATTATGGCTGCTGGTATTATTCACTTTGACATTTCCAAGGGACGCTATATCAATGTTCACATCGTAATTTGATAGTGTTTTTAGCAGTCTGCCTAATTGGTAGATTTGTTTGTATTATTGATAGACATGGGTTTAGGAATTCAGTTCAAGTTGAGTGGGTGTATTTTGGCAGAGCAGCTAGGATTATTGGAGCTGATATGTAAACATCGTTTGTAATCAGCTTGTAAATAATTTGTTAAACGAATGAATGGTATTTTACTTAATGAAAAAAAAAGGATAGATCTGGGGTTAGTTATATTGAATGTGCATTGCCACTATTCTGTTTTGTTTAATAATTCCTTAAAGGATCTTTATTGCACCTCATATCGTTTAGTGGAAGCTAGTCCTTGTCATAGTTTTACACCTTCCTGAATGCAGAATATCTCTTTATCACTTTGTCTTTTGCAATTCTATGTTCTTTATGACTCAGCACAATCTTATGTCAAAATAGTTTTCTTTTCTGATGCTTCTGGGGATTTTTTTCAAAACTCATATGGGCTTATGATAACAGATTTTTTCTATTTCCTTTGCCTTATTATATTATATATATATATGTTAGCATCCAATAAGAAAATCTCATGATTCACGCACCCCTTTGCCTTATAGTTATACAAACTAGCGCTGAGAGTAATTTACCTCCACTATAGATATTTCTATTTATCTTCTTTTTTAATGTGAACTGAAGACTGATCTTACTGGACTTGAACTTAGAATTTTCCTGTGACAGGTGTCGGAGGTTATTCTTACTTGTACGAGCCATTATGGTGGATTGGTATGATAACAAGTAAGTTCTTTCTTGGTATTTTCTGTGAGGAGACCAAAGAATACGGTACTTCTAATGCTAGTGATTGTGAAATACTTAATCGAGCTCAGTATTTTACTTAAATTGGGATCTTTTGATTTATCATATCAACAATAATGTTTTTTCTTGAGGAAAACTTGTGGTTGAACAAGAAAGTTGTAGCGTCCTGCCCAAATCACATTTTCAGTTTAAACTAGAGTATTATTTCAAGTATCTTTCAGCTTGTTTCATTCCTCCCAATTTCAAGGCTTCATTTATTACCTTAAAAGTTCCCCTTCTCGAAAGCATCAAGCCCTGTTTTTCCAAGTTGATTTCTTATTCTCTTTGTATTTTCTAAATAATGTATTCTAAGTTGTGCTGATTCACATTTTGCAGTGGTTGTTGGGGAAATTGCTAATTTTGCAGCTTATGCATTTGCACCAGCCATTTTGGTCACTCCTCTTGGCGCACTAAGTATTATTATTAGGCAAGTGGAGATAATGTATATGATCCCGTCTTTCTAAACCATGTTCAATTGCTAATGGGGATATTTTTAACAGTGCGGCACTTGCACACATCATCTTAAGAGAGAAGCTACATATTTTTGGGATTCTTGGTTGTGTTTTATGTGTTGTGGGATCAACAACAATTGTCCTACATGCTCCTCAAGAGCGAGAAATTGAGTCAGTTTAAGGAAGTGTGGGACCCTCGCGACTGAGCCCAGGTAATCATCCCCCTAAAAGTTTGCTATGCTGTTTGTATTGAATGAATCTCATGATATGTGTCTGAATTGTTGATGAGCAAGCTGTTGTTTAATACTTCTTGCAGCTTTTCTTTTCTAACGCCGCTTTGGTATTGGCAGCAGTCTTTGTGCTAATCATTCATTTCATACCACTGTATGGACAGACCCATGTAATGGTCTATATTGGTGTCTGTTCACTTGTGGGTTCACTATCGGTATGCATGCTGTTGTTTGTCCTGCTTGTTGATATCTTCTACACTCTACTATCTTTTTAAAATGAATATTTAGTTATTCTCTTGACAGGTCATGAGCGTTAAAGCACTTGGAATAGCTTTAAAGTTGACGTTTTCAGGAATGAATCAGTTAATATATCCCCAGACGTGGGTCTTCATCCTGGTTGTGGCCACCTGTATTATAACCCAAATGAACTATCTAAACAAGGTGATGCATATATTGAAAACTCTTCTATTGGTGGATTTGTCAAGAATTGACTCGACTCATTATGGCCTCTGGCTTTTTCATAATTTCTGAATCAGTTAAAATTGTATAAAACATCCATATCATCACTTTAAGCAGATATATGTTTTTTGTGTTCCCTCGTAGAATCTAAATCTTTACTTGGTAAAGTGCAGTTTCCCTCCTGTTATTTAGTTACATATCACCAATAGGAAAGACTATGTAACATGGTTATAAACTGGCAATGGAAGCATTGCAGCTCTATATCGATTGAACAAGGATGAAAATGATATCATTGACATAGTTCATGCAATGTAAAAGAGAAGAGAATGTGAGGGGTGCATGGGGAATAGTGAATCCCTTGTAAGAGTTCCTTTCAGTTAAATTAAAATTTAATCTTGGATATTTTTGCAGGCCCTTGATACATTCAACACAGCTGTTGTATCTCCAATATATTATGTCATGTTCACGTCGTTGACCATTCTGGCTAGCATAATCATGTTCAAGGTAATTTTCTCCCTTGATTAGATTTAGCTAATCCACATCTTTCCATTTGGATTACCTAATCATGTTCAAAGTAATTTCTCCCTTGATTAGATTTAGCTAATCCACATCTTTCCATTTGGAAATGAATATTACAGCTGAGCTGCACAGATTTAACTTTACATTGAGGAAGTATCTCTTTTGTTGTGACATTTGCCTTGAGTTTGACTGCTGGTCAAGAATGAAAATAACCACCGAGCGATCTATTATTTAAGGCAACTGAAGTACCTAAGGTAGTTGCCATGGGAAGGAAGTGAACTTGTTCTCTTTTCAATGTAATGCAGGATTGGGACCGACAAAATCCGACTCAGATAGTTACAGAGATGTGTGGGTTTGTTACAATTCTTTCAGGCACTTTCCTGCTTCACAGGACAAAGGACATGGTGGATGGTGAGTACACATCTCTTTTTACTGTTTGGTCACCTTCCGAAGGGAAGGTTGAGCCCTTTGTGGGAGCTAATGCTGTTGTACTCCCCTTTTGCAGGTCCAGGATCCACCCGCCTGCCTAAGCATGCAGATGAAGGATGGCTATGATGTTGAAGGTATACCACTGCGAAGCGTCATGAGCATGCAGTTACATATCATAGCTGTGTTGGTACTCCAATTTGCCTGTGAAGTGAGATCACATTTTGGGTAAGGGTTTCTCAGCCGTCCTCTGCTCTTTGAATCCCTCAGTTTGGGATGGTCCTGGTGTATCGATTTAAGCAGTTGGAGGGCGGTGAAAAGATGGCTGGGAAAGTCCTTACGCTCGTGATTGGTTTCATATGCCGTCGTGCAGTATATCCTGTTTTAGTTTCCTCAGTCCCTTCATGGATCAACCTCTTCGGCAATTGTAATTTTGAGCACGATTTTTCATTAAGTTTTTCCCCCTTTTCCCTGTATACATGTATTCTAGATTCAGATTCGCCCGAAATGATGGTTACAGGCAGTTTCGTTCCTTCTGGAATTGTTATATGACATTTAACTATCTTCCACAATTACTCATTATGTGTCGTCTTCTTCCCATCATTTTTTTTTTCATTTGAGGATGCGCTTCTTCTCTTCAATATTCATTAGAGGGGAGCCCCACGAACGGCTACTCGGGATATTGCTCTGCTAGATAAAACAGCACTTTTCATGCCAGTCCTGACTCTGATATTATCGAAAAGATGAGAAGTGCAAGTATTCTCTGTTATGGAGTTGATAGAGTTAGCCAACACAATCCCATTGCACTCGCACCTGATGATGTATGTGCTTTCTCATCGTTTGTTGCTTTCTTGTTAAAGGGTATTTCAACCGACAGGTAAAGTAGAAGGGGATACAGAGGAGGGAAATGAATTGGGTCCTGAGTCATCTCTAATCCCAAGTAAGATGAGACAAAACAGAGCGATTGAGTGGGATCATGGGTGGATGTTTTATATGACCAGTTTGACTACAGGAGCAGCCAAGATCCTGTTCATCTGGGCCAGTAAATCCCCTGCATCCCAAAAAAATGGGAAAAAAAGATCTCAGCATGTACTTGACTGCAGAAGGGAAGGGGTGCGTCAATAAATTTATCTTGCATCTCAAAAAAAAAAAAGAGGAAAAAAGAGCACTGGACCGACAATCAAATTAGGGCTACCAGACTCCCAACTGTCATCTCGGATTGTCTATAATTGCGAGCTCTTGGGACATTTTACAGGTATTTTCAGATTTACGGTGTTAGGAATTGGATCCTTCCACCACGGGCCCAAAACTGAGGGGCGGGAATGAACGAGAAACCCTAGTCAAGGTTTGAGGGCTTCCCTTTCTTTCTTCAGTTTCAGACAACGTCGGCTGATTCATCGTTGAAATTTCTCGTCTTTCATATTTTCTTAGTGCAGAAGGGGTCGAACCTTGGGACTCTTTCGATCTTCGTATTGGCTTCCGTTGTGCGCACAGACTTATGGGTGTCATTGAAATCAGCAGCACTTCCTCTCTCTGGTCTATCCAGTCGAACAATATTCGAAGACCCCTTTTGCCGATTGAAGGAAATCAAGGGAGGGTTCTTGCTATGGCTTCAACCGTTGATGCGGAGCATATGACAGAGTCGAAGCAAAGATTGACCGGTGATAAGTTTATCCGACCCCACTTGAGAAAGCTATCCCCTTATCAGCCCATTTTGCCTTTTGAGGTATCTAAGGAACTGTTCTGGCTTGTTGATCTCTCTCCATGCACCTCTTTCCTGATTTCCATAGTACTGCTTTACTGTTTGCATGGCTTTCTCCGACTGGTCCCACTATTGAGTTCTTGAGGGTTTTACATGTTCAGTATTGGTCATTCCTTATGAGCCTGGGTTGAGCCGAATCCTACTTGTAGTCCACATCAGAATTTCCAAATGCAGGTTGCCGGGCCCTTGCATTTCGTTAGTTTTGTTAGCGCTATTTATGATACGTAAAGATGTAATAAATTATGCTGTTTGAAATTCCAATAGCTTAGGTGGTCTTGGTAGTATGTTAATTATTAGCTTATCAACTTCGGTGATGTTAATTGAGAATGTTCTAGTTATGCAGATCTGCTGGTGAAAGGTTCAAGCTTGTAATGTTAGTTAATCGCTTGGGTGTACTATAGGTGCTAGTCACTTTGCGGAAAATCTTCCTTTAAAAAAGATAAACTATTGTCTGCTGATTTTAGCTGATGTATCTTGATTAATTTGTTTGATGAGTTAGGTAATGGATTATAATCTCTGACCTTTTTAATCTCTAATTGTTATGCTATTCTGTTTCTATCGTTCAGGCACACCCATCCTGGTTGTTCACTACCTTAGTGAAAGCATGGCTGATTTTCTTTTATATTATTTCCTGCAGGTCCTATCCACTCGTCTAGGAAGAAAGCCTGAGGATATTATCAAATTAGATGCAAATGAGAACCCTTATGGCCCTCCTCCAGAGGCAAGTTAACCTCTTTATGTGGTAAATATTGAGTTGGCATCATCATCAAACTCCAGCAATTTCCTGCTTTTCAGAAGTCATTCTCCAAGTTCTCATGCTGTAGTTGCCAGTATTTTTTACCCCCTATGTGAACATTCTCTCTCACCTGCATATCAAAATTATGAAATTCTTAGGTGTTAGAGGCTCTGGGGTCAATGAAGTTCCCATATATATACCCTGACCCTGAGAGTCGTAGATTGCGTGCTGCTCTTGCTGAAGACTCAGGTCTTGAAGCTGAGCATATTCTTGCAGGATGTGGTGCAGATGAGCTCATTGATCTAATTATGCGGTTAGATTTGACCCGCTGTGTTTTTTCTCACTTATGTTCCATTCTCCTCATCTATATGCTAGTTTAACTAGTGATATGTTGTAATTATCCGTCAGGTGTGTTTTGGATCCTGGTGATAAGATTGTGGATTGTCCCCCGACATTTACAATGTATGAATTTGACGCTGCAGTAAATGGGGCAGATGTAATCAAGGGTAATATTCTAAAGATGAGTTTCTGTTTGTCTTAAAAATTTACTTTTCCATTGCCGTCACTCAGCTGACCTGTTATGTGCCCTGCCAATTTTATGCATTTATAGTACCTAGGAAACCAGATTTTAGCCTGAACTTGGAATTGATTGCTGATGCCGTGGAGAAGGAGAAACCCAAATGCATATTTCTAACATCACCAAACAATCCTGATGGGAGGTAAGTACCTCTTTCCTTTGTGCCTTGTGGATGGCTTTTCTAAATCCATCTGGAGCTCAGAGTGTGCGGACTATTATCTAATTCATTTTATCACTTGTCTTATAGCATAATTAATGATGAAGACCTCCTGAAAATCCTGGAGCTCCCGCTATTGGTAGTGTTGGATGAAGCGTATATTGAATTTTCAGGAATTGAGTCTAAAATGAAATGGGTTAAGAAGCATGAGAATTTGATTGTCCTCCGTACATTCAGCAAAAGAGCAGGTAAATTCTAACTCCTGCAATTTGCATTTTTTGAGGATCTTGTGGTGCTTTCAAGTATGAGAGATCAAGTTCACTTATTCTTGTCTAAACCAAAAATTATAGGTTATGTATGCCCTAATGCCTGATAAAGATATCAGGTGAATCTAATACGATCTTCGGATCTATAACAACCTAGGTCTAGCTGGATTACGTGTGGGTTATGGAGCATTTCCTTCAAGCATTATTCCGTATCTTGTGGCGAGCAAAGCAGCCATACAATGTGTCTGTAGCAGCCGAACTTTCTGCTTGTGCTGCTTTGCAGAATCCCACGTACTTAGAGGTTTGTTCAGTATCTACAATTGAACTTATCTGTAGAGGTATTCTATGGCAGAGTGCCGGTTGTTGATATTCATCAGACACAAAACAGTGCACTCACTCTTCTTGTTCATATCTGCCAGAAAGTGAAGGATGCTTTGGTACAAGAGAGAGGAAGGCTTTATGAGCTTCTGAAGGGTGTACCATTTCTCAATCCATACCCCAGCCACTCAAATTTCATTATTTGCGAGGTCACATCGGGAATGGATGCTAAAAAGCTGAAGGTAGGTTCATGATTCTCATTCTTCTTGGGAAGTTATATCCTTTACACTTTGTTTCTAATTATGCTTCCTAAAGGTTCGGAAAAGTTGATGTGAGATGTGGCATACAGGAGGACCTTGCCAAGATGGGTGTAATGATACGTCACTACGATAAGAAGGAGCTGAAGGGATATGTCCGGATCTCAGTTGGGATGCCTGAACATACAGATATTTTGATGGACTGCCTCCGTAGCATATCTTGATCTTGTACTATTTATGGTTCTCCATTTATTGTTTGGCAGAACGTAGATGACCTGAGACCCATTTCAATTTTATAGTTTACTCATGTAATATGAACAGAAAAAAAAAAAAAATTCTTTCTGGGTTAACTTGGAAACTGTCCTAGTTTTATCTTTATTGGGTGGAGTAGTTCTTTAGTCTGCTGAATGGGAGTATCTGGATTTAAAATGCAGTGTCCAGTGTGTTTGGACTATGAGTGAATTGAAAGAAGTAGCCACCCAAACGCTGGGAAAAACATCTACCAAATGTTATTGGATCGATATTGCCTTGTAAGATTATAATACTAACTGCCCTAATCTGTTGTGCCGCAAGGGATTGGAAGTTGGGAGTCCCCGTTGAGCATCTGTAACTGGGGAAGCAGTTCACAGAGATGTTAGGTGGAGGTGGTTTCAGAGACGTGAAAGGTCCCAGTTCAGCAGAGTTATAAATTAACAAATGCTCAGGTGACCTCCGTTTTCTGATTCGTCAATGGGGAGAAGCTCTCGGAGCAACAATGAGGAATATAAGATCCTAGCTAAGGAGCACAGGACGTAAGAAACATTGGATTACTTGCGGGGTTTACGCTTTTGGGACAATTTATCTGCGCAAGTTGCTGGGAACGTTCTGGCCATCCTCGGACGTGGTCACAAACATGAACTGAAGAACAATGTGCGTAGAAATCCATATGGCTGCTGGGATAAACTGCTGATTTGTTAAGGAGACCATGCGTCTTCGGGCACTTGATGCTGGGTTTGTGCTAGCCTTTGGATGCAATTCTAGCTACTGAAGCTGTGTGTCAGGTTGTAAGGCGTATTCCCATGTCAGGTTGCTCTCTGTTCTTTGCACCGTCCCCAGCTCTCAGGCTCACTCAGTTGTACTATGAGATCGATGCGCGCATGATCTTCCCGTCCTCGGCCGTTTTGGTAAAACCAATCCCGGAAGGTAGCCGGGAATCTGTGCGAGAGAGACCAGCTATGGGAGGTGGGGGAGAGAACCTATAATTGTAAAGAGGAGATTCCTGTGTCAATCCCAAGCTAACTATGGTACCACTTCCATAAGTGGTTCATATTCACCTTGTACAGTGGATGAACTTTACAGCTGCATTCCATTTGGTTAATTATGGCATTTCTATAATTTCAAGAGGATTCCATGATGATACGCCTTTTTTAAAACCTATCTCTCTTTTTGACTTTTTGCTATACCCTTCTAAAATCCCTCCCAATTATCATCTTAAATTGGGAAAAATCTTGGTTATTAGGCACAATTTTCTAGGGCAATTAAGCAATTTTTTTAATACCACAGATAACTTTAACCTCCTCCTTACATGCACAGATAATAGGGTTCAATTCATTAAATAAAAAAGGGTGTAAAACCATCATTTCAAAATTATATTATCCCATTTCTTGTGTGTGTGTGTGTATAGCTAGCATGCATTCAATGAATTTGAAAATAAAATGGAACTTTTGATCTACAGCATGGATCATTTTGGCAATGCTAATTGACTAGTCACATTTTGCTAGCCAGCTGTATACCATTAAGATGATTCGGCACATTTTCCACTCAAACAAGATTTCAAGATCGAATGCTATAAATGGAGAGGGTTTATATCGAGATAATTTTATACGGTCTTAAATGCACTGACACTTGAATTTGGATTAGTAATAAGATTCAAGCTGGTTTTCGAATATCAGGTGGTTCAGATCCAAAAAAAAAAAAGAAGAAGCTATATAAATATATATATGTACTAGATTAAGGACTCTCTTAATAATAAATAGGTGGTCACGTAAGAAGGGGTCAACTGGGTTTTGCTTGCATGGAAATCACTATCTTCATTGTTTTTATGGATGCCCGCAAAATGAGACTGAGTAGCCCCAAGAGTGCGTGCGAGGTCAATTTTCACCACAAGCTCAATTTCCCTTATTATAGATACCCTCTCCCTCTCCCTCTCTATCCCCACTCTTTCTGTCTCTATATATATATGGACATAGACATGGTTGCAGGGCACCCACCGCTCCTCGCCTTCATTGCAATTCCCAGTAATCCCACTCTGTGTCCTTAGCTTAGATCAATATAACGCATTATACACAGACACATACATCCACACACATCTCTCTCTATCTCTCCCTCTCTCTGTCTCTGATATCTAGATATCTCTCACGTTCGTTGTATAATTACGTTTGCGCGGTGACAGAGAAACAAAATCAATTGAGAGATGGCAGGCTCCTGCAAGACGGCCCTTGTGCTGGCAGTCCTCTGCTTCCTCTTCATTCATGAGGTTCGTAAGTGTGCCTACGTGACTGTTTACTGACTCATCATCATCTGGAAATATTGACCGTCGTCCTTAGGTTAAATGCATGATACATATATATATATATAGAGAGAGAGAGAGAGAGAGAGAGACGCTGTGTAGAGGGCTGCACGCATGTATGTATTATTAATGACAGTGGCTTCTTTTAAGGATAGATCGATCTAACTGTCATACATATCTACCATTTCTCTCAGGTGGAGGTATCGCACTTTGCCGTTGAAGCTGAAAAGATAGGTCTGCAAATGGCAACAATTCTTCTCTCTCTCTCTCTCTCTCTCTCTCTCTCTCTCTCTCTCTGAATGTACACAGACATATGGATAGTATCTAACTACAATTTTATTTATTATTGGTGTTGTCTTATTTATTTATTTGGTTTCATTTTTCAAGTGAAGATTGCAACTCCAAGTGCGAGTATAGGTGCAGCAAGGCGTCGAGGCAGAAGATGTGCACGAGGGCGTGTAACACCTGCTGCCAGAGGTGCAACTGCGTTCCCCCTGGCACCGCCGGCAACGAGGGTGTCTGCCCCTGCTACGCCCAGATGACCACCCACGGCGGCCGCCACAAGTGTCCTTGAATATTCATCTCATCCATCATCCCTCACGGCCTCACCAATTAATATATATATTGTACATCACATTGCGCGGGGTGCCTTCAGATATAGATCATGTGGAGGCATAAAGCTAGGAGCATCCTGTAAACAAGGAGCAGACCGATGGCCAGATCATGGTCAGACCAGGAAATCTGATCCGGTTTCTAAAACTATGATATCAAAATTAAGAATAAGTTTGAATATATATATATTTACATATAGTATATAAAGGCTCTACGACGCATGCATGCATGCTTGTTGCATAGTTGTAATACACAAATGAATCTAATCTGCCTCTTGCGTACTTGATTCCATTTTTCATTCCCTCACTATGTATGCATGCATCTGGTTGAATCTATACATATGTATAGGCATTAGTCTCTCTGACTCTCCAGAATTATTAATAAATAACAAAACTTGATTCTGTCTAATCCGCCTCCCTTCTCGTTCTCGACTAAACAGATAAAGAAAGCAGCCCCCAAGACAGGAAACTTGTAATAGACAATTCATATCAAGGACAAGCAAGTTGCTATCAATGCGAATGTCGGAGGCGGCACAAAATGGGCATATCCATACAACTGACTCTGTCAACTATTGATTTGACTGTAGGATTCTCTGGTAGCTGTGGAAAGCACTTATTATATACAGATAGACTAGCACGAGAGGACGCCCGACCAGGACCTTGATCTAGTTAACAGTATATTATATAATTCTATCAATATCTTGACGTATAATTAAGTTGAATGAGATACTGGACTGAGAAGTGATGAAGAAGCATTCTCAGGATTCTTGATCCTTCCAGAAGAAGCCAGAGGCGAGACCTCAGCGGTTTGGAGTGAAGACAACGAAGAGGGAGCAGCAGCTGATGCCGCAAATGTGGAGAGAGAGCTGATAGTGCTGCTGATATTGATGTTGTTTCCACTAGTAGACCCTTCTACGGTTGCCCTTGGAGCAGGCGGCTTCTCAATCTCTGCAATCCCTTCGAGCATCTGTACGACTTTCCCCATAGTGGGCCTGTGAGAGGGCTGCTCTTGTATGCACCAAAAACTTACTTTAAGTGCCCTCGCCACTTGGGCCATGTCCACATCTGGTTGCTCTCTCAGCCTCCTGTCCACTATAGCTTCTATACTTCCCTTTTCAAACTCTTCATAGGCCCACACTGAGAATTTCTTCTGATTGGTCTCAGGTGAAACATCAAAGTTCCTCCTCCCACTGACTATCTCCAACAGAACCATCCCGTAGCTGTAAACATCGGATTTCGAAGTTATCAGGAGATTTGCAAGCCACTCAGGTGCCAAGTATCCTCTAGTGCCCCTGACACTCCTTAATGTTCGGTACCTATGATCCTTTGGGTTTATAAGCTTAGCAAGCCCAAAGTCTGACACTTTCGCGTTGAAATTCTCATCCAACAGGATGTTTTCAGGCTTTATGTCACAGTGGACGATGCAGTCTCTACATTCCTCATGAAGATACGTTATCCCTCTTGCAGTCCCAAGGGCAATGTTGAACCGATTCTCCCAGTTCAAAAACTTGCCTGATACATCTTTGCTGCTGAAAAGGAAGATATCAAGTGAACCATTCTTCATGAATTCATAGACCAAAAGACGATGCCTTCCTTCAGAGCAAAATCCGATAAGTCTTACGAGGTTCAGATGGTGGGTACTACTGATAGTTGCAACCTCCATTCTAAACTGCCTCTCCCCCTGTTCGATCCCCTCAAGTTGTTTCACTGCCACAATTGTCCTGTTAGCAAGGACCCCTCTGTACACTGCCCCGAAGCCCCCAGCTCCGAGCTTCTCCTTGAAGCCTTTTGTTGATCGCTGGAGCTCCTTGTAGGTGAACTGAACTGGAGCCCCTGACGCATACTCAAGAAGGGCATACTGGGAGGAGAATCCTCCGAACCTTGGGCTATTTCTCAAGCACCAATACCAGAGACCACCCTCTACAAAGATCAGACCCAAAAGGGTACCCAAAACAACGATAGCAACCAACCAAGCATGTAAACGACTGCCCTTTCCCCGAGCATCCTCCAGAGAAGACGGGTTTGGTACCACCGGCCCACAAACCTTGACATAGGATGTGCTAGGGAGAGCGGGGTTCTGATACCCGCTAACAAACTCAGGAGTCTTCAAGTAGCACAGGCCGGTCCCATCAGACAGAGAAGTGGAAGCAATGCATGAGCTACTCACAAGACAATTCAAGCGGCATCCTGATATACCTACAAAGAAAACCTCAGAAGAGAGCTCTGGTGGGTATGTGAGGAAGAGTGCATGGTCCAATTGCAGCATAGTTGTACTCCCAGGGCAATCCTCAATCTTCTCTTTCCTCTTGCATCCCTTTGTACTATCACTTGGGTCAATTAATTCAAAATTCTGGCTGGGGCACCCGCAGATTGGATTGGAGTTATTGTAACTGCAGATACCAAGGTCTCCACAGTAGCCAAAGACCCTGCACTGATCAAGAACGGCAGCCCACCCAATGTCTGTGGTAGTACTTCCCCTAGATGAGCTATATATCCTCAAGTTTCCATCAGTGTCTAACCTCAGGAACCTCAGTATATCACTCCCCTCCGCGTAGTCACTGCTGTAATACAGGACGACATTGCTGCTCAAGGAAGGGTCAGAGATGGATAATATTCCAATTGACTGAAGACTCAAACTGGGGGAGGTCAAATTAGCGTCAACTGAAGAATTCAACCCCTGATTCCAGTATGTGATGCTGCTGCTCCCTTTCCATGTGAGAGTCAAGTTCCCATTGGGCAAGAGACTGAAGGAGTAATTCCCATTAGTGAGCACCTTACCAGTGGGAAATTTCTGGGATGGAACAATAGTGTCTGTTGGGTGATCGAAAGATGACCAGACAGTGGAGGAGTCGTTATGAAGGATGAGGTTGCCGGTGTCATTAAGAGAGGCGGAGGTGACGGCCATGGAGGATGTGTTGGAGGACCAGACAGTGGAGCCGTTGCCGTTGGCAAGGATAAGATCGCCAGTAGGGAGGAGCTGAAGAGAGCCAGATGGGTCAACAGAGGCATGGATCGACCAGACAACAACAGAGCCTCCAAAATAGGTGATGGCTGCAATGAAGGAGGAGGGAGAGGAGGAGGAAACAGGGATGAAGCCCAGGGAGAAGGTCTTATTGGGGGAGGACCAGGTTTGGTTTGGGGTGGAAGCAAAGAGAGTGGCATTGAGGGGAATTTCAGCTAAAGAGAGTGAGATCAAGGAAAAGAAAAATGGAAACAGCAGGTAAAGAGATTGGATCATTTGGAACATATGGGGGATCATCAACACCTGCATCATGATTGAAACAAAGTGTCACTGATCCAAGAATTTAACAAAGTTTTACCTAAAATATGGAATGTTCATAATAGAAATATAACCCTGCCATATAATTTCTTAGCATTTTCAAATTGAACTATATCAACTATACAGAGTCCTCAAATTGTAACATATATACGAAATTGTACAGGGACTCAAGCTGATTCCCGTTAAAAATAAAATTTAATTATCAAAATCTCTTGCCAATCCCCCTATCAAAAAGCTACCTTGCTCTACACGATCATAAGCTGCATCTTAATGAACACAAACTTCCAAGGTAAAATAACAGCACAACACATATATAAACACTTATATATTTGTATATCCAAAGCATAAGTAATAACGGATCTGATCAAAGAATACAAGATTTTTCTAACCTAGAATTCTATACCTCAATTCAGATAATGTGCATCCATACATTAATACACACATAATGGAAATGAATAAACTTCCCAATAAGATATTATATGTTTAAATAAATATGTTATTGTACAATGGAAATGAATACGTACAAACAGTCCCGTAATCATTCACTTCATTGAACCATTTGAATGTATCGTGTTAGCCTTATCAGTGCCCGTCTAACAATTTTAAACAAAATAAGGAATTATGTTGTACACTATTATCATTCTTCCATACTGCACTTCTACTTCTTGATAGCAGCAAATCATTCCAAACTTCATCTCAAAGATTACTAACATTCTACTCTCTACTTGATAGAAAAGCTACCTTATCTTAGGACTAACCAAATTCTTGAGCAAGTCTCTATTAATCTTAAATCATTTTCAATCCAGTCATCATTCCAAGAACTTTAGACATAACAGTAGAGGAAAATGCTTGCTTTTCTTTTCTTAATGCCATGAGTGTCCTCAAATAAAATTAACTAGAAGATTATGTCAAAGCTTATGTACCCACTTCAACTGCAGACATAAATCAGGTTTTAAGTTCTGAACACCACCAACAAGAGAAATTGAAGGGATACGCTGCATCCATCATTTCTTCTAAACCCTTGGAGCTTCCTAATTCAGTGATTCATTAAGAGAAGAACGGACTTTGAGCAACAGAAACAATCAAAACAACACAAAATGAAGACAAGTTCGGCTGTAACATACCCATAAATTGACTAAGCCACAAATTGAACTCTTCCTTGGAATATCTTCTCCTTCACAAGACACCTTTTTGGTCAAACTCGCTCTTCCTAACTGTCACCGTCAATCTCACGCTAATGGCCATTCCCTCAGATCCCACTAACTCCCAGAAGAAAATTGAAATCGAGCTTCAACCTCCATCAGCACTCTATCACTAAAGCCATCCCTTCCCAGAAGGCAAGAGAAAGGAATACAACAATAGACTATCGAAGGCATGGAGAATGCTGCAGGCAAGGGTAGAACTCTGTTCTTGAACAAGCAATACAAACAATCATAACTCACATGCAGAGAGGACGAAGATCAAACACCAATCCAAACTTGAACTCGAACGCTATCATTAGATAACATCCAATTAGAGAAAGGAGGAGAAGATTAACCTACGATTTGTCACTATTCCACAATCGTAGGAGAAAGGAAGAAAGATAGCTTAGACTGGTCAGCGCCAACCACAAATAGCTAACAGGGGAAGGCTTGGACTGGCAATGGCAGATTAGACTACGGACTTTGGCTTAGTTTGTTTCCATTTTTCTTTGAACCGGGTTTTCTGACCGGTTTTATGGATTCCTTAGAAATTTCAAAAACCGGCCGCGTCATATGGGTCCCACCGGGTTAGCAGTGCAAACAGAGTTACTAGTAAAACCGGACCGAACTGTGAAAATGGTCTGTCGCGGCGTTCACTTCGCTGCGCTGCAAAATTATGGGCGGCAGATCCAGGAAGAGGCGGGCAACGGATTCTGATTCTGGCTCTGAGATGGAGTCTCGGTTGTCGACTCTGTCCGACTCCGATGACTCGCAGCGGTCCTCCTGGAAACGGCACCATCGCCATCGTAAGGGGCTAAGCAGCTCCAGGAGGGAGAAGGAGAAGAAGAGGGAGAGAAGCATTAAGGAGAAGGAGAAAAAAAAGAAGATGAAGAAAAGGAGGGAGAGGGACAGGGACAGGAGAGAGAGGGATGGGGATCGAAGCCGGAGGAAATCGAGAAAAGATGAGAAGAGAAAATTCAAGAAGATGAGTTATGGGTCGGAAGACGACTTCTCCTCCCATTTAAGTGACTCAGAATCGGAGGGAGATCGAGATGGTCCGGAGTCCATGCTAAGAAATATGCTTACGGATTTCCCTAATGTTGCGGACGACTTGAAGCAGGCATATAGACTCTCCCTCTTGTCCTTAGGAAAGCTTTAGCTTGAGAACTACACAGTTTTGGAGTTTTGTTCTATGTTGTGTTGAAATATTCTGCAACTTAGATATACACACAGGGCGTTGCTTTTTTTTTTTTCCTTCCTTTCTTCCTTTCTTTTTTTTCTTTTTAAGCTGAAAGTTCTCTTTTTCCCCCTTGCTTGTATTGATATAGCTATTGCAAATGATTGATGCCGGACAAGCTGTTGACATCAAGGGCATAACTGAAAGGTCTCTGGTTAAACATCTGAAGAAGCTGTTCCTTGCATTGAGCCTCAAGGAGAATGGTGGAGTTTTTTTGCTGCCTTCAGATAGTCGCCCTGTTCTAGAGGTGATTGGCCCCTTAATCGATGCTCATATTGAGAGTAAGGAGCAAATTCTGAAACATTCTGAACCAGTGAAGGATTTGCAACCAGAAGAAGCGAATGCTGATGGTAGACCTGCCATAGATGATAGTAATATACCAGCAACTCAGCCTCCTGGTGCTGATGCTTCAGTCCCTAGAAGGTACCCTTATTTCCTGAATTAGTAGAGGATGACCTGCAATATGATGACTTTCTGGAGCTATTTTCTCTTTGTAAGCGTCCATTTGTGCTACTTGGGAAAGAGATGAATCTCAAGAATATGCATTTAACTCCTCAGTTGTTTATTGTAATGTCAATCTTCATGCTGATCATCCACGTTTACCTTGACTTGAACATGCATTTTATTAAATATATCATTCTGAAAGGTGGTTCTTTTAGGATAATTGGCCCAGCAATGCCATCAGCAGAGTTGCTTGCTGCTGCAGCTAAATTGACTGATGCACAGGCAGATCTCAGGTATCTCTTGTCTGCAGATTCATTATCAGATGT
This sequence comes from Sonneratia alba, assembly GCA_900174645.1. Taxonomy (NCBI): domain Eukaryota; kingdom Viridiplantae; phylum Streptophyta; class Magnoliopsida; order Myrtales; family Lythraceae; genus Sonneratia; species Sonneratia alba. Next base: position 2,488,525 of record FWPY01000028.1, on the reverse strand, counting down.
GGGTTCTATCTATGTTGTCACTTTGATGGTGTACTACTTGGATTTATACTTTATGATGGTTGAAGTCTTATTCTTCTTGTAATTGGTAGCTCAATGTTGCTTTTTATGTTGCTCCTGAATTAATATTAATTCTGAAAAACATGTATTTTTCAGGGAAGCGGAATTAGAAGAAGATACTGAATTGTTTATAGGCCCACCCCCACCGGCTGTTGTTGCTGAAGCTGAATCTGCAAATGAAGCAGAGCGGTTTGAAGAGGTCTAATATTCTGTTGCATATAGGCTATATATTCTTTCTTTCAGCGTCCTTAAATCAAGAGAAAGAGGTTTTCAAGCTACTATTTCCTATTTTTTGACAGATAAAATATAACTCCCTCTTTGTGGTTGCTTTAACCTTCATATTTACCTGCATTATTCTGAAAAAGAAAAGCTGTGAATTTCTTTTGAATTGTTCAGCATGTTGTCATATTTTTCATATTTGTTTCATCAGGTGACAAGGATTATGGGAACTGATGCAAATGATCCCTACGATATAGTGGGAGCAAACCACAACATGTCTACAGACAACATTAAGAAAAGGTATGCTTTGTTGCTCAGGGAACTTTCGATTAAATACAAAAAATTTAGTAGTACGTGAGCATATTATATCATATCTTAACTTATGTTTTTTTGAAAAAATCTTGAATATGCATCCAAATTATTTACATATTGGGTGGTTATATGTGTCATCAAGTATTCCCAATCATTGTTCTTAATCTGATCTAAAAAATGTTTTTTTTACTGATTATCTTTTGTTAGAATAATGGAACAACATAACTAATTTAGAGTATAACCGATATGTGCACTTCCAATTTTTTTTTCCTGGAGGATGATAGACGAAGACAATAATCTTATCTTCACATATGAATTTTATGTTTTTCATTTCTCTGTATGTTTACTTTCATATAGTATTCAATTTTGCTCCTAATCTGAAAATTGGATTTTCCTCTTTTTATCGCTTTAGGTACTGGAAGTTGTCTCTTTTGGTACATCCAGACAAATGCTCTCATCCAGAAGCCCACCAGGCTTTTGTAAAACTAAATAAAGCATTTAAGGAGTTGCAGGATCCAGAGAAGGTGAGTATACAAAACAAAGTTTTTTGCTTTCTTAAGCTAAATGACTGTACTAATGCTGCTCCTGCAAAGAAAAAATTCAGGCAGAAATTGCTTCTGCCTACTCTCCTCATATAAGTCTTTTCACTATGCTTGGCATTATCATATCCTTGTCAAGATTCTATACTCAATTGATGCTGGAACTATGTGCATGCTTTGCTCAGAAAATATTTATGTCTTGGCATATCCACTGATTCCTAGTATCAATTTATCTGCTTTTTACAGCGGAAAGCATTTGATGAAAAAATTAAACTCAAGGAGGAGCAAGAGGCTTTTAAGGTATGCACTCTCTCATGCAAAAATCAGGGAAAAGTCCATGAATTCACTTAAATGACAGGTAATTTTATTTCTTTGTGCTCCAGGCTGAGTTGCGAGCAATGCGTGAGGCTGCACAGTGGAGAAAATTGCAAGGTGAGCTATTTTCTGCTTATGCAAGTCTTCTTTTCCTATTCTATATCTTGATAAGGTAATGAACGGAATAATGTGGTTGATTTGTTTGACCTGTAAATAATATGCTGCTTCCCTCAATGAAACAGCTCCCTGGACCAGCCTAGTAAGCTGGCACTTTTTGTTTCATTTGAGGCTGAGCAAACAGATAAGGCAGCAGTTGCTATGTAAATAGTTCATGGTACTAGCTTCTGTTTGTCTTGTTGATTATTCTGTAGATGCTAAGTTGTTGTGGGTACATGGATTTGTCAGCTGACACTGTTAGTTTCTCATAGTTTGAGTGAAGAATGCTCAACTCGTTGGCTAAAAAATGATCTCTCATTTCCAGGTATATCCATGGAGGGTGATGAGGAGCTTTTGGCTGATATAGAAGTAAATGTCTCTCCAAAAAGAGATGAATGGATGACAACATTACCTCCAGAGAGGAAGGTAAGATTGTACCTGATACTTTCCATGATCCTAATAATACTAATGTTAGTGGGTGGAATCTACCTGGTAAAATTGGTACTCATGATGGGTTTCCTGAATTTGTGATTTCTTGATTTGTTAGAGAGAGAGAGGTTTCCAGTGTTAGGCATGTTTGTCCCACTGAGTTTCCTTTCATGAGCCCCAGTGCTGATTAAACAACCTTTTCCACTTCTTATCCTGAATAATTTTTGATGCACGGTACTGGTGATGAATTGAATGTATGGTTTTATTCATCACCAGAGAACTAGAGAGCCTATCCTTTAACAGGACCAGTGTACTATCAATGCATTATATTTCACTCTGCAATGGTGGTAACATTGCACTGTTTTTCCTTGTCAGCCTGGTATGACTATGCACTCGACAACATTTAGCAGGACCTCAAAAGAAGGCCGTGGTGATACAAGTGTGTGGACTGATACTCCATCAGACAGAGCACAGAAAGCTAAAATGAAGTATATGCCTCATTTTACATCAAGGATTCCAACTTCTCATCTTTATAGTTATTTTCTTATGTGTTAACCAAGACACCTGATTCATTTTCATTTGCCAGATACCTGGAAGCATATAATGATGCTACAGCTATTGCATCAAATGAAGAGGAGAAGAAGAGGATGACTGCAGATGCAGAGTTGGTGGACATGTACAATAAAGCCAAACGTTCAAAAACTTTGGTTCAGAAGCACCAGGAAGAGTCAAAGAGCCTTGCAAGGAAGAAGTCAAAGCGGCAGCCTGTGGAGAAAGAGGAGAAAGAAGATTGGGTGGGGAGTCATCCTTGGAAACCATGGGACCGGGAGAAGGACTTGATGGCTGGGAGACAAAAGGTGAACTTTGATTCAGAGAGTATGGGCCAAGGATTGTCCTCTAGGTTCTCTTCTGGTCATTTCCAGAGGAACTTCCTCTAGTTCTCTTTGGTAACTAGGATACTGGTGCCTGATAACTCACACTGAGAATGGATGGGGAGGCAGGGATTCCTTGAGTGCATTCGTGCTACAAGCTGTGTGGCTTCTAGATTCCGGTTCGGATGTCACCTCTCATATATTGAACAAGCTGAGCTGTGTAGTTCATACGAGCTTCCATTTCAATGTGATGGCGTTGCTGTTTTTACTGGCAAAGCAAAATGCAAGTGAATTAATTTTCTGAGGATATGATGTCCTTGTGTTCCCTTCTCCGTCATGGAAACCCCGAAGAAGAGCGAACAGGCTGGAAAGCCGTACAACGGAAGCTTGGATTAGATTAAAGCCCCGAGGAGTTTTCCTGACTCTCTTCTAGAAGGAGAAAGAGTTAAAGGCAGTGCAGAGGAGGCCGATGAGTGAAAGTCGCTGTCACTCATTTCTTCTGCCTCCCTTGCCTGTCCATTAGTCCCACAAACCGCCCCAAATCCTCTTTTTATCAGCACTTGCGTGATTTGCACTGTCTCTCTCACTCCCTCCCTCCCTTTGCATGCTCGCTAATTAAAGGAACCCCATCCTTCCCTTTCTTCATTATAGTATTTAGAGCTTTGCAGGTTTAGTTTTACAATTCCCATCATCACCGCCCAATCAAAGGCAAATCTTAGTTTCAACGAGTGGCTCGTGCTGGGACGCTCCCGACTATCTTCTTCTGGGGTCCAACAAGATTGACAACAACAACCCATTAGTTGTTTCGCCATGTCTCGAATGTCTCTGGAGCTCTGGTTTTCCGACCGCCATGGAGATGTTCTACAAGTGGTGGAGGCGGCCATATGAATCCGCTGGGAAGGGTGGTACGACGAATATGTTGTCGATTTTGATTCGAGGAAATCATTTTGGATGCACTAGTTGGCAGCATCAGCGACAAGGAGGAAATGCATCACTAACCGGCCATGAAAGTGACACATATATATATATAGTTCACACTGATCTATCAAGCTCTCTACTTATATCTTTTCATATGTGAAGTATATGAATCTTATTAAATTAATTGTTAAATTAAATGAGGATATTTTTATCTCCTCTGCGTAAATATATATATATATATATATAATCTTTGCTTTTTTTTTCCTCAACATAACAACTATGAATCCTCCTCCAATGTCAAGCTTCAAGAGCTTGTTCAAATGGAGGGTGCCCTCCCTCATAAGCCTAACTCCACCCAAGGAAATGGAGGGGGTAACTGCAGGTTGTGTCCCAATTAACCGTACTATGATTTTTTGTCGTCTTGTTCTTGAATTCTTTTTGTTCTGTTTCCATTTAAATTGAAAAGGTCAGTGATTGTGGATCCCAGTCTTCACATCCTTCCAATCATCAACCTAGCTAGCTAGCCCGACTGATGGGATACATCCACCTTGGAAGTAACCATCAACCCAATTCCCACCCTTCCCCTCCTGCGTTGCGTCTTGATGATTGATCCACTGACATTTTCATCACCCAATTACTGTAATATATATTGCTGCTAACAGTTATCCTGCGGCAAAAGCCAAATCCATTAGGATGCATGAGATCATTCTGGTGATGATAGTGACGAGATGACATGATGAGGCGGCTTCACCACAAGTAAACATCACTTTTTAATTTACCGACCATCAATGTACATCGTAGACCTTACCAACCTTCTTCCGTCAACGTTTGAAGTGAATGCAGATGCCCGTTATTTCAAGCTCATCCGCATATAAAATGCATTGAAAAGTTGACTTTCATACTCACAGACCGCTTCATGCTGGGCTCGAATTACGTGACAAAGGTGTCGCAGCGAGATGAAATCGGGCACTGCATGCCAGTGATGATGGGAGATGATCGTGTTCGATAATGGCGCTAGAAAATATTATTCTCCGTGTAGCATCTAGCTGCTATACATGTAGATGTGATCCTGATTTCCACATGGTCTGTGGATTGTGGAAACATATATAATATTTAATTAGAAAGAAAAAAAACAGATAACCTTTTTCACCTCCCTCTTTCAGGTGATAAGCACGACTTTTTTTTTCTTCCTCCCTTCTTTCTGGCATAATCCATACCTGGAGGCCCAAGAGACTGATCAAGATGAGATCCATCTCCAGTGGCTGCAACATGCCATTGTAATTAGATGTATTTGATGAGTGAGGGTCCGAGTCTATAGGACCGGTTTTAAAAGAAAGAAAAAGGCCAGTATACCCCCCCTTTTTTTCTAGCTAGCCTCATTTTGTCATCATCTCCAGGTTTCCTTATAATTAGTTTACACGTGGTTTCATTCATTTCACTCACTGTGCATGTAATTCTTTCTGCGATGGCACAGATTATTCATAACGATGGTGAAGATGAAGATGATGATGACGATGACGATGATGGTACATATCAATGTATGCGTATTTGGGGGTGAAGAGGGTTATCGGTTGGGGAGGCAATTTCGGTGGCGCACCGTCCAAACAAACCTTTCCCAATCAGCTGCCACCCCCATCCAACACACATGGTCTCACAAACACGAGCCATCAAATCCCATCTCTCTCTCTCTCTCTCTCTCTCTCTCTCTTATACTCCATGTATCTATATATATATATATAAGTGACTATGTATCTTTGCCGCACAACATACTTACAACTTCTCTCTCTCTCTCTCGTTCTCTTCCTCGAGGAGAGTAACTCGGAGGTCTCGAAGACATTTGCCAGCGGTGAGTACTTTCTATTTTCATTTTTTCCCTTGCTTTGATGCTTTGTCAAAACGAGAAACTCCAACCGTATTCGCATCTCAGCGACCTCTGCTTATATATACATATATATATGTCTATGCATACATAGATTATCTGCAGTTCATATTCTTTGTGCGAAGCAGGTTCCCACTTTGCTTCTCTCTCTCTCTCTCTCTCTCTCTGAAGTAACATCAATTGCATTCTAATAGCTTTCAATATCGCCGGTTGAGTGAGCATCTGAGGCGTTCGTCAGTTCGTCACCGTACATACGCACATATATTGGAACAGCAGCTATGTGAATGTCGATCCATGTTAGTGTAATTTCTCAGGGTTTTTTTTTCTTTCCCTCTTTATGGCTCTTGTAGGGCTGTGTTAGCTTGGAGATCGATTAGGGTAATCATGCAAACTAGATACAGTTTGGCGTATGAAACGGAAAAGAAAACCGAAAAAGAAATTATTTTTCCGGGACAGAGTACAGTGCACTCTAAGGAACACACAGACATGTAGATTATACAGATATCGGATGCAATCCTCATAATTTGCAACCATAAAAGGTCAACCTTTTCGGCTGCTTTATGGCTCCAACCATCGAATTATTGTCATAGACAATGGACACTAAAGAACCGTAAGGTACAGTTCAGTTCTTAATATACTCCTTTATATATATATATATATACATACACATATTTTTAGGCAATGAGCCTTTTGCCTTAGCTGATAGCCCCATTAATTTCTTCTATATTAAGAGGCTGGAGTTATTTCCTTCGTGGGTCTGGTTTTCCATGTGTCTGTTCTCATCTCTCTATTTGCTCTTTCTAAATACACATCGATGTTGCCTGGCTTTGTAGCGCGTGAGGAAGCTCTCGGGTGAATCTACAATATTGTCGAGAATGACAGAATCGGGTGTGCCACCGGGGTTCAGATTCCATCCCACTGAGGAAGAACTGGTTGGTTACTACCTAACGAGGAAAATCAGCTCCATCAAAATTGATCTCGATCTTATCACTGACATCGATCTCTGCAACATGGAGCCTTGGGACATCCAAGGTACTTCACCTGAATGCCCACTTACTTTGCTAGCTAGTTTCCTCTTCCCTTCCTACGACACCAAACTGTCATAAAAGGAAGAACAGATGTACTTGCTGGGCTATCTATTAGAAACCTCCCACAATTCTAAAAGCGAACCCCTTTTTTCTGTTTCTTTTGAGTGCTTTGTTTTTTTTGTTTTTGTTTTTTTTTGGAGATTTGAGGACAGAACATGATATGGTAGATGGTGATGCTTTCAGATAGATGCAAACTATTGGGAAACGATGAACAGAAGGAATGGTACTTCTTCAGTCACAAGGACAAGAAGTATCCGACTGGGAACAGAACCAATAGAGCCACGGCTCACGGGTTCTGGAAGGCCACAGGAAGGGACAAGGCCGTGCTCTCGAGGAACAAATCTATCATCGGGATGAGGAAGACCCTGGTCTTTTACAGAGGCCGAGCACCCAACGGAAGGAAGACAGATTGGATCATCCACGAATACCGCCTCCAAACATCAGAATATGCCCCTCCTCAGGCAAATCCTCAATGCCATTCCTCGCAAGCATTTGGTAGTTGGTACCATGAAGTCAGAGATTGCTGGTTGTGTCTACAAAAAACACATATGTTATTGTGTCTTTCTGGTGAATGCAGGAAGAAGGATGGGTAGTTTGCCGAGCTTTCAAGAAGCCAATTCCGAATGAAAGGCCGGGTGTGTTCGAAGCTTACACTCCCAACGGGGTTCAAAGGCACGGTTGCACTCCAGACAATGTGATTCCGTTAATCCCAAATCAGGATTTCTACTTTCAGCAGTCCATAGTTTCTGGTGCGCTGCAAGATGAGATAAGCAAGGAAGGACAAGGGCTCCCGCAGCTACTTGATATTCCTACTCCGACCGCCATTTCAAACAGTCGGTCAATGGATCAAGTGGTGACATCACATCATCAAAGATTGGACTTCCCATACTTCGGAGACTATGATCTGGATGGTGAATGGAAGGCTTTAAACAGCTTGCTCAGTGCACCAGAGCCGAATAGCAGCTGCATTAACGCTGATCATCGTGCAAGCCACCCTCTGAGTCCTCATCAAGAACTCGCCCCTCCTGCTCATCTAGATCAGGGCTATTATCCCGTCCTGCATTTTTGATGCTGAGTCATAACAACTTGAGAGCTTCCCATGGTCGTTTTCCTTGTTTGAACTAATTGCTTGTTGATTTAACGAATCAATCCCTCCTCAAAGATTTAACGAATCAATCATAAGTAGTAGAAGTAGAAGCAGAGTGCAATCGCCATTTTCCAGTTAAGGTTCGACAAGTCAGTGATCTAGTTTCGTGACATGCATGTGTGTAGCTGCAAATTTATGGTTGAGGACTTGGGACTGAATCTTCTACTTTGAAGAATGATTCCGAAGAACGCCATCCACCCAATTCCAATAAAAACTGTATTTTTAGTATAAAATTTGCATTTTACATCGAAAATTCCGAAATTTACAACATAACAAAAGCACTCCACAATAAACAATTTCGCTTACCATGTAGTTTTGAGAACGAACAGCTATCATCTCTCGTTATCCATGTTATGCTATTCGAGTTTAATTTACCAAATTTTAAGGGAGAACTGAAAGAAATTGTTTTGTTTAATTTTTGAATTTAAAATTTAGCATGAGGTCGTTGAAATCATGTATTTTTTGAGTGGATTCAGGAAGGGAAAATTCAAGAATTAATTTATAGGAAAAATGGGGAAACAAGGTAAGGTTCCGGCCCCTCTGTTTTCGGTGGTAAGGAGGTTGTCGGTTTCCTCGGATGAATGGTGTGAGAGGTAATGAGGAAAAAAGGGGGAAGCTTTTGCTTATTTGGCAGAGTTGTGAGCTCCTCTCCTTCTCCCACTCCCCCTCCCTCTTTCACTTCTGTCCTCGTTGCAGCTATTCTCAATTCAATTCAATTCAGCGTAATTCCCCTTTCATTCTGCAGTTTGAGCTGGAAGCTCAGCCCTTTGGAGTTTGGAGTATGATCAATTCGATCCGGCAGCTACCTACTTCTCTGAAGCAACTCTAAACAATGGACACTCCAATCTGCTGAGAATCCTAAAACAGCCCTTGGACCTCAGAGAAAAGGGGGGAAAGAGTAATCTCTTCCTCATGGCGGCGCCAAGGATTCTGACTGGCGACTCCTCCAGGCTGATGCGAGACGAAGAGGATGTTGAGGAGGATGATTCGCCTTTGGACAAGGGAACTAAGCTCAAGAGGTTTCCTCTGTCGTGATGGGAACTCGCCACTTTCGTCGGAACGGCGAGTTCCTGGTCTTCTCGACGGGCTTGCTTTGTATTTACTTGACAATGCCTGCGGCAGAGTATGGCAGAATTAAGCTGCCTCGCACTATTGCTGATCTTCGTTTGCTCAAGTAGCTTCTTTCCCTCCTCCTCCAAACCCCCACCCCGCCCCTTTCACATTCAAATGCGGTCGCTCCGACTCTTTAGTGAAAACCACTTGAATTCTCTCGGTTCCCAAAATTATTGTCATTGAGAAGCATCTGATTCTGTGTATAAGTATAATAAAACACTATTCAATGTATAACTGAAGCGGAATTCAGAGACGTTCGTTTGCAGGTAAACATCTTCATATACGTAACTTAACCCCCCCAACAAAGGAGCTTCAGACATATAACTTATCAAATATGTATAATAAAAAAAAATGGAGCTTCACATATATATCTTCCTTGTTGACGGTCTGGCTTTTTGCCCAATTAGGAGCTCTGCTGATACATTTGCTGGGGAAGCTTGTTTTGTGGCTCTACTTTGTGACGGCTCAAAATTTCTTGTTATCCTCTCATACCTTGTCAGTCGAGTGTCGAAGCCTGCAATGGCGCTTTTTTGTTTCTTTTTGGGTCAGTTAGTTTGGCGGCCTGGAAAAAAGATGAGTAAAATTGATCTACCATTAAGTAGGTTGAAGTTTGTCTTTTGAATGCCCTAGCATGGTCACTGTGGTGTTCAGCGGCATGCTTGTGGGCGTACCTTGTTGATTAGTATTATGTTATTCTTCCTAATATAAGAATGCGTTACTTATGGTTTGTAATCAGTTAGTTCTGATTTTCCATCATCCTAATTCCTGTAGCTGTTGGCAGAGCTCATCTTGGAGCATATGCTAGAGATCACCCAGCAAGGTTCTCTTTCGGTTACTGCTCAACATATATCTTCATGCAAACGTTTATGATTTTGGGAACAATATTTATGTCATTGCTTGCTGGAGCACTTTTTGGCAATCCAAGAGGCCTTTTCTTAGTTGTCTTCAATGCCACAGCAGGAGCATCTTCCTGCTACTTCTTGTCCATGTTGATTGGTAGACCCCTGGTTAGTCGGCTGTGGTCTGAGAAGTTGAGATATTTCCAAGGACCGTACTTCTTTTTCTAAAAAGTTGAATTTGGTGCATTCTCTATTTGTCATAATTTAATCCTATAACGGCAATAATTTTTTTGCCAAAATATTAAAAATTGCTCTTTTTGATTCAGATAGCAAAGCGCAGGGATAAGTTACTTAACTACATGCTATTCTTGAGGGTAACGCCAACACTGCCCAACTTGTTTATCAATTTGACATCACCTATCGTTGATGTGCCGTTCCATGTTTTCTTCTTGGCAAATTTCCTTGATCTTATCCTAGCTGCTTATATCACTGTCAGAGTAAGTCATTCCAACTCCAATTTCTCCATATTTTTCAGTGTCTGACTTTGTTTGACTGTGCTTAAGTCTATCTTCTGAAGAAAAATAACCAGCCTAATGTTAGTGGAATTAAAATGTACAAAGGATGAAGAAATAGAAATTAGGAAAAGAATGTCCATCCAGTCAAAACTGTGAAGACAAAGATCAAATCATAAAGGTCATATTCCCTATATGCTGTTCCAATGGCGTGAAGAGAAAATTCCTTTTTACAGATAAAAGCCTTGCATTTCGCCAAAAACACCAAAACCTGTATGGCTCCCAAATGCCCCTCCATACTGAGTCCCTGGATAGTAATTGGATTCCGGGATTCTCAGCAACTTCATGGTGCAAAACAAGTGATGGCCTCTAGATCTCTTACTCGTATCAAACCTTTCTGTGGTGAATATTTGCGCTTTTAGATTATGTGGTGTTGAGTGCTGCATGTTGAGAGCTCCTGTGCCCATTAATTTTATTCGTGGTCTATGGCCATTCAGATGCTGAATGCATAGAGAAGGATGTTCGCTCAGGTATACCTATCACAATGATGGTAATGTTCTACTGAATCTTCTGACTGTAGTCAAATTGCATTTACTTTTCCTCCTATCTGCTGTGCTACTCAAAAAATATTGCCCTTTTCACATGAATTCAGTAATTTGACATTTTAAATCTCCCGCTTTCTTTTCTTCTTTTAATGAGAATACCTTGTGAGATTAAGTGGAGAAGTTGGTGCATTCTCTTCGACCACAAATAGAGTCAAGTACAGCCACCTTTCCTTTTGGTTTTGCTAAGTGCTCAAGCTCTCCTTTACAGGTTGGTCTTGCCCTTGGTGATCTCAAGTCAGTGAAAGATCTATATGATTTCAAAACTCTCTGTTCTGTTCCTAATTGGTTCACTCATTATATTTCTGACCCTGTTGAAGAGGAAACGAGTTTATGAGTGAAAGGCAATTGGAGGAGGACCCTCCATAATTTCAAAGAAGACACTTTTATGTGTGGGATTTTCTGTGGCATAGTAATTATTTCGCCAGGGTGAGGGAAAAGGCCATTCATCAACTTTCACTTCGTGACATAGTTTGACGGCATTGTCCTACAAAGGCAGAAAGGAGGACATATGTACTCTAGAAATGATCTCTTCAAATTATTCCTTTGTATTTTCACTGAATCAGTCATGTTATATATATCGAGTTTCTGATGGTAGCCAATGCTTGCTTTTACTGATTTCTCATCTTAAACGGAAGGAATTGTTGCCATCTAAAAAGATCAAACAGTGGGAAGATGAGATTCTCAACAAGGAGGGACTGCTGAAAAAGGAAAAATCTTCTATTTGTTCAGCTTGGCCTAGTCTGATTGCACTGCTCCTGATTGATCCCGAGAACAACAGGTATTTTAGGTCTCACCGTTTCAGCCATATGTGCAATTGCGTGACCATTTCTTTTATCAGCTAAACCTTTAGTTGAAGAAAGCACTATCCCAGCTATACTTGAAAAGTTGGAACAGGATTTAAACTTCATTTTCGGCCAAACAAGATCAGCACTTCAAGCATTAAACATTCAGCTCAGTGAACAAGCACCAACCCAGAAGATATACAAAAGAAAAACAAAAGTATACAATGGCATAAACTAGCTCGACTTGGATAAAATCCCACTGATAATGATTGAATTTCCATGCTTAGAGAGAATCGAATTCACTATTGCTGAGAAGACAGGGAAATGTAAACTACAATAGAACATGTTGGTTTTTGCAGGCTCTCATCATAGACCCAAACTTCTTCCAAAGATCATCCCTATAATGAATCAAGGGTCACAGCTGGTGAGTCTTCATAGCCTGTAATGCCAGTTATCCTGATTCGGGTGTTTGGCTGCATAAGAAATTGCTCCCTCAGAGCATTGATAATAGCAGAAAAGTTGCTAAGAATGCCATGTGATATGTCAGGGTAAAATCAATTTGAGCACCAAAGAACTTTGAAAGTCTAAATATGTTAATACAAACAAATATAACATTACAAAAAAAGCAGCTGGTAACCTGTCTGTGACCAATGTTTCTTCTGTACTTCTTCTTCTTCTTGTATTTGAAGACAATCACTTTCCTGTCCAGCCCCTGCATATAGCGCCAGAAGTTAATATACAGAAGACTGCAAATTACAAACTTTATGCCCAACTTCATGCTGTAAAGCGAGGACACAAAAATATGACCTGCTCTTCAACGACAGCATGAACAGCAGCATTAGGCACCACTGGCTTCCCAATGTAGGTGCTTGTTTTAGTTCCCACAAGAAGCACCTTGTTCAAGATAATCTATTTCCAAAGGAAAACAGTTGGAAATCAACTGAGCGTGCTGGCATAAAAACCACAATCTTAAAGAACACAAGAAGAACTGCATGAGAACTGATCTCATTATTGGTCAAGAGACTGTTATTCTCATGGAAGCCATGTTGAAGCAGAAACTAGTAAATATGCCTTTCAAGAATGATATGACAAATAATAATACTATGACAAAGTTAAAGGTAACTAGGCCAGTGTGCCTTCTACAGAATCTATATCCTGCACTTCAGTTTATGTCACCAGCATGTATGGGTGATCTACAAGTCAATACTGTGTAAATCCTTAAACCAATGGATAGAAAAATATTCTTAAAAAATGACAAAGTTACAAAGCACCCAGCGCCAGCAATATGCCCCTACAGGCAGGAATAACGCTATAAAGATGGAGTGGGAAATCCAAGAATGAGTCTCATCTGATAGCAACCCATTTGAGTATTTCATCTGATTTTCTGCTGTCATGTTTCTCCTCCAGAGATGACAAAGTTCTTAGCAAATTAACATCTTGACCTGCTGCCAAATGAATTAAACGATAACAAGAAAGAGCATGCATTTCCTTGGAAAAGCCGCCACAGGCACACTGCAAGACCAACCTAAGGAACAAATGGATAGACAAGAGACCCTCCCTTTCCTACCTTATCATTGACATTTGCACCTTTAAGCCTCTGGGTGTAGATAAAACGGCCCGGGAACACAATATACTGCCGAGACCCAATCTGCCCAAAATCAACCAAACTCCACATGGTTAATAACGGCAATCTTACCCTACTAGAATCCTCAGTTGATAGTTTTGATCAGCAGTTTCAGTGTAAGACCCTTTGATGCAATGCCTTGTGTGCACATTTGTACATATTGTAATCATTTACGCGAATACCAATTGTCATAAAAAGAACCTTCTAAACAAAAATGCTCCTTTCCTCACCATAACCACTGCGAACACTTCCTCCCGCTTGGGCACTTCATCGGAGGTCTCAACGATCTGGGCGGTTTCGCTTTCGGGTACTGTTCTGGGCTCTACCTCGAGGACGGGTGCCTCAGTTTCGGAGAACCTGGGAAGGGCTATAAGTGGTTTCTTTTTTACGCTGAAAGTAAGGGAAGGCGGGCTGTGGATCGGTTTCTCAGAGACAGAGAGGGGAGGGAGCGGATTCTTTTGACCGGGTGAAACTCTGCAATTTAGCTTGAGAAGGGAGCATAGGGAAAGAGCGGAAGTGGCTGAGCAGGAAGCCATGTCCCTCTTCTTCTTCCTTCTCCTTCCTCCAGTGCTTGTTGTAGAGCCGAGACACAGATGAGCTGCGTCCTCTACTGCGTTCTCACCGCGTCCACCTTCACCTTATGAGTGAGCGACTGACTGACTTATCCTATCTTTTCCCGATGATAAATTCGTTTCTGCACCTGGAATTTGTCGTTATTTTTTTTCAACCCTAAAGTTTACATTATTACTAACATGCACCCTGAAGATTGGATTTCTTCCCATTATCCACCATTACCATGCGTTCTTAAAACTCTGTATACACAGACAGAATCATGTGGACGTATGAGATGTATAAAATTTTAATTTGGGATCTCCTCATGTCCACACCAGCTAGCTGAAGTCTCTACACTTTCAGACCCATCTTGCAGATCTCTTTGAGCCTCATGGGATCCCCCAACCTGTTGCTTGATGTCAGCTGTGGCATTGTTCAATCAAGACCATCTGCAACTGACTCCAGAACTCCCCACGTACTTCAGGATATTGAGCCTGCCAAGTACTGGAAATAATTTCCAAGTATGTGGCAGTCCTGAAATAGAGCTGATTTCCAGCATCTGAGACAAACCCAATGGAATCATCACGGCTTATCATGCAAATGCTAAGGGTGTAAAAGCCGAATTTTCTCCCATCCAATCGAGACAGAAGAGATTAATTGTGTTGTTGAAGCAGAAGATTAGAGGACGTGCAGCGTTTGAGTGCAATGCAGTAGAGAGGCCCAACTCGAGCTTTTGACCACTCCACAATATACTAAGATAAATGATGGGATGTGTTTCAGGGCCATAGAAGTCCAAAGGGCATATATTGTCCGTTCCACTAGGCTGGAGGAGCGTATTGTTTCACACTGTTGGATTCCATTCTCACCTTTAGAAGAGCATATCCTATGATCTTACCCAGAAAGTTCAAGCAACAGTCTCTCAGCCGCAAGTAAGCTGAAATACACGTATCCAGCATCCTTTTTAGTGTATATTACTGAGCAATTCTTATACCGTTTACACCTCCTTGATGACCAGCAAACCTATTCACGTTTCCTCCTAGGCCGCTTTCTTGTAAACTTCAGCTAATGATATCTTCTACGAAAAAGCATACCGATCTCTGGTGTTTAATATTGCTTACTGTTTGTGCACTTCATTCTTCAACCAACAGAGAACAGAACCAGCCTTCTCAAGAGCAGCAGTCAGCCCTGACTTTTCAGCCCCATAAACATTCAACCGCTTCACTTAATTCAGTCTTTGCAGTCTCCAGGGCCTACTCGTACACATGATTGAACATACAATGTAATTAATCTGTTGTGCTCAACCTTTGTCACCGTTGCTTCAGCAAACGCCCTTCACCCATGTCCCGTATCTCGGTTGATTAATAAAACGCTAGTATGATTAGGAACTTCTCTAAATGCCCTCAGTGCATCTGAAAAAGAGACTACAGCTAGGCATAATTCTTCTTTCTTTCAAGTCAATTTCTATCAAGTTCATTACAAACCCGGCCCCAGCTCCTCAACTACAGGATGCAGTTCTACTGAAGCAGAAGCAAATCTACGCAATGCCTTTCTGGGTAGCAGCTTAATGCACCGGCAAGATTGCTTTCTTCCTCTGCAACAACAGCACAGACGATGCAACCCCATTTCTAACGTTGGGGTTCCCCTTTGAGAAGGATTCTTTTCTCTGGATAAGGCGAGGAGTGCATCAGAAATCCTCTTCTTCCTAGCCTCTACTGTTCCAGAACAGATCAAATTCCTTAGAATTAATTGTTACCGACAGCTTCTTTTGAAGCACCTAACTTTCATTTAATAAATTTTTAACATGCTTTAGTTTAGTAGTTGATCCAAATTTAAATAAATAAATAAAAAGAAACCCATGAATATATTAAATGTAACTACTGTGACCGATGGAAACCAATGGATCCACTATAACAGCAAAAGACAACTAATTCCTCTACATTTCTCTCGTCGATCCGTGGACCATGCATGTGAATTATAGAAACATAGATTCATTCACATATTGGATAAGTTCATGTTCCAAAGTGTTATCTCTCACTCCATTTGAGCCTTTCTAGATTATATATATGTATATATACATATATGTGCGTCCATCTGTGAACATATGTGTTCCATCCGAGCTCCAGAGGAGGGGCCTCTTGCATCCATCCGACAGAACTAGGCGGTGATGATGATGATGATGATGAAAACCCTCATTAACACAGTTCGGTATGACATATACGACATCTTTCCAGTTGGTCGTATATATCAAGAGTATCCACTTGGCCCCATAAGGACAAGATTAAAATATCAAATAATTATAAGTAATACATATGACAGCGAAGAAAAAAAAATCGATTCATTCATATGTCATAATTAGGCAGCTGTCAGAGGGAGGAGGAGGGCTCCAAGAAACCACATGCAATTGGACAACAAGAACTCGATCACGTGTGCGTGTAGCCTTTTTGATTTGTTTCGTACATGCCACCGCTCGGCGAATTTATGTATCAAGAAGCCACCACGAGCCACAAGACAATTTTTGTTTTTTTTTTTTTCTCTTTTTGTCGTCTCTTTTTGGTATAGAGATCCCGTGCCCACCCGTCGAATTGCCCATTAATAATAATGGCACACAAGTGCTCGATAATTAACTTGCAAATTTCGTTTTCATATGTAGATCATATTGTGGAAGTGAGCAATCGATTGTAGAGTCCCTTCCAAACTACTCCTTTCTTCTTAAATCTTTTGTAGATCCATGTTCTCGACAGCAAGCCAAGTAGAGCTACTTAAGTATACACATACATATTCATATATATATATATGTATGTATAAGTAAGTACACATAGTATGATGTAAAGGAGGATCTGATTCAGAAGAAAGAAGTAGATTCTCAAAAGGTGATGATGTTACGCTCTCCTTGCTCTTCTGCTCAAACCCAAAATCCAATGTGATATATGGGCCCTTCAGCAGACTACAGTTCTCTGGCTGTCCCCAGGGATAAACTGAACACCATGACAGCCGTTTCCTTCTCCTACTCCTCCTCATCATCCTCTTCACGGTCTTTAAGGTCTCCAAAGTGCTCCTCTCCCGACCATTCTCCGGTCAGCAATCATCCTGGCTCCCCGGCTCGCTCTTTCGGAATCCCATTTTCCTGGGAGCAACTTCCTGGAATTCCCAAGAAGCAGACACCCAAGTGGAGGAAGGATAAGCAATCCTCCTTCTCCTCCTCCTCCTCATCTTCTTCCTCTTCAACCACCCCGAGTCTCCTCCAGCTCCCTCTGCCTCCCTCTACAGCACCAAACCCCACGAAATCCCGAAGCTTCCACCTCAGGAAGACGAGTATTGTTGGAATGTGCCAGAGGGATCCGTTCATTGCGGCTCTAGTAGAGTGCTCCAAGGATGGTGATGGTGTTGATGCCTCCTGCAGAGGGAGTGGTTTCTGGATTGGAGCTAGGCTGTCAAGGAGCATAGGTGATCGAGTAGGACTCGTGAATGCATTCGCTTCTTGCAAGCGAAGCTGTGCAGTTTCTCAGTCAATAATTAGACTCCCGGGCACGGAAGGAGCCCCAGCTCGGTCCCGGTCCCTCTGATCTCGTGTTGGTCCGGTAGCATATGGTTACGACAGTAAATTATCTATCAGAAGTCAAGCAACTAGTGCAGCAGATCACGAAGGTAGAAGCTCATTCGGAACGTCCATTATATGAAAATTTCCTATTCTAGAGCGGTCTGTTTTCTTCTACATTTGAGATTCTTGTTTAGCTAATGAATGGGTGTAATGTGATGAATTGCGTATGAGGTCAGTATGGATATATTGCTCAAGTCAGTCAATGTAACATAAAAGTAAGACCCATGATTAGGAACCGTCTGCCGCTTTGGGATGACAGTGGTAATAGTTGAGTGAGAGAGTTCTGTTTTGATTAATTTCATAATAATAATGTATATTAGATTTCGGATCGGATTGCTGTCCGATCCAAAAGGAGTTGAGAGAGGAGAGACTACAGGTCAAGGGACCATATGCTATTTGGCCGTATGCACTTGGTTTTCATGTGCTTGCTCGAGCTGACTGATTGAAACTCGCAAGATCCCAAGGCCATGTGCGATGTGGGAGTGTTAGTCTGTCCTTCTTGGACCCAGAGAGAGACAAAGAAACAGACAGACAGACAGAGAGACAGAGACAGACAGTATCGCAGACTTGTTTTTTTTCTTTTATTATTATTTTTTTAGTTAACCCGCCTGCACGATTCTCCCTAATCTTTGTAGCCAGTGTCTGTATTAGACTCATAAAGTGCTATCGACATGAATGATGAATGCCTCTTAAATTTGTGTCCAAGCAGCGTCACGTCTCTGTTACATATGGTGCCAGTGCCAGCGTTGCTGTTAAGTACTTCTGAAGCCTTCTTCGCATTGTTTGACGGTGTGTATAATCATCCAAAATCAACAAATGACACTTATGCCAAGAGTCTCTCTTTTACACTAAGTGATTGTGAATTCAAATTATTTCAAGAAAAACAAGGACCGCAACTATTTAAAGACCGGCATGGTGGGCACCCCGCCATATGTCTCAGTATCAGTTATAACTGGACCAATCAAGAAGTGTGCCTCATATTGTCACATGCATAGTTCAGATCGGTGGCCATCTTTATTAACCCTTTTTACTCATCCTGGATGGGCCTCTTACCTAATCAGACATACATGGACTCTTTTTTTTTTCCTTAGTAGTTTCCCCTATTAAGTCCGAATCATGAGCAAGGCAAAACTCCATATAGAGGAGGAAACTCCTGTACATCCTGCATATACTGCTCATCCGAGTAGGAAATCGGAGACCATTTATTCTTCTCCTGTCCCCACACTCGTCAGATTTGGAGTGCCAAGAATTTCTGGCTGGTGTCTCTCATGGCAAAGCGAAAACCCCCAGAGCCATCGCCTTCAAGCATTCATGGACGGGATACGTCTATCACGTATGGCAAGCACGCAACCAGAAAGTGTTGTTTCAAGACAAGCAACCTTCTCTGGACAAAATCCTTTTACAACGTCAGAACAGATCCAGGAAATTTGTCTAAGAGAGTGACAATCAGTAGAGTGCTATAGGAAAGAATTTAAGAAAGAGCGAACCAAGTTAATGTAATAAAAATTGTATGAAACCAAGTGAAATTTTATATAAATTCTCATGGGAGTTCCTAAGTTCACACGAGGCGATCATCCCCCATAAATCCATCCCTAATCGAATGACTGGTTAGATGGAGATTGCTTTCCATTCCCAGAGTTAGACTTAAAATCGATACATGTCCCTACATTATCTCCGTTGGTTTTGAGAATCTTTTGCAAATTTGCAAGTCTGTTTGCTTCACTACATGCCTTTTGTAAATCTATTGTGCAGGAGAGGTCAAGAACATTTCGTACATATTTCCATGTAATGGAATTTCTACTTAATTGCCAAAAAAAAGCAACTCCATATTGATATGGTAGAAACTTAATGGAATAAGTCTGGGGGTAGTCAGTAGTCATATCTATGTATTCAATTTACGATGACATTGGTATTGAAATTGGCAGTCACTAGACCCACATCTATGAATAATGAAAAAGTCCGAGTGACCAACTCTTGTAACCACAGGGAATTTTAAGATCGGATGGGGACATCATTCACCGGGGAGCAAAAAAGATCGGATGCAGAAAGATTCGAATCTATAGAGAGGATAACTAAGTGGTTGCATGGCAGAGTTACCACATGAGGGCATATTTCTGGCTTGACTTTCAACAGCTAAATGTGATATTAGGGGTTGTTACTTCATTGGCATGGGCAACTGTATGGCTATTCTATCTTCTCTTGCAACTCCTGAGCAGTCGACAGACATCATGATCTTGCTGAAGCTCTCTGGGAGGAACCGGTTGGAGAAATGCCTCTGAAAATAGCCTATTCTGCATTAGAAAGTCATGATTGGAGAATCGTAAAGATCTTTGATCCTAAAAACGCCCAATGGAGCTACCTTAATGGCGGATCTTGGCCAGATCTTTCTCTCCCTCTCTTCACCCTTCTCCCATCATCTGTTAGTGAAACTCCAAAGAACACATTCTTTACATTCTCTAATCGATTGGTTTGGCTTCTACATGAGGAAAGTCATCAGGACATGAAATTTTCATTTTGGATGGTACCTCTTGCCACTATGATGATGTAAATCCAGATACGGTTTTGAGTTGCCCCATAACATTGACTGGTGAACTTCTTTCCTTTGGTCTCTGAGCTTTTCTCTTTGAAGTCCTATTTGTACGAATTCTTCCAAAACTCCAGCACCGTTCCTTTCTTCCCCTAATTTTAGCGTGAAACTGAATGGTCTACAACTCTTCCATCTTAGTGTCAACTTTTGAAGATTATGCTCTAGCCCACCCAAAAGTTGCTTTCTCAAACACTAACATGTCTTGTCTGATCCATGTTTCTATCACTTTTTTTGGCAATTTTCATATCATCCAAAATGTTGTGCTTCTATGGTTGTTAACTTGCTGCTTGTATAAAGACGAGGCGGCCTGAAGTAGCTGGGAGGGCTATTGATCTAACCAAAACACAACTAATGAAGGATGGGTTTTCTGAATGTCAAGATGATTAAACTCAGTAGGCATATCAGTAAACAGGCGAGGAACCGGTTTCTGGATATTTGGTGGCAAAGATGATGGTAGAGAGGTCTTAAGCCACACTTGGCAAAGAAGACGAGCAGCTGAAGCTGATGATTAGAACATAATCTTCTTGGACTATTTGAGAGGTTTTAAACCAAACAGCAGAGAGAAAAAGAAACAAACCTGGGAGGAGATCCCCACCCAATTTAGTTTGTGACAACACCCGTGTTTTTTTTTTTTTTTTTGGTTATTTGGCCGCTTTCCAAGTTGGTTCGTTCTAATATTTTCCATATATTCATTACCTCCATGAATAAAAACTCACTCTGGATAGTGGATGCTCGCAAATTATATCTTTTTCTTGTATGTGTATTGGTGACTGCCTCTTTCACAGTCATCAGCACCTATGAATATTATCTACCAATAGATGGATGGAGGATACTAGCCACGTATATATGAAAATCCCAAATGTTAACCTTCACAATACATCACATACAAAACACACGGCAGTGAAAACACACATTACAGAATCATGATCCGAACAACTTAATCCTTTTATTTACAAGCGGTAACTTTGATCCTCTTCTTTTCACATCTTCCGACTAAGAAGAGACCTTTGTGCTACTATCACTCCAGCTTTAGACAATTGCCACTCCCTACAAGCAAAAAAGTGGGAAACAGTCGTAAGAATAAACTGCAACTGCGCAGCGGCATTCTGGGATAAAGTGCCTGCAAGGCAGAGTATAAGTTCCTAAAACAGCATGTGGTGAATTCAGAGTGTCAGTCCCAAAGTTAGTGAGAAGAAGTCGGTTGAGTACCATAATATTTAGGAATTTACAGAGGCTTGGAGAAAGGATGGATCCATGTTTGCCTGGATGGGGATAGGTTAAAATAAGTGCAGAGTAAGGAAGGAATATCTGAGCTCTAGGTGACAGTGGATAGGCTTTTTTATTAGAATTTTTCATGAATGTCTCAGTGTATCTACCTGAAAATGAAAGGGATGATATGGCATGAAATGAAATGCTCCATGAGATGTGGGCCTGTTAACAAAAGAAACCTCCCCGAAGGCTATGGATCTTCCCCCTAAAATATGGGAAAGTAATGAAAGAGCATATTTTCAATCTGACCAACTTTCTTAGGGAAGTATGAAACACAAGATCTATAGGCTTTCATGCAAGAGACACTGGTGCTGTTGTTTTCCTTGTAATACATTGCTCTGAAGATAATGTCAGACAAGAAATTGAAAGAGAACCAACTTGACAATAAAAGTTGTAGTTATTACCATTACAGTAAATACCCATAGAGGCTATATCCTGCAGCATTTACCCTGATTATTCGTCATGATCGGTCCCCTGATAGTTCGGCAAAGGGATTTTGCCCGATTCAATCCTCTTCACATCATTCACAAGGATCTCGTAATGCCTCTTCACTTCCTCAACAGTTTTACTGCCCACGGCCGTGGCAATCTTGTGCCAGCGTTCAGGAGTGTCCCTGTCATATCGAGCCAGGGCGTCTTCAAACTTTTTGTTCTCCAGTAGCGTCCAACTGGAGTTGCTGTAAAGGGAGCAAGAACTAGAAGCCATTTATGAGAACAACTCGACCAAAAGATTGGATGATGACAGCAAGGAAACTCAACGGCTTGTATCAGCTAAACTGATAGTCAAGGGAGCTAGAAAAGGGAAATCTAATAGAGCTGCGTCAAGTCTAAGGAATGGTACTGACAAGAAATCTTTCCAAGGTTGCTCCATTATATACAAGAGGAAGATGGTGGTGGGACTGGGATTCTTCAAGTTGCTGAATATTTTACGATGGGACACCAGTGAAATATTATCAAGTTCCTGCAAGTTAATATGATTAATGATATTTATGACATTCTCACTAGTGATAGACACTAAGTAACATGTTTATAGCATTCTTATCAGTGCTTTCTCACATCTGACGGTGAGATAAGATGGCTGAAAATTTTCTCGTAAGAGGGAGAGACCATGCTAGATGGACAATAAAGGAAAGACGAGCTATTCATTGATGGCAGGATTCGTCTTCCTTTTTAAGATTACAAATGAGGACTATAAGCTAGGTGCAAGAGAGGATTATAGAGACACAGGAAATCCTAGGAGGAGAACACTGATCCCAAGTCGAGAATGATGACACTGCACCTGGCCTTTCAGTTGACAATAGCTACAGACCCAGAAATAGGCTGGGAAGGTCTTATGTTTTTCGTTCTTCCCAAGTGAAATCCTATCCAAGAGGTTCTTCTTTTGCTTCTTTTCATTTACTTCTGCTACAGTAATCTTAACCAACTGATAGGCAGACAGAGTCACTTTGAAGCTTTGTATTCCCTTCCTCCTCTTTTCCTTTCAATCCCAACACCTGAGAAAAGAAGTAGCAGACTATCACAGTCACTTTCCACTAATGAAATCGTTCATAGTTTTGTAAGGAAGTGAATCTTCTGGCGCATTCACCAATAGGTGGGGTATTAGATCCCTAGACAAACACACACACACACACACACAGACTGCCCATTAATTTTTCAGATGCCTCGAGCTTACAACCTCAGCCTGTCTTTTTAGAGCCGCAAGACACACTTAGAGATACACAGAAACCATCTCTTGGAGTAGCCCAAGGATTATTTCCCCTTAATTTTTTCAAGCAACTTGTTCACATATTCCCCATTTCCAATATCAAAATGCAATATTTCCATTAACAGTTTATTTGATTTGATGCTGGCGTACATCTTGAGAGGACAAATATTTCCTCTTCTTCTTGGCATGACGTCCAGAAAGATCCGCATAGCAAAGACGAGATGCCTCCGGTAAATTAGAATTTGATTGGAAGGACAGAGAATCTAATAACCGTGCATCAGGCATGGATTCTTCTCTATCGCGTTTCAATAATAAATATCTCACATAATTTTCCTAATGCACATGACACGGGAGCAGGTGCCCAAGGGCTCCAGTTGCCCCTGCAAATGGATCTCTTGCTGGCAATTGACAGCATATACTGCCACTGCTGTTATGGAAGGCATGGGAATTTTTCGTACCCGTGTGACGAAAATGATAGGTTCCATCAGTAACCACTGCTATGAAAGATCCAGAGTTCTTGATACATAATGCCACAGGGCTGAAACGTTTCAATGTTGAAGACGGACAGGGGCAAGCCATGAAAATTGGAAGGCAGTAATCATTAGCAAGTTGCACGGAAATCCAACGAACATCCACTTAAATTTTATTAGCATGTGCAGTATCACTGCAATTGTTCTCTCTCAAACAAGAGAAAAGAACAGCACAAAGAAATACTTGCAATGAACGGTCAACGGAGACAGAGTGAATGGCCGCTTTTGTTTGCAATGTTCTTCACATTATTGTGACCAAATCACTATACCCTAAATCAGGCAGAAGCAGTCTTCTTCTGCTGGAAAATAACGGCATACACAGGAACAACAACACCGACGCTGAAGGCAGTAAAAACAGCAAGAGACATCTTCAGCTTTTGGTTTTTCATGCGATCCAAATTGTACATGTGCTTCGCATGAAGGTAGTATGGTTCATCGTGGCCATGTCCATGTCCACCACCCATCCTCCTCACAGCAGTTGAGTGGATTCCTCTGCTGACTGTCAAGAAATGCAAAAGAATCACTACTTGTAGCTTCATAGATATTAAATAGAAAGGGAACATGACATAATATGAAACTATAGTTTACAAGGGATTAAACATATGAGTTGCTTCCCTTGTGTCTCTACCAGCCTTTTATCTTTTGACAAATGGAGATAGTAATTCTCATGAATTACTAAATAGACAAAGGCTCATCCAGAAGGGCAATTGAAGTAAATACACTATCCCCAAATATCATTCTTCATATTGGGAATAGATCTAGTCGTCTGGAGAGAAAAGATGAGGCATGCTAACTAGATCAAAACATCAACCAGTTGCCGTAACCAACGAAATCTAAAGTTTAATGCTCGGTTACCTAACTAGATCTATTCTAGAAGTTTGGGCTGTGATATCAAGTCCACTAAATGAAATCATTTGTCACCTTCTCAATGATGCATGAGAAGAGGCAAAATCACCAAAGGGAGTTAGGGAGTGTCATGCAATTAAAAATTTCAGAATATGGAACGAACTAGTAAGTTGAATGCGAAAGGAATCTTTTCTTTCTAAAGTGGATTAGAGCGACTTCTTCAGATGATGCATATATTTACCATCTGTTCGTGTGAGTGAGAGAGAAAGCAGATCACATGTAGATGACAACTCATCACCTGGCATGCTTCTCATAGCTGAATGATAGGTTTCTAGAGCTTTGCCGGTTAATTACCGCAGTTTGACAGGAAGTACGTATGTCTTAGAAATATAGTCTCAAAAGGAAAATTAGCTTAGTTTTTAGAAGAGACAACCCAACTCACAGAGACGGATCAAGCCACATATTTTCCCATTCAACTTGCGACCTGGGATTCACATTCACAGTCAACTGTCCTAAGTGTTTATTAGCGGAATATGTTCGGCTTGTGTCATAAAGTAGCAAAATTAATCCTTGAGGGCTAGATAGAGATAGAGCACAGGCAACGCACAGGTACACTGGAACTGCATTCAGTTTCTAAACAGCCAATTGCGGAGGCAAAATACGAAGAAGATGCATACAGACCGTCAAGCATAAACTCACTTTGCTAGCACTCTTGCGTCGTCGGGTTTTCATTTTAGAGGACTGGCTTTCCTCATTTTCAAGTGATACTAGAATTGATTAGGAGTTATTGGGAGGAGCTCAGCGGGTTGATTTGCAAATGCTACAGCAAATTTTAATTCGACCCACTAATGAATTCATGCAATCACAATCAGTCGGATCAAAGGAAGAGAAAAAGGACAAAAACACTTTCCCGTAAAGTAAGAACGAGCGAATGGAAGAATCCGGCAAAAGCTGAGGAAGAGGAACCGAAGGCAAAAGGCAAGCACGAAAAGAGGATGACAGAGGCGGACCTGATCTGGAAAGCAGGGAATCAGCCACGGCGAATCGATTCCAAGAGGACCTTAGTCCGTTGTTCAACGCCATTGCAGTAACAGAGCCGCGTATCGTCGTCGGACGAGGAGGAAGAGGAAGTCAGCGGGATCGAAAACGAAAGTGCTCTGGTCCGTTCTGAAGAAAGTGCTGCCCTGTTTATTTGCTGCAGCACTGGCGGTGGCTGCTGTGAGATGGGCCTTGGGCCTCTCTAAATTGGGCTTGATTTTATTTTGGGAAACTATTGATGGGCTCACCCATTAGCCCAATTCCGTAAAGGGAATATCGTCTCTTCTTGCGTTCACCTGCGTCATCTGAGCCACAGAATTGGGAGGTCAGCAATGGAAGTCTGGCAGTGGCAGTGCTTTTTTTTTTTTTTAATTCGTTGCGGAGTAATAAAGACCATTCTGAATTATGTTGTCGGGTTTCTTCTCTTGCAGATGAGAGCCGTGCTGCAAACCAATGCAATGGCTTCTTCAGCCACTGCTCCTCTGCCTTCCTTTTATTCTCTCCTCCTCACCAAGACTGCCCGACCCCCGGAAGCTAGGATACTGCTTCTAGTTTCAGATGCCAACTACCTTGGACGAGGAGGAGGAGGAGGATTGTCAAGGGCAAGGAGGCATCACCTTCCCGGTCTCCGAAGACTCCGAGCGATGGCAATGGCTTCCCAATCTCAGCCTCAGGGTGGAGGCCCCAACAAGCGGCAAAGAGCACCACCAGGTGTCGATACGAGGATTCACTGGGACAGCCCGGACGAGGGGTGGATCGGAGGAGGCCAGCAGGACCAGCCGCATAAGTTCAGCTCTGAGGAGGAGCAGAAGAATCTCTTGGGCGACAAGTTTGCTGACCTTCTCAATGATTCCTCCGATTCTCATTACCAGTTGAGTTGTCTTTTGTGTGCTATGATATGATCGCTCACTCGCCTGCCTTTCCTTGCTTCTCCCTCTCCTTCCTAGTTGCGCTCTTCAAATCCTCTTTGTACGCGGAATTTATATAGGTCACTCATTAGCCTGGTTGGTTTTGTTGTTGAAAATATCTGCAAAGTGACATATACCTTCTAACTGGATAAAATAGGATCATTGCATTACTGTGAAGCAAAACTCACATTGAAATTAGTATTTTCTTTCTACGATCTTAATCTGCAACGTGTTCTTCTGTTGCGAGTACAATCCAGATCAGAAAAATGAAAAGTCCCGGTGTATATATGAGAGGGTCAGATGCCACTACCTATCGATCTAAATCTTGAACGTCTCTAAGATGGCATTGGAGTGGGTCCAACCTGGAAATCCAAAAACTTTCTCAGGCGAAGGTGAATATGTTGCTCTTGGATGAAAATTAGCAAAAACTTCATCTTGGCTGACTCTCTTTCTTGGTAGTAGCGAATTGAAGTTCTGATGCATCAGAGTATGATATTGAGATGATATCAGCCTTCTATTTCCAGTTGCTCGGCAGTGGTTATCAAATGCAAAAGAGAGAGGCGCCATGCAAACAATGAATGCTTGCTTGCTCCGTTTTTCTGAAATCCTTTTGCTAAATACTGATTTTGGCTGGGATCACCGTTAGGTTCCTAGGAGTTTCAGCTGAAGCTGATCTTGAAGAAATCAAAGCTGCTTACAGAAGGCTGTCGAAAGAGTACCATCCCGACACAACCTCACTCCCGTTGAAAACTGCATCAGACAAGTTCCTGAAGCTGAGGGAGGTATATGATGTCTTGAGCACCAAGGAAACACGCAGATTTTATGACTGGACGCTGGCACAGGAGGCTGCGAGCCGCCAAGCCGAGAAGATGAGGATGAAGCTGGAGGATCCGTATGAGCAGGAGATAGAGAACTATAAACCCGTCCCCGACATGGTCGATCGACTCGGCGGAAGAAACATGGATCTGAGTGACCAAGCGATCACAGCACTCACGGTCGACGTGTTCATCATAATATTCGCAATTTGTTGTATCATTTACGTTGTATTCTTTAAAGAACCATATCAGTAGCTAGGGAGCCATTACTAGGATGCGCTTTGTACACGAAGAAGAAACTGTAGAATACCAAACCAAACTCAGAAAAAGATGAACATGACATCAGTAAAGTCTGTTTTTTCTTCCCCTGCCTGCACAAAGAGTTTACTGATGTTGACTACAACAAGGGTGTGTTTTCCCCTTCTCTTTTTCCGTTTTCTTCATTTTTTCCCCGGAGCTGCCGCAAGGACAAATTGCTCCCATATTCGATATTTGAAAATGATACTTGACAAGCCAAAGAAACCATTGTTGGAAACCCCACAGCTTTACTGACGCTGAGTTAAGGAGGACTACAGCGATGGGCATTAGTAGTCCAGCTTGGATTTTTTTTCTATCATCCGACTCGATGCCAAGACGATAATTCACCTGATTCATCAAGCTTTCACAGTCGTCACAAACTTTATGACCATTGACACTATATCTGGAGTGGCTCTAGACGCTGATTCTTTCAGGTTCTTGATTCTCATTTCAGTCTCTTGTTCAAGCTTTTTCGCTCCTGAGCTTCCGCCGGTCTGTGAAGATGACGTGCATTAATTCGAGTAATCCACATTCCATATGAGAAAAGTCAAGTACAATTAGTTGGCATCATCTTGAAATGTACATACATGATGTTTTAAAGTATCTGTCATTATGAAAATAGAAATAAGCGTACCTCAGATAAATTCTTCTGGTATTCAGCTTCCAGATTGGACCGGTATAGAGCGACTTCCTTCTCAGCTTCTTCCTTGGCTTGCTTCAATCTTGTTATCTTCACTGGAGATTTAGAATATCAAAGATGATGTGCAGTAAGTTTTTCGATCAACAAGATGTGGATTGGAGAGGGAGGTGGTTGTTGTTTGGGCTTCTTCCTCTACATATCATCCTAAGATAAATATATATATATATATAATTCCTCTACCAGATTTATGTCATGAGTTAGAAAGTCAGGATTGTCTCTGGAACAGAAACAGGAATTTTTACAGTTCCTAGCACTAGAAACAATGTGTTGGGCCTCCTGTTCAGCAGTTAATAGCATCTGAATCCCTCCTTGTCCCTTGATGGAATCCATGGCAGCTCTTCTTATCCTTCCTTCAGCAGAGAAACCTGAGGACGATGGAATTAGATATTGAGGGAAATATCGGTAATATATTAAATTTGGGGAAGACCACACTGCTGGGAGCACATGACCAAAAACTTGGTTGCAGCAAAACAGTATAGATCAGAATGAGTCAAGATTCACTCTGGTTTTATCAATCAAGAGAAAATGGGATGGAGTGGACCCAATTGGATGATGAATACCTGTACTCTATTAGTTGGCGGAAATCAGGATCTTTTCCTTCCTTCCTTTTGTCCGAGCTTAGAAAATTGCAGCAACTGTGAGATGAAGATGCTACATATACACATGGAAGAGGTGGGGGGTTGGGGTGTGTGGGGAAGAGGTATGAGGAGAGGAGAACTCGGACTCCTCCCTGAAGAATTGGCGGGATGAGTTGACTAACTACGGGACTCCGTATGGTTGACTAATTCCTCCATTACATTTATAGGTAAAGTACCCTTCATTCTCTGTGGCAATTTTAGTCATTTCCTAACTTCATTTAAACATGCCATCATTTGACTTAAATACTGAACCATAGGAACAAACTAAACAATATTGTTTCCCGGGCAGCCTTGCAAGCATTGCACCGTAACAATCGAGTCTTGCTCTAACTCGTAATCAAGGAACAGGGGAATCTTGCCAACGAGAAAAGCAGCTACTCCAATAATTGAGTTGAAAAAGGGAAAGTGGGGACTGGATAAGCAGCTACTCCAATAATTGAGTTCTTCCAAGCAAGCAAAAGAAAAAATGAAACTCGACTGGGTAAGGATGGCGGATTCAATAGAGCTACAAACAACACCATTTACTGCCAATCTTGTCCTTAAATAGCTTCTTGGTTTGATTCCTGAATCTTATCTTGACTTGCAATACCCCAGTGTACCTAATACATTAGGAGGAAGTTGAAACCGAAAATGCTAAATACAACAACGTTGTCCATATCATAGAAGTGAATCCGACTTGGCGGGCAACCGCTTGAAGAAATTGACGGGCACAGAAGGCATCTTTCTCCGGAAACGGGGATGCCTGAGCCAGAAGAGTCCGACCAGCACAGCCACCACTTGGAGTGGAGTAATGTAGATAAAAACCGCCAATATCAACGAGAACATGATGAACATCGCGGTCGCCCTCGGATCCCTCCAGCTCAGAATCGCCTGTGTCCTTTCCCCTTGCGTCGCCAGATCCCCGATCACCGTCTGAACCCTTCCCGCCACACTCCTCAGACGATCATACCTCATCCTCACTATATCAGGAGCACGGCTTGTGGGAAAAGTGTCAAACTCCTCATCGAGCTCATCTGGGTGAGCGAACTCTGCCTGAGAAAGCCTAGCATCCATGTGAGGAGGGTGCCTTGGCCTGAACCGGTAATTCCATATCCCAATCACGAACAGGTAGAGGAAGATAGTTGGGAGGATCAGCTCAGGGTAGCAAACAAGTATCAAGAAGAGGACATGAACAAGACATGTTGTGATGGGATTCTTCCATAGGCAAACGTCGTTGAACCATCTGCAGACTGCGGTCACCCCGGAAACAAGAGACATTATACGGTGGAAATTGGCCTTGCTTCTCCTCAGACTGAAAATGTGGTAACCCACATCCAGCATGTACTCCACAACCTCACGCCTCAGTGGTGGCTCAGCTCGGATCAGCCTCGATGCCACTATCTGCATCGCCTCATGGCGGAGCCAATCGATGTGCCTGACCAATATGGGATGCACATAGTGCATCTTTGGAAGTAATGGTCTTCCATATTGGGCCACCATGTTCACCCAAGCTGTGCAGGTGAATCGCAGTGCTAATTGGAGCTCCCCATTTTTCTTTAAGCCCGAGTTCTGGAGGACGAGGAGAGGGTAGTAGTGGGTGTAGACTCGGTCAGTTTCAAGAGTAGAGAGGCGGATCCTCACCTTCCCAATCCTCTGATCCCTAGCGTTGTCTTTCCCATTGATGTGGCAGTTGTCGAACACCCCGATAGTGATCACGGTACACAGATCATACACTTCCCAGGTGTACTGCTCGTTCCACCGAGGAATTAAGGTGTCTAGGAGAGTTCGAGTCCGAACCCATTTGTTCCCGTACTTAGCCACACAGTAGGCATCAGTTGTCCCGCCTTCCCTGCTCTTCATTGGCAGCAGATTCTTAGCACTCAGAATCCCGAGTTCAAGAATGCCAATGCTCGTCTTCCTCAGGTGCTTGGATGAGGGTTGGAGATCGCTGCTGAAATGAGTAGACTCGTCGAGTACGTGGTACCCTTCTTCCAGACAGAACAGAAGGCAGATTTTGCTCGAGAACTTCACTTCCTTCTTCTTCTCCCCTTCTTCCAATAAAGAAGGTTTGTAAAGGTTAAACCACTGGGCATCGGGGAGCTTAGCAGTCTCGACCCTACGGGGAATCTCCCTGACGGGAATGGCCAGCTTTCCCAAGGGCTCATCTTTCCCAGGTCCAACTCTGTCAATGACGGTAACAATTATAAAATCCTCGAATGGCTCAGAAGCCACAAACATGAGCTCTTCACTCCACTTGGGATTGGTAGTCTTCATTTGGGAAGGTCGGGTGACCCTGCCCTGATTCCCAAGCTGGACTTTCACGAAAGCATCGGGAAATCGCCCTCTCTCATGGGGGATCAGATCCTGAGCTTCTATAACATGCACCCGGACATAATAGAGCTTCGGTGAGAAGTAGACCTTCGAACGGGTATTTGACAGGTTGCTGTGGGCGACAGTGTGAGCATCTGAATGCCAAGCCTCAGGAAATGACTCATCAGCCTGCGTCCCCATCCAAACGGCAAGCATGATTTCCCCTTTAGTGATCTTCTGCCCCTTCTTGTTCTCCAACTTGTACCACTGAGGAGCCAATGGGCTGTCGGGTGGGACTCGGAGAGGCACCTCAGTTATATCGAAGATCAGTCTTCCGACGAAATCATCTTTCCCAATATCCTTGTCCTTCACAGTCACTTCAAGGAAGTTGGACTGCAACCTCTCCTTAGAGAAGGCAAATATCTGACCCCAAACTGGGTTTTGGTTCTTCTCGAGGTGCTTGGTGAACCCCCGATAGTTACCGACCTTCAATTCAACGTAAGGATCCAGGCTGCCGGAGACATCCTTGTCCGGGAGATCCTTGGCTTTAACTACACTCACATATAGATAGTGCATCTGTTCGACGAGATCGTAAGTACTAGCAGTCTTGTCCCCTCGCCGGTATCGAAGGTGGGCTGCCACAGGGGGCCTTGTCTCAACCACGGAGAATTCGGGATTCTGCCCGGGGACTTGCATTCGAACTGAGCCAATGGGGCCTGCACGAGCAAAATCTGCCCGGATATCGATGCCAGGTGGCTTCTCCTTCATGAAATGGGCATCAGCCGAACCAGGACTTGGACCACCAGTCATGGTGGCACTGCTAGTTCCGATTGAATGGAAGGTCCTCACTTCTTTTTCCTTTTCACTCTTATTCTTCTTATTATCGCTATGATCATCTTTAACCTCGTGAATATGGATATGATCTTCATCGAGCTTATCGTTCAAATCCATTTCTTGCAGAGGAGTTGTGTCAGCAGCAGAGGCAGAATCATTCGGGGTGGGAGCCGGAGGAAAAGAGAAGAACCCATCATGGATCAAGTACATTCTAAGGGACACATCGCCCCTAATGTGAGAGAAGAGGCCTCGCTTGTCGAGAGGGTACCTCTGAACCGAAGCTTCGGACTCGGAGAAGGGGACGGAGGCGCCGGAGATCCTCGCGCGTCCAAGGAAGTTCTTGTCGTGGTGGCCATGGGCTCCTCCTCCCTGACGGTCGTTGTAGACGACCACTTCGATGGTGCGACGGTGGAGCTCCCCGGGGCTGCCGCCGACATTGAAGACGAGCCTCTCGTTCCACTGAGGGTTGAGGTCCCTGGACTTGGTCTGGGTGCGCTGCCGCTGCTCCTCGAACTCAACCTCCACGTACGGACTAGCTGAACCCTGCCCATCCTTGGGCATGAGATCGCTCGCATCCAGAACTTCGACAACCAGCTTTGTCATCTCTCGCACTCGCGCTCCCTCTCGATCTCTGAGAGAAGTATAAGTGTCTATGATCTATTTTTATTATATTTGTTGTTGGGTTCTGAGCTGAGCAGGAAAGAAGAGAGAGGAAAAGTAAAGGTGAAAGACGTACATAAACGGAGTGGGTGCGTGTGTGTGGACGAGATGAATTATTAGAAAACAACAGAAGGGAAAGGACCCAGACTTCCAACGGTGGGAGCGGTGGAATGGAAGAACAGCCGACGACGGTGAATGTTAGCCAGAGGGACAGGACACCGAACCAAACTCTCATGCTTTCTCGTGGGTTCGAGCATCGGAGAGGGATAGAGCCATCGAGTCCGGTATACGGTACTGGATGGACGAGGCAGATTGAGTGGACGTTGATGACCACGTCGATATTGGCTCACGGGAGAATTTCTCCCTTTCAGAGGTCAGAGGTGCACCATAAAGTCGAGTCAGAGCTTCGAACAGAGAGAGAGACGTACGTGTACTCGATCGAGCTTGGCATGTAAATGAACTTGAACCCATCGTCAAATCATTTTTTTTTTAAATGAGATACGATTTGTCGGTGGAAGTGGGAGGTGCACGAGAGAGTCATAGCAATTGAAGTATATGTTTGGTGAGGGAGGGAGTGTGTTGCGGTTGGCAAGTAGAACTCCGACAGAGATTGAAACTCAAAGTTCTTCATCTTCACTTCACTTGGTCTATAAGTCTCGGTAGAGAGAGAGAGAGAGAGGGTTTGGGGGGTTTTAGGTTTTGGTAAATGATGTGGAGAGGAATTCAACATTTTGATGATTTTCCCCTAGACCATTCAAAAGCTAAAGCCGCAGGGAAGGTCCCCATTATTCTCCTTGTACACATTCGGCTTATTATTATATTATTATTATTCAACAAAGTCGTACCACTTATCTACAGGGAAAAAGGGTAAAAAACTTTCATCACCTTAATTTTTTTATTTTACTGTATCTGGTATTTATAAATTTAAAATATAATAAAATAAATAAAAATAAAAGAACAATCAGTTGTATAATAAGATTTAAATCTCAAATATCTTAATTATTAAATTAATATATTATTATTATTATTATATCAGAATCTCATTCTCCCTCACTTTACTTATCCAGAGGGATGGAATGCTTCTGGGATATTCAGCTGAAAGAATCGCCTTTCTGCTTTTGCTTTTGCCTTTGCCTTTGCCTCGTCTTTGGTCCCTGGGATCGATCAATAAAATTCCTTCTCTCTCTTGCCTAATCTAAGGGCGCGTGTCTTGGGATACTTCTCGAGATAGACACACACACACAGGGAGGGAGAGAGAGAGAGAGAGAGAGGGGTGTAGCTGGGCCAGGATTGCATTTTGAGACTGGGCGGTGGATATGACTTCCGTCCACTGCTTCGCCACGTCTGTGTCTGCCATGTTCAGCTTTGATTTTTTTGAAAAAAAAAATTTCAGGGAGTAAATTCTCAGCTCCTAACGACTCCTTTTCTTAAACCTGCTTCTCTCTCGATAGTGGCCAAATCTTCTTCTAGGACTCGGCTAGGATTCAACGACGCTGTGAGACTCCCAGCTCAGTTTCTAAATCCGTGAACGGTATTTTAACATTGTATAGCTACTTTACTTATCTATCTAGCTGGGGAACCAGATGTGATGGAGATCAACACTTTATCAAATTATCATGTCGTCATCATCCTTGAAGCGTGGGCTTTCTCCCTTGTCCCCTTCTTGGGGTTTTCTTAATTTTTTAACTAAAAGGGCAGGCTAAGGAGAAGGCCCATCACAGACAAAACAGCGATCTTTCCCAGTGTATTATCACTGGCTTTCGCAAACTTAAGGCTCGATCTGGGAGTGCTGTTGTTGGTACAGTGAAAAGGCACGCTGAAATATAAAATTGCCGAACCCTCGAAATAGATGGCAAGTGTGTTGTCACAGGCTTTCAGCACAGACCCACCGACAGGGTCATTCTTTTGCTGACGTGGAAAGCGTACGATCAATCCTCTCCTCTCACCTCCAAAGCATACGAACGAACCATTAAAACACTGTCAGGGCCCAAGAGCAAGAGTTACCGTAGTTAGTGCATCCGATCCAGGCAGCTGCTCGGTCCACATAGACGGAAGAGATAGCGACTTTTCTGACTTGATCGGCCGACTATCGGAAGGAACAAAACAGTGTCCCCGATTGATTGGGCCGCCCCACCCTATCAATGCCTTCAGTTCAGTGGCTGAGGATGGGCCAGAAAATAGAAATCCCCATGCTGAAGCTGAACCAAACCAGAGCCTGGCTGGCTGGCTGGCTGGGAAAGCAAACAACAAAATCCAGAAAAGCCCACTAATGAATTCAATTAGTTTTATCCTCATTGAAACTCAACCTCCAGTTTTTTCTCTCTTCCTTTCTGAAGCAAGACAACACGCCGTTCTATCAGTTGATACTTGATAGATAGACACATGCGTTAGTCGATATATAGCCACTGTACACTAACACGCACACAAGCGCGCGCGCCCTCGCTCGCTCTATCTCCCTGCTTTGCAAGCTATCGCTATAATAGCTACAGAACTTGAAGGACGTCCAAAGCCATGGAGAGGAGTCAAGTTTCTGTGGAATTATGACATGAATGTCTTCCTGTCGAGTCGAAATTGACCTGAAATGACATGAAGACGAGACAGAGAGGGAGCGCATTTACATGTGTGCCAATTGGAAGCTCAACGGACAGGATTCCTCCCCCACCCAAAAAGGAAAAGTAACAGACCACGGGCCTCGAGTTTATGCTAATATCAGTGTAACTTTTTTTTTAATGGGTCTATTTGAATGTACTTATGAACCAACCAACTAACGAGGTCATGAGAAAGGCTATAGAGAGGGATTAATATATTAGTATTATTATTTATTAATAATTAAAATTTTGTAGTGTATTTTCTGCTCGCAGAGGCTGGCACCAGGCAGGCAGACGGGCCGTGGCTGGCTGGAGCTGGTTGCTCCTTCCTTTATCATTGCTAACTACAGCCATATTGCTTCTTTATTAATCATCTGGTTGCTGCCTTACCTTATTCTTTCCCCCACCCTGTCCTGGCCCGAATTAATGAACGAAGATACTCCTTTGGCAATCAATTGCTTTTCTTATTTTTTTTTCTAAAAAAATTGTAATAATTTATTTAATTACCTTATTTATTGCTGCGGCCTTTCCGCGAAGCGGCATGTGGGACTCGAACTCGAATCCTCCTATTAGAATGATGAGTGTCGAACCACTCTAACACATCTACAGTGGTTACTCTGATACCATTTTTTATTCCTTGCCCTCTACACCTCTCTAGATAATCGACCCTCTCTTTCTTGATCCGTGTGTAACCTCTGGAGAGGTGTGGTTTGAGTGAGGGGGAAAAAAATTAAAGGTTACCAAAATTCCCACGGCCAATAAAATTGTGGGTTATAATTTTTTATATTAAGGGAAATTATTTTTTTACCTTATAATCATGAGTAATTACGAGGCTGGGGTACTAATCATGGGAAATATTTGCGAATTGGTTCCCACCAAATTCGACTGTCATTAATCGTCGCACGTTTCATCTCTCTCTCTCTCTCTCTCTGGATGTGACCCTCGTTTTAAAACAACCTGTGTGCCCGTTGATGCCGCCCAAGATTCTTCCTCAAATGTATATATTCCCAAGGTAGATATAAGTTTTTTTTACTTTTAATGTATAGAAGAATATGGTGCATAACAAATAAGAGAGTACCCGCCAGACCCCAATTAGCTGGCATAAGTTGTAATCTTAGTAATATATATATATGGACAGTGTACTAAAAAAATGAAAAAATAAAAATATTTATTTATTTATTATTTATATATATATATACACACAAATATTTCTTTTCTTTTTACTCAGACTCTGGGCGGCGGCCGCTGAATTTTTCTTTTTGGTCGATATGATGACACGTGTGTGAGTGATTGGGAGCGGGGAGGACGAAAATGTCAATTCATTTTTCTCTTTTGTTTTTCTTTTTTCTGCGGGACGCATTAAATTAGGGTGAGATTATTCGACAGGCTGTTGCTTTTTATTAAACAAATCAATTTATTATTATTATTTTGCAGAGACGTGTGAAGGAATAATACATGTATTACTGTTTAGCCGTGTCAAGTGGGAAGTCTCCAACGAGTGGCGTTCGGCATGAGGGAGGGCTCTGTTCTATATATATTATATGTGAGAAATTTGACCGGCATGACGGTGGTCCCGGCACTTGGCCCTCGTTGACCACTTGACCAGACTGAGGAGACCTCGGGTTAGGTGCCCTATTCATCACTTTTTCCGTTTATTTTTTTCTCGATCTTTTCTTCCGTGAGATTGAACGCCGGACAGGAGTCGCTTTCCACCGTGGAAACGATCGCGTGTCTCGCTTTCCGGAGACCAGTTCATTTTTTTTTTTTTTCCTTATTATTATTAATTAATTAATTACGAGCCATGTACCAAGTTGATCAGATTTTAGATTTGTCTGCAAATAAAAAAAAAAAAAAAATTAAGTTCTCTTGAATTCAATGAGTAGCTGACACATAACCTTGCAATCCCACGGAGAAATATATATATACCTACAAATATATATGTGTGTGTGCTCTAACGAGGACATATATTGTCTGCATTAATTATTTCATAGAAGGATTATACCATATAATAATGTATTTTTATTTCCTTTTTATCTAATTTTTTTTAATAATAAAAAATAGCAAACCAGTGTATGATGATTAATAAAATTGCGATTGACCATTTGCTTATGTGCTACCACTAATTGGAGTTCTCCAACAACTTCTCCGTAATACAGAAAATACAATTTCAGTCCATCATTTTTTTTAAATTATCGTAAATCCTTTTTTGAGATATATTTAGTCATTAAGCTTTTATTCGGTATACACTTTCAGTTATTTTCCACTATTTTAATGTTAAAAAATTAACCATATGTAAGAATAAATAATAAAATAATAATTTTAAAACGCAAAAGTGCCAGCTGGCAACCCTCTCATCTGCAATATTTACTATGTACTTTTCCTCCTCCTTTTTCTATCGTCTTTCATGCATCAATTCTTTTATATTTCTAAGTATTATATATCTTATTTTTATGTGCCATGTTAATATTTTCTCTTTTCTCGTCTCCAAAAGTTTTCTATTTCCGTAAGTGCCATATTGATCCACTCAGTTGGGACTTTAATCATTGACCGGAGACATGGACTTTAATCATTCCGTATGTGTCATGATGATTTATCAAGCGAATGGACAACTATGAGCACCCCTCCTCACCTTTTTCTTTTTTCTTTTTATAAATATCATTATTTTATTATTTATATTTACACAACGTCAAAGTTTTAATATTAAAATAATAATAAGACAAAAAAATATACCTCCAGTAAAAGGTTGATGACCAAGTATGTCCCAAAAATGTTTAGGACAAAATTGATTAAAAAAAAGAGAGAGAAACGGTTGGACACTAAATTTCATTTTATCTTTTTTTAAATAAAAGAAAGCTACTCCATAATCACAGTAAAAAATATCACATAAAAGAATAAATTAATAAGTAAGTAAGAGAAATTTTATTTATTTATAATGAAAAAGAAAATTATTGACTCGACCATCTAGTATTATTAGATTAAGGATAATATTTCGAATTCATGAAAATAATTGTCCATGTCAAAAATGTAATTTATACCATTTACCTGTGTTTAGATTGAAGGATTGGGAGGGGATGGGAGTCAAGGTTTGTAAGGGGATAAGAAATATGCTTATACCTCTTATTCATATGTTGCTATGGATGAGAGAGAATGTAAATTAACCAACACTCATTACTCTTCAGATATTACTGTTTGAGGTTACCGTAACCTTATGTGACTCTCAAATGACATGGTGGCTATAGTGAAAATATTTGAGTTATCTTCCCACGGAGAGAACAACAAAGGCATGGATGATTTTATTGAGCCAATGTTGTAGATCAAACAATCGGAGCTCAAGCTCTTGGATTGAAAGTCTTCTTTTAAAATGAGGTGTCGATATTAATTTTTATATAATTACCAAATATATAATTATTATAAAAATTAATGATGAACTCATTTGGATTATAATTTATAGCTATGAATAATAATGGAATATATGCTGCGAAAAGATTAGGAACTGATTGAGCTTATTTATAAATTTATATCACCAAAACTTTTGTCATTAAAGATTGATCTAAAATAATGTAGAAAGAGATACTATAATTATTATATTTCGCACGCAATTACCAACTATCATAAAGAGATGCTACCATTTTCATATTCTTAAATAACATTTATCTGTTATGTTATTTATTCATTAAATGCGTGACTCTTCCCGGTGTCATTCATTTCTGCACAAGCGTATCAACAGTACAAATACAGAGTAAAATGCGCAGCCGTCAAAAGAAAATGTGTGCACTTAACAAAAATGAAGAATCTTATATTTAAAAATCTATCCGTTCATTACTATTCCGGATTCGAGTTAAGTTAGCCCATTCTAAGAGGTTAAAAATCACCGAACATGAATAGTTTTTACTTGCAATACGACGTTTCTTAAGCGAAAATATATGACGAAATATTTCAACCAATTTACATTTGTGCAGAATCACCCTTTAGTTAGAACTATAAGTAGTGGTACAACAATTTTCAACATTGAATGGTAAGATAACTCAATGATTTAATTAACTCTCCAAGTTTGAACTTTAGGAGTTAATATATAGAAACTAATGGTAACTTTTCAACCGTATAATATATTATCTGATAAATTAACTTATTAATATAAAATTAAACACTATTGATATGAAAAGAAAAAAACGGGTTAACCGACTAAATTACAAAATTTTACGATAAAATGAAAAAAGAGAGGGAATTTTAAATAGATGATCGTCTCATTGAATGACGTGAATTCATGACGTCGGAGAACGTGAAAGGAAGGGGGCTGGTAGTGGGCCCTCACACAGCGAATCAGTGGACTACTTACCTGGCACTTCCCTAACCTCCCTTCACCAACCTCTCTCTCTCTCTCTCTCGACAAACATCGCCCCCATTAAGATCCTGCGGAACCGTTAAGAAGCCCCCTCAATCCGCCCTCTCCACTCCTCTTGTTCAACCGCCGCGCTCTTTGGTATCGATCCCTCTTCTTGCTTGCATTCTTTATCACTGTTCCCTCTCCTGCAGCACACCTTCCTCTTAGTCGCCCACCGCCATGTTGTTATCCATAGCTAAACAGAAACTCGTTAAGTCATATTCCATCGAGGAAAAGAGCAACGAGGTCCACAAGCTACCTAAGTGCCAGAAGAAGGCTCACGATGAGCTCAAATCCCTCATCCAGGAGGCTCTCAATAACCACGAGTTCACCCGCCTTCCTCCTCCTCTTCCTCCTCAACCGGAAAAAGTCTCTATCTGGGGCATCCCGCTACTGGGAGATGAGAAGAGCGACGTTATCCTTCTCAAATTCCTGAGGGCCAGGGACTTCAAGGTGAAGGATGCGTTTGCTATGATCAAGAACACGGTCTGCTGGCGCAAGGAGTTCGGGATTGA
The DNA here is from genome assembly GCA_900174645.1 of Sonneratia alba. Taxonomy (NCBI): domain Eukaryota; kingdom Viridiplantae; phylum Streptophyta; class Magnoliopsida; order Myrtales; family Lythraceae; genus Sonneratia; species Sonneratia alba. Next base: position 2,448,370 of record FWPY01000028.1, on the reverse strand, counting down.
GACCCTGCTCGAGGAGGAGCTGGGAAGCGATCTAGATAAGGTGGTGTTCATGCATGGGTTCGATAAGAAGGGTCACCCAGTTTGCTACAATGTTTTTGGTAAGTTCAGGGACAAGGAGCTATACCAGAACACCTTTTCGGATGAGGAGAAGAGGAAGAAGTTCCTCAGGTGGAGGATTCAGCTCTTGGAAAAGAGCATAAGGATGCTCGACTTTGGCCCTACTGGAATCAGCACAATTGTTCAAGTTAACGATCTCAAGAATTCTCCTGGACTTGCAAAGAGGGAGCTCAGGCTCGCCTCCCGTCAGGCACTTCAGCTCCTTCAGGATAACTACCCTGAGTTTGTGGCCAAACAGGTATGCCGCTTCCTCTTTCATCGGTTAATTCATAACACTGCTGATCCTGCCATTCAAGCGGGTATTTCTCAATCAAAACGAGATATTGAAGATTGTTTTCTCTTGAAGGTGTTCATCAATGGTCCTTGGTGGTGCCTGGCCTTTGATAAGATTATCGGTCCTTTCCTCACCGGGAGGACCAAGAGCAAGTTTGTCGTCGCTGGCCGGTTAGGATCTGCCGAAGCCCTCTTCAAGTCAGTTATTCCTCTTGATCTTCTGCAGCCCAATCAATACTAATTGTTCAGTTCCCTCTCTCATGTTGGGTGCTCTTTGAAGAACTAGGAAGGTTCTGACCTTTTGCAATGGGAACAGGTACATAGCTCCTGAGCAGGTACCTGTACAGTACGGTGGGCTGTGCAGGGCGGGTGAGCGGGAATTCACTACTGCCGACCCTGCCACTGAAGTTGTAATCAAGCCAACCTCCAAGCATACTATTGAATTCCCCACCTCTGAGGTAAGCAGCATCAACAACTATTCATCTCTGTAAACACTGATCAATTGATCCAATGGGCGAATGGGCCTGGTAAGAGATTTTGATTTGACCGATGGAAACCTTGGGACCTGCAGAGCTGCCAATTGGTATGGGAGGTTAGGGTCGTGGGCTGGGACGTGGGCTGGGACGTGTGCTACGGTGCTGAGTTCGTGCCCAGCGTAGAGGGCGGCTACACAGTGATAGTGCGGAGGTCGAGGAAGATTGCAGAAGCAGATGAGACGGTAATCTGCGACAGCTTCAAGATACGGGAGCCTGGAAAGGTTGTCCTCACCATTAACAACCAATCCCCCCTGAAGAAGCTGCTTCTGTACAGGTCCAAGGCCAAACCGTCCTGCAAATTGAACTGGGGGAACTATACAAGACCAGACCAGCATACGTTGTCGTTACCTACTGTCTGATATCATCATCGTCGTCGTTGTCGTCAACCACCATCGCCACCACCGTTATCATCATCGTTCTGTTGGGATGACGTATAAAGTCAAAAGAGCCTTTTGATGAGAGTTTCATGCTACACCGTACATTGTTGATTGTATGTGAAATAAGAGGGGGAGGGTAGACTTTTGGACCAATGAGAAGAGCTGGGCTATCTGCAGCACTATTCCATTTGAAATGTCTTTGATTTAGATCAATAAAATTGTTGTTTGCTGTTGGTATTTTTATCTCCACCTGATGTTGCCCAGGGATGAACTTGGGGAACTCATCGATGACCTCATCACGAACACAAAGAAGCTTATCAGGGTTACTTTGAAGGGAAATCGACAAGTGGAAGAGATGAATAGCTAGCTAGCTCTCTGGGGTATTTCAAATTGAAATTGAAACATACGCTTGTGTAGCAGTAGAGGAATGAAAGATTCATCCTCACACTTTCGGAGATTTACGGTCTGACTTGACTTTTTCTGTTATATTTTTGTGGAAGTGTAGTGTCCCTGGCTTTCAGCACAGACCCACCGACAGGGTCAATTTTTTTGCTGACATGGGAAGCATACAATCAATCCTATCCTCTCTCCTCCAAAGCATACGAACGAACCATTAAAACACTGTCAGGGCCCAAGAGCAAGAGTTCCAGTAGTCAGTACATCCGATTCAGACATCTGCTCGGCCCACATAGACGGAAGAGATAGCGACTATTCTGACTTGATTGACCGACTATCGGGAGGAACAAAACAGTGTCCCCGATTGATTGGGCCGCCCCGCCCTATCAATGCCTTCAGTTCAGTGGCTGAGGATGGGCCAGAAAATAGAAATCCACATGCTGAAGCTGAACCAAACCAGAGCCTGGCTGGCTGGCTGGCCGGGAAAGCTCACAACAAAATCCAGAAAGCCCACTAATGAATTCAATTAGTTTTTATCCTCATTGAAACTCAACCTCCAGTTTTTTCTCTCTTCCTTTCTGAAGCAAGACAACACGCCGTTCTATCAGTTGATACTTGATAGATAGACACATGCATTAGTCGATATATAGCCACTGTACACTAACACACACACACAAGCGAGCGCGCTTGCTCGCTCGCTCGCTCGCTCTAGCTCCCTGCCTTGCAAGCTATCGCTGCAATAACTACGGAAGTTGAACGGCGTCCAAAGCCATGAAGAGGAATCAAGTTTCTGTGGAATTATGACATGAATGTCTTCCCGTCGAATCGAAATTGACCTGAAATGACATGAAGACGAGACAGAGAAGGAACGCATTTACATGTGTGCCAATTGGAAGCTCAACGGACAGGATTCCTCCCCCACCCAAAAAGGAAAAGTAACAGACCACGGGCCTCGAGTTTATGCTAATATCAGTGTAACTTTTTTTTTAATGGGTCTATTTGAGTGTTCTTATGAACGAACGAACGAACGAGGTCATGAGAAAGGCTCAGGATGGGTTTTGGTATATTAGTATTATTATTGATTAATAATTAAAATTTTCTAAAATTTATTGCCATTATAAATCTACTATATCACTCTATCATTTTTTTATTCCATTCAAAATTTATAAATTTTATACGCAATTAAAAAAAAGAGAATGGCACTTTTTTTTTTCTAAAATGATAAGTATTAAAAAAAAGTTTTCCTAGTTTGGAATCTTTCAAACGTTTTGAAAAATTCTAGCTGGGTTACAGCTGTATTGGTGGACCCATCCATGTATCATAAATGTCTTCCCTTTCCAACTCTTATCTCCAACGGGCCTTGAATTATTAGTCGATCCAATCTGGCCGTGTCGAGGGGGAGGGGGAGGACGATACAACTGATAAAATAAAATTTTAAAAAAATTGCAACTAAATAAATGTAAAGAATATATCCTGGTGGGTAATTTCGTGAAATAGTATTATTGTGCGATAATATTTATATTATAATATTAAGTAATGGAATTTAATTGATTATAGCTTCATTATTATTATTATTAAATATAAAATGAACTCAAGAACCCAAAATTCAACTATCTAACGTACAAGAAAACAGAAAGATCGAGCCACTGAAGGTTGTCTATGACTGATTAAATTTCATGATAAATGAATTTGATTGCAGTAGTACTGTTCTTAACTTAACAACTAAAAGTTGTAAATTTAATTTTTATTGTGAGTTTTTCACCCTCATTTATCTATTTTTTTTATTTTTACTATATTATTTTTAAATTTTATAAATTATGATATCAAGTAATGTGGTTTGAAGAGTCAAATTTTGTAGTGTATTTTCTACTCGCGGAGGCTGGCACCAGGCACGCAGACGGGCGCATCGGCATTATCGGTGGCTGGCTGGAGCTGGTTGCTCCTTCCTTAATCATTGCTAACTACAGCCATATTGCTTCTTTATTAATCGTCTGGTTGCTACCTTACCTTATTCTTTCCCTCACCCTGTCCTGGCCCGAATTAATCGACGAAGATACTCCTTTTGCAATCAATTGCTTTTCATTTCTTTTAAATTGTAATAATTTATTTAATTACCTTATTTATTGCTGCGGCCTCTCCGCGAACGACCAACTCAACAACCGAGCTAAATATTCAATCCGCTATTTCATTTTATTCTCTATAATTAATAAAAAAAGGTCAGAATATGACATAATTATGACAGACATCCTCGCTAGGAGGAATCTCGTGAAAGGAAATAAAAAAAAACCTATGGAAAATATATTGGTGTACCGTCTTCCACTGACTCGCAAAAAAATATATGAGTTCGATTTACATGGTATAATTTTTTTTGTATTCCTCTATTATTTTATTTCTTTCTATATTTATGTGCTTATTACGTAACTGAGGAGAAAAGAACTTGGATGACTCATTCACCTTTAGACAGCTAAAATAGGAAAAAGAAAAGAAAAAAGAAAAGGTTGCCCATAATCTATCTTATCTTTTTGTATATGAAAGCTACCCAATATTTTTCTCCGGCCTCCAGCATTCAAGATCCCATGATGGCGGTCGATCGATGGCAACCAAGTTCCCAAAGAACGTTCTTTGACAGAGTTTTTCCCTCTGGGGCCTCTTTCTAGATAATCGACCCTCTCTTTCTTGATACGTGTGTAACCTCTGGAGAGGTGTGCTTCCAGTGAGGGGGGAAAAAAATTAAAGGTTACCAAAATTCCCACGGCTAATAAAATTATGGGTTATAAATTTTTGATATTAAGGGAAATTGTTTTTTTACCTTATAATCATGAGTAATTATGAGGCTGGGGTACTAATCATGGGAAATATTTGTAAATTGGTTCCCACCAAATTCGACTGTCATTCATCGTCGCACGTTTCATCTCTCTCTCTATCTCTCTGGATGTGACCCTCGTTTTAAAACAACCTGTGTGCCCGTTGAAGCCGCCCAAGATTCTTCCTCAAATGTATATATATTCCATAGATAGATATAGTTTTTTTTTTAACTTTTTAATTTATAGAAAAAATATGGTGCATAATGAATAAGAGAGCACCCGCCAGCCCCCAATCAGCTGGCATAAATTGTAGTTTTTAATAATATATATATGGACAGTGCAAAAAAATGAAAAATGTGTGTATATATATATATATATATCAACTGGCTGTTTGATAAAAATGAAAATATGCACAGACACAAATATATATATTTTATTTATTTTATAATATATATATATACACAAATATTTCTTTCTTTCCTTCGTTCTTCTCAGCCTCAAGGGGCCGGCCGCTGATTTTTTCTTTTTGGTTGATAATGATGACACGTGTGTAATTCATTGCGAGGGGGGAGGACGAAAATGTCAATTCATTTTCCCCTTTTGTTTTTCTTTTTTCTGCGGGACCCATTAGATTAGGGTGAGATTATTCGACAGCCTGTTGCTTATTTATTAAACAAATCAATTATTTATTTATTTATTATTATTTTGCAGAGACGTGTGAAGGAATAATACATGTAGTACTGTTTAGCGGTGTCAAGTGGGAGGGCTCCAACGAGTCGTGTTCGGCATGAGGGAGGGCTCTGTTCTATATTATATGTGTGATTTTGGGTTTGAATATGTTAATTATTTAATAATTAAAATTTGATTTTTTACCTACTTCTCTTCTGATATATTAAAAAGGGTATATATCGGGGAAATTGGAAATTTCAAAAACAGGAAAAAAAAATCAACCAACACAAGTTTAAAAAACAAATCGTGGAGCCCGAAGCCACCCGAGTTTTTATACCTATATTTATTAATTTATTTTATTTTTTCTTCATAAATATATTCACATGCACTTTTATTCCAAGTTTCGCCGTACTATAGACCCACCCTATCATGTAATTTACCAAGGTTTCCTATAGGTTATTTTATTATTTTCTCAAAATTAATTCAACTTATCAACTTATTTTATATAACAAAATTTGAAAAAATAAAATAAGCGTACCGTAACTAATTGGTCTTTTATTATTATTTTATATAATTTTTTAAACTGAAAAAAGAACAAAGAAAAAGGACCCGATAATTTATTTACTCATAAAATTTTGCCCCGACCTGACCGCAAAAGACGGTAGAGAAGGGCGGACGGGCCACCTGGCCCTCGCTGACCAGTTGACCAGACAGCCACTGAAACCGGAGACGTCGGGTTAGGTGCCCTTATTTATCACTTTTTTCCGTTTATTTTTTTTTTCTCGTTCTTTTCTTCTGAGATTGAAACACCGGATGGAGTCGCTTTCCACCATGGAAATGATTCACGTGTCTCGCTTTCTAGAAACCAGTTTTATTTTTTTCCTTTTCCTTAATTAATTAATTACGAGCCATGTACCAAGTTGATCAGATTTTAGATTTGTCTGCAAAATAAAAAAAATATACTAAGTTCCCTTGAATTCAATGAGTAGCTGACAATGACCTTGGAATCCCATGGAGAAAATAGCTCACAGATTTCATTTTCAGTGCAACTTCAAAGAAATACAATGGGAAAATCCCTTCATTCTTATCCATCACTTCTCACATCGCGTCGACTTTACATATGTATGCCCTGTTGCAGACATATATTTTATGTTTCAATAATTTTATATAATAATTATATCATATCAATATATATTTTTATTTTTATCTAGTAGTTAGGGTTTATCAATTTTCTTTTAAGATTTATTCAATTTTTTTTTAGTTTTTTTAATAATCTAAGATTAATGTACCGATGTGCCATGTGCATAACCATTGGATAAGGTGCCTATGTTGGTTTGACGGGGACTATCCATCACATTTTGTTTTGTAATATTATGTTTTTAAGTAAAAATACATCCGATCGTTTATAAGTTCACAACGAATTTAACATGATATCAAAGTTACTAGGCTTGCACCTCGCCCTACCTGAGTCCAGAAACCTAACTCGTAGTCAGTTTATATAAGACCGAGTATAGAAGAAAATTGCCCGACCCGTGGCCGGTTATCCCCGTCCAAGATCGAAAGAAGAATACTCGACTCGTAAACAGTTGTTGATGGTGGGTGTCTAATGGCACGTGGTAAAGTGGACCATATTGTCACGTGAGAGTAGGTGTTGAGATATACAATCCACATCGATTAAATGAAAAAAGTATTGCGGACTTATAAGAAGATTGAGTGCCACTATTTATTAATTCAAGTTTTTAAATGAAAATAAGTCCGATCCTTATAAACTTACTATAAATTTAATGATGATTAATGAAATTGTGATTAATTATTTGTCCCTGTGCCGGAGGCAAAATGCTACTACCAGTTGGAATTCTCTAACAACATGTCACTCTTTTTCTAAAGGATAAAAGTGCGATTTTAGTCTTTAAATATTTTTCATAATTTTTATCTTAAACTTTTTTTGAGATCTATTTGGTCCTTACCCTTTTATTAGATGTACACTTTTAGCTATTTTTTATTATTTTAATATTGAATAATTGATGGTATGTAATAATAGATAATAAAATAATGATTTAAAGAAAAGAAAATGTAGATGAGGCAAAAGGTCCATTCCGGCAGGCCTTCACCGGCAATATTCACGAACTATTTTTTCCTTTCTGTTCACTATCTTTCATGCATCAATTCTTTTTTTTTTTACCTAATTAAATAAAAAAGTATGATATATTATCAACAAAATCTATTACTATCTCTCGTTTCTATGTGCCATGTTGATAGTTTCCCTTTTTTCATTTTCAAGAGTTTTTAATTTCTCTATGTGTCATATTGATCCACTTGGATGTGGCTTTAGTTCCTTAACTAGAGGCATAGATGATTCATTGAACCAGTTGACAACTAGCAGCACCTGGCCACACCTTTTTCTTTTTTTTTTTATTATAAACGTCATCATTTTGTTATTTATTCTCATACATCATCAAGTTTTTAACATTAAAATAATGAAAAAGGACTAAAAATGTACGTCTAATAAAAGGTTGATGACAAAATATGTACCAGAAATGTTTATGATAGAAAAAAGAAAAGGTTAGGAACTAAAATCGCACTTTACCCTTTTTTAAATAAAAAAATTACTTTTATATAATAATTATTATAGAAAATATTACTACATAAAATAATAAATTAACATATGGGTAAGATAATTTTTATTTTTGATAATAAAAAAAGAGAAAATTATTGAGGATGATGTCTCGATGCCTGTTGTTGAATTCATGGAAGTAATTGTCCATCTCAACAATGGAATTTCTATCATTTACCCGCGTTTAGATCGAGGGATTTGGGGGATGGGAGCAGTCGAGCGTTGTGAAAGAATAAGAAATACTCTTATAACTCTTGTAAATTAATCAATTACCCATATCAGAGTTTCCTAAAATCGGAGTACCATTTGAGGGTTATGTTAACTTTCCATAACTCTCATAATCTTTTAACCAAATAAGAATTACTCTATCCCTATATGACATTGCAATTTGAACCTTTCAATCCAAACACAGCAGTAGAGTGAGAAGGTTTGGAATATCTTCCGCGCAAAAATTATCGATAAAGGCGTGGATGATTTATCGAGTGAACGAGTGTTCTAAATCAAAAACTTCGAGCCCAAGCTCTTGAGCCGAAGTCTCCCTTTAAAATGAAGCGTTCATATTAATTTTTATATAATTACCAAATATATAATTATTATAAAAAGTAATTATGATCTCATTTTGATTATAATTTATAGCTACGAACAGTAGAATATATGTATGCTAAGGAAGATGATTGGGAAGCGGTTGACGGAGGCTAGAGACTGTTTATTCGTAAATGGTCCGTAGCAATAAGTTCTTTTTTAGTGGCATATATTATAGTTTATTATATTTTCGTACGGCAATTATCAATTACCATAAAGAAATGCTCCCATTTTCATATTCTTAAATCACATTTACCCGTTATTTATTCATTAAATGCGCGAGCCTCCCCGGCGTCATAATTTCCGTACGAGCATATCAACGGACAAATAAATACAGAGCAAAATGCGCACCCGTCAAAAGAAAATATGTGTTCTCAACAAAATGATCGGTCATATGTCTAGAAATCCATTGACTCATTACTATTTCGGATTCGAGCCCGAGTAAGCCTGTTTTAAGAGAGCAAAATTTCCTGCGCATGAATTATTTCTACCTGCAATATTCGAATCCGAGACATTTCTTAATAGATAAGAGATGTTGAAATCACATTTCAATCAACTTATATTAGTACGAAAGATTCATGCAGTCAAAAGATTAATATATCGTCCGATATATTAATTAAATAATATAGAAGGGACAAAAATATTAGTTTAATGGCTAAATTACAAGACTTTCACGATAGAATTAAGAAAAAAAAAGAGTGGAGAGAGAGAGAGAGAGAGAGAGAGGGAATTTTAAATAGATAATTCGTCTCATCGAATGGCGTGAATTCGTAACGTTGGAGAACCGGAAAAGGAAGAGCAACATGATTATCGGGGGAGGGGGTTGGTAGTGGGCCCTCACACAGCGAATTAGTAGTGGACGACTTACCTGGCACTAACGTAAACCTCCCCTCCCTCCCCCACACACTCTCTCTCTCTCTACCCTCCTATATTTTATAGATATATAAATGTCAATGTAAATAGTATATTATAATTATTATGCTGATATATATATGTAATAATATTTATTAATTTATGACATTATTATGATATACGAATTATTTTTGAAAAAAAAATCTCCATCTGACAGTCTGTATAGATGCTGTCTTTTCTCCTCCTTGGTCTTGCTTATCGTTGTGTTCTCTCACCTCACCACACGCGTCCCGACAAGCATCGCCCCCATTAAACAACCTGCGGACCCGTTAAGAAGCCCCCTCAGTCCTCCCTCCCCACTCCTCTCCTTCAACCGCCGCACTCTGTTTTTTTTTTTTTCTCTCCAGCTTTCGTATCCGTTCCCTCTTCTTGCTTGCGGTCAGCCTGTACCACACCTTCCTCTTAGTCGCCCACCGCCCCGTTCTTATCCATGGCTGAAGAGAAAACCCAGAAACCTGCTGCCGAGGAGGTTGGGGTTGCTGCTGATGTCCCCGAGGCGGAGAAGCCCCCCGTTGTCGCTGAGAAAGAACTCCCTCCGGCTCCCGAACCTGAGCCCGTCCCGGAGAAGCCCGCGGCCGCCGAAGAAGCCCCAGCAGCGGTCGAAGAGCAAGAGAAGCCCAAGGCTGAGGAGGAGAAGAAAGAGAAGATCGTCAAGTCATATTCCTTCAAGGAAGAGAGCAACGTGGTCGACGAGCTACCTGAGTCGCAGAAGAAGGCTCTCGATGAGCTCAAATCCCTCATCCTGGAGGCTCTCAACAAGCACGAGTTCACCCGCCCTCCTCCTCCTCCCCCGAAGCCCCCTGTTGCCCAAGAGGTGAAGGAAGAGGAGAAAGCAAAACCCCCGGAGGAGAAAGAAGTTCCGCCGCCAGAGGCACCAGCAGCGGCCTCTGAAGAGCCATCCAAGCCCGAGTGCGAGCCCGAGGCTCCGGTGCCTTCTCCGCCGCCAGCTGAGGAGAAAGTAGTGGAAGAGAAGAAGGTTAGGACTTTCTTATAATATCAATCTCACTGGTTTCTAGGCGCATGTTAATTGCTGCTGTTGACGTGAGTTGACCTGTTATCGTCCATCGAGCTGTGATTTTCCCCTGTCTATGAATCTCTCATCCTGAATCATTACTTCCATCTTATCGCGCACTCTATGCAATTTACTTGATCTGATAATGGTTCCTGTATGCCAGAACTGGCAAAAAAGAGATCGAACTTGGTCTGACAATTTGATCTGAACAGGAAACACCGCCACCAGTAGCGGCGGAGGCTGTAGTCATCGCGCAGGTGGTGGAAAAGGTGACCGCAGTGGACGAAGACGGTGCTAAGACTGTCGAGGCTATAAAGGAGACCATAGTCGAGGTCTCAGCTGCTGCAGCAGAACCCGAAGCCCCACCTAAGCCGGCCGATCAGGGGGAAGCCACTGCAGAGACCAAGGAAGAAGGAGCTGCTGAGGTCTCAGCCCCTCCTCCTCCTCCACCCGAGGAAGTCTTTATCTGGGGCATCCCGCTACTGGGAGATGAGAAGAGCGATGTTATCCTTCTCAAATTCCTAAGGGCCAGGGACTTCAAGGTGAAGGATGCGTTTGCTATGATCAAGAACACGGTCTGCTGGCGCAAGGAGTTCGGGATTGAGACCCTGCTCGAGGAGGATCTGGGAAGCGATCTAGATAAGGTGGTGTTCATGCATGGGTTGGACAAGAAGGGTCACCCAGTTTGCTACAATGTTTTTGGTGAGTTCAGGGACAAGGAGCTATACCAGAACACCTTTTCGGATGAGGAGAAGAGGAAGAAGTTCCTCAAGTGGAGGATTCAGTTCTTGGAAAAGAGCATAAGGAAGCTCGACTTTGGCCCTACTGGAATCTGCACAATTGTTCAAGTTAACGATCTCAAGAATTCTCCTGGACTTGCAAAGAGGGAGCTCAGGCTCGCCACCAGTCAGGCACTTCAGCTCCTTCAGGATAACTACCCTGAGTTTGTGGCCAAACAGGTACGCTGCTTCCTCTTTCATGGGTTAATTCATAACGCTGCTGATCCTGCCATTCAAGCGGGTATTTCTCAATCAAAGTGAGATATTGAAGATTGTTTTCTTTTGAAGGTGTTCATCAATGTTCCTTGGTGGTACCTGGCCTTTAATAAGATGATCAGTCCTTTCCTCACCCAGAGGACCAAGAGCAAGTTTGTCTTCGCTGGGCCGGCAAGATCTGCCGAAGCCCTCTTCAAGTCAGTTATTCCTCTTGATCTTTTGCAGCCCAATCAATACTAATTGTTCAGTTCCCTCTCTCATGTTGTGCGCTCTTTGAAGAACTAGGATGGTTCTGACCTTTTGCAATGGAAACAGGTACATAGCTCCTGAGCAGGTACCTGTACAGTATGGTGGGCTGTGCAGGGAGGGGGAGCAGGAATTCACTACTGCCGACCCTGCCACTGAAGTTGTAATCAAGCCAACCTCCAAGCATACTATTGAATTCCCCACCTCTGAGGTAAGCAGCATCAACAACTATTCATCTCTGTAAAGACTGATCAATTGATCCATGGGCGAATGGGCCTAGTAAGAGATTTTGTTTTGACCGATGGAAATCTTGGGACCTGCAGAGCTGCCAATTGGTATGGGAGCTTAGGGTCGTGGGCTGGGACGTGTGCTATGGAGCTGAGTTCGTGCCCAGCGTCGAGGGCGGCTACACAGTGATAGTGCAGAAGTCGAGGAAGATTGCAGCAGCAGATGAGACGGTAATCTGCGACAGCTTCAAGATAGGGGAGCCTGGAAAAGTTGTCCTCACCATTGACAACCAATCCTCCAAGAAGAAGAAGCTCCTGTACAGGTCCAAGACCAAACCGTCCTGCAATTGAACTGGGAACTACGCAGACCAGACCAGCATAAGTTATCATCTTTCCCTACTGTCTGATATCATCATCATCATCGTCAACCACTACCGCCACCACCATGGCCATCACCAAGTTGGGTGTCCAGTGATTTATTTATTTAATTTTTGATGGTTGGTTTTTGCTTAGTTTCTTGGGGCATATATATTTGGTTGGGGTGTTTGTTTTTCATTTTTTTTTTGAACTTTGGATTGTTACACATCCCCAGCTACAGAAAAAGAAAAAGCGTCGCATTTGAGCAGTACAGCGCATGTGGGAGGGATGAGTGTATTATATATATTTATACACATATTTCTTTGTTTTTGCTGGATGTGAATAGGAAATTTGGTTTGTCGTCTGTCATTTCTTGGTGTAAAATTTTGACTGTTTCTATCCACTCGTCTCCTCTCTCCCCCACCCCCCCCTTTTTTCGATATCCGACGTGATGATCAATCTCTCTCTCTCTGGGGTTCGGGTCTCAAGAGGGTTTATCGTCACCATCATCGAATTACTGCAATTCTGAAGCTGAGTTAGGGGCGTACTCGAAAATTTCATTGTGCAATAACGCAACGCCGGCGTTGCCACGCCAATGGCTGCTTCCTTTTGAGCATGTGGAGTTAATGGGCAGAGATACCAGAAAAACACCCAGTCCAGGGCTGGATGCATTTACGCCCAAATTCTTTGATCAATGATGACGCCCCTCTCCACTCGTAAGCTTTCTTCCTCGAAAGATATGTATGTTTTTTTTTTTTGTTTTTCGGTGTGTCCCGGTAGATGGGCTGGCTGCTTTCTCTTTCTCGAAAGATTTCTTCTTTTGAACTTTTTTCCTCGTTTACACCGAAAAATAAATGACAAAAGAAAAAGGGAAATGGGGGAATGGGTTTGGGGGCCGGCCGACCGGCCGGCTGGGGCTAAGTGCTGTCTCTATCTATTTCTTCCGTTCCCCGACCATCCGACACTTGAAAATGAATGGAAATAGGTGCGAGAGGGGTACGTGTCGATTTTAAAATTTGTTCCATAAATTTCAAAAAATAATTTTAATTTCGACAAGGTTAATCAGTGTCTTCTTGTCCTGTACACTTCATCCAATTCCGATTACCAAAATAGTATTTAATTACGCCGCGGCCATCGTCCCTCATTCATTTCAAATTTCCAGATGAGACAAGCGGCGCACTTCTCTCTCGTTACCTCACCTTGATTGGGCTGGAGCAGCTTATTCAATGCAGGCCCCGACCAGACGGGAGCTGCGTGTGTCGGCATGGGCTGGCTTTCACACTCGATGCTATTGTCCCCTAAAAATCTGGATATACCCCCTCCCCTTGCTAATGCTTTAGAAGCGGGAGGCGCGTCCCGAGAGGTGAGTTTGCCACGTTTTGGAGAGTAATATCTGAAGAGCCAAGACGAAGACAGATAAAAGGCCTGATGAGTGGGATCAGTGGGAAGCCTAGCAGTGGAAGAATGGTATGAACCTGTCTCGCCCCGGAGCAAACGAGGACCTCTTCTCGTTCTTGGGCTGAATTTTTCTGCTGGAGAATGTGTGTAAAAAGAAACTAAAGTATATGGCATATGTTCATTATCTTTGCTTTGATCATCAACTCATCCTTGACGTCAGGAGAAACAATACATGCACCTGAGGGAGGGGCACAAAAACTATGAGGCTGCACAGTGACGACAGGTGCAGAGGCTGCTCTGCTGGGCCTCTTCTGATACTGAGAGGGCTTATCAGGTGACTGCTCGTAGAACAAAAGAAGCAGCAGCAACTGCTGTCAAAGGGCAAAAAGACGATCCAACCAGGGGAGCAACTTCTGGTGGACCAGATCAGGTCTGTCATCGTGAGGGCAGTGACCTACGCCTTGTAACATAGAGAGGGTCACGTTTGGAGCATTAGAAGGCAAGGCAGAGAAGTATTTACCAACTGGCCCATCTATAGGTGTAAACGGATCCTGATCACCCCACAAGACAAGAACAGGCAACGAGATGGTGGGCATCAACTGAACAGGGTTCGGTCCTGGTGGCCCTGTCAAGATCGAGACGAATGCATCCAGTGCCCCTTCATCATTTGCTGGTCCACTGATTATCTACATTCAACACATGAAGTCTGAAACTTCACAGCAGATAACCAGCTGAGCAAAAGACTCAGCCGAATCAGATAGAAGAGGCCACAGTACCTCAATTAACTCGTCATCCACAGATGCCTTATTCCCATATACAGATAGCAAGATATTCTTGAGGTTATCCCTGAACAGGCCAAAGAACTGAAGTCAGTAAGTAACCAATTGTTATGCATGCCCTTCAAGATTTGATAAGGGCTACGAAATGATAGCGGACCTCTGCTTGACACGATTGAAAATCGCAGAAGCGATGGCCCTTTGCTTCAATAAGAAGTCTAAGAACCAGAAAAGTGGCAGTAACAGCTTTATCCTCCAATCATCAACAATTGCCTTGTTGTTCATTCCACCAGCACAATTTAACAACACAAGGCCGGATGCCATGTCTCTGCTCCCACAACATTCTGCCACAAGGACACGCCGATCAATTAAGATAACATAAAAAAAAAGGAGAGAGAAAGGAATGAATCAACAGGTTAGTAATTATGACTCGCTAAAACTCCATTTGTTCTGAAACGGCTCCCTACCTGAGGCAGCAATTAGACAAGCAAGACTCCCCACAGAGTTGCCCACCAGTACGGCTGGCTGTTGTACTATTTCATCCAAGAAATCCAATATCAACTGTCTCAAAACGATCAGGACAGATTAGTTATAATCAACGGGAGGAGATAATAGAGAAAAGATGATTAGATTCGGAGCCGATCAGCTGTAGCAGAGAGAGAAGTTCTAAATAGACGGAGGAGTACGTGCCTGAGCCCAGGCCTCCATGGTATAGGCAAATCCGGCTGGCTTGTCGGAATCGCCAAAACCAAGAAGGTCAATCGCGTAGACAGTGTACTTCTCGGACAACGTGGCGATATTCCTGTGGAGAGAAAGGCAGATGTTGATGTACATACCCCGCCACCCAAAAAAAAACAAAAAAAAACAGAGAGCATTGAGATGATGAGAAGAGCGTAGTGATGTGATATGATTATGGATAGACCACCTTCGCCAGTGAGGGATGGACGCACCAAAGCCATGGACAAGGAGGAGTGGAGGAGGTCTGGGGGAAGAGAGCGGAGGAGTGGTGGAAGGACCAGAGACAAAGTAATTGACGGAGTACTGGCCCATCCACTGCCACTTACGGCACCCATTCCTGATGTCAGCGACCTCCAATACACCAACATCGATTGAAGCATCGGTGGCAGAGGAGCTGCTGCAGGTAACGAGCGCTGTGCTTGCCCATTTCGTGCTGATCCTTCTTGGTCTTGACATGCCGAGAAGAGGCTTCGAGGAGGAAGGAAGACTAATGTACCTAGACCTCTTTCGCCGAGAAATCGGAGGTAGCACCAAGCTAACCGAAATTGGAGCAGTGACTCTGGCGTCCATTCCTCCCTCCCTTCCTCTCTCTCTGCGCTCTTCCACGAGCCTCACAGCTTAGCCTCAGCCAACATCCGTCTCAACCTCAGCCTCATGTTTGGTGTAAAGACAAAAAAGATGACCCAATTTTGACTGATTAGCATGATCGGGTTAGCCGAGCCTAGAGAACAATAGCTTATATGGGACCATGTGAAGGGTCCCGGGCTCGATGAATGGGCTGACCCGGCCCATTCTACATGTCCTCATCTCTCTCTCCACCCTATGGGCCCTATCTTTAAGGCAGAGAAATGGCGGAGAACCGGAGAAAGGAGGTGAAGTCCAGTGTACTGTAGAACATAATTTCTCTTCCGGCGTAGGAGTTGGCCACCTCAGGTCCTCAGCCGAGCTGCTGGGAAGGGAAGGCCCTAGGTGACTGCTCCACGCTTCAGAGAATTACAAAACCAAGTCAACGGGGAAGTGAAAACTGCCCACCCGGTGTATAACAAGACAGCGGGAGAAATGAACGGAAGAGGTGATGGAGAGGATGACAAGGGCCTGATATGGAAGCTGCCAGCGGTGAAGTCGAAGTATCTGGGTAAGTTGGGTCCTGCTTTTGGCTTCGGTGCCGGCTGTGGTGCTGGATTCGGCCTTGGTCTCATGGGCGGTAAGCAATTTTTTTGTTCTCTCCTGCCAAAGCTTTTGTTTCCCCTTTCTGTTGTGTCCACTGTATTCCGAGCAGATACGAAAAAAGGGAACAATATTATGGTTCGTATTTATGATTGGGACTTAGGTATTAAGATCTTCGAAGAATCTGGGTTTATCGCTTATGATTGTGTCAAGTGATAGATGCCTAATTTTATTGACTCTTGGTGGAAAGTGAAGAGAAAAAATCGTCCTTCGTCCCTTTTCCTCCCATTCAAGAGACTTTTTCTGAAAGAACAAAACCTCGTTCCATCCTCTGAAGTTGTTCCTAGGATCCTTTAATGTTTCTATCTATTTTCAGAAGTTTGTCTGTTGTGGCCTGATCTTCTAAAGTTGAAATCCTCTGGAGTTGCAATATATTTTGTGGTGGCTAACATAGCACAATTTGTCAAGTACTATGACAGTGCCACGTTTCCCGTTTTCTGTTCAGCAAAAAATGGATTTCCCTTTTTCTGTTTTGCCATAAGTTTTTGTTTTTCATGGTAGATTTTGGTATTTTTGGGAAATGTATTTTTGGATTTTATGAACTAATATACTCTGATATTAAACAATTGAGGTGGTTTCTTGTGTGATAAGGTGCGGGTCTTGGTCCTGGAATTCCGGGGTTGCAGCTTGGTTTTGGAGTGGGAGTAGGATGTGGAGTTGGCTTAGGATTTGGTTATGGCGTTGGAAGGGGCATTGCTCAGGATGGGAGCAAGAGGTACTCAAATGTGGGAAGCCTTTTCCATAATCCTGCAGTCCCTACTCAGTGAGTACCTTCCTGAGACTTGTTCACTCCCTCCCTCTCTCCTCTTTACTTGAACGTGGAAGGAATGTAGTCGTGTTTATTTATTTATTTAAAGATTTTCTAGTGAGTCGGTGATACTTTGGGAATAATAGAATTCATAATGTTGGGACTAGGGAGCTAATGTAATCTGTCGCACCTGCTCTTTTTCCTGATGCTCAGTAGCACTTGACTTCAGTTTTATGGAGCTTTATCTGCCTGAAATAAGATTATGAAATAGGTTGTACTTAACATTTTGAGGGT
This sequence comes from Sonneratia alba, assembly GCA_900174645.1. NCBI lineage: Eukaryota > Viridiplantae > Streptophyta > Magnoliopsida > Myrtales > Lythraceae > Sonneratia > Sonneratia alba. The sequence continues at coordinate 2,431,072 of FWPY01000028.1, read as the reverse complement.
ATCCTGCTGCTATGGTTTTATATATGTTCCAGGTAGAGTGGATCTCTGTTACCATCTTGAAATTATTCCCACTAATCCATAGATGTTCTGCAGTGATTTTGCTCAATACAGTCTATGATTGATGAATGAGAAAAAGAGTGATTTTGACTGTTCCAAAGCTGGTTCTTTTGGGATGAATGCATAAAGTGAAAGAACCTTTTGCTGAGAGTTTCATACTACACCGTACATTGTTGATTGTGTGTGAAATAAGAGGGGGAGGGTAGACTTTTGGACCATTGAGAAGAACTGGGCTAGCTGCAACACTATTCCATTGCGAAATGTCTTTGATTTAGATCAATAAAATTATTGTTTGCTGTTGGTATTTTATCTCCACCTGATGTTGCACAGGGATGAGATTGGTGAACTCATCGATGACCTCATCATGAACACAAAGAAGCTTATCAGGGCTACTTCAAGGGAAATCGACAAGTGGAAGAGATGAATAGCTAGCTCTCTGGGGTATTTCAAATTGAAATTGAAAAATATGCTTGTGTAGCTGTAGAGGAATGAAAGATTCATCCTTACGCTTTCAGAGATTTACAGTCTGACTTGACTTTTTCTGTTATATTTTTGTGGAAAGTTAAGTATATATCCTTGCACCGGCTACGTCAAAAGGAAAATCACCCTTTATGTTTTATAGCTTGTTAGGCATGAACTATCTGAACATTCTATAATATATTTATGCGATGAATCCAATTTCTGTGGCTTTGTCTGTGTTGTACGTTCAACTAAGTCCTAGGACCAGAAATCTGATAGTCTTCTAATTATGGAAGGACTATAGGCAGTCCACACGATTAAAGAGAGAAATGACCGGTGAATTCACTGTCAAACCAAGGCAAAGGTGGAAGTTCTCGTTGCTAAGAGTTGGGGGGGCGTAAGAAACTTGGGGACTGGGCTGGGCGGTGTTCCTGGGGAAATTCATTTTCCCATGTAGTCTTTTGTTACATACAATGTCAGTATCACCTAAGAATTCCTCTGATTAGAAGAATATCAGCAGCAACCCGTGTGATCTCCATGAATCCTCGGCCTCTTTTTTCCCAACACAGGATATGTTCGAAGAAATTGGTATCCTTGGTTTCCATGACGTGTCCACCTCCATCCTTCGCTCTTAGCCGATTGCATGCCTTTCTTTGAGAGCTATTGCCTTGGCAGCTTCCGCATGATCTGCCGGAGTTTTCCTTCCCACCGCTTCTCTTTCAGTTTTCCTTCCCAATCGGCAGGACGGCACACGCAAGTGGCATTTAGTAACTTTTATCTGAGAGGGGGCTCCATATTCATCATACCTGGCATATATATACCACCAGAATCCAAAAGAAACTCTAAGACATATAGCATCTACGTATATGTTGTATTCGGGAACGAACAGCTTTGCCTTGCTTTTCTGTCTGTATATACACTATATATGAGTGTGTGTGCACATGAAAATGGCGTCCGAGGAAGCTGAAAGAGGAGTCGTCATCGTTGGGGGGGGCATATGCGGTCTTGCGACTGCGTTAGCCCTTCACAGGTACATGGGCACTGCGCCATTATCCACCACTCAAGCGTGGACTTCATTAATTTGCAATCCGATCACGATTGCTGTGGCTGATAAACTGGGAGTCGCAAACTTACAGTGCAGTCTAGCAAGGCGATGGGATGCCATTTATTATTTACGATCGCAAAAGAAAATGGGTCCCTGTGCCATGGCCGAGTATTTGATGTTCTACCCATCTACAATTCTGCATCGCATCCACATCTCTATATGTAAAAGACGTAGACGTATGAACTGTTGGCACGGCATTGGTAGGAACGGGATTGCGAGTGTGGTACTGGAGAAGTGCAAGAACCTACGATCGACCGGAGCAGCTATCATTTTGCAGCCCAATGGATGGCGGGCACTGGACCACCTCGGACTCGGAATCGCATCCCTCCTCCGACGGACTTCTCTTCCTATCCACTCGTAACGCTATTGTGATCTCTTACCCCCTCCTCCCCTGCTCTAATTAACTGCAATTTCCTTTGCTTAATTGCTCTCTCTTTACAGACGAAACACACTTACATTTGTATGCAGAGGACGATATGTGTCAGTGGACGGCGGAGCGCAACGCGATGTGCTGATGGGGTCAGATTTCTGCACTATGCATTTTTTGTTCTTCTCTTCAGTATTCTTGTGCGTATTTTCTGCGGGCTCCATCATGAATTGATGATCCATGTATCTGATCATGTGTATGAATGTGCATATTATGTCAAAAAATATATCTCTGATAAATGTCGATGTTTCTTCCCCAGGAGCGCAGAATTACGATGTGTAAAGCGTATGGATCTTATGAAGTCACTGGCAGGTAAGTTGCCATCAGGAACTCTCAGGCTTGGCTGCCACGTTTCCTCTATCGAGTTGGATCCCTTAACTCGCCGGCCTCTTCTGCAACTCCAGGATGGGAATGTCCTCCTGCCACAGGTGACTGCTTGATCAGTCATCTAATAATGAACTAACACGAAATTATTTCGTACTAATAGAGATTTGGCCCTCCAACTTGCATTTGTGCATGTATCACCAGGTGGTAATTGGCTGTGACGGGGTGAACTCCATTGTGGCCAATGCAGTAGGCCTGAGTCCACCCAGAACATCGTCCATGTGCGTCGTAAGAGGGCTCACCACTTTCGAAAATGGCCACAGACTCAAAAACGAGTTCATCGTGCTGGCCAAAGATGGACTCCAGCTGGGTCGGATGCCGATTGATGACAAGCAGGTCTACTGGTTCATGACTAGGAAATGGACCCCGAGAGGTACATACGATTCACTCACGTTCCTTTGCTCTTCTTGCATACCAAACAAACATCATTAATTTTCACGGAACAGATCTGGCCATATCGAAAGATTCGTTGCTCATTCGGCGGTCATCAGTTGAATGTCTGAGCGGATTCCCGACGCAAGAGCGAGACATGGTGGCCCGGAGTGACCTATCCACCTTGCACCTCACGGACCTGAAGTACCGAGCACCATGGGACTTGCTCGGAGCTGACTTTCAACGTGGGCCGATAGTGGTAGCTGGAGACGCCATGCACGCGATGGGGCCATTCCTTGCTCAAGGTGGCTCTGCCGCTCTAGAGGATGCGATCGTGCTAGGTAGGTGCTTGTTCTTGACGGATCCGCCTCGGCACCCAACAGGGGTCAGATCATCACAACCATCGTCATCACGTCGAAGGTCGGCAATGGACATTGAGGAAGCCCTCAGCGAGTTTGTAGCACTGCGCAGGAGGAGAGTGGTGCGGTTGTCCGCTCAGACCTACTTGACCGGGTTGCTGGTTCAGAACTCATCCTTGGTGATCGTTAAGTTCGCTATCGGTGTCGTCATTGCAATTCTCTTCGGAGATGGAACCGAGCACACGAGTTATGACTGTGGCAGTCTTACAATCGACAAGGACTATGCCTCCTAATTAATTAATAATTAATTAAACTTCAGAAGACGACAATATATGATATACGTAATACATTAGCTTACGATTAATTAATAATTTTTTTTGGACTCCTTTAAAATTAATTCCTCGTGGGAGAACAACAGGCCCGAGAACTCATCATGGGCCTCCAGAAAAATGGTCCGGGCCCATTACCGGGCCCAGCCCATTAATTACACTTCGTTTGGACATGGAGGTGAAGCTCCATATTACACGCCGATTACTAAACCTAACAGTCCCAACTATGCTCTTCCTCCTAAAGCGTTCGCCTTCCCCTCGGATCACGAAGAAGAAGACTCCGACTCCATCCTTTCCTGCCTTTCTTGATGCATAGGTAATCGACGTCTAGTCACGGGCAGGAGGATCGCTAGAGTCCAGACTGAAGTAAGCGGGTATCCCACGATTCTACAGGCCGCAGACTGCATCCCATTCCCATGTATCCCTTTTTGCGTGGGTAAAGCGGCTTCTCCCGCACACTGGACGTTCTTCGGGTCACGCCCTCTTTGGTCAACTCCGTCTATCGTGAGATCTTCTTCACTTGCTCTTCTTCGATGAATTGAGCTTCCTTCAGTCGCGGGATCTGCCGGTGGACTGCTACGGCTCTATCACTGTCGTCTTCAACGTGGGAGGCGTATGTTCCAGGTGACTCACGATCCTTTTCAAAGTATAGGTCGATGAGTATGATTGTTTGCCCACGATTTCTACGTCGTCTTATTGCTTGCTCACCCTCTACGATGAAATTCCTCATCCACGTTCCGTGGCGGCCTCCCGCTTAGGTTGTCTGCTGCTGCTCCATTTCCAACTGTTCTCTGCCTCTTCTCACAGTCTGCAATCTCTGATATGCGATTAGGAATTTTCGCTTTTTGGTCCAATTCCGACTCTTCTCTGCCTTTTCTCACTCTCAGTGATCTTTTGTATCTTCTAACTAATTTCTTCTTTAGGTGAATTGAATGATGAGGTTGTACTCATCAAGATCGCACCACCATATTTTCATCTCCGGTGCTTTCGGTTTACAGACAACTCACTTATGCATGTATAATGTCTAAAAAACAAAATCACTTTTATTATAGAGGACAAGCATCGACCTATGTTACTAAACCTAAAAATACCATTTTTTCCCTCATACGGAGTTTTCTTGCTGATGCTTACCATCTATTTTGTTTTTTGTTTTTGCATTTTAGCTACTCCTTTGAAATGATTCTTTGCCTGGTTTAAGCCATAGTATTAATTTTCATTTCATTAATTTCATAAGTTGCGGGAATTGATGCTATTCCATAAGGAAAAACAAAGATAACTGCTTGACCTTGAATCCCATGTAGAACCACATCGCACAAAATACGAAGTTAATGTAATGTTCAATAGGGACCTAAATGTGAATTTTCTGGAGCCTTTCTAACCATATTCTTCCAGAATTCGACATGAGTGTGGTACTGCTAAATAATTTACAAAATTAGCAGATATGTAATTCAAGCTCTGAACTGCTTTTCTTCAGTCTGTAATTTACAGTGGAGAATCTACTGCTGGAGGCTGATAGAGTTATTCATCTTTGATTTTGGTGTTAAATCATGACTGCTACCTTAGCACATCCGGATTAGTAATAAGAGTCAATCATTTTCCACTGAGAAAGTTCATCACTTGCTGTAATTTACGTATGCATGTACAAATTATTTGCTTCATTTTCCTTGCTACTGTTTTTTGTTATGTTTGCATTTTCCAAATTCTTGAGTATGTGAGTTTGACAGTTAATCTTTATTTTGTTTTGTTTTTTCTTGAGTTCTGATTGAAGTCAATTCTCTTCTATTTGCTTAGCAAATTGCCGTTTGAGGGTTTTGGTGCGGTTGTAATTCAAAGGTAATTCTTGCAAATGTGGGTTATTTTCCTTTTTTTTTTGAGAACTTAATAAATAGACATTCAAAACTTGATATCATTTTTTCTTGTAGGTTTAATTTGCACTCAATATTCTTACTATGTTTAGTTGCATTTGATGATGCTCACCGTGTGATGCACAGTTCGTGTGCTAGTTTGTCTTTGAAGATTTAAGAGCAAAATTCCTTGAGTTTACGCTCTAAACACTTCAAACAACTTGTTCACTGCTATGGCATTCCAAAAGTCTGCAATTTCAGGATCCATGAGTACTAGCAAATATTACTAACATTCAGTGTACCAGCTTATATTCTTCATTTGGACCAGTTGATCTCTTTCCTCTTGCCGTAACTTGCTGAAAGGTTGTCAAGCTATTTCTTTGGCACTTTTCTTTTTATTTTCAACCATTTTAAAATGCTCTCTGTTGAAAAAATCTGCAGCGTCTGCTATGACACAGTAATTGGATTTACTGGCTAAGCACTTAAAAATGTATGTCAAGGCTGAGGTAAAGCTTCTCTGGACATATGGATGAATTTTTCTGCAAAAAGACGTATAGAGGCGCTCTTTTTCTTTCTCTTAACTATTTCTATGTTAAGTTATGTCATTATTTCAACTGGATGAAAATACTAATTTGCCAAATCTTTAATTGACGGTAGAATTTTATGATGTTATTACATGGTTGAGCAATATTCATTTTGTAGATACTTTATTATGCTCTGTAGTTCCAATTGTACTTGATATATCAACTATATTCTAAATTCCAGCATATATTTTCAGTCATTTCTTTCAATTTACACACATCAACATTTTTACCATTTTCAATAGTTTTTGACATTACTTACCGTGCATAGCTCAGGTGGTTTGCTAGTATAATACATTGTCAGTTCCTCCAACTGACTGACCAACCGTCTACAAGAATTTGCTATTCCTGGTGTCAGCATCAATGGATATGTCAACAGCAGCAACCTTATGCTCATCTCCCACTTCAATATCATTTTATGATTTTCTCAATAGGATGCGAAGCCCTTCCTCCCTCGATCTTGTTCGATCCATTAAGAGGTATTTGCTTTCTATGTGTTCTAAACCTTACCCTCTACTTCTTAGTGCTGAGATCGATTATGGCAGGATAATATTTATTGCACTTAATGAATCTTCTGTTGTAGTTAATTACAATCATGGCCTTATTGTAGATGAGAACAGTTACAACTCACCTTATATCTATTTTTCTTTTCTTTAGATATATATATTATTTCATGGAGAATGGAAGATCAGCTTGTTGCACTGCATGTTCCGCCAAATCTGTTTGATATTAAAATATATTTGCTTCCATTATACCTTCTCAGTGATAGAATTTGATCTCATCATTTCAGAAGTTGTGCAGAATAATGCATTCTGCACACAACTGATGAATTTGAAATTGGCTGCTCTTCAGTTTCATTGTGTCCTTTTCGTTTTATGCCCCAAATCCTGAGAATGATGGGAAAAGGGTGCAAGAGTTCTACTTGGCTATGGAAAATTCCATCAGGGATCATCCACTATGGTCAGGTGCTTCTGAAGAGGAAATTGACTGTGCAATGGAGGTAAAACGTCTTACACTGCCTATGTACCTAGTTTGACTCTCCTGTGCTCCTTGGATGTTTTGCTTTAGATATCTGTTGCCATTCTAGTCTTTCATTTTCATTGTCTTGACTAGTTAATAAGTAAAATAGCTGAACAAGTTGAAGTTTCTGCCAAAAGTATAGACATCTGCATGACTGTGGAAATAGATTGCTGCTCTCCCTTTGACGGCTAGATTATGCATCATTTTTATATATAAATAATTGAAGTTCTTTGTCCAGATAAATGATAGTGCAAATATTAGTACTGAAATTAATCTAGCAGCGACATCATAAACTGTTTTGCTTTCATATAAATGTGGTGGATGTAATTATTGTCATCAACTTTGGTGTTTGATTGTCATTTCAGGGTTTGGAGAAATATGTAATGACAAAACTGTTTTCGCGGACCTTTGCCTGTACGCCTGAGGATTTAAGGATTGACCATGAAATTGCAACAAAAATTTCCCTGTTGCAAACATTTCTGAAGCCTGAGCATCTAGATATACCAGCTATTCTTCGTAATGAAGCTTCATGGCTGGTATATATGCCTCTCTTATGCCTCATTGAAATGATTTGGTTTTTTCATATTTTGAAGTTTGAGTTCTCTTTTAATTTGTAATATATGAGAGTTCCCTTTCCCATTCCTCTTGTATGAACTGGTCTTTTCTTCTAAAAGATTCCTTTCTTCTACACTAAAATAAGGATTTTAGTTTCATTTGTTTTACTCAGTTCATATGATACTTTGATTTATAGTTAAATGAGAAATGGAAAAAGTTCTCCTTTTCCAGTATCTTAGTATCACAAATCTGTATTATCGTAGTTGCTTTCCAAATAATTGATCGTGCTGTATTTTCCTCACTACAAGAGATCTTGGTTGCTAGAATACACGAAGCAGAAATTTGCCTATTGAAGTTTAGATAGGCTTTTAGATGATGCTAGACCAATTCTCAGTGGTGCCAGGTAGGTGCCATGCTATCCAACGTTTTCTGTTGGTATTATCCTTATTTATGTAGGGGTTGGGTCGTTCTGCTTGAAATTCATAGTAATTATAATTACTGTCTTTGCTATCCTTGTACTTAAATGAGCAGAATGAAATTTTAACTGCACCATTTTGACAGCTTGCAGAAAAGGAATTGGGAAAAATGAATGCTTATAAAGCTCCACATGAAAAGCTTCTGTGTATAACTAATTGCTGTCAGGTTATCAACAACTTGCTTCTCAATGCATCCATTTCAGAGAATCACACCCTAGCAGGGGCAGATGACTTTCTTCCGGTCCTTATATATGTAACGATCAAGGCAAGCTTTTCTTGTTAAGACATTCTTCCAGTTTTAATCTTGTTCCAAAATAAGTTTGAAGTGCTAAGTCTTCTACATTCTCATTTTAATTTTCATCTAAATTTAGTGTTCCAGAGTGAATATGTGAGGATCGAGAAACATTTCAGAGTTGATGGTTACCTTTGCATTAGCATGGGTTGATAAAGAAACTTTTTAGACATTGTTACGCAGTGCTTTTTGGCAGTGTTATGAATGATAGGTTTTACTTGGGGCATAGATCATGTATGTACACGTACTTTCTTGAAAGAATTAAGCATGACCATGGCTTAAAATGGTTGATTGCACTTGAACTTGTATGTCACAGGCCAATCCTCCACAGTTGCATTCCAATCTCATGTTCATCCAGTTATATCGAAGGCAGGCAAAGCTCATCTCGGAAGCAGCTTATTACTTCACAAACATGGCCTCAGCCAAGACATTTATTGTTGATTTACAAGCGAAATCTCTTTCTATTGATGAAATTGAATTTGAGGAGAACATGCAAGCAGCTAGAGTAGCCAGTAAAGTGCTCGATGAAGAATATAATGTCAGGGATGGTCTGAGGCGGCAAACAGTCGTTGGGCCTCATACAGCAATGGACTTTAAAGAAATAAGTAAAAGTGGTGAGCTGCTGCTTTCCTTCTTGTTCCTTTAGGAGCTGGCATTAGGGCAATCCCGGCTTCAGCTTTTCACCCTATTTTGCTTGCCCTTCATGGGTTTATATTCATTGCACGCATCATTTAATAGGGGTTGGTTAACTCAACTGCATATAATGATTATAGGGAGTTCGTATCCTTTCATGGATGCTGAGGCCGGTGATCTCACGGTCGGAGATGTGGAGAGGCTGCTGATGCTATACAAGGATGTGGTCAGTAAGTATACAAACTTATGTGCTTCGTATAGACGTCTTTCTTCATCAAAGTCAGAATCGGGCCATCTAAGAGGAAAGAGTGCACCCTCTTACCAGCCACCAGAGACAAGTGGTAGATGTAATAGAGTGGATAGAGCAGACACTGAAGAATTGTAATGTGAAATGGTTTGTTGGAGGTAATTATAGATTCCATTATTAGCCTCAGATGGGGCAATCAAATACTGAGCTCTGTGTCCCCACTCTCCATCCTTTTGACCTAGCGGATCCATTCAACCGATCTAACAATTTCAAAAAGATAGTTCTCTTTATATGACCATAATCAATTTGCCCCCTCAGCTTGGAACCTCCTCAAAATGATATAGACATCTCGGAAATTTGATGTGTAATAATCTAAATGGCGAAGCAAATCTGGCCCGATTTATGTGTGTTGGTAAATGTCTGTCTAGGTCCTTCATTGCGTATGGCTGAGAAGACATTACCTTACCGTGCAACGTGCAAATATTATCTCTCTTTGTAGTATACTAATTTTTGTAGCATCAAATATCGACAAGTTTCGAAGTACAGCCAGTGCTTCCTCCTCAGGTATTGGTCTAACAATGTGGGGAGGAACCATATGAAAACTGACACAGATTGTAGTTCACATAGGATTAGTGGACATGAATGTGCCTTAGTATATGTTAAGAGCAGTACAGATAAAGGGTTGAACCTATTTATTGTCTTTTTTTCTTTCCTTCCTGACTGCGAGGAAGCTTATAGGACTAGTAGAACACTAGGAAAATGAGAGTTAAAGAATGAGTAAGCAATGTCCCACCATCAAGAATCGGAATCGAGATCGAAATCTTTTAGTTCTAGAAACGATTATCACCAACTGTTTATTATAAACATCGTAACTCTCATTCTATATTTGCCATGTGACCAATCAAGTGTATGATTTCAAAAGGAACTCGTTTTACTCACATTCCAAGCCAGAGGCGTCTCTTCTAACCCTTAGTCTTTCCTACACATGCACCCCAGGTAAACGTTTAATGAAATCAAAGGTAGCAAGTATAGTGATTTTCAGCAGCAATGCACTATTAACCAGCCGAGGCTGCGGGTACAAATGTGTATGTGCAACTGTATATGATGATCATCAGTACTTAAATCGTGAAACTTAATGGGACTTTCAAGAAGGCATCGGTAGAGGCCAATCTAGCCAACATAACACAAAAATATGATTGCTGAATCCACTTTCAATGCGCAAGCATCGCTGATACCCAATTAGATGACCCGTACCACACGTGAGATGACAATGCCCAGTTTGAGGTTTCAGTTCTCCTGACTCTACTTAGCATAAACATTGCATATCCTGTCCTCGAATAAGAAGCACGCACATACATCACATACCTTGTCCTCGGATAAACTATGATGATAGGTGCTTTGCAAAATCAGCATGCAGTCCGTGCCCACTCTGCAAGCATAGCTTTGGCTTTTGGCTTTAGCAACTAATGGAAAATATTTCCTACTTGTTACCATCCAAAACAAGATGAAATGGAAAGCTAAAAATGTTTCTAAAATGAAACATATAAATGCAGCAGACTAAAGTGCAAACTTCATGTGTTTAACAATCTGAGTCATCAAACATGTAAAGCTTGTTTTGATAACCCTTCCTTCAAAAATTTAACGATAATACTCCACCTTTGATCCAAATAACATTTCAATTTCTCAATATTATTGGTGCATATGAAAAGACATGAAGAGCTTTTTGAAAAATGAGTTCTCTAAATAAATTAGTAAAAATTTCTTGACGCATGAGAGATTTTATGTATAAATTAACTATTCAAGTGCCCCAAATCATGTAAATGCGGTTTGTTGCGCCATTAACAATTGATTTTCTTTGTTTTTCACAGCCCAAATACCACCGCATTATGCCCCTCACCCCTGGTATACACATTTTGTGACAAAAACAACACAAGCTACCATAATATATATTTAATATTTATCCTATTCAGGAATTCATGTAATATATAGCCTATGCTGTATAATTATTTTTAAGAATTTAGGACTACTCGAAAGTGAATGACATCAAATGCCTCTTTGTTAAATATGCCTTGATTCTGGGTAAAGAGTTACGCACAAATCAGAAGCTAACAGTAAAACATACTTGCAACCAGCATAGCAGTTACTAGTAAGCTAACAGTAATATGATGTGCTGGAAGAGTCCATTATATATGCTGCTATGCACGGGACTTACACACGAGACTAGTAATATTTATGATTTTTCTCTTATTTTGTTATATTGCTTTGTGATATTGCAGTGCCTATTTTATATGAATAATTGTATCCCAATAATTGCATGAAGAAGAAAAGCAATGCATGTCAGAGAATACTAATTTCCAAAGGAAAGATTCAAAAAAAGAATAAAAAACATAAAACTGCCAACTTTTTGGACAACAGATAAAATCAAGGTTCGATTAAGCCGGTTACCATACTTTTTGGATGAAAAGCTGTCATTAAAATATAAAACTACATCGGTTCTCAACTTCATAGAAAGTAAATAAACTTGTGAATGATGAAGGGTATGTACCTTGTAGGCCACTATATGTGCTACTGGAAGGCCCTGACTACCAGAACATGCAAAAAGAGAGATATCTCCAATCAGATCTAAGGCCTTATGGCGAGCAGGTTCATCTTCAAATCGAAGAGGCGGATTCATCCAACCTCTGCTTCTACTGCAAATATAACCAGATAAAATCACTTTATGCGATTATCAACAAGGAAATCTAACCTTGTTTCACTAGTACTCCTAGGCTATGCTTGGTGGGTTGGACGGATTTGGTATTAGTATTTTCAATTCCTCATCTTGCATTTGGTGAAGTCAGGAAAGGTATAGCAATGGAGATTGGGCAGTATATCATTACTATGCTGCTAGGCAAGGGTGGGCTAGGATAATATTTTAATTTACCTGAGATGGCAGAGTTGCCTCCATTGGGGTGGTGGAGGCCTGACTCTAGCCACCATCACCTAGCCAAGGTTGCAAGTGACCCACCCTTCTTTCATGGAAAGCTATTTTTATTTTAATTTTATGTTTTCCTAAATTTCCAAATATTTAAAAATTTCTAATGGTATTTGTGGTCATTTTGCATCCATATCCCAATCCTAAATCTTGATGGGTGCCAAAAACTTGACTGGGATAACAAAACCAATGTGATTTTAGATCCTTTCATGCCTAATCCTTTATCATTACCCACAGACCCAACATATCCCTATACCTTTGAAAAACTACATAGAAAACATGCCAGATTAGATTAATGTCACTATTTTGATCCCTCTAACATGCAAAATCTTATAAAGCACCCTGCTCTAGGAAAGTGTAACGCAAAAACTGGCCACAGAGAATCACCTCATATTATAGTCAATAACATCAACATAGAACTATAGATATACATAATCAATTCTTAAGTGAAGAATCTTACCTACCAACCAAGGCATTCTTGAAAGAACCTCCTTTTATCAGTCCTGAATTTTGCGTTTTCTCCACCTACTAAAATTTTAAAAGGTAATACTAGCATCAATGAAATGATTAGGTAGATAAACACAAAAACTATCACTAAACCATGGAACTCAACAAAAATGGACATAAGAAAAATTGGAGAAAAGCTTGCATTGCCTTGTGCTCCTCCAACAACGTCCAAAACAACAAATATGAATAGGATAATGGATCCATAGTTCCATGAAATTTTTATGTTTTTGGTTCAGCATGTGAGGTTATTTATGAAAAAGAAAAGATAAAAAGAATAACCAAGTAGAATTCACATGGGTTTCCTAAGAACAAACATATATATTTAAGCAGCTTTTGCAAAGATCATGTATATAGGTCATACAACTGTTTTGAATACCTATATAAGAAAGAAGGGACAGGTACTTTCCTACACCTATTCTAGGGGGACTCATTCAGATGTAAATATTTCTTGTAGAAGTCAAAACTAGTTCAATCTTAGATAAACTGACTGAAATTGGTACATCAAAAATCACTTGCCCATTTGTAAATGACAACTTCACAAGAAATGAGAGAATGAAACTACTAGTTTTGCAACAAATTTAAACAGCAGACCTCCTCATAAATGCAAAAAGTCCGAGCTGGAGAAATTTGCCTCTTATAAACAGAATCATCACTGAGGGAACAAGAAAACCACTGGCAACCAATGACAGGCACCTGTATCAAGGAAAAAAGAAGCTTAGATAAATGCACAAGACATAACAATCCTTCATACTGCTATTAAATGGAATTGGAATGCATAAAAAATATCCAGTACACTCCTTTAACAAGTAAATATGGATAAAGAATACACAGCAAAATATATCAGTAATAATAAAAATTTTAAGTGTCTTTACAATTGTAATTTAATGTAAATTATTACACACATGATAAAATATACATAATTCAGTATCATAGTTCCACTTCTATGACTGAATGATCACAGAATAATTTGCAGTAATCACTCAACCGAAACAAGCACTAGGTCAAACTTCAGATCCACAATATGAACATCTGCTTTTACAGCATAACAATTAAAAAAAAACCAGTACCTGAGGGAAATCAATCCCAACAGTGACATGGACATTTGGTGAAGGGAAAGCAACCACAAAGGAATCATTCCTCGAGACATGTATAGGTCCATTCAGATATGGAGCCATTTTATCATAGTCATTTCCATGAGGATCTTTGGCCACCTTCAGGCCCACCTGCTCAATTGCTTTCTCCCATTCCATTGCGGAACCATCAAAAATTGGGACCTGATTTGAAAGAATAATGATATATTTCATGCCATTTGAAGTGGAAGAGCATGATGGAAATGATCGCAAATCTTGGAAGGTGTGGGAGGTGAGTTAAAGGACAACATGCATGCAATCAAATAAAGATATGAAAACACTTTGCTCCTTATCAGAGGAAAATTTAGGGAAGACCTACCATCCTGTTATTGCAGCTGACACAAAACGTTCACTACCAATATGGAGTAGCCTCCCTCTTTCCTATAAATTTGACCTGTAATTAAAGTGATTTACTTGACTTAGCACCACTTGATCCTTTTCTATGATAAAAATTTTTCCATCATTCATAGTGTCACGTATGTGGATCCTACATTCACCTGATTGGTTAAGGGCCATTTAATTAAGGAAAGACAATCGTATGATTTACTTTCTGAAAGTGACCTCCAAGCCCACTCACCTCTCCCTCTCTCCAAGTACTTCTTCTCTTCTTCCTTTTAGGAATAACAAGCCTACTTTCCCCTACTTAATTATATGCTTTCCGAGTCCTGAATTGTGCCACATTGTTCTCCCCATAAAAAATTCCATATTTTTTACAATGATTTTCCTGCTCCATCTCAGATTTCACAAATGGAGAAATTTAGGTTTTGTTTTATGTTTCAAATGGCCATCAATCCCACCTTTAGATGAGCTCACAGAAATGCATCACCTCTCTTTGCACATAAATATAGAAAATGTGAACTTTGACAGTGATGATGCTATCAAAGAGCTAAGATGGTAATCAAGAAAATGAAGTTATCAATGTACTTTGACTACACAAATAGCGTTTCACTGAAATTTTGTGTAATCGCTAACAATAAGTTTGGAATTTAATAGTGTTCGGAAGTATGCAATCCATTGCCACCCAACTGCAAATGGCAAAAGAGTAGGTTCACTCCGGCTCCCACGTTAATGGTAATTTCTAAAAGTAAAGCTGTCCAAAAGAATTCCAATTCCATGAAAGACAGTTGGGTGCGCAAACAGGAACAAATTGGTAGCATTACAATTTTCAATGTAAAAAAGAAGAAAAAAGCCCATTGCAGACTGACCTCGACATCCTTGTCTTCACCGTCCAAATTGTCAATCTCGATCCTGCAGTTATCAACGCCAGTGGCCTCGAGAGCAGATAGCAAATGCTCGACCGTCCGGATTCTAAGCCCGTCCTTCAAAAGCGTGGTGCAGAGAGGCGATTTCTCCACAAAATCAATGGACGCAGGTATCATATTAGAGCGGAAATCAAACCACCGCCCTTCACCAGCGAAATGTGGCCATATCTTCACCGTCGAGACCTTGCCGGAGTGAAGGCCGATGCCGCTCCTCTCTATGCAACAGGCCAGGGTTTGCTGCAACTTCCCAGTCTTCCACAACAGGGACACATACATAGAGAACTCAGAGCTAGAGCGCGTGCAAGAGAAAAAAGAAGAGACTTGAGAGGGAATACCGATTTCCATGAGATGAGGGAGGAGGACTTGAACTTGGAGGCCAAGCAGTAGATTCCCATCGAGCTTCCTTTCGCAGTCACATGGAGCCACTGGCAATTGGACTAAGCGATCGAGAGAGAAGAACTTCTTTTTCGACACATATATACAGGCCCATCTCTCCTTCATCGAGCCCAAGACATTGCTCGGGCTCACCTCCTCCATCCCATTGTCTGCTAGCAGATAACCCCCACATTAACCCTCTCCCCCGTCTCTCTGCCCCTTTAGTTACCCTCTTCAACACACCAACAGTATCCACGGTCCAACCAGTCCATCCAGTAGAGTGCTCCGAGTCCTAAAAGCTGACCTCGCCAGTTGATGCCCTTCGCCTTCTCCGTTCGACTACCATCAAAGCCAGTATATCGGAGCGTCACCGGAGTTGGCCAGCTCTTTAGACTTCAAATTTGGTATTTCTGCCCCCTTCTCACTCCTTCCTTCGCTGATTTTGCTGCATGTTTCTCCCATTCGTGTTCTCTAATCTTGATTGATGGGCATTCCTTCACTTTATGATCAACCAAACCACAAAATAGCTGAGTTTATGGATAAATATTTGCTCCCAGGAATGTACGTGTGAACCTGTGCTGTGATAGCCAACTCCTAAGGTAAACCTCTTCCTGTTGGGCAGAGGAAGCTGCAGTCATGGTGGCATCCAAGATCGTCATGGCTTCTCTTAGCCATTACCGGCCGTTGAATTGCAGCGCTACCGCTGCCTCTGTCTACGGCTCATCTCGGCTGGTCCAGCATGCACCTGACCTGATCAAGTGGGTCAGAAAAGAGGGTGGGTTTGTTCACCCTGCATTGAGGCTATCACCGGACACGTTTTGCGGTCTAGGGCTGGTCACGTCTGAAAGGATCCCCAAAGGTTCCGACTTGATTGCTCTGCCCCATCACTTGCCGCTGAGGTTCGAGTCCTGTAATGGAGGCGAGGCTGATGGCACTGACCATGTGATAGTTAGCTTGGCCGAGCGGGTTCCTGGTATGATTGATGTTCTTTGTCCTCCTGTTAAACTAATCAAATCAAACTGAGAGGTTATTGTTAGGCTAGTTCTTGCGGAGACAAGTAAAATGGGGCAATTATTTGCTTAATTATATGAAGTTTTATTCCTCATGTTAAATTACATATTATCAGATATTTGAGCTCGTGAATATTATACCATTTAATTTATAGCATAGAATGTGACAGTTCAATGAATCTTATGCATTGTCAGCTGCTACAAGTTGAGGATGGATCGTATTGGGAACTTTGTGGTTCATAGGATCCTACCTTTATGGCCACTATAATAAGGTCATTTATGGGCCTCCCTGAGTCAGGGAAAAAAGGATAGGAGGAATGAGCTTGTGGAATGAGCATTTTGTTTGAGTATGTAATTGATTCAGTTATTCTTCTATCAATGGATATTATTAGCCCTGTATTCTTTTGTTTTTTAGTGTGTGCATGGTCTTTTGTGACGAGTGGTAATGTATCCTTTGGTTGGGGGCACTAATTTTCAGGTTGTGCAACACTTACTTGGGTATCCTAGTTGCATTGTTATCATTCTTGTTTTCTTTTTCAAGACCTTATTCAAACTATCCAGTTATTTTTTATGCTAGGATGATAGACTGTGGACCAACAATGTTCAAAATGTACTGGGCATTGGTTATATAAGCACAACAGGATTGTGTTCCATGAACAATAATTTGAAATTCGAAATAAAATGCTCAATAGGATTGCATTTCCTACTTTTAAGATTTTGCATTTATTTGTTTCCTCAGCATACATTGATAAGAAGCACTTCTGAAAGAAGGCTTTACTGAGTTTTGACGTTGTGGGAGCATTTGGCAG